>OV816026.1:193817213-195317213 GCA_929113105.1 Agrypnus murinus
TAGCAGAACGACCGTAATCGGTTAGAGCGCGAAGGAAATAATTAAACACTAGCGCCCTCTGTTTTTCCTAGCAACACTAACACCATTTAACCGAGCGCCGAACCAAATGCCGGTAATACAGATTCCGTACTTCGAGACAAAAATCCCTAGATTAGAGAGAGATCGACATAAAAAGTCCCCAGATTAGAGAGAGAGATCGACATAAAAAGACACCAGATTCGACGAAAACGACACTGGCGCCATCTGTTTTCCCCTAGCAACAACGTTACCATTTAGCCAAGTGACGAACCAAATGCCGATAATACAGAATGTCGGTAATACAGATTCCGTACTTAACCACCTAGAGAGAGAGAGAGAGACAAACAAAGAGTCACCAGATTAGAAAGAGACAGACATAAAAAGTCACTAGATTTTCCCCCAGGGGTACCAACTGTAAACAAAAAAGTCCCTAAAAACGTCTCATCAAGGTGTCCTAATACCTACTAACGAACTTATAATGTTTGCCCCTATCGCACCAAGTACATATATGTTATAATGATGTAGTTTGTGTAGAGATACATGCTCGTACATGCCTTAGATTCAGAGGCTTGCAATTAAGTATATATGGGCTTAGTGACGACTTGGAGACTTACATCTTTAAACTTTAGAATATGGTAACATGATATGGAGAAATAAGGAGGATTGGTCTAAGAAACATATAGTTCAGAGTCATTAAAGACTTTGAACTCTGAAAACCTAAAAACTTAAAGCCCTAGACATCTACACGGTGATTCAATGACTATTGATCGGGCTTTGAGGATAACCTTTTCAGGTCATTAGAAACATAAAACCTTAGCGACATTTTTTATTAAATGAACTTGAAAATCTGAAAATGATTTTGCATGACGTTTTTAGAAAAGTACATAAGAGAGATGCCGGTCAGCGTTGAGTCTAATAGGATGCAAATTCTTTAGAAATTGAAACCATCAGTACAAAAGTGACATCTGTTGAATTAGCACAACAATGATTGTGACCTAGTGCAGGCGCACTTTCCATTGTGGATATTGTTGAAAGAACTTAAAACTTAAAGCAGAAACGTTTTTGCTGAATCCAAAAACATTTTGTTGTGTCAAAAAGCAAAGCTGCTTTCAGCAGAACATAATTTTTCTGTTTCTCTTTTCATACTCATAATAAAAATAATGCATTAACAAAAATTTTATTGTAACACAATCAACACTGCACTTATTACTTATAAAAAGTTATTTATAAAATTATTTAATAGAAATAACTTCACACACTGCAAACTTCGTCAATATGGTCACGTGCATTGAAAACAGATACCCGCAACCAAATGTTTTGCCTTCAAACAATGGTCAGTGCTCGTGCTACGAGCATTCACAGTTTTACTCAAATCTGCTTAATCGTGCTATACAGCGTTTTTGTAGTCACGTTAGATAAGTGTGTGGTATTCCTATAATAATCATTGAAAAACATGTTTAAGCATATTTGAGCAAAAACGTTTCTGCTTAAAGCAGTTTTGCTGGACAAGTGCGCGTCCAGCTTTAGTTTACTTTCATGTTAATTGTTTTGTTTAATTATTTTGCATGTTTGTGTGTGCATCTCATTAATGTTTATTTAGCATTAAAATGTCTAGACGTACGATATGTATACTATGTATATGTCTGTGTCTTGTTTGCGTTTAATATTTATAGTTATGTTAATGTTTCTATTTTTTGAGATACTGTTAATGTTTATTGTTCCATCTCATCTATGTTTACTTTTATGTAAATGCTTATGTTTGTTAATGTATATGTTCACGTCGATTGTATCGTTTCGCTTACTTTTATGTTAATTTTTATGTTTGTTTATGTGTATGCTTATAGGCGGCCTAGCTCATTGATGTTTAACATACTATTTATGTGCCTGTAGGTCCCTGTTTTTCGTTTGCGTTTAATTTATTTGCGCATGCTATTGATTGTTTACGTGTACATATTTATGTCGGTGTATCGTTCACTTTCACGTTAATGGCAATGTTTATAGGTCTATCTCATCTGCATTTACTTTCATTGCCTGTATCTGGTATGCGCTTAATTTCTTGTTAATATTTAAGTTTGGGTATGTTTATGCCAATGCATCTGCAGCCTCTGTTTACATTTATATTTAATATTTTATTATTATGAGTCATATTAATGAGTTTCTCATCATCATAATGTTTATGTTTATTATGCACCAATGTCTTGTTTGCATTTAATTTCATGTGTATGTTTCTGTATGTTTATATCCATGTACCGTGTAGTCTTATATTCACTTTCATGTAAGGTTTCTGTTTTATTTTTCCTACTATATAATTCTTTTTCATTTGGTTTAATAATTATGTTTATGTGTATGTGTGTCGGGAACACGTTCCATTTAATTTCATGGAAATGTTTATGTTTATTGTTGCCAGTCTGATTTGACGAAAATTCATAATCATAAAGTAAATAAAAGCAATTAATTAAAAGCTTCACAATTTTATTATAATATACCTCACAATTGTTTCAACAGCTACGAGGTAATTTAATTTGCTTTTGACAATGGCAACTGTCCACACAATTGCCAGGTATATTATAAGAAAATTTGCCGAACCGTTAATAAATTGCTTTTGTGTATTTAATGTTTATGTATGTGTATGTTTATATTAGTGTTATTTTCTATGTTCACTTTTACACGCTGATGTTGGCTTTTGCCTATGCTATGTTTACGTCTGTCTTATCTGTGTACGTTTATGTTATGGTTAAGTCTCCATTTACATACATAGTGTATAGGTATTTAAGTGTAACAATATAAATCTGGGGGTTGCCTCGTTAATGACTGACTTGTCGAACAGTACTTTTATAGAGATCCGCATAAACATCTTGAGATATAGGGCCGGTTATAGTAAAAAGAAAGGACTACTCCAACGGGTAAAACTTGTTTGTAGCATTATCAAGGAAATATATTAATGTTTGTAAGAGTAATTAGACCTATTAATATCGATATATAAGGGTTATTACCAACAGATTTGCTTCGAACGTGGATAAATAAATCTATAAATTACCTCCCATAATGAAAAGTGGCAGAACTATTAGATATAATAGCCCAGATTTACGAACACGACAATGAAATCGACGTGTTTCGTTTCGTTTTTTCGATTCTGGCTGTTGGTTTTTTTTTTAAATGTTGATATAACCTGATCTTTAATAAATCTTTAACTTTTAGTTTGAAAAGACAAAAGAATGCGATGAATGTGTAGATTTTTTTTGTGTCACTGAATAAACACTAATATCTTGTGTTTATCCATCCGCAACAGATTAGTATTTATTAAAAAGTGTTTGCAACATTCGCTTCGCTCATGTAAAATGTCAACACAATCGAGATAATCTACGTTCTTTTAACCGTAAAAGTTCTCATTTCATAAAGCAGTGTGGTTAGATAAAATTTCATATCTAACATAACTTCCGCTATTTTTTAGTTTTTCTTCTAATTTGATAGTAATCAAGTTCACGAACATCATATGCTTGACCAATTGTATACTGTATGTGAGTGAAAGACTGTACTGACTAGTTTTTACACCAAGTACGGCACTGAATGACATTCCTTAACATCCTAGATTTAATTGGCGATAATATACATAAGAAAATGTAAGAAATCGAAACGTATGAATTTATCTCGCTAAAATCAAGACCAAATCCTTTACAGCCTGAAGAGAAGTCTTCCAAAGAACGTTAATGTCACGATAATAGTATTTAAGTGTCGACCAAGATCAGATGTACACTCAAACGCAAAGAAAATGTCACCCCTATAAACTCGGGTCTCTACCGCCGTAATGAGTTTATGGCATATTGTAAATTATAACCGAGCGAGTTATTATCTAGGTAGACAGACTTTAGATGAAATACTTAGGACAAGTAAAACTTTCATCATGTGACCATTAAATTTCAAGAATATTGTTAAAACAACCAAAAAAATTTGTACGTTGACTTTTGCACTAATTTTTGTTTAAAGAAATTTTTTGATCAGTAGATACATTAACAGTAACTTGACTCACACAAAGATTTTTTTCCGTAGTTTAGAATATGTGAGATTAAAATTCTCCTTTGAAGCTCTCGTCTTAAAAAGGATTAGGTATTCTGAGAAAATTTTACCTACTTTAAGACAACAATGAACTGGCTGTTTCCTAGATTATGAGTAAGCATGTAATATTCCTGGAAAACTCCTTATTCTACCCCCAAAAAGATACAGGAAATTTTAACGTTGCACATTCATAAAAGCCCAGGGGCTAAGAGTACGATGTTCTAGTGTCTCTTTGAGTTGTTTAGTGCAGAAATTGATTTTCTTAACCCCTTGCCAGAAGCCTCTATTATATATATATTATTGACCTAGGTTAATAATGAAAACAATGCTAAACCACCTGTCAAAGTCTATCCCTTCTATTAAAATAAATATTATAACACATAAAAATTACATTTTAATTAATTACATTTTAAATATTACATTTTTAAAAATTACATTTTAATTAATTACATAAAAATTAAATCCCTCGGCGCTACGCGCCTCGGGATTTAAAATCAACGCTAGGGCTATAATAGCGTATGTCTAAACCTTGGGTAATAATATACTATTTTAAGCATATTATTATTTCTTACAAAAAAAACCTTTCAAAAACACCGAAAAAATGTAGGTAGCTGAATGTGAAACTCGCTCGGTTATAATTTACAATATGCCATAAACTCATTACGGCGGTAGAGACCCGAGTTTATAGGGGTGACATTTTCTTTGCGTTTGGCTGTACTACGCATAGGCTTAAGAAGAAGAAGAAGGTAGCTGCTCTTTGATGATGGTGTAGAGGAGTGTGGGCAAGAAGGGTAGAGATACAACCGCGATGCGCCTTCAGTAATCTACAATTATACGCTATTAGGTATGGCGCTCTGACCGCTTTGTGTGGCCTCACCGACAAATCTAATATCAATTTGATTTCCATATGTGAGATTACCAAATTATAGGTTGGGTACAATTAGATCGTGAACATCAAGCGGCGACTTACTAGGTAATCCTTAGTAAGTATTTGCGTAAGAATGTATCGCCTTTATTTGTGGATATGAATTGAATATTGTTAGAAAGCTAGATTAATTATTACTTACTTAGCTTAACAGATTTTTTAAGAGTAACAAGTCACGGGCAACGCGTTTAAAAATCTAAATTTGCTTAAGACAGTATTACCTATTTGCAACAGAAATACATATCGATGTTACCAGTGGCATGTTTAAAATATATGCTAGAAAACGGTACATTTATAAAACTGAAATGACCATTAGATAGTGAAATAAATCATCTTTGTCTGCACGTAGGTGTACACACACGTTATACTATTCCGTTTAGTTCTTATTCATAGAAAATCGAAATAAATAAGAGCAAGACGTACCGAGTAACTATTTAAATAAACCAGCCTAAGCAATTACTAAACGCAGCAGGCTAGTTGGTTGCTTGTAGAGAAGAAAAAAGAAGCTTTAACTAATAAGGTTATCTTCCTTATACAAGCAAACTGAATGAAAATATTGTTACATAAAATATATTTGCATTTTCTGGGATGTTTGCAGTAAACTAATTATGTTTCGCTTTTTTTAATACTATATTCCTTTTCATTAGTTAAAAGTAATTTAATCGATCAAGATATACAATCTTCAGACAAACCTGAACATTACACAGTGTGAACAGATCACAGTTGGTCAGACTGGACAAAACCTAAAACAAACACTTACACAACATAAAACTACGCATCTGCATCACAATCTACTGACCTGCATATACACGCGTTAATAATCCCACCCAAACCTCCTACTTCTTAAGAATTAAGAAAACAGAAACCATAAAGCTATAATAAATAAATTTTACACAGTTGACATTTATCATCCAATTATATTTAGTAATTTGATAATTGAGATTATAAAATATCAATTTGAGTATCATTTTTAGATTTAGCTTTTTAATTTGTAGAAGAGTCTTTTTTTTTGTTGCAGGTGAGTTTCATTCAATAATTGAGTATGATGACATCTAAAGGTAAATAACATAAAAAGAAAGTAAACCACCATTAGCTATTTCTCACGTACGGTATCCTTATCTTTCACATTTCTTGAGAGTATACGATTTCCTTGTATCCACACATTTAGGATCATAAGTCACTCTAAGGGGTTCCAATTAAGGATCCCCATTGCTTCTGTTTATAACACACGCTAGATGTATACCTAACATTATTATTGAGTAAAAGCCATTTCCCAACTATTTTACGATTGTGTGTGTCGTTATTTGCTTAGTAAAATTTTACGAGTCCCATATATTAAAAATAGAAAATACAATATTGATGGTTCTAGAGATATACATACATAGATTAGATGTTATATAGTTCTAGTTTCCTATACGGATTTCACCGTAGGCGTTTCCGTTTGAACTAACTTATTGTGGCCAATTGCTAAACATACAATCATATTAAATGTGTTATAAAATTTTGATTAAGTGCGAATTAAAAACGAAAGAGTAATACTGATAAGAACGTTAATTCTATTTAGTTTGTCAGTAACGACGGTTACGAATTCTGTATTAACTGTAATGAATGATTATGATATTATGATTGCAAATGAGTTATGACTTTTTGTGGGACGTAGCCGTGATAAAATGTGCAGCACTATTTTATTGTACAACTCCGATACAATACCTTCATTACCTGCTTCATTTGCATTAATTTTTAATATATTATTCTGTTTAATAACAATAGTGCTGTTTATATAGCCCGTTCTCATTAATTCAGTAGTTTTCAATTGAAAACAATGTACACTTTATTGCTTTTTGTGTTATTTTAATACGAGCTAATGGTATTGATTTCAGGTCAATAGTTTTATTGGTTATTATAGACTTGTGTAATGACTTTGTTTCTGTTAGTAAATAATTGAGTAGTACGAAGTTTGCTAGAAAGGACGATTTAATCATCCATCAAAACAATTTAATCAGGATGTAGAAAATACTAACATTGCGAAGAGGCAAACATTATTAGAATAAAAGATGTGAACGTTATCACATATTTTCTATACTATACGAAGAACAGTTGTGAGTGAAGTTAATTACTGATAATATATTGCAGGGACTGTGGTCTATCACAACACTTTATTTAAAACGGTTTCTCCAACCACACATTTGATATGGTGTATACGTATTGGCATGAATCAAATACAAATGTGTGGTTTGGAGACACGTTCAAAATATAACCTAAAATTTTATTTATGGTACAAATGTTAATTATTCATTAATGTTTTATATTAAAACATATTATCAATGCAAATTCGTATACAAAAACTATCTCAGGTCTCCAGCTCTCCGAGCGGACGCTCAATCCAAGAATGCTATCAGGACCAACCTACAGTGGAATGACATTTTTTCCATATGAACTATAGTGCCACCAAGCACATACAAACTCTGAGGGGACGAAGCTGGCGCTACCATACTTTAAGGTAGAAAATGAGTCACATCCCCAGTCAAATAAGCATCCGTATTAAAATTTTTTCATTAAATTTATATTCCGCATGAAAAATTACCCAATAATTTTAAAGTTCCATTATTATTAAAAAAAATCGCTCGTTCTAATAATTTACTGACAAATGTATAGAAATATTGGTCTTGTCTTTGACTTGCGCGCTAGGGCATTCCGCGAAATGCGGCAACGCGGCCGGCTTGTTTACACATGGCATGCGTTTTGAAGTTAGATCAGCTCAAATGTCAGCAAAATGCCAAAATGAGTGAGCCTAAAAAAGATTCAGAGAAACGTCAACCGCGAAAAGGTGGGAGTTTTGTAAAGCAGAAGGTGTTAGATGTTCAAAAATGTTAAAAATTGAATTTTCATAATTAACATCAGGAATTAATTAATTCATGATTAATTAAAGAATTTTAATGAATAGACTTAAACAAGTTGAACATTGTTCAATGTAAATGAAGTGATTAACTTTCATTTACATCACTAATAAGTTATTTACAGTTTAGTTTCAATTAAACGTAAAACAAAAATCTGTGCCATATTTTGGTTAGCTTCTCGTGCGCATGCGCACTCACTCGTGTATTTTGTTCATCCGAAAGTTGAATTTTATAAATACAATATCTAAACTCATAAATGGTAAAAGATGTTGCTTTTCACAGGAATCTAATCAAGAAATATTCAATTATTATTCCACGATTTTCCATGACGATGTACGGTTGGTAAGATAGTATACTGTTAATATGTTTGTGCCTCAGACATTGTCTGTCATTAGAATTAAATATTCTATTGCAAAAATGTCACATTTCTTTAATTACTTTCTCACGCTCTAGACGGTAGAATTTTCTTTCTCGCGGTCAATCAATTTCTCATACTTTTATTAACGACATATCCAATTTTCATCAGCTTGTACGATTGTAAAGTTAATTCATTTTCTAACTTAACAAGTGCACTCAGTGCAAACACTAAAATGAACGATAAATTTAAAATTGAGTCGCGTATTTAACGACCTACATTTTAAATAAATTCATTGCTATCAAATGACAGAACTACAAAATTTCTATTTCTACAAATAATTTGTGTAGCATCTTCTATACCTAAGTTCAGCCATTTTCGAGATATTTTAAAATTTTTAATTTCAAAATACTACACAGACAACACATATTGTTCATGCATGATGGTGCTCTTGCCCATTTTCTTATTATTGTTAGACAACAGTTATATAATCGTTTTCAAGAAAAGTGGATAGGACATAGCGGTGCAGTTTCATGGCCGCCTCGTTTGGCGGTTTACATCCGTTAGACTTTTACATGTGGGGACACTCGAAGAATATGTGTACCCCACACCAGTTAATAATTTAGGTGAATTAATACAGAGAATTGAAGACTGTTGTCAGCAAATACAAGATACACTAGGGATTTTAGAAGAAGATTATTGTATAATTCCAAAATGCATTGTTTTTGCGCACATAAGACTTTTTTGTTTATACATGGCGAATGCGATGAAAGGTGTAGTCACGTTATTTACTGTCCAATATAAAATTAGCTATATCTACGAACCAGTTGAGAATCGGGCTTAGTTTACCAGAACTTTTTTGTTCGTTTTGACGAGTACTACCTACCTCTAAATTCAGTTGTCGGCACTTTGAAGTTGTTAAGATAGCTGCGAATATCGCACCACCACGATGAGTTCGCTGAGGCTTCCCGATCGTCATCGTCATTGCATGATGGTAATAAGGAACAGGGTATATCAAAACATAACTGTAACTGTTCGCTGGCGGTTTACAATATTTGTGAGAGTGCACCTACTGGTTGTAATTATACTGTGGTAAAACCATAAAACAAATTTTTTATGGTTCCTTTTAAAAATCTCGCATTTAAATTCCTATTCCTTCGGGAAATATGATATCTTGCTATTTAAATCCAATAAATTTCCACCTAAATACAAGTTTTCAACTATGCAAATGGATTCCTTATCTTTCTTTCTCTTATAAACAAATAAATGCTGGATATTATGGAACCGTTTACCGTTATAAAAACGAACAACAAATTTTTATACTATCCAATACAGTGAATCAATTACAAAATTATAAAATACCATGCTCATTTTTAATACCTGTAACAGTTTCATAGCTACCTGTGTTTTTTCTCTCTCTCATTCCCCTCCTTTGCAGCATACCACGCCATCTTATATTTTATAATTAATAAATTGAATCACTCATACTATAAATAATAAATTTCTGAAGTTATAATGAAGGAGGCAGTCTTAAAATCCGGTCTTTGTAGTAGTAGAGTAGAGTAGCAAGCAGCAGTAACTAGTTATCCACCGTCATCATTAAAAGGTCTCAAAAGGAGTTTTAAGATTCCTAAACGAATACTAACTTCATGTATTGAACACAATTAATCCTTGAAAACATTCTTGAAAATCACTTCCATCGCGCAAGCCTGTAAAGGTTTAGGTTATTGTTTATGAGCAAGTAATAACGATAAATTCTGGTGTGAATTTATTTAAAAGCGGGAAAGCCATGTTAATCACCATCGGCGTAATGCTATTCTTATAGTCACAATCTCACAATAATTGTGATTCTTGAACATTGTTGGAAGTTGTTAATGTGGCATTGTTATTTTAATAGGTAGGTTTAATTTATTTAAATGGCAATACAAATATAGCCATATATATTTTACCTATTACTAGTCAAGTCCTTTAGAAAAGAGTACAATTCATACACACGATTAGCTTTATTGTAATTTTACACTTTACTTTGTAATTTAAATTTTGTAATATTACATTAGCTTATTAACATTATTATTATTATTATGTTAATATTATTAACATTTGTTTGTAATGTTTTAATAAAATGTTTATAAAATAGAACGGCTAATGTAAGCTACCCGAAACACAGACGGTGGAATGAAACAAACAGATCAACAATAATAGTGGTTTGTGTCACAAGAGTGGATATGATGCCTATATCGAAGTTTGAGGTACGATGCCGAAGGAGAAGTGCCTCAGTCGTTCATTCGGCGAGGCATTCAACTCAAATTGTACAGTATCTTTTTTCTTCGACTAAGCAAAACAGTTACAAAATAAATTGCATTTCTTCTTGAGAAATCGAATATAGGTATTAACCTAATTTTTATCCATGCTAAAAAATGGTTTGTAAAATCCCCCTAAAATTGTACAGTTTTTAAGAGAATTATTAAAACTTTGCAGAAATTGAACATTTTCAAAGAGAAAATTATTATTTTAAATTTTGTTTTATAAAAAAAAATTAAAAAAGAATTATTTCTCCAGCTGGAATTGAATCAGCATCGGCAACAGCATCAGTTTATTTATACCTAGCTTCAACCGACTGAGCTACCAAACCCCATCACAGACTATGTCTACTAAACTTATTATAAAAGTAGGTGTACTTATTTAAATTATTTAATATTAATGTATTTTTAATTACAAAGTACAATTTCACAAATCACGTTATTTTCAAATGCTTTAAGTGTTATTGAAAGAAGGAAGCATTGATTTAATTTACTTTTACTTCTATATTTATGATAGGAGTTATCAATAAATTAATTATAAATAAGGTAATGTCAAATCGGACCTTTTTGATTGGTTGTTTTCATATCCGTACACGGTACGGATATGAAGTTATATTCGTACACGGTACGGATATGAAGTTATATCCGTACACCTTGTTGGAATTGCATACATTTCCATTGCGCGAAAGGTGAAGAAAACGGGTGAATTACAGGTAGGAGTAGAAAAAAATATATAACCGTGTTGTATCAGCATAGCTTGATATCTCATAAGTAAAGTCGAACATAGAGAACATAGAGAAATATACTGTAATGATATTTAGTTAGAGAACATTGTTTTGATAGTCAAACTCAGAAAAGAATTAATTTTAGAGGTAGTTTAACCCAGCTATTATCTAGGGTTTCTGGCCCGAGAACTTATGTCTAGGTAATTCCTCAGTTTTTTGTTGTCTCGAGTCGTATATAAGAATTCAATTAAAATTCTTACTTAAAATCACGTTTTATTTGTTTGACTTTCTTGAACAAATTATTTGTTAAAAATTGCAGTTCTGAACGAGAGTGTCGCCTTCCTTACACAGTTGACTTTCTTAATAAGTTGTTTTGAAAGAAACTAGTAAACAACCATTTCAAAGACATACAAATGATTCACAACTTGTTCATAAATAATCAATACAGGAAAAGTGATTAGTTTAAGTAAGAGGCTTTTGTTAGGTACCATACATGGCCAAGCCATTCATTACGTAAACTGTACTTTATATTCAAAAAAAGGTTTTAATCCGGAATTTCCTATCTTATTTACAGGTAATAATATTTTTGAATAGCAGTCTTCCTAAAGACCTAAACAGAATGTTTTTATTTAAAAATTCTTATTGAAGTATTTATAACCACCATAAACCAGAAATAATAAAAAGTTGTAGTGTGCAACCAGGTTTTTTTTTCTAGGAAAGAGTAAAGTGGTTTAGAAAGATGAATGTATTTAGAACTGTTTATTTTGAAACCTACAAAGGGATATTTGAAATAATACTTGCTTGGTTAAATCATCCTCACATTCAGGAAGAGTTTTTTGTTAATGTTATCAATGACAAACTTACCGACAAACAATACAACACTAAACATGAAAGGTTTTGCCATAGAAGAGGAAAAAAAAGAAAGAATTCTATGACAGGAGAATCTATTTATAATATTGCTTTTAATTAAATATTATTTATTTTTATTAATTTTTTTATTTTAGTTAAATATTATTATTTTTATTTAGAGTTATTTTTCAATGGAAACTTTTAGGGAAAACTGAAAGAGGATTATTTAGAGCGATAAAACGAATATTTCATTTTGTGTATTAGCCAAGAGGCTAATTTGATTTTGCTTTTATATCTAATAATTTTTTATTTAATATAATAGTAATACCTACCTAAAATTACTATCCGGGATTCCCGGGAATTCCCAAAACTAAAATAAGTCTCGGGTCCCGGGAATATAAAAATGGTCGAGACCCAAAACCCTAATAATGAGAGTATATGAACAATTTTTTTAATAAATTTACTACAATAAGAAGTTCAATATGATCTTTTATTATAAATTTTATACATTCTTATTTATTTGAAAAAGGATAGGATGAACTCACAGCTAACTATTACTGAAAAAACGAAAATATTGTAAATAAGCTATTATCTTAGAGAAAATTTCATTATGCATTAATCACAATCAGCCTAAGGTATATAAAATACAATAAGAATTAAATATTACCTATTAGAAATCTGTATTGTAATTGTTCAAATTGTATTAAATAATTATAAATATGTAATGTATTTAGCACGGTTTCATATTCTCAAGTTGATAATAATAATAATAATAATATATATTTTCCAACAGGTGGGCACCCAATTACAGGAAAAAAATTTAAAAATTACAAAAACACAGTAGAGGTTCGACATAAATACGAAATACAAATATAAGCTACCTACAATTAATGTAAAAACATAAACATGCGTAATACAGTATATAAATAAATAATAACATAATTATTAAAACTAACATTATACACTAACTTTAGTTAGTGTGTATATAACAAACATCTCAAATCAAGGTATATATGTATCAAATTTGGTAATATGAATAACGTTGTAACAAACTTTCTTAATGTCTGAACATAGTATGTTCTTTAATTAGACATTTATCTCAATAATACAACTTACAATATTATTAATCGAATCAAAGTGAATATCACACTTGCTACATATCTGATTAAAATTATTGCACATGCTTGTAATAGGTGATTTTTTTAGTAAGTTGGTTCTCCTTGCATCCAAGTAGAATGACATATTAGTACGTGCATTGAATCGTGGGACATGAAAGTTAATTTTGTTTAAGAGCCAAAGAGAATCAATTCTGTGATTTAAAAGATTATACAAAAACTTTACAGAGATAATAATGCGTCTAATACGCAGAGATATAAACTCAAATCTGTTAAGCAGCTCAATTTGACTAACCCCAATCTCAGGATAGATACCATCGCAAGAAAAAGCTAAAAACTTAAGAAAATATCTTTGAACTCGTTCAATCTCACGAATATGGCATTCATAAAGGGGAGACCAAATTACCGCGCCGTACTCCAGTATAGATCTCACCAAGGCTATGTATAAGGCTCGTAACGTCTGAACATTTGAAAAGTGTTTACAATTTCGGTAGATAAAGCCATACATTTTAAAAGCTCGACTAACAATGTCATGTAAATGTGCAGCGAAATCTAGCTTAGGATCAAAGATGACACCTAAATCTTTAAAGAAATCCGTCCTTTGTATAGCATAATGAAAATAGAATAATGGAAAAAATCAATTCTCCAAGAATGAAAGTTGCTAGGGGGCAATATTCAATAATATTTGTTAAGTTTTGGATCTTAACAAAGAAAAAAAAGAAATAATTTTAAAAATATTATTAAAATACAATTGTAATAAGTAATTAAAATTACATATAAAAAAAGAAATATAGTTTGAATATAATAGATATGTTTGTGCACCGTGTCAGGGTTGCTGTTATTTTCAAATGTTGTGATTTGCCGCGCTTTGTGATGCATGGCATACTGCTGCACCCAAGTGGAAACAGTGTGACGTTAATCTTTTAAAAAATAATGTTGCAAGCACGCACGCGCAAATATAAAGTGCAGATTTTCCATAATTTGATCAGTGCAATTATCAATATTATAAACTCCAATAAATCTAATTGGCCAAGAAGAGACGAATTGTCCAAAGGAATCCCGAATCGAGAATCGAAGCAACGGCGAATAATTCGAAAAGGTAGGTGATATGTATGTTCATGCATTACACGTAAAGTTAAGTATAGAATTTCAGCGCTCTTTTATGCACGAGTTTGTGCAAACATTTTGTGGTCCTTCGAGCCGGATGCTTAATTTAAGTGTAATTTATCTAATACCTGCCCTAATTGACGAGTATTGCAATTTTTATGCATATCTAGTACGTTGCAAATGCATTTCTGTCATCAACCGTTGTTTCGCGATATCTAGAAAGCGCGCGTTTATCCCTATTTTCGCATATGCACACCCTCCATTCGTATAGTATACCGAGAATCGAGTTACCAGCTAAATCTGTATACGTTGTTACAATGTTGGAATTGATTTGAGGTTTATTAAAATACAAAAATTAATATCCTTCTTTCACTATACATTGTTTATGTGTTTATTTGCTCAAGTTAGGTCTCGCCCTGCTGCAAATAACGCTGAGAAAAGAACAAAACTTAACCAAATTTTGTAATTAGGTATGGATGAAGTATAATTGTTATAGTTCCCTTGAACTTGCATATACTTGTGTACATTTTAAGTGTATTCTCTACAGTTCCCTTGAACTCAATACACTTATATTTCACATTCTTATGAGTAATATAGTTTGTAAATTCACCCTTGTGAATTTTAACTTGTTTGCTTATTATTGCAGTTCTCTCTGGACTGTCCGATTTCTGCAATAACTTTTGTTGATTGACAGATCTTTAATACTTCGCTTATAATAAAAGTTATCCACATTTTCCGTTTATTGCTTCTGAACGGTGAGAGTGCAGTCGTGTTAATCTTGGATATTCTATCTAAGTTAATTCATTGTCAAAATGAATCGTTTAATCTCAAAACGTCAAATGGCTCTTAGACGCCTGCAAGAAACTAACAATAGTGCCGATCAAATGAAAAGGGAACCTTCTCTTAAACAATCATTTAAGGTACGTGCCGAACTGGCAGATAAAATATATGAAGATTTTCAAGAACATCATAACCAAATAATAGGGCTCATACCCGATGATGAACAATTTGAGACGGAAGATGCTATCCGTCTAGAGGTAGATAATTTATATTTTTCTATTAAGGCACTTTATCTTGAAATAATTGCCTCTGAACCTGTTGTTCAACCTAATCTTCCTTTAAGTAGGATGGAACCTAAACTGCCAAAATTAGTCCTCCCAACCTTTGATGGGGATTTTAAAGCATGGTCAGCTTTTTTTGATTTATACTATAATAATCAATACATTTAAATGACAGTTTAGCGAATATTGAAAAGTTTCATTACCTACTAACCTCACTAAATGTAGAACCATTAGCTCTGTGGAAATCACTAACATTATCTGGTGATAATTATCTAACAGTATATGAAACACTTAAGCAAAGGTATCAGAATACTAGACACTTAGCAACCAATTACTATCAAGAGTTAATGAATGCGCCCGTCATTCAAAAGGGTTCTGCTAAGGAGTTGCGTCATTTGGTTGATACGTTTAATCAGAACATACAAGCATTGCAAGCACTTAAATTTCCTACTGAACATTGGAGTTTTTTGTTGTTTAACATGGTGTTGTCAAAGTTGGACCTTAAAACTAAAACTGAATTCGAATTAAAGTTTAGTTCCACTGAACTGCCGACTTATCTGCAGTTAATAAAATTTTTGGAAAACCATTGTCGTGCACTGGAGTCTGTAGCCGTATTAACACCCACTGTTAAGTCCAAGCTGTTGTTCTCATATGAAAAATCTTTTTCCAAGAAACCAGCTTCTACATTCATGGCTTCCTCTTCAAAGGATCGCCAAAACGAATGTGCCCTTTGCAATGGATCCCATCCGGTTTATCGTTGCTCAGTTTTCTTAGCTAAAGCTCCTCGTGAACGTTTTAATTTAACAAAACGACACAAGCTTTGCGGTAATTGTCTTAGCGCAAACCATGATCTCAAACTATGCAAATCTAAAGTTTCCTGTCGTGAATGTCGAGGTTCGCACCATACACTTCTGCACTTTGGTACTCGACTTTCAGTCGATACTACTAGTGACTCTTCTATGAGTACTCTTTCTGCAGCTGCTGCATCCACTACTCCTGTTGATTCAGTTAATGCGTTAACAAGCTCGGTCTCTAGTCCTTCGACTATTCTATTATCTACAGCTGAAGTAGAAATTAAAGACGCTAGAGGACACTACCACAAGGTATGAATTTTACTTGATGCTGGCAGTATGGCTAATTTTATTTCTGAACGTTGTATTAATCGTCTTGGTTTACGTCGCTAACATACCTATAGAAGGTCTGAACAGTATGACAGCCTAATGCAAGTCTGGTACATCTATTTATTCCATTCGACCATGTGGAAAATCTGATCCAGTCATGTCGTTTGAGACTATTATTCTTCCCCAGGTCTGCTCTGCTCAACCTAAAATGCAGTTGGATCTTGCGAGATGGCCACATCTACATAATCTCTCATTAGCAGATAGTCGCGTTCATTCCCCAGGTCAAGTGGATCTTTTGATTGGGGCTGAATTGGTTCCTTACGTAACGACATCGAAACAAATTGTAGGTTCCCAACATGAACCTGTCGCCATTGAAACTATCTTTGGCTGGATATTACAAGGCAAAGTCAATTGTTCCCTGTCTGACACTCTTCAACGGAACAACATTACTTCTGCCTCACCATCACCTCAAACTTTTGTAAATCTACATATATCTCAGCCTCTGCCTGTTGATCTGTATTTGCAGAAATTTTGGGAAATTGAGCATTTTCCCAAAAAACCTACGCTTTCACCGGAAGATAAAGCGTGCGAAGTGAGCTTTCAGAATTCTGTTTCTCGAGATGCCACAGGCCGATTCTCGGTCGCGCTTCCTTTCAAACGTGAGACTCCAGACTTGGGTGATTCATATACTCAAGCCCTACGTCGATTCTTACATTTGGAGAATCGTTTAAACAAATGTCCAGAACTTAAAAATTCTTATTCGGATTTTCTAAAGGACTACCTTGATAGTGGACATATGTCTGTCGTTCCCGAAGTTGAAGTCAGATCAATCTCGGCGTATTATATTCCGCACCATAGTGTCGTCAAGTCTAATAGCGTTTCAACCAAGTTGCGTGTGGTATTTGATGCGTCGGCGCGATCCTCGAAAGGTTTGTCATTAAATGACACTCTACTCATAGGTCCCAAGCTACAGGCGAACATTTTTGATAATCTACAAAGATTTAGAATGTTTCCATTTGCTTTCATCTGTGATATTCGCCAGATGTATAGACAAATTAATATCCATCCCGAACATCGAGACTATCAGCGTATTCTTTGGCGTTCTTCAATTAATCAGCCGATTCGTGAATACCCCTTAAATACTGTGACCTATGGGGTTTCTTCATCGCCTTTCTTGGCTTTACGAACTCTCCAAGAATTGGGAACGTTAGAACAACAGAATTTTCCTCTCGCGGCTAAAGTATTGCAAGACCACATTTATGTCGACGATATTATTTGTGGTTCTTTCTCCGTCGAGTTCACCTTAAATCTACAATCAGAATTAATATCCCTGCTTGATAGAGGAGGTTTCAAACTTAGTAAATGGGCCAGTAATTGTAAAGAGATTTTAGCAACTGTCTCATCGTCAGATGTTCAGTTACCCATAAATTTCGACAAGGAAGAGCCTCGATTTGTTAAAGTCCTAGGACTCGAATGGAATCCTTCTAATGACTTATTTTCGTATTCATGCAATCTTCAGGATCGTCCTTGTACGAAACGAAATATTTTGTCGGAAATTGCGCGAATATATGATCCTTTGGGTTTTCTTTCACCCATTGTTTTATCCGCCAAGTGGATGATGCAACAACTTTGGTTAGAAAATATAAAGTGGGACGATTCTCCTTCGGAAACTTTGGTTCAAACTTGGAATCATTTTAAATCTGAAATTCCGATGTTATCACAAGTAAAGGTTCCTAGATACATGGCCTTTACTAATGTCTATCGAAAAGAACTGCACGCGTTTTCAGATGGTTCCCAAGTTGGCTACGGTGCAGTAGTCTTTCTCTGTGTTCAATACTCTGATGGGTCCATTGAAATTTTTCTTGTTTGTGGAAAATCCCGTGTCGCGCCTCTTAAAACCGTGTCAGTGCCTCGTTTGGAGCTATGTGGCGCTGTACTGATGGCTGAACTTCTTCATAACATTTGTAATCTATTTTCTAATTATGTAACCTTTGACGCTCTTCATGCTTGGACTGACTCACAAGTAGTACTCACATGGATTGCCTCCTCACCACATAGGTGGAAAACTTTCATTGCCAACCGAGTATCTGCAATCCAGGATTTAATCCCTTTAGCTACATGGCATTACGTTCCCTCTGCGGACAATCCCGCCGACTGTGCCTCACGAGGATGCTTTCACCATCACAGCTACTGCATCACCACTTGTGGTGGCGTGGGCCTAATTGGTTATCACGTTCCACTGAGCATTGGCCAATTCAGAGTGACTTAAGCCCCACTTCTTCTGCAGATTTGGAAGAAAGTAAGTCTGTTCTCGCCAATGTAAACGAGCATAATTTTGTTGATGCCTTGCTTTCTCGGTTTTCTTCCTTTAGGAAGTTACAACGAGTTATCGTTTACGTACAACGATTTACTTTCATTATAAAGACAAGAGTACGTAACAAACATAATAATACTAACGAATGTATTTCCCTCGACATCAATTTAGCATCTTACGAGCTGCGTACTGCTTTATTGTTTCTCGTAAAGCATGTACAACCTGAATGCTTCCAGCACATGCTCAATTCGCTCAGGCGTAATGCTTTGATTGAAAAGCCTCTGCGAAAACTATCGCCTTTCTTGGATGAAGCAGGTCTCCTCAGGGTGGGCGGCAGGCTTAAATACTCTTTCTTGACCTACGAAGTGAAACACCCTTTGCTTCTTCCCAGCAATCATCGCTTTACTGAGTTGCTAGTTCAACAAGTGCACAATGAAAATTTGCACCCTGGATTCCGAACAATGCAGAATATTATCCTGCAACAATATTGGATCCTATCATTTCGTCGTGTGATTCAGAGATGTTTAACTGGATGCAATAAATGCTTCAGAGCAAACCCTAAAGCACCCACTCCTATGATGGCTAATTTACCTACCTTCAGAGTTTCTCAATTGAAGGCATTTTCGTCTGCGTGCCTCGATTATGCAGGCTCTTTCTACGTTACTGCACGTAAGGCTCGGGGAGTCATTTCCAGTAGTCAGTTCCACATATGCGTATTTGTATGTACTTCAACAAAGGCCATTCATCTTGAGTTGGCATCCGATTTATCTTCTGAAAGTTTCTTGGGATGCTTCCGACGCTTTGTAGCACGTTGTGGTTCCTGCAAGGCTATCTAAAGTGACCAAGCAACCAACTTCATTGGTGCACAGCGCATGCTTGTAGAGTTTGCCAAATCCTCTGCTGAAAGATTGCAGATCACTTGGAATTTAAATCCACCATCCTCTCCTCATTTTAATGGTCTTGCAGAAGGTGGCGTTAAATCCGTCAAGACACATCTTCGGCGAACGATAGGTGAACAAATTCTCACATACGAGGAGCTTAATACTCTTTTAGTACAAGTGGAAGGTTTATTAAACTCTCGCCCCTTGTGTGCCACTAGTTCTGATCCTCATGATCTTCAACCGCTCACTCCGGCTCACTTTCTATAATGGAGCCGGTAGGAAACCATCTCATCCCTGAACCCGATTTATCAAGTTTACCGATAAATTGTCTTAGCCGATGGCAACTTATTCAAAGAATGGTGTCGGAGTGTTGGAAACGATGGCATCAAGAGTATCTTCATACTCTCCAGCAACGGTCTAAGTGGTGCCTTTCAGATACTCCAATTACTATTAATACGTTAGTACTGATAAAAAACGAGCTTATATCTCCATTTAAATGGAGCTTAGGTCGAGTAATCGCCGTATTCTCGGGACGTGACGGAATTACACGCGTAGCGACGGTTAAAACGTCCTCAGGTCAATTCCAACGTCCTATCATTAAATTGTGCCCGTTACCGAACCAGTAACGGCCACGAAGCCGCAGGGCTTCTTTGTTTAGTTTCATAATTGTAATTAATTTTTTTGCACTCGATGTTCGGCTTATTATTCGAGTCGATGGCTTTCATAATCGGGTTTGCGTTTTACAATTATTTTAATTAAAAAGAAAAACATTGTTTTTGGTGGACGGAATGTTTGTGCACCGTGTCAGGGTTGCTGTTACTGTTATGCAATTCTCCAAGAATGAAAGTTGCTAGGGGGCAATATTCAATAATATTTGTTAAGTTTTGGATCTTAACAAAGAAAAAAAAGAAATAATTTTAAAAATATTATTAAAATACAATTGTAATAAGTAATTAAAATTACATATAAAAAAAGAAATATAGTTTGAATATAATAGATATGTTTGTGCACCGTGTCAGGGTTGCTGTTATTTTCAAATGTTGTGATTTGCCGCGCTTTGTGATGCATGGCATACTGCTGCACCCAAGTGGAAACAGTGTGACGTTAATCTTTTAAAAAATAATGTTGCAAGCACGCACGCGCAAATATAAAGTGCAGATTTTCCATAATTTGATCAGTGCAATTATCAATATTATAAACTCCAATAAATCTAATTGGCCAAGAAGAGACGAATTGCCCAAAGGATCCCCGAATCGAGAATCGAAGCAACGGCGAATAATTCGAAAAGGTAGTTGGTATGTATGTTCATGCATTACACGTAAAGTTAAGTATAGAATTTCAGCGCTCTTTTATGCACGAGTTTGTGCAAACAAGATAGTTCTTTGTATCAAACACATATAATAATAAAATAATATGATCAAAAGCTTTGTACTTGTGATGTGAATTTTGTTAGGTAGACAGAAGCTCACCGGTAAAAGATGTAAGTCAACAGCTAATACATAGTATAAGAAAGTGAACGCAGTTATCTACTTTTATTTGGAGCTATACCTGAAAGAAAATTATCAATAAATAGTCATCGCAGGAAAATTTGAGTAAAAGAAATAAAGGAATGTTAAAAGGTATGTGTTATATGCGGATGAAGTGGTGTAACATCCTAAAGAATCAAGAAGTTAAATAAAAGTATCTTTTGTAAAATTTCATCAACTGTATCAGTAAAGGGAGGTTATAAACACACAGTACATTAGTAGAGCTAAAAAGAGGTTGGGGTGGTTATGGTCCTCCCAGGCGCCTCTTTCGCTACGTGCCTGTATCAGATCGTCCTACAAGAGATAAATAACACAATTAGGATTATTGCCAAAGCGTTTTCGAATCGCCCGGATAAGACACTATTTAATTCCAATAAAACGACACAATTTGACGCAGAATTATAATACCATTTCATCAATAAAATCTTGATAAGACTAGATACAAGCAGCAAACACAACTATGCGCCTGTCTATCGTAACTTCACGAAGCAAAAAAATTTCCAAGTGAGAGTAGATAGTGATTAAAAAAACGATATCTGCATATAACTTTTTACGTCGCTTATTGGACATCACTACCACAGTATATATAACAATCAGTAGGATTACTTCCATGCGACACCATTCATCTTATTAATCCACCTTCGAATATCACGCCCATAAACGAAGTAGTGGACCGACGTTCATCGGCCGGCCTCGCCGGTAAACAAAACGCAGGGCCTCATTCAATAAAATATGTCGAACAAATATGTAAACAAAATCTCTTGTTATATGATAGTATAGTAAAATATGAAATAGAATTATGTGTAGTGAACCATTTGAGTGAAGTTGTTTTACTTATAGAATCTAATAAATAAAACGATAATCAATTTAGATATTTAAAACATTTATTAAACTAAGTTAGAAGAGTTGTTTTTTGTTACATCGTTAATTACCAACTAGAGTTACATTATTCTTTCAAGAGTTGCTTGCTATTCTAAAATGTAAGTTTCGATTCTCATGGAACGCATAATAATATCACGTTCCACAGGATGCATGTGGAGTTAACAATGCCAGTACATAAAAAATACAACGTAATGACTTTACATTATGAAAATAGATGATATGACTTTACAAATAGGGGAGATGAAATCAATTTACACTATAATAATAATTAATAATAATAAAATTTATTTTCATCCATATTAAATTAAAGACACAATGACAAACGAAATGCTAAAAAGAAGCTGTAGTTCACACCTGTTGATAAGGCGTTGACCTAGATTGTTGAACTCTTAATAAATCAGCATAAAAAATTTTTTATTATGTAGGATTTCGTAATCGCTTATTTGTTCTATTACGTGTTAGTAATTCAATTTTAAGCAATTGGTAAATATATACAAAAGTGAATTCTTAAATACGGCATTGTTTTTACGAGCGTATTTATTAAAAAATAATAGTATATAGGAAAAAATAACACTTACCGGTGATTATCCATCGGAAACCTGAAAAACTAATTGTAGCTCTTTCAGAGGTATTTCTACAGCCTTTGGCGGCACAACGACTGACACTACACATTGTTTACTGGCACTGTTACTGCACAAATGTGGGTTTATACGGCCCTGGTAATTCTGATACGTTCTGTCCCGTATTTGAGACGGAACTGCTGTCTACATACTGCCGATCGTGTCAGCATGTGATGGGATGGATAGAAATTATTTGCGAGAGTCACATTACTGTATGTTATATATACTGTGTCACTACACAGAAATGTGACGATGTGAAATGTGAGAAATACGTTTTTACTTTTTATATTCTTACTGTTACAAGTGAATACAATTAAATTTATTTATCATCAAAATAGTAAATAAATCTTACTGATTTCACAAATATAAATCATAAAAAGGATTGTTCTGAAACTATTTTAGATAGGTACTCATGTTAGTGCTACCACCAACAGCAACATAACCAAGGGAGATTATACTACAGCACAGAAGACAAATGTCAGCTAGTTGCTACTTAGCATATGTTAGTGACATCATCACGCCATTTCCATTTACAACACGCAATAAATATTAGTATTCATAAAGAAAACAAGTATTTAAACGGTTTATTACTAATAATTCCATTTAAGAACCTTAGATGAATATATTCCATAAACATCAGGACAAATCTCTAATTAGACTGGGAAACCTTAAGATGTTGAAATTAATTGATCTGATTTCTTTTTAACTTTTTATGTTTCAATCCCTTAATAAAACGACCTAATTAAAACTTTCGTTAAATAAATTTTCTTCTTGAATACAGGATATTTAACTCGTGTTTCTAGGTAATGTAACCTTGTAATGACCCATTGCTGACAAACAGTAATAAAGATCAAGGAATGAAGAAAAAGTAAAAAATATGGAACCCCATAGTCGTCAAGTTGTAAGAAGTGCAGTGATAATAACATTGTAGTAAGTCACTATTATTTATGCATTTGCATTGTTAACTTCTGTTCATATTTTCAAACGACATTGTGAATGCTATCTTTGTGCATTATATTCATACGGTCAATAAGAAATGCAAGTCCCTATAATAATATAAATGGTATTTCTTGAATTATATCACAACAATAATGGGAACTTTGACTTTACTATAAGAGTTCCACCATTTTATCTAGGTAAGTCTAGTATGGCTATTGTAAAGAAATAGATGCGTTCGTTATATATGTGCATAGAAAGAGATTTAAGTTGTTTTGTTTAAGTTGGTTACTTCGTTAATAATTCATTATTATATAACACTAAATTACAACATAAAACCCTTGATTGAAAAATCTGAATAATTTTTGGCGTTGAACTTTCTTGCGAAACCCTTCCTCGTTTTTAAAATGTAGGAAGATTATGTTGGCGTCTCGATGGCGTTGGGCTCGATGGACTCCGAGGATTCCGTACCTTCCGCAGCGGCTGTTACTGATACTGCGACCGCTCCTTTACCGGAGTTTGTCCCAATCCGGGCCTGCATATTAGCATCGTACACTTTAAAATGACTGGCCAATCTACTGGGTTCGGTTATATTCGCAGTTTCTACCGAAAATTGTATTTGTGGATCTGATATTCCGCCCATAATTAAGTGAATCTTGTCTGCATCTGTCATTGGAAGTTTTAATTGATTTATTAACGTAAGTTATTCAAACGCGTACGCGTACAGATAGTAGGTGCTAGGGTGGTCCCAGAAGTGCCCGACCCAACAAAGAAAACACAAAAATTTTGGAAAAAGATTTATTTATTTTTCAACGTAATCCTCTTTCAGCTCTATACACTTTTCCCAGCGGTGTTCAAAAAGTTCGATACCCTTTTTATAATAAGAACTGTCTTGCTCCTCAAAATAGCCATTAACTGCTGACATCACTTCTTCATCGTTGGAAAATCTTTGACCACTGAGCCATTTTTTCAAGTTTGGGAACAGAAAATAATCCGAGGGGGCTAAATCTGGCGAATATGGTGCATGAGGTAGCAATTCAAACTTTAATTGATTAATTTTGGCCATTGCAATAACGGATTTGTGAGCTGGCGCGTTGTCGTGATGAAACAACACTTTCTTTTTAGCCACTGGGCCGATGGCAGGTTGGCGGTCAAGCCACTGGGCCGATGGCAGGTTGGCGGTCAAGCCACTGGGCAGATGGCAGGTTGGCGGTCAAGCCACTGGGCCGATGGCAGGTTGGCGGTCAAGCCACTGGGCAGATAGCAGGTTGGCGGTCAAGCCACTAGGCAGAGGTACCTTTCTCGTTCCCCGGGATCGAAACAGCGGGGGGGATGTGCGAAGAGTTTCCGCTACCCCAGAGCTTTCGGGGGAATTGAGAACAGTACACCTGGGGTCACTGGTACGTGGGGCATTGCAGGCACGGGGTGACCACAAATTACTAACCCCTTATAGGTAGATTTCTTAGTTACATTGTTTATTGTTTAATGCTAATATAGTTATATTGTTTATTGTTTGCTCATAATATGATTTATTGACACTTGGCGCCAAGTATCCATTAATTCCTAGGTTAGGCTCAGCGACTCGCACTGGAACTCCGTACTCCGGCAGATGGAGACTTACCACATAGACTGTCTGTTAACCCAGTAGTCTTTTTTTATCTATCATATTACTCAATCCAAGCCCAATTTGACGTTGATTTAGTTTCAGTTAATGCCATCTCAAGGACTGTTGAGTGGGACACTGCAACGGTCAGGAAAGGCCGAATGTTGGCGTCTCGATGGCGTTGGGCTTGATGGACACCAAATGTAGCGAGACGAAAACGTGACAGCATCAGGCCCCGTCATCGTAAGACGAGGAACGGGGAATCAAAATGCGAGACCGCTAAGCAGGACCAGGAAAAAGAAAATATGCTTTTGGGTGTTCGACGAGTGCGTTGATAATAGCAGATGCTGTTTGTAATATTGCTGCGAAGAATTAATAAAGTTGTTCATACGTTTGTGGTGGTTATTTCTTACTGTTATTTAAAGACTTAATTTCCTCATTACCCTAACAATTAATTAAAAATAAGAGCGTATTCCTCTCATGAAAATAAGAAGAAACGTTTACTTGTATTAACATGAATCCGCAAATGCTTCTTCATCAAGGGGTAAACCTCTGGTCAAAATTTGTACACCATAATTCCCACTTCCTAGGAACGCCAGTTAGATTTCCCAAAATCACCATGTTGTAATTCCCAATAAATTTGCCGAGAATCTTTCTAAGAAGAGAATAATTCTCATGGATGTCTGTTGATGAGATTTAGATAAAGAAAAGGGAAAAAACTGAATAAAAAGATTTAATTGAAAATATACTGGTTATTCTGTAATAAAACAATATATTATAAACCATTTTTGAATGATAGGTGTGTAAAATAACACAAATCTACGTAATTAGACAACAGTCATTTTTCAATACCAGTGAATATTGCGGGTTCTAAAGAAATAGAAGAGTTTATTTTTGATGAACAATGTTTATTTTACTTTTACAAACATATCTTCAAAAACTTTGCTTTATAGAGTATCAAAACTGTGTTATTAACATAATCATATATGTATCTTACGTATAAATGTTAATTGTAATTAAGATTGCCAAACCACATATCGGAAGTAGCCTAAAGTAACTACCCATTTTTTCACATACCTTTCACATCACCCATGTAATACAATATATTTTTATTCAAGAAAGTCTTGGAATAGTAAAAATCAATGGCACTACAACAGTATGACGGCGATAAAGCCGATACACAAGTCAAGACTCGACCATTCCGATCGATTTCATCGATATTGGAAATAATTGATCTTTGGTTTAACACTACAACTATAGTGACAGGGTTTTCTTTTCCTTTGCTATGAGGACATATCGGTCGATCGTAATTTACTATGTGTTACACGAAAGTAGCCGCTTTTGGTCAGTTTACAATCAAACCTGATTTATGCACTGTTGCGTTTCTCCTATATATGTACATGCTTATCAGGAAATAAAAGAGTAGGTATTTCGAAATACTGTTAACTGTACTAAAACAGTATAAAATTTAGCTTCTCTTAATTTAACCCTGTTAAGTTAACATTAACCCTCTTTATTATGGGGTTTCAGTGAACTTCAACATAAATTTAATGTATGATATATACTCGTTAATAGAAAGAAAAAAAGTCCTATACTATTTTTTTATTTTACGCATATCGAGAAAAATTTCTAAAAAGATACTTTTTCGGAGACCTCTGGAACGTGTCATGACCTAACTCACATACAAGATCAAATACCGTGTTTGCCTAACTAATAAAGAGTACGCTTAAAAACCATATTTAGGCAATTAAAAGCATTGACGGTATCGCATTTCATTTCGTTTGTGATTTTATTTTGTGTATTAGCGGGCAATGAGATGACATAAAAAGAAATAGAATTCGTATAGTACTTTAAACTATTGCATTAGGGACAAGTTTCTTCTGTAACGTAACTTTGGCGGTTTATTTTGAAAACTAAATACTACACTCTAAAAAATTACCGGTGAATTATACCCTAAAAAATGGAGGCAACTATGTTACCTCCATTTTTTGGGGTAAATTTACTTCAAAGTGTAATTTTCATAGGAAGTGAAAAATTTCAACATTAGGTTAAGTTTGCATTGTAATGTTTCCTTTTTAAGTAAATTTACAGATTAAAATTACAATCTCAATGTAATTTTACATTTTAACATTAAAACACCTGTGTAAAGTTACATGACAAAGTTAATATTTCATGGCAATAGTACTTTTCAGGGTTAAAATACAAATGTGAAAATACTTCTTGAATGTAACGATGACTTGCGAAAGTACTTGCAAATTCAATCGTTCCTCTGGGAATTGTATGAAACAAAATAAAATCAAAGTAATTTTTATTGAACGTATGTACTTATACATATAAAATATAAGACATTAACAGAACTTCTTTTCAGGGGCTTTCGGAAATATTTGGTCTCTCAAAGACATTCAGATAAAGTTTCGATTCCACCTAGAAAATTAAAAAATTATAAATTATATAAACAATTATACACGAGTACCTTTCTCTTATTTCGAATTCTTCAATTTTTGATTCATCCTAGAAAAACATTAAATTAAATATTTTTATTTTATTGGTTTAAATTTGTAATTTTAACATATAGGTACTTACCGATTATTATTTTTTAACTTCTACTATAAAATAAAATTCTTCCCATCTTCGGTCATACGTGTAAATATTTGCCTTTAATAAATCCGCACTACACTACAACGAAAAACAAAATATTAATGAGCAATGAACACTTCGTTCGGTATCGATAGAGTACGCCTCGCCGAAATCATAAAAGAATGGTACACACCATTCCGCCCATTCCCCAAAAAGCCTATTTGGACTGTTCATAATGGATTCCTGAATTCTTTCACGAAACGAAGGTCACAAACAAGTGCGATCAGCGAAATAGCATCTCAACGGTTAAAAACATATTAAGGGTAAAATTATACTATTCTTGTTCAAGTTCATCTTATCTTTAATATTACACTAAAAATGAATTAAGTTATTGAGCAATTATACATTTGTAAGGAAAAAATTGTCTGAGTTATGTAAATTTATATTATGGATAGTGATTTTAACCAGTTCAATGTAGTAGAATTACTTATATTTGTATAATTTTACATAATTACAGGGCATTTTACCACAAATAGTAAAACTACTAAATGTATAGGTAAAATTAATTTTAGGGTAAAAATACCGCAAATAATAGCGAAAAGCTACCTCTTTCCCAAGGTAATTTTACCTCATTTTTCACAGTGTACTCAACATAAATAGGTCAATCTTCCTCTTTTGTTCGAGCAGGTATACCCACTATGTTTAACAGTTTTATCGCCTGGAAAAAATACATTACAAAATCAGTAAACACTTTTAATT
The DNA here is from genome assembly GCA_929113105.1 of Agrypnus murinus. Taxonomy (NCBI): domain Eukaryota; kingdom Metazoa; phylum Arthropoda; class Insecta; order Coleoptera; family Elateridae; genus Agrypnus; species Agrypnus murinus. Next base: position 193,845,838 of record OV816026.1, read on the forward strand.
TATTTTTAAATAAAAATAATCATTAATAACATCAATTCATTGTAAACTACCAAATAAATACAATACCGTTCATTTGAAATGGGTCATTACAGAAATTGTCAATTTTGTAACGTGGAAATAATTATTTGTGTGTTCACAGAAGTGGTAATGTTGTAAATCAGCGATATTTGTTGCTAAGTATCTTTACCAGGCTCTACCAATAGCACTTTGACTCATATAAAAATGGCGAGCCACTCTTCGTTGTGATAAACCACTTTCCAACAGTCCTACAGCACGCTTGAGCTCTGACACTTCCAACCATCTATAAGACACTCTTTATGTATTCTTTTGTGCTTTTTATATTTAATTATGGTAACCTGGTACAAATTATTGCAGCATGTGGTGATTAATAAGTTACAAATATTAATTGTCAAAAAAATTAGGCAAAATACTAATATTATAATAATTTGGTGGCAGAGTAATTTGAAATAAGTTTACTCAGATATTTTAGGATAAATTCAAAAGAAGACCACAACTACTACTTAGGTGAACACATAAACAATACCTTCCACGTCATTAAATCGCCATTTTTTCAGTGTCACATTTCAAATAAACCGTAGTGTAATTACAATGAAAAACGGCATTTTATTTAAAACTGAACGAAGTGAATATGATGGCAAATAAAGACTCGGGTTGTATTTTATTTATTAAACAAAAAATACACAAACATAGGTAACCTCAATTATTAGTCTCGTTTCACACGGACGCTGCCTGGCGTTTTGTTTTCACATGATCGGTATGAAAATAAAAGTACAAACAGGTGTATCAAGCGCTGTTGTCATATGTGATGACCCTATAGCAATTTGCTTAACTTACTTTAATAATAAAAGTGCAATTCCACTGATGCAACACTAGGCGACACGTCACATGCCACATGTCTTCTAGCGTTGCTGACGCATGTGACGGGCAAAGACTATCAACGTGTGGCATGCGGCAAAGACGCATTGCTTTATGTCGCTTCATGTTGCTTCGGTTGAAAGACTCAGTACAGCATTCGTCATTGCCGCATGCCGCTTGTTGCTTAAATGTTGCCTCAGTAGATTTGCGCCTTTAAGGTTCTAAATCATCATTACAAAAAAATCCACCCTTACCACTATATCCCGTGTTTTGGCTACTTCTAAAAATTCTTCTAAAATTAAGATTCAGAAATATTTCAGGTTTATGATTCTGATTATGAGCGATTTATAGGCGCTGTTCGAGTTCAATCCCTAAAGACGTGATCGGGTTTATGGGGTGTCATTCTTTTGTATACACTGGATTGTGTTTGTGTGCATACTGACAACATTGTTTTTTAAAATAACGTCGGTCAGCGCGCTGATTCGTTATACGTGTGAAAACATGCATTTCTTCAATGGCCCATCAGCACGCTGATGGTACACGGGATTCACGGGTCACGCCTATGCCCGCACTGACAGAAAACGCCTGCTGACCATCAGCGTGTATGTGATGAGTTCACTTTAAAGCTGCAGGCCTTCCATCACGCTGATCATCAGCGCGCTGACGGTCGGCGTCCATGTGAAATGGGGCTTTTATTATATTCACTCAGTAAAGTAAAAGGTACTTTTTACAAGCAATTTTGAAGCCCAACTTGTTTATGCAATAAATTACAGCAAAACTAAACATTGCCTCATTATTCGGACCACAACCGGAATGACATCGGCGACCACATCGCGGATGATAGCGTGTTTCCTACATTAGTCTTCATAAACTAAAGGAAATGAAATAAAAATAGTCAAAGACAAACTATGACATCACCTGCCGTCAGCTGCATCAATGTATGCAGCCACCTTGTTAAAAATGTAGTCTAGGTACACCCAGCTTCAACTGTGATTATTAAACCAATGGCCACCCAACTCACTTTTTAAAAACATCTTTTTCCTCAGTTATTATAAAAGATAGGCACTTTTGATATTAAGCTCATTTTATGTGTACTATCATATCTTGAAATGATGCCGATTTCGTGAAACACCGTGTAAGACCTACATCCAAATTGTAATATTTCTCATAAATACCCTTTAACATAAACCCTTTAAAAATGTTAGATATTGCTGCAATTTATTATCCGCGACGAATTTGCAAACCCACTTTGTTAGAGCGGTCTTTTTGATGTGTTCATCGTAACCCTGTTTTCTCTTTTTAAAAGACATTTTTGTCATGTTTTCTTGAGCAAAAACACGGCGGAAGCTGCCATAACCTCTTTTATTTTCATTTTAAACATTTCATTCTATAAAATAGCTTCAAATTGAAGGCTACATAATTCGCACTTATAGAGCTACATAGTCCTTTAGTGGTGCTAGATGAAAAATGATTCTGGCTTTTGCATAATTGAAGTTAACATGACTGCTCGTGAATATAAATAATAAACATGCAAGGTATTGCAGATTATAGATATGAAAATGCAATTTATTCTATCGGAATAATATGCAAATTTAAAGAACCAAATTGCAAAAAGTAGAACACAAGGTGTAATGACCGTAATATCTGTAATCTTTGAAACACGAGGTTGAATTTCCTCATTATTATTATTATTACTATTATTACTTAACAGTTTGCCGTTTTCATTAATAATTAAAAAATATTGTCAAAATAGAAAGACTTACTTCAGGATAATTAATTATTATTCATTACAATTGTTTACGCTTTTAACTAATAGTTATATCAAACTTCATGCCTTAATATCTTATAAGCAGGTGAAATCTATACCGTTGAGTTTATTAAGAATTAGCAATCGATATAAAAATATCTCATGATGGAAAACCTAAAATAACCACAACGAATGAACTATACCTACAACTAAACTGCAGGACACATACACGCCCAGGGAAGCGTTATGAATATGATTCCTTTTCTGGGTATAGTGGAAAATTTTCTTGCGGCAATAGGCAATTTACAACTTTCGACAAGCGTAACTCTTGACTTAATATGTCACCGCTGAAAGTTATTCTGGCTTTAGTTCCAATTCGTCGTCGAGTTAAGAATTTTTAATTCAATTTTAATTTTTGTTCGAACGCTGCTATGGGTCATCAGCATCATCATCCAACTTTTCGCTGAAGTCAGTCACCATTGTAACTGAAGATAGGTGTTCTATATACTAAAGTATGTACAATTACAATTTGCGCCTGACTATAAAGGAATCTTTGATTTAAATTAGTGACTTTGTGGTAAATTAGATCTAAATTAGTGACTTAGCAACTTACCAGTTGTATAGTGTAACAACTTTCTTTAAAGATGCTTAAAGTAATTTTGTGATGGCGAGCGCGTTAATAATGATTGCTGTTATTACCATGGAACAGCCAGCATGACAGCAGCTAGATCGTCATTTGAGTCGAACGACATGTCCCTCTTAACAACCCTTCCCAAAAAATTGCATCTTTTTAACCTCTTCTACTCGTATAAATTTTTAGCATTGCCGTCTAAAGTGAGTTTTACTTCTCTATAGTTTATTTTCTACTGTTCCTTCTAGTGAATTGAGCCACCACTTTGAATGCGAATTACAAAAAACTGAGAAACCTAAAGTTTTGAAAAGAATTGAAGCTTCTGCTTGAAAATACGTTAATACTGTCAAAGCAATGTTTCAGCAATCATGGTGAAGGCCAAGCGTTCGGCTCAGCACCGTACCTATAAACTTGCATTTTGGTGATGGTTTTCTTTATAGACATTTTTGTTTTGATTTGCAACGAGACACGTTTATTTCTCTGATCATGGATCAGTATCTCTAGGACGAGCTTTGCAGCACCGCGATGCATTTCTATAGTTTCTCATTTAGGACCTTATGAATCATGATAGTCCAGTCGGCAGGGAACCAAAAGTTTCTGTTTTTGGTTCTTTCCTGTTAACAGTTATTTTATTGCACAAATCTATTCAAAATAGTGGGTAAAGCAATATATGTATGTAGTTGCGTACTAAATCCTAGTGACAGCAGAAAAGTTATTAACAATTTAAGACGCCATAAACCGTTTTCGAGGAGTTTTTATTCCGTAGCTCATCAGGATGATTTCCTATGAAGAAATGTTCCGTATATGATTTGTTTATAATAAAAATAGCTACAAAATGGCACCGGTTCGATTGTTATAACTGAAGTAATTAAGTTACAAAATCGAAGAAATTGCCAAAATCGCGTATGTTTTTTAAGTTGTCATAAAAATTTAAATAGTCAACCAATATTGATGAAACTTACGTTAAGTATAGTTTAAATTATGTACAATAAGCACTCTAAACCCATATGCCAGGTATGCAGAAGTTTATGCTTAACAAGGTTTTATAAACCTACCGCGCCTAAAACTTTGGAAGTTTGCAAAGCTGTCTGAAGCTTTGCATACTATTGCAATTTGTAAAATTCGATTGCGTTTATTTTTGCAATTTTGGTGACGTTTTACATATCTTCATAGTTTTGTTACGTTTATAAATAATTAGTTTTCTGGTTCGTATACGTGGTGATTTATGAAATATTCCATTCTGAAATATTCATCGGATTCGAATTGACAGCAAAAAACACGCAATTTAAAAAAAAGAAATTCAAGTTTCGACGCTTGGATCCTGAGATATTAAACTTTTTGCGTAAGTATGCACTACTCGTATATTATTTACCACATTGAAATGAATCAAAATTGTGTGTATAGTATGAACTTTGTAGAATAAGTATGCAATTGCCCAAAATTATTAGTTGCATATTTCTAATAGAAATTATTGCAATAGAGTGAGACGCGCGCTCAAAAATCAGACAATCGCCTACTTAGTCTAATGCATGCAGAAAATCGCAGGATCCAATCATCGAAACTTGAACTTTTTTTTAAGTTGCTTATTTTTTGTCGTCTATTCGAACCCAATGAAATATTTCATAAATGACCACGAATACGAACCAAAAAACTAGTTATTTATAAACGTAACAAAACTATGAAGAGATGTAAAACGTCACCAAAATTGCAAAAATAAACGCAATCTAATTTTACAAATTGCGTTCGGTTGCTAATGCCTTAATCTATATATTTGCACATTTGCAATAGTATGCAAAGCTTCAAACAGCTTTTGCAAACTTCCAAAGTTTTAGGCGCAGTAGATTTATAAAACCTTGTTAAGCAAAAACTTTTGCATACCTGGCATACAAGTTTTGGGTGCTTATTGTACATAATTTAAATTATACTTAACGTAAGTTTCATCAATATTGGTTGACTATTTAAATTTTTATGACAACTAAAAAAACATACGCGATTTTGGCAGTTTCTTCGATTTTGCAACTTAATTATTTCAGTTATAATAATCGAACCGGTGCCATCTTGTAGCTATTTTTATTATAAACAAATCATATACTGAACATTTTTTCGTAGGAAATCATCCTGATGAGCTACAGAATAAAAACACATCAAAAACGGTTGATGGCGTCTTAAGTTGTTAATAACTTTTCTGCTGTCACTACGATTTAGTACGCAACGACATATATTATTCTACACACTATTCTGAATAAGTTTGTGCAATAAAATAGCTGTTAGCACGAAAATACACTCTTCACATCTCTATTGACTGAACTATGATACTATTCCAATGAAATGTTGCACTGGACTTCTCAAACAGCTGAGTGACTATTCCAACACACAATCTGGCTGACTTCGACTATATGAATGTCGTCAATTAGCGTCGAGAGCCGTGATGAAGTTACCCAGGTTACCACTTAACATATTCTTAAGTAGTACTTCCATAGTAAGAAATACTGATTGCCATGAACTTGTGTCATCGATAATGATTCTATTTCATAAAATTTTGAAATTTTTAAATTCTGAAACCGTAAAAGTAAGATTTTTTGTTAAATAAGTTAAATTAAGCTTAATTAGTAGTTAATTAATAACTATTTTAAACAAGATTTTACTTCTGCATTATAATTCCAACTAATTCAAACCTTAGTTTATCATGATTATCAACGGTTTAATAAAACAATAAATAAGTAATTGTGTGACAACTAGAAAACTATTAGCTATAATTCGACTTGCATTAATAACAATAAATCAATCAATAAATTGGAATACTTCGACAACTCCCACGTGATAAAATCACTAAGTGAGGAATATTATTAGTTATTACCTTTTGCTTAAAAAAATAAAATACTAATGTTTATTTACTATCGTTTATGTAAATAAACCAGGATGTTCCCTTCAATGTACATGTATTTATTGTGCCGTAACTTCATCTGATTAATGTTTACATCAGATAAAAAGGCTCGTTTCAAGCAGCAACCGAATAATTTTTGTTCCCAAGAAACCTCGTTAGGATTTAGGCAAGTAGTCGAATTCTGATAGAAATATATCTCAACTGAAAATCGTTAGTACATGCTAATTAAATAACTCTAAACATTAAAGTATTTATTATTAAAAAAATAAATTTATTTACAATAAATAATTATTATTTTAAACTAAACTAGTTGACATCTCTTAGACGTTGTCATTAATGTCTTGGAAGAACATTTGAAGTCTCTCTTAAACTCTATATTGCTACGAGCAATTGCATAAGTAGCCAACCTTGGAAAGTCTACCAAATCCTCGTTATTATTAGGATAATAGGAGCGTAAACTAGGATTTCGAGTAGCTAGGTAGGAATAGTCTTCCTGGTGACAAGCAACGGTTGATATCCAAAATAATTGCTTCTGGTTGAATATCGAACTTGTATCATATTGAGTTTCTTTACCATTAATCCTCAGCCATTTCTTGTACGCATCATAAGATAATTTTGCTGCTATCACTTGCATTTGATATTCGTTGTTCTGGAAACAAAATAAACGTTGAACGCTGATACACAAATATTGAGTCAAAATACCAAATACGAAGCTGTACTCGAATTGAATATCTCCATGTCTTTCTCTAAACAGAAACCACTTTTATGAACTGCTGTTATTGTTTCGGGCGTCCATCCATCAATAACATTGCCATCTTTATCGTAAAAGCTCGATGGGAACGCTAAAAGCCAGCTCAATTGTTCGCCTATTCTCTTTCCGACTGTTGCGAATATGAGATAATTAGGCCCTTCTTCATTAAAAGCTGCATTTTGTACTTGGATTGTTGGAATACCTAAAAGTTTTGAACAAAATCCTTATAGCATTTCCGTCTTATACTAATAAAATCAGTGTTAGATAAAAGTAAATTATATGTATCCCTTGGTAAAACATTTAGAATATATTTGATATCTGTGTTTGTGAGATAGTTCAAAGGCCATGTTTATGATCGGGGACTAAAAAGAAATAAAAATTATTAGAGTAAAATTTATTTCTATAAAAAGAGAGTTTACTACAATGGATCGTCTATAGAGCTATGTTTTTCTTTAAATTAAGGTGACCCTTACACCAGATTATGCAGCCAGGAAGCCAAAAACAGTATAACTGTTACATGAATCGCAAAAGACAAGCCGTACTTGGGAACATGAAAATGAATGCATACAAAAATCGTATTTACACAGGTTTACTACAAGCCGACAGCTTTCGAGCTCATCCAACAACCAGCTTGTGGCAGCCTGCTAAGTGTTTTGAATGTTCTATTTTCTTTATAGTTAACAATGTTATTAACAGTGTTATCTATTCTGTGATCAAAGCCTGAGCTGAAATAAACATTGTCCACTTTGAATTTTACTTAAAGCATAAAGAATAAAACTTAAGCTTGGTCAAACCAAAGCCGGTGTCTGAGCAACAACGAACTTTGTTGCACATGCCCGAACGGGACTCGAAAACAAACTCCAGTTTCGTTTTCGAAACATTTCCAAGAACATTTACGTAGAAACTTCTCAATTAGAACATACAAATATTTTTGAAACAGAGATCGAGGTCGAGTTGAGCTAGTCCTATCTTCGAGTTCGAAAACTATTCTAGAATAAGAAACGTAACCTCTAGTTACGTTTGACCCGAGCAGACATATTCAGCATTGTGAATACAGAAATTAAATCTCTTTTAGCATTTTGAAGAACTGTACTTAACTAACTCAAACAAGAACTAAGTCGGAAGGAGCTTGAGAATATTGGATTGATGATGTATATCAAGCTTATGCCGTATGCGGTTAAACTTCTGAGACTGCTAGCCGCTTTATCAGAAAACAATAAAAAATTTGGACATGCATATATCGAATATTACCTGTAGTCAGATCAAAAACAGCTTATAGTATATAGATGAGATTGGATTTTATTGGGTAAGATGATTTAATAATTCTCCTTATGATTTTAACTAGTTGATACGTATACTTACGATCATGTAAATAACGTATACTTAATATCGTATACTTAAATAACTGATACTTACGTAACAAATTACTTCTGCTGTCATAAAACATATAGTACCAAGTAGGGCTCATATACCATTTTCCAATCTGTCTTTCTAATTTTGGATTATCCACAGTGCTGTACAAATAGCTAACATAATTCCTATTCAGTTCCGCAAATAACGATAAGGTGCTGTTAATGTCATCCGCTATCTAAAAAATTACATTTACTTAATTTAGCTAAATCACTTTTTTATCACATGGTATTATTACCTGATCTACCAATAACTCATCAAGGAAACTGTCTTCAAAATAACTTTCGGGTTCTCCTATTATAACTTCCATCTTCAATATTTTTTCCTTGATATTATCCTTATCCTCTTTTGAAAAGCGTCTATCTCTATCTAAACGTTCTGAAAGTGCATCTTTTAGACCTCTGAAAAGCTTGTAAACTTGTCTTTTTTTATTTTGAGGAAGCTGTTTTTTAGCGTAAAGTATGTTTATGGGATTAGGTGAGAATCTAAACAAAACACAAATGTAACAGTTGTGGATAAGAAAATTCACTTCTTCAGTCATACCTTTGCTGTAAGACATTATAGCAAAATTCGTCTGCATCTCTTTCCGAGTCCTCTTTTGATAAGACGTGATTTCTTAATTCCGAGGATAAAAATGGTCCTAGTTGTTGCAGCACCATCCACATCATATAGTTTGCTTGCGTCCTATGGTTGTTTGTATTGTTGGGTATTTATTTTTTATGTAAAGTTGTGACCATCAAAATGTGAACGATTTTATTTAGTGATTTGATATTAATTCTTGAGAGAATTAATAGATTCATGCATAAAGAAAGTCACAGTTTTACATGACAAATGTGGAATTCTTACCTCTTTGAAGTTTTTGAAATAATCTCCATCCAGTTATTAAGGGTGTGTTGGTCTATCAAGATTTCATCATCCTCGCTGGAAGTTAGTTCAATCATGGGATTCACAATCCTATTAACGAATGTTAACCAATCAATTGATGATATATCCTTTTGGAGGTTTGCAATGCTATAAGGAAGGTAATCAGATGTAAGTTCCTGCTTATGCTAAAAAATATATGCAATTTTTAACACACTATCGAAAGAATTCAAGGTGCTTTATACTTTTATCAACATATCAGCAAACTTATATACGTCTTCGATGTCATTCCTAAGGTTTATTGTAGAGTTAGCACCAAATACTTCTGCTATATTTACTAATGTGTTGTTAATCTGAATTTTACTGTTTATTTGATTACTTGGCAGTTGTATCTAGAATTTATAATTTCAATATTTTCGCAATATATTTACAATTAGCATACTTTCAGAATGCCCTTATTTCTATTTCTCGGATCATCATCGACAACGACATCTAAAAACGTATTAAAAGGATAACCCATATCTCTTAACCTGTAGGTCGCTAAGGTCCAATCGAAGTCCATTTCATTCCAGTGTGAACCTTCGATCAGTGGCCAACCACCACCGATAGTCTTAAAAACCTCCCCGAGCACACTAACGTCATCCTTTGCAGTTTCAGAAGCGTCCTTGCAAACCTTAAATAACATTTTCATTGAATTTACTATTAAGTGATCGTCAGGTATAATGGGTTGGTTATATAGTTCGAGAATATCCTGCTGCGTTTGTTTTATTAAATCGTCAAAAGGAACTTTGTTATTAATGTTAATATGTTTTCTCAAATAGCTTCTGCTGCAAGCAAACTGGTGAAAATCATCGCATGGCTTTATTTCAAGATTTATTTTTCTGAGAATTCTTTTCGTTTCAACCTTACAGGCATCAGTTGCACAATCTTCTTCTGTAATTATGAACAAATTAAAATTACTGGCAAAATATGTTTTTATATATATATATATATATATATATATATATATATATATATATATATATATATATATATATATATATATATATATATATATATATATATATATACATACTGATAATTACTTTTAGTTTGCAATGGTTCTAAGGGCATCATTAACAGTCCCAAAACAATTACAACTATAATAGCCGCAATTGGCACAGCGATTTCTTCTTTTCTGTAATTTTAAGAAAACTTCACACGTTATATTAAAATAATGATCTTTGAACTTTTATTGCTACATTGTTAAATTAACCTTCAGCAGATCATAAGCAAGTTTGATATGTTAAAGTATTAAAAAAGTAACAATTAAGTTGCTATAACTGACCTTATTCGCTTTTTATGTTGGCATTCCACAGTGTAAGGGAGATCTTCCAGTCTTGCATAGGGTTCCATCATATAAAGAGGTTTACAGCACACAAATATTCAAAACAGACTGATCATATAACTATATGCAAACACATAACACTTCGCGAAAAACCGGTATTTTATATTATTATTTACGTACAAGCACGAAGAGTTTTTTAATGATAACCTTGGATATTAACCGACCTTAGGTTTTTTGCTGCGGGTGCGTATCTGTGAGGTTGTTTTCATTGGAATTAGATGAGTTGAGGAAAAATAAGCAATTTTCTTATCGGCGGGTTTTTGAACGTTTTACATATTTATTTCAATTGTAATTAATTATTAATACTTATTTATTTATTTATATAGACCTAGATATAGCTCGTTCGTATAGGCTTGAGATTGATCTTTAAGAAAAGGTTAACTATTTTTGTATTTTTTTCCTTGAGGTCGTCAGTCAGATACTTTATTTATTTATTTTAATTGTGATCTTGGGATAGGACTTGACGAGGTTCTCTGAAGACGTTAAATCATTGAACACTTTGGTACTCTTTCATAGTTTTCATAAGTTTGAAAAAGTTTTTAACCCCCCCCCCCATATGATGTGCATATTAGATCTGTGACAAAAATCCAACAAAATCGTTCGTATCATTTTTGATATACGGGCTTTCATGTTCGGGAAAGCAGCCATTTTTAGAAGAGACAACGCGTTTCATCCTGAAATCGGGCGAAGACTGGTTTATTGTAATCGTACAAATGAATGCTTTCTTATACAACATTTAAATAGTGAATCAGCAACTGACTGTTATATAAAATTAATAATAATCTAAATTATTATAACATTAAATAATAATAACTATACAAAAAGATGAGTAACAGTTAATGCGAATAATTATAATAATGTGAGGGTTCATGGTCTAGACATAAACAGTTCTAACATTCGACCATCCTGACTTCATTTAGACAGATTAGTACTCGTCTTAGGCTGCTTCTCATTTCTACTTCTGTTCTTTAATCTACTAGACCAAAGATTAAAACATTTTTGAGCATAAATGAAACACCTGGTATATTTAAATTTTATTTGATTCAGCTTTTGAGACTACCAATTTATGTAAATATTTTCTATTTCTAAAGTGAACAGTTCCAAAGTTATCAACGTTTTTGTACTGTCTGGCTATTTCTCTAAATTTAATCTAATGCTCCTCAACAACGTACCTCTGTTTCCGCTACACTCTCCACCTTAAAAACGTTATACAATAATAATAAAAAAGATATTGAAAATATAATAATAATAATAATGATAAAATAGCTAGACGGTATAAAAACGCTGATAAATGTGAAAAGGCTCACTTTTGAAATAGGAAATATTATATGAATTAGTATAAACTCAAAAGCTAAATCAAATTAAATTAAAATTTACAGGGTGTTCCATTTGAAAATTTGTATCTTTATTAGAATTGATTAGAACATTAGAAAACAAAAACACTTAATATTTTGAAACGATAAGGTAAAAATGCATTAAAATATATTAATTTTATTTTTGCACTTTTACATTTTAGAGTAAAGTTTTAAAAGCAATCTTAATAAATAACATTTCATTTTCTTATATTTTCTTACATTCATGTATATATATTTTTTTAATTTGAAGACTTGGTACAGCTCGTGCATTCAGATAAGAAATCTATGTCTTTCATCCTTAATATAACTCAATCTAATCTAACTTTCCTGTTACTCTCCTTTTTTAATCTCCTAGGAGGTTGATAATTCCCCCCCTTTTATCATGCTCTCAGTTTATTTTCGAACTGATCAACTAGCACGATGGCCTGGAATTTCTTAGCCTTTCATTCCCTTTAGCGCTTCGATTTTATACCGATCGTGGCCCTTTTTACAACGGTCTCTGGTAGAATAAGCGTACCATATAAATATAATACTACCTTATTGTGTCGCAAGTTCTCTAATAGTATTCTTTTCAATAAGTTATTCTGAAAATTTGAAGGGACATTAGTTATTCTAAACGGTACAAAACTCATATTATCCGTCTTGAATAACGAACACGATTTTATTACCAGAATCGACCGAAACAAGTAGTATCTGCATATCCCTGCTTCTTCGTAATTGTATCGTATCGATTTATCCTTATATTTATGCAACCAAAGAACCATACACCACCACAAGCGTCTTCAGCACCCCACAACGTCTTGCGCCTTTTTTTATCCTTAGCTAGGGCTGTGCAATATCCAATCGGAATTTCGATCCTCGAGCGCCTGAAATTCTCTATCGGCTAGGCAACCTCCATAAATCTTATTTTTAGATCCCTGCAAAGCCCCTAAATATACAAAGGTCAAGTAAGATATCAATCACTGTGGTGATGTGCATCCTGCAAGTAATCACTTTTTTTGTATTATTGTTTGACTGTCCCTCGTATAATTTAGTAAGATTTTTACTGACCCTGTGTACTTTAAATGTTTTCAAATGAATGTAGTTTGTGTTTTACCCATATTTGCCAAATTTAATCTTGACAAATATAAAATACTGTAATGAACGGGATTAACCATTATACGCCGCTGGCAAACATTCGATAGCTTGCTGAGTGGTGTATGACGCATCGACGGCCGACCGCGGCTTGCTGGAGATTTCTAGTGGATTCTAAGCACTTCCGTGTGCATATATAGGGGGCCGACGCGTAAGGAAGGGTATTCAGTTACTCGACGAGTTAAATGAATACGCGCATCATTAGTTGAACATAAATGTGTAGTAAAGATAAATGTAATAATATAAACAAATATTTTAAAATTAGCCCTTCCCACTAGAAAATTCTGGCTACGGGACTGATGGAAATTATACAAACAATTTTTAATTTATCAAATCTTCTACAACTTCTTTATTTCTTCTTATGTTTCTACTACATTTACTAGGTATATTTTTTGTAAAATTCATTCAATCATAGCAGACACGCTGCACGATAACTGTAACGTTGGCGGTTATCGCTGTGCAACAGAAATTCTCGACTAAAATCGCATTTTGGAGAACTTAAAAGGAATAAAGCGAAGTGATGCTAATCATCACTGCTATACATACTATGCTATTGTATCGAATCCCGTCGAGTTACTGATTAACTGTGCCAGCTTGATAACTTTGAAGAGTGCAGCAGACATCGGTGTATGTCATGACACTTAATTTTAGCATCTAGATTCTGTGGAAGTGGTGTTATTGGATAAGAAGTAAAAAAAGAATATAATAAATATTTAAGACACATCAGAGAATATTTTTATTGAATTGGTTATAGTTGCTTTTAAGTTTAGTGTACACCTCGCTGTACACTAAAACATAACGGGACATACAAAAGATTATGTGCTAAATTGTTCATTTTATCTTTATTAAGATCTTCATAGTCGATCAAAACGCTGAATATTTGTTAATTAAAAAATAAAGGAACATTATATATAGATTTATATAAATTTTATGATTTTGTGACACGTTGTATAAATAAATTTTAATTTTCTACGCAGTTATCAAAGCATTGGGCATCGATACGGTGGATTCATCGCTGTGTCATCTTTGCAATTGAAATCTCTCCCGAAATCTGGATTATTCCTGACAGCTGCATACGTTGCAATTCTGGTGAAATTTCTCACGTCAGCTCTTGGAAAATGCAGTTGTGCAGTTGCATATTCATCACGGTTGCATGCAACCGTCGATATCCAAAATAGCTGTTTGTGTGAATAAGATAAACTCCCAAGTTTTAGTTCTTCTCCATTAAGGTTTACCCAAGACTTATAAGTTTCATATGCCAGTTTTGTGCCAATCATATTGGCTTGTAATTCAAATAGCTAAAAACATTAGTTTTATATGCTATTATATATCTTCATAACTTTTTCAGTACCTACCAAGTAGTCAAACGTAAATTCCCTATATCTATCTATAGTCCGTATTACACATTCCGACCCATTTCTAAAATCCGTTACGGTTTTTCTATTCCATCCATCAATGTCATTACCATCCTTGTCGTAATAACTGGATGAAAGCTTTAGAAGTGCACTTAGTTGTTCGCCGATTTTTTTTCCTAGAGTTCCGTAGGTAAGATAGTTAGGTTTGTTCACATCGAAAGCCTTTTCTTGCAATTGAGTTGTTGGAATACCTAAATTCAAAAATGCCTAATATATTTAGTTACGTTGAGAAGCATGCTTATAATTAGACGACTTCATAGACTTTTAAACTGTTTTTGAGCTGTTTCTAATATTATTTATCTGCGAAATGCCATCTATGCTATCTATGCTTGATATCTAAGCATAGCATTTTTTATATAACGCATGGGCCATAAGTTAAGGCACAAAGTTAAATTTGATGTATTTCAATAATGGCTTACCAGAAATAGACACAACATGCACCATACACAAGAATACTATTTTATATTCACCTTTATTTAAAGTTCAGTTCTTACTTATATTACGAAAGGTTGCTAGTTTGTGCTTTAACTTATGGCCCAACCGTTATGTAATAGGATTGGACTAGTGTGTTTGTTGGTTCGTACTGTACCTTGTATATGATGTGATATATTGACATGAGAACTTTGGTATGTTATAAATAAATATTACTACTGGTGGTCTGTAGATGTGCAGGAAACCAAAAAACCTCTTATACTACAAAAGGCGTATACCATTGAAAATACGAAAATACAGGCGTGGCCTAACGAAATACAGTCTGAGCTGATCTTTGGGATACATGTTACTGAACCTATGACTTTCGCTTCAGTACTTGACCCTTAAGGTATTATCTGTCCATAGTAAATCACAAAAGTAAATAACAGAGTTTTATCAACTACAATTTAGAAGAGCAGTCGCTCTTTTGCATTTGCATCTTCCTACAAACATTTGGCAACATCATTTCTGGATCTTGATTTTTTTTGATATCCAGAATTCTATTCATCGCAAGAATTGTAAAACTAGTTTTATTTAGTCTTTGACTCTAATCACCTATCACCACCAATTTACCGATCTGGAAAAGGAAGGGCTACTTCCGTTAGATACTTCACATATTTTCTGTTAGAAGGTGCTAGTGTGAATTGATATAAGAAACATCATGCGTCGCCGAAGGCACTTGTTGTACATCGTTTTCGACTAAACTATGGTTGTGAAGGTGTTTGTTTGCATTTTTGGGCTGTCTTCAGGAGAATGTGCCGTTGAAATGCTTTAAATTAGACTACATTTGACTTTTTTTATACATTAACATTTCTTATCACTTTTCGGGTGAACCAATAACCTATGTTTCTTACTGGTTTTCTAGTAATTCATTGGCTTTCTGTTATTAAGGGATGATTGTGAATAAGATAGTATACAAACCTTGGTGTACGCTGCTTCATCGTACATCAGCTTGCCAAATTTCGCCTCAGTATTAAAGCACCTACTATTTTTTGTTTGGAGCGAATCGTTCGTAGCTTAAATAGTGGCAGCCAATGAATAAAAATTGTTTCCAAGGGAAAATATGTATGTATGTCTTATTTTCCCGGTACACACATTCTAGGATTTGGCCAAAAAATACCAGGATTCCTTAACTGTAATTTTCAGTGGGTGTTCCACTAAAAGTTTTATGAATCCAAAAGGCAAATGAGTTGACGAATATTGAGGTAGACTATACAATATGTATTATAGATCATAAACTGTATACTATTCACTCTGTACTGCACACTATGGAGCACAAACTGTAGACCTTAGGCTATGAATGACATACTGACTCTAGGTCAGGCGTTGGCAATCTATGACCCGCGGGTTACCAAGTGACCCATTTGATAAGTGCAAGTGACCCACTTGAGCGTAAATAAAGTATAATATATAAAAATAAATTATAAAACATAAAGATGAAACGAACACTGAGAAAATATAAATAACAAGATTAACATTTTGATTTGATTTGATTACAAAGTTGCAGAAATGAACATACCTAGGCGGAATACAGCGACATTGTCCGAAATGAAAATACCCATTGACCCGAAACGTCTTAATAGTCACATTTTGCTAGACCCGCAGCCAAAAACGGTTGCCGACGCCTGCTCTAGGTTATAGACAGAAACATAAATTCTAGGGCTTCATTGTTGACTCTTCGCAATTGCGACGAAACTGAGATATATTAAATAACTAGAAGCATCTCGGAATCTTGTTGCAAAATAGACGAATATGAACGGGCAGTCTATAAATACATATATCCAATTTTGGTCAAATATTGTTCAGCAAAAGGTTTTCAGTTTGCTTGCATGTCTTATAGTTATATGTATATTATGTATATTATGTCTATAGATATTTATGACTGTAATGACTACATGAATAACGTCATTGGTTCTTTGTGTATATCATGTGAACTAATACATGCGATATTAGCATCATGTATTTGTATTATGTATTTATTGCATTTTCAGTAACTTAGATTTTACACCAGCGCTTTGAAAAGTGTTTTAAGGAAATTTCACTGTTTTCAATTTACATGAAAGATTTCCGGAAAGAAGATTACCGATGTGGCTAGATACAGAATTCTAAGATTTGCTTTCGATAACATCGAAAGCTCCCTGGAATAACATTATTCCTCATTTGTTACCACTCTGGAACCTATGGCAAAAGTTAAAAGTCATTTATTTTTTATATATTATTTGTTCCTCTAGCGTTTCTTCGCCAAAAACACTCCAAAAAGTCTAAATGCAATAAAAAAAGTCAAATTCTGATCGTGTTCAGAATGGATTTCTATTGTTACAGATCTAAGAAAGTTACCTGTATTTAAGTTATTACCTAAATATAATGCACTTACGTAGTAAATTATCTTTAGCATTGTAAACCATGTTATACCAGTTGGACTCAATGTACCAGCTATCGAAACTTCTTTCAATTCTAGGTCTATCTAGTTTACTGTACATGTAGCTTACACGGTTTCTATTAGCTTGGGCTAATAAATTTAAGAAATTCTCCTTCTCTATCCTCATCTACAAATCATTAGTAATTCAAGTATAAAGGTCTCCATTTAAAAAGATTAACCTACCACATCCACACTAAATTCATCAAATATCTTCTCATTAAAATAACTCTCAGGTTCTCCTATAATTACAGCTAAATTACTTGCTTTTTCTTCTATATTGACTTTATCTACTCTCGATAACCATTGTACGTTTTGTAAACTTGTAAGAAGTTCATTTCTCATGTTTAAAACCATTTGACGAATGGTAGTTCTTTTGGTTTGAGAAAGCACCGTTCCAGCATACAGTATGTTTATTGGATTTGGAATAAATCTGCAAAAAGATATTTATTATTCTTTTTTTATCAAATTAGTAATTGCAATCATTAACTACTTTTCTTGAGCGGTCCTCAAACAGAACACATTCCGTGGCTCGTTTAACTCTTCTGTTGGTAAAACATAACCTCGTATTTCAGAACTTAAATACGGAGCCATTTGTTCTAATACTTTCCAAAACATATAATTAGCTTGAGTTCTAAAATAAATCGATAAAGATTTATTTATGCAGTCGATTAAAATTATAAATTTTACCTTTTTGATGTCCTCATGATGATTTCAAGCCTTTCACGGATGCTGTTTTCTTCCACAAAAATCACATAATTATCTCGAGAAAGTGAAACGGTTGGTCTTGTGATTTTGTTCAAGAAATCCAACCAGTTTATTGATGGTAGATAAGTTTGAAGTATCGATACCTTATATATAGGGTATGCTGTCAGACCTCTATTTTGCGAGATTTGCTAAGAAATTACAACTTGTAAAATTAACCTTTAATTATATTTGCCGGTTAATTACCTACCCTTTTCATCTCTTCACCGAATTTATACATATTTTGCAGGTCTTGGGAAATTGTATTTATATTAGCACCAAACGCTTTTGCAATATTTTTGATGGCATTTTCACTATCTGAGAGTTCATCTAAAGCTTCATCTACCTTGAATGGTATTCTGAGCTGAAACAACAATAAGTCAATAAGTCTGTTGGAAAAAATCAAAATCGTTCACCTCTAGAAGAGTGTTGTTCTTGTTGCGCGGGTCGCCCTTCACTTGAACATCTAAAAATACAGCAAAAGGATACCCGAGCTCTCTCAATTTGTGGGTAGCTTGTATCCAATTAAATTTGGATTCATCCCACTTTGACCCTTCGACGAGAGGCCATCCACCACCTACGGCTTTGAAAACATCTTTGATGGTTTTAAGATTGTTTTCCTCGATTGCTTGTGTGTCCGTGCAAGCTTTGAACAGTTTTTTAGCCGACTTCACTAGAGTGTGTTCGTTTTGCTTGACGGGTTCGTTGTATAGATCTAAAATGTCGTTTTGTGTTTGGTCTATTAGCACTTTTGGATTGAATGTCTCATCTGGGTTGTTTCTAGATCTTAGGTATTTTCCACAAGCGAATTCGTAGAAATCTTCACAAGGGTCTACATTGGAATCTATTTGTTGACGCAAACGCGTTGATTCTCCAACACATGTTGGTGTTGAACAAAAACTTTTTCCTGCTGCTACGAAGATTTCTAAAAGTAATAACTAAGGTAATTTGTAAAAATATGTATGAATTAAGTTTTACCTTTTTGTAATGTAAGAATTATTAGAAAAGCACTGATAGAGACGATTGAAGCCATCGTTGGTTTCAAACAGACTGCTTTATATGAGATGCAAACTCATATCAGTACTAACCTCATTTAGTCTAATTTAAGTTGTTTGCCTTAACAAGTTGATTTTGTTTTAAAATACTGTGTTATTATCAAAGATTATTGTTAATTGCGTTAAATGTCAAGGACACATGATTGTTTGCGATGGGAATAACAAAAAATAGGAATTGTTTAGGAAAATTGTATGCTAGAATATTTAAAAGTATGGTTTAAATATCAGTAAGTATCTTGAAACGAATTTTATATTAATTATTAAGATCAGATTTGTGCGGTGAATATCTGTGTTAAGGTTATATCCTTATGCAAAGTCAAATTATTTAAGTTTTAACTGATTGAAATATCACCATACTTCTTCAGTCTGGATTTTGCTACTTTTAGTAGAAGTAAGTACCTTATCTTACGAAAGGTTTGGTTAAGAACAAAGACGATTTTTTCTCATTTATGTTTTTACTGATGTGTATATCAATGGCTTCGTAACACAATGATCTTGTAACCTTTTTAATCAGAAACTGCGGAACCATTAAATTATTATTACTATTATTATCATCAAATTTTATTTTATAACAATACCCAGAAAATGAAGATTCGTACCTTGATTCCTTCCCTTATCTCAACGGCTCAATCTTAAGGAGGATACAGCGAAATGTAAAAATGTAGAGAATGACGTAAAATTTAAACCTCGAGTTCTTTGACACTTATTCTATTCGGTAACTTTTTTTTATAATTTTCTTGTGTACCATTACCGAGAAAAATGGAAAATAAAATCCAGAATTTAACATGGGCTCTTATGGAGACCATCTAACCTTTAGCAGTTTTAACGAAAAATTATGATGAAGAAATGTAGGGAATCTGATAAAAAACTAAAATGACATACTCTCATATTCGAAGAACAATGCTGCCCAATATTTTTGAAATCTTGTGTCTAGTTAATGCACAATAATAATTTAAAGTAAACAAAACAAGAATTTTTCACGACATATGTGGAAAGACAGCAGAGATGTGACAACACCTCATAGCGCGCGAATTCAAATAACAGAACAAAAAGATGACATATAATGACTGTTATAATAATCTATATTTTATTGTATTAACTAATAATCATATATTTTATTAATCAAATTATGTTGAACAATTCAGTCTTCTGCGTTAATAATATCAGAATACAAATGTTAATTCGACGGGAATATTGCAAAATGTAAAATTACCTTTTGCAATGTGATGAATACAATTTATCATCACAATCAGAATATCCACGACATCAGTAATACAAACACACTAATTTTAAAAATATATGTATTAAACCTCAACAACTTTTTATATATTTCTTGTATCTGCTTAGCAGATTGTAATCTTTAGACTATACAAAAGTTAAAAAATAGAATATTCCCATCTGTAATTGCGTACAAAATTACAAAACATTCAACATGTTTCCACTTATATTTTGGGATTGACATTTGGAGGTTAGGATGTCAACTCAATCGAAAGCTGAAACCTAACACTGCTACCAACAAAATCGATTGATTTCTTTGAGGTGTTGCCACGATTCTTAACCTATTTACATTTATATTTACACTTTCAACAGTTAAACAAATCGCACTCCAATCGACTTAAATTATTTTAATATATACAAATAATTAATAAATGCCTTATAGGCATTCATAATAAAATGATTTTGTTCAGTTTTAAAAATGTTAATTTATTTTTTTATCGATTGGTATTTCTTGTTAGAGCCTATGTAAAAGCATAGGAGATATCCCCTTGCCCTTCACCCCGCAAAGATCCGCTGTAACCTCCTTAAGTGATAAGGTCTTCAAGTTTTCTGTATCTATAAATTTCTAGATCTTTTATTATATGACATTACATCATGCATATCATGACAAACAAAGAAATCTTGGCGATCACGTACATCTAGTCCGAAGGGCATTTAAATGCAAATGGAGAAGAACATACAAAACCAAAAACTTGACAATTTTTATGTTGTCGGAGCTAGGAGAGCGATGGATACGAGACAGAAATGATGAAGAATGTTTGATATTAAATATTGCAACGTTCTTTTAAAATAATACTAAAAATGCTGTTTTAATCGTCTATTAACAAAGGAAAATATTTACATTAACACTAATTACAAACACTATAATTATAAACTGTAACGAACTTAAACTAGATTATTTACAGACTATTTATTTACAATATTTATCTTTAACATTTATCTATTTTATATGTATGCATTTATATTCTACTAATTCACGATGCGCGTATTCATCTAACTCGTCGAGTGAATGGCTCTTGCTTGCGCAGTGGCCCCTATATATACATACCAAAGTGTGGAGAACGTACTAGAAATCTCCAGTACGCCGTGGATGAGCTGCAGTCGATGTGTCATATATTATTCACGCGATTTCTCGAATGCTGTAGAAAGCTGTGGATACAGCGAGAACTCCCGCGTGGTTTCCCCGTTCGTTACAATATTATCTTTACAACCAAACAACTGTTGATAATGAAATAAATAAAGATTAGTAAAAGTTTCACAGTTTTATTAAAAGATAACCTGACAATATTGTTTCGACAGCTATGCTGTCATTATAAAAGGTAATATCATTATAAACAAACACGTCGCTAAGGTAGATACAAAAATAGGTAACTAGATAAAATAATAATAATTACCTATTTTTGTATCTACCTTAGCGACGTGTTTGTTTATAATTATATTACCTTTGATAATGACAGCGTAGCTGTCGAATCAATATTGTCAGGTTATATCTTAATAAAACTGTGAAACTTTTACTAGTCTTTATTTATTTCATGATTATGGAGTTCCACAAAGTAAGGCTGGAAACAATAAACAAAACTGTTGATAATGTCAACATCATAATGTTTAAATTTATGGTTTAAATATATGAGGTCTCTGCAGTTTAAAACTGTTTAAACCAGTTGCATGTATGACGTCACCGTTACATCGCTAGAATGATAACAGTAAACGGTTTACACCGGTGTGAACATGGCAGCTAAAACGCAGTATCTAATTTTACGAAAACAGCCGAATTACCAGTGACGTTCTCCAAAGATCGAATACGGGGAACAGTATATAGCTGCTAAATATTCTCTCGGCAGTAGCCAAAATTTATTGAAATATGTAATTTAACAGTGAAGGAAATATTTAGCCGATTTATGATCTATGCAAAACAATTGTATTTATTATCGAAGGAAATATTTCCAGAATCAATTCGTATGAAAAGTGATTTTTGTAACTGTACTTCATTTAAGTAGAAATCTTGTTCTTCGAAGAAATAGTCAGTGTGAAACGTGATCTCAATTCATCGAGAATGCATTAATTAATTAATTAATTGTTATTTAAATGTGGTGCAAGCAAACGAGGTATTTGGAAAGAAATTTTTATGAAAGTTAAATTGTCGAGAACTGAGATTTCTTAGCCTAGCTATAAAAAATTAGAAGCTGTATTTATACAATTTAATCAGTTGCACCTGCATAGATCGCATATTCCATTTATACTCTTTTGTGCTATGGGTTGTTTTTGTAACACATCAGATTCTGTTCGTAAACATTTGAACTGAGTCAGTTTGTGACATGCTGTGAACATTGAAAATTGTCACTATCCTCTTCTGTGATATTTCTTGAGCAACAGAAACATTTACATTTCATGCCAAAACTATTTTTAAGCAAATCCATTTAAACCTCTTATATAACTTATATTCCGTCATGTCAATGAATTAATTGAACCAATTTTTGAGAAATATGAGTATTTGTACATCCAATAAATTGCTCGAGATTTAACTTCAGATAACAGTCAACCTCTTAAAGATCTTAACAAGATATATTTATAATTGACCGGTGATGCTTCATTAACTTTGAACAGATTCAAAAATAAAAACGTATGTAGTTTAGGTTCCTTTCCTTTGCGACAATGAAATATTTACAAAAATTGTTGAAGATTATTCGCAATCTAAAAGAATGTTACGATCATGAAAAATGAATAAGTACTCGTTTTCTCTCCCTCGTCATTGCTTAATCAAAGTCACATAGATGGTGCTGTTATTCAGGACAATCTCTCCTCAATTCTAATTATTCAGGCAACACTCTTAAAGCTGACTGTGAGAACATGTATGGAATGGAACCAAATCAATCCATCAAAAAGTTTCAAAAAGGATATAGTGGTAATAGTTCCCAAGATCCAGTTATTTTTTTGAAGTAAACACAATTAAGTACTTACGGAAATACAATGCAGTTTGTAACGGTATATTTTTGTCAGTCCTGAACAAATGTAGTTTTGTCTACATATTTACTGAAAAATCTTAAGTCCGGTTCTGCAAATTTGCGTTCTTCTTAAAATATAAACTTGTGTTAGTATTTGGTACAAATAAACCTATAAAAAATTATTTTAAAAAAAGGTTGTGTTTCAAACTTTCTTAGAATTATAAAAATACTTGGGTAATAAATTATTCCTTTCTGTATTTTATTTATGCACGTGTACATTGGTTGAAATAGCTTCTTTGTTAAAACTTTAAACAAATAATAACATGGATCGTGGCAAACCTAATTTTGTTCAGTTCCCATAGATATTGTAGTTTGGGTTCCGTGAAAATATTATAAGGTAAACCACCTTTATCTATTTTTTATGTTTGCTACGTGTTTAAAATCTCTTCTGGTAACTTACATATGCGTTTAAAAACAACTTGATGTGTTTGCTAGTTTTATTAAAATAACATCTGTGTGCACAATTCGTCCGCGCAAATACAAAATGCGTTGTATCTAGCTTTTTAAGGTCAAAGTCTAGTAGCAAAAGTAAGAAAATTCTCTCTATTGACTCCACGTGGACTACAAAGCCCTGATTTGTTCAGATCGGGTCAGGCGTTTTTTTGATTGGTGTACGCAGATCTGCACCCTTCAGAATCCTGAGTATATAATAAAACAACCTTTAGTTTTAAAAAGACGACACTTGCCTTGAGCTGCGGTTCCGAGACGGTACAGTTTTTAATAATTCAGTCGATGGTCTGAATACAGTACAGTTTATAGATAAAAGTGGCTCGTTATTTCGTGATGGGTCATTAAAACAATTATTTCTACCGTTCCAGTTTTAATTAGTGAGCTTATGTTATTAAAAATCGAGTGGTTCTTAAAATGCTACGGAATCATTGTTAACAAAAGTTACAGATAACGTATCTGTTTGGGATTATCGCTTATTTGCAGACAGATTTATAATAAAATTAATCAATTCCCGTTCTCTATATGTCGATAAGAATAAATAATTATCGAATTTATCGGAAGCAACTAAACTAGCAAGTGCTAAATGTGTTTAAATTGTTTAAGATTTTAAATATATTACCGTTAGTTATCGTACGCAAGTTATTATAAATAAAAATATAAAAAAGACAGGATTGTTTTAACTGTGATTTAACAAAGAAAGTTAGTTGAACCATATGGATTGTTTTAATGTTTTGTTTGATTGAAATGAACTACTACAAAAAAGTTTCCTTGAACCTGGTGCAGTCAAACGTAATTCATCACAAGTCACGTTCAGCTATTATCACCTAATAAGAAGCGTTTCCAGTTTCTATCAGTCAATAGTGATGGTTTTTGCGATGCTAGTAATTATTGGATTAGTATGAATTCGATCTAAAGGATCAAGGTATTGTAATTTAAGAATTATCTATTTTGTGTGTAACTTTTTGAGTAATTTTGTTCTGGTTTATGGATTACTTGGATAGTTGATTTTTATCTTCTATTATCATAAGAGAGCTCTCTGGTAGGATTTATGATAGAATGTTAATTTCAATAAGATTTGAATATATTAACTTCAATAATAACCAAATAAGTTAAGTTCTTAAAATTTGAATAACTTTATGTTCAATAAACTTCGAATAATTTTATGTTCAATAGATTTTGAATAATTTTATGTTTAATAAATTTTGAATAATTTTAAACTCATTAAATCCGGAATATTTTCTGTTTAATAAATTTTGATTATTTTTAGTTCAATAAATTTTGAATAACTTTAAAGTTCAATAGTAGACGAATAATTTAAGTTTAGCGATACCATTGTTTCTTATTTTCTCTGGTTATATCTGTATTTTATCTTTTATTATTTATTATCCAATAAATATGTTTTAAGTCTAAACCAAGTGAGCTAAACGGAACCATATAATTATGAATGTTTTATTCATTTTTTCTAATGTTGATACTAAAAAGTGTAACAAAATTTTTGTTCAAAACCTGGTAAATTGATTTAATTTTCTGATTAGTGAATTCAATATCTTTTCTGGCTTAATTAATGTCATTAAATTTCATAAATCTCATCAGATGGCGCCCTTTTAGAGTATTTATTTGAGTTCTGGAACCTTTATCTACTCCTTTTACAAATAAGATAACTGCAGAACCAATACCTGCGACTTGAAATTAAAATTTGTAAGATAGAGCTAAATCTCAAGCCGTGGCGATCTTGAGCATCTTTTAACGTAAGTTTATTTTATTATTATTGGCGCCCAATCGCAGGGCTCTTTATTGTTGTTTTCTCGTGCAGAAAAAAGCTTTGCTGTAAGTTTACCTGAGCAGTAGGTGTTTGAAATAAACAAAGCGCACCAATAATTAAGGACAGTTGTTAACGTGGACGATTCTGCACGTATCATGTAAAACTATAGAGGAAGTTGTTCAGATAAAAGCAGACATACAGTCGTGTTGGCAAACTACTTAATTTCGGTCAGGAAATTCCTGCCAAATAAGTTATCAGTTAAGCCAATGATGACAATGCGCAAAAAATCCATTCGAAATAATTTCAATTCACCCGTAAAATTTGAAATATTCAAACGCAATTGGTGCATTCCTATCAAGCAAAATTTCAAAATGAAATAATATCGCCATGCTTTTAAGGTTGTTTTTTTAGCAAGACCTAAATTTTAATTATACCACGGGTATTTTTTAATTATTTTTTGTGTTTTAATTACAGGTATGTTTTATTAAATTTTTACTAACTCCCTATACGCTTGTAAACCTATAGATTCTTAAGTTCGTATGTTTCATGGTCTAGATGTCTGAGTTTCTTAAGCAGCTCTGAGCATCTAAAGCCTTTAAAACTCTAAGTTTTGCTGTTTCTAATTTCTAATAGTCACTGGTACGGTCTTATTAAGGTCTAGTTAACTCGAAGTACGGATAAATGTATATTGTCATGTTATTCGACATGCCAAAAAGGAATTCAATCACACTATATTTTTAAATAAGCATATTTATGACATTTCAAAGCAACACGTTAGATTGGTTGCGTAACATAAAATTTAAAAATAATAATTTTGAGTAATTTTTTCTTTTATGAAGTAAGATATGGTTATTTATGATTAACATGCACAATTGTACGCTATAGTCAGGTAAAATATATTTGGAAAACTATTTTTTCTATAGAATTTGGTTAATTTTCCTTTCCGATTAATGATGTGGGAGACGATTACCTAATTTCTCAATTTAATGAAATTTAAGCCAATTTTAATTTTTGTATTATTTTGTTGGAGGTTTGTAAATCTGCTTTATTACCACAACATTGTTACTATCTTAAATATAAGGGATGCTTTTTATTATGATATCAGATAAACAACATACAAGTATGTTCCGTTTTGGAACGTTCAATGGATATTCTTAATTGGTTTAAAATCTCATATTGTTGATGCCTGAAATTATGCAAATAATGTTTTTTAGGATAAAATGTTTAAATTTGTAAAGACAGGAAGGTGTATAAAGGTATTTTTAAGTAATTTAGTTAATAAATAATTGTTTGAAAATTAGGTTCAATCGACATTCAAAAGAGGACTTATTTTATAATGAACACATGAGTGTAGCTGTAGCATACCAATGGATTCAGAATCTTTTATCTTTAACTTTATCTAATAAGTATTTGTGTTAATTAAAATTTATAAACAATGATATGATTGTGTTAAAACGACTTGTCAAAGTTTTATTTGTTTCATGCAAAAATTGTATTGCATTCAGTTGTTTCAACCAAATCATATACTACAAGGACAGCCATTTTTGTAACAATATCTCTTCAAATTCAATCTTTCATCAAGTGCACAACCTTTTGGAGAACATAAAGTAATTTAAGGTTATGTTATAAGTTAAAAATGTCAACAAATCAATGTCAAGATTTTGAGGTTAATGATATTTTTGTGAAACGTCAATGTGTTTGAAATTTAAGAAAGTTGGTAAATCTAAGTGATTAATTAAGAAGTAATTACACTTCTAGTTAAAGAAGTGTTTAATTGATTCTTCGATTAAAAGTTTATTAACTGCCAATAAAGAAAATGACAAATTTGACTAGATTATAAATAGATTTGGCCTTTAATAAAAATTAATGTACCTACTTACCACGATTGTACAATTAAATGGATTTGGAATTCCAATAAGTAAAGCCCTTTATTTGGAAATATTTGAAAGAGGTTGTCGACAGAGTTTCTTTATTCTTCTGTCGAGACTAATAAAAGCAGCCAAGCAGATACAAGAGGAGTTAATAAAAATAAAGTTGGCAATCTTGTGGCGTCAAATGTCTAAAAAGGAATTAAAATAAAAACCTGAGTTTTTAATAGTAGTTAGTTTTATTTTTAGTAATGAAGAAATATGATGAATTGTTGCATTTAAATATTTAAAGATAAATTCGTAATTAAGAAGTGTTTCTATATTTTTACTTCAGATAGAAAATCTATTTTTCTGGTATCTATTTTCAATTTTCATTTTGTTTTGTTGTTCCTTGGAATATGTTAATTAAAAATAAAGTTGTGTTATTATTTTGAAAATTACTTAAAATGGTCAATCTTGTTTCTAAACTTTTAGTACCTAAATTTGCATACAAACTGTAGTCGATAAATGTCAATCTGTAACACCTAAGGGTGAATTTCAAAATGACATTCACGTAATCACGTAGAATGTGAATATAGACTATATAAATATGTATATGGTAGTTACAGGTTACTTGTGACCTAACTTTAATTTAAAGGAGCTGATTGGAATGATTGGGCATTTACGATAATTGAGCGGTTCAGTCCGGTCACTATTTCTGTCATTTTCTTTTTAATGTCAATAACAGTGACAGAAATAGTAACCCGGTTAACCTGATTCAATTATCGTAAATGCCCATTATGATTGATAATAGTGAGACACACGTTATAAACAACATTATATTAAACGAGAATGTAGATGAAAAATAGTTTATTGTGTATATTACAGAAATTGACATTTATTTCTGGGATTCATTTTTGTCCCCAATAAACACTGGAAATCTTTTGCAAAATTAGGGTTGTTACTTCTGCTTCTCTGGTTGATAAGCTTTGGCGTTCTCTCATCTTTGAAAACACTAACCGAATACTTCTCAGGTATATAACACGTAGTTACCGCAATCCAATACATTTGACGGGGTGAATAGCTTAATCCAATTAATCGTGGTTCTTTTCCATTCATCTCTTCCCAAGCTTCGTATGCTACATATGACAAATATTCTCCAAAAGCTTGAAATATTATAAATTCGACCTACAAAAATTAATTCAGTTAAACACGAATTTCTGTTTTTATAGTAACTTACCTCGACTTCATTATCCTTGACTGTATCATCTTGAGTCTGCTTTAATAAACAATCTAGATTCTCCCTTATGGCTTCGACTGTTTCATTGGAAAACCCATGTGAATTGTGATCTGTTAATCTATCTCTTGAAATTGCTGTCAAAAAGTCTACAAATGCATACCCTGCTGATTTGGCATAATTTAAATAGTTTGGTCTTTCGTTATCTATGTGAAAGGAACCATCCACAGCCAATGTTGGAACAACTGTAAAAACAATCAAAGTTATATTACAAGATTTTTCTATATTTTTCCTACTTACTGATTGAGTTCGTTATGGGATTATAGTAAGGAATAACATAATTATCGATATCAATAGCACTTAATAATACTGATGATTTGATTTGGCTGTATCGGCAAGTTTCGTAATTTCTGGTGGCTTGCGCCAAAAGAGCCAAAAAGCTATCGCTTCTAGGTTTCACCTAAAAAAGATGTAAGAAAAAGATATTAAGAGATAAAAAGACCTCATACCATATCAACATCCAAATCATCTAAAATCTTGTCGTCGAAATAATTTTCGTGTTCTCCAACTACAATTTTAAGATCTTCAGCTCTTTTAATTATAGTTTCTTTTTCATCTTTTATCCATCCAGTATTCTTTAATTTCCTAATGAAGGCTTTTTTCAGGTTCACCATTAATGTTGACACAGCATTCTTTACTCTTTCTGATAAGTATTTTCTGTCTCGTAATATTCCAATTGGACTTGGTAGAAAGCTAGAAATATGACAATTAGAAGATAATCTTTTGTGAGAAAAAAATTACCTCTCTTGCATGGTTCTTAAGCAAAATTCATCTCGATTTTCTTTCTTCTTTTCTGGTATAAGGTTTCTTAGGCTTCTAGTTAGATAAGGTATTTGTTTTTCTATCACTTGCCACATCATATAGTTGGCCAATGTTCTAAAACATATCAAGTTAGTTTTTGAATAACTGGGCGATTGAAAGTCTCATTAAAATTAAATCACAAATGTTCTTCATTTTACCTTTTTGGCGTTTTCGTAATAAGATCAAAGTATTTTTTATAATATCCAGGTTTATGGAGCACATCATAATCATCTTTGTCTACTCGAACGTGTGGCCCAATAACATTATTTATAAAATCTACCCATTTGAAATCTACTTCAGTATCATCATTCTCATCAAATCTACTATGATCATAATTAAATTTAAACTGTTAAAACAATCATTAAAAGCCATTAGTCGAAAACAAATGAATTTAAGTGAGAAACTCACCTCGTTTAATACTTTTGAAAACTCATGAGTTAATTTTATTTCATTTTCTATCTCATCCCTGAATAACGGAGATCCAAATATTAAAGCTGTTTCTGTCATTATTTCGACTTCCAAGTAGTCATTACGTGTAGATTTCTCTGCTTCTTCGAAACGATTATAAGGTATGTCTATCTTTAAAACAAATATTATTAATTTTAAAATAACCCCATTAAGGGTCACTTACTGAAAGTGTAGATTTTTTCTGGTTGGTTCTATGTTGTACTTGAATATCAAGAATAATTTGATACGGATAGCCCAACCGTTTCAGTTTATACGTTGTATTAATCCAGTCAAATTTCTTCTCATCCCATAGTCTTCCATCCAAAACGGGCCAACCACCAACTGTTTTCAGTACATCTTTAATTGTTCTCAATCGGTCGTTTTCTATCTCGGACTCGTTCATGCACTTCTTAAAAAGGGTTTTGGCAACTTTAACCATTTTATGATCTTCTTTTTTTATATTTTCTGAATACAGTTCTAAAAGCTGACGTTTTCTCTTTTCTTTAACTGCGTTAGGAAGATTTAATTTTGAATCGCCGTGTGTCTTCTTAAGGAAACCTCCACAAGCAAAGGTGTAAAAGTCTTCGCATGGATCTACGGTCGGGTCTATGTTTTCTATTATTTTAGCTGCTTCCCGTAGACATATTGGAGAGTCGCAAACGGTATCTGCAAAATGGGAAAGTGATGAAATATTCTATTAGAAAAAATCGATACGATGACTTACCTGAATGTTCTTCATACTTAGGTAGGAGGACTAATATCAATAGAATTGTAATGAGGATAAGTGCTATTACTAAAATGCATGTAAGTATTTGTTCTAGGCGTGTTTTGTTTGTCCAACAGTTTCCTTTTCTGAAATTGAAATGAACTGATTACAAGAGAAATATTAACAAGTTTAAGAAATGCGTCAGTTTTGTAGCCAATAGGGTATTGTTTAGCATGCTGGGGACTTCTGGACCAAAATCATATCGATCCAGAATCAAGTCGAGTGGGTGGGTGGATAACTCAGGGCGGGTAAGTGGAGTTTTTTACTTAACCTTAGGAGTGAAACAGTTATGCAAAATTTTGTATTGGATTTTTTGAAATGAAATTACCCTTTCATGTTTCCAAATTCTAAAACTGCCCAATTTCAACACAATAAAACTGCGTTTCTAATGAATCAACATTAAGGTTCTAATTCTCACGGTGTCTCTATGTCTAAATCCGAAAGCCTGAAGGAACCTAGAAAGTTTCTGCATCTCTGTCTCTATATTATGTCTATCTAACAAATATAGTGATAAGACTTCGTGTGGGCTTGGCTTTTCAAAATGCTGCCTTCCCATTGGTGAACCAAAGCAATCTAAAAGCGCAAACCAATCATCGGTTTTACACTGGTCAATTCTGTGCATTCTATTTATTTCTATTAAGATGCTTTTCTTCACTCATCTTTAAGAAAGTTCATCAGATGAAAATGATAAAGTACAATATTAATATAGTGAATACCTTTGTGCATTGCAGAAAGAATCAGAAAATTGTAGGTTGTAACTTCGGCACCAACACAATTTTCAAGCAGCAAACGTTTTTTAGGTTAGAGTTGTTAATTTCGTAAACAAACAAATTTTGTTGTTGGTGTGGTAAAATATAAGCAACCATACAAAATCTAAAATTAATAAATAATTAATTTCTTTGTGTCGTGCTTTGTGTGCTCGTGTTAGTGCTGCCGTCTTTTATGGTTTCTTGCATTTTACTCCACCAACAACGAAATTTATCTGTTTACATTTACTAATTTAAAGACGTCTGTTGTTTAAGATTGTGTTGATTGTAAACCGGTTTGGGCTGCGGCCGCTGCGCTTTTAGCGTGGTTTATTTCACCAATGACAAGACAGTATTTTGAAAAACGAGCGATTGCTGTTGGTTGGATACAGAATAGAGTCTATGATACTCTTAATTCTACTATTAAATTTGTAGTCTTCTGAGTCTCCATGTTTCTAAATACATATGTCTCTAGGGAGTTGTTTTCATAATAACTTCTAAAGTGATTTTAAAATACGGTTATTATGACAGAATGTAACTAAAGCCTCAAGATGTAACTGTACTATAACGTATGGTATGTTAGTTTAACAGTTAATACGTTATTTTAGTATTTCTTATAAGTATAGCTCAATCAAAAGCTCATATTCTATTCACTTTAAGATAAAGGAACTTGATTGATCACAGCGTTAAAAAATATTTCCATTAAAATATGTCATATTATATATCACTTAAAAGGTAATCTTAAGTGCGTTCCTATGGTTAATGACTCGTCGGTGTACTATTGGTTTCATAATGATCTAGGACAGCAAGGCTAATATGATGCCATTTTTTATTATTTTGTCCTATGCATTTACCCTGAAAAAAAAGAATAAAATAGCATATTAGACCTGCTGTCCTAGATACTTAGACATACTGTTGAAGAAACCCATGGGTTTCGAATTGAAGATGAATTGAACCGCCATATTTTCTATGAGGGAGCCTAGAATGAAGACCTCCAATTTTGGAGATACAGCATCAAAAATGTACATGCTCCTTATTTAAGATTTTTTCAAGATGACGGCTGAAGCACACCTTCGTTACCAGGGACTCATTGGTTTATTGAATAGTATGTATTCGTATTAATTTTTACCTGCATTAGCTTTTGGTCTAATCTTATTGTACTATTGAGTTTACTAAATACACATATTATTTTAGGTATTGCTTAGTGGGTACGTTTACTTAATAGATTACATGATTCCAACAAACATAGTAGACATTCATGGAAATAAATTTTTATTTGAAATAGTATTCAGTGCAGCACTAATGCTCTATGTATCGCTCAAACAGTCTAAAGTTTGTAGCTCTAAATATTGTTCCGTTGTAAGTATTGTTTTAAGTTTCGAAATTTCTAGGTTTATAATTTAGGGATCGCTTAGACCCACTTGCGCTACTTTTACTTAACTATCTTAAATAACAATGTCTGCCACTTAAATTATTTAGGTTAAACTTACTAGCAGTTAAGTAAAAATGTGTTGTAATTGAGCTAAATACCAAATACTGAAAATTGAAACTGTTTTAACTATGTTAAGATATGACACCGTCGGTGGATGAAGAAAAGTGACAAAACTATTTGAAAAAGTTATAAGTTTTCGCAAACTTGCGAGTTTCAAAAACTCATTTTTTGTATGAAGTGGACATACTATTTTTTCTCGATTTTAATGTTAATATAATCAAGAAATACTCACAAATGTGTAATCTTCACTTCTATTTTGATTAAAGATTCGAAGGACTTTCGACAGGCGACGAAGAAAGATATGCGTTTACGCGTTAAATAGAAAGAGGTTAGGATTATGCTTTTGTAAAGTTATTGCGGACAGCAACTAAGATTTTAATAGATAATTACGTCAAATTTGATTTAGACTTTTATGAAGTTATTTTAATATTATCAAAGAAAAAACTATCAATTGAATATTTCTATTTATTTTTGCATTATTGATCCAAAAGAAAATGTTTACAGCACCGCGAAAAATACGTGACGTCAGATTTTTTTGTACTAGTACAAAAAATGATTATTTTTTCTTGCAGTTGCTATGGTAACCAGTAACATTCCTAAATGCTTTTTATATAAAATAATTTGATGTTATAGTGGCATATTCGTGCAGTTGTAGAAAAAGGCATATTCTTGATTAACTAATAGTAATAAAAACATATGTATGGCCTAGCAGTATTTGCAACTGTTAATACTTCTTTCACAAATTAAAAACATTAAAAGTACTGTCTAACTTTAAAATTAAACCATTTACTCACCTGCAACAAGCCATCTTTCCTCTAACAACACAATAATCTTCTAACACTTTTATATAAACTAGTTTTATATAAACCAACAATAAACAATAATAAATGTTTAAATTAGTTCAAGTGCGTATAAAAGTGTGTATGGCTATGAAACACAACAAACTAAACTGTTCCAGATTGTTAGTTTTTTCTTGGCGGTTTCATTTTGAGAGCAACAAAACAGAAATAGTATGATGTCATGAAATCGTTAATTATTTTTAGCCGTGCGATAGTAAAATGTGAAATATTACACGGAAGATATCTATCTGTATTTGCGGGAGGAGCAATAATAAGTATGTAAAAATTAAATAGTGTTTCTTATCGTAGCGAGTGCCCTAATCGAGAACAAAGGTTAATGGAGTTGTTTAGCAAATTTTCTTTGGAAAGTCTGTAATTAGTCATTCATTAGTTTAATACTCATGGGAGCAAGAATTTGTACATGTTTACAGGACCTGTGAACAGATCTGTATTTATTAACGAAAGAAAGCAAACATTTTAATTTTGATTAATTGCCTTTATAAAGGAACGGAACGACATTTTTCATTTTATTAAAATTATTTTTAATAGGTTGCCAAAATAATGGACGATACCTAGCCGCCCCCATTGAAAGCCTATGGGGCTTTAAATATGTTTAGGACTGCTTTATGAGAAGCATACATAAATTTCATGCTGGTAGCCGGTAAATTCCATTAAGAGTTTTTACAGAGGCTGTACGTACGTATTTCACCATCATGACCAAGAAAGGCACTTGAAATGCGACCTGTTGCCCATTTTAGAGGAGGCAGATCCACTTTTTTTTTATTAAAACCAACGTTCCTGGTGTCAGCAGATCAGAGGTATACTGATTCTATTTGATAAGTGGCTAGAGGCGGCTTATGTAACCTTTGGACCACTATGCCAAAAAGTTTTAACCATTTCTTGGATAAGTTCAAACTGCTAGGTATAGGTAGGTTGTTCGGCTCAGAAATACCAGTAATTGCTTCTCCAATGAGTAAGTGCGTAGGAATGATAGAAGAAGGATCATTTGGATCTTTACATATAAAGTGAGTTATTATTGTCATAAATTTCTCAATTTGGAGCTCTATTAAGGATTCATTTCCATTAAATACTTTCCTGAATAATATATTATATATCCTGATTAATATAAGATATCATTGGAGGCTTTTAAAAAAAATTTAAAATGCTAAATCATTTTTGGTATCTACAAAATTACTGCTGTTATCTGAATAAGGTAAGTCCGATATTCCTAGAGGCGTCTAGAGGCAAATCTTCTCAAAACTGCCAAAAAAGAGTTTGTGGTTAAATCACCCACGAATCCCAAATGAAGCGCCTTTGTGACCATATAAATAAAGAGGTAAATACAGGTCTTCACTGTTTTATAGTTTTTGGTGAGATTGAAAGGTCTGGTAAAATAAGATTTCGATGGCATCACTCTCTCTAGAGGAAATTCAAAAATTGACATGCCACGGGAGAGAAAATCTGCTCTGGTTATCTTTTGCCACAATATTTGAACCATCGCATCGTTCGGATTTGCAAAGTGATTGAATTTGGACAATTCCGTTGGCTATGAATAACTAAAGATGAGGTGAAGCTTTTATCCAAGATATTAATATAGCGGAATCGGAAAATGAATAAATATTCGTAATTGCAAGGTTTAAGGCGTTTTTAACTGTAACTGTTAACTGTTCAGGACTGACAATACATTTAGTAGCAGCTACTCTTTTTTTAGTACATAACTCTAAAAGATAAGAAGAAATCGTAGCATTATTGTCTACTGACCTTACGTAGATTGCAGCACCATATTCTGATCGGACTCTGAAGCGTCTGCAAATCCATGCAACTCTATAGCAGTGGAGAAAATACAGATAACGTGTCTTGGGCTATGAATGTTATGAAACATTTGAATTTGCGCTATGAATTGCTCCATTGTTTGTGTAAGTGAAGAGGAATGGATTTATTCCATGATATATGGAATTGCCAAAGTTTTTTAACAACGCCCATTATTCGGCAATAATAGAATAAGGTGAAGCTTTTTTGGAATGGGATTTAGTGGGTTCATATATTCGTATATTTAAGGATATAATTCAGGAGTATTATTATTCACTTTGATAATGATCCACTAACATTTTAGATCTGCATCTCAAATTTTGGCATCTCAAACATTTACGGAAACTGACGAATCATCGTGACAAAGAATGCGTTGAAGGCAACACTGTTCTGGACTAAGGATATCACCGGCTAAAAAAATTATGTTTTCCTAAAACGAATTAATATGGCTAGCATAACACACTTTATCTAAAAGTGCAAGTGTTTTTATTAGATTAATCAGACTTGTTAAAATTTAAGGCGGAAGGTGGTAATGATTGCTTGTCAAAATGTAAAAGAGTGAGATATGAGATATTTCGGACTTTCAGCACTTCACTACAATTCTTAGTGGAATTATTATTACGCAAGCAATTTACAAAAATCTTGAGTTGCTTTACTCGTTCATAACGAGCTTTATGATTAAGCTTTAAGAATTGACCATAGTTTTGAAATTATGTGATCTCTGTTGACATATTGGGTATGATGCAGTATTAGTACCTAAGCAAAAGTTTTTAGTTTTCTGAAGCACATCTTGGAATTTGCATTTTTAGTTCAGTATGATGGGTTTTTAAAAGATTAAAACTTTGGGAGTCCTATTTTTGTTTGAATGTGCTATCCAATTTTAAATAAATTGATTTTAACTAATATTCAGTGGGTTGCCCAAGTGTTTTAAATAATCTCAAATTCTGAATCAAGCCATCTTGAATTCAGACGTTTAGTGTTTAAAACTTTCAGAGATTAGAAAAACTCCATAGAACCATTAGATGTTTAATATTAAGATTATTAATTTAATTTACATTATTATAACAATCAAGATTAACTGAATTATTTTTGTTTCAGGTAAGTTGGCAGATAGTTTTTCTACACCTAAAGATATCATATTTTGCTGGTAAGTGATAAACAACGACTCTACAATAAAATTGAAAAGTTTTAAATCAAATAGACAAGCACCATATAAGTTTTTAAAAACCATATATTTAAAAAAATACATAAATATAAAACGAACACTAAATTAACGAACACCTTCTTGAAGGATTCATCTTAGACCCTTCTGGACACTTAAAATCCTTAGCAAAACTAGGGTTGTTGCTTGTAGAAGTAGAAACGACACCAGCAAATGACATTTTTTGCATTTTCCCGAAAGAATTTGAAGGTACACAATATAATAGCGCTTGTGATATCCAATACAACTGATTACCTGTGTGGTCATTTCCGATTAGTTCTTGCTCTTCGCCATGATCTTTCACCCAGTCTTCATAGGCTTGATGTGAAATTTCAGCACCAATAGATTGTTGCAGAACTAAGTCCGACTAAAATTTATTTTAAATTAAATTATCTATAAAATATAAGGAAGGAGGTAGGTAGATAGGTAAGTAACTTTCATACCTTGTAACCAACTAAATCTTCATTATAAGCTTTTGCTAATTTCGTTATGCACTTTATTTTTTCTTCGCCTCCCTTTTTAGTTTTACTTGTTAGTTTTTCATGGATTGTATTGTATTCTGATCTAGGTAGATATTTTGATATTATTATACTTAGCTGATTTCCAATATATGTTCCAAGTGCACCGTAATTTAAATAATTGGGCCTGTTCTTATTATATAAGAAATTAATACTAGTTGCTGGAATATCTGAAATAGTAAACCATAATCGTTTCAAACGTTTTACTGCATTTTATCACTAACTTACATAAAATATTATCTTCTCCAGAATATATAGGTAAACCTGAAGAAGTCTTCATATACCACTTATCGTATAGATTATCGACTGGAGGGATATTAGTTCTGTTAAATAACAAAGTTTGATGATTTTTATTAACAGTGGTTAATAAATTTAAGAAGGTTTCGCTTTTGGGTTCCACCTAAAAACAACAGTGATTAATTATGTAAAACAATATTTAAAGTAATATTGTTTTTACCATGTCAACATTTAAATCATCAAGGATCTGATCATCAAGATAATCATCTGGTTCTCCAATAATAATCTTAACTGTTTTTGCAATATTTAGAGCTTTCTGTTTTTCTTTCCCATCCATCCAATCAATACTTTCAACGCGAGTGGCGAATTCTGTCTTAATATTTCCAGCAAGCTCTTCTACTTTTTGTTTTCTCTCCTTTGGCAGATACTTCCTATCACACATTATATCCATTGGGCTTGGAATCAACCTACAGAATTTCATTGTAAAAGACTATCTCGATTCTTAGAATAACATATTCAAACCTTTCTTGCACTTCTCTCAGACAAAATTCGTCTCGTGTTTCTTTTGCTCTGGACAAAGTACCATAATTTCTTAAATCTTCAGTTAAATAAGGTAGAGTCGTTTCTATTACCTTCCAAATCATATAATTGGACAGTGTTCTGGAATTAATAAATGAAATTATTTTGGTCAAAAGGGATATTAATACTAAATACCTTTTTGGAGTTTTGGAAATTAAATCAAACCAACTATTCAAAGTTTGTGGAGGTGGAAATATAACTTCGTCATACTTAGAAATCTTCACAGAAGATCCAATAACGTTTTGAATGAATCCTAGCCAATTAATCGAAAGGCATTGGTTTTGATAATCACTTATAGTATACACGCTGGGTGATCCCAACGTATATGTATTATGGATTTCCTAAAACATCATTTTGCTCAACCAACTATATCAATCTATTATCAAACTTACCGTTTGCAGCTTTATAAGAAAATCATGTGCTTTAGTCATTTCTAGTAACGCTCTTTTCTTATCCACTGCTCCCATTTTTTCAGCCAGTTCTGTCATAAGTTGAATCTTGTCAAAATGTCTCGTGCTATAATCCCATAATTGAGGAGTTTCAATCTGAATTAAAATGATTATTTAGTATACACTTAACATATTGTGTGTTAACATTACCTTAAATATATACCTTGAGAAATTGCGCGGATGTACATCAACGGTTAAACCTAGAAAGATAGAGAATGGATAACCATATTCTCTTAATTTGAATGTAGTCGATGTCCATTCGAAATTTTTATCATTCCATGTTGGTCCTTCAACTACAGGCCAACCACCTAAATCTGTTATAACTTCTTTTATTGTATTCAAATTGTCCTTTTCAATTCCAGTTTCGTTCATGCAAGCTCGAAACAGCTTTTTGGAGAATGTCACCATTTCGTGTTCACTTTCATTGATAGGTTCTATATACGCTTCGAACAGTTCTCTTTTTGCTTCGGCCCCAATTAGATTTGGTAATGCCAAGCTTTCATCGCCGTGTGCGTTCTCGAGAAATTTTCCGCATACAAATTCATAGAAATCATCACAAGGATTTACTTCAGTGTTGATGTATTCAGAAATTTTTGATGATTCCGTTAAACAAACAGTGCTGTTGCAAATGTTGTCATCTGGAGCAGCTATCAAAATAAATTTTGTTAGATTTTAGGAATACTTCTGGCGAGATTTATTAATAAAACTTACTTGCATGTTTATGTGCTATAATGAATATTAAAATGATGATGATAATAATTGATAAAACGGTAACAGGAACTAATATTCGTTCCTGCGTGGTTTGTCTTTCGCAGCATGTCTTTTTCATCGATAGTTCCCTTTAAATTGTTAAATTTGAATATTAGATTATACCACTTACTCAGTACTTACTCAGCGGGTCTTGGCATCTTCTATTTTAACTTTCAACATGTGTTGATAGCCTCGGTCGAAGCAAAACTAGAATAAAATACGAACACTCAACCAGCAGCAATATGCTGCGAACTAAATAGTATGCGGCTGTTCGCTGTACAAAACGATTAAAATATTTTTACACAAAACTAAACGTTTATTTTTAGACCTTACATAAATTTTAATCAAGCAAATTAAATTATTTCGTTTATTTAATAATAAGTAATGAAAATGAATACTGATGGATTTTTAAGGTTCGGTTTAGAATTTGATTATAGAAAATGTTGGCAAAAATTGAACCGTCTACAGAAACTTTTTATAATGATGAGTCAGAAAACTAGTTTGTTTTTGTTAATTAGTGTGGAATAATCTAATCATTGGTAATAAGAAGAGTAATAACAACAGTTTTTAGATAAATATAAAGTAAATGGCCTAAATAATTATAATTTTCGTTATAATTTGACATATGTTGTTGCTTTCTTCATTAATAATAACATAATAACCATTTATAGTTTCACTAATTTTAAAATTAAAATACTATTTATCATTTATGAATATCTTAAAGCTGCGGATTTTTGGGTCATTAAAATTCTAATACTAAAAGATCTTAAAAACATCCAGTTTCTGAAATATACTAAGTATTATTAAGCATGAAGCGCATCACAAATGCAATTTGCATGCAGGAAATGTAGAATAAGCACCATATGACCGATAAACATTTCTAGTAGTAATATATAGAGGTTATGCATTTGGCATAAGAGGACAGAAAATGGTTTGACATAAGAAGGCAGAAAAGAAGCTTTAAATGCCCTCAAAATAGGACATTTGGAAATATTATTGCTATGATTTACGTTAACACATTAAAAATGTCTGTATAGAATATGAAGATAGTATTACCAGCCACTTCCTAGTACATTTTCTATTTACTCACATTTTACAAGTATTTGTACTGTTCTGAAATATAACAGCTATTTTTTATTGCCAAAACTTACACTGACTATTCTTTATTGTTACTATTATTTTCCGTAGCTTCTGCGAGTGCCGTGCTTTGTTGTAGAGCAGAGCTCTCATACTTGTGTCGTGCGTGTCCAGTGATCAGTGTTAGTGAATAAATAAATATTTAATAAATGTTGTAATAATAAATAAATAGTCTTATATAATCTACTTTAAGTTTGTGAATGTCTAGCATTTAAGTTCGTTTAACAGTTATTATAATTATAGTGTTAAATAATTAGTTAAGATTGAATTAGTGTATGTAAATAATATTTCTCTTGTTAAGAGACTATTAGGCGGCTTTTACACTGAAGCAATAAGCAATTAGCAACTAGCAATTGGAAACGCGCAATATTATCGCCATCGGGTTGTTTACATTGAATTTAATCAGAAGTCTCACATTGGAGCAACTTGTTATCGCTTCTACAAAAACGTTGCCGGTTGCGTTAATATTTGTTGCCGGCGATATGCCCTGCATGTCGAAAGCCGATTTTATCGTGTCAATATAGAGCAATACTTGCATTATTATTATAAATAGAGAGTGGAATTTTTATACAACATACATGACGGTTCAGCATTTGTTAGAAACATAAAGACATATGTGTATAACAAATTATTATTTATGCTATTAGTATATTAGGAATACTTGTAAATTATTAATTTTTTATTATTTACTGGAATGTTTTATGATTGTGGCCGAAATAGAACTCAAGGTTATGAGGTCAGTGGCTGATGTAATTAAAGAAGGTCTAAATAAAAAATGTGCATATGTATATTTAGCATAAAAAGAAAAATATTTATTATTGTTATTTGAAGTTGTTAGAAATTTTTATGTTGTTGTTTTATTATTTTAAAAAGAACGTTACAATATGTACATTTTACACTAGTCCGACACGCAACTAACACAATCACAATCGCTTTTTTGCCATATACCGTTAGCATGTAGAGGGTGGTCTACTTCAAACATTTTTACACCACCGAATTATACAGGAAATGGTTGTCTCATAACTACATAAGTATACAACCTGCTCTATGTGTGTGTTTTACAATATGAACTGCCTGAGTAGGGAGGAAACGAGTTATCAAAAATCTTTTATATTACTTATTTTAATATATTTAATATATAAATTTTAGTAGCAAAAGTCCTTTCTCATCTGACATCTTCCCCTTTGAACATTTTCTTAGTTAGGTTTTGTGCTTCCATTGCACAACATCTAAACGTAGACTCAGGATCTCGCGATTCACCCAAGTCTCATCTTCAGTCACCAGACGGTCATTTTGCACTTACTTGGACGTCCAACTTTTCATGAATTATTTTGCAAACTGTACCTGTCAAGATGTCCATTGGTGGTACAATCTGAGGAAAAGATATTATTATCCGAATCCAATCTGACATACGACGAAATGTATCTAATCCCAAACCGTATCCGAAACCAAATAAATATCGGAATACGAATTCTAAAGAGTACTGTAAGAACTGTAATTTGAACCCTTGTTGGAATGTCTCCTGGTAGTATGGTAGTAAGTCCCTTTTATTTCTGGAGCCCTCCGCAGCAAACATTAAGCAGTGTCATTGCCTAACCTAAGGAGTCCTATTTTTTCCAAAACTTTTGTTATCCTAAGCAACGATTCGAATAGAGGAATAGATGGCGAGTTGCAACAACTATTCCCATTGTTTGTCGAAACCCGAACAGAATTATAATACGACCGAGCGCGAACTTATCCCAATATTCTTTCGATCTTCTTCATCGTAAAGGAAATTGTCTAGGATGTGTAGGGATTATACGTCACGGTACCAAACCAGATACTGCTGCTAAATCTAAACTCAGTGCAGTTTACCAATTTGAAATATTTTTATGTCATTTTAAAGCTTAAGATATGCGCATTTTATTTATATATTTACAATTTGATAGTAAGGATCTCTGAGATTCACCCAAGTGTCATCTCTAGTCACCAGACGGTGAAGAAAGTTGACTTTGTTTTCATGGAGCACCTCTTAGTTCTCTTGACAGCAGAGAACGCGTTTTTTTTAATGACAGCATTCTCGGAACTCATCTTGCACTTGGACATATTCAACCTTCTATGAATTAATTATTTTTTAAACTGCACTGTTGAAATAAATCGATGTGTTTTATCCGAAATCGATATTTTTTTAGTTTAAACGATATTTGAGGTGGAAAGTTTTTAAATGGAAAATACACTTCTACAGATAATGTCACAACAACACTGCCTTTTGGATGTTTCATTTAAGTGCAATGTACGAAACTGGAACACCCATTAAATTTTAGTAAAAGTAAGGTAGGTAAGTAATCAATATACATATACCTTAAGTTACAAATACTTTATTAAGCAATAAATATTTAATTAATAAAATGGTAAAAAACCTAAATAAGCTAAACTAAAATATTTCACATTTACGCGAAGGATTCATTTTAGATCCTAAAGAACAACTAAAATCATTTGAGAATTCGGGATTATTGCACATAGACCCAGAAATTATATAATTAAATACATTCTGCTCTTCAGCCTGGGAACTTAAAGGCTGACAGAAATAGGACGCAGCCGAAATCCAAAATAACTGTTTCTCGTTATATTCGATATCTTGAAGTTTAAATTCTGGGTTGCTATTTAACCATTTTTTATAAGCCCCATAAGCTATTTTCAAACCAAGACTTTGATGTAATAGCAAGTCAGTCTATAAATTAAAGTTGATTAATATCTCAATTAACAGTCTATTCTCTTTATTTGATACTACCATTTGCACATTCACGTTGCTGGAATTCTGAAACTGTTCATTTAAACAAGAGGAGGTGTCTTGAAAAATGCTATCGAATTCACTTTTCCATCCGCTACTGATAATGTCTCCATCCTTGTTGGATATTCTAACTGACTCACCAAAAATCTGAAAGAAATGGTGACCCATTAGAGTGCCCATGCTACCATAATTTAAACATTTTGGTCTTTGTTCATCAAAAATGATGTCTTGTAAGATTGTTGCTGGGATACCTAAAAAGCAAGTTTTGTATTGTAAATTTACAAACTCAACATATTTTTACTGATTGTATTTTCTTCTTGAAAATAGTCTCCTATGGCTGAATAGGTTTGCAATTTCCATCGAGCCACTTTATCATCATATTCCGTGTTATAAATTTGAAAATACTTCCAGGATTCATAATTTCTATTTAGGGAAGCTAACAAATCAATGAAGTTACTGTAATTTGATGCTTCCTGAAATGAGATTTTTGACAAATACGGTAACAAGTAGTTGCACAAAAATAAAATAATTTATTTACATGTAACTCAAAATCTACATCTTCTAACAGTTCATCATCAAAATAATTTCCAGGTGCACCAATAATAGCTTCAGTTCGATTTACCCTTTCTTTAACTAGTTGTTTTTCTGTGTATTCGATCCAATCGATTTTTTCCAGTGAATCTAACAATTCTGATTTTAAATTCCTTAGTAGTTCCTCGACTTCTACTTTCTTTCTTGGTGGTAAATATTTTCTGACATACATTATATCGATGGGGCTTGGACGAAACCTAAGGAATTCGTTCATTATTGACACAATTAAAGTGCTAGAGATTATTTCTAATTACTTTTGTCTAATTTGACTTATGCAGAATTCTGAACGAGTTTGATAATGCGGACCTGTGTTTGATATGTGCCTATTGTGTCGGATATTTAAATAGGGTAATAAGTTTTCTACAACCTTCCAAATCATGTAATTTGCTTGAGTTCTGAAATAGAAAAAAAAAAATATATATAAATCCCTGGACCCCATATATATTTTAGAAACAATAAACGTACTAGTTTCTGGAATAAAATTAATAAAATCAATCATAAAAATTGGTTATGGCATTATTAAAAGACCCAAATGGCAAGATGACTAATTAAACTACCTGTTTGTGCAATTTTGAAGCCCTATAAGCATCTACAGAATCAGGCAGCTTTAGACTAGACTGTAGCTTCCTAGATTCTTAAGACCAATCTTTGCAGTATGTACATTTAGTTTTTTAAAAAGTTGCATGTTCAAAAAGAAAATTTACAAAACGGAATTATTCAAAAACTTCGCGGAATTCCGATCATGTATTAACCAAAATATTTAAAATAAAATACTTAAAG
The DNA here is from genome assembly GCA_929113105.1 of Agrypnus murinus. Taxonomy (NCBI): domain Eukaryota; kingdom Metazoa; phylum Arthropoda; class Insecta; order Coleoptera; family Elateridae; genus Agrypnus; species Agrypnus murinus. The sequence continues at coordinate 193,890,523 of OV816026.1, forward strand.
TGTAGTGGAAGATCGTAAAAATATATAGGATGTTCCGTTTAAAATACAAAAGAGTAGACAAAATGACATATCCTGTATATAGAAAAATATTATAAAATTAAGATTTATTTTGTACTTACTAACCAGCTTTGTTGTTTAACTTTTTTTCGTAACTGTTAAAGTTTCCAAGATAAGGTACAAGGCCATCTTACGTGAGCCACCCTGTACAGTTTAGATGCAAAGCTTTGTTCATTTTTAAAAGACGCTTGCAAAATCGCATTGTAAACTAATTATTGTATGATTAAATCTTCAAACAGTCTGTTACAAGATTCAAACCAATTTTTAAGCCATTTTAGTTTCCTAGGATCGATTTTTAGGGCCTATATATAATTTACGAGTAGTGGCTCTGTTCGTTTTTAGAAGAAACTGGTAAAAGAGTTCAATAATAATGGCGTAGGTTAATATACGCTTTAAAATTTTAAATAATCTATCGAATTAAAACCAATTTCGTTGTTATAGTTTTTAGGGATTATGTACAGTTTTACTCTACTATGTACATCAGTTCTGTCCGTTTCAAGAAGCTGTCAAGATTGCATCGTAAGAATTGATCGAACTAATTAAGATTTAAAACAACGCAATTCAACAATAAAAAAATTGATAAAAATATGGTTGCAACGTTGTCATAATTTGATAAAAATACTACACGGAGAGAAATTTCAGTTTTTATAACAGAAATCTCTACTTTCTACATTCAAATAAATGCATTTTAATTGCACTTTAAAATTGAAAAAATGCAGGTAGATTTAAACGAAATCCACATTCTGTTTTTGTATACTACTTTCAACTGATTTTTTAATTTGAAATCCATTTTACATTTATATTAATTATAAATTCTTTCTTTGAATTGCAAATGCCTTCTTTTAAATGCTAAATCTTTTAAATGCAGGTATATTAAATTTCAAGAAGGATGGTATTTAAAATAAAAATATTTTACTTTTGAAAGAAAATAATATGTTTTTAAAACAAGGTGTGTAGTATTTGATTTTGCTTTGAAATCAAGACTTATTAGACATATTTCTCAATTATAGGTTTCATTGCTTTTGATTTATTTATAAAATCTTTGAAATGAAGTATACGTGCTCTTGTTATACATAGAAACCATAAATACTTTCAAAGTAAATAGGGATTTTTAATTCAAGTGCGTGTGGTTTTAAAATAAAAGTATAAGTTGCTACATGCACAAATAAATGTTTTGAAAGATATTTGAGTTTGTTTTAACTGCAATTCTTTTAATTTGGGTTAATTCGGCATTTTCATTTATATTTCGTTAAAACGGTTAAATTAGTTAGTCGTTGTTTTACGTGCCCAACAAAATGGAAGGAAAATCAAAAATCAATGTTTTATGTTAGTACAAGTGCTAAGTTCTCAATAAGAACGTTTTGAATAAAATTCTAAATGCTCCCATTGAAATTATTGCATATAAGGAACCTCAACAAAGAGAGCCTGAACTATACGAATTTTTAAAAACCTGAACGTTGAGGAAACCTGTTATATAAAATTATAGATATTAACTTAAACAACAGTAATAAAATTTTTAAGTTAATAAAATCAACACTAATAGTTATTGAAATTAGTATTAAATGTTTTAATGGACATTAGCTATCATATGAAGCAGGATCATCAAATAATAATATTAGAATCATTAACTTCCTTCACAAGTCCTCCGATGCATAAATCTATAATGTTACCAGAAAATGTTTTTTAAGAAATAAGTATTTATGTACAAGCAAACTGTTTATATTCTGTATTTTTTATAAGTTATTGTTTTAGTTCAATAATAAAAAATTTTTACCTTTGATTTTTGTACTAGGTGTGATGTCAATAAAGCATTAATAACAGTAAGTTGTTTTTACGGAAAAAATATAATACATTTAACAGTGTTCTGCATTTAACCAGCATTAACTTAAAATAATGTTGCATTTAAAAAGAAAACAGCATATTATTAAATTAAAAACAACCGGACATTCATATAAAATTAAATATTGGTACTTCCTGTTTGAAAGCAGTAGATTTTTTAAATTAATTACAATCTACCATTCAAATAACGTTTATTTTACTTTTAAATTGATAATAATAGCTATTTATGTAACAAGTACATAATGTAGGACTTTATAGACAAGCCCAGTTTATGGCCGAGCGAGCGAAGCGAGCAAGGCCTATAAAAAGGGCGAGTCTATAAGGTCCGATTATGTAAGAGTTGCATACAAAGCTTTATGTTCGATTCCTAAAATTGGCTAATTATCAAAACAAAATCAGTTTATAAATTTGACATCTATTCTTGACAGAAGAAAATTTGACATGTAATATACAGTTGTCATACTTTACTTTACTACTATATACTTTATTTTACTACTACCACTTTATTTTACGAGTACAATAATAAGCCAGTTCACTGCCGCAAAGCAATACAATAAACAGTAATTTATAATGCAATCGGACATAAAATTATTTAAATCAACCTCCGAAATAAATTCTTGGTTTAAATGATCACTAGATTGAATTAAAAATTCGAAACACTCTCGAAAGTAGAGCTACTTTTAAATTGAAAAAAATACTTTGTTGGCGCGTTTATGAAAGTAAGAAATTTTGAGGTTACCTGCAATTTTTTTAATTTAAAAGCAAAATTTTCTCAGTGTATTCTCTTACCTCTTAGGGATCATTGAAATGTACTCAAACCATTTATAAATACTTCTTGATGAAGGAAATAATACCAATTCTTCTCTAAATATCCGTACGCCAGGGCCAACAATATTATTAATCACTTCCAACCAGTTTATAAATTCGTACTGATTTTGGAACTCACCCACCGTTATTAGTTGAAGCGGATCTTCGTTACGTCTCAAATAGCTTTGCTAAAAACAATCAATTTTAAGAAAATATCTTATAATCTTATAAATAAGATGCACGCAACCGTTAGAATCTTTTGAAGGATTTTCCTACTATTAGAAATGCTTGTTTATTTAAACATTTCTAGTACTAAAATGTTATAATATTCTTGATACGCTTACACTACAGGTGATACCAATCTTATTTGGATACACTGTTTAGTAGTTCGAACAAATCGAAAGGAAAATATCTAAGAATATAATGACATTAATCTCCTTCTTTTAATGAAATAGCCTAGGCAGTGAAGGACTCTTAAATATTTAGACGGAAATTGAGGGTGATTCTTAAAGATACAAAAATAAATTTGCAATTTAAAAATAACTGTAAAAGAATCTCATCCTCTACATTTACCGATAAATCATTTAATGATCAGATTACTTAAACAATAATTAAATAACCAAAATCTGAATATTTACAAATTGTTGAATATTACAGTTTTTTTGTAAAGACCGAAGGTAGCAGTACTCGAATGACGACGATTATTGAGTGATTATGTATTTATACTGTAACATATGTATCATTAAGAAGTTGAATATGGGGATAGCTCGGTATGCCGCATTTAGGGCCTACGTAATAATGATAATCGCCCCACCCTCCTGCACAAGCTTATAGCTTCTGGGGCCTGGTTTCCCGGTTATAGGTTGTAGCAATTATTATTATTATTATTAAACCTGCTTTTAAGGTTTAATATATACCACAATATATACAAATATATACCAAGTCACCCAAATCTAAAGTCAAGCTAGCTGCTGTATATGAATAAAATAAACAAATTTTAATTCACATATGAACACTATAGAAAATAAAAAATTATTTTTTTGTTGTTTGGACACACAAAAATTGTCACTTTATATCAGAAAACAAATTGATAATGACAAAATCATTCATGTATCACTGTCGTGTATTATATGAGCCGCGTTCGTTATTTCAGATCTATTTACTCGAAGAGCTCGGTTTCCATATTATCCATTGTTGTAAATAAATTGCAACTCTGGAAAAAGAGCTAAGAAGTCGGCCGAACTTAGCGTATCCAGTTACAGCTGGAATACAATTTTATAATCGACATATCTCAATAACTAATAAGAGGTTAACTGCATTTTTTTCAGCGTCAGTATAAAATTCAATTTTTAACTATTGTTATATGTAACTATTGTTACATAGTTTTTCATATATATGGTGAGTTGTTTAAATATAATAAAACTCTCAAGCAGTTCTTGGGCATACTGTGTTAACCAATATACATAAGTGACTTTGTAATCGTTTTCTCGCTACGTACGTGGTGAAATGCCTTTTTTCGGGTATCGATCGAAAGAGCAACATTGAATTTAGCAAATACCAGAAAATTCTCTGTATTTATACTTAGCAACGTGTTTGTTTATCAATCTTATCTACCTTTGATAATGACATTCAGTGTCGAAACAATTGTAAGGTTAAGATTTTATTAAAAACATGTGAAACTTTAATTAATCTTTTGCTTTCTATTATTATATTTTAGATTTAACAGCTTGACAGACAATATAACCCTAAAAATGACATTTAGGTAGCAAATATTTTCTGTTTCCAAAATGTTTCAAAGGCATAAACTGATTTTTGCATAAACGGAAGTTTTCTTTCTTTACTTTTTCCGGTTACAATCAAATGCAATTCGTAACCAAAGACATCATTCTATTCGTAATTTCTTTCTTGATCGCATTCCTTAATATCTATACATATTGTAAAATAATTAGGGGAGATAATATTGGGGACAAAAATGCACGTAAAACTATATTGTGCGTGAAGCGATTCTACAGAACTCTCTGTAGAATTAATTATACCGTTTTTAAAAATAATTTTTGTAAGTAAGATTTGTAATAATATATATTTTTTACTGTTGCACAAAAAATGTTGCGTATACCTTGTCCATGAAATTCGTTAGCGTCCTCGAGATTGTCCTGCCTCGGCAGCAAACGGCCTCGGCGGCAATTATTTTCTCGGCACGTTAAATAGTATATTACTTGTTGAGTTGGTAAAGGACATCTTTACAAACCAAGCGATATTGTTTGGCCGAGACGGTACGTCGAGGTCAAACAATGTAGCGAAAACTTTACCAACGAAACATGTATACTATTTTATTTACAATCATTAGATTTAAATAGTCAAAATAAAAAATAATTTTAAATTTTAAAATACATTTTCTGTAAACTGTCAATAAATTTCAATCGGCCATCTATTAAGCAAAAGAAAGTTTAAGTAAGGCTTCATTGTTTCTCGCTAGATGGCAATGTATGCTCTCAGTATTTTAAAATTGAAAATTAGTTAATTCCATCGTATTTATTAAATATAAAATACGGAAAAATAAAAATAAAACTAATATTAAATAAAAAATATATTTTTAGCGTTAAATACATTTATAAAAACCTAAATTTAAATAGGATAAAACGTCTTGTTTCAAATTATTCACAAATACAAGTTAGCCAAGGCTTTACTGGTCAGTTTTATAGACATGTAAAGGAAATTGTTAACCACTTTTCTGTTGCTATAGCAATAGCTGACTTTCCAAGTTTTCACAATGATAGAAATGTACAATAGTTGCAATACGATTGTGAATAAAAGATATTTCGCGCCCTTGCTATACAAATAACTATTATGAGTAAGTATATCGAGAAATCCTAACCCACGTGGATTTTCTATATTAAAAATACACATTCGTATGTTAAATTATCTAGTTTTACAGCATTCATTCGTTTCGAAGCTATACCGTCATCGTAATTTTCTTAAACGGAAACCTCCAATCTTTTTGTAATTTTGATAGATCGTTTAACTGTTTAGACATTACTGTATGCATTCTCACGCTTTACATAAAGAGATTTTTGAGAAAGAAGCTCGCATGAATGTTAAGTACTCAAAGTTTTCGATCTAGTGATCACATGACCATTTTTATGAAAAAATACGAATTTTGACGATAAATCTGGATGATGGCGATATCTCAAACCCAAACATTAGTTTCCAACACGATGCCGCACACTCCTCAGAAGTAATTGAACAATCAATTCGTAGTGCTGTCAGCTGATTAATAAACTGCAATTAAAAAATTATCTGAGTTAATATTCTTCTACATAGTAAGTGGTTCTTAGTAGAGGGAGATGCCCGGTTCACGGCCCACACCTCCACACCTCTAGCAGGCAACCATGTATACATGCGAGCATATACGTTAATGTATAGTTATTACCATAGAGGGGATGCGATTATTTATGATATAATGCATAACGTTATATATTAATTATATAAATCTAATTACCCTAATTAAATTTATTAAATTATTTGTTCTAATTAAAAACGCTTAACGTTATTATCAAAGACCGAAAATAAAAATAACAAAATCAAAGAATTTCGGGTAGGCGACCATATATACATATGAGCTTAATATGTAGCTATCATTGAAAATATGAAAGAGGAATTGAAATATACGCTATAAATCAGGTCAGGGTAATATACCTTAACGATCCACAGGTAACAGAGCCCGCGTTTTTCCAACGTATTATCATTTAACTGCAACATTTTATTTTAATTACATAAATTTAATTAATTATATAATACCTATAAATAACATATTATTAATAAAGAATTAAGAATATACACAATTCAAATTTAAAATACCTTTCACGACTGACCAATGATACGGTATATAAATACTACGTTTGGCAATCAAGCATCGACACGATCGGAGGACGACCTTCAAAGATTTTATCTACACAATAATCTAGACGATATTTAATTAAAATACTTCAGAATAGTTAGCTACTCTCTTCTATCCCCAGGAGTTTAATAATAATAATATTAACAGCTATCTCTCATCATAACACCTCCTCGGTATATACATCGTACATAAACTCGATCTTGCATCTTATCAAAAACTAACAATATATACTAAAGTTTCTCAGTCGATATGTATCAGGTAGAAAAAAAGGGTCACATTTGTAGGCAGATAATAACTACGGTAATCTTAAAACACATCAGTCTATCAAATACTATTAAATAATTGCAATATTACATATATCATTTCCACATATCTTTCGTAAAATTCAGTTTATCCACAAAGAAAATTAATTAGTTTGACAACTCTTCACGTTAATAAAGGATAATTTATTATATACTATTATACATTCAACACCAGGTGATCAGTTTGTATCAACTATTTAAAAAGATTTATTAATTTCTAGTTCGAATACGAAAACATAACGTGTTATTGTATGTTATGAGGACCTACAACGGGTCTATTAACGAGACAAATAATAATGATAATTAATTTGTAACGCCTAATAAATATGAGCGTTTTTAAAGGATAAACTATTTAATAAAGCTATAAACGATAAAAATTATCGAAACAATTCTCAGATAGATTAGCATTTTTGCCTGTCTGAACAAGATATTAGGTCATTAACGTAGATGTTTACCTTACAGGTAGGCGGATATCATAATATTATAACACCCTTTTTACCTCAATACAACGAAGGATGCATACAGATAACCTCTGGACATCGCGGGGTAAAGGGACTGAGAGCGGTATATTTTTTATGTAAGTTATTTCTAAGAAAACAATTCATTTATCCAAATCACACTTTAAGGGTCGTTAATATTCTCGTCTCTATAATACTAGATCTTAAAAATGTAATTTATGCCGGTATTGGTTATTTGCATCTTCCTATTATTACAGAGCTTGAAAATAGCTTCTTCTTCTTAAAAATGGATTACTAATTAATATCCCATTTATATTTACGTAGAAATCGCACGTAATATCCATTAAATTTTAAAATTGAATAAGAAATAATAAATTATCCATAATGCAACATAAATATCTAACAGATGCATACGAAATACGAAATTAATATTTATCGATGGATACAATAAAAATTATAGTGCTATTTATTATATCTGAGTTCGGATACAAAATCCCAAATACGTTGCTCCATTCCATCGTTGTAACAGCTTAACTCTTTTCAACCGGAATTATTAGTATAGGGTTATGTTTTTTTATTTCATAATGCTCTAATGAAGCTAATATAAAACATTTCGAATTTTGATTCTTGAGTCTCTATAATATACTTATATAATAAGTTGTACATGTAAACTTAACTATCTTCTAAATTATCATAGTTAAAAATACAAGAAAGGGTTCTAGGGGGAAAGAAATTCTAATCAATAGTTAGAAATCCTATAATTTCCCCATGCTAAGGTATCTCCGTTCCCGCCAGCAATAATGTATCGTTTCGGAATTCCGAATTGATTATTCTCATTAAAGTTGGCCGTATCATACTTATCCAAATATTTCTTCATATCCTCATAAAAATCATCTGTTTGTGTCAGCAGAATTAACGAATCGGTATCTGTGTATAGCAGCTGGACCTTGTTCCCATATATTTTTTTAATGGTGTTATAATAAAAGTCATACATGATATGCTTAGCTAGACCTAGCACACAGAAACCAATATATATCGGCTTATCGTAGTGAACTTGTAGTTTCTCCATATGAATGGCTACCAGATCCTCTGTAAAGATAGCACACTCTTTAAATTGCGGTTTTGAAATCATACTCTCGACATTTGATTATTTATCAATGAAAACAATAAAAAGTATATCATTTATTATTATTACAGGTCTTGAAAATAGCTTCTTCTTCTTAAAAATGTGTTACTAATTAATATCCCTATTATATGTAGGTAGAAACCGCACGTAATATCCATTAAATTTTAACAATAAATAGTCGCAGTTTTAATAAAACAAAAAAAGAATTATATATAATTTTACCAGCTTTATTAAATCGAGGTGTTGAAAGGTTCAGAAATTTCTATTTACGTAACATTAGATCGATATGAACATTTGAAGGTATATACGTGTATTTTGAAATATACTAATAACAGATTCTAAACTATTGATATTTACAACAGTAAAATCTCAAATGTAGGAATTTCTCCAAGAAAAGCAAGTAGAGATCTTAATATTTCCAACAGTAAAACTCAGATGCTGGAAATGTCTACAAGAAAAGCAAAAATAGAAGATATTTTACACTTTTCAGACAAGTTAACGTATTTTTTATTCTAATAAGAATATACATCCCCTGCGATCTAAAATGATATTACCTATATTGTAATCAACAATAATTGGAGGTTTAATTCTATAGAGCGAGATAATTGAACATTTCTTAACATTAAGGAGCAATTTATTTATATCAAGCCTTGATACGGCGTTCTGCAAACAGCTTAACCGCTGAGTTTATAAAAGCGCATCCCAGAATTCCTTGTAAACAACCCAAATTTAAGATCAATTCGTTTAATAATTCCTACCCTACCTGTGTGTTTTAAATGTCTACGTTCTAGATAATTCTCATTTGTTTTGTATAATAATTAAATTTATCAAGTGTTCATATAAAAAAGGTCAGGCAGGCAGGCAGGCAGGTAGGCAGGTAATAATTACTAGCTTAGAAGGCTTATATTTTAGAGATCGGATGCAGTCACATATATGCCTGTATATTACCTCTAAATTTTACTTAATCTACATACTTTAACAATACATGCAGTCAGGTTTGGCGTAAATAACAATTAGGGATATCAAGGCCATACTAACTGAACGTTAACATATGTTCTAAAGGTCAACCTTAATTAATTAACCTCCGGGACTATACATCCTTAGGCTAAAAACAGTCTTGAAACAAAAATGGCAGAATCCGCCCTGTTAGATGGTCAGACAAGAAAGCAGAGTTATGTTATTAGCTGACAAACATATTTGAAGAACGCTCTGATTCCACCATCAGTTATCCCGATGACGTTATAGGGTGACATTATGAAGTACTCTATACAAAACGCATCTATACAAAATTAGAGATGAAGATTAATCCTATATGGTGAAAACGCAAATATTCATGGAAATATGAGGTACATGATCCTAATCAGCATGGATTATAATTTATATTATACAAACGGAGAGACAGGAGTAGGTACAGCCGGTTTATGTTATGCTCCCTCGTCGTCTTAACAGAGTAATTATACTATGCAGGGGTAAGCACTATCTTTTTCCTTGGGGTTATGTTTTAGTTCGAGTTTAAGCTTAAATAACTTTACTATTGATGGCATAGACCCTTTATTTTCATATAGTAGCGACAACGATTGATCTCGCCGCTAGCTCAAAAGCACCAGAACGATGTTGGCAACATTGACGATGACTATCTCTGTAGCCGGCATAGAAGCTTCTGCGGGTCTCGGAAAACTCCTGCTGCTGCTGCCTCTCGTAATGCTATGAAATAAAAACGTATCAAGATGATGCAGGAACTCAAAAGGATCATCTACCAGAACGTTTACTGTGAGAGGTAAAGAAATAAGAAACATATATAGAATGTATATCGTTTATTTTATCATCAGTGTTAAAATATCATATTACATATAATTAGCAGTACATCTTACATAGTGCAAATTAAATATTTACTTATTCTATGATTTTTCTCGTTTTAAGCTCTGTGATGACTGAAATTATTTCGTTTTCGTTTTCGAGACTGCTGCTATGAGCTTTCTTTGCGGCGTACAACAATTGGAGTCGATCCACTAGTTGATCAGGCGTACTCTGACGTATCCAATCCGGTTTCATCTTGTTTAACTCTTGTTTAATTATTAGTCGATATGAACCAGCGACGCAAGTGTGACGTATGTTGTATGAGCGTTTTACGCTTAGGGTTTGCTCGCCATTTAAAGATACACCAGGGGTATAAAGTTCAGTGTTCTATTTGTTTAAAGTATTTTACACGCCTCGATAACTATAGAAGTCATTTGAAAACAGTTCATAATACCATAGTTGTTGATAATAAGTCATCACCTAGAAATAATAAAATATTAAAAGACGTGAATCTGAAACGTATGCATACCAATGAATCCTGTGCTATAAGATACGACTACGATGATAATGATGATGGAATAATAAACGCTCGTAATGCTATACGTAAGAAATTAGCCTACCTTCACTGTGATAAAGCAAAACCTTATGATAATCGTGTTATACCGCGATCGGAGACCGTTGCTATCAATCTCTCACCAGAGCTTGAACAATCATCTCCCGCTACATCTGCTGATGATGAAGAAGAAGAATGCGATTCTAGCTTAAAAGATTATCACGAATTCTCTAACTATTATAGAGCATTATTAGCTAGCGGAGAAAACAAAAACGTAGACAAAACTAGGTACGCTCTATATAACGACATCGATGAGTGGCGATTTGGTTGTTCGCGAGTACAGTTGCAGGGAAAAGATATTTTAATTAAAAACAAACTTTTCAATGGAACATCCGGCCTGTTTAATTTACTAACGCTTAAACGAATAAGCTCTCCTAGTCCAACAGAGGGAGATATCGACAACTATATGAAAATAATATCACTTACTAATGCTCATAAGAAAGACTATAGACATAGATAATAACAGACTTTGGGATTAGTCTTCCCAAAAAGTTAAACAAGATGAAACCGGATTGGATACGTCAGAGTACGCCTGATCAACTAGTGGATCGGCTCCAATTGTTGTACGCCGCAAAGAAAGCTCATAGCAGCAGTCTCGAAAACGAAAACGAAATAATTTCAGTCATCACAGAGCTTAAAACGAGAAAAATCATAGAATAAGTACATATTTAATTTGCACTATGTAAGATGTACTGCTAATTATATGTAATATGATATTTTAACACTGATGATAAAATAAACGATATACATTCTATATATGTTTCTTATTTCTTTACCTCTCACAGTAAACGTTCTGGTAGATGATCCTTTTGAGTTCCTGCATCATCTTGATACGTTTTTATTTCATAGAAATACCAGAGGCAGCAGCAGCAGGAGTTTTCCGAGACCCGCAGAAGCTTTTATGCCGGCTACTGAGATAGTCATCGTCAATGTTGCCAACATCGTTCTGGTGCTTTTGAGCTAGCGGCGAGATCAATCGTTGTCGCTACTATATGCAAATAAAGGGTCTATACCATCAATAGTAAAGTTATTTAAGCTTAAACTCGAACTAAAACATAACCCCAAGGAAAACGATAGTGCTTACCCCTGCATAGTATAATTACTCTGTTAAGACTACGAGGGAGCATAACATAAACCGACTGTACCTACTCTGGTCTCTCCGTTTGTATAATATAAATTATAATCCATGCTGATTAGGATCATGTACCCCATATTTCCATGAATATTTGCGTTTTCACCATATAGGATTAATCTTCATCCCTAATTTTGTATAGATGCGTTTTGTATAGAGTACTTCATAATGTCACCCTATAACGTCATCGGGATAACTGATGGTGGAATCAGAGCGTTCTTCAAATATGTTTGTCAGCTAATAACATAACTCTGCTTTCTTGTCTGACCATCTAACAGGGCGGATTCTGCCATTTTTGTTTCAAGACTGTTTTTAGCCTAAGGATGTATAGTCCCGGAGGTTAATTAATTAAGGTTGACCTTTAGAACATATGTTAACGTTCAGTTAGTATGGCCTTGATATCCCTAATTGTTATTTACGCCAAACCTGACTGCATGTATTGTTAAAGTATGTAGATTAAGTAAAATTTAGAGGTAATATACAGGCATATATGTGACTGCATCCGATCTCTAAAATATAAGCCTTCTAAGCTAGTAATTATTACCTGCCTACCTGCCTGCCTGCCTGCCTGACCTTTTTTATATGAACACTTGATAAATTTAATTATTATACAAAACAAATGAGAATTATCTAGAACGTAGACATTTAAAACACACAGGTAGGGTAGGAATTATTAAACGAATTGATCTTAAATTTGGGTTGTTTACAAGGAATTCTGGGATGCGCTTTTATAAACTCAGCGGTTAAGCTGTTTGCAGAACGCCGTATCAAGGCTTGATATAAATAAATTGCTCCTTAATGTTAAGAAATGTTCAATTATCTCGCTCTATAGAATTAAACCTCCAATTATTGTTGATTACAATATAGGTAATATCATTTTAGATCGCAGGGGATGTATATTATTATTAGAATAAAAAATACGTTAACTTGTCTGAAAAGTGTAAAATATCTTCTATTTTTGCTTTTCTTGTAGACATTTCCAGCATCTGAGTTTTACTGTTGGAAATATTAAGATCTCTACTTGCTTTTCTTGGAGAAATTCCTACATTTGAGATTTTACTGTTGTAAATATCAATAGTTTAGAATCTGTTATTAGTATATTTCAAAATACACGTATATACCTTCAAATGTTCATATCGATCTAATGTTACGTAAATAGAAATTTCTGAACCTTTCAACACCTCGATTTAATAAAGCTGGTAAAATTATATATAATTCTTTTTTTGTTTTATTAAAACTGCGACTATCTATTGTTAAAATTTAATGGATATTACGTGCGGTTTCTACCTACATATAATAGGGATATTAATTAGTAACACATTTTTAAGAAGAAGAAGCTATTTTCAAGACCTGTAATAATAATAAATGATATACTTTTTATTGTTTTCATTGATAAATAATCAAATGTCGAGAGTATGATTTCAAAACCGCAATTTAAAGAGTGTGCTATCTTTACAGAGGATCTGGTAGCCATTCATATGGAGAAACTACAAGTTCACTAGTTTCTTCTAGCTGTCTCTTATTACTATTAGCAGTGTTAACAGCTTTTGCTACGCCCGAAGCGCCTCCTATAATTGCTCCGAGAGCCGAGAGCCCTGCAAAAATTGGTATGAGTGGTAATATACCCCCTGTAGCTGTAGGCATTGGAATAATTCGGGGTACTTTAACGTTTTTCCGACCGCCCACGTTTTGAATGATTCTTCTGGCAGCGCTCAGGGCATGATGTATTAAGTCTTTACCCGTGAGTCTCTTGCTTGCACGATTCACTACACCAACAAGCTTCTTTAAAACGCCGCCTTTAAAAGTGACAATTTTCTTCTTCTTTGTAACCCTTGTCGCTGTCTTCATACCCATTCCCAACTTTCTTTTAGCCTTCATTATACCTGTTACAAACATAGCTGATGCTTTTTCCCCTAATCTAGAGTCTTAACACGCTTCCAAGCAGCTTCTTCTAATACACGATCTGCCTAGTGTCTACTGTTCAAATCGGAGCTTTGAGCGTACGAGATGTCGTGTTGCATACACGCCTGGTCCAAAGGATTTATACCTTTATCGCCTCGTTGTAATCTTTTAGATAATTTAGTACCAGGTCCACAGTACTGATAGGAAGGAAGATGTCGTTCAATAGGCAGCTTGTCTATGAGCTTGTTAATAACACCCTTACCCTCTGAACTAACATCTGGTACTGAGAGAAGAGACTGTTTGTACCTGTATTTATACTCGGTCGCCGCCGCACTAATCTACATTTTGAAATCTCTATGCATATAGATAAAGTCTCTATGATCAGCTTGTAGAATTTTACACAGCTGCTTTTCAACATTATGTATTCTTCTTTGAAAATGGTATCTGTCCGGAGCTATTATTTGCCAGTCTCCCTTTCTCGCCTGTCTGTATGCATACTCCCATACTATCATATGATGTATATTATTCATGCTTACGTCACCGAAACTTACTTTCTTTACCATATCGATGTGTTGATGCTACTACTACATATCGCTATGTTTGGAGAGTTATTGATATTAGTAAAACTAAAACCTTGTTTAAATACATTTTTAATTTCTTCAACAACACAATTAGACTAAGATAGAAAGAAAACTAACTGATTAGCGTAGATATAAGCAAACTGGTGTCCATATCAATATGATTAGGTCAACCGACAGTAGTAGTAAATTCCGTTATTAGTCGGCATTATACACTCTCTTTATGTTGTAAGAGTTCGTACGTGTTGCAGATTCGGCTATTAGGGCATCAAACGATGATCGCATAACTTTTTGAGTATCCTCGGGCACTTGTACTTTATCTAATAATTTTTTATAATTACTATCTAGGGTATTATTCGTTTGTTCTATCTTTGTCAACACACTTGAATGATTAGTTTCCATCTCATCATTTCTCTTGAGATTTCTCTTTGTTTCTTTTTCCAACGTTGTTAGCAAACTGTTAAGTTTACTAGTTTCAATGTCAACCTTTGTTACCTTTTACTTTAGATCTTTAATAGTGTTCTGATTGTCGGTAGTCATTGTAATGAAGGTTTGTACAGCAGAGTCGAATTGAGTATCTACATAGGCTTTAGAAGCGACATCAGACCCATTTATAGGGTAACTTACTGAAACAATACGTTTACCATCTGCATTAAACTGCATTTGATCGTTTGTATGTATAGCTCGCTTGTTAAAATACTGCCTAGAGATTACATCTTTATCCTCTAGAGGTTCCCCTATATTACAAATTCTTCCGTCTTTAGCATTATAGTACGATCCCCGTCCTTTATCCTCTCGTCTCAAACATTTAGAGAGTAATTTTCGTGCAAACATCGTGGTCGTCAATCGATCCTTTAACATGTACTAGTCTTCTCTTCTTAACATTAATTACACCTTCATAGCTATCTGATAACATTAGTACAGAACGCTTCGTGACAAGATCGTTATCGTTGATAGGAGCGGCTACATTAGTTATACGTCGGTTCTCAACATCGAAATTGCCCTCCGGTGTTAATTTGAAACCATAACCTCTCGGTCCGCGTTTTGCTGCTGCTGCTGTTTCATCTGTCATGCTCATCATAGCTCTGCCGAAGAGATCTATTGTGTTCATGATGACGTATGACAAATAACTGTCACGCATGAACAGAATACACCGTATTTATAGCTGAGATCTTCATAGCGCAATGATGTACATATTTCAATACGTCATGAGATTTATACAGTTCGTCGGATGTTCTCGGGCATAATCGTAGACGGTACTGAGACTTCTCGTAATCAGCTCACATTTAATTTAGTAAGCATCATATGCTTTTACCCATTTGAATAATTATTTCTCCGAACCCGGGGGTGGCTAAAGGAATGTTTTGATTCCGTATACTAGTATGAGGAAATGGAAGTTTCTGTTGTAAAAATAATTTAAATCCTACGATCTAAGCTAAGTGTGTCTGAATGGTGAAACAGGAATCATCGAGATATATATCATAACTTAACGACAACGTCAGCTGACTGTAAAAGAATACATTCGATGCAAAATTACCAAAAATTTACACAGTATATATATATAAAATATCTAAGCCCTGGTTTGGTTCTGGTTTCTCAATGATAGAAAAACGTACGTATCATAAAAATCGTTGAAAATATGAATTATACAAGATATCGTACTTTTTATTATTTTAAGGGAATCTTTTATCTTTAGTATACATTTGAAATGTTCAAGTATTATTAGACGGAGAGAGGAAAAAAAGACACACGCAGATTATATCGATAATGGAAAAAAATTATTTCTTGGGACAGATGGGACGATCAGATAACGTTTCAAGAAAGTCATAAAACAAAAGGGTTTACCTGACCGTGAGCGGTCTAATTATTTCATGGATCGGTTATTCACGTCCTTTTTAAATAGATTTAAATGTTACACTTTATATACAGGTGGGGAAGGGTCTGACCAACTACCTGTACATATTCTTTGATTTTAAAAGTGTAGCTGTTTTAAATTTAAAATTATTCCTTGATGGTCGATGTTTAAGAACGGTCGTTCTCTTTGATTGTTTTTTATTATTTATTTATGCGTGATTTTCAGAGGGTACCAGTAAAATCTTATTGGTACATATTGTGTTAGTAGTAGTAGTAATAATGAGAGGTTAACGTTTATTTAACTAATTAATTACATGAGACATACCGTGATGAACGATATGTAAGCTGGATATATATGTTAAATAGTGGATTTAAACAGTATCCCTCTTTGGTTAATATCCATTCTCTCTCTCGCGTTTCGTAAACATGCTCAATAATTTTACATTTTGAAAAATGCCTTCTTCTTCTTCTTCTCAATAAAGCGCTGGTAAACTTTAATTATCTGACAAGTGAACAGTCGTCTTTAATGAGGCGATCAAATGGCGAATTCCCAAACAACCTTTAACCGTAAATAAACCCATTTTGTGTAATTGACGATTCTTGAGTTTCAAAATTTAAATTCAACGACAGCGGCAATAATAATAGCCGATAATTTAACTTTAAAGTAAAATATTTCTGTTTATTAATAAATATCATGGAACAATTTTACATTTTATCTAATTCCCTTTCTTTTTGGGTTAAAGGAAGGTCTATATTTTTATTGTCAACATTAGTTTTAAACTTTTAAAGAAAATATCACAACCTACATATGAAGAGTGTTCATTTAGCGAAAAATCCTGACGTCGTATCCATATAAATAAAATGTTTCTTTGAAATTAGTAGCATATTGCTGGCCTAGGGGGTTTCTTTCTAATCCTCTCTCTCAAGACCTTTTTGCAAGAAAGATGTAATCCATTTATAAGTGTTTACCTGCTAAGGGTTTCAATAATTTTTAATTTTAATAAACTCCCGGGTGAAAACGTACTTGCGCTCTAGTTTCAATAATTTTAATGAACTGAGGCTACTACCAGCTTATAAGCTTTATCGTTTTGAAATATCAACTTTACCCTTGTATGTTTCTTACACACTATGTATACAGGTAGAAGATTGCTTGTTATCAAGCGATCTTCAGCTTTAACAAAAATGAACCCTTTCATTATGCTTTCTCTCTGGGCAATAAATCTAGATATTATCTTTGAAAGGTATGGTTTTTCTTTTCTCAGGTACCTACAAAGAGTTTATCTGTACTGTTAATTAACAGAAGAGATATTGTTACGCTACACTACGCATTATTTCTCGTAAATCTCTGATATCATCTATCAAGCAATTTCTAAGAACAGCAGCTGTGAATGTTTGAAATGTGTATTATACGTTGATCGAGGGGAAACTATACAAATTTATTAGCCTCGTTATGCCGCTAGTGACAGGTTGTCTCTTTGACAGGCTAAAACACCGCTGATTTAACGAAGATGAACCCTTTCATTATGCTCTTTCTCTCAGGGCAATAAATCTAGATATTATCTTTTAGCAGGTGTTAAGAACAGCTGCATTTGGGCCTTCGGGGCATACAAGTTTATTCCTGTAGATTGAGCTGACTATAAAAACCGAGCTTCACCCTACACTATCTTTAGTTTTATTCTTGTCGACGCTGTGGTTAGTGATAATGATTTATAACGCTCCGGTGATATTATTATTACTTAATTAGTTTTTACTCAGTAGTGCTTGCTTCAACATTAAAAGCAGGTATGTTAAAACTAATTATTTTTATTATTAATGTGTACGTATTTACGCATAAAATTTTAAATAAAATGCTACTATTTAAATTCTAACATGTGTGTGTCTTTGTTTTTACGTAGAAAAAATGGACTTGTTACAACAATTGAACAAACCTTCAGGCAACAGCGGCGGTCTGAAACCTATCAAGAAATTATGCGACTACGGGGTCAAAGAGGTCGTCGAAATACTAGAATTCAAAAGAGTCGTTTGTCTTGATAAATGTTAAAGTGTGTTCAGCTATAAAGTTTAAATTTGATTTTTGAGCTCAAAAATAATATTTGTGTTATTCTAGTATTCTATAATAGCTTGTTCTACTAACCTTTAGTTACACTTGCGGTTCTCAACTCTCAAAGATATCGTTTCATATTTTTATTGGGAAGGGAAAGTATTACAATGGTTTCTTTTCTTAACAGACTATTAAATGACTTCTTGCACTACATGTATATGCCGTATTCGATAACTTTTCCATGTAGTGTATGACGATTTTTTCTTTAAGTTTTCATTTCCGTACATTTCAATTCAAATATTAAAAGTGACTGAGTAAATACTTTCTACAATTATAATTCATTTGCAAATTTTTTGCCAAAGATGATGACAAATTATTTTTATAGTACCATGGAAACAAGTCAGATTATCTTTTATTTTTTTTACATTACTCAATTTTACTATTGCCACTTAAATCGTTTACCTAAGAAATCTTTTTGAAAACAGCACCATCTACCCGCGTGGACCACCTACTAAGATATCAGATAGTAACTATGGATACAATAGAGTCCATTAAAGATAATCATCTATAACAGTGGCGTGCGGTCCATTGAAGCAATGGAAGCAATGCTTGCCTTGAGAATTTATTAAAAATAAAAACAATGCTAACAAAAATAGTTTTGTAAAATTATGGTTATCGTTTATTTAAATTGAAATATTTATCAAATTAAAGCTCAATATCAACTCTGTACAGCAAAAGGTATAATTATTTAGAGTACTATTTTAAATTAGGCTCATTAAACTTGCACGGAAAGGTAATACCGATTCAAATGTGATACATACACTTCATATAAGCACTGCTTACAAATGCTCTTCTCTTAACCTTGGCGTGAATCAGCGAGCGTGGGGTGTTATAGTAGACGGATGCTGTTAACATTGTTTGGTCGTTATTTTTATTGTGTTTCGTTCCCAAATGTTTATTTATTATAATTTGGTTATTACTTAAGTAATGTAAATCTGCGAATGAGAGAATCGTCACGACTGCAAATTCAACTGCTTCGGTGAAAGGTTCGAGTACCTTCGATATAGCCGAATCGGGACGATTTTTTGTTCAGTTTGTAAATTATTAATAAGGAATTTTTCGCATACAGTTTTGGAGAGAAATTACAAATTATTAAGAAAGGCAGATCAAATTTAACAACAAAGAGTAAAACCTGTACCGGTATTTTGCTAAGAAAGACCGGAAAATTGATACGTAGTAGTAGTTTTTTTTAAATAAAGAATGATAGTCAACAAATTCCATAAGTATAAAGTGTAAAAGTGCTTCTTTGAAAAACTTTTAAGCTTAATAATTATAACACTGCTTTTTATTGTACCTAGCAGGGGCGGATCCAGAGAAGTATTTTGAGGGGGAAATCTTTGGAAAAATAATTGTTTTAATAAATAATAATTAAACAAACATTATTTGTTTCTATTCTATGTAAACTTATTTCTAAATTGGGGGGGGGGGATTATTCCCTCCCCGTTAATTCGCGCCTGTACCTAGGTGTATTATAATTAAAATCGTGGTTGCTTCCCTAGCCTAAACTCTCACCGCACGCCACTGATCTATAATATAGTTTTATCACGGCCTACTAGATTCATATAAGCTTCGCTTATATACGGCCGTCTCATTTCCAGTTTTTTCATTGTTGCAATTAGAATCCAAAAATTACAGATCGGTACGTTAAATGGCGCCCACTGCCGATAATTTTGCAACGAAGATGGTTTGTATTCAGACTGCAGTCGTTAATTTTAAGGTTATAGTTCATACCAATAATTGTCATTTGCTATTGTGCAATATTAATTTATTGACATTTGTACAAACTATTTAAATATAATGTACATAAATAAGACACAAGCATGTTGCAGTAGGAATTTGGAAAGCAAAATATCCTATATATAAGAAAATTTAACTTTTTTTAGTAAGTTTTACTAGATTTTATATAACATTACTAATTGACTGATTTTTTAGACTCGAAACACCTTAATAACTACATAATCGCCACAATATAAGTACAGTGTAATATTTCACAAATTACGAATGCTCTTTTGGGATTTGTAGCACTTGAATTACCACAGCAGATGATGTAGACACCTAATGTTAATGCACGACCTATGAACTGAAGCTACGATTAGAAGTATAACCATGGAATGAAGAAATCTCACTGTGAAAGGCATTACTGAAAATAAATATTTTTAGACATAAGAGCTGATGAAATCTACTTGAATCTAAGGCCACTCGTTTCAGTAAAAAGAGACTGACAAGATTTGTCTCCTAAGACGTTAGCTTTATATAGAATTTTTGATATCGCATATCATAAACCAAAAGCGATGACATGCAGAGAAAGAATTTTAAAATTTTGAAGGGTAGGTATAGGATAGATAACGATAAGTAAATAACGATTTTATTATCATATCTTAACAAGTTTTGTAGTAAAGCTGAGAAAGTGTTCCGGAAAGAAGATGGAGTAGGGAACTTTTCTGAACTAACTGCCTATTGATAATAATAACATGACAATCGTTGTAAAATCAAGTCAATAGTATAAAAAATACGTGTACTTGTGAAGTGGATGTTGAAGTACCTATGTTTTTTAGTTTTAATGTAGCCATAAGTGTTTTCTTAATGCATAATTTAATAACATCTGATCGTTGTTATGAAGTTTCTTGTTACTACCTACTGTTAATGTCTGAGTAAATACATGTATTCTGAAAGTGAAGTACTTCCTTAAAGTGTGATCTCTTCAAT
Source organism: Agrypnus murinus (assembly GCA_929113105.1). NCBI lineage: Eukaryota > Metazoa > Arthropoda > Insecta > Coleoptera > Elateridae > Agrypnus > Agrypnus murinus. Next base: position 193,911,693 of record OV816026.1, read on the forward strand.
CGGAGTTAGTTTGACACAACTGACATAAAGTATAACCTAAAAATTAGCGACTGAGCTCTGACTTTAAATATCTTTGTTGTAAAATTACCACCAGTGGGCGCCATTTAACGTACGAATCTGTAATAATTTTCAACAATGAAAAAACTGGAAATGAGACGGCCGTATATAAGCGAAGCTTATATAAATCTAGTAGGCCGTGAAATAATTAAACACTAGCGCCCTCTGTTTTTCTTAACAACACTAACACCATTTAGCCGAGCGCCTAACCAAATGCCGGTAATATACAAGGCCGGTATTACAGATTCCGTACTTCGAGTCAAAATCCCTAGATTAGAGAGAGATCGACATAAAAAGTCCCCAGATTAGAGAGAGAGAGAGAGAGAGAGAGAGAGAGAGAGAGAGAGATCGACATAAAAAGACCCCAGATTTGACGTCAAACGACACTGGCGCCATCTGTTTTCCCCTAGCAACAGCATTGCGATTTAGCCGAGTGACTAACCAAATGCCGGTAATACAGAATGTCGGTAATACAGATTCCGTACTTAACCACCTGACTGCATCCCACTCAAAAACGTCTGCCTCAGGTGCTGCAATACCTACTAGTGATGTCTGTCTTGATTAGTTTTAAACGAGTTTTTTCGATTTCTAACATCGAAATTACTATTCACTCAGTAATCGTTCAAATATTGTCATTAACTACAGTAGGCTAACTATAGTAGGCCTACCAAAACAGTTAATATCATCGATCTTCCCTAATTGCTGTGGCTGTCAATGTAATATTTTTTTCACTATGGTATTATTATACTTATCATTATACTATTTAATTATATTATTTATTTCATTTCGTATTTCAAACAATTGTTTATATACTACAGAGTAAAATAAAGTATAACTTGATCTCCGTTGTCAATGACACCGGAGTTCAAGACGTTCTTGATCTCCGTTGTTGTTGGCAACGTAAAAATCATTTGATGTTGCATAACAGCCACACGTGACATGCTGCTTTTTATCTCCTTGGTTACGCGTATGATGACACAGACAAGGCAACTTGTTTCATTATACAATAAATTCGGATGAATTTTAAAAGGGATAAATTAGGATTGAAATACAAAATAAAATAAAACAACTTATGCAATACGGAGATCAAGCTTCTTTAAATAAGTATTCTTAAGTTAAAGTATCGCTTGATCTCCTAATTACATAATATATATTATGTTTTATCTCTGGCAACAGAAATCGCCCGCATTTCTATATATTTGTTCATTGTTTGGACAGTACATGAACATTTGTGTGGCCCATTAGAAACTAAGGATAGTTGCTAATATGTTCTCTTGAATCAACAGACTTTTGGCTTTAAAAGCTACAGAAAACATGGCTGTTTCTGACCAGTCCCTCAAAATTACAGTCTTCTGTGGCCAATGGAAATCCCTGAAATGATCTCTTGGAGTTTTCGCTATTGATGATAAACAATAATTCTTTTGGTCGCCTGTCGGATTGTGAAATGCTTTCTTAATGTATAATTTTTTAAGGGCAGTTAAGTTGCTAACAGATCTAAGTGTAATTGTGAACGTTTCTGACTTCAGAAATTCACGCTTGCAGCCGTGCATCGCTTGCTGCAGAGATTCGTCCATACTTAGAACTCTGTGGTACCACTTTTAAATTGTGAATTTGCGTGTCTTTTCAGTTTCTAAGAACAACAGTTCAACAAAATGATGAAAAAACACTTAAGACCACGTACGAACATTAATAACGAGCAGTTTCGTCAGCGCCTAAAATAATTGTTCGTTCACATAGATATTAAATGAAATTACACTATGAATGGCTCACGGAAGAAAAAATACTTCATTTTATTTTGGCACACTTATAAATAATGTTATCATTCATTCATAGATTTTTCACAAAAAAAAGTATTTACATCTACACTACAACTAATCAGGAGGATTCAATTATATAACAATTCATTCATAGAAATTCTCTTCAATATCATCACGGTTAGAGCCGTGCCAAAGTTATTTTTAATAAATTGATGATTAATTCGGTAGCGCTTAATATAATCTACAAGATCCAATTAGCGTCGCTTAAAAAAGCAGGATATAATTTATATGTGTACCATCTCATTAATTGAAGATTTACTAAAGGTACCTACCTCTCGTAAATTTAGCAGAAAATCGTGCATTTCAGTCATGTCGAAGATCGCGCGTTCCTTTTCGGCTCCTAATGTTATGGCTAGGTCGATCATTAAGGCTAGTTTGTCTTTGATGTGGAAATATTCAGATGAGTCTTTGAAATCGGGAATGGAAACCTATACAGAAAAAAAAATGAAAGTTGACTTTGATATGACAAGAGGTAATCCCCATGCTCGACCCCTTACACTAAAAGACATGTTACTAACAGCATCGTTATTTAATTCCGCCTATTCCCTTTTTGTGTAGATGTTTAAACAGCGTTAGGTGTTTAATATAAGATGTTTTTAACACTGATAACTAGCACAATCACGAAAGTGATACGACCGAGTTTCAGAACTATTTTGACATCTACTGATTAAAACACGAATAGGGGAGTATTCTTATGAAGCATGGGGATCGTTGCTTGTTTTAAACAAAGGCTTACCTTGTAGATAAATTTGTCTTTGTTTTTCGGATCGTCGACAACTGACACATCTAAAAAGCTAGTATAAAAATAACCAAGTCTCCGTAATTTATGATACATCTGAGACCATTCAAATCTAGAATCATCCCATTGTGTTCCTACAACAACAGGCCATCCTCCAATTTGTTGTAAGATTCTTTTTACAGTTTTCAAACTATCATTTTTAATTCCAGTTTCATTCAAACAGTTTTTATAAAATATCTTTGAAATCTTCACGACTTTATGTTCCTCATCTCGTATCGGTTCTTCGTACATGTCTTCTATTTGCTGTTTCGATTTTGATTGAATTACATAGAATGGACCTAAATGTTCGTTGCCATTAGCAGTTTTCAGCAAGTTTCCGCATGAGAATCTATAGAAATCTTCGCAAGGATTCACTGTAGGATCAATTCTTTCAGTTATCTGTCGTGAATGATTAAGACAAATTGAGTTTTCACAAATTTCAGGTGCCGCTGAAAGGAGGAAATGTTTGTAATTTAGTTTTTTCTGTAACTAAACCGACCTCGGTTTAAATTTAATGCCGCTTAAACAACGTGCTAGTTATTTATTAAAAATCGTAAACTAAACGAGGTCATACATACCAAAAATATTAGCGGCCATAGGTAACGGAGATTCTAAAACGAAAAATAAATTAAATTTTTTCGGGGTGCATTAATTTATAGTCTGCAGATAGCTAACTACAATTTTATGATGTAAGCATCTAAGTTTAAAATAATTAAATAATACTCACCTTTACCTTTGTTGAAACCTGTAGTTAAATATATGGTCAAGAGGATCACTAAAACTATAACAATTAAAATTGTCAGAATCGCAGCACAAATTAGTATTTTCTCTAAACATGATCTATCTTCCCAACAACATCCGTGTTTAGATCTGTAGCACATTTTAGAAGTGATTAGATAAGACAGCAACAAAAACTTGCAAAAGAAAACACACGCACGCACAAAAATTACCTTCGTGACATTTTTGCTCTCACATCTGTTTAATGAAAGAAAAAACTGAACTCTTTACATGTTAACAGAAAAAAAATGTAGGTCAAATCACTTCTCTCTTGTGCAAAGTAAAACCAATTCACAGGATCACAGGCTATGTGTTAGATTCTTTTTAAAATAGATTCTGGCGAGTGCGTTAGATATTAATGTTAAGTAAAATCATCGTTGTGTTGTTATGCCACCTCTTAAGATAGATATGCTGGATATTTATGTATAATTTATAAGAATGTACATAAAGTAATTGAAACAAGGACATTATTATAAACAGTTAATGTGTTTATTATATATTAGTATTAATTTTAAAATGAAAGTGTTGTGAAAAGACAATTAAAATATTGTTTGGATAAAAAATATTAAATAATTGTGAGAAAAAAGTTTGAATATTTATTTTGTTTATTTTCTTGTATATAATAACATCATCACATTATTATCTTTAATGTTACACAAACTTTACTAGTAAATCTACGTTACATCGTCAATTAAAAAAGTTTTCTTTATTTTTTTTTTAAAACAACCTAATGTCTTTAGTTGTAGCAATTAACAGTTCTGGGTAACAAACTCTTTTTCTTTTAGTAGTGACTCTAGCTAGGACTTTAAATTTTTATCATATAATGTAAGAGAGAATATTTCCAGATCTATTACCAATGGTTTTTTAAAGCTAAGTCTTTTATGAAATAAATAAAGATTATTAAAAGTTTCACAGTTTTATTAAAATACAACCTGACAATATTGTTTCAACAGCTATGCTGTCATTATCAAAGGTAATATAATTATAAACAAACACGTCGCTAAGGTAGATACAAAATAGGTAACTAGATAAAATAATAATAATAATCAGAATTAAATATCTAATACTTCCAGTAACGGAGAATTACTGAGCTCAAGTTGTTCATTCATTAAAGGTACCCTGAGTTTGTGTTTGTATATCTCAAAGGCTTCTAAAATGTCTAATTTGCGTTTGTTATTACAAAAATGTAGGAATTTAATATTATTTTGAGGAGTCATTGTGTGATTTAGTTCTAAAAGGTGTTTGGCGTAATTCGATTTTTCAGGATGTTTATTTTTGTAATGACGTACGTGTTCTTTATATCTTATGTCAAAATTTCGAAGTGTTTGTCCAATATATACCGAACTACAAAAAGAACAATTTAAACGGTAAATGCCCGATTTCATGATATCATGTGTTCTGTCTTTAGCATTAAATAAAAATGAAAAAGTGTTAGTGTTGGTTTTAAATGTTATTTTATAATTGTTGGTTTTTCTTAGTATATGTGCAATTGTTTCTGATATTTTGCCAAAATATGGTATAGATATGTAATTTGTGTCTTCTGTTTGATTGTCAATGGGATATATTCTTTTGATAGCTAACCTATAATCTTTTTGTTTAATTAAAGTGTCAATCATGTTCGGATTATAATGATTTGCATGTGCTAGTTGTTTAATGGTTGATATCTCTTTGCTAAAATCTGATTTTGTTAGTGGAATAGTTACAGCTCTGTGTACTAATGATCTGTAGGCTGCTATTTTATGTGTATTATGGTGACAAGATTCATTTGGTATTGTTATGTCTGTTTGTGTTGGTTTTCTGTATATGGAAAATTCAAATAGATTGTCTGCGTTAATCTTGATATTTAAGTCTAGAAAGTTTATAGCCCTGTTTTGTTCTGTTTCTAGTGTAAATTTTATATTAGGGTGGATACTGTTTATAAGAATTAAAAATTCATTGATAACCTCAAAAGAACTGTCAAAACAAGCTAAAATGTCATCAACATATCGAAACCAGAAGATAATGTGTTTAGAGAGGTTTAATTCAAATATTCGATCTTCAAACTTGTCCATAAATATGTTAGCTAATAGAGGACTTAGAGAATTACCCATAGGTAAACCATCCTTTTGTAAATAAATTATGTTATTAAAAGTGAAATAATTTTGACTTATACAAAGGTCAAATAATTGAATTAACTCTAACCTTTTAACTAATTCTATATTACTATTGATCAAGAAACTATCTAATAAAGGAATACATTCTTGTGGGGGTATTCTGGAGAACATGTTGCAAATATCAAAACTAACAAGTTTTGAATGTGGTGGAAGATGTATGTTTTGCAGCTTATCTACTAATTCTAATAAATTTCTAACAGAGTATTTCGATTTGTAACCTATCGTGTTAATAATCTGGTTCAGTTTTTTGGATAAAATGTGATTAGGTGCATTGATGTATGATACAACTGGTCTTATTGGCATATTCTGTTTGTGCGTCTTGACTAATCCATACAGTTTAGGTATTTGTGGGTTTTTATTAATGATTTGTTGCTTTTCTAATTCTGAAAAGCAGATATTGCAGTTTTCTAAACCTTGTTTTATTTCTTTTTGGAATTTTGTGGTTGGGTTTTTGTTTAAAGTTTCTAGAAATTCCAAAAAGAAATAAAACAAGGTTTAGAAAACTGCAATATCTGCTTTTCAGAATTAGAAAATCAACAAATCATTAATAAAAACCCACAAATACCTAAACTGTATGGATTAGTCAAGACGCACAAACAGAATATGCCAATAAGACCAGTTGTATCATACATCAATGCACCTAATCACATTTTATCCAAAAAACTGAACCAGATCTTTAACACGATAGGTTACAAGTCGAAATACTCTGTTAGAAATTCATTAGAATTAGTAGATAAGCTGCAAAACATACCATCTTCCACCACATTCAAAACTTGTTAGTTTTGATATTTGCAACATGTTCTCCAGAATACCCCCACAAGAATGTATTCCTTTATTAGATAGTTTCTTGATCAATAGTAATATAGAATTAGTTAAAAGGTTAGAGTTAATTCAATTATTTGACCTTTGTATAAGTCAAAATTATTTCACTTTTAATAACATAATTTATTTACAAAAAGATGGCTTACCTATGGGTAATTCTCTAAGTCCTCTATTAGCTAACATATTTATGGACAAGTTTGAAGATCGAATATTTGAATTAAACCTCTCTAAACACATTATCTTCTGGTTTCGTTATGTTGATGACATTTTAGCTTGTTTTGACAGTTCTTTTGAGGTTATCAATGAATTTTTAATTCTTATAAACAGTATCCACCCTAATATAAAATTTACACTAGAAACAGAATAAAACAGGGCTATAAACTTTCTAGACTTAAATATCAAGATTAACGCAGACAATCTATTTGAATTTTCCATATGCAGAAAACCAACACAAACAGACATAACAATACCAAATGAATCTTGTCACCATAATACACATAAAATAGCAGCCTACAGATCATTAGTACACAGAGCTGTAACTATTCCACTAACAAAATCAGATTTTAGCAAAGAGATATCAACCATTAAACAACTAGCACATGCAAATCATTATAATCCGAACATGATTGACACATTAATTAAACAAAAAGATTATAGGTTAGCTATCAAAAGAATATATCCCATTGACAATCAAACAGAAGACACAAATTACATATCTATACCATATTTTGGCAAAATATCAGAAAAAATTGCACATATACTAAGAAAAACCAACAATTATAAAATAACATTTAAAACCAACACTAACACTTTTTCATTTTTATTTAATGCTAAAGACAGAACACATGATATCATGAAATCGGGCATACCGTTTAAATTGTTCTTTTTGTAGTTCGGTATATATTGGACAAACACTTCGAAATTTTGACATAAGATATAAAGAACACGTACGTCATTACAAAAATAAACATCCTGAAAAATCTAATTACGCCAAACACCATTTAGAACAAAATCACACAATGACTCCTCAAAATAATATTAAATTCCTACATTTTTGTAATAACAAACGCAAATTAGACATTTTAGAAGCCTTTGAGATATACAAACACAAACTCAGGGTACCTTTAATGAATGAACAACTTGAGCTCAGTAATTCTCCGTTACTGGAAGTATTAGATATTTAATTCTGATTATTATTATTATTTTATCTAGTTACCTATTTTGTATCTACCTTAACGACGTGTTTGTTTATAATTATATTACCTTTGATAATGACAGCATAGCTGTTGAAACAATATTGTCAGGTTGTATTTTAATAAAACTGTGGAACTTTTAATAATCTTTATTTATTTCATGATTATGGAGTTCCACAAAATAAGGCTGCAAACAATAAACTAAGTCTTTTAGCTCAGATTTTGTTAACCTAGAAACTTAGAGACTATATACAATGCTTAGCACGCACACTTCATATACAAACTAGAAAATTAGACAGTAGGAAACCTGCAAATTGATGGCTCAGAATTGTCCTGACATACTTCAGGACTTGATATAAGAGTCTAGAGAATCGAACTTCAGAAACTTACAAACTTAACGGCGTAATTTGATACTTAATAAAGGCTTAAAAGAATAGAGATTATGAATTTAAAAACTTAGAAGTTTGTAAATGACAGTTTTATACTTACGGACCTTCACAAGTTGCTCAAGCTTAAAAACTTCAGAAGTTAGACTTAGATATTCAATATAAGATTAAATAGATGTCGAGCATCTTAAAACCTACTTGAAAGCTTACTCATTTAGAGTGAAAACTTCAAAATTCTTATTTGTTTAGTTTGTTAATTGAATTTGTTATAGAATCATTAGAAAATCTTTGCTAAATGAAAAAGTTGAGATCGGGATTAATATAATTTTAAATACCACCAATTACTTAGATTGCTAGAACAACATAGAAGAGAATTTAATTTTTTCAGGTTTTCATTTACTTAATATGTATAATTGAAAATTACTAAATAATTATCTTAATATTCGCCATCACAGTAGGGATATTTCTGCAATTCTCTAAATGAGTAGTAATGCATTTGTATAGTTTTAATAGGTGTATATAAGTAAATGCTTTATAGTTGAGTTTTTTTAAGTAATTGCTTTTTACTATGCATTAACTATGAAAAAGATAATATACATAATAATTGAAGTTTTTTATTTACTACAGCTAAAACATTTATTTTTATTTATTTGTTTTATTTTCATTTTCACATACATAATTGCATATTAACTAATAATTACATAAATTTTATTTTTCGAAATAATAATTATATTTTATGACATTGTTGGTTTCAATAAGGCCGTCACTAAACATACTTAAAATTAAAATACATTGAAGTAAAATTTCAATATTTTCAAATTGTAACAGACATGTTCATTATTTTTATACCAGTCTGATACATTCATAACGTTTACAATTGCACAAACAGATTCTTCAGTACTATCAACACACTGCACTGTAATAACTTTTAGCTTCAACTTGTTTGAAGGCGGACATCCAGTATCTTCTGAAATGATATTTTTAGAAAGGAATCTTAAAAAGTATTTTTTTATACTCCTTAGCCGAATCGCCAAGGTATACCGTGAACATGATTTTCGATAGAAAAACCTTCAATCTTCAACATTTCATACCAGTTCTAACTACCTACTAGCGAATAAGGCCGGTTCTTCGAAGCTTGACCAAGCAAATTCACCAATTCAGGAACAATTAATTCACTTAACTAATATAATGATAATGATAATGATAATGATAATGATAATGATAATGATAATGATAATGATAATGATAATGATAATGATAATACATTTTTTTATATTTTAACAAATAAGGTCATTTGTGGCTCATTTTAAAAAAGAATGGCAAATTTGACAGATACCTAATGTCACCTGTCAACTTTGGCACGGCGTATTCCAAATATTTTTGGAATAAGAGGTGATTGCCTCACAAAGTTTTTTCCAATCAGAATACTAAAAAAAATTCCATATGGAACCAATTTTATGGCAGACACTGTATATAAGGCTCTACTTTAGTACCCCAAAAGTGGGAGTAAAGTAGCAATTTTACTCCCTGAGGGAGTAAAATGTTTTCATGATAACAACAACAAAACAGGATTGAATTAATTTTTTATTGAAAACTGTAAAAAATACACAACAAAATGTTGAGTTCGACAAAACCAAATGAACATTAATACATGATTATATTTATTTCATATTAATATTAACACTAATTTGGCAATTGTTGCGCCCACTTATGCTAAATAGAGAGTTTAATTTGACGTCATTGGAGTTTGTTGAATCTAGAGGGTTTCTAATAGAATTGGAAGATGACGCTTGATCTATTATTGAACTGGAAGTTGATTGGTGGTTTTCTTTTCCCATAAGGATTTTCTCAGCTATTATCTTTTTATTAGCCAACGAATTTTCCACATACCCCTTGGCGACGGTTGCGGATTTCCACCCGCCGCGCCGTGACGTTTTAAAACACTAATATCGACACCAGAATCTGCAAGTAAGAATGCCGATGAGCGTCGAAAACAATGATCGGTGTAAAAAGATGGCTCGGGGAGTTTTCTGGTGTAATTTTTCAATATATTATATACCAAGGCACTTTAGTTCAAGTGCCTTTTACATACAATACAAGTATAAAAAGTAATTCTTTATTGCGCGAACAGTTTAAAACACGAGCGAGATACAAGCGAGTGTTTTAAAAGGCGTTAGTGCAATGAAAAGTCTTTTTACACGTGTATCTTACAACGTTTTATCTACGATCATAACGTTTTACTTAAAAGTTAAAAGAATATTCATTTTAATTAGTATTCATTTTTTGTAAAATTTGTGACTTATGTCATGTATATCAGCGTGCTTTGATTTTTAAGTGCGAAGTTGTTAAGCAACCAGTTTATAAAATATTCATAAATCATTTATATCATACATCTCTTGTTCACATTAGCGTGCAATAAAAATGTTATAACACTAGCTCAGTAAACGTTAACTTTTTACACGAAGATCGGTGTAAAAAGTAGTCACTTTTTGTAAGATCGTAGATAAATATCTATTATTTCATTTCGTATTTCAAACAATTGTTTATATACCACAATTAGTAAAATAAAGTATATCTTTATATCCGTTGTCAATGACACCGGAGTTCAAGACGTTCTTGATTTCCGTTGTTGTTGGCAACGTAAATACAAAATTAGGATGAATTTTAAAAGGGAGAAATTAGGATTGAAATACGAAATAAAATAAAACAACTTATGCAATGCGGAGATCAAGCTTCGTTAAATCCTCGAAGATGATGTTATAACGCCTCGGCTGGCGCCTAAGCGTTACAATACATCTTCTCCGATTTAAAGTATCGCTTGATCTCCTAATGACATAATAATTAATATACAATTAACTATGTAAGTATAGTATTAAGTAATAATTATCTTATTTTTTTAGCTATACAGTTATTTTTGCCGAAAAGATTTTATGTGGTGGATATTCTAGTTTTAGGCAAATTTACCTAAACTGTCAAAAAAATAATTGTCAGCATTGTGACTGTCAACGTCTTCTTGAAATATGTTATGACAATGTTTAGATATTTTAAAATTTTTCACAAAAATCCTAACAATCTTCTATTACACGCTGGTTTCTGTAATAGCGTCTGTGAAGATTTACGTGAAAGTTTAGAAAGAAGTCGCATCATACCTGATGTAATATTCTGCGGTCCAAACAGTGTAGTCGGAATAAGTTATCCGAATGGTGCCAAAGTTAAACTTGGTAATCGATTAACTCCAATACAAGTAAAAGATATTCCTTGCATTGTCCATTGGGAAGCAGATTACAAATCTTGGTATACCTTGTGCATGACGGATCCAGATGTTCCAAGCAGAGAATCCCCGAAACTACGGGGATGGCTTCATTGGTTAGTGGGTAACATACCAGGAGACTCTGTGCTTAAAGGTCAAACGCTTGCTGAATACATAGGAGCTCTCCCACAGAAAGGAACTGGCTACCATCGTTATGTGTTTTTGATATATAAACAACCTACAAGGCTACATTTTTATGAGCCACGATTGACCGATCGTTCAGCATGCAAACGAGGAAAATTCTCAATTAGTACTTTTGCTGAGAAATATAAATTGGGTCGACCTGTAGGTCTTAATTTTTTTATATCCCAGTATGATCGTTATGTGAAAGTTATTAATATGCAGTTAGGTTTATGTACAGTCGATCCTATAAGTGGATTAGGTCAGCAATGTCAGTAGGAAACATAAAATATAGACGAATTGTAATATTCATGATAATAAAATATTTTTTCAAATTAAAAATTATAATATTGGATAAGAAGTTTCTTCTGATGCCAAATCGAAACGATTAACTTTTGTCTTTTTCGTTGAAGGTAAGCTAAACCTTATATTTTAATTATCGCATACAAACAAAACGTTGAGTTTTATCTTTTTATCAGAGAACCGGTGGGGTTGAATTCACGGTAAAGAATGTATAACTGAAAGACTATACTATCTTGCGTGTATTCTCTAAATACGTGAAACAGTTAAACTTTGATTTGGGCTTCTAGGCTTTTCGAGCAAAAAAATGAAGCACAAAACGGTTACATTCCGTAACCGTAGTCGTTAAATATTTTTAATATTAAGTTTTTAGTTTTCAGTTCTGTAATGATGTTAACTTCTTTATTTTTTCCTCTTTCATACTTACCACTCTACTAGATGTGATAAGAAATTTTTGAGAAAAATATGCCACTTCAATTTTTATTTATTCAAACAGTAAAAAATTTAAATTACTAACATTTGTATGAGACTTATAATGGTATGTTAAAAATAAAATTTGTTCAAATAATCCATATTAAGATGCACGTTACCTCTTAAACGCAACTAACAACTTCGATGGACGGAATTTGACAGTACCATGACATTAAAATTTAAGGTTATGTTAAAATATGTAAAAGATCTTTGCATTCTATCATGTGATCTCAAATATACTCCATACCATGTAAGTTCCGATGTACGTCATCAATAATTTTATCAAATTCTTTACGGCGGTTTTTGCAAACTCGACAAAAATAAATACATATAAGAGAGCTTGTTTTAAAGCTATTTTTGAGTTATTACTTTTCATATGTAATTTTTACATGTAGATTTTACTGTAATCCCGTATAAACATCATCTTATTTATTCCCATCTATTATAATTTTTAGTTTATATAGTCGAAATGAAAACTGTAAAAGAATTAACTGCGTATGACTTTCATATTTGTCTTTCGACTGTTGGCAATACTGCTGTTTCTCGTTTATATATCAATCTAAAACCGATTTGTTTTCATTAGTGTATACATTGCAATACATACTGCTATGGTATATTATATTTTAATGTTTAAATAAACATCACATTAAATTTTATAGTGATATGCGCTATACTAGTATACACGTTGACCAACAATTTACTTCACTTATGTTTAGTGTAGCAAGGCAAACTGAAAAGTTGTACAGAAACAAACACCACTTACCTTTGTGATGATAAGAAAATTTGCTCCGGCTATGATTTTAAAATCCAAAGACAAGTTCAAGAAAATTACATGAGAAAATTTCAGGCGGGTCGTTCTTTGACAAAAAATAAATTATTGTTCAACTTTTACCTGCGAAATTCTATTAATGGACACAAAACAAGAAAAATACACAAATGAATCTGCTTTTAAACATTTAAATATTTTATTAATAAACACATGAAAAAAAAATTGAAAAGATAAACGAAAACAAAAAAATTCTTATTATCTAAAATGGATTCATTTAGTTGATGGTGCCAATTTGATTTAACAAAATAAGAATCAAAAGACAGTGTTAATGTTCTTTGTCTTGCTTGATTTTTATTTGATCAATCCCACAATCTTCAATTATAATAAAATAAAACAAAAAAAGGAAACGGAGTAAAAACAAAGTTACATTTTGAAAATAAATTGTTAAATTCAAAAATTTTGCGCCATTCTTGGATTATTGCACACACTATTATTATTTGGCAGTTCTCTGTAAATTTACCTGGTTTTTTGTAGCATTGGTGAACACGCATTTCCATAATTGTTCTTGTAGGTCTTCTTTTGTAATTTATTACAACTATTAAATATAGAACAATTTACCTCCAATACGTGAGTACATACATCAATTGTCTATTTTTCGAAAATTCTTATTAAATCCAGTTTTAATCTTGCTTTCATCCAGAAATAAAGTTGTTTTCCAAAAAAAATTTCTTCTGTTACATAAATAGTCCAAACACCAAATTAACACTTCACTTTACTTTTTTTAATTAAATCACTTTAATTGTTCAATGTTATTTTCATTATTAAACACTTTTTTAAAAAATTCAATTTGTATGACATTTGTCATAACCTCACTTTTTTGACATCTCATTGACGTAAGATCTGCCACACATAACCTCAAAATTCTAACAATCCAACATGGCTTCTGCTTTATATGAAAATCAACAAGCAAGTAACCAGATTTTCGATCTGCTTTTATGTTTTCTTGTGAAACAAATGACGATCGTCATTTCTACACCACCAAATATTTGGTAAGTAACTAGAAACAATTGAACATCTAACCTAATAAGAACTACATAACCAAAATGTTGTTAAAAAATTAAATTAAATGTTTAAACAAATTGCATAATCGGAAAGAGGACAATTTTCCCTACATTTTGGTATATTGCATGTCTAACAAAAAACAAATTTTACTCCAGGATTCAATGACAACCATCTTGAATTTCCTGACAATACATGGTTTTATAAAATTATAGATAATTACATTTTCACATCTTATTCCCTCCTTTTTTAATAATTAACTGAATCCACATATTCCATCACACAATATTTACAACAATTTTGGCACCAACATTTTAAATATTAACAATTTTATCATATTACCAGGTAAGGTTGAAACGATACAAATTATAAACTTCAACAGGCTAGACCTTCTCTATATAGAGCTGCCCACTTGGAAATTCTATTGCTAAAGGTGCTTTAGAATCTAATTAAGAATATTGCAGCAAAACATTTTGGCTGCAAGTTCAAAGATAAATGAGAATTATGCAATTATGCTGAAATTTGTTGCATCGTTAAACCAACATGGGGTTTACTTGAAATTTAAGAATAAAAACTGTAAGTATTGTGGTGATTACTTGCATACACCTTTCCAATTATGCCTTTTATAATTGCCAGGTGAAAATACACCTTATGATGGCTTCAAATATGAAAAACCAAGTCAACCGACCCAGCGATATGCAAATTGTAACTTGTCAAAATAATTTTTTAATTTTAAGTGACAAATCCTTTTAAGATCTACTTTTTATTATCACCAAGTGATGTAAAGTGTATCCTTTTCCTATTAAATAACAAAATTATTCAATTTTCTCAAATTTAAATTTTTTTTTATGAACGCCTGAAAGATAGGCAACCCAAATTACCTATTCAATTATTTTTGACTGCAGATAACACAGCAATACATAGTATAAATGTGCTAAATTGGTTGCATATGCATAAATATTCATTTAAAGAATGTAAACATACTAAATTAATGACGTAGGTTATGACGTAGGATGTGACGTGCATTGGAACTTACAGGATCTGGAGTATAGTCTCGTCACCCTGGTAGGTTTGTTTTTGACAATTGACATTTCTAAAAATTGAATATAAGAAAATATATCATTTTCCCATAACCTCAAAATTCCCATGACCTACTAGGGTGACAGTAAAATAGTACATAAAGTAGTTGGAGAAAGTTAAATCAGCAATATAAAGGAAAAAACTGAGAATTGGTATATAGGCTTAAAAAGAAAATGAATGAATGAAATGAAAAAGTTTATTGCATGGTCACACGGTAAAGAGTTCAACTCTTACTCAGGCGGCCCAGATCCAATCCTAGAAATCAGTGAGACGATTTTTCTCAGCGCTAAAGCCTCAGTATACTTCGCCGTGCTGTAAGATAAGCACGTTAAGCAGTCAGTCTCGACAATCACATAAACATCTTTCCGTGGTTGTCGTTAAAAATAACCGCTGTACACCACTTACAAGTATGTATTTACTTCAGTGGTTTAGTAATGTTAAATGCAATTAACATTTATACAACAATCCAAATATGGCACTGAAAAACATATTATCAAAACTTCCCATGCGTGGGTGGGTGATGAGCCGGGTGTGCCATCTTGAAAAAATGGTGGACAAAATTGCTTTTTCGCTCATATTTCAGAAAGTATTAATTTTACGTGCATCAACTTCAGACTGAAAATGTTGCTGACAATACTCTCCACAATTTTATTTTTTATCGAACCTCGTACGTCCAATAGTTTCTGAAATTTTTTTTCCAGCAACTGTCATTTTTTAACATTCCGAAAAAGTGCCTCCTTTGCCCGTAAATATTTCAAATTTGGCTGCTCCTACAAAATGCATTTCATGAAAGTTAAACAGAATTAAATTTCCTACAAAATGGTTTTAGTGGTAAAAAATATACAATTCTCATAAAATTCGGTGTTAACAATTTTCTTCACAAAATCATATCTCTCCAAGAATATTGGTTGCGCGATATTAATCAACAAAACTATTTTGTAGGAAATTTAATATCCAACACCTCTTTATAAATACCATGTTTACTGTTGTCATTATACATAAGGAAAGTGATTTATTACTCTTGTTACTCACTATAACCTACGTTGGTTATTGTTGAAAAACTCACTTCCTGGAAACAAACCTTTTGATTCATTCCCCAATTATATTTATCCAACACCTCTAAATAAAGAGGGCTAAATCTTGACGTTCGTAAGCCATTAAAGTTGATGTTTACTCACTTGTGGGTAGAAAATAGTATATTATATACCCAGGGACTAAAGTGCATCTTTTAATCCGGAATGTGAGTTTATTTTCCGAGCGTTAGCGAATGTCCTTTTTGGAATGTCGAAAAAAGACAGTTGCTGAAAAATTTTTATCTCAGAAACTATTGGACGTACGAGGTTCGATAAAAAACAAAATTGTGGGCAATTCTGTCAGCTACATTTTCATTCTGAATGTTGATGCCCGTAAAATTAATAATTTCTGAACTTAGCGAAAAAGCAATTTTGTCCGCCATTTTTTCTGGATGGCGCAGCCAGCTCATCATCCACGCATGGGGAGTTTTAATATGTTTTTTCTATTTTGCTTCTACAAAAACTTCAGTCAATTTTCTGTGTCAATGAATTTTCAAATGTCACATCAGTGTTGTCAACTATCACAAAAATCCCTAAATTTTGAAATTGCGATTTTTTTTATTTAAAAAGGGAATAAAAGACGCAAAATAGAAAAAATAGCATAAAGAACTCGTGTCATAAGTCATTATTGCACTCGTCCTTTAGAAAACTCGCCGCAAGCGGTTCGTTTTCTAAATTTGGACTCGTACAATAAATCTTGCCTTATGAAACTCGTTCTTTAATATACTATTTCAGCACTACATTTTAAGCCTATATAACAATTTTCAGCTTTTACTATGTATACAGCATAGGTTTTATCAAAACTAGGTTGCATTTAATTATTAGTCCATCGCCAACCATGACCTTGCTGAATGGGTAGTTAAGTGCACAATTACGTGTAGTCGAATGTATACATAAAATTACGATGATTCCAGGTTTTTAAACTAATAAAATATAAAAAGTAAACCAACTGTTCAACAATTCTTGATCATAGAATAAGTTAGCAAAAAAGATAATTGTCTATTTTGTTACAATTTATATAATATATCGATTAGAATTCTCAGTTACTTTGTTACGCGTACTTATTATTATTTAAATTGAATTACGGAATGCTTATTCTAGCACAATATTTACAAAAATATAAATTAGAGTTTACTATTCCAACCTTACTTTGTGGAACTCCATAACCATGAAATAAAATATAAATACAAAGATTAATTAAAGTTTCACAAGTTTTATTGGAGTCTTAACCTGACAATATTGTTTCGACATTAAATGTCATTATCAAAAGCAGATAAGATTGATAAACAAACACGGTGCTAAGGATAAAACAGAAAAAGGTAACTAGATACAATACGTACAAAAACTAAATATAAATTTATTGGATTAATTTGTAAAACTTATACTGAACTTATGTGGTATGCATTTGGTATACGGCCCTCACCGGCTGATAATGCAACTTATTCTTTGTTCTACATTGTTTTACAATAGTCGAGGAGTCGATGACGCCAATTGATATATTTCAAATTATTGCATCTTTGTTAAAACAAAATGAAGCGACCTGTTTAACTAACCTTTTTAATTCCGTAGACAGAAATGTTTATTCTCGAAAATTGATTTAAATTTTAAAATTTATACATCGTAAAGCATTCCTGCACTTATGTGCGTGCACAGGGTTGAAGAGGTGGAAAAATTATAATTTGAATTATAGATATGGAAAATAATTTTATACGTTTACATTCGACTACACGATATTGTGCACTTAACTACCCATTTAGCAAGGTGGTGATCGGCTTCGATTATTAGAAATGCTACTAACCATAACGATTAACATGGATTTAACTTATAGATTACAAAATTAAAACTTCTGACGAGTTTATTTTGCTAATTATCTAAACACTTTATGTTATACTTAAATCTAAATAAAAGTAGTGTTGTTAAGATAATACTATTTTATATATTTTCTTATATTGTATATATATATATAATGATACAATAATCTTTCCTACATTTCAGCAAGTGTAAAATCTGCAGTATTGCTTCACGTGAAACACTCCTCCAAATCGTGAATATCAACAACACTATAGCTTCACTGTGGTTGCCGCTGTAATAATATTATCATCCATTCACAATCGCTTAATTCAACTAAAACATTATACATTTTTTCAATGGATTCATAAATGACTTTGATCTACAATTAAAATCTCGAGCAAACTCATCTGCATTCATTGCAATGCCACCAACATAAAAATTATACAGTTTTTCTAGACTACGCCACTTAGATAAATGAAACACATTACTTAATGGCTGTCTGCAATAGATAGATCCAGCAGTAATCCAAAACAGTTGTCTATCAGAGTATCTAGTATCTAATGTAGATTCAATTCCATGAGCTTTTTCCCATTCTTCATATGCCAAATAGGATATCTTTGCACTTAAAGCTTGAACTAACATTTCATAATCCTGAAATTGTTAATCATAATTATATACATTTTAACATTTATATTAACTGTTAAGGTTACCACTCCATCTTCAATGCCGTTTATATGTAGATGATCTTTTATTTGTTCCAGTAAGCATCTGCGAATGTCTAGAATTGTTTCAGTTGTTTTCTTAGACTGTGTACAATAATACAGCAATGCATTAACGATTTTGCGTGTTAATCCAGTAGCTATAAATGTACCCAAAGCACCATAATTGAGAGAACTTGGCCTTTTACTCTTGAAAAGGTAGCTGTGAAATAGTGTTGCAGGCAATACTAAAACATTAATAAATAACACATTATGACAAGACATTGTTTTACTCAATTGATATTTATGCACTAGCATTCATAAATATTTATAAGACAATATCTATAGGGAGATTCTTATCGTTATTAATTTGCTAAAACGCTTCCGTAAAATTTGGCTAAGTTAACCTTAATGAAACCTCTAAGCAAAATGTTAAATTAATCCAGCCTAATCTGACGTAACATATCTTAATCTTGCCTCTAATAATAATCACTTTCAATCCTTTATAGTTTATAGCCATGAGGGTAACTTAAACAACCTTTGTAATAAAGACCAAGACCTATCAATCTCTGGTTACCTTACCACGACATTATTCACAAGCGATCTTAGTTGATACATTTGTACCAGGACATTGTACAATGATAGTTAGTCTTCAGTAACTTAAGCAGAGATTGAAGATCGGTCAGTCAAGGACGGTTCTGTTATGAAAAACAGCCTAGACAGTGTGTAAACAACATTGTTATGGTGTCTCTGTATGGCGCGTATATTCTTAAATTTCATCATCGATTTCAGCTGTCATTTGAAAATGAAGATCATATAAGAATGTGCTTATACAGTAAGTTTCAAAAGGTTAATAGTATATTTTGCAACAACCCTCTTCCTCGTGAACAATCTAATGAACGAAAAAAAACGGGTTTCATCTCGAGCCGTAAATGCTATTTTTCTGCAATAGGTATAATAGTCCAGTCAAACTAAACATTTGAAATGGAAAATGGAAGTACATAAGACTTTTTTCTTCCAGCATGCAGGGGGGGTCTAGAAAAGCTTAACTTGAAGTTTTCGACCTCAAATTCATATGAGCTTTTTCCGCCATTTTGAAAAGAGGGGTGAAGTGTTATTTTGAAATTATCTCTGTAACAGTAGGTCCGACAAAAAATTTGTACAAAGCACTTTTGTCGGCAATACGATTGTCTACAACTTTTATTTCAAACTTTTTCGCGTTATATTAAAAAACTAAAAAAGTTGTAGACAATCGTATCGTCGACAAAAATGCTTTTTACAAATTTTTTTTCGGACCAACTGTTACAGAGATAATTTCAAAATAACACTTCATCCCTTCTTTTCAAAATGGCGGAAAAAGATCATATGAATTTGAGGTCGAAAACTTCAAATTAAGCTTTTCTAGACCTCCCTACATGCTGGAAGAAAAAAATCTTATGTACTTCCATTTTCCAAGTTAAGCCCATTTTTCGTACAGTTTGATTGGACTATAATAATTATAAACCAGTTAAATTAGAAAATACAGTAGTATTTTATTATAGGAGTTTTATTAAACGGTCTACTGTAACACTAGTTGTTTGGAACACGACGGACGAAGTGAGGAGTGTTCCAAGGAAACCGAAACAAAACGTCTTATAAAACAAGTATATTATTTTTTTATTTTGCGCCAATCATATTATCGAAATTTATATTTCTGGCAACTAAAAATATCGCATAACAATGTAACATAAAACAGTTTTAACATTTTGTTACTGTCCAACTTGTGCAGTATAAAACCAATGTTACCAATCTTACAAAAGAAATGTTTGCAAGAACAATTTAATAATAGCCTCTAACTATTATTATTAAACTGTTTTCGGTAGTATTATGAGCCTATTGTTAACACAAAGTAAAATAGTATATTATGTAACAAGTTTGCAATATAGCATATTCTGCACAAAATGGAAATTTTGTTAAACGAGCGGAAGGCGAGTGAACAGAATTTACGAGAGCGGAATAGCTATTCTAAACCAGTGCTTCTTAATCGGTGCTCCGCGGAACACTGGTGCTCCGCGGGCTTGTTGCAAGTGCTCCGCGAAATTATGAAAGCCGAAATTTAATTTTGGCTCATCTACTGTATGTAATTTGAGTTGCACAAATAATGGCTAGATGGCAGCACCTTTGCAGAGTGAAGCGAAGTCGTGTGCTCGTTCCTTCGTCGCTCGCCCCATAAACTTTCCAGCTCGCCCGTAAAGATTAATTTACAAAGCTTGGCACGTAAATAACTATTAGTAGCCACTCAAGCATCGTAACGAGTGCATGAAAATGTCGCAGCTAACGAAAATTGAGTACCGCGCGGTCATTAAATTTTTAATAAAAGAAGGGCACACGCCTAATCAAATCAAACAACGTTTAGACGGCGTTTATGGTAATTTATCTCCTTCATATCCCACTGTAAAAAAAGTGGTCAAAATGTTTCCGTTTGGGGCAAGAATCTCTTGAAGATGATGAGCGCACCGGTTGGCCAATTGAAGCGGTAACTCCTCACAAAGTTACAATCATTGAAGAAATGGTATTAGAGAAGATCGCCGTTTGAAAGTTAAGGAGTTAGCAATGATGTATGACAATTCGAAAACAAGTGTTCGCCGAATTCTTCATGACCATTTGGGTATGAATAAAATTAGTGCAAGATGGGTACCGCGTCTTCTTTCTGCTGTTCAACGTCAACGTTGCGTCGAATGTGCGCGCTCGTTTTTAAACTTGTGTGGAGACTACCCAAAGCCGATCTTGGAGTCCATTGTCACTAGAGATGAAACAATGGTTCTGTATTATGATCCTCTATCCAAAAGGGAATCGATGGAATGACGACAACCCGATGAACCTCGTCCCAAAAAGAGAAAGTCGTTCAATCGACAAAGAAAGCTATGGCAACAATATTCTGAGATTGTGACGGTATGTTACTGATTGATTTTAAAGGACGCAATACAACTGTTAACAGTACATATTATGCGTCTTTATTGCATAAACTAAGAAACAATATTCGTGAAAAACATCGAGGAAAATTGACAAGAGGCGTTCGATTACACGACAATGCACCCGCTTATTCTGCCGCAATTTCACAAGCTGCAACTCGCGAACGCGGCTTTGAAGCATGGGATCATCCACCGTACAGTCCGGATATGGCTCCTAGTGACTGTTATTTATTTTCCAATTTAAAGAAAGACCTTAAGGGATGTCGTTTTAAGGACGAGAACGAGTTGCAAGCAGCTGTAATTGAACATTTTGAAGGAAAAACTTCAGATTATTTTTACAAGGGCATTGAATTATTAATTCCACGTTGTAATAAGTGTATTGACATTAGGGGAGATTATATTGAAAAATAAAAATTATATTTTACGAAGTTTACTTTTTCTATATCAGGCCGAGAATTTATGGCGCTTACCTGGTATATATGTTTTTATATCCTACTATATTAAAAAGCCAATGTCTGTTGGTTATTGTGATCTCGGGAACGAAAGATCAAATTTACGCGGCGACCTAGATATAAGCTAGGGGCACCGAGAGAAGCAAAATAACACCAAAATTATGGTTCCTACTTTTATGGTTTCTGAGATACAGAATTTCTAAAAGTGCAAAAAAATATCGTCGCGGCTGGGATTCGAATATTGGAGTCAATGACAGGCGCACAACCAACTGCGTTAATCTGGCATCTCAAACATGGTGAATCGAAAATGATTATTAGATAACCTATTTTATAATAATTCATAAATTATCGCGCGCCGTATGCGCCCGGGTCCCCGGTTCTACTTTTTTAATTATTGTTATTTTTAACTGTTATGTCTGACGTTTTTTGACTCTTTGATCTTGGTGCTCCGCGAATTTTTCTTATGATCAGAAGTGCTCGCTGACTTCAAAAAGGTTAAGAATCACTGTTCTAAACCGCCGCAGACTATACTTTTTCTACGATTGCAAATTATAAATAATTTGAATTCAGAAAACAGAAAATTTTTGAAGAAAATTATAATCTCCAGTTTTATTATTGTTCCAACAATTGTTCAATTTTACACTAGTCTTGTTTGTTAAAATAAAGTACTGGAAATTGATTTATTTAGTACGCTCTAATAAGCCGTAAGCATGGTAGATAACTAAATAGTTTTGGTTCACCGTAGTACAGTAATTTAATAATAAAGGTCAGCCTCACATTTTTTTATTGATTTATTTTTATTCATGTTAAAATTTGGAAAATTAAACAATTTCAGGAACGATAATAATCGAGTTTCTGTGTTTAACTTATAAACCGTATTGCCGTAAATTATAAAATCTACAACCAGTATTAAGGCTTTACAGTCCTTGTTTCGACAGTCCCTTAAAAAGGCTGATGTTTAAAAGGAATTATTTAAGGATTATTAGGCATCGTTTTAAAACAAATGTCGATAGATAAAACGGTTTTCTATAATATTCTTTAGTTCGTTATCATGTTCAAATAAATAAAATACGAAAGAATTCAATAAAAACCTTCAAATGTTTATGCCATATTATGCTGTTGCTTTCATATTTAAAAACAAAACGTATTATGCATCTGTTAATGATCTAGCACTGCATCACTTTGGATTTTTTTCTCATCAACAGCTTCGAGAGTAAATGAGATTTATTAATTAAAGTATAGGCAACCAACACTTCATCATTCTATAATTTAAAAGTAGGAAATACGAACAGTGAATAGGTATACTATGGAACAATAGAAGTAGGAGCTAGTCGGTTTACCTATTCTCATCTTTTCCGCCAATAACAAGATAAGTCCTTTTTGTCATTTCAGTTTGTCGTTTTTACGATAAGGAAATGTAGATACTACTATCCCAAATATATGTATTTTTGATACAGCTACGAACAAATTCTTCGGCTGATATGCTATGCTTTTTCTAGAATATATATATTATATATATGATGCCTGTTAAGCTGTCACCTCCGTCATACAGAGGAGACGGCCTGACTTCCGGGTATTCCCGTGGATATATTGCTAAAAATTTGTTATATTTGTGATGAGGGGAACCTCTAGAATCCGAATCTCAAGAAAGGGGAAATTATTTCCCTTGTTTTATTTTGTCATATATAGAGTATACAGAAGATACGAACCGACCTCCAAAATTTATATATAAGAAGATACTTATAGTTCGCTGTTACCTCCACCAGCGCTGCCAAGTGTTCGGAGGTCAGAAGATACCACCGTTATGTGCAGTTATATATACAGAGCGTTGACTCCACATTTCATAGATGCACATTTCATAAAAAGGTTCTCTTGTGGGTCTCCAGATGTTGAAATCGGGTGGTTTAAATTGCTCGCCGAGGGCATTTTAGTGGCCAGATAACAAAAGAAAACAAGCGAGCATTCTCGATTTACTTATTTTTTATTTTTTGAGTTATAGGAAATTGTCGTTTTGGTATTTCTTATGAATTGTTATTAAAGATATTAAAAAGCAGTTTCGACACTATTAAAGCGTCTTTATGAGTAGCACTGACTAGTTGAATAAGGCTTTTCTAATTATAATCATTGATTTCTGGTTTACTTCATAAAGTTGTATTTTTTAAATGAAAACTTTAGTAATTTGATTAGAAATACTTAGATCGGTAATATATTAGAAAAAATTTCTTTCTATAATGAATTGAAAATATAACAAAACCAGAAAAATGGAATTCTTTTGTTATTGTCAATAAAAGTCAATAAGAACGCAACCAGTACCAATATTGCGTATAATTAGTATAGCACATTTTTGAAATTTAGATGTATTAGACATAAATCAGTTATGTAACGTAGTATTTGTATAAATATGATATTCTATAAAGTTTCTTTTATTCTCGGGAATAACGGTTAAATTGAATATGCTTTTATCCAGATTCCATTTCGATTGAAATAAAGGCAGATACTCTTTTAATTTTTACTAAACTCGATAAGAGTTTAATATAAACAAATTAAATATTGTGTTTTTACAACAAATGCTTGTTGTTTCCGAAGTCACGCACGTATCATGTAGGACCATTGAATTTCCCGTGATTTGATTAACAAAAAGAGTTACCAACTTTATTAACATTAAAACAAATCGAAACACAACAAATTAATCAACATTTTTATAGAATTTTTGCTTAAGACATTTTTTCCAGCATTTGTTGATCTAACGAAATACAGAATACGTATGTTACACTGTTATACATGTACCTACCACTTGTAAATTTATGTTTTAACTTATGTTTTAAATAAAGCACTTACTAACGACAAAACATGTACGTTTTATGGAACGTGTACTTTAAGTCCACATTAAAGACAGGTTTAACTTAATGTAGTCTTTTTTGATAACATTGTATAAACCATAGATAAATAGTAGGTATATTGCGTTATCAGAATTAAAAGTGGCAGTTTATTTGACGCTTAATTATGTTAGCAATCGCGGCTCTCCATTTAAAACAAAATACCACTATAAGCTTTTGTTTGAAACAATGTTTATCAACCTTGGCACAACCTTAATATCCGAAAATGGCCCACTGCTAGACTAAAGTAGGGATGATAATTTGATACCAAGCTTGGTCTCAGACATGGAAAGATCAGAGTTACCCAATATTGGTTGTTATTGGCTAAAACCAATACGTTATGCAATGTTTTGGACAATAAATGACACCGATATCGCAATAAAACTAAAGTTAGTCTTGGACCGATCTTGAATGTTAATGTAGTACCAAGGCTGGTAATTGAGAAACAAAGCAACTATTACACAATCCTTTTCCTTTAATGAATGCTACTGCAAACAAGCAACGAAGTCTACCATTACTGTTTCGCCGTAACTGAATGCAAAGTCAATTTTTGTGTTGGATATAAAATGTTCATTAACAAAATAAATACGAAGAAATCGAAAATTCGTATAAATGATTAATGTCTTAGACTCTCAACACATATTGAGACCGTACAAACATAACACTTTCATAGTGTACGTCTTCTTGTGCAAATATATATGTACAGTCGGTAAGTAAATATAGTTTACACTTTAGTCTTGCCAGTGTAAGTTTAAGTTAATAAAAATTCAGTAGGTTAGCAACAACTAATCCATCTTTACAATAAACCACATTTACAGAAATTTAGCAAAATATAATATGAATATTGACCCAACCTTAGCCGAAGGGTAAGAAACCAAGATTTTGAATTCTGAAGATTGCTAAAACTGAAGTTAGTTTAGCGAACCTAAGATTCAAAGTTGGCTAAGGTTTTGGGTGATAAGTATGTAACCGGCACTTGATATGTAGAGATTGACTAAAGGTAAGTACTCACAGCAGCGGATCCGCAGGCGGATGTCATACGATTGGTCGGTTTGAGTCAAATCGACTCAATCCGACCAATCGTATGACATCCGCCTGCGGATCCGCTGCTGTGAGTACTTAGCTTTAGACTAGCTAAAGCAAATTAGCGAAATAGTATCTGATATTTGACTTAAGTATATTCTATGGGTAACTGGCATTGATCTAACGGGTGAAAATTGGCTGAAGCTTGGGCAAGTTGTAAGAAACACTGATTCCGTTTCTGAACATTGGCTCCGACTTGTACAACGTTTACTGAACCGAAAATTAGTATCAGGTTGTTGATTAACCCTCGAGTGACAATTAAACAACCGAGACTCAGAATCTGAAAATTGCTTGAAACGTGGGTGAAAATCGGTGCGTCCAACACACCGCTGGAAATATAGCGCTGCAGCAGTTTTCACAGCCGTCTTAGATTTAACAATCACCCAAGCAATAATATTGTTTGAAGTACATCATCATTTTATACATATAAAACGCTTAAAAATAAATACATATTAAACATGAGTTAGAGAACCAAGATTCGATATCTGAAAATTCGCCTACACTTGGATCAATGTCGAGAAAACGACATTTGACTGTCCAGTATTCAGCCACGCTGGGGTTTATTCAAAGACCTTTGTTTTAATTTTTTTCTTCTAATAAAAAATTGTTGGTATTGCTAGACTAAACTTCTAATCATAGAGAGGAGGCACTTTTACCCTAGTGGAAAAAAATAGTATGTTTCATTTGGATTTAAATTTTGTTTGTTGCTATTTACGAGCGATAAATAACTCCGCCTAAATAATAAATAAATAATAATCTTATCATGTGAACAACTCCGCTATAGGGTAAATACAAGTATTTTACTTAATTGGGCTCGATTCCTATAAGGAATCTAGAATGACTTTAGGAGAGTTCACGCATCCTATCTGCGATGTGCAAACGGGTTTTCCAAATCAACTATGTGGATTGTTTGACAATTACTTTAATTGTTATCATAATTCATCAATCCTAAATCCAAATATAAAATGCAGGGAAACAAGATTGGGCGATGAAGGTTTTTCACCTATCTCTGCAAATGAGACTTGTTTCCAACTCTTCTTATTTCATTATGTCGAGCTGTTAACAAGTGTCCAGTCCTCATACTAAGGTCTTCCTTGATCAGTGGCGACATAGATCTGGAGCTCATGTCCATTTCCTTCGCCAACAAACGAATAGGATAGGATGTTAGTATAGGATTTTTTTTACGAATAGAATGTTATAAAAAGAAACATTTTTGATTTATAGTTATTTATGTTATAAATCCGGCAATGAAACTTTACAGAACGAGTTTGATCTCTGAAGGAAGACAGAAGTCGCGTCTGAAATCTTGAAACGATAACTAAGGAGAATCATTTACAGGACCTATAACGTTTTTTTTCATGTGTTGCAATTTTTTCTCTTTGAACGAAAGTTATCATTTTGAATTTAGGCTTCTAACACCATCTATATGCTTATACAGTCGAAAACAGGGCAAAACGTTGTGACCTCCGAAAACGGAGGTCACAACGTTATATATGAGGTGACAACGTATGCTGGGTATCTACTTTGGAGGTGACAAGGTACCCTTTATCAATATATTATATATATATATATATATATATATATATATATATATATATATATATATATCTATAGGGCACCACTAAGCGTCCCCCCATGTAAAATCTTAGGTTCAAGCAGCGTCCGAAGTCACTCGGCGTCTGGATATACGGACGCTGAGTGACTTGTGCCTCAAAATTGCACCACATGAAGCTTAAAGTGTCTAGATGACGAAAATGTAAAAATTAGCTCTGCGCAGTTTGACACCCATTCCTGATTCGTGTATAAAATCGTAGTTCGAGCGTTTGCAACATGCAGCGCTAATAGCGCGCGATTTGTATACACTTGTATACAAATCGGCAACGGTTTACCCTGCGTCCCCACACTTAACAGTAATTTTGTTGGTAACACTGATGGCTTTATCGCTAGACAGTGACGTCATTTCAACGGGACTTCAACTTTATGCATTGAATTTCTGAGTAAAGATTGCGTCATTTAAGGTGACAAAAATTCTTTCATATTATATTTTGTTAAAGCTAATAAACACTTTTAATACATTTCATTTATGCGTCAATTAAATATCGTTATTAAAACGGATTTGCTTGCTACTACAAATGGGCGATAATTTTAATAAAATTGTAAGATTTAATAAGATGGATAAGAATTTAAGGAGATTCTTTCGTTCTCAAAATATGTGTGGGATATTTACACGTAATTAAAAGCTTTATTTATTTAAATTAAGCAAACATTACGCATTATTATATTATCTTTGACTATTTAATCAATCACTGATGCTGTCAGATAATAATAAATCAAAATATACAATTAACATATAATTTTATGGCATTTATTATATTACGTTAAGGGCCGGTAGTATAAAACTTTTTACTTCCTAGATAAAATTTACTTTGAGAGTAAATTAATTTATTCTGACAATTTGCATATTAAATTGACAGAACAAATGAATTTACTCTCAAAGTAAATTTTATCTAGGAAGTAAAAAGTTTTATAATACAGGCCCTAATTTGAACAAACTTTAAAATAAATATGTAGGATGTCGATTTTTATAAATCTTCACATTTCTTATGTATCAGAGTATTGACTTTACAACATTTTTTAAGTTGCCCTGTAAAACAAGAACGTCAATTTAGCAGCCCTTGTTTTTATGTAAAGAATTAAGCAATACAGTCCACTCTCTCTGTCATTTGACAACACATGACATGTAGAAAAATAAATTAAGTAATTTCTGTTGATGGATTAAGTTATTGAAGTATATATCGGAATTTGGAATAAACAACTTTTTACATTTGCTGTCAAACTTTGAAAAATCTAAAGGGTGAAAGTAAGATGGAGTCCATACTGACTAAAGTATAATTTAATTGCTGAAACATTTAACCTGAGGATGTTTCTTCTTAACTTCTTATTTAACTTCTTCAATATTTCGTCAATACTAACTTAAGTATAACTAAATTGCAAAAACCTGTAGTCTGGGGGTTTTTAAAGTCGCTGATTTCAAAATTTGGAACTTCAAAAGAACGGTTTCAATATTTCGTCAATACTAACTAAAGTATAATTAAATTGCCAAAACCTATAATCTGAGGTTTTCTGAAGTCGCTGATTTCAAATATGATTTCAAAATTTGGAACTTCAAAAGGAAGGCTTCAATATTCCGTCAATACTAACTAAAGTATAATTAAATTGCCAAAACCTATAATCTGAGGTTTTCTAAAGTCGCTGATTTCAAATCTGATTTCAAAATTTGGAATTTCAAAAGGACGGCTTCAGTACTTCGTAAATGGTAACTAAGGTATAATCGAAAGGCTGAAACCTTTAATCTGAGAGTTTTGAAGTCGCTGATTTCAAATCTGATTTCAAAATTTGGAATTTCAAAAGGACGGCTTCAATACTACGCAAATGCTAAGTAAGGTATAATCGAAAGGCTGAAACCTTTAATCTGAGAGTTTTGAAGTCGCTGATTTCAAATCTGATTTCAAAATTTGAAATTTGAAAAGGACGGCTTCAATACTTCGTAAATGCTAACTAAGGTATAATCGAAAGGCTGAAACCTTTAATCTGAGTTTTGAAGTCGCTAATTTCAAATCTGATTTCAAAATTTGGAATTTCAAAAGGACGGCTTCAATACTTCGTAAATGCTAACTAAGGTATAATCAAAAGGCTGAAACCTTTAATCTGAGAGTTTTTAAGTCGCTGATTTTAAATCTGATTTCAAAATTTGGAACTTCAAAAGGAAGGCTTCAATATTACGTCAATACTAACTAAAGTATAAATAAATTGCCAAAACCTATAATCTGAGGTTTTCTGAAGTCGCTGATTTCAAATCTGATTTCAAAATTTGGAATTTCAAAAGGACGGCTTCAATACTTCGTAAATACTGACTAAGGTGTAATCGAACGGCCGAAACCATTAATCTGAGAGTTTTGATGTCGCTGATTTCAGTACGGTTCAGTACTTCGTAAATGCTAACTAAGGTATAATCGAAAGTCTGAAACCTTTAATCTGAGTTTTGAAGTCGCTGATTTCAAATCTGATTTCAAAATTTGAAATTTCAAAAGGACGGCTTCAATATTTCGTCAATACTGACTAAAGTATAATTAAATTGTCAAAACCTATTATCTAACGGTTTTTGAGGTCGCTGATTTCAAATCTATTTCAAAATTTGGAACTTCAAAAGGACTTCTTCAATATTTCGTCAATTCTGACTAAGGTGTAATCGAACGGCAGAAACCATTAATCTGAGAGTTTTAATGTCGCTGATTTCAAATCTGATTTCAAAATTTGGAATTTCAAAAGGACGGCTTCAGTACTTCTGAAATGCTAACTAAGGTATAATCGAAAGGCTGAAACTTTTATTCTGAGAGTTTTGATGTCGCTGATTTCAAATCTGATTTCAAAATTTGGAATTTCAAAAGGTCGGCTTCAGTACTTCGTAAATGCTAACTAAGGTATAATCGAAAGTCTGAAACCTTTAATCTGAGTTTTGAAGACGCTAATTTCAAATCTGATTACAAAATTTGGAATTTTAAAAGGACGGCTTCAATACTTCGTAAATGCTAACTAAGGTATAATCGAAAGGCTGAAAACTTTAATCTAAGAGTTTTGAAGTCGCTGATTTCAAATCTGATTTCAAAATTTGGAATTTCAAAAGAACGGCTTCACTACTTCGTAAATGCTAACTAAGGTATAATCGAAAGGCTGATACCTTTATTCTGAGAGTTTTGAAGTCGCTGATTTCAAAATTTGGAATTTCAAAAGGACTGCTTCAATACTTAGCAAATGCTAACGAAGGTATAATCAAAAGGCTGAAAGCTTTATTATGAGAGTTTTGAAGTCGCTGATTTCGAATCTAATTTAAAAATTTGGAATTTCAAAAGGACGGCTTCAATACTTAGTAAATGCAAACTAAGGTATAATCGAAATGCTGAAACCTTTAATCTGAGAGTTTTGAAGTCGCTGATTTCGAATCTGATTTCAAAATTTGGAATTTCAAAAGGACGGCTTCAATACTTCGTAAATGCTAACTAAGGTATAATCGAAAGGCTGAAACCTTTATTCTGAGAGTTTTGAAGTCGCTGATTTCAAATCTAATTTCAAAACTTAGAATTTCAAAAGGACTGCTTCAATACTTCGCAAATGCTAACGAAGGTATAATCGAAAGGCTGAAACCTTTATTCTGAGAGTTTTGAAGTCGCTGATTTCGAATCTGATTTCAAAATTTGGAATTTCAAAAGGACGGCTTCAATACTTAGTAAATGCAAACTAAGGTATAATCGAAATGCTGAAACCTTTAATCTGAGAGTTTTGAAGTCGCTGATTTCGAATCTGATTTCAAAATTTGGAATTTCAAAAGGACGGCTTCAATACTACGCAAATGCTAACTAAGGTATAATCGAAAGGCTGAAACCTTTAATCTGAGTTTTGAAGTCGCTGATTTCGAATCTGATTTCAAAATTTGGAATTTCAAAAGGACGGCTTCAATACTTAGTAAATGCAAACTAAGGTATAATCGAAATGCTGAAACCTTTAATCTGAGAGTTTTGAAGTCGCTGATTTCGAATCTGATTTCAAAATTTGGAATTTCAAAAGGACTGCTTCAATACTTCGTAAATGCTAACTAAGGTATAATCGAAAGGCTGAAACCTTTAATCTGAGTTTTGAAGTCGCTGATTTCGAATCTGATTTCAAAATTTGGAATTTCAAAAGGACGGCTTCAATACTTAGTAAATGCAAACTAAGGTATAATCGAAATGCTGAAACCTTTAATCTGAGAGTTTTGAAGTCGCTGATTTCGAATCTGATTTCAAAATTTGGAATTTCAAAAGGACGGCTTCAATACTACGCAAATGCTAACTAAGGTATAATCGAAAGGCTGAAACCTTTAATCTGAGTTTTGAAGTCGCTGATTTCGAATCTGATTTCAAAATTTGGAATTTCAAAAGGACTTCTTCAATACTTCGTAAATGCTAACTAAGGTATAATCGAAAGGCTGAAACCTTTATTCTGAGAGTTTTGAAGTCGCTGATTTCAAATCTAATTTCAAAACTTGGAATTTCAAAAGGACTGCTTCAATACTTCGCAAATGCTAACGAAGGTATAATCGAAAGGCTGAAACCTATATTCTGAGAGTTTTGCAGTTGCTGATTTCGAATCTGATTTCAAAATTTGGAATTTCAAAAGGACGGCTTCAATACTTAGTAAATGCAAACTAAGGTATAATCGAAATGCTGAAACCTTTAATCTGTGAGTTTTGAAGTCGCTGATTTCGAATCTGATTTCAAAATTTGGAATTTTAAAAGGACGGCTTTAATACTTCGTAAATGCAAACTAAGGTATAATCGAAATGCTGAAACCTTTAATCTGAGAGTTTTGAAGTCGCTGATTTCAAATCTGATTTCAAAATTTGAAATTTCAAAAGGACGGCTTCAATATTTCGTCAATACTGACTAAAGTATAATTCAATTGTCAAAACCTATTATCTAACGGTTTTTGAGGTCGCTGATTTCAAATCTATTTCAAAATTTGGAACTTCAAAAGGACTTCTTAAATATTTCGTCAATACTGACTAAGGTGTAATCGAACGGCAGAAACCATTAATCTGAGAGTTTTAATGTCGCTGATTTCAAATCTGATTTCAAAATTTGGAATTTCAAAAGGACGGCTTCAGTACTTCTGAAATGCTAACTAAGGTATAATCGAAAGGCTGAAACTTTTATTCTGAGAGTTTTGATGTCGCTGATTTCAAATCTGATTTCAAAATTTGGACTTTCAAAAGGTCGGCTTCAGTACTTCGTAAATGCTAACTAAGGTATAATCGAAAGTCTTAAACCTTTAATCTGAGTTTTGAAGACGCTAATTTCAAATCTGATTACAAAATTTGGAATTTCAAAAGGACGGCTTCAATACTTCGTAAATGCTAACTAAGGTATAATCGAAAGGCTGAAAACTTTAATCTAAGAGTTTTGAAGTGGCTGATTTCAAAATTTGGAATTTCAAAAGGACGGCTTCAATACTTAGTAAATGCAAACTAAGGTATAATGGAAATGCTGAAACCTTTAATCCGAGAGTTTTGAAGTCGCTGATTTCGAATCTGATTTCAAAATTTGGAATTTCAAAAGGACGGCTTCAATACTTCGTAAATACTAACTAAGGTGTAATCGAACGGCAGAACCATTAATCTGCGAGTTTTGAAGTCGCTGATTTCAAATCTGATTTCAAAATTTGAAATTTCAAAAGGACGGCTTCAATATTTCGTCAATGCTGACTAAAGTATAATTAAATTGTCAAAACCTATTATCTAACGGTTTTTGAGGTCGCTGATTTCAAATCTATTTCAAAATTTGGAACTTCGAAAGGACTTCTTCAATATTTCGTCAATACTGACTAAGGTGTAATCGAACGGCAGAAACCATTAATCTGAGAGTTTTAATGTCGCTGATTTCAAATCTGATTTCAAAATTTGGAATTTCAAAAGGACGGCTTCAATACTTCGTAAATGCAAACTAAGGTATAATCGAAATGCTGAAACCTTTAATCTGAGAGTTTTGAAGTCGCTGATTTCGAATCTGATTTCAAAATTTGGAATTTCAAAAGGACGGCTTCAATACTTCGTAAATGCAAACTAAGGTATAATCGAAATGCTGAAACCTTTAATCTGAGAGTTTTGAAGTCGCTGATTTCAAATCTGATTTCAAAATTTGGAATTTCAAAAGGACTGCTTCAATACTTCGTAAATACTAAGGTGTAATCGAACGGCAGAACCATTAATCTGCGAGTTTTGAAGTCGCTGATTTCAAATCTGATTTCAAAATTTGAAATTTCAAAAGGACGGCTTCAATATTTCGTCAATACTGACTAAAGTATAATTAAATTGTCAAAACCTATTATCTAACGGTTTTTGAGGTCGCTGATTTCAAATCTATTTCAAAATTTGGAACTTCAAAAGGACGGCTTCAGTACTTCTGAAATGCTAACTAAGGTATAATCGAAAGGCTGAAACTTTTATTCTGAGAGTTTTGATGTCGCTGATTTCAAATCTGATTTCAAAATTTGGAATTTCAAAAGGTCGGCTTCAGTACTTCGTAAATGCTAACTAAGGTATAATCGAAAGTCTGAAACCTTTAATCTGAGTTTTGAAGACGCTAATTTCAAATCTGATTACAAAATTTGGAATTTCAAAAGGACGGCTTCAATACTGCGTAAATGCTAACTAAGGTATAATCGAAAGGATGAAAACTTTAATCTAAGAGTTTTGAAGTCGCTGATTTCAAATCTGATTTCAAAATTTGGAATTTCAAAAGAATGGCTTCACTACTTCGTAAATGCTAACTAAGGTATAATCGAAAGGCTGAAACCTTTATTCTGAGAGTTTTGAAGTCGCTGATTTCAAATCTGATTTCAAAATTTGGAATTTCAAAAGGACTGCTTCAATACTTAGCAAATGCTAACGAAGGTATAATCAAAAGGCTGAAACCTTTATTCTGAGAGTTTTGAAGTCGCTGATTTCAAATCTGATTTCAAAATTTGGAATTTCAAAAGGACTGCTTCAATACTTAGCAAATGCAAACTAAGGTATAATCGAAATGCTGAAACCTTTAATCTGAGAGTTTTGAAGTCGCTGATTTCGAATCTGATTTCAAAATTTGGAATTTCAAAAGGACGGCTTCAATACTTCTTAAATGCAAACTAAGGTATAATCGAAATGCTGAAACCTTTAATCTGAGAGTTTTGAAGTCGCTGATTTCAAATCTGATTTCAAAATTTGGAATTTAAAAAGGACGGCTTCAATACTTCGTAAATACTAACTAAGGTGTAATCGAACGGCAGAAACATTAATCTGCGAGTTTTGAAGTAGCTGATTTCAAATCTGATTTCAAAATTTGGAATTTCAAAAGGACGGCTTCAATATTTCGTCAATACTGACTAAAGTATAATTAAATTGTCAAAACCTATTATCTAACGGTTTTTGATGTCGCTGATTTCAAATCTATTTCATAATTTGGAACTTCAAAAGCACTTCTTCAATATTTCGTCAATACTAACTTAAGTAAAAGTAAATTGCTAAAACCTGTAGTCTGGGGGTTTTTAAAGTCGCTGATTTTTAAAATTTGGAACTTCAAAAGAACGGCTTCGATATTTCGTCAATACTAACTAAAGTTTAATTAAATGGCCAAAACCTATAACCTGATGTTTTCTGAAGTCGCTGAATTCGAATCTGATTGCATAATTTGGAACTTCAAACGGACGGCTTCAATACCTCCTAAATGCTAACTAAGGTATAATCGAAAGACTGAAATCTTTAATATGAGAGCTTTGAAGTCGCTGATTTCAAATCTGATTTCAAAATTTGGAATTTCAAAAGGACGGCTTCAATACTTCGCAAATGCTAACTTAGGTATAATCGAAAGGCTGAAATCTTTATTCTGAGAGTTTTGAAGTCGCTGATTTCAAATCTGATTTCAAAATTTGGAATTTCAAAAGGACGGCTTCAATACTTCGCAAATGCTAACTAAGGTATAATCGAAAGGCTGAAACCTTTAACCTGAGAGTTTTGAAGTCGCTGATTTCAAATCTGATTTCAAAATTTGGAATTTCAAAAGGACGGCTTCACTACTTAGTAAATGCTAACTAAGGTATAATCGAAAGGCCGAAACCTTTAATCTGAGAGTTTTGAAGTCGCTGATTTCAAATCTGATTTCAAAATTTGGAATTTCGAAAGGACGGCTTCAATATTTCGTAAATACTGACTAAGGTGTAATCGAACGGCAGAAACCATTGATCTGATAGTATTGATGTCGCTGATTTAAAATCTGAATTCAAAATTTGGATTTTCAAAAGGACGGCTTGAGTACTTCGTAAATACTGACTAAGATGTAATCGAACGGCAGAAACCTTTAATCTGAGAGTTTTGAAGTCGCTAATTTCAAATCTGATTTCAAAATTTGGAATTTCAAAAGGACGGCTTCAATATTTCGTCAATACTAACTAAAGTATAATTAAATTGTCAAAACCTATTATCTAACGGTTTTTGAGGTCGCTGATTTCAAATCTATTTCAAAATTTGGAACTTCAAAAGGACTTCTTCAATATTTCGTCAATACTAACTTAAGTATAAGTAAATTGCTAAAACCTGTAGTCTGGGGGATTTTAAAGTCGCTGATTTCAAAATTTGGAACTTCAAAAGAACGGCTTCGATATTTCGTCAATACTAACTAAAGTATAATTAAATTGCCAAAACCTATAATCTAAGGTTTTCTGAAGTCGCTGAATTCAAATCTGATTTCAAAATTTGGAATTTCAAAAGGACGGCTTCAATACCTCCTAGATGCTAACTAAGGTATAATCGAAAGACTGAAACCTTTAATATGAGAGTATTGAAGTCGCTGATTTCAAATCTGATTTCAAAATTTGGAATTTCAAAAGGACGGCTTCACTACTTCGTAAATGCTAACTAAGGTATAATCGAAAGGCCGAAACCTTTAATCTGAGAGTTTTGAAGTCGCTGATTTCAAATCTGATTACAAAATTTGGAATTTCAAAAGGACGGCTTCAATACTTCGCAAATGCTCACTAAGGTATAATCGAAAGGCTGAAACCTTTAACCTGAGAGTTTTGAAGTCGCTGATTTCAAATCTGATTTCAAAATTTGGAATTTCAAAAGGTCGGCTTCAATACCTCCTAAATACTAACTAAGGTATAATCGAAAGACTGAAACCTTTAATATGAGAGTTTTGATGTCGCTGATTTCAAATCTGATTTCAAAATTTGGAATTTCAAAAGGACGGCTTCAATACTTCGTAAATACTGACTAAGGTGTAATCGAACTGGAGAAACCATTGATCTGATAGTTTTGAAGTCGCTGATTTCAAATCTGATTTCAAAATTTG
The DNA here is from genome assembly GCA_929113105.1 of Agrypnus murinus. NCBI lineage: Eukaryota > Metazoa > Arthropoda > Insecta > Coleoptera > Elateridae > Agrypnus > Agrypnus murinus. The sequence goes on from OV816026.1 coordinate 193,948,628, forward strand.
GAATTTCAAAAGGACTGCTTCAATACTTAGCAAATGCAAACTAAGGTATAATCGAAATGCTGAAACCTTTAATCTGAGAGTTTTGAAGTCGCTGATTTCGAATCTGATTTCAAAATTTGGAATTTCAAAAGGACGGCTTCAATACTTCTTAAATGCAAACTAAGGTATAATCGAAATGCTGAAACCTTTAATCTGAGAGTTTTGAAGTCGCTGATTTCAAATCTGATTTCAAAATTTGGAATTTAAAAAGGACGGCTTCAATACTTCGTAAATACTAACTAAGGTGTAATCGAACGGCAGAAACATTAATCTGCGAGTTTTGAAGTAGCTGATTTCAAATCTGATTTCAAAATTTGGAATTTCAAAAGGACGGCTTCAATATTTCGTCAATACTGACTAAAGTATAATTAAATTGTCAAAACCTATTATCTAACGGTTTTTGATGTCGCTGATTTCAAATCTATTTCATAATTTGGAACTTCAAAAGCACTTCTTCAATATTTCGTCAATACTAACTTAAGTAAAAGTAAATTGCTAAAACCTGTAGTCTGGGGGTTTTTAAAGTCGCTGATTTTTAAAATTTGGAACTTCAAAAGAACGGCTTCGATATTTCGTCAATACTAACTAAAGTTTAATTAAATGGCCAAAACCTATAACCTGATGTTTTCTGAAGTCGCTGAATTCGAATCTGATTGCATAATTTGGAACTTCAAACGGACGGCTTCAATACCTCCTAAATGCTAACTAAGGTATAATCGAAAGACTGAAAAATTTAATATGAGAGCTTTGAAGTCGCTGATTTCAAATCTGATTTCAAAATTTGGAATTTCAAAAGGACGGCTTCAATACTTCGCAAATGCTAACTAAGGTATAATCGAAAGGCTGAAATCTTTATTCTGAGAGTTTTGAAGTCGCTGATTTCAAATCTGATTTCAAAATTTGGAATTTCAAAAGGACGGCTTCAATACTTCGCAAATGCTAACTAAGGTATAATCGAAAGGCTGAAACCTTTAACCTGAGAGTTTTGAAGTCGCTGATTTCAAATCTGATTTCAAAATTTGGAATTTCAAAAGGACGGCTTCACTACTTAGTAAATGCTAACTAAGGTATAATCGAAAGGCCGAAACCTTTAATCTGAGAGTTTTGAAGTCGCTGATTTCAAATCTGATTTCAAAATTTGGAATTTCGAAAGGACGGCTTCAATATTTCGTAAATACTGACTAAGGTGTAATCGAACGGCAGAAACCATTGATCTGATAGTATTGATGTCGCTGATTTAAAATCTGAATTCAAAATTTGGATTTTCAAAAGGACGGCTTGAGTACTTCGTAAATACTGACTAAGATGTAATCGAACGGCAGAAACCTTTAATCTGAGAGTTTTGAAGTCGCTAATTTCAAATCTGATTTCAAAATTTGGAATTTCAAAAGGACGGCTTCAATATTTCGTCAATACTAACTAAAGTATAATTAAATTGTCAAAACCTATTATCTAACGGTTTTTGAGGTCGCTGATTTCAAATCTATTTCAAAATTTGGAACTTCAAAAGGACTTCTTCAATATTTCGTCAATACTAACTTAAGTATAAGTAAATTGCTAAAACCTGTAGTCTGGGGGATTTTAAAGTCGCTGATTTCAAAATTTGGAACTTCAAAAGAACGGCTTCGATATTTCGTCAATACTAACTAAAGTATAATTAAATTGCCAAAACCTATAATCTAAGGTTTTCTGAAGTCGCTGAATTCAAATCTGATTTCAAAATTTGGAATTTCAAAAGGACGGCTTCACTACTTCGTAAATGCTAACTAAGGTATAATCGAAAGGCCGAAACCTTTAATCTGAGAGTTTTGAAGTCGCTGATTTCAAATCTGATTACAAAATTTGGAATTTCAAAAGGACGGCTTCAATACTTCGCAAATGCTCACTAAGGTATAATCGAAAGGCTGAAACCTTTAACCTGAGAGTTTTGAAGTCGCTGATTTCAAATCTGATTTCAAAATTTGGAATTTCAATAGGACGGCTTCAATACCTCCTAAATGCTAACTAAGGTATAATCGAAAGACTGAAACCTTTAATATGAGAGTTTTGATGTCGCTGATTTCAAATCTGATTTCAAAATTTGGAATTTCAAAAGTACGGCTTCAATACTTCGTAAATACTGACTAAGGTGTAATCGAACTGGAGAAACCATTGATCTGATAGTTTTGATGTCGCTGATTTCAAATCTGATTTCAAAATTTGAAATTTCAAAAGGACGGCTTCAATATTTCGTCAATACTGACTAAAGTATAATTAAATTGTCAAAACCTATTATCTAACGGTTTTTGAGGTCGCTGATTTCAAATCTATTTCAAAATTTGGAACTTCAAAAGGACGGCTTCAGTACTTCTGAAATGCTAACTAAGGTATAATCGAAAGGCTGAAACTTTTATTCTGAGAGTTTTGATGTCGCTGATTTCAAATCTGATTTCAAAATTTGGAATTTCAAAAGGACGGCTTCAATACTTCGCAAATGATAACTAAGGTATAATCGAAAGACTGAAACCTTTAATCTGAGAGTTTTGAAGTCGCTGATTTCAAATCTGATATCAAAATTTGGAATTTGATAAGGACGGCTTCAATACTTCGTAAATACTAACTAAGGTGTAATCGAACGGCAGAAACCATTAATCTGCGTGTTTTGAAGTCGCTGATTTCAAATCTGATTTCAAAATTTGGAATTTCAAAAGGACTGCTTCAATACTTCGTAAATGCTAACTAAGGTATAATCGAAAGGCTGAAACCTTTAATCTGAGTTTTGAAGTCGCTGATTTCAAATCTGATTTCAAAATTTGGAATTTCAAAAGGACGGCTTCAATACTTTCTTAAATGCTAACTAAGGTATAATCGAAAGGCTGAAACTTTTAATCTGAGAGTTTTGAAGTCGCTGATTTCAAAAGGTCGGCTTCAATACTTCCTAAATGATAACTAAGGTATAATCGAGATGCTGAAACCTTGAATCTGAGAGTTTTGAAGTCGCTGATTTCAAATCTGATTTCAAAATTTGGAATTTCAAAAGGACGGCTTCACTACTTCGTAAATGCTAACTAATGTATAATCGAAAGGCCGAAACCTTTAATCTGAGAGTTTTGAAGTCGCTGATTTCAAATCTGATTTCAAAATTTGGAATTTGGTAAGGACGGCTTCAATACTTCGTAAATACTAACTAAGGTGTAATCGAAAGTCTGAAACCTTTAATCTGAGTTTTGAAGACGCTAATTTCAAATCTGATTACAAAATTTAGAATTTCAAAAGGACGGCTTCAATACTTCGTAAATGCTAACTAAGGTATAATCGAAAGGCCGAAACCTTTAATCTGAGAGTTTTGAAGTCGCTGATTTCAAATCTGATTTCAAAAGGTCGGCTTCAATACTTCCTAAATGCTAACTAAGGTATAATCGAGATGCTGAAACTTTGAATCTGAGAGTTTTGAAGTCGCTGATTTCAAATCTGATTTCAAGATTTGGAATTTCAAAAGGACGGCTTCAATACTTCGTCAATAATTGCTTAACTTTGAATTAAATGTTTGAAACTTGACATCTGTGGGTTTTTGAGGTTGCTGCTTTTAGATTTGCTGTCAAAGTTTATAAATTGTAAAGGACTAATCCAATATTCATTATTTTATTATTTTGTATTCCAGTATTTTTGTTGTATCTTTAGTAAAGCATAAATTATTTAGAATGACTTTTTGTTCTTTGATAATCGGTGATCTTAGTTTTTACACTGTAGTTGATAGCTGAAACCCATTTCTTCAGCAATAATTGTTAAAAATCGTCGATGGAAATGTTTAAATATAAGCCGGTGCAAGTTCCTGACTATTATTTCTTACATAAATTTAATTACTGGTCTAATCTTATGCTTTATTTTTCAATTAGCTAATTCATTATGGAATTGTGTTTTCAATTAATAAATTCCCGTATTGCCATAAATTATATTATTTTTAATATATTAACCACATATATTTAACACAATTTGCTTAATATGTAATCTGTCAAGTACGGTTAATATTGGCCAAAAAATGAAGTGAATTCTTAGTACTATTTTCGTCTAGTAGATGTAATTAAAAAATAAACGTTAAAACGCAACACGTATGTAGAAATTTGCTCTTGGTCACGTCCTGTTTTAATTTAAGAAATACCTTGTAAGCATGTTTGAATTTACTTTTATCATGTAGCAATGAGTATTAATGATTTTTCTTCATAGCTTGTTATCAGTTGTTCATTTTGTACTGACAACAGAATTTTTATTAGCTGAATAAAAATATAAAAAATACTACATTGCATAATTAAACAATTCAAATTTTTTATTATAAAATATGATAAATAACTTTAATTCAGGAAAGTTTTGGCAATACGTAATTTATAATAATTGCATACCTTAAAAATAAATTATACATTAATAAAGAAATAAATACCAGTCCTTTTAAGAAATTGTTATTATTAGTCAGTAATATTTTTGCTGTATCTTATTAAAACATAAATTATGTAGAATGGCTTTTTATTTATTAGTTAAACTAGTTGAAGAACATTTTATAAACACATTGTTAAATTTACAAGATCGAAAATTGCCCCTCTTCTTAGTTTTCGTAGTTATCGATATTATTATCGAAACTTATAAGTTTTCGTAACTTATTTCTAACCCTGGCCATCAGTTAAAACTGTACCAAATTTTAAGTATGTAAAGTCATTCAAAAGGTTTACAACTCCAGAAGATTGTGGTTTGACATAATAAAATTTTTTTTACTTTTCATTTTACAAGAATCATAATTTTTATAATTGTGCCAAATATCAAGTTTGTATGTAATCTAGAAATTCAGCAGTTATAAAGATTATTTAATTTCATTACTTAAATAGAGTAACTTGATAACGCCGACAGAGAAAATTGATAAACTGTTTTAAAAACGAAATTACATCAAATGCAAAATCAGCGACCTAAAATAGTCCCAGACATCAAGTTTATGCAAATGAGTCATATTTTAATTATTATGGACGCCATATCTCATCCGTCCTTTAAAATTTGCAAACGTTGACAATAAATTTGAAATTAGCGACCTGAAAAACCCCTTTGTAGAAAATTTCATACAAATTCAATAATATTTCGAGTTTTATGATGTTTTTATGCATAAAGTATTTTAAATCTAAAAGCCTTTTAAATAAAATGCATACACATAAAGAAACGGAACTAAAAGAATTTATTAAGTAGCTTTAATCAAATAGAAATGTTTTTGTCAGTTTAAATGACGTAATCTTCTCAGAAATACAGCGAGTAACATGATACGCAGACAGGCAAGCAAGCTGCTAAACTTTAGAAAAAATAAATGGACGCTGAATAAACCTATAGTTTGCTAAAGCTGACGCTGACGCTGACTGATACCATCATTTATATACACTTTATATACGCAGGACGCTGGGCGCTACGCTTTTGGTCCGGACGCATGGTAGGCCTTTATAGATATATATATATATATATATATATATATATATATATATATATATATATATTTACGGCCACTTATCAAAGTGAGGACATATCATGAACCGTAGTTAATGAGGACCACCCTTATAAATGGTCACAGCTTTGCAAATTTTTTTTGTCAGCACTTGTTTACTTGTTCTAGTTATGTATCTCGCAAATATACACAGATTTCTTTGAATTTAAAAAAGTTTTATTTGCTGTGTATAATAATACCAAGTGAGGCTACACTATACTACTGACGACGTGAGGACCATATTATTAGATACGATTTAATCGGCAAAGTGAGCCCCAATATCAAATTATACACAGGTTTTAAGTATAACATGAGGACCGGCGCTGTTGCCATCATTTGCTTTCAATATCATCAGCAAAAATGCATGCTATTCTATTATTGGAATTTGTTAGTTGGTCGGTCGTCAGTATAAAACTAATTTGGTGTGGCGGAGACGGGTATGCTTCAGTAGCCATTTTAATAAACCCGTTTTTAAAAATATCTCGAGAACGGTTGGTTCTACGAAAAAAATATAACGGACTTTTTTGTAGAAAAATAAATTATCTATCTTTTTTATTAAAACAATTTTTTAATTGCTTGCAAATTAATGTTTTAAGAGTTATTACACAGCAAAGTTTTCACTTTTTAGTTTTGCTAAATAATTCGCAAACGGCTAACATCTCACTGAAACAGGAAAACATTACAGTGTAATAACTCTTAAAATATTAATTTAACAAAAAAATTGTTTAAATAAAATAGATAGATAATTAATTTTTCTATAAAAAATGTCTGTTCTGTTTTCTTCGTAAGACTATTTCTCCAGACTATTTGGACTATTTACTGGCTCCCTAACTTAACTATTTCCTGTTGGCTGTTCCATTGCCTTCTAGAATGTTTAAACGAATGCTTGACCGCTTAGATCAATTAAATTTAGACGAAAAATTAGATTTAACTATCAAGATTCTTGTGTTTCTCATCATTTTAATGGTAATTGTGCTAGTAATATTAACAGCCTGCTATTACTGGGGCAGATTAGTGAATTGCTAAGTACCAGATACTTTACTTTAAAATCTAAATGTATTACTCCTAATAATTAATTATTATTAACAGTTAGATTAGTTTCACTAATAATTATAGAGGTAAATCTGTATAATATGTTAATTATTCTGAAAATGCTAGTAAAATCAGTAAATATTGTCGCCTAATTTAAAATGCTGAGTTTGTTCCATCTCGTTTTTTAATTAAATTTAAAAATTTGTCTGTAATTTCCTTACGGTACGTGTTAAAAAGAATATATGTATTTATCTTCCTACCTAAACCGATCTTGGCTTGTAGCAAAGAAAAGTGGTTATTCTATATTTAGGGTATTTATTAGGCCAAAAAGAATGCATATAAAATCCATATTTAAGTGTAAAAAGATATAAGAAGGGGGATTAATATCGCTCTTGGTATTTTTAATATTTAACTCTAGTTATTTTTTAAATGCTTTTTAAATTCACATACAGTTCATTAGAACTGTATGTGAATCTGCAATTTAAATTTAACCAACCAATAATTATTGTGAATGACTTTTCAGCATTAACTGTGCCGTCTATGAACTCAAATCTTACTAATCCTCCAGCTGACATAGAGCTCTAAATCATTACGCCTTGAGGAAACTTAACATTAGGTTTCAAGCAGTATTTATGGAATGCTTCATGTTTAGCTCTGATTACTCTTTTGCGAGAGTAAAACTAGAACTGCTTAATGTTAAGTTTCCTCAAGACATAATGATTTGAGGCTGTATGTTAGCTAGAGGATTAAGAAGATTTTAGTTCATAAACAGCATAGTTGATGCTGACAAGTATCTGCAAAACGACGAGTAGCATGGGCTAAAACTAAGTTGTCCTGGACAGAAATGCTGGACTAAGGTCATATTCATCAACTAGTTATAGTGTGGTGTATCCCTCAGTTACTCTCGCAAAAGATTGATCAGAGCTAAACACGAAGCATTCCATAAAGACTGCTTGAAACGTACCGTTAAGTCTCCTTAAGGCGTAATGATTTAGTACCAAGAACTTATAAATAAAGGAAATTATGATTTCAAAAAAGGCGAAACACCTTGTACGTATTGGGTTGGATTCAAAAATTCAGTAGTGCAGGTACTCTTCTAAAATTAACTTGCCAATACGAATTTTTCAGCCGACTGCTATCAAGAATATCGATAATATCGCCTGATGGATTTTGCCGAAGAGATGCTAAGATAAAGGATGACTGTACCACGATGGCGTCCGGTTCTGAACGAATTTTTCTTAGCTACTTCATGGCAATAGGGGACCATAAAAAGTTACGCCAGAAAGTTACTTGAGCAAATTTACTGGTGCAAATTGCTGATCCGTGTATGACATATCTCCTTTCTTCGATAACACAGAAAGAAGGCGAAGTACGAAAAAAAATTCGAACACTTTTGGTAGGGATTTAAATAAGCTTATCTTACCTAACCTCCTTTATCTAGATAACCCTAATAGTTTCCGAGAAAAACGACAAAACCGGTAGGGGGCGTAGTTTATCCTCATTATTTCTTCGACCTCACCACCTACAGGTGTTGACTTTTAAGGTTTAATAACCCACAAGGAAGCCGTATGCAAAAATCCATGGACTTACCTCAACTTTCCGCTATTTTTTCTAAATTGATTAGACTAATTACAGCAGTCCAACATAAAGCTTTTTATGCAACTCGTACCTTAATCTATTATCTGAGAAATGGCCAACACAAAGTTTGAAAAAGTGGCAGTATCGATTGGCTTTATGGTAAGGTCATTTCAACCGAGGATATTTTATTTAACTACAATAGAATTGGTATAGGCACAAGTGAAACATGTAGTTGCTAATAATACAACATATACATACACTTGCTGATCTGAAAGAGCTTCTATCAAGGAATTTCTACCGTCACAAATATCATAAATTTAGGATAGAAAAGTTCCAGCAAAGTATTGATATAAGGGATGCTCTGTTAATAGTTAGTAACAGGCCATGGAAGCTCAATTGGCTAGAAACAATTGCAACAATTGAATGTCGCATTAGTTGACATTTGTTATCCACAATTGTCAAACGTTCCGATTTCCTTGTGAAACGTAGTTAATTTTGTAAGATAAGTAGTTGTGCATTTTTAATTCAGTTAAGATGAGCATTCCGCGAACTGCCCTTAGAGCTATGATTTTCTACGACTATAAAAGACAGTTAGGATACCAGCAAAGCCATGAAAATTTGATAGCAGCTTTTGGCGATGCTGCCCCTCCATTATCCGCTGTTAGTCATTGGTTCCGAGAATTTCGACGAGGGCGAGAACTGCTAGAAGACGAAGCAAGACCTGCAGGAGCTGCCTGTTCAGAAAATGTTGATCGTGTGGCAAGCTTGATTCATTCCAATCGAAATATTACTTATAGGGAGATTCAGGAGGAAGTGAAGATTGGATCCTCGGCGGTGAATACCATTTGGCATAAACATCTTGGTGTAAGAAAGCTAGCAAGCCGTTGGATACCGCATTTGCTTTCAGAAAGTCAAAAACAGGCTCGAATAGACTGGTGTAAATTTATGTTGCAAAAATTTGAGGAGCTTCCAGGCAAGTGGTATACATTGTAACTAGTGACGAATCTTGGGTATACAGTTACGACCCTGAAACTAAACAGCAGTCTAGTGTTTGGGTATTCGAAGATGAAGACTTGCCCACAAAAGTAATTCGTGGCAGAAGCTTCTATAAGAAAATGATTGCTGTTTTTCCGCCGATGTGGTCCTGTTGCTGTTATTCCACTTGAAGATCGCAGAACTGTTAATTCTGAATGGTACTGCGAAGTGGCTTACCACAGATGTTTGCAAAATTACAGGCAGGTCGCCAAAGGACCGGTTTGCGTAACATCTTAGTCCATCATGACAACGCATCCTCCCACACTGCTGCCAGAACATTGGATTTTTTGAAAGATACGGAAGTTCAATTGGTAACTCATCCTCCGTATAGCCCAGATCTGGCGCCGTGCGACTTTTTTTTGTTTCCAACTGTTAAAAAAATGATGCGAAGTAAAAGATTTCCCAACGCAGATGCAGCAGTTACAGAATTTTAAAGAATTTTTGAGGACCTTTCAGAAAATGAATTTTCCGAATGTTTAAAAAGTGGTTTCAAAGAATGCACAAGTGTATTAGTCTGAATGGAGATTATTTTGAAAAACAATAAAGATTTTTTGTTAAAAAATGCAACGTTCTTTTTATAAATAACAATTTTCAGCGCAACCCTCGTATTGTACCAATATAAAATACTTTTTAATTTTTTGAATGATAGTGTTGCATTATGTCATCAGTCATATTTATAAATTGTTCACCACATAATAATAAAATAATAAAAAAGTACCTACTAAATAAACTATATTTAAAAATATATATGTATAAATATATATAAAATTTTGTATTTCTTAATTTTCTCATTGAATTCATAATCAGCAACCCCAAAAACCCCCCAACATGAATTTCGCTCAAGTTGATGGAAAACTTCCCGAGTTATTAAATTGGGAGTGTAAAATGGGGGTTTCAACCCCCCGAGGGGGCGTGTCCCCATTTTAAACAGATTACATTTTATATTGGTCCAGTACTGAAGGCATTATAAAAGATTTCAAGTCGCTATCTTTAGATAGTAAAAAATAAGAACTTAATGCAAAAATTTACTCTACTATAAAGTTGGGAACGACCTCATCATCCATCATCACATAGTGAATAATAAATATAATTGATATTCTAAATCTGTTCTAATAAATTATTCTTATTGTTAGTTTTATTAAATATTAATTTAAAAAGAGACATTTTGATTGTAATATTTGGTACTTATAGTTATCAATTTTTATAAGCCTGCCTTGAGAAGTAAGAATTAAATTCATTGCGAGCTTTTATAATACAATGAAAGTTGAAAACATTTAGTAGTTGTGTAGGAAAGCCCTCATCTGATCGTCACCCGGTGACCAGTTTGAGGTTACAACTTATAACAGAATTCCACTTGGAAGTAACAAATCAGCAACGGTCCAAGAAAAAAATAGTGTATGCAACTCGAACATCATCATTCATTTGTTGCATAATATACTATTTTGGGTTACCTACCGTTATTTATTTGTTCATAATACAGCCTTGGTAGTGTAATGCCTAGCGTGCCGGACTTTCACCCAAGCAGCCCGGGTTCGACTCCCGGCGCTGGCAGATCTGGTTAAGGTTTTCTGCAGTTTTCCTTAGCTGTAACAAATGTGGGATTTGCGCTGTTCCATCTATAAGTCGGCTGCAGCCGCACATTGGGCCTACATAATAATAATCGCCCCCTCCCTCCCGCACAAGCTTATAGCTTCTGGGGCCTTGATTTAGGTTATGGGTTGTACTAATTATTATTATTATTATAATGATTACTATTTCAATTTAAAGACTAAATCTGTAATGAAATTTTTTTCAATGAATTTAATAAATGACTTATTTAATTATTGGGTGTATTAAATGCAGAAAAATAGTCTGCAGAGTATGTTGCGTCTAACTTTTCTTTCTAAAAGCAATAATACAAACAAACTTGCCAGCCTCGGTGGATTAGTGGTTTGCATGTTTGCTTCATAATCCAAGGAGAGCAGGTTCGATCCCCGGCTGAGCTGGTAATTTTTAATAGCGGAGAAAAATTAAAAACATGCCTTCTTCTAGGATAGGAAGTAAAACTGTAGGTCCCGTGTCAATGCGATGTTTCGCACGTTAAAAATCCCTACTTGGGGTGGAATTCCCCCATATTCGGCTAAATTCTAGTAGGGTCGGCCAAATTATCATAGCAATCGGTGCCATAAGGTACGAAGGATGCTCCGCCATCCTGATTCCTCGCCCAAAAACAAACAAAAACAAAATTTCATTTGTTTATTTGTTCATGACAATTGCTATTTCCATTTAAAGATTTGCATAGAATCTAGAATTTTGGACATTTCTTTAATGTTTGTTTTCTTCTTTATAAAACAAAATTGAAAAATTTACTTCTCGAAAAACGTCAAAAAGATTTGTGTTATTTCATATAACTTTTTTTCTTCCTTAAATTGAATTTTCATCTTTGTGTTGCGTTTATTCGTCTTTATTTGATGAATTATAGTTTTAAGAATGCTCTTTTATTATTTTTTGCACGTACGATATATAAGGCTCTACTTTAGTCTCCCAAAAGAGGGAGTAAAGTAGCACTTTTACTCCCTGAGGGAGTATAGTAGATTACATACCGAGGCGGGAAGTGTTTCATTCCTGTCGAGAGCTAAGATAGCTCACCGAGGGCCCAGGCCCGAGGTGAGCTAATGCTCGAGACAGGAGGAAACGTCCCGCCGAGGTTTGTATACTATTTTATTCGGAATCATCATATTTTTTAACAAATAATAATTATTTACAACTGACAACTGAAGTGACAAACTTGACCTAATAATGCACCCGCCCTCTACCGAGCAAACTACGAACTTACAACAGGTCGGGAATGATCACATTCCTGACCAAGAGAGGGATAACAGGTAGGGAATGATTACATTCCTGACCAAGAGAGGGAATTAAAAGTAAGTTAGGAATGGTTAATTTCCCACCCTCTGAGGCGGTTAGGAATGCACATATTACCATATGATTCCGAATAAAAGTGTTTCCTTAACAACAACAAGTAAACAACAAAAAAAAAGTAATCGCGGTACATGTTAGGATTTATTATCCGGAAACTATGTGATTTTGGCAATTGTCCGAATGACATGTAACTAAATTTTCGAAATTTTGAATTTTTGCGATTAAGTCCTTTAGGACGTGCAAAAAATAGCGTATATACTACTGGACTAAAGTGTTTTCTAAGTGTTAATTAATAATTTAAAAAAATGCATTTTAGTCCCTGGATATATAATACACATTATGTCCGCTCGGGCGATTATGACATGATTATGACCTATTTTGCGGACTGTTTCTAGAGCGTAAATCGCTAAATTGGAGCACCCCCTTTTACTACTTTTGTTTACGACGTCTCCATAGTAACAAGAATAATTATAGACCATAGCACCTACCTACTTGAAGTTTAGGACTTTTAAAATTATTTTTATTTTAAATTAAACTTAATTTAAACTTAGACCGCACATTTAACGTACGCATTTCGGGCTTAATTAGTGTTTTAGAGCCCTTTATCGTCTTAGCGTCTTCGGTTTTCGCTTCAGGTGACTGCACGGGCTCTAAGACACTCAGTTAAGCCCTTAATATACTATTAAAGACTAGAAAAAGCCTAATCTTGATTAGGCGAAATGTCATTCGAAAAAAATATTTTATTCTTAATTAATACAAAAAAATAAAAAGGCTGCAAGTCGAAGATTTATTAATCTCTTTTACAATGTATTTTAGTTTTATTGCCTAATTACAAATAATCAGACGTTATGAAATTAAATCTAAATATTTCCCTATCGTTTTAAATTTTGTAACAACACAATAATACAACTTTTCTAAACCGATTTCCGCTCGTAAGAAATAAAATCGGCTATTTAGGGTATTTCCGTTCGCTTCTGTAATAGAATTAAAATCAATAGTGTATAACTTTCATTTTCACCGTTGCCACTTGTTCGGATCTCACTTTGCGCATCATTCATACAAGCTTCACACAAGAAATTATACGTCTGAAAAATATACATCTGGCGCAGCGACTCCAGGCGTCAACTCCTTGAACTAATCTGTATAATTCTAGCCATTTTGGCAACATCTGAGGTCCAGCCCATTTTTTCAGTATCGCCAACTTATAGCTTCGAAAAGCTCTAGACGAAATATTATCGAATTTCAAAGTGAGGTCCGTATACTTGTCCTCACTTTGTTTGCGGACCTCACTTGAAACGTGAACTTTGTTCATACGGACCTCACTTTATACACTAGCGGTAAATATATATATATATATATATATATATATATATATATATATATATATATATATATATATATATATATATATATATATATATATATATATATATATATATATATATATATATATATATATATATATATATATATATATATATATATATATATATATATATATATATATATATATATATATATATATATATATATATATATATGATACTTCACTACTTTTCCGGGTTTCACTCCGCGTTTTCACTATTCGGCTCCTAGAGGAACCAGACAATGGTTGACGACGTTTCGGCAAGATCACACTTGCCATCTTCAGGTCACTTCTAACTTCCTTCTGCTTCGCGTGGTTACACGATGTAGACTGACGTCTTGCTGCTGCGGTTGGTCTTTATATACGGTTACGGTTTTGCGCATGGTTGCGGTCGGCTGGTTTTTGGCGCGGCTGCGTGTCATTGGTCTCGCTTGATCCGGTGGCTTTCTCTCGCTTTCCCTTTTATCGTTCTGCTGTGCTGGTTTTCGCTTCTTGACGGTGATGCTGGTTATAGCTGGTTTCCAAGCTGATGATAGTCGCTGTGTATCGTCCCTGGTATTAAGATTGTTCGGACGTTTCTCGATCTCAATGGCTTCTCTTATGGTTCGTCGGGTCTTATGTTGTATATTCGCTAAAACTTTTGTATTTTCGAAATCTATGTTATGAGATGTACCACTTACATGTTGTGCTAGTGAAGACGTTCTCTCATTTTTGTTGACTGCATTTCGGTGTTCTTCTCTTCTTACTTGAATTCTTCTGTTGGTCTGCCCTATGTAGGATTCCCCGCAGTCTTTACATGGGATCTCGTATACTCCTTGGCTTTCTAGTGGTATTTTTGCTTTTGCGGATGGAAGCATGTTTCCAATCTTCTTGTCGGTGTTGAAGATGGTGTCGATGTTGTGTTTTCTCAGCACTCTACTTATTTTGTCCGTGGTCCCTTTGATGTACGGTAAGTGCGCTTTGGATACCGATGTTTCTTCTTCCTTTGGCTTTGGGTCCCTTGGTGTTAACGCTTTCTTGATATTTCTGGAAGAGAAACCATTTTGTTTTAATGCCAACTTCACCTGTTCTAGTTCTTGATGTTTATTATCGTCATCAGTCAATCGTTGTGATCTAGTTATTAATGTCTTGACTACTGACTGTAGTTGCGCTGGGTGGTGATGTGACTGCGCGTTCAGGTAGCGATTTGTGTGGTTTGATTTTCGGTATACTGTGTATCCCAGGCTGCCGTCTTCCTTCTTGATTATAGATACATCTAGGAAAGGTAGTTGATTGTCCTTTTCCACCTCCATTGTGAATTTGATCTTCTGGTGTATGTTGTTTAGATGCTGTAAGAAGGTCTGCAGCTTCTCTTCTCCATGGGTCCATATAATAAAAGTATCGTCTACATATCTTAGCCATAGTTTAGGTTTGTCACTTGCCGTTTCTATTGCTCGGACTTCTAATTCTTCCATGAATAGGTTCGCTATTACCGGCGATAAAGGTGATCCCATAGGTGCTCCTACTTGTTTGTACCGTTGATCTTTGTAGATGAAGTAGGTGTTGTTTAGGCAGTGTCTTGTTAACTCGATGATTTCATTTGGGACTTGGTATTTCCGTTGTATCATATCTACTGCTTCTTTTACTGGAACATTCGTGAATAAAGAGGTTACATCAAAGCTTACCAGCAGATCTCCTGGTGCCACTGTTATGTCTTTTATACGCTCGATGAAGTGGCTTGCGTTCTTTACGTAAGATTCGGCTTCTTCGGCATAAGGTTGCAGTTGCTTGGCCAGGAATTTCGCTAGAGGTTGCAGTGGTGATCCAATGGAGCTTACGATGGGTCTTAGTGGTACACCTTCCTTGTGGACTTTTGGTAATCCGTACAGCTTAGGGCATGATGACGACTTCTCTCTCGGAATTAGTTGTAACTGTTGTTCTTGACTGAAACTGCAGGCTTTTATTTTGGCTTTAGTGGTCTTTTCCAAGTATGTTGTAGGATCCGTTGAGATTGTTTGGTATCCAGGATCATTTAGTAAGGTTTCTATTTTTCTTTCATATTCACCCTTATCCATGACTACGGTTGCGTTGCCTTTGTCTGCTGGTAACACGATTATGCTAGTATTCGCCCGTAGGTCGCGTAAGGCTTGGATTTCTTCGTGGGATAAGTTCTTCTTCGGTGGCTTGGCTGTTCTCAGTATACGTGACACGTCTTGACGTATAATTTCGGCGGTATTTCCTGGGATCCCTGTTATTGATGCTTCGACTCCGCAAATAATGTTTTCTATTGGAATCCGGTTTGGCGCTACTGCATAGTTAAATCGTACTGTAAGTGGTACATCTCATAACATAGATTTCGAAAATACAAAAGTTTTAGCGAATATACAACATAAGACCCGACGAACCATAAGAGAAGCCATTGAGATCGAGAAACGTCCGAACAATCTTAATACCAGGGACGATACACAGCGACTATCATCAGCTTGGAAACCAGCTATAACTAGCATCACCGTCAAGAAGCGAAAACCAGCACAGCAGAACGATAAAAGGGAAAGCGAGAGAAAGCCACCGGATCAAGCGAGACCAATGACACGCAGCCGCGCCAAAAACCAGCCGACCGCAACCATGCGCAAAACCGTAACCGTATATAAAGACCAACCGCAGCAGCAAGACGTCAGTCTACATCGTGTAACCACGCGAAGCAGAAGGAAGTTAGAAGTGACCTGAAGATGGCAAGTGTGATCTTGCCGAAACGTCGTCAACCATTGTCTGGTTCCTCTAGGAGCCGAATAGTGAAAACGCGGAGTGAAACCCGGAAAAGTAGTGAAGTATCATATAATATCCGCGGAAACTTAAAATGTAACATATATATATATATATATAGATATATATATATATATATATATATATATATATATATATATATATATATATATATATATATATATATATATATATATATATATATATATCTATATATATATATATATATATATATATATATATATATATATATATATATATATATTATATATATATATATATATATATATATATATATATATATATATATATATATATATATATATATATATATTTATATATATATATATATATATATATATATATATATATATATATATATATATATATATATAATTATCCGTTAGTGGAAGTGTTAGATATTTAATTCTTATTATTTCTATATTTTTATCTAGTTATCTATTTTTCTATTTGCCTTAGGGACGTGTGATAATGACAGCTTAGCTGTCGAAACAATTGTCAGGTTATAATTTAATCAATCTTGTGAAACCTTTTATTACTCTTTTTATTTCATTATTATTATTCAAACATCGTAGTTCATTTTCGGAAGTTCACTTTCCCAATATTGAAGAGCTTGTATAGAGTAATTTACTTCTTGGCTCAGTACGATAGCGCAAATATTAACCTAGTTATGATATTTTCTGAAGCTGGATTTTTCCTAAAAATACGGTAGTTTGATGTAAAGTAAAGAGATGAGTGAAACAAAACAAAAACAGATAAAACAAAATAATGGTATTTTTCAACATTGCAAATTTAATGGAATATTCAGAAAGAAAACAAAAGAAAAACAGAAAATGGTCAAGCAACAACTTTTGATTATTTTTGTTGATTTCATATGGATTGACCCTTGAAATAATGCTTGGTGCTGCTATTAACATAGCGGTTAACAAATGGTGGCAGTTTTTTAACTTGTATAATTACACTTATTATTCGCAAAACAGTAAAATAAAACAGAGTTCTTTCGGCAATCATATATGCTCACGGGTATTCAAAAAGCTTTATTTCAGGTACACTCAGGGTTGCCAACCCTCCGGGTTTGACCCGGAGTTTCAGGGAAAAATTTACTTTCTCCGGTTTCAGGGTTTTCACGCAAAATCTCCGGGAAAATAAATTTTCGCCGCTAAAAAAAATGGCATTACAGCGCGCCATGTTCGCGATGTTTGCTATCAAAACTAATTTCTTCTTTGTCACAACGTGATTTCACCTTTGACCCTGGATTCTGGACTTCATTTCCGATTTCTGATTTCAGTACACTTAAGAAATTCGCGCTGGACGTTCGCTGTTGTGACTTGTGATTGTGATTGTGAATTGATGTGTTTTAACTGTTATGTAATTGTATTCATCATTGTTACAAATAACTTTTTAAGGTATAAGAAATTATTATACACTTAAGAAATCTATTTTCAAAAAAATAAATATTTCTTAGATGTCATCAGCTGATGAAGCAGGACCAAGTCAACCAAAGCAGCAAAAAAAACACTACTACTGTAGTTTTCAAGATTCATGGCGCGAAAATGATGCATACAAAAACTGGCTTCTTAAAATTGATAAAGAAAAGGCAAAATGTAAAATCTGTTTACAAACATTCACAATTAAACACGATGGCGAAAAAGCAGTTCGAGCGCATTTTAATAGTAAGAAACACAAAGAAATGACTAAAACAATTTCATCCAATCAACTTTTAAGTACCATGTTTGTAAAGAAAGGGTTAGATGATGAGTTAGAAGTTGCCGCGGCAGAAGTTGCACAGGTTTATCATGGAGTTTGTCATCACCACAGCTATCTAAGTATGGATTGCGGAATCAAACTAAATTCAACGATATATGGCGATTCTAAATTATCAAAAAAAATTCGCTGTGGCAGAACAAAAGCAGAGAGCATAGTAGAAAATGTACTTTTACAGAAGTCGATTGAATTGGTTTTGGAAGAAATGAGCAACTTACCTTTTTCAATTTCTACTGATGCCTCTAACAAAGGAAATAGAAAATTTTTTCCAATTGCCGTAAGGTATTTCCATTTAGAAAAGGGCATCCAAAACAAAATTATAGATTTTTATGAAGATTCAGATGAAACTTCCGCAGCCATTACAGAAAAACTAAAAACTTGTATGTCGAAGAAAAACTTAAGTTTTTAAAATTTAGTATCTTATACTGCTGACAATGCTTCAGTAAATTATGGAAAAACAAATTCTGTTTTTCAAAAACTTTCAACTTTAAATAATAAATTAATTAAAAGTAACTGCCAATGTCATGTTATCCATAATGCGGCAAGAAATGCTTGCAAAGCATTATCATTTGATGTTGAAAATCTTACATGCAAAGTATTTGCTGAATTTTCAAACAGTGCCAAAAGAAAGGACGAATTAAAACAATGCTTCGATTTTTTGGATATGGAATACGAAGAGGTTCTCAGACATGCACCAACAAGGTGGTTGTCTTTATATAAAGCAGTAGAACGCCTACTTTCGTCTTGGCCAGCCATCAAAGCCTATTTTCTTGAACTTGGGGAAGAGAACTGTAATAAAGTAGTGTGGGGCTTCATTGAAGATCAAGAAAACACGGTAGCTGACGATATCTGTAGTTTGACCTTACCAGAAGCTTATTTGTATTTTGTACATCATTTTATGTATTTAATGACACAAACTTTACTTAAATTAGAAAGCAATACTATCACTGTTACAGAGGTAGATGAAATAATGAGATCTTTAAGAGATCAGTTGCAAAATAGACTTAACGATCGGTTTTTTGGTAGCAAAGTTAATTCCGCCCTAAAAAATTTTAAAAGTTCTAATTTTGTCAAAGAGGCTCTACAAGTCTATACCAGAGCAATCGAGTATTTAAATAAATGGTACGATTTTGATAATAATGTTTTCCAAAAGTTTACCATCTTTAATTTAAAAACAGAGCAGTTTAATTTTAATGATATTGTAATAGCAGCCAAATGTTTAAACATCGAAATTAATGAAGATGTCCTCTTTGACGAAATTCATGCAATAAAGAAAGTTTTACCTGACATTCTTCCAGTTTTATCAACATTATCTGTTGATAAAAAGTGGGTGAAACTTTTGTCTTCTCAAAACGAATTTAGGTAAGTGTCCAAAATTGTGTGTAGTATTTTAGCAATACCAGTAAGCAATGCTTTTGTTGAAGGAATATTTTCTTTAATGGGAAACATTTGGACGGACGAAAGAAATAGACTTCGTCTTGAACTAGTTAAGGGCAAGATTTGTACTAAAGTAAATTTTAATATGAGTTGCGTCGATTTTTTCAAATTTCTTAACAATAAAAATCAAATTAATCTTTTGAGGTGTGCAATAGGTACAAAAAAATACTCATTTAAAAATCAGTAATTTTATTTTTTATGTATTTGTTTTGTAAAGTTATATATAGTGTTATTTTTGTTTGTTTTTAGTTCCTACTTTTTTTTGTTAATTGCTTAACAATAATAACAATAAGGGCGGCAAATAATTTTTATTTATTCAGTTTCAAAAGAATATGTTTTAAGTTAAAAGCAGTTTTTTTTATATTTTGTTGATAATTAGGTATTTAAGACAATAATTCTTGTATTCACCAAAAATTTTTTTGAATAAAAACATATTTTTTTATACCTACCCCTTAAATATATATATATATATATATATATATATATATATATATATATACACCAACCGTCGCAGCTCACAGATTTAGGGGCCACGCCCCTTTTTTCGAAAAAAAATTCGGGCTTTTCTCCGGGTTTAGCTTGGCCTCAAGTTGGCAACCCTGGGTACACTGCTCAACTAATACAATAAAAAAGTTACCGCCAACACTTTTTTGATTTTCGGTTGTTTCTTAACGTTTCTTGGCTAAATATTAAATTGAACTAAACACATAATATAATAAATATTAGCAAAAACAAATAAAGGTATACAGCGGCATACTAAACAGTATTGCATGCAATATTCCTAAAAAACATCTCCAACGATATCGAATGGGACTTTATGAAAATAGCCCTATTATATAGCTTTAACAGGAAAATAGCGTGGCATATGATTGACTGAATTTTAATATTACCATCTCGTATCCCGTACCAATAGCCTCAAATTAGGCCACAGACAAAATTTAGCAGGGTAATTTTGTGGGAAATCTTTGACGTTCTGCTGTTGCTGAATGACAACCAAATCTAACTAACTACACTCTAAGTAATATTTGTATATGTGGATAAATTAAGAAAAATATTCAAAAGGTTTGCCTAGTAAACATTTTTTCAGAAATACTAGATACGAAAAAGAATCTTCAAATTTCAGTTAGCCTAAAAACAAAGATAAAACAGGTTTCTTCTCAAAGCCCCTAAAAAGGGCAAATAATGACAGATATTAAAGTGTAATAATTATTTATCAATATAATGAATCAAAACCTTCAAATAATGTTCCTACATTCACTTTTTACAAACTCACTACAGGAATCTGAAAAAATTATTCAAAATATTACCTCGAATTATTCCACTCTACCTATTATAATTAAACGGCTGCTTTAGTGATATCTAGTTTTTCTTCATTACCATTATAACTAATATACATTTTTAAATGAAAATTAACGATTGTTAAATTAAATAAGAAGGTAGATTTAAGAATCTTAAAACACTCTTTGACTTAGGTTTGACGCCCCTCCGAGCTGCCGCCCCGAGTCGCGACCCTACTAAATTTTACATAAATTGGTGCATAAATAAATTAGTCTGTCACTGTCATCCGGTATATTTCAAAGCCCTCCTAATGGAGTACCTATTATGGAGCATTATAGAGTTTACGCGGAATACGGGAAAGAGAGTACTGTGCATTTCTGATGAAAAATGGACTTGTAATTTTTAATGGTCGGCGAGGGGGGGATAGATTTTCTTACAAAACAAACACAACATAAAAAAGTAAACTTCATATTTTAGATTATTATCAGAAACAAATGTTAGGAAATACTTTATGGAATAATAACTTCAGTTATGTAAATTCTGGTATAAACCTTAACAATAAATAATAAGATGATTGACAAACCTTGAAACATAAACCTCTGCATTCGTTACATCACCAAATCGTTGTTAAAATTAAAAAATCTTTCTCATAAAAGTTCAAAAGTATTATTTTGCAAAAGTAAATTTAACGTTCAGTCAATTATTTCTAAGATTTTATAACTAACGGTAATGTCTACAAGAACAGCTTATTTAAGGTTTTACAGTCCTCGTTTCTGCAGTCCATTAGAAATTCTGATTTTTAAAAACATTATTGAAGGATTAGGCTTCGCTTTAAAACAAATGTCGATAGATAAATCCATTCTCTATAATATTCTTTGATTCGGCATCATGTTCAACTAACTAAAATACGAAAGAATTTGCTCTAATTAAATAAAAACCTTCAAACGTTTATGCCATATTATGAGGTTGCTTTTATGTTTATCAATAGCTTCGCGAATAAATGAGATTTATTAATTAAAGTATAGGCAACCAACACTTCATCATACTGTTATTTGAAAGTAGGAAATATGAACAGTGAATAGGTATATGGAACAATAGAAGTAGCAGGTAGTCGGTTTACCTTTACTTAACTTTTTGGACAATAACAAGATAATCCCTATTTGTCATTTCAGTTTGTCGTTTTTACAATAAGGAAACGTAAATACTATTCAATGAATTTGGCCGAAGAATTAGTAGTATCCTAAATATAATTTTTTGGTACAGCATTACGAACGACAACGAACAAACTCGTCAGCTGATATACTATGCTTTTTCTAAAAAATAAGGTAACACAAATAGCTGCAGATATCAAACTTTACCAACATTGAACCTTGGATACTAGAAATTGAAAGAAGTTTCGGCGATTTGTGATTTTGCTAAAAATTATAATTGAATTTAAAGCACATGAAGGATTTTTGAACCAGCGATTTATCCGCTCCAGAAGACTTCCTGGAACTCTAAAGTTCCATTCTATTCTTTCTGTTGGTATCGGAAAAAGTTGTATGGAAAACTTATTAATTTTCAAATGATTGTTTCGTGTTTGAATAGTCGAGTTTGAATCATATAATATATGTACATGTACCTACAATAGGTTTGCTCGCAACCGCGTCCCGTAGACTTCGGATAATAATTCTTGTTGCAGTGTGCACAGTGTATACGCACGACTATAGAAAAAATGTATCGACTTCCGATTCCATTAAGATACCAAGTTGAAATTTTATTACAATGATAAGGACATATCATGCTTTCTGATTTTTTTTGGAAAAATTAATGGAACCGATTTTGAGAAAAGTCAAAATTTGTTAAAAACTCAGATAATATACTATGTTACAAATGTCGGAAAAACAAACAAAAATTACCATAAATAGTCCATTTCATTCTCTTGCAAATGCAAAAATCCGACTTTCCTAACTAATACGAAAGCGGAGTAAATAGCATTTGAATATCGCGATGTACGTTTAAAACTGAAAAAAATAAACCTCTATATCTCGCGAACGATGTATTTATGGGCAGTCATATTTGAGCTTTATATAAGGTTTGGTAAGGGTATTACATGAACAAAATATTAAAAAAAATCTATGAGGGTACTGCGCCAACTTTGGTCGAATCGGCGTGGAATGTATCCTAAATTACGTACATTAATCTACTAAATACGACATTATAGGCCAGTAAAATTAGACCCGTTTTGGACCGTTGGTGGAAATAAATGTTGGAAAGCGGGAGATCGTTTCGATCGCTTCATTTGAGGTCAAATATAAGTATCCTAGTTTTGCACGGTCCCTCGACTCGAGCTTACCTGAGGGCATCAAAAGAACCACGAAATCTTCGGACCTTTTTTAGTTTTTCGCTTATAACTCCAAAGCGGTGCTTTTCAACGAAAACTTCACTATTATAAGAATTAAAGAGCATTAAACTTTGCGTCGAATGAGTATCCAACACTTTAAAATCGGTTTAGTGGTATGGTCGAAATCGACAGCCGAGAAACGGAATTTTACAAATTTTTGATTTTCCGAGAGATCGGACGCCCAGAGGCTTTCCGTATAAAAAAGCCCATTGGACTCATTCTGATTGTTAATATAAGTCTAGAAATACCTAAGCTTTGATATTATAGGGGTTGCCGGATTAACTTAATGGCCATTTTTTGTTATCCCTCATCATAGCAATTAGAATCAATTCATATGAAGTAGTGTAGTACTGGTCACTCGATCATTTCGAAAAAGATTAATTTTTTGTGTGTTATCACCCCTAAGTATTGGTAGATCAAAATCACTGTAATTTTATTTTTATTCCATTTATTTGAAATATGGCAGCCATATTTGTTTCGTGGTGCACGACGTTGCTTGCAGTTTTTGGATGTAAACGTAACTCTTGATATCTGAAGAACGATTGATCCTAGAGACCTGCGCTAAAAATGATTGTATTGCTCACATGTCGGACTACATTTTTTAATCATAAACATAATATTCATATGACCTATCATAACGAGAACTTCAAAGCCCATAAATACCAAAATAGTAAAATTTCAAATTTAAAATATTTTATACATAAACTACCTCTAACCGTGTACGTTTAAATAGAAAATCCGCCATAAGACTTCATTTTTATCTAGATATATGAAATATACCCCCCATAAAAGCGTAAATTTTTGTAAAAACTTTAATCTTCGGGATTAAATTACACCCATAAGTAAGCGTCCTACAAAAATTATGTTTATGATTGAGTCCGACATGTGAGCAATACAATCATTTTTACCGCAGGTCTCTAGGATGAACCGTTCTTGAGATATCAAGAGTTATGTTTACATCAAAAAACTGCAAGCAACGTCGTGCACAACGAAACAAATATGGCTGCCATATCTCAATGGACGCTTACTTATGGGTGTAATTTAATCCCGAAGATTAAAGTTTTTACAAAAATTTACGCTTTTATGGGGGTATATTTCATATATCCAGATAAAAATGAAGTCAGGGCGGATTTTCTATTTAAACGTACACGGTTAGAGGTAGTTTATGTATAAAATATTTTAAATCTGAAATTTTACTATTTTGGTATTTATGGGCTTTGAAGTTCTCGTTATGATAGGTCATATGAATATTATGTTTATGATTAAAAAATGTAGTCCGGCATGTGAGCAATAAAATCATTTTTAGCGCAGGGCTCTAGGATCAACCGTTCGTCAGATATCAAGAGTTACGTTTACATCAAAAAACTGCAAGCAACGTCGTGCACCACGAAACAAATATGGCTGCCATATCTCAATCAAATGGAATAAAAATAAAATGACAGTGGTTTTGATATACCAATACTTAGGGGTGATAACACACAACAAATTTTCTTTTTTCGAAATGTTCGAGCGACCAGTATTGCACTACTTCATATGGATTGACCCTAATTGCTATGATGGGGAATGATGAAAAATGGCCATTAATTTAATCCAGCAACCTCTATAATATCATTGCTTAGATATTTCTCGACTTATATTAACAATCAGAATGAGTCCAACAAGTATTTTTATACGGAAAGCCTCTGGGCGTCCGGTCTGACGGAAAATCGAAAATTTGTAAAATTTCGTTTCTCGACCGTCGATTTCGACCAAAGCACTGGACCGATTTTAAAGTGTTGGATACTCATCCGACGCAGAATTTAATGCACTTTAATTCTTGTAATAGTAAAGTTTTCGTTGGAAAGCACCGCTTTGGAGTTATAAGCGAAAAACTAAGAAAGGTCCGAAGATTTCGTGGTTCTTTTGATGCCCTCAGGTAAGCTCGAGTCGAAGGACCGTGCAAACCTAGGATACTTATATTTGACCTCAAACGAAGCGATCGAAACGATCTCCCGCTTTCCAACATTTATTTCCACCAACGGATTCTATTTTACTGGCCTATTATTCTAAAGTAAACTGATAAATACAAAAATAACGAAATTTAAAGAATTTAAAAATATTTATAACAAAACCAACAATTAGGGGATACCGAAAAATGATATGTATCTCAAATTTGCAAAGGTTCAAAGCAGTAAATATAGATATAATACGGTCTTTCAGAATCGCTCGGTTTCTCTAGTCGTAAATTTTTAAAAGATAGTGAAAAAATTTAGGACGGTTCTTTACTTTACTTTGGGTGTAGGCATATTTTTATTTCTCACATTTCTGAGAAATTGATTTAAACCTTTAATAGTAATTGTTTGACCATCGGGATTTTACAAAATAAATCCTGTTTAGTCCTCTTGCTTAATTCTAGATATCAGGTAAAACGCCATGATTAACAATAGTAGCAGAGTAGCACCTTCTTAATCTTTCCGCCAAGTTTACAAATGTTTAAATTACCTATTGCAGTAAGATCTGGGCACATTAAATGGTCCGACTATAAATCACTAAGCATTATTATGCTGGCATAAGATTTCTTAGAAAGTGGAACATTTAGGTGAGGTAAACGGCTACTTAACGTAATGCTTACCAAATGTTTAACCCTCTCTGTCTACAGTTCAGTTATTATCTTTATAAATACAATTGAAAAGCAGGCAACTTTACGTACACCAAATTGAAATTTTTAACAAGGAGTGTAAAACCTTATGGTTTATAAAAGTATGATGTAGATTTATACCGGGTGTCCACTCTCAAAGTCGATCATAGGCAATTAACATTGTGCATTTGTAACGGTACATTTTCTATCGGCCTCAAGTATGTAGAATTTTATATTTATATTTACAAAAATCTTAAGTTCGGTTCTACAAATTTGCATTCTTTTTAAAATATAAGCGTTTCAAAAAATGATAATTCAAGGCGTTCGCAGTTTTAGAGGAAAAATCAATACTTGCTTTTTAGTTGCTGTGCCCTGATTCGTTAAGCCAAAACACGCGACTCGTTGTTGATTGGGTACTTAGAAAAAAGCAATACTGTTCGTGAGTGAGACCTCACTATTGGCTGATAATCCTACGCGGAAATAAGAACGCGGAGATTGGGGTTGTAGCGTCGCGTCACTTACTTGCTTCCGGCCTCTGCCTCGTGGCAGACGTCTCTCGTTTGATCTTCCAGTAATGAAGGTCGACATTATTGAATTCTCGTTCTTGTTTAAATAATTAAAGAAGAGAATCTCCCGCTCAAGCAAAGAGTGTGGACGTCTTTCGATTGAGTTCCGATAAATAGTGGTTGATTTTGAATCAATGTTATCGAATTACAGTTTATTAATCCTTTAGAATTAAAATAAATTCTAAATACAGTACAGTACAGTCTTAGTGTTATTTTGTTGCAAAGTGCAAGTTTTGAAAGGATTTACGTTTCGTTAAATCGTGTTTGAAAGATTTATAATTTTATATCGCGAATAAACAATAGTGGTTCATTTTATGGTGAAGAACTACTAAAAACAATTATTTCGTTTTGTTTGGTTTTAAGACTAGTGCAGTTTTTCATAAAGAAAAATCATTTAAAAATGATCCAGAATTTAAAGACCGATTTTCGTTCTCGTATAAATTAATACAGTTAATTAGAACTTCGCGCAAAGAATGTAAACGCATTAAGTGGTACTTGTGATTAAGATTATTTAAATTTCTGAGAAACATTACTGTTTTATTTCGTGAATAAAAGTGAATACGTTATAACTTATAAACATTTTAAAATCTTGGATTGTTTAATGTGTGCTCGATCAAACTTATTTGTGAAATCATATGCGCAAATGACCACGAGACCACGTTAATGTTAACAACGATCTTCACAATAGAGGCCATTTTCCAATTTCTAATGGATTGTTTTTGTTTCTCTTCTACGAGTTTAGTTGGATAAAAACGAAAGGTATTGTACTTTATAAGAAATTGTTTATTATTGCAGTTTAGTTTAAGAATCCTTTATACAAGGAACTTTGTAATTTTTTATTAGGAAGAGAGCTCTCTATAGCATTTAGGAAATTCAAGTCTTTAATGTTAAAGAATTTTAAAATAATCAATGCTGATAATATTTAGACTAATCTAATTTGCATAATATCCTTTAGATATTTGTTTGTTGATTTTTTCGACGAAGTCAAGTTTACATAATTTTAATAATTAAATAAATTTTGCTGAATAATTCTATTTGACCAATCTAATAAATTTCTTGGTTACTTTTGCTGATTAAAAGGTTTTGTGTAAATCTGTTTTGATTATTTTGCTGTAATTATCTTAGAGAGGTTAATCGTTATTAAATGAATATTAATTTTACTTGTAATAAACCTATGTCGTGTGTGTTTTATTATTCAAGTGCTTTGTTATTTTTTTATCTATTTTCTTATTGTTTAATAAATGTTTTCAGTTTATACTAAAGATCTAAAAACGGAACCATATAATTATGAACATTTTATTTCATTTTTATTCCAAATTTTAAAACATAAACAAAATCTTTTTGTTTTCAATCTAATATTTAATTCATTTACTGGTTAGTGAATTTAATATTTTTTTAAGCTTATTTAATTAACATCATTGGTTGTTTATACTAATAAACACTTTTAAACTTCATAATCAGATGGCGCCCCTTTTGAGTTATTATCAGTGTTCTGAAACCTTTATCTACTCCTTTTCACAATTTATACAACTGTGGAACCAATACCTACGACCTGAATACTAAATTTGTAAGAGAGAGCTAAATCTCAAGCCGTGGTGAATATTCTGAGTATTGTATGATAAAGTAAGTATGAATAATTTTATAGTTTTTATTGTTTATCTTGTGTGAAAAAACGAAAAGTTACAATTGGCGCCCAATCGCGGGGCGTTGTTTCGTTTACGAGTTTTTAAAATGTTACACATTTTACTTTTATGTATTTTGCTGTACTTCTACTAAATCCATACATAATAAAGTATTGAACAGTTTAAATAGTCGTTATTCAATTTAATCATACTGTAACGTTCTTTTTAAAATAATAATCAAAATGCTGTTTAAATTCGTCTATTAATAAATAGAAGATTATTTACAAGGCACTTAATTAAAAACACTATAACTATAAACTATTTAACAAACTAAAGCATTTAAATAAATGCTAGGTATTTACAAATTTATATGAGGACTATTTATATAAAAACTAACTATTTATGTATTACAATAATTATTAACATTTATTTATTCAGAGTACATTTCAACACGACGCCGGTTAAACATTAACTGCTTCCTTCTACCCGCGATCTCAATTTATATTCATACGATGACTCGTACATCTAGAATATTCGATGACGTGTTGATGAGTCATACACGCAGCTGTCGGTGACGTCAATAAGGCGTGTTGATGAGTCATACTTGCACGTGTTGATTGATGAGTCATACAGTTGATGATACATCTAGAATGTTTGATGACGTCATATGTCGGTTTACTATTCGTTACACTGCCCCCCTCTTCAAGTCTGTTCTGTCCCAGAACAGGTTTTATTCTCTGGTTTCTGTAGAAAGGGTCGTGACGGTATCGACAGTCTTCACCTCGGCAACATGTTCCCTTACGGTAGAAATAAGTCTACACTCTTTGTTGGCCTTGATGCGGGCTGGGGATCGAAGCTACAGACTAAGATCTTCACATCCGTGTCTCTAAAGATAACTTCCTGCAGGTTTCGAACGATTCTCCAATCTAACTGGTCCCGCCCACAGCCGAGTTTGGGAACTGCCAATTTGTTAATACCCCTGGTAAGCAACTCGGTCCTCAAATCCCATAATGCCCTCCACAGGTCGACGTAACTCGGTTTCTGGTAGTAAAACTGCTTGGTTACCAAGTAGTAAATGGAGCTGTTATGATCAGGCAAGTGTAAGGCTTTGCCCATTGCCATAAAAACGCTCCCTAACTTTCTCCAAAGTCTTTTTCACACCGAAGTGTCCTCCTGAGGCACCGTCATGGAGATGTCGCAATACTGTAGCCACTCGGCTTCTTGGAGCCACGAACTGAGACCTAATGGTGGTGCCATCTTCATTCTCCAGCACTCGCTTCAAGAGATTGTCTTCCACCTTCAAGGACTCCCATTGGGCCCAATATGCTTTGAGCAGTCTGTTGAAAGGGCTGACGTCCTCCCAGGCAGGCCTTTCTCCCACGCGCTTCCATTCCAGTACCATTTTTAGTTCGGGATCAGCCTCCTGCTGTCGTTGCAATTCTTCCGGCAACCAATTGTCGTTGACGATGGTAGTTCTTAATACTTGGCAAACCCTCTCTTCCAAACGAGAGCAATGACGGCAATCCGTTGGACAGGGTCTTCTTGAAAGAGCATCGGCATTTCGATGACTAGTGCCCGCTGGATGTTCTGTGTCAAAGTCGTATCCTTGTAATCGTTCGATCCACCTTGCGACCTGGCCTTCAGGATTACGGAATTGTAGAAGCCATTTCAACGCTGCATGGTCCGTCCTCAATAAAAACTTCCGTCCGTACAAGTATTTGTAGAAGTGCTCAACGGACTTCACGACAGCCAATAATTCTTTTCTGGTCACACAATCATTCCTTTCGGCTTTCGACAAAACCTTACTAAAATAGCCGATGACCTTTTCTTGTCCATTCTGTATCTGAGAAAGTACACCCCCAATGGCCAGGTTACTTGCTTTCTGTGTCAAGTATTGAATTTCCATTCTGTCCGTGTGTAGCTCAAAATTGGCGCTGTTGTCAAGGCACGCTTCAACTGTTGGAAAGCTGTTTCGCACTCTCCGGTCCAAATATACTCGCGCCCATCTTCAGTTAACCTTGTCAGGGGCTTCGCTATATTGGCAAACCCAGGAACGAAACGCCTGTAGTAGGTACATAACCCAAGAAAACTACGAACTTGGTGTTTATCTTTCGGTGTTGGCCACTCTTGGACTGCACGGATTTTATCGGGGTCGGCTGCCACTCCATTTTGTGATACGACATGCCCGAGATATTTCACCTCCCTTCGGAATATCTGGCACTTTTTTGGACTCAATTTCAGGTTGGCTGCACGCAGTCTCCGGAACACTTCCTCCAGATTTTTCAGATGTTCACTTAATGATCTTCCAACTACGATCACGTCATCTAGATAGACCAGGCAAGTCTTCCACGACAACCCCCTCAGGATGGTCTCCATTAGACGCTCAAAGGTGGCCGGAGCGTTACATAGACCGAAAGGCATAACCGTAAACTGCCATAGTCCGGAACCAATAGTGAACGCGGTCTTCTCCCGGTCTTCAGGTTCTATTTCAACTTGCCAATAACCACTCTTCAAGTCCAAAGTCGAAAACCATCGTGAACCAGACAGGGTATCTAACGTGTCGTCGATGCGTGGTAAGGGATAGCTGTCTTTCTTGGTCACGTTATTGAGCTGCCGATAGTCCACACAAAATCTCGTTGACCCGTCCTTCTTACTGACCAGGACCACCGGTGATGCCCATGGACTGCTGGATGGCTCGATGACCCCTTGTTCTTCCATATCGGTAATAATCTTCTCAGCTTCTGCTCGCCTTGCTAGAGGTAGACGCCTCGGCTGCTGACGGACAGGCATAGAGTTGCCTGTATTGATTTTATGTTTTACTATATCTGTTCGTCCCTTCTGGCTATCGTCAAGAGCGAAGATATCTTGGTATCGGTGAACCAAACCCTGTACCTCTTTCACTTCCGTTCCATTAAGGTCTTCGCACGAACTAACAACCATACCCACTAATTTTTCACCATGGTCTTTGGGAACTGGTTTTGGAACATCAGCCATACACCTGGCTACTCGGAATACTGGTACACCCTGTCCCACAAGGGTACTCTTCTTCAATGTCACCGGATCAACATTAACGTTCATAAGCCTCACCGGTACTGTCTTTCCAACCTTGATCAGCGCTTTTCCCACCAGTATGCCACTATGGATCTTCTTATCACAGACAGGCTCCATCATTCGCACACATCCTACCCGAAGATCTCCATCCAAACCTGCCTCGACAACCATCTCGCTTTGACCCGGCAATATCACATCTTGTATCAGCAAAACCCTTACAACAGGATCTTCTCGTGGGTGCAACGGAAGTTCTTCGTTACCGACCTTCAAAACACCCTCTTTTAAATCCAACGTAAAACCAAATTTTCTCAGGAGGTCCAATTCCCAAGATGAAGTCATCAGTGATATCGGCTACCAGCACCTCATGATCACGTTCTTCACTTCCAATGCCAATCTTCATCTTCACCACTCCGCGTGTTGGTATCACTTCACCTGTCGCTGTACGAAGTTGAGTAGTTGTCTGTAACAACTTCATACTTGTTCATAGAACGTTAGGGCGTATGATGGATTTTGTCGCCCCCGTATCAATGAGTAGTGGAACAATTCGATTCGCAATTTTCCCATCTATGAACAAACTGCTGGTACTATTCCTTGATGTTACGGCATGGACGGTGATCTCTGGAGCATCTTCACTAACAGTCAACGTTCGCCCTCTTTTGCCAACTCCCTTTAACTTTTCCGACGGTTGTACTTTTCTTATTTTGGGACAACGGCGTTCTACATGTCCTTGTTCGCCGCAGTTCCAGCAACAGGGCCCTCGAACTTCTTGCTGATTCTTCTTACTGTTCTCTTCCTTCTGAAGAACTCTCATTAATAATTCTTCTAGGCGATCTTTGGAACTGGAACCTTCCTCTTCTTCCGCAACGGTTCTAACTCGCCCGTGGCCTCGGGACGCTTGTATTGCAGCTTCAAATTCTAAGGCGTGAGCAAGCGCATCATCAGTTGATCTTGGTCGTGCCAGCCTCAATGATTGTTGTGTTTCCCCGTCTCTTAACCCATCAATGAAGGTCTGCACAGCGAGTTGTCCCAGAAATGAATCGGGTGCCGTAGGATACGCCAATCGGACAAGCCGCGCAATATCGGCTTCAAACTCCTGAAGGCTTCTCCTTTCTTCTGGACACGATTCTTCACTTGCGCGTGATACACTTGTTGAAGATGCGCGTCTCCATATCTCATCTCCAATCTAGACACTAACAACTGGTAATCATTTTCTTGTCCTGTTGGGATTGTTTGAAGGACGTTCAGTGCGTGTCCACGTAAAGCCACAGTTAAAGAAACGGCCTTTTCCTTGCCTGTCCATCCGTTGGCCCCAGCGGCCGCCTCAAATTGTTTGTAGTAGGTGGACCAAGGTATCTTTCCATCGAACGTGGGTGGTTTTACTTTTATCCCTACGACAGTACCCTTTTCTTCTTTAAACTGTTTCTTTACTTGATTAAACGGCCACTCAGAAGTTGAGGGAAACCGTAGTTGCCTCATTCTTTCTTCCAGCATTTCGGTTGTGTCGTCTTTCTTAGTTGTTGGTGGTAATTGCATTTGGGCTATTTTCTCTTCTACCATCTTTATTACCCTATCTTGTTCCGCCAAACTACCTTCCAACAGTCCTAACGCACTGGCATTCTCAAAAAATTCTTCGAAAACTTTATCTTCTAACGCTTTGACATTGTCCTGCAATTCTTCTTTAAGCCTTCTGGAATTTTCTTCAGATTTCCTGGAATTCTCCAGTATTTCTTCCTTTAGCATTCTAACATTTTCTTCGGACTTTCTAGAATTGCCCAAAACTTTTTCTTCCTATGCTTTAGTGTTCTCCATTAGTTTTCTAGAATTCTCTTCGGACTTTCTAGAACTTTCCAGTAATTCCTCTTTTAACATTCTAGAATTCTCTTCCGACTTTTCCAGTAATTCCTCTTTTAACATTCTAGAATTCTCTTCCGACTTTTCCAGTAATTCTTCTTTAAGCATTCTAACATTTTTTTCGGACTTTCTAGAATTCTCTTCCATTTTACTTAACAACAAACTAGTATCAATTGCGGGTCCAGGTATCTCGAAGCGATAATTTTCAGGATCTTCCTTCTGTTCTAAAAGCCATTCTCTTAGCCGTTTTATTAAAACTTCTTTCTTTCCATTACTATCTAGGTCTCTCTCGTCCAATTCCCGTTTTAAATCTATCACTAAGAGATCTTTTAACAATTTCATCGCCATTTTAATTAACTATTTGTTGGAATTGTTTTTAACGCTATAAATTTATTCTCACAGCACTTTATTTATTACACGATTTTATTTATTTTAAAACTCCACACCTGACACCA
Source organism: Agrypnus murinus (assembly GCA_929113105.1). Lineage (NCBI taxonomy): Eukaryota > Metazoa > Arthropoda > Insecta > Coleoptera > Elateridae > Agrypnus > Agrypnus murinus. The sequence goes on from OV816026.1 coordinate 193,981,854, forward strand.
TTGTAACGTTCTTTTTAAAATAATAATCAAAATGCTGTTTAAATTCGTCTATTAATAAAGAGAAGATTATTTACAAGGCACTTAATTAAAAACACTATAACTATAAACTATTTAACAAACTAAAGCATTTAAATAAATGATAGGTATTTACAAATTTATATAAGGACTATTTATATAAAAACTAACTATTTATGTATTACAATAATTATTAACATTTATTTATTCAGAGTACATTTCAACACGACGCCGGTTAAACATTAACTGCTTCCTTCTACCCGCGACTCAATTTATATTCATACAATGACTCATACATCTAGAATATTCGATGACGTGTTGATGAGTCATACACGCAGCTGTCGGTGACGTCAATAAGGCGTGTCAATGAGTCATACTTGCACGTGTTGATTGATGAGTCATACAGTTGATGACTCATACATCTAGAATGTTTGATGGCGTCATATGTGGGATTACTATTCTTTACAATACGCTAAAATGAAATAATTTGAAAAACATGGCTTGTCATACTTAACAACGATCAACTTTTAAATTAGTATTTTAAAATAAATATTGCGGTCTTAATATTATTATCATTAGTATCACTTGATGCGCCATAATTTTCTTTTTCTATTGATACCGTTATACAATGTTAAATGCATATATTCGAGTTTGAAATCGAAGAGGTTGTATAACTATATTTACTTTTAAAAGTTTACCAATTAAAAAAATAAAATTTTAAAGAATTTGAAAAATCATCAAATTTTGGAAATGCATTGAAAATGTCTGATTAGGAAATTGAATAAGTATACGAATTAAGGCGTACTTTTAAAAAATCGTTTGTAAAATCTCCCCAAGTAATTAAGTTAATACTATCATTCTGATCATAAGTTTAAACAGTACTTATATCCTTAAAATAGCGAGAAAAGCATTACATTTAAATCTTTTTTTAAAGAAAAATCATTTAAATAGGTAATAACTAAGTAGTATACTACTTTTAAGATAAATGTCGTACGTGCCGGGCCACACTGGTGTAGAATACAAAAAACGTGATCGAAAATCATAGCAGAATAATTATTTAACTAATATTATTTAAAACAACGCTATTTAAATAGGACATACACGGTGTTCCCCGACGACGTCAGCGAAAACGTCGTCGACGACGTCGGGGACAAGGTCGAAATAATGAGGTAATCTTTACATTTACTGTAATTTAATGCATAAACAACTTGTAACTTCCAGCTGGACTGTTATAATAAAATTATGAATATCGTATTTCTTTAAAACATCAAAATGAAAAAAAGCATTATTGATAATAATCATTCATAATAAAATGTGTACTGAATCTCTTTCTTTATTTAGACGTATTTCGAAATAGCTTATGCAATTAACAAAAGTCTTCATAAACGTAATAACCTTGACGTCACCTTTCGGTGGAATTACAAATCAATCTTTTAAAACTTTAGTTTTTTTTTATTTCATTGTTAATTTAGTTCAAAAATGGATATAATTAATTAACGCAGGATTTAGGATTCCGAGTTCCAGTGTGCAAACGATGTACAATTTTCCGAAACCAAAAGGAAGATTATCACTTACCAAAGGACAATGGTAAAAATCTGCTGATTGTTATCATATCTGTCATCTTATTAATAGTAGTAAAAGCATTTCCTACATTTTATAAGTTGGCTAAATAATACCTACTGTAGTTTCAACATTTATAAAATATTGTACATAAATAAAATTAATCTTTCAAAAAGTAGAAAATTCTCAGTATGTACTTATTTCCTATTATACAAGAAAATAGATGACATCAAGTGTTCAGGTGACAATTATTAGTAGTATAGATTGTTATTATCTTCCAAGGTTATCAGGTTATGACCCATATTGTAAACATGATTTGTAAAATTAAGAATCAGTTTACATCAAATTCGGTTGAATTTATTAAACGGTCTCTACAAATGCAACAAAATATTTATTTTACTAGAATCAGCACATTCTTGATGAACAACGAAAAAAATGATATTTGATACCTATATAATAATTTGTCCATTGACCTCTCCTATACCAAAATCAGCAGATTTTTACCAGTGTTCTTTTACGGAAAGTCGTTTATAGGAAATTATTGTACATCGTTTGCGCACCAGAACTCAGAATCCTAAATCCTGCGTTAATTTTTAAACTAAATTAAGAATGAAATAAATAAAAAACAAAAGAGTTGATTTGTAATTCTACCGATGGATATCAATATTATTCCGCTTATGAAAAGTTTTGTTAATTGCATAAGCTATTTCGAAATACTTTAAAGAAAGAGATTCAGTACGCATTTTATTATGCTCAAAAATGCTTTCTTTCAGTTTGATGCATTAAAGAAATACGATATTCATAATTTTATTATAGCAGTCCAGCTTGGAAGTAGAAGTTGTTTATGCATTAAATTACAGTAAATGTAAACATTACCTCATTATTTCGACCTTGTCCCCGATGTCGTCGACGACGTTTTCGCCGACGTCGTCGGGGAAGACCGTGTATGTCCAACATTAATGTTTTTGGGGTCGCTAAATCCGAATATGATAGTACTTTTACGTTTTATGTTCGAATTAATGCTCTAAATTGTTTATAATTGCAAGCTTATTCACAATTAACTCTATTCCAATTTAATGCGCTCTGCATATAAAAGCCTACCATACAAATATCATTTCAGATATGGTTATAAAACTTGGAAAATGTGTAAGAAATGCAACAGTAATTATTTATATTATGAATATTCTTCTAAAGTAGGTATATTGTAGTTTCTGTCGTAACTGAAAATACTAACAACATTTTCATAATAGGGTCATTCCATGCCAAATCATCACAAAAAATGACCTTTTCAACCCGACCATCTCAGATTTTCGTGAAATTGTTTGGATGGTAGATGATATACAGTAGCTTACATATGTAAAGTTATAGCCCTTTAGTGATACACGGAATTCACATAGCAGGGCTGCAAATATGATATAAAATGTAAGATTTACGCTTCCAAGGTGAACAAAAACAATTCAAACTATCCTTATAATTATTGTAGAACTTTCATCTTGGGCTGGTTTTAAAGCTAAAGGAACATAGTTTTCATAAAAAAGTGGTTTATAATAAAATATTGAGTTTTCCATTCAAAGGTTACATGATGTGACCTTTGACCTTGAATATCTAAGAAAGTGTACCTTCAATTTTTTTAGCATTACAGTTTGATGCAGTCTCTCTTTGGTGTACTTAAGTTTCATTTTGGGAAGTCTTTGAGAACTAGAGTAAAAAATTGCTTACTATGGTAGTTAAACACCTTTTATACAAAAGGCATAAGGGTAAGTTATCAGGTATATAATATAAATGCAGATACCTGCAAATTTTGTCTACTAAGACAAGTACAGATTTGATGTTGTACCTGTACCTACAGATAATTTTTTGTATCTGCAGGTACGATATAATTACTTGCTACAGGTGTTTTGGTTTAACTCATTTATAACTTTTAGAATATTCTAAAATTAATCATTTCTTTCAATAATCAGATAGATTTGAAGATATACTTTAACAACAATACACATATTTTCTTTAATCCTCACCGGAACTAGCCTCATTAGCCTTTTTTTGTCAAAGGCGCCCGTATTCCATAATACCACTCTTACTAACTGCAACGCATAAATCAATCTTGAGGGGTAATTTGCAAGTATTTGCTAGAAATTCAAAGATGATTATTTCCCACAATATTTGTAAATTATGAAAACACCTAGTTCATTTATTCCTGATTGTTCCTCCGGTTTGTAGGCCAACATCTGCTGTTACAGGGATGGAATTGCAGACTCTCAAGTAAGGGTTGTTTACAAATGTTATTGTAAACCTAATCGATTGAATCCATGTGATTTTGTAGCTTAAATACTGAACAATAAATATTCTTTATGTACTTTGTTTTACGGTTCTTTATAGCTTTATACTTTACACCCAAAGATACGAGTTTTTAAGAATAAATTATTTTCATAAAATTGCTATTTTTGTACAACTTTGAACGCGTTTTGTGATGTTTTATGAAAAGTAAAATGCATTTTGAACATGAAACATCGTAGTTCATACATTTAATTCTAATCTATAACAGTTTGAACCATGTACATGAAAGTTGGAATTTTGATTTTCGATCACGTTTTTTGCGTTCTAGCCCAGTGTGCGGCCCTAATTCTTTTTCGTAGCTTAGTTAGTTAAAATCGGGGCGGTAGTAAACCAAAGTCGCTGCGGTCCCAGCTTCGATTCCATTGACAGTTAACTTTTTAATTTTCTTAGAACACACAAAATTCAGAATTACACTTTTTTTGAGAAATCTACTGCACGTATTTTAAAATTAAACAGTATCTATGTTCATTATTTTCTATTAGTTATTTTCCAATGGTTAACAGTAATTTTTTCAACCATTTTCTTGAAAACAATATTTTCACTAATTATGTAATTACATTTTCACTAATTTTGCAACTAAGTACTTAACAACCTAGTCAGGTTGTCAATACAACAAGATCATTTTTACTTAATCTTTCAAAATTTCCACATTAGAATTGCAATTTTAAGGTTATGCAGAAAATATTTTCTGGCAGAAAAATTGTTTTAAATTAGTATTTTGAAAAAAAAATTATAATGTTACCTGCCAGCTGGAATCAAACCTGGAGCGACAGTGACTTTCGTTTATTATCACCCAGCATCAACTAACTACGCTACGAAGAAACATTAGAGTGCGCGGCACATTTATTTTAAAAGTTGTTAAAAGTCGTATTTATTTATATAATTTTTCTTTAAAAAAAAGGTCTAAATTTAATTTTATCACAATTTTCAGGATATTAGTACTCTTTAAACTCATAACGACAATGGTAAGAAAAAATAGTAATTTTAAGTACTTGGAGTGATATTACAGCTGATTTCCTAAAAGCATGGGTTAATCCCTATATTCGATTTCCTAATGAAACATACGGTATGTAGATACATAAATTTTCTTTAGCCCCCCCCCCCAAAACCTAGACCTAGTTACGTCTATGAACGCCATCCATATTTATTGGTGCGTCTTAGTATAATTTTTTCGCACTCATTTAGTGTCTAATCATTTTATTAATTCATTTTGTTAATTTCAATTAATTGATTTGCCATTATTTTTATGAATGGCAAATTAAAAAAATAAATATGGACGTATAAACATAGTAATAACAATATTTAGTTATTAAGAACATAACTAATTAAGTATTACTTTTGAGAGAAACGGCTTATTCTTTATTTTTTTCTAATTTTTTTTTATTTAGAAACTAGTGTTAAGCCTTACTTTAACTTTTTAGGTTATGAATTCTTTGTTTATATCCTTACTAGATATTCGTACATAACCATAGAATACGGTTTTCATAGAAACGCTTAAAAAAATCTACATTTGAAAAATAGTTTGACTATATCAAAGGTTTGGGTTAGGTGGACTCCAGTAGATTAATTTTGTACGCCTCGGTATAACTTGATATAACTAACTGATGTCAGAATACTTTATACCGTGGGTTAACACTAGGGGGTGAACACTAGTATTTATCGGACTGGTGTTTTGACACATTTGAGAGTAATTAAGCAAACGTAGAAACCATGGCATCTTGATAAAGGAATAGTTTGTTTGTTTGTTTGTTTGATTTTGGGCTAGGAATGAGGATGGCGGAGCATCCTTCGTACCTCATGGCACCGATTGCTATGATCATTTGGCCGACCCTACTAGAATTTCGCCGAATCTGGGGGAATTCCACACCCAGTAGGGATTTTTAACGTGCCAATCATCACATTGACACGGGACCTATACAGTTTTACTTCCTATCCGAAAAGAAGGCATGTTTTAAATTTTTCTCCGCTATGAAAAATTACCAGCTCGGCCGGGGATCGAACCTGCGATCTTTGGATTATGAAGCAAACATGCAAACCACTAATCCACCGAGGCTGGCTTATAAAGGAATAGTGTTCGTCAAGATACGGTTTTGATATTTGTTTAACTACTATCAAATGCAACGCCAGTCTGATAGCTACTAGTGTTCACCCCCTAGGGTTTACACACGGTATAATGTGAAACTAATCATGGAAAACTTAAAAATGTAGAGGCGTAGCCTCGTAGCTAGTCTTATTTTATATAAGGTATTTTATTTATTTACCAGTTTCATCATCAAAATGATAATCCAATACATCTTCCGTGGCTCGATAAAGATTCCAGTTATGAAACTTTGCTACATCGACTGATACATATATTTTTTTATAAATGTAATTCCATTTTAACCCTTGAATTAACTGGTATATTCTTAAATAACTGCCTTCAGACAAAATATTATGATAGGTCTCTTTTCGGTGTATTTCCTGAAATTGCTTAAAATTGTAACATACTCAATGTAAGTTCTTTATTTGTAATACGTCTAATAATGCTAGAAGGTTGTAGCTTTTAAGTCACAGTTATCATAAAATGCAATTTTACCTTGTTACAAGGAGTTACATTTTATGGATAGGACTTTGGGTTCATAATTCAAAGTAGGTAAAAACTGTTATTTATTTACAATTAAGATCATCAACAAATATTATCTGTAGTGTGAACTAGTGACTATCCCGTTTTGCCAAGAAAAAACATTTAAAGAAAAAAAATTGCCACGCATTTACTAGCATCCGACTTGAAAATTTACCATTTCATCTAACCAGAGGCTAAGAGGTGAGTTTATACGAGGTCCTTTTATCATCGTTTCTACCACATCTTGAATCATTTTGATTATAGTATTTTTATCGTCTTCATTTAGAAAGGTAGAGTCTTTAATTATTGTTAAAGTTACACCTTTAACGTTATTCACCATTTCCTTTAATTTCATATAGGCATCGAGTGAAAAAGACCGAACGGTATATCTGTCCGCTAGAGGGTCTGCAGTATTCCTAAATGTTTAGAAATTCTATACAAATAATAAGAAAATAGATATTTAACACTTACCAAAAAAATTCTTGCATCTTATGAAAACAGGAGGGAGACTTTAGGGAATTAACAATTTCTTCTAAAACTCTCCATATAATAAAATTAGCTAATATTCTATAAAACGGAAAAATGGAAATATAAAGTTGCAAGAAATACATCATGATCTGCAGGAGTTAACTTACCGCTCTTGGAATTTTGATAAACTATCTATTAACCATACAACCTTCGCAGGATTGGATATCAGTATGTAGTCTGTTGCTGAGATTTGTGCTACTGGATGAAGTATCTTATTCATATAATCTAACCAATTAAAATTTGAATGTTGTCGACGCTGAATTGCAGATACCGTGAACAATTCATCTACAACAGGATCTTCAGTATCTTCAGTAAACCATTTGAAAAATTGCATCTAAATATAACAAATGTTTATTATAAATGAATAAGTAGTTATAATAAAATTATAGCAAGTATACTTATAAAAATGATGAAATACATATATGAAAATATTGGCAACCTCTTTTATGTACAGGTTGCATTCATCTACAAATTTCCTTGGCCCAAAGAGTCGGGCTAACGGGAACCGTAGAAGATAATAACCGACCTCAATCAAACCAAACTTGGTCTCGATGTTGAGCCCGATGCTGATGGTCTGAACAAGAAAACTTCCAAAATATCTCTGCTCTTCGAATGATGGCGGCAAGCACTCATAAAACTGAACTGGTTCTGGTTGTCTCTGAAGTTATAGCTGGAGATTTACCGTTCTGCGTGTAGCTTGGTCGATATTTGAATGTTGAATAACATAATGGGAGTGGGAGAATTGCGTTTCTTCTTCATCACTTAAGTGCCCCCTAATCGCCCAACCCGAAGATCGGGAATTATTATTTAGACGTTTTCTATTTAGCTCAACAAACTAAACGTTTTAAAACCAAGTTTGATTGGATCGGGCGTATGTCTTCCGGTACTCATGAACATTCATTTCTACGGTAAAAATTCACCGTCGTACTTGTGTTGCTGCGCATTATTCCGGAATTTATGCGCTGCTCGCGTGCTTCGGCGGTAATTAGTTAAAATCACTTGACGGGCCGTATGTTCCCGATCCCACTGTAATCTGTAGATGTCGGCTCTTGGCGGTTTTCAAATCATTTAGCATTCAATTTCGATTTTATCCTTTGCTAAGGAATAAGCCAAAAACCGAGTTTGTAGCAAACTTTTCATTTTAATATTTACGAACATGGATTTTTCGAAGCAATCACCGATCTAACCGAGAGGACTAGCAATACCCTACTCAAAATTACTGTCTTTTCAAAAATTTCTGTGACACTTTGGCTCTTTCAAAGAAGTCACCACTACAATTACATACCGATAAGTAGATAATATTTAAAGGAATTTATACCTGTGACACCATTGTAACAATATCTTCATATATTTCATTAACTGTTGGAACCTTAATGTCTGGTATTTGTCTTAGTAATAATTCGAATATTTCCATGTCTTCTTTAGTAGGAATCTGTATTGGTCTTGTTAAGGAGACCTACAAATATCACAATTTGAACCTTGTTCCTATAATTCTTTTAGACAAGAAAAAATTTAAAAAAATTAGTTTTTACACTTACTTTAAAAATATGTATATTCGTATTTGCTGAATAAGGCACCACGGATATATTTAAGAATATATTATGATTATAGCCCAGTCTTCTAAGTGTGTAAGTAGCTTCTTTCCAGTCAAATGGTTTTCTAACCCAATAAGAACCCAGACGATAGGGCCATCCACCAACCGTATACAAGACGTCACTTACAGTTTCATACATATTTTTAAACATATTTACATGAACGTAAGGTCTCACTTCTTTTTCACAAAGAGAATAAAACTTTTTTTGGATAGTCAACATTATGTGTTCGTCTAAAGTGTATGGCGACTGATAAATCTTTGTTATTTGCCTTCGTATCTTGCTTTTGAGTGTGGTAGCTGGATCGATATTTTTTTTGTTGTAGCCACCACACACAAATTCATAAAAATTTTCACAAGGATTTACCTTGGAATTGATTTGTGTATTTATATTGGATGCTTCCTCTAGACAAATTCTGCTTTTGCAAACTGTTACTCCCGTCAAGTCTAAACAAAATTAGAAGAATCGTAAGTACTTATAATTGCAAAGCATAAATTTCATATTTTGTGTAAATACAGGGTGTTTTGGAAAATGTGCCCGTCCCATTAAAGGGCAATAGGGAAACACGTGTACAGTAACATCTTACTAACAATTTACTGAAATGTCCCTTTGAAATGACAACCCCCCTTATAAAAATAATAGGCACGCCACTGCAAAGTAGTAGATAAAATTGTATGAAAATTATGCCTATTAAATAGTACATACTTTTAAAAGTCTTCAAAAAATAATCATAATAAACCCAAGCCGGATAAATGAATTCTTCGAAATTGTAAGCAAAACAAAACATTAGGACGTGCTTTTAAAACGTTTTAGCTAAATAATAAACAAGTTATTTTGACCATCTGTAAATAACTGTTAATGACTCAGATCTTTGAAGCTTGTAATTTGCAGTATGCAGTTTGTTGTCAACTTTCTTTGTGTTAAGGTGGTCGTGAACTTGAGTTTCGATTACGTATTAATACACGTTTTAGAATTAATAACCTGAGTGAGGTGGTGTTAAGTAGTTTAATTAATCGTAGTTACTGTTTAAATTATGCCAGAACCAAACACGCCTGCTGAATGAACGGAACTTTTCAAATCAACCATTTTCAGAAAGTACACTCCATATACCGCGAGTGCAATTTTGTCAATGGCTATTGGAACGCAAACAGGAAAATCCCTAGTTTGCACTAAATGTTTTACTCGGGCGGGTGTTTTTAATTCACACAACAGCCACATAAGACCTTTTATTCTGCTCCAACGATTAACCGGTGACTGGCGCCTACATTTTCAGGTCAATGAAGTGTTCGACGAACCACTATTGAGCACCACTACACTTTGCTCGACAGGTACGGGAGTTCTTGAATACATGTTACAAAGATTGTTTGCATCTAAAAGGTAAGTTATACTCATTTTGTTAAAATGACATTCGTAAAATAAAAAACAGGCAATGGAATCTCCATCACAATTAGACAAACGAACGTATGTTACATTTTATTTACCGACCTTAATAAATGATCACGTCATCAAGGTAGTGAGTCACTCGGCAACCATTGCTAAAATTCAATTCTGTTGTTTCTGTAAATTGATACGTACGTAGCGGAGGTCAGTTATTAATTTAGTAGTGCAGACGTGACATCATTGTTTGCTTTATCAGTAATTCTTGTTTAAAATATTACAAACAATTCATAGTCGACTCGTGTCTTGCAAAAAATACGGAAAAATCCTAAATTCTTTTTATTTTTTATTTTTATTTTATGAGTTTTGGGGTCTATATAGTCACCTTTCACCCCCTTAAAGCATTGCATATTTATCCGGAACACCCTGAATAAGGTTATGTATATGTATAATTGTATGATGATAAGGTATGGTATAAATTAATTATTTCGTAAACATGTAGCTTTTCAAACAAAACCCGTCAAAACATCGATTTCTATTTTTAAATATCATGGATATTTAAAAATGGATTTAGCAGATATGTCTAGAGTTCCTAAATGAAAACTTTAACTGTGTTACTTTAGAGTTAGGACACGGGTGTCAAAATCTATCTCTTTCTAGACCAAAACTAAGCTGTCTGAAACAGAGATACTTTTTTCTCTCTTTTTATTTTAGTAACAACATTCAGCAGCTGTCAGTTATAAATTTTAGGTTATGCTGTCATGCTTATTTTTATGCATGTAAAAGTTTTTAATGTGCACATTATCATTTATTTACTGTTTGTACAAAATTTTTTAAACTACTATAATACATAACTATATCGATTTTACTACAGCTTTTAATAAAGTATTAATTGTACCGAATTTCAGATTTATATAATTGTCATGCTAACAGTTTAATTTATTCAACCAATTTTCATGATTACCAACCTTCTAATAAAAGGTTTCAAAATGTGAAATGTCACTATGAAAATTTGACTTGCGTGACTTATAGCATTTTCATTTGGAGCCCGGATTGCTCAATTGCAGATTGCTCTGCGATTGCTCGCAAAACGGGTATGACGTCATTGCTCTTGTGTAGATTGACCTTAGATTGATCGAACAGTGATTCACAATACGCAACCGAATAATAGTTATTTATGGTACAAGTGAGTTAAGTAAGATATTATCCACGAACGAAAAATTTACCCTCAAGGGCCGGTAGGACCGAGAGGGTTAATTTTTCTGAGTGCATAATATCCTTAACTCATGCGTGCCATACAAAATTTTATCCAACACCTCTTTATTTAAGTTTAAACATCGAATTTTCATTGTATAGTTAGTCTGTAGTTTTGACGGTAATAAATTTAATACTTTAGCACGATGACTGGATTTTAATAATATTATGTAACGTAAGCTGGTGATTGGTTGTTATCTTTGAATGAGTGAGTTTTTTTAAAATAACCTACGTTGCTAGGGGCAACGTAGGTTATAATGTAATATAAGAGTAAACAATCACTTTCCTTATTTAAAATGACCATAGTAAACATGGTATTTATATAGAGGTGTTGGATAAAATCATTTTAATCGCCGTATGTTTGTATATAAAATTATAACTAATATTAATAAAACACCTGGCAATACTAACTGTTTTGAACATGGTCAGGAATTTATTTATTAAGCGTGGGTCGCAAAAATGAGCAAAAACGATCAATAAAATATTGTATTGCGTACCTATTAATATAGCAAAACTACCGATTCATCAGAAAATGAATTTATCGTCTCCAGAAAATTACGAACTTTGCATAACGGTTGTTTCTCATTTAAATATTCAATAGTAGCTTCAATTTCTTTATCCTTAGATGAATCTGATGATAAAGATTTCTAATCAAGCCAAACGACATCTTTCATCATCCATAATAATACTTTGAATGCCTTTTTTCAGTTAAAGTAACGCAGATACGGATGAATTAAAGGTTAGGTTTTTGTTTAGATCTAAAGTGATCTGTCTCGTGGTATGGATCAATGAAGAGCACTCTCGGTGTGCTTTTACGCAGAGCGCTTGCCGCAATCGAACACGCAAATCTCGATGACCGGAATGTCAGGTGAACCAATCGAATACAGAATTTGCTCTCAGAGCAATCTAAGAGCACTTCAGAGCAGTCAATTGAAAATGCTATTATATAACACAGTGCTCAGTTCATATTTAGGAACTCTAGATATGACAAACGATAGCGTTTGTCATATCTGCTAAATCCATGACCGTCAGCTTTGTCATTCTTCTGGCTTCTGACGTCATCGATACTTTTTAAATGTAAAGATGGATCATGTGGTACCTCCTTCGAAATGTTTTTTAATTTTTTATCTAATCTTAGCAATTATCATCAGTTAATTAAAACGTAAAGGGTGTGCAAAGAATATTTAGTAGTGATTTTGATGTATGTAGTTGGTTTATAACCTGACGTTTTGGACATTCTTTATTATACAAGAATGTCTAAAAAATAATATTTAAATTGACAAATATCATCTCCAACGTAGTGTATTTCTTTTAATTTAAGGTAAATATTAATTGTTAATTAATGTCTTACATTACATCATATTAAAAATGCAAATATGTATAGAAAGATTTTCACCCTGGCTGGGGATCGAACCCAGATCTCTCGCTCACCGGGTAGGCACTCTAACCAAGTGACCTACCAAGGCGGATCTACAAAAGAATGTTAATTTTTCTCTACGAACTCCTATAGATAAGCTAAACTGGAAATGGCACGAAATTCACACACTAAGAAAAGTTTTATAATGTAAACTCTTAATAAACAATCTACAAAACAAAATAATTTTCCTGACAACAAAATATATCCGTTTATGCCATAGATTGTTTTAAAGTTTTATTGAATTATTTGAAATATATTTTTGTTTATTGTTTCCAGCCTTACTTTGTGGAACTCCATAATCATGAAATAAATAAAGATTAGTAAAACTTTCACACTAATAACTCTAGCATGGAATCATAAAAAGATCCCGAAAGAATGGGAAATTGCTATAATACTCCCTTTCCATAAAAAAGGAGATAGTCATCAGTGTGAAAACTACCGAGGAATATCGCTATTAAGTGTCCCTTATAAAATATACGAAAGAATCTTAGAACAAAGACTGAGAAATAATACAGAACAACTTCAAGATTCGCAACGTGGCTTTAGATCGGGTAGAAGTACAAATGACGCAATGTTTGGAGTCAAACAAATTATTGAGAAAACTATAAGACATAAAAATGAAGTATACATGTGTTTTATAGATCTGATCAAAGCTTTTGACACTGTCTCTAGAAAACTCATATGGGAAGTATTAAAGAAAGAAGGAATAAACAACGAACTAATAATAGCATTAAAGAGTGTTTATAAAAATACTTGGAATTACATAAGAACAGGAAATGTGGAGTCGGAAAAATTCAAGACATGGGAAGGAGTTAGACAGGGAGGTGTTCTTCTGTTTCCCCCTGCTGTTTGTTATTTTGATGGACAATATAACCAAAGAATGCAGAAATAAGATAAAGAAAGTGTTTGTGGGATATAGGAATATGGAACCGATCTGGGCATCAGAATTTCTCTTTGCAGATGACTTGACCATAATTGCCAAGTCAGAAATAGACCTACAAAGAAATTTAAATATATGGAAACAAGCATTCGAAAACAGAAATATGAACATCAATACTGAAAAAACGGTAGTTATGGCAGTGGGGAAAGACCAGAAAAATATAAATATTAAACTGAACGACCAACGCATAGAACAAGTCGAAAGCTTTAAATATCTAGGCTCAACAGTGAACTATAAAGGCGATATGGACGACGAGGTTAATAGTAGACTGGGAGCAGCAGCACGTCTCTATCATGCAATTAATAAAATAATAATAAATAAGAAAGAAATCTCAAAAGAAACTAAAGTAAGAGTGTACACTAGTATTTACATACCAACTTTAACCTACAGCAGTGAAGTGTGGACACTCACGAAAAGACAACACGAAAGAATACAAGCTGGTGAAATGAAATTCCTACGTAGGATTGAGGGAGTGTCAAAAAGAGATAAAATAAGGAACGATGAGATAAGACGAAGAGTACCGATAAAACCCCTAAAAGAAAAGATTGGCTTGGCTGGAAAAGAAGGCTTGGACATTTACACAGAATGGGAAAAGAGTGCGAAGTTAAAGCTATATGGGAAGCGAAACCGACGTGCAAGAAACCCCCGGGGAGGCCAATAAAAACTTGGAATGAGAATGAAGTAAGCGCAATACTAAAGAAGAGAGGAATTGGATGGGCTGAAGCAAGGAAAATAGCAGATAACAGAAGAGAATGGAGAAAATTATATAGACAAGAAAAAAGTGTATAAATAGGTAGTGCAAAGAAACTCTCGACACCAGTATGGTATAAGAGAAAAAGAATAAGAAGAAGAAGTAAAAGTTTCACAGTTTTATTAAAATATAACCTGACATATACAGAAAACCAACACAAACAGACATAACAATACCAAATGAATCTTGTCACCATAAAACACATAGCAAAATAGCAGCCTACAGATCATTAGTGCACAGAGCTTTAACTATTCCACTAACAAAACCAGATTTTAGCAAAGAGATATCAACCATTAAACAACTAGCACATGCAAATCATTACAATCCGAACATGATTGACACTTTAATTAAACAAAAAGATTATAGGTTAGCTATCAAAAGAATATATCCCATTGACAATCAAACAGAAGACACAAATTACATATCTATACCATATTTTGGCAAAATATCAAAAAAAAATTGCACGTATACTAAGAAAAACCAACAACTATAAAATAACATTTAAAACCAACACTAACACTTTTTCATTTTTATTTAATCCTAAAGACAGAACACATGATATCATGAAATCGGGCATTTACCGTTTAAATTGTTCTTTTTGTAGTTCGGTATATATTGGGCAAACACTTAGAACTTTTGACATAAGGTATAAAGAACACGTACGTCATTACAAAAATAAACACCCTGAAAAGTCTAATTATGCCAAACACCTTTTAGAACAAAATCACGCAATGACTCCTCAAAATAATATTAAATTCCTACATTTTTGTAATAACAAACGCAAATTAGACATTTTAGAAGCCTTTGAGATATACAAACACAAACTCAGGGCACCTTTAATGAATGAACAACTTCAGCTCAGTAATTCTCCGTTACTGGAAGTATTAGATATTTAATTCTGATTATTATTATTATTTTATCTAGTTACCTATTTTTGTATCTACCTTAGCGACGTGTTTGTTTATAATTATATTACCTTTGATAATGACAGCGTAGCTGTCGAAACAATATTGTCAGGTTATATTTTAATAAAACTGTGAAACTTTTACTAATCTTTATTTATTTCATGAAATATATTTGACATTTTTTAAATAAATTTGACGATTTCGAAAATACAATTGACGCTTTTCTGAAATCCAACTGACCATTTTGAAATGCAAATCATGATTTCTGAAATCGAAATTGGCAAAAGTAAAATACAATTGATTACACAGCTCCACAAAAAAAAAATTGCCGGCACCCGAGCCGAGAATAGGTGTCCTATATGTTTTCGGGGTCGCTGATCACGAATCTGCACTCAGAATTGCTGTATCGCATCAAAATTTTGAATAAATCGCAAAAAATCGCTAAAGATCGCGAAAAATCATGTTGGTATGCGCGAGAAAACTTAGCCTATAAATCCTGAACTGATAAAACCCAAACCTATAGAACATAAGCTTGTAAATCTCAAACTTATCGAAATTAAATCTGTAAATCTTCAACCCATAAACCCTGAACCGATTAATCCCAAACCTGTAGACCTGAAACACATTAATCTCAAAACTCACCTTTAATTCTATGCTCATAGACGTATATATCTGTAACATAAACTCGTTACACCTCAATCCATAGGGTTATGTAAAAAAACTATTACTTTTATTTTGCAATTTTGAGCTTATTTATCTCCAAACCTATCCATGAAAAACCTTACTTCACAATTTATAAACTTCAAATTACAGAAGTAACAAACAAATTTGTGCAAAAAATCCAATCACATGAGGCAAACTTGTTGAAAAATAGAAGCCACCCCTCGAAGCTGCCGAATGGAAGTCCACCAGACACAAATGTATAAAGTATATAAAGTATATGAAGCATATAGAGAGTAAGCGCGGCGCGAGTATAAGCGTATATCAAAGGTATATACAGTACTGGCTCAAAGCCTGATCGGTAGATGGAGTATCGTCTTGCGCGAAATAAAAAAGTCGCTGCAAGTTATTATAAGAGGAGGAACAATTTTGAATAAAACACGGCCTGCTCTTGCAGTGTTCACCCCAAAATAGCGCGCAGACTCAGCTCAAGAAGCCAAAGACTGCCAAGCCAAAGAGAAAGCAGCACTGAGACACTCATTTTTGTACAATCGGCCCTTTTGAGGGCCATACAAAGAAACCAATAATACCCAGCCATCCGACCTTCATCAGACTAACTTTGAAGATTTAAACATAAAAATTCATTCTTTAGTAAATGTAAATTTATATGTATTTTTTTATTAAAACAACTTGGTTATCTATTTTCTCATTTCCATTAGATATTCAACAAGTACAAAACTAAAAAATACAAAAAAATACAAAATTAGTTTCTGTGTGTTCTATTTTTATGAAAAAAAATTCAATTAAAAGTAGATATTAAGAAATGTCTAGTTGTAAAATAAGTCCCAATTCTTTTTGTTTTGTTTGTGGAATGTATATTTTCAAAAATGGTAAAGCTTTAACAGACACTTTGAAAAGGAAGTACCATTGTCAATATGGCATATCTGCTGAAAATACAAACAATGCTTGGACACCAAATAGGGTATGCTCTTCTTGCGCTGCTTCTCTTCACAAAGGTAAACGACAACGTTTTTCTACTCCCACGATTTGGCACGAACCTGGAAACCACGATGCAGATTGCTATTTCTGTTTAACAGAAACAAACAGGTACAATAACATTCAAAAAAACTATATACAATATCCTAATGTATCATCAGTAACACCTGCAGTTAAATTGAACGTTTCTGTTAATGAAGGTTCATCAGGTGATGTAGATTTCAACGATTCAGTTGGTCAAACATGCGAACAGGATGAACGTAATGATCCTGATGAATCTGATGATTCTGATGAATCTGATGATTCTGATGAACCTGACCATTCTGATAAAAATACGACAACAAATTCCTGTTTTACTCAACATGAGCTAAGCGATTTAGTGCGAGACATAGGGTTGTCTAAGGAAGACTCTGAAATACTAGCTTCTAGGTTGAAAGAGAAACATGTTTTGGCTCCGAAAACCAAGATATCATTTTATCGTAATAGAGATAAAGATTTTAGAAAATTCTTTTCTACTGAAAATGCTCTGGTTTACTGCAATAACATTGAAGGATTGATAAATGCTTTTCACAGTACCATTCCTTACGTAGCAGCTGACTGGAGATTGTTTCTTGATTCTTCTTGTAAAAGTTTTAAAGCAGTACTCTTACATAACGGTAATGTTTATGCTCCTATCCCGATAGCACATTCGGTTGTTTTAAAGGAACAGTATGAAAACTTGAAGTTTATTTTACAAAAATTAGAGTATGAGAAACACAAATGGCAAGTATGTGGTGATTTAAAAATCATAACAATACTTTTGGGTCAACAGAGTGGTTTTACTAAATTTTCTTGTTTTTTGTGTGAATGGAATAGCAGAGCTCGTGACAAACATTATAGGCAAGCAGTTTGGCCATCTCGATCAGCATTGGTACCTGGTTCAAAAAATATAATACACGATAGTTTAGTTGAACCGTCGAAGATCTTACTGCCACCATTACATATCAAATTAGGACTGATGAAACAATTTGTTAAAGCACTCAAAAGCCGTGAAAGTAATGCATTTACATATCTTGCTGTGAAATTTCCAAAACTTTCTGGATCAAAAATAAAAGAAGGTGTCTTTGATGGGCCGCAGATTAGATCCCTACTAAAAGACCAACAGTTTCAAAAACACATGTCTGCTGAAGAAAATGCTGCATGGGAAAGCTTTAGAGCAGTAGTTACAAAGTTTCTAGGAAATGTAAAAGATCCAAACTTTAAAGAAATTGTAGGAGATTTAGTAAAGAACTATGAAAAGATTGGAGCCTTAATGAATTTAAAATTACACTTCCTACATTCGCATCTCGATTTTTTTCCCGAGAATCTTGGAGCCGTAAGCGAAGAACAGGGTGAGAGGTTCCACCAAGATATGAAAACCATGGAGCGGCGTTACCAGGGAGTATGGAACGAACGTATGATGTCAGATTACTGCTGGAGCTTGGATCGTGATACTATAAATGAACATAAAAGAAAAGGTGTTAGAAGATCATTTGAAAAGAAGATAACTCGATTTTACAAAAAAGAATAATAAAAATATATACTTATATAACCTGGCGTAGGTGCCCCCGAAAGGGTTAGTCCTAAAAGAAATGGTACCTCCACATGGTTTAGGATGGGTAAAGCTAGATCCATTTCACAGATACATATGTGGCGTCACAGGGTGGGCTCTCCAAAAAACACTAACGAGGTCACGCCTGACGTCAGCAAGATTAGAAATTCAAACAATCCGGCCCACGCGGCCATCTAATCTATTGCTTCTATGCTAAAATGAAAAATAAAAAAGAAAAAAAAATAAATCGCCAAAAAACAGACTAAAGTCCCGAAAAAATTGCGAAAAATCGTGAAAAATCGTGGCCAGACAGACAGGCAGGTGAATAGACATGCGAGTAGGCGAACTGTCAGGCTGGTCAGCAGGCGGGCTTTTTTTTATCGATTTTTATCGCTTTTTTTGCGATTTTTTTTGCGATTTTTTGCGATTTATTCAAAATTTTGATGCGATACAGCAATTCTGAGTGCAGATTCGTGATCAGCGACCCCAAAAACATATAGGACACCTATTCTCGTCTCGGGTGCCGGCGTTTTTTTTTTGTGGAGCTGTGTTATTTCTGAAATTCATTTGACCAATCTGAAATACAATAAATTGGAGAAGATGGAGATAATTGCACACATGCAAACTGTTCTAGATATAAGGGCTTTATCAAATTTTGATGGATCGGCATTTACTTATAATCAATCAAGATCGCGAGTTGAGCCTGCTGAAAATCAAGAAAGATGCTAAAATAAAGCATAGCGACCCTCAAGTCACCGACAAAGGTGTGTTTTTTTTTGCACTATCCTATTTTTTGTTTGGGGCAGCAAAGTTCAGGTGCTCTTCAGGTAAAATCAAACACGTTAGCAGAAGCTAAATTAACACGGTTTAGATCGAACAAAAAAACGTGGAGCTTCAAAACCAAAGCAGAGCAAGGCTGCTCACTGCTGACATGACCGTTACGGCTCTCAGCAAAACTGCTTCATGAATACATGAGCTTTGTAAAGTGCGACTGCAATGGCACGACTGCTCGTTTTAAACATAGATCTCCTGCCTGGTAATGGGCCAGAATACCGGCTAGTTCATTTTTGGGAACTTCAACATTACCCGACAGAAAAGGTTTTTTTCTGAAGAGGGGCGTTTTGGGAAAATTATTACAGCGCAAACACAAAACGTTCTGAAGATGAACAATTCATCGTATCAATTCCACCCAAAAGCCACCCAACGGTTCTGGTTGACGTACTACACTGTATTTTCTTTATAATGTTTGAAGTACCCTTACTTTTTTATTGGGATCTTACACTTGGACCTTAAAGACGTGCAAGCAATTTTTTCGGATTGCATATTTCTCAAGTTCTACGTAATCTAGCAAATTGCTGAATCAAGGTTATTTGATTGGTGCCTCATAATTCATTTTTATAGAAACCCTTGAGATCATTTTAGTGATCGATTTCCCATAGAATGACCATATTTCAGGGAATACATTGGTATTTTATACACGCGCATTCTCTCTCACTTTAGCGATATATGGAAGTGGAAAGCTAACTCAATCCTTTGTCCCTCCTTTAGTCTGATCCAAACTACCTTGAGTCTCTTACTTGTTCTCACTCTTTGATTGGTTGGTCTCTGACAGCATTTCCAGATTCAGATGAAACGGATTTACCAAGACTACGCTAACAACCTGATCAAAAGATTCAGCAGCTCCAGCAACATAGCTGGTCTAGGTGGAGCAAGGAGTACATATCCGAACTTCAGCAGCGGGTGAAATGACGTTCTCACAAATCGATCCGAGCTACCAGAGAACACGCTTGTTCTCATAAAAGACAACATTTCACCACTTGGAAGATGAAAGATGGATATTCCAAAGAAAATGACCCAATTAAAAAAAGGTGATTTCTTACAGATCTTGGAAACATTTCTGTCCATAAATTAAGTCATGGCTGAAGAGTCCAAAACATTTTATTTTATTTTTAATTCCAACCAAATTGAAATTAGAAACCAAAATGGCCGCCGCGTCATAACAAAATAATATTTCAGCAGCATTTATACGGTTTTTTCGATATCTCAAAAAGTATAACTAAGTGTAATTGAATCACTTATTATTAAAAGAAAGTAGGTAATAGTAAGTTCCTTTTCGACCATTTTGAGATATATATTGTTTCTTACTGAAGTGATAAAAGCGAATCGTTTGGTGATAAAATGAACATACAAGAATGCATTATTTACGTCTGTTTATTTTTAGAAGGCATCAAGTCACTTGACTAAACACACATTTTTTCTAAACTTTTAGTGAAATAATGAATATTTCTTGTAGTTTGTGTTGATTATTAAAATTCATTAAGTCCGAATTTTCAAAACATAGTTTTTTAGCAGAAACAAAAAACAATTCTCAGCAAAACTTCAAAATATCCTGATTATGCAGTTATAATAAGTGAAACACATAAAAATTTTGAAATGCTAGGTAGTTCATTTAAGAATTAGTAAGTTTTTGTTCTTCTCAAATCTTGCTAAATTAACTTAAGCCCTTTTAATAATCAGTGATTCAGTTGGTCTCTTTTAAAATTTAAGCTTTCACTTGATGCAACAAGAATTTAAAAAATATTTAAGAAATTTAGTCAAATGTTTATTTAAAGTTACTGCTCGAAAATTAATTTTTTCCCTTGGTTAATTAAGTTACTGTAGAATTGGAATGGGTAAAGAAAACAAAATGAACTTTTGATTTTAAATAGTATAGGTATATGTAGAAGATTCTGTTAAAACTACAAGACATTAAAATTTCTATCTCTTTTTTTAACAAAACAGACACATTTATAGCGTGTCTCCACATTTTGCGCCCTCGTATCTCAAAATAGGAAGGTATAATAAATATGAAACTTTGTACAGATACTGTTATGTAAGTTTCATCTACATCAACTAATGTAAAATATTGACATCCGTTATAAATTAAAACTTTTGAGCAGGTACATAAGAACGTAGATTCTTGCTGTAGTAACTTGTAGTAAAAAAGGAGAGAATTCATTTCCGAGTAGTAATTTTAGCTAAACATTTGGCTAAATTTCTTAAGTATTTTTTAAATTCTTGTTGCATCACGAGAAAGCTTTAAAACGAGACCAATTAAACTTTCGTTTTACGTTTTGATTTATCGTAAAAACCGTAAATGCTACTCAAGTGCCGCGGCCATTTTGGTTTCTAATACAAATAAAATAAAATATGTTTTAGATCCTCCAGACATGACTTAATTAATGGACTAAGTATTAATTTATTTAAGATTTGTAAGCAATCACCCCCTGTGTGACACAGGTGAGGGTATACACAGAATTACCCATAAATTAATTATTATTATTGAAGTTCTCAGTTCTCACGTATCAGTTTAATGTAATAATAACTAATAGTTTGTGCAGAACGGTATTCTTTCTTATCAACCTAGTGGTTACACAATTAAGTTATTACCAGAAGAAACAAAAATAATAAATAAGAAATGGCTACACAAATGTTTTGGTGAATTATATATTTTATCATATTTAATTTTTTTAGACATCATAAATTGGGCAGATATGTCAAAAGGAAAAATAGAAATCAAAGTTTAGATTTAAAAAAAAACTCTTGTTGACGAAATAATTCATTCCATACTTGATCACCACAGTGTTAATAAATGTAAAAAAAATAAAACAATTTCGTCTATTTACCTTTTCCTACAGGAAACCAAACGGTTGCAAATATCACCCAGAAAATAGCGAAGTCGAAATTTAAAGGAAGTCTTAACAATAATCTTGATAAGAATTCCATTTCAGTTCTTCTATTGAACAAAATAGTCCCAACGACTAATCTAATTGGTTAATTTTTTATAATACACTTTGAAACAATTTCTTATTAGTCCACACCCTTATTACACCACACTCTACTAAACCTGACTGAATGTGATTAGGCGAATTAAACATTTAACATCGCAGGTTTTGTTGTTGGAGCTTCAGATTTATTTGTTTAATCGCTGACGTATCATAATATCCTTTTCAAGTATTTAATGTTATGTCTACCAACGATAGTGCCCATGCCATTTCTTCTTGGTAATCCCTTTATTAAATAAAGACACTTCAAGGTGAGAATAAACCGGAGGTGGTATTGATAAAATGTAATAAGAATAAATATAATACCGCATAATGATCAAATGCAATACTTATAAAAAATGAAATAATAATAATTTGGAACTTTAGAATCTTATTACACCTTATATTTTTTCCTAGTATTAGAAAGAGGTTCAATTTGGTGTAACGAAAATTGCTCATGGAAAATGGGCATAAAAACATTTAAGCGCGGGAACGGTTGTTATTGTTATATTTAACTGATACAAACATTTCTGATAGCCGATGGACGTATATCTGATATAAGCAGTCTTTGAAAGCGTGCTAAATATCCATGAAAGCCTATAAATTATTTGAATCTGGCCACACGAACCTAACCAATCTAGAAGGTCAGTTATATTCAACACCACGTATTTTTTGCAATTCAGTATCTGTTGTGACGCAGCCCGGGAGAATGCAACTACTAGGGCATCCAATCCCGGAATCCCGATTCCCGGAATCCCGGAATCCCGAACATTTTTCAGACCCGTTAATCCCGAGATTATACACATTAAATCCCGGGATTATAAAAATTCAATTTGATTCCCACTTAAACGTGGCAACTGTGCGAGCACAGCGAAGTTACCCTATTTGTGCAATACTATTTTAGTCTATAGAGAGGTTACAAAATACTGAAAATATTTCGAAAGATACTCACCAAAAAGACAGGGAAGAAAATGATGAAGATGAGTATGTTAGTATTGTCGATCTTAGACGAACAATATTTGAAAACGCCCGCGAAGAAAGTCTTGAAGAAAAGTTGTACATAAAACCCTGAATATGGTGCATATAGGTATGGTGCAAACTCAATAAAAAAACAAAATTTAAATCAGACTTTTTTTGGGAAATGGACTTATTCGAAAAGAGTGTATTTCGCGAACAAAACTTAAATGGTCTAAATTCTACTGGAGTCGGCCAAATGATCATAGCAATCGGTGCCATGAGGTACGAGGGATGCTCCGCCATCCTGATTCCTCGCCCAAAAATAAATAAATAAAACTTAAATGGTATATGATTTTTTAATCGCCATACCACCTACCAGCGTGTGGACCCGAGAGAGGCTTGTCTACAACTGGAAACGTTTCACGAAAATCCGTTCTAGTTTAAAACTTTTCTTCAAGCAACAACAAATAATAGTATACATTCAACAGAATTTTTGAATTTTCTCTTCTTATAATTACATCTTGTGTTTTTCGGTTTTTCATATTAATAAATAAAATTAGGATCTTATTTAATTAAAAACATCACCTATAAAGCTGCTAACTTAACAAGAAAAATTAAACTTTCTGCTATTTTACGGATTTAATTTGAAAAGAAATAATCTAAAGGTATAACATTAGGTAGAGATTATTTCTATAATAGTTAGCGTCATTATAGTGATTTTTTTTATAACTTGAATATTTGTATGACTAATTCTTGTTCCTAATTCAAATAAAATCGGCGAATTTGATGAAATTTGAAAATAAATTGCATGAGATATATTTTAGTTTAAATTTAAGTTCGGTCCTGATATATTTAGGCAACCCAACAATCACCTGTGCGCGCAGCTGATTTTCTAAGTACCTATACGAGTCTCATTTAATTTGTCTTTCAGTTTACATAGATGTTCCTGAGTGATATCGAGCTCCAGGTTTTTTCTTTATGGATGGTACTCCATTGGTAGCATTATCATTGGTACTCTAATTTTTTATAGTAAAAAACGCGGAGCCGTCGTTTGGTGGTCGGCGGAAATTTTTGTTGTTTTCATTAGAAACCGATCAGAGGACGACAGGAATTTAACATAACAATATAAATTTGGTCATTTTTAACAAGTTTAGCTTTAGATTGTTAAAAGTTCATAGTCAGACTATCGATAAAACTTACAGGGTAGTTATCTATCTATTTTATTAATATAGAAAAAACTTTTACTTATGACTTTACTTTGCGTTTACTATTAAATGACTGGTACCTAATCTATTTCACTTAATTTCACGTTTACTTACTTTTAATCATTGTAAGTTAAAGCAGTATTCTAACTCCGATTTAAGGACTTTTCGAAATAAGCAAAACTTTTTATAAAGGATGACTTTTTCTTTAAAGATAAGAAAAAGAAAGTTTACAAGCACAGCAGGTCCATTCGTGGATACACTGTATATGTGAGAGCAACAGAATTTTAACAACAAACTTCCTTAGACAATTATTTCACCCTCACTTTGGGCTCAATAGTAAGGGACACTTTGTTTTTGCACATTTCATCTTAAGGTTTCTATTTATACAAGCCGCGAAATAACATTAATAGCGAAAGACTACAAAATGTCAAGTTTTGTTTTACGTGGTCCACTATGACTACGCTTCCCTATAGGGTCAACGAATTAGCGCGTCATTACCTTTCGGGGTCCGTCTCCGAAGGAGTCCCTTCACCACTAGTCCAACATGCGGACTTCCACTATCCGGTCAAATCCAACTTCAATGTAGCTGGAACTTGGTCCAAGGATTTTGCCGTCCCGGCCTACCATGCCGGCATGGCGCGCCCCGACAGAACCCTGCCTGACTACCTAAAAGTAGAAACCCGTCCTATACAACGTGGAGGTGTGGTTGTCTTAGAAGTGGAAAGCTAATAGTTAATAGTATCTAGTTATTAACTTTGTATTCGCATCGACTCTCCTTATAAGATTATCACCAGGGGTAGCCTTCCTGGGCTTAGCCATACCGGTGAATCTCCACTACATTTCATCCCCAATATTCGACTACACCAGATAAAGCATCTGGCGAAACGTTGCACAAGAACAGTGACCAAGGGGTCACTGCCGGGATACCTTGCTAGTTACTATCGCGTCTTGAAGTTCAGCCGTGGCTTGGAGCCATCCCCAAACTAAGAGACGGGAACCCTAAGACCAGTCCAATCATAGTGAGAGCCATAACTACTACAACTGCAGTGGTGACATTTGTTTGATGCCAACCGAGTGATTTTATCTTTATGTTATTTAGCCAATTTATTTTATCCGCTCGTATGTCATACTCTCAAATGGATTTTTCAAATTATAAATAAATAAATAAGAAATTAATGCGGAAAAATAATTCTTCTAAACATGAGTTCAGTTACCACCAGTTACAAATTATTGAGTAAAAGCTCTTCTCATTTAGATATTACGATAAAAAGTCACACTTTTGAATGTTATATGGATATATAAAATGAAATTTTTCAAAATTAAGCTTTCCGTTCCATTGTGTGAAACTGTACTGTAGTGATCTCACTACATATTATAATCAGGAAGGGATTGAATATACAGAGCGTTGCGACATGATAAACAAATCAAGTTAACTGAATAAACAGATCTCCTACAATTAATTATGATTATATTATAAGAAATATAACGTAGCTCTTGTAACCAAGGCCTCAAACGTTATAGTACCACTCGTATTCGAAACACAATGACTGAAATAGTTAATTTACATCTAGCAAAGGCTATGCCTGCAAAGCATTTTGCAAGAAGTTTTGGATAGGTGCGGTGTAGGTAGTTTGGTAAGTTAGGAAGAAGTTGGGGGGCGGGTTGTTTATGTCGGGGGTATTTGTTAAATAACGCGTCTAGAACTTACCTTAGCCGTCGATAGAGCTAAACGATATCCTTAAAATCTCGTTAATGAGAACTTGTTAGAGAGGGTAAGCGGTGGGTATGTACTTTTAATCGATAAGGGTATATACTTTAATTCGTAATTCAAGCATTCATAGTTAGATACAACGCAGAGACGCAACAGACATACGAGCGGAAATTAATTAAAGATTTTTGACTAAGTTAAAGATTACACTAGGTTAGAAATGATTTTACATTGGTTGATAAGTTAGAGGTTAGGTTGCGGATTAGGTTATGGATTAGACTATGGGTTATATTATGAGTTAGTTTACGGATTAGGTCATATTAGATTGTAGGTGATTGTTATAGGTTAGGTTATAGGATGCGATATAGATTAACTGATAGTTAGGTTACATTAGAATAGGAGTTAGGTTAGCTTAAAGTTTACGTTATGTTAGATGTTAGGTTAGGTAGAATTATGTATAGATTTGGTGGTTAGGTTAGAAGTTGGATTTGGGTAAGTAAGAGTTTAGAGTTAGAGTTAAGAGTTTAGAATAACATTAGATTTTAAGTGGATTAAGTAATTTAAGGATTTAAGTTGGGTTGTAGATTAAGTTAGAAGTAATATTAATAATAGGCTTCGTTGGAAGTTACGCTTACTTAAGCGAGATTATGTTATGATGAAAGTAAAGTAAGCATAATAATTTAAAGCATCCACATACATTTTTACCGCAACAATCTTACTGCCTTTTGCAATGGTATTTTGGTGTTTTAATTAAGTGGTATAAAAATGTCCTTGATGGTAGACTCTGTATTATAGCGTTGGTGGTAACTTATACACTACACTACACGAAAACACGATTAAACATAACCCCCCAAAGATGTAGCTTTCAACAGAAATTTTTTAAATTTTATTAAAAATTGGGAGTGTCTACTGCACTGTCCAGACAGAGCGTCAAAAAAAATTAGTGAACTGTCGCACATGCGCAGAAATGGATTTTGAGGAACTTTCAAAGTAACGGTTTCGCGTTTTTCAATAACCTAAAATTATCTAGAATTGTTATTTGTTACATTTATTTACGATTATTTTTTGTGTTTCGTGTGGTGTGTAATGTGAAATTGATGTGGAAACGAGTAAAACATGGAAAGTAATACCGACGTTCTGCTTGATATTAAAGTAGGAGACAAATTTCGAGATTTAGAACAATTTGAGAACAATTTAAAGAAACTATGCAAATCGAAATTTGTTCAGTTCTATAAAAAGGATGCAAGTACCATTCAATCGGCCGTAAATAAAAAAATTACGAGGTACATGAACCCTGCTTTAAAATTCTATTCAATTCGTTGGTGTTGTATTCATGGAGGGAGGAAATTTCAAACACGAGGCAAAGGAATGCGGAAAACACCGTAAATATATATATTTTTCATAGTAAATTGTAATGATTACCTACTATTTATCTACAGAACATTACGCAAAGAGGATTTATGTCCCGCTTACATCCAAGTGAGAATAGCTGAATCTGGTATGGAGTTCATTGTTGTGGGTGTGAACTTTAAGCACAACCACATAGTGGCTCAGGTAAATCGCTTTTAATCTAGTTTGTTGTTAACTTTTTATTGTTCTGATTCAATTTTAGGAACTTTTTAAACAGTTACCTCATAACAGACGTCTCCCTGATGATGTAAAGGCTGATGCAAAAAGATTACTTAAGATGAAAGCTAATAAGCACATGCTGCGAGAGGATTTAGAGAATAACTTATGTCAAACAGTTACGTTAAAAGACTTGACAAATTTGCAACAGGTTTCCAAATCTGTTCAGAATGATATTCACATTGTTTCAGAATTAATTAAAACCAAATTTGGTATGTTACAATGGAAACAACATTTAGGCTTTAATAACAATAACTTTTCAGGAGCTGATTGTCACATTCTAATTGATGAGAACAACATTTTTAAAGGACTATTTTTTATGTCTCAAGAAATAATTGAATCCTTAATTGCATATCCAGAGATTATTTTTTTGGATGCTACCTTTAAATTATTAGCAATTAAAGCACCTGTCTACGTAATTCTAAATGTTGATGGAAATGGTGAAAGTAATATAGTTGCGATTGCTATCCTGATGAGTGAAGACAAGGAGAGTTTGCAATGGTTTTTGCAAAGTTTTAAGAGTTCTCTACCACCAGAAACAGCAGATAAAATCATAAACGTAATCACTGATAAAGATTTAACAGAGCGAGATATTTTACGTCAAACTTTTCCACAAATCAAGTTAAACATTTGTGTGTTTCACGTTCTAAAAATTTTCAGAAGTGAAATTACATGCGAAAAATTCAAAATAACATCAAATGACAAAATTTTGATACTTGAATTATTACAGAAACTTGTATATTCGGCGTCGGAAGAAATTTTCTCTAATCTGATTGATCACATAAGGAAAAAATCAGTCAGGGTATACGACTATTTAAAGGAAAATTGGATTAATATTAGAGAGGAATGGTGTCCATACCTCGGTGACAAATCCAATACTTTTATGAACAACACCAATAACAGACTTGAAGGCATTAATTCAAAATTAAAAGCAGTGATAGATAAGCATAGTTCTTTGGAGGAGTTCATAAATAAATTTGCAACTACTAGAGATTCTTTGGAAAAAGAAAATAACGCCAGACGCACATTCTTAACTGTTAATGATTTTGAAAGTGAATATCTTAAGCTACTAACCCCGTACGCTTTTGAAAAATTGAAGACGCAATTTTCGTTTCAAAATCTGTCACTTTCTGTTGCTGAAAATGCACAGTTTTACAACGTGCAGTACAAAAGCCATCAACTGAAAACTACTCCCAATTCTTGCGAATGTTACTTTCATAACTCGATGGGATTGCCATGCAAGCATATATTTGCAGTGAGACAACATATTAATCAAACTCTTTTTGATCCCGCTCTTGCAGTTGAGAGATGAAAGATGAATTATTTCATGGATAATTGTCGTTTTTTACACCAAAAAGATGTGGGAGCACCTGCTTCATCAAACATCGATAATCCAGTGCATGTTGACACATTGATTGCAGAATCCAGGAAAAAGCCAATGACGTCACAAGAAAAATATAGAAAAACGTTTATAAAAGCTAAATTAATGGCTAGCTTAGCTTGTGACCTGTGTGGGGACAAATATCATAATGTGAATACCATTATTGATGCAATAATCAATGATTTGCAAAATGGAGCAAATGGTTTTGTTGAAAGTGCTGTTTCGTTAATTTCGGGAACAGGTAACAATAATGGTTTATCTAGAAATAGTAAAGAAGAACGCTCCATTGAATATACTCAGGAAGACATTTCTCATAATGATCTTGTTAGTGAAGTTACAGAAGGTGCACTAAATATCCAAAATTATGTGCAAAATATTCATACTGATTCAACGCAAAATATTTTGGAAGCTAGCACAGAAAGACTGGTTGAAAGTGACATAAGTATTACTAAAGAATGTGATAATCAGCCAGAATTGAATAAAAAAATTAATGTTACTGAAAAAACTGAAGTCTCTCATTATGAAAAAGAGGACAGAAGAGAAAAGTATAATACCAATAACAACAATGATGGATCTAATAATGAAATAAGTGATGAATTTGAGTTACACAATGTCAAGGTACCGATATGTAAAAGAAGAGGACGACCGGCAGGTAATGATATAACTGTGATTGGAATTCCAAAACGCAAAAAGAAAACTAAAAAATTAGAACCTTTTTCTAAGAAACCAACCAAAGAAAGATTAGATATATTATTTAGATGGATAATGAAAGATGTGGAGATAATGAAGATCAGGCAAATTGAAGCAAATGATTTACTGCCTATAGAACTGATTGATATAAGGATCTTAGAAGTTAATCTAACTATTTTGAAGAAATTCTTTTCAGTGGATGCCTGGAAATTATTTAAAGATTTTAAGAATCGTATAAGACTGATTGCCAAATGGACATGTAATTACTGCAAATCTGATATTGCTGATAAAGATCCCACAATTTGCTGTGATTTTTGCCTGCACTGGCATCATGTTCGCTGTGCTGGCACCACTACAGTCGCCGGGGGATTATTCATATGTGCAAATTGCAAATAGATTTTTCATTGCTATTTAATTTGTGTTCCTTTGTACGTATTTGTTGTGTTGTGATATTAAAAATAAATATAATATGGAATAAATATAATGAAAAAAATATTCTGTTTTCATTTTTCTTGAAATAAATTATTAAAATAGTTATTTATGATATGAGTGTTAAAAGTGAGATTTTATTTTGAGAGTGGGGAAGATTGTGAAACGAGCGTAGCGAGTGGAGCAACCCCACGAACAAAATTAAATCACTTTTAGCAGGAATATCATACACTATTTTTTCTACAAACACAACTACAGCCTTCAATTTGGTTAAAACGTAACGTAAACTGTCAAATGAAAAGTGACTTAACTTTCTCAACGAAAATATGTCAAACTACTGTCACTTTTATTACTAGACTTTTAAAATCACACTTTTAATTGACGTAGGCCGTGTTAAAGATTGAGTTTTTAACAGTGTTTGTAGAAAAAAATATTGGTACGAATTTTATGTTTTAATTGAATTTGTGGACAGTGACAATAGTTTATGCTGTACTGCCTACCTAGACAGTGTTACAATATACTTTACCACACCGCCCGACAGTCCACTAATTTTTTTTTGCCGCTCTGTCTGGACAGTGCGGCAATAGTTTATGCTGCACTGCCTAGACAGTGTTACAATATATTTTAAAACACCGTCCGACAGTTCACTGATTTTTTTGACGCTCTGTCTGGACAGTGCAGTAGACACTCCCTTAAAAATTTGCAAAAAATAGCTTTTGCTAGATTAAATTAACCTTTTCAGTCATTGTGGTTCGAATCCGAGTGGTACAATTCTCCGTACCGGGCCCAATCTTTCTACACTACATATTAAGTTTAGAGTTTTTTTTGGTCAAGAGCTGTTATATTAAATTTCCTAGTGGAGAACATTATAAAGAACATCAACGAGGTTTTTGCAAAAAATTTATTAAAAATTTGTCACCCACAGAGTTTCTTTAACTTGAACTTAGAAGAGAAGTAGCCGACTTCGCAGAGGGAGATGAACCAAGTGTTTGTATTTATTAGGATAAATTAGTTTCTAAGTTAATTGTCCATAATGGTCCAGTGCCACTAGGTTGGCTTTACACCTAGGTTGGAGCCATTCAGCTTGGAGTCAGTTTCTGTTGGTTTGGTGTTTTTTAGTATCCCATAGGATTAAGAAAAGCAATTAAGTAGAAAACTGCAGTTTTCAAGAACTTTATTTATCAAAAATCATTATGAAAGTTAAAAAAATAGTATACAGTAGTAACTATGTATTTCATTTAAGTAATATTAAACTACTAAGTAATAAAAAACACCAATTAATTATTACATGCCAAATATAGACCTTTTCAGTAGAATTTGCTTGTAACTGATTAAGCCGGATCCACTTTTACGAACTAGCTTGAATCGTTGATATGACAATTTAAAGTAACTTACTTTTTCTTTTTCGTTTAATTTGCTAGTTTAAACGTACCTAGTTCCCAAATATAGATTTCACAAACAATGCTAAACACGTTCGTTTATTGCAACAATTTATGCTATGCTTAGGCCGTTGTGGGTTGGCGCTGCTAATCCTCACGCGTATGATGAACAACAGTAGAAATACTGTCCTAACTTTATATATAAATTTCAGCTTAATCCTTTGACGGCAAATTCTAGTGAAATAGAGAACAGTTATTTTACTAGAAGCGAGTAAAGTGAAAGCTTTCCTCCCGCATGGAAAATGAAAGAATTGAGAAGGTAATTTTTTTTACTACCAATAATATCGGAAACACTTAATTTTATTATTTAACAGATGTAGCAAATCAGCAATGCTTAAAAGTCAATAAGATGCATTGCTGTGAACAAATGGAAGAAAATTACTTTCTTCTCTGAATGGAGAGAAGAAAACCTATTTTATATTGCTTTATAGTTTATACTTTAAAAACAAACATCGGTACAATTTACGTATTATTAAAAATAAAATAGAATGAAAATAATCTAAGTGATTAAAATTTTGGTAAGTGGTAACACAAGAATATTAGAATATTTTACATTTTTCTTCAGTGTTAGCCTTGCAATGGAAATCATTTGCAAAATCCTGAATAAGATTTACAATATTAATTTGTTTGTATTCACCACAGGAGTAATTATAAAAAGATATCCAGAAGGTTTGCTTTGAGGTATAATTTGCAGGTGCCCATAATTTAATCCCATCACGTTTTGCATATTTGTTATAAACATCATCCAGCACTTTTTGAGTAAATAGAAATGGAAGCAAATCTTTACCCTAAAAAACAAAATAATTTAATAATTAAATACTTATTAAAATAATTTAAAATAAGCCACGCCATTATTTCTAGAAAGCGTCAATTTTGATGACTTTTCAATGGTATAGAATGAAAAGCAATGATTTGAACATACAAAACTGACCACTTTAAAGATTTACCTTCTCCAGTGAAACTCCTGTTGTAGTAGCTGTGCAGTTCCCCTTTTCTTCCAAACTGCCCCTTATTTCTGATGGTAGTGTATCATAATCTTTTTCCAATATATTTTCCAGTAGCAATTGTAGGATGATTCCAATATTTGTGTATTTTAGATAAATTGGCCTCGCTTCATTAAAAAGTTTTAGAAAAGCCGGAGGTATGTCTAAAATATAGAAAACATTTATTTTATTATACATTTCTAATAATTTAAGTTATTATATTATTAACGTTACCTGAAGAAATTGTACATTTAAGAATTAATCAGTAAAACTTACTTATCATATTTCCTTCGGCATAGTATTCGATTTCATCAAAATTATGTCCCCAGACAGTTCTAGTTAACTTGGATATTTTAAACAAATCAAATAGCCAATCGAGGTAGTAGTTGTTTGTAATGGATAGTACATTGAAGAAACTGTTATTTTCAAATTGTTCCTAAAAAAATCGATCAACTTGTACTTATTATAGTTACCTACTCATCAGTGGCGTGCGGTGAGAATTGAGGCTAGAGAAGCAACCATGATTTTAATATACCTAGGTACAATAAAAAACAGTGTTATATTATTAAGCTTAAATGTTTTTCAAAAAAGAAGTTTTACACTTTATACTTATGGAATTTGTTGACTATTATTCTTTATTTTAAAAAAAGTACCTACTACTATTTATTTATAATACAACTCGATTTTCCGGTCTTATTTAGCAAAATACCTGGTGCAGGTTTTAATCTTTGTTGTTAAATTTAAAAGCTCTGGTTTTGCTCAGCCATTCTCAACAATTTGTAATTTCTTTCCAAAACTGTATGCAGAAAATTCTTTATCTAATTTACAAACTGAACAACGAAATCGTCGCGATTCGGATGTATCAAAAGTACTCGAAGCAACTGAATTTACAGTCATGACGATGACGATAAAATTATAAATTTGCATACAGAGCAAACTAAATAGAATTATTTGACACTAAAAGTAACTTGGTGTTACGATGTTAATCGTATCACCAAAACGCACCTGACTGCTAACGAAAGCGAGGAGAAGTACAGTAAGCAACTAAATCAGTGCTTATATGTAGTGTATGTAACACATTTGAATCGGTGTTGATTAAATATTACAAATTTAAAGATAACCATAATTTTATAAAAATATTTTTGTTAGCATATTATTTTTTGTTTTTAAGAAATTCTTAAGGGAAGCATTGCTTGCATGGACTGCACGCCACTGCTACTCATACAGTTATACTTTACCGTATCGAAATCCATATTATCAAACAGATTGGAATCTAAAGCATATTCGGGCATACCCACTACAAACTTAGTATCTTTCAGTTTCCCAAAATATACTTTTTCATCTTTTGGTTTTATCCATTTTGTGTCATTTATAACATTCATTACTCCTAACTTCATATTGCTTAGCAGTTTGTTTGTTTCTTCTCTTTTTTCTTTTGAAAGATGCTCTTGGGTATATTTTATTAATATAGGATTAGGTTTGAATCTGAAAGAAACAGCTTATGCAGAAATGTAAAATACAATAACATATATTTTCCTAGTGAATCTTTGAGAAAGTCTCCAAGTGTAAGTTTAAGCTTGGATTTTAAAATTTTTGACATATTGTAATACTTTGGATTCTATTTATTTAGTACTTAATTTTTGAAATTTTTAATACTAAAATGTAAGATTCATAGGATAGTGTGGTACAAACTGTCATTTTAATTAAGAAATTTAAAAATTTCTAACATTTTTTAAATTCGAATGTTGATGTTTATGTGAATGCACTGCACAAGTTGTGAATTTGAATGAATATAAATTTCTGAATATTACTGGCATTTTTTAAATATTGAACATTAATATTCATCAATAATTACATACTAGAAGGTACTGGGCAAAGAGTGTCTTTAATTATAAGTTTTAAATATTTATGTCATCTTTTAATTTTTGGATTGCAAAGTTTAAGGATTGTGTAATAGTACTACACAAAATGTGGATTTAGTTACGAACTTAAATGTTTCTGCCATTTTTTTAATTCTGCAACTTCTCGGTCTGAGATGGAAAAGAACATTTTTAAGGGTTGCTTTTGATTTTATTTTTCAATAAAACCCCTTTGAGCTTGATGCACTTAGCCAGCGATGTTATAAGCGATGCAATCCATCCACGTAAAAGGAAACGTTAAGGCGGTCTTCAAAATATGCGTTCACAGCATCAATAGACTTCAAGATTAGAAAAAAAAGTTCGTCCTCCAGGCCATTTTTTAAATTTAGAAACAAGAAGAAATCGCTGGGAGCTAGATCAGGCTTACGGTGCTTGATTTACCAATTCGAAACCCAGTTCATGGAGTTTCGCCATTGCAACTGCCGACCGGTGAGGCGGAGCATTGTCTTGATGAAACTTCTTCTTCCCTTTTCCAGATAATCAATAAAAAATGCCCTGGGAGTCTCAATATACCGTGGCCATCACCTTGTCGGTCGATAGAACAGTCTTAAGCCTTGAACAGACCCAAATTCCAACGCAAACCAACTCAACATCAGCACATATGGCTTGGTCTGCGGAGTTGGAAACGATTGGAATAGATTTGCTGTCTTCGTCTACACCATAGGTTCCCAACGGGGGCGGTACCGCCCCCTAGTGGGCGCTGAAGCTTTTCGTGGGGGCGGTAGCGGGTCCAAAGGAAAATGGGGGGCGTTATGACAGTCAAGGGGGCGGTCGCGGCGTACCTACCTGATTAGAAATTTAATATAATAAAATCCTTTGAAAATACATCTATTTTCATGAAAAAACATTTTATCTAGCCGTCTAAAAGATGTTTATCTTATTATTATGGCGTAAATAAACATTAAAACATTTTAATAAGCTTTAAGTATAAAGATAAACTAACTAATTGATTCGGTTTAGGACTGTCGGTAACAAGTCTATGCAAGTTGTTAAGCAAAGACGTGATTTACGCAATCAAACATGTTTCGACAAAAATACGGGAACTTGTAACAACCAAAGGCATACAAGTTGTTGCGTGCTCGAAATCAATTCTTTAAAAGGCAGGGATAGCTCTTCTAATGTCTTATTGTTTTTGTGTGCTTCGCCAGTGATCCATACTCGCGCGTGACTGATAAAGTAAAGAAGTCATTATAGCCATTAGTTTTATAACTTTCTATAAATCGGTTGAAAAGTTAATGTATTGAAATTATGAATTACAAAATATCTGAAACTAAGAAGAAATGTCGGCAGTACAACATTGAGTATTTGAAATATGGATTTACGCAATCTCCAACAAACCAATTATTACCTATGTGTTTAATTTGCCAAAAAGTATTTTCAAATGAAGCCATGAAGCCTTCTAGGCTCCAAGAGCATTTGAATAAAATACATGCTGATAAAAAGGACAAAGATTTATCCTATTTTCAAGGACTTGAAAAGAAATATTTAAAACAGCCAACTATATCAAACCTTTTTGCATCGTGTTCTAAACAAGAAGATGATGGACTACGAGCTTCATATAATATTTCATTATTAATCGCAAAAGCGGGAAAACCACACACAATTGGTGAGGAATTAATTATGCCGGCAGTCAAAGAGGTAATCGAAACTGTTCTTCATCATAAGACGCCATCAGATATCATCAAAAAAATTCCTTTGAGTAATAATATAGTGCAAAGAAGAATCGATGAAATGGCTAAAGACGTTGAACTATCATTATGTGACTACTTAAAGACTTCCAACTTTTCCATTCTACTCGATGAATCAACTTTACCAAATAACGAAGCACTACTCTTGGCTTACGTCCGATTTATAAAAGAAGAAAAAATTTGTCAAGAGTTATTATTTCCAATAATTTGGAAACCGATACAAAGGGAGAATCCATATTTAATACCATACATGTTTTTTTTTTCAAGAGAAAGAAATTCCTATTCGAAATATTTTGTCAGTTGCTACAGATGGTGCTGCAGCAATGACGGGGCGTCATAAGGGTTTCATTGAGCATTTAAAACAAGCAGTACCAAATGTACTTGCTGTACATTGTGTTATTCATCGTCAGCACTTGGTTGCAAAAAATCTTAATGAACGCCTGCATACGTCGCTCCATTACGTTATTAGAGAAGTCAACAAGATAAGAAGCAATTCATTACATGACATATTATTTGGGAAACTTTGTAGTGAAAATGATGAAGACTATAATCGCTTGCTGCTGCACACAGAAGTACGATGGCTCTCGAAAGGTGTTTGTCTGAATCGCTTTTTCAATCTATTTGACTCAGTACGGGACTTCCTTGAAAACAGAGACGATGAACTGCGCGGAAATTGATTGCGTCCAAAAATGACATCGCTTATTTGACAAACCTTTTTAAAATATTTAATGACGTTAATTTACAATTGCAAGGTGATGAGTTGAATTTAATAAAAACAAAAAACGTCATAGCTGCTTTTGTGGGAAAACTTCTTCTATTCAAACGAAATCTAGGAAGAGGTGAATACAGCCACTTTCCGACATTATCAGCATTATCGGTAAAACAGGAAGATTTACTTACTTACTGCCAACACCTGGACGCTCTTCATGCTGATTTTACAGAGGGATTCCAGGATATTTTAAATAAGAATATACCAAGCTGGGTTTTAGACCCTTTCGCAAATACAGATACAGCAGAATCATCAAATTTAGAAGAAGAACTCGTAGAACTCACAACTAATGAAGAATTAAAAGTAAAATGCAGAAATAGATACCAAGAGTTCTGTCTCCAAAAATCAATATCAGCTCTCCACCCTGGATTGTGGGAAATAGTACAGAAATTTTTAATTGCGTTTCCTTCATCATATTTGGCTAAGCGTGGGTTTAGTGCAGTAGCTAATTTACTGTCTAAGAAAAGGAATAGACTGCAGATCACTGAGCGTGGTGATTTGCGACTGATGTTAACTAAATTGAAACCCGACATTAACAAATTGTTAAAACCCTTTCTCTCAAATTGTTAAAATTTTGATTAATCGTCTTGTCTTTGCCTTTGTGCAGTGAGCCTGTGCGGGGTGCTCCAGCTTTGTGTATTGTCTTGCATTTGTTGGTTAAGTTATAATTTTGTTAATAACACTTTGTATGGTCTTTGTATGATATAATAAAAACATTTAGTTTTTATTATAACATGTTTTTGTATTTTTAAATAATTAATAATCACGACCCTCAGCCACGACCACGAGTAGCACGATTACAGAGAGAGGGAGAGAGAATTAATTTTTAATTTGTGATTATTAATAGATAATAGACAGACATATAAAATTGGTATAATTAACTATTATGTAAAGGGGGACAGTAGGTATTAGGACACCTGGCCCAGACGGTTCTAGGGACCCTAGATTCTCTGTCTCTCTCTAATCTGGTGACTTTTTGTCTGTCTCTCTCTCTCTAGGTGGTTAAGTACGGAATCTGCATTACCGACATTCTGTATTACCGGCATTTGGTTTGTCACTCGGCTAAATGGCAACGCTGTTGCTAGGGGAAAACAGATGGCGCCAGTGTCGTTTTACGTGATTTTTGTACCGACATTTTGTATTATCGGCATTTGGTTCGTCACATGGCTAAATGGTAGCGTCGTTGCTAGGGGAAAACAGATGGCATTCTGTATTATCGGCATTTGGTTCGTCACATGGCTAAATGGTAGCGTCGTTGCTAGGGGAAAACAGATGGCGCCGGTGTCGTCTGACGTGATTCTCGAAGTACGGAATCTGTATTACAGGCCTTGTCGACATATGGTTCGGCGCTCGGCTAAATGGTGCTAAAGTGTTGCTAGGAAAAAACCCCAGAGGACTCTGTTAATAGAGGGCGGCCTCATGAAGAAATCTGTATTATCCTACGTACTGATGCTATTAGAGGTCGCATTAAAGAGTCTTCTCTCTCACTCTCTCCTATTAGAGGACGCAATAAAGAGCCTTCTCTCTCACTCTCTCCTATTAGAGGACGCATTAAAGAGCCTTTTCTCTCACTCTCTCCTATTAGAGGACGCATTAAAGAGCCTTCTCTCTCACTCTCTCCTATTAGAGGACGCATTAAAGAGCCTTCTCTCTCACTCTCTCGCTCTCTCTCCCTTCATCCTAATGCTAGTAAATGAAACAGCCAGCTTTAAACGCAAATCGCGGACTTGCTCGATATAAACGAACCCCCTATTTTTTTTCCCGCCCTAGAATTTTATATTTCACGGATGACTAACCACGTGATCAAGACCGTTGTATTTTAATGAAGCTTTCTAGCCAAAGAGATCATGAAATTTAAAATAAAACCGACAATACTTGATACAACAGCGAGGTTTGCAAGCTCGACTAACCGATATATCTATGTCCGTAGCTACCCTACGTGAAGGGCTTTCGGATCTCCATGTTAAGAAAATTCCGTTAATAAATACACAGACTCTTGAATCAGGTTCAGGGAACGGCCTGGTTTCTAACACTAATATGTCTTATTATCAACGTCTGAATTATCTATTTAAAAAGAGAAAAAAAACTAATTCTAATGCAGAAAAAATAACTTACCATTTGCGATTTGTAATACCAGATATCACTTCAAATTAAAACACCTTAATCACTTCCCACCAAGAAGGAATATTACTACACTAATCATCTTTCAAATTTAAAACCGAAAACACGACTGTACTATATAACATACCGCGTTAAACTGAACTCAAATATATGAAACTCGACGACAAAAAGGCAAACACCCTGAGGCATTATACATTCTTATACATAAATCACTAGAACTTTTGTGGTTTTTATACCTGCTTCGAACCCTCCAAAAAAACAGGTAAGTTTGAATGGTTCTTTTCTGTAAAAATTCTCTCCCTTTTTTTCATCATCAATATATATATAATCTTTTCAATCTTCCTTAAAGATGGACTTTTCTGGACTTGAAATCGAGATAATTATCAGATTAAAATGCAGCACTATACCCCAAAAAGGTCGGTTTGGCTACCTGAGGCATGATGGCAGGTACTAACCCTTGAACAGTTTTAAAATCCTTGTACAGTAAAAACAAAAGAGTATGGTCGATGATGTTTTAACTTATTTCCTTTCCGAATCAAAATACTTAGATTTTCACATAAAATCTTTAGGGCGGTCTGTCACTTTTCTTTTTTAATAAACAAAAATTTGTTCCGACACATTCCTCTTTTTCCCCCTTAATTTTAATATTACAGGAATCTAATAAACAACTTACCTATTTCCATGGGGCAATAAATCAATCACACATGTTTCATCATCATAACAATAATTAATTATAAAGAGGAATTTTACACTATTGATAGATATTGTATTATTTATATTTGTTTCACATGGATATTGGTTATTATAGGTTACAATTATGATGCTATTTAATACATACTAGAAAATAGTGTTTAAACATTTAGTAATACTTTTAGAAAGGATTCCTATTCTAAGCTGATAATATAAATCGTTTTAAAAAGTTTTAGTCAGCAATAATAACATCGTTTTTGTTATAAAGATTCTTTTTCTCTCAGGTAAAGCTTTATCGATAGGTCGATCGATACCTTAATTAAGAGTTTGGGAAATAATTCGCTCTTACAGGTCTCGTATAAATGGAATACATATTTCTTACAACAAAGTATAGATAATTACATACCATCATTTTTATAGAGATATTACGTACGAAAAATATTTCATTATGATTTGATTTCATCAAGGTGTAACGGTTAAAGCATTATTACGCAATCATGAACGTACATACTGAATTCATACAGCAAATCTACGTATTATTCAACAATCAGCCCAGATTTCGAACAAAAATCAATCTTGATACCAAAATTAGTTGATAATATTGAAGTTAATAACTATTCAAATACGAGTAATAGATGGCGTTGAACGATTTGGGGAATCGGAATTGGGGAATTTGGGGAATGGGGAAGTTTTAGTTTAGGATATTCGAGGTTTTACTATTCACGCAGCTATAATAGGGCTGTAATCGTTTCAGATACAATCAGGCGTACGCGAACCAAGAAATTCGTTAAATTAGTATACAGGGAAAGCCTTATTTTTAAATTTTAATACCTTAGTTTTAAAATTCTTTAATAAATACTTGTTAGTTTTCCTATTCTAAGTTGTTAATATAAATTGCTTAAAAAGTTTTAACCAGTAATAATAACATCGCTTGTTGTTATAAAAATTCTTTTTCTCTCAGGTGAATCTTTAGCGATAGGTCGATCGATACCTCAATTTTGAGCGTAATACAACATTAAATTAAACTGCAGATTAAATGCAGAACCTTTAAATGTAGGTATATTATATTTCAAGAACGGTGTTATTTAAAATAAAAACTGACGATGCAGCTGAAACAGCTTTCAGCCCTAAGATTTATTGCATGATGTCTATTAGGATATAAATATATTTTATGACTAGTTCATGGGATGCATACGTGATTATTAATTTAAATTAGATATTATTTTATAAATTTAAATTTATCAAATAGGGCTGTGATGAATTATAACTAATTTATTCAATTGTTTTTTAAATTGGTACAATGTTACCTCTGTATTTGTTTTTTTTCTAAAGCCACTTCTTTGTACACTTTCTTTAAATTTTTATAGAATTTTCTTTAAACAATTATGACCTTCTATAAATCCGTGTCCTTGTACTGAGACTAATATCTTAGAGAACGGATACAGTCACATATATTACCTCTAAGTTTTACTTATTAATTACTAACTTAAATGTGCGCTGATTACGAGAAGTCTCAGTATCGTCTACGATTATACCCGAGAACATCCTACGAACTGTATAAATCTCATGACGTATTGCAATATGTACATCATTGCGCTACGAAGATCTCAGCTATAAATACTGTGTATTCTGTTCATGCGTGACAGTTATTTGTCATACGTCATCATGAACACAATAGATCTCTTCGGCAGAGCTATGATGAGTATGACAGATGAAGCAATGGCTGCAACAAAACGTGGACCGAGAGGTTATGGTTTCAAATTAACACCAGAGGGCAATTTCGATGTTGAGAACCGACGTATAACTAATGTAGGCGCTCCTATCAACGATAACGATCTTGTCACGAAGCGTTCTGTACTAATGTTATCAGATAGCGATGAAGGTGTAATTGAGGTTAAGAAAAGAAGACTAGTACACGTTAAAGGACCGCTTGACGACCACGATGTTTGCACGAAAAAGTATACCGACGAGCTGGTGGACGATGTTGAAAGAAAATTACTCTCTAAATGTTTGAGACGACGAGAGGATAAAGGACAGGGGTCGTACTATGATTCTAAAGATGGAAGAATTTTGTAATATAGGGGAGCCTCTAGAGGATATAGATGTAATCTCTAGGCAATATTTTAACAAACGAGCTATGCATACAAACGATCAAATGCAGTTTAATGCAGATGGTAAACGTATTGTTTCAGTAAGTTACCCTATAGATGGTACGGATGTCGCTTCTAAAGACTATGTAGATGCTCAATTCGACTCTGCTGTACAAACCTTCATTACAATGACTACCGACACTCAGAACGCTATTAAAGATCTAAAGCAAAAGGTAACAAAGGTTGACATTGAAACTAGTAAACTTAGCAGTTTGCTAACAACGTTGGAAAAAGAAACAAAGAGAAATCTCCTAATAGCGAATGATGAGATGGAAACTAATCATGCGAGTGTGTTGACAAAGATAGAAGAAACGAATAATACCCTAGATAGTAATTATAAAAATTTATTAGATAAAGTACAAGCGTTCGAGGATACTCAAAAAGTTATGCGATCATCGTTTGATGCCCTAATAGCCGAATCTGCAACACGTACGAACTCTTACAACATAAAGAGAGTGTACAATGCCTACTAATAACGGAATTTACTACTACTACTACTATCGGTTGACCTAATCATATTGATATGGACACCATTTT
Organism: Agrypnus murinus; assembly: GCA_929113105.1. NCBI lineage: Eukaryota > Metazoa > Arthropoda > Insecta > Coleoptera > Elateridae > Agrypnus > Agrypnus murinus. Next base: position 194,024,450 of record OV816026.1, read on the forward strand.
TATTCTAGTTTTAAGTGTATTATATCAAATGCCTGATTAGAGCAGATAGGAAATGTGGTGAGCCTTACGGGAATGCTGCGCAAATGCTTAGTTTGCTTATATCTACGCTAATCAGTTATTTTTTTTCTATCTTAGCCTAAATGTATCGTTGAAGAAATAAAAATGTATTTAAACAAAGTTTTAGTTTTACTAATATCAATAACTCTTCAAACATAGCAATATGTAGTAGCAGCTGCAACAACACATCGATATGGTAAAGAAAGTAAGTTTCGCTGACGTAAGCATGAATAATATACATCATATGATAGTATGGGAGTATGCATAAAGACACGCGAGAAAGGGAGACTGGCAAACATTAGCTCTGGACAGATACCGTTTTCAAACAAGAATACATAATGTTGAAAAGCATCTGTGTAAAATTCTACAAGCTGATCATAGAGACTTTATCTATACGCAGAGATTTCAGAACATTGGTCAACCTCATAACCTTGGAGGATAATTACATGTATGCATATGTAAGACTAACCTAAAACCATGTGTCCTAACGATGAAGGGCTTCTAACCTAAGCTAATGTCGTGCAAAAGTTTGATAAAATACATGACTGCATACTCATTTATGTCAACACTTGATAAAAATAATTGTAGTACATTAGTATATATTCTTTTACGCTGCAGGAAGCTTTCTTCCTGTTCATTCCTGGATATATTGTATAATAAATATCTTTAAAACTTATTGATTTTAATTGTACCTACATCTACTTATTCCAGGGGGTATGTTGATTGTATGCATATGTAAGACTAACCTAAAATCATGTGTCCTAACGATGAAGGGTGAACGACAGGGCGACCACCTAAGCTGTTGTCATGCAAAAGTTATTAAGAAAACAAAATGATACATTCAGAAACAGACGTGATCTAAGGTATTAAGTTCCTCTAGTTCCTTCGTTCACTGTATTTAGACGCAGATATGTCATATTGTTTACGGTAGGTAGGTAGGTAGGTAGGTAGGGAACAAGAATTAAAGCAAGTGTAGTAAATATTCATGTTTATATGGTAGGTTTGATAATTTAAATTGTACGGACATCGGTTCCGTGTTACATACACCTAGGATAGAACCTACGATTCATCCTCGCGCATACATATTGCTCCGAGCTCTTACGATTATAGCCGAGAACAACCGATTGCGCAGGTCGATCAGTATAAATAGGCGGGGTAGTGTTCCTGCTCCTTCATTAGTCGAAATGAATCAGCACGTGAACGACGTATGTAAGAAGAAGAAGAATGACTCTGGTCGAATGGGTTGCAACATACAGTGTCTGGTTTGCTTCAAGTCTTTCGCGAGGCCATTCACCTGCAAGAGACACGTAAAAACCACGCACGAATCAGACAGAATCCACTGTTCTAGCTGTGTCAAAACCTTTTTAAACTCTGATGCCTACAAGATACACAAGAGAGCCGTCCACGAAATAAACAGAATCCAGTGCTCTAGCTGTTTCAAAGCTTTTTCACGTCGTGATCACTTAAAAAGGCATATTAAAAGCGTCCACGAATCAATCAAAGCCCGGTGTTCTAACTGCTTCAAATGTTTTTCACGCACAGACAGCTTAAAAAGGCATATTAAAAGCGTCCATGAATCAATCAAAGTCCAGTGTTCTAGTTGTGTCAAAACTTTTTCACACACTGACAGCTTAAAAAGGCATGTGAATAACGTACACCATAACGCAGCTGTTGTAAGGACAGGAACGGGAGCAAATACTGACCTCGTTGGGACAGAAGATATGACCGCAACTACGCAGCCGGATGATTATCGTGCCAACTATGAAAGTAACGAAGAATTAGGAAAGGTTACAGGACCAACGAGTCATTCCACGGACTTTATACGTATTAGTATTTCTGCGAGGGCATATAACGACGACGACTCAGAGATCCGTAGAACTACAATAGTCATAGAAAACAACTTATGATCTATATACCTGTATTATGTTATGTATACTAAATAAATGTTTGTAAAATAACTTTATATGTTTTATTTATCACGCCCTACTCTGCTTTCATGTCTAACAGGTTGGACTTTGCCATTTTTGTTTCAAGACTGTAAGTACGTATAGCCCCCAGGGTTAATTAATTGACGTTGACTTGTGGAACCTATTATGCTAGCGTTCAGTCAGGTTTTGGCTTTGATATCCTTGATTGTTATCGAAAAAAAAGATAAAGGGTCAATAACCTGTAGGCATATGTTAATTAGACGGAATGAAGATATCATACAATTTTAAGACAGCATCCAAAATAAGACTCTTTTTGATAATGCTATTATAGTGTTACAACATCTGTTTTAATGGGCGACATCTTCATGTATGTTAATATTTAAACAGGTAGATAGTTTTGAATTATATCAATCCCAATTACTATAATAGTGAATGTTTATTTTCTGAAGAAGAAGAAGAAGAAAAACCTAGATTATGCGACATTGCCGTCATATCTTACTAGAAACAAAGTAGAACGACATGTGAATTAACGTTGCTAACTTCACGCTGTTACATGACATGAGTCGACTTAGTAACTACGGAATTTTATTGATAAAAGTAATTACCTAATGTTCTACCAATAATAATTTAAGATAATTGATATAATTTTTATTAATAACGAATTAAAATTCATGAAAACATTCGAACATAATTCAATATCTATATACCTATAACAGTCAACAGGTAGAAGGATCCGTATTTTTCCCATATATTGTCATTAAAACGTAACATTTTAACAAAAATCATTATCGCCAGGTGTGTAGGTAATTACCTCATTCTTGCTTCTCTCTCATACTAGTTATAGCTATCACTTTTTTTCATGCCATGGTACAGAGGGGAGAATTGTAATAATACACATATAGAACATTAATCTTTTATTCTATGACAATCTTTCTCAAAATTTTTATTGAACAACAAAACAATAATTAAATAACTAAACAATTATTATTATTAGGGTTGAAATCTGTTCTCGGATAACTATAATAGAACATTAATCTTATGCTGATAAGCACTGTTGTAGATTTCTGTAATGGGTCACATAGTTGGTCTTTTCATATAGGGTGGGTATAAGTTTAGACTGCTTTGAGTTTCGTGGGATGATATTTTTCCGGGCAGAATGGTAGCTGAAACGACCAAAAGGTAGGATTTTGAGTATTAACTATGGCATGGTTGCTTTTACCCTTTTTGTGTTTTAATAATAATTATACACTTTTCAAGCAAGATTAACTTTTTCTAAATTATAAATACCTTGTATACGCTAATGCTAGAATTAAGTCCGCGATTTGCGTTTAAAGCTGGCTGTTTCATTTACTAGCATTAGGATGAAGGGAGAGAGAGCGAGAGAGTGAGAGAGAAGGCTCTTTAATGCGTCCTCTAATAGGAGAGAGTGAGAGAGAAGGCTCTTTATTGCGTCCTCTAATAGGAGAGAGTGAGAGAGAAGACTCTTTAATGTGACCTCTAATAGCATCAGTACGTAGGATAATACAGGTTTCTTCATGAGACCGCCCTCTATTAACAGAGTCCTCTGGGGTTTTTTCCTAGCAACACTTTAGCACCATTTAGCCGAGCGCCGAACCATATGCCGACAAGGCCTGTAATACAGATTCCGTACTTCGAGAATCACGTCAGACGACACCGGCGCCATCTGTTTTCCCCTAGCAACGACGCTACCATTTAGCCATGTGACGAACCAAATGCCGATAATACAGAATGTCGGTACAAAAATCACGTAAAACGACACTGGCGCCATCTGTTTTCCCCTAGCAACGACGCTACCATTTAGCCATGTGACGAACCAAATGCCGATAATACAGAATGTCGGTACAAAAATCACGTAAAACGACACTGGCGCCATCTGTTTTCCCCTAGCAACGACGCTACCATTTAGCCATGTGACGAACCAAATGCCGATAATACAGAATGTCGGTACAAAAATCACGTAAAACGACACTGGCGCCATCTGTTTTCCCCTAGCAACAGCATTGCCATTTAGCCGAGTGACAAACCAAATGCCGGTAATACAGAATGTCGGTAATGCAGATTCCGTACTTAACCACCTAGAGAGAGAGACAGACAAAAAGTCACCAGATTAGAGAGAGACAGAGAATCTAGGGTCCCTAGAACCCTCTGGGCCAGGTGTCCTAATACCTACTGGGGACGTTGGAATTTTTTTTTCTTGTAAAGGGGGCGGTAGTCCATAAAATGTTGGGAACCTATGGTTTACACCAACTTTTCACATTCGAGTTGGATGCCGTGATAACGGTTCGGTCTTTTTCTGTCTGTTTTTTAAATAAGAATTTTTATATTAAATACAACGTCCTCAAACAACTATTTTCTTTTTGGAGAGTTTAGCTAGGAGCAGCACGTTTGCGTATTAAATATACACACACCACCCGAACTTACATACCTCCGAGCTTGGAGAGCCAAAAGCTCGAAACAGCTGTACTAGGGTCCGTCTGTGGATTATACACATATAATTATAAAGTAGTTCTAATAGTCATCAATTTAAACAATGTTCATCTTTTATAAGTAAAATTTAAAATTTATGTAAGGGCTAAAATGTGACACTAAATGTGACATTAAGATTAACACGAATTAACATTTGCTTCATGTTTTAGAATTCTAGATGTGTTGAATTAGCAGACATTTGATAAACTGCACAAAGTACATGCTCATGTCAGTTTTTAATTTTAAAATTTTCATGGTCAAAATTAGTATTCTAGCAGAATCCCAATTCCAGAATTAAAAAATTCAGTTGTCGATTTTCTTAATATTTTAGTATTAAAAGTTGCAAGTTTCTTTCTGATTCCAAATTTGTATCTACTTTTATTAGCATATAATAAAAAATAAATTTTGCATAGCTGAAAGCACGAAGTATATATGCATTGAATTAAATTTACCAAATATGATGACTCACCTTGTAAGTAACTCCTTTAAGCAGAACTCCGGTTGTTGATTGGTAATTTCATCTAGATTTCCAGACATATTTAGAAAACCATAACGAATCAGTCCATGTCTGATAAAGGGAAATGCTTGTTCTACAACTCTCCACAAAATATAATTTGCCATAGTTCTGTGAAAAATTAATAATATTAAAATCACGACAGTTGCCAACTTGAATTAGCATAGGTTTACCTCTTAGACGTATGAGAAAATGACATTAACCAGTTAGCCATTATAAATGAATAGGGAAATAGAACATTATCATTGAGAGAAATTTGGCCGTTAAAGTTTCCAATTGTATTGATAAAATTATACCAGTTTATAGCTCTCACTTTTCGTTGATATTGTGCTATGGATTGTTTTTCGTAAGTGAGATTTATCGCATTTTGATGGTTCTGTAAATAATTATCATTTTTGAAATATAATTTTTTGAAGTAATCAAAAATATTTACATATCTTAACATATCTATAAATAAGTACAGCTCATCCATTTGCTGCCCCACGTCGTCTCCTTTTGCTCCAAGGAATCTTGCAATTGCTGCCATAAATGTTGCATTTTCATTATTGTATATACTTGGAATATCGGGAATCGTTACCTAACAACAAGACATAAATCTCTAATGAATGCTTAAAAAAACATATTATGCCAAACATACTCGAAGCATTTGTCCATCGCCAGGTTCCAATTTTAGAAAGATTGAATAATCGTAACCCAGTTGTCTGATTTTATACATTGTTTCTACCCAATCAAAACTTTCCGACTTCCATTCATTATCAACAACAGGCCATCCTCCAAGATCCTGAAGAACTCTTTTAAGTGTCGAGCTGGTACTATTAAAGATCGCATCTTGATCCAAGCACGCCTTGAACATGTTTTTTTGTATCTTTATCGAATTGGAATCACTAGTTCTAATTGACTGATTGAATAGATCAAATATAGCAGTTTTATAATCCCGAACCATAGATCCAAATAGATCTTCTCTTGTGGATTCAGATACGTTATCGCAAACAAACGTCTCAAAATCATTGCATGGATCTGTACTGTTTGCAATATTGTCTAGTATTTTCAGAGTCCCATTATCAGGTAAATCTAATTGAATAAAAAAAAGGTAATGAGAAAAGAATCGTTTTTAAAATTGCACAGTTTATTTATGTACCTATATCTATTGTGACGCGTCAAAGATCGATATGCACTCTCGCGGTATTTTGTTAAAAGTAATTATGCGGTAGAATGTGGTGGCTCTGTTGCAATATTTGTGTAAACGGATTATTTAGAGGAATCTATGATTGACAATTCCATTCCACTGGCATTTCAAAAATTATAAAATCTAAATATTTTACTTAACATTATCAACTAAATATTAACACGAATATTGAATTTAATCTGTCAAAATTGCAATCCCAAAATATACCACAGCAAAAATAACCGCGAAAAACTACATCATCAACTACCGCATATCGAAGACATTTCATTGTTTCACAACGCCATCTATATTTATTGGCGAGTTCCAATTGCTCAATACAAAATACGACACTATCCACATGTACACATGTAGGGCGTTGTCTATAAAAAATTCTAACTATTACCAAGTACTTATGAATGTTTATTTTTATCCATGAAAAGGTCACATTTATTATTTTGTAACGATTGTAGAAAACTCTGAACTGTAGCATCAAACTGAAACGCTTATCTAAAGCAGTATATAATGGCTACTTACCAATGCTTTTTGGTGTGATCTTGGATTTCTTTTCGGGTGTATATATCATAATAGTTGTTATACCCGCTATTATCAAAATAGCGAAAACTGCTACGGTTCCGGTGAATAGAAGATGCTTAATTTTCTTCTGCCGTTCATCATTTCTACAATCCATAGACGAGTTCTGGATTTCAAAACTGTAAACAATATTTATTGCTGAATTATTTGACCAAAAAGAAAACTCTTCTGAACAATAATTTTCAATGACAAACAATATTACAAGACTTACCTATGCTGCATTGCAACTACTTAATTATTGCACAATCTGACACTAACGTAGCTTCCGTGATGAACACAGAGGCAACTGTACTATTATAACCAAGCACACCTCTTTCTTAAGAATTACATAGCGTAGACTTACAAAACCTTTGATAACATCTTACCATTCATCCAGTGGTGGAGTGTTGTTTTTTCCGAATATCATTATATGATTTATCGAGATCTATGTTTAATTCCCTTTAGTTTAATTGAATTATATTTTTTACCATTAATGGTTTTTAATGAATAACGATTTTTTGAATATCGTGTATTATTCTCTAACAACTAACCGCGGGTGGTACCGCCATTGTCCTTGACTCATCTAAATGAAATTCACTACACCTTGCACACCCTCTTCTGGAGTTTTAAATATAGTAAGTTCTGTTTTATTGTCATTTTGTGAATATTTAAATCCATATTATACGGATTTATTAAAATCTAAATTAATTAGACGGCTTCTTTTCTTATTAAAAAATTCTTACGTTTAGTTTTGTTGTTTTCTTAAATTAAAAAGTGATTAAATTCAAATAGCGTGTTTTCGCACCATTGCGGCACCATACCTAAGACCTCAAGATGTGACAACGTTGAACAATTTCTGATATTGGAGATTAATGATTGTTGCCTACATTTTAGGCGTTTTCGATTTTGTCCAATCTGATGTCAGGTCATTAACACTTTATTCTGATGTCCTAATATATTTATAAAATAAACATCTTATATATAAAACTCATACTTTAGTCAAGGTAATGCACGCCTTGATTTCGGAATTTTCGGAAGCCTCTTGTACAATTCGAAAAGACACCCGAAGAATTTAGAAAATGCCTTATATTGACCGCCATCTAGGATTCTGTGTTTTTTTTATATTCTGGACTTTCATATTCAGCGTGGACGAAAAAACCGCCTGATGCTCGTGGATACTTAAAAATTGCTTTTGGCAGCTTCTGCAGATGCATAATAGTGTTCGTAATCAATTACTTCCTTAGTACTCCCAATCTTTACACATTGAACAATCAAACGAGCTTTTATTCTTCTTAGACTACTTTATTCTTTATATTCTTTACATTTTATTCACATTTAAAAATATTACTAAAACATTTTACATTCTTGTCTAGAATTCTTTTGAGATTTCAAACAATTGAAATCCAGTTTTAGTTTCGAATTATTATTCAGGACTTCTTTTACAGTAGCAACAAACTCCTCTGCTGCTTTAGCATCTAAATGATCAATGAAGAACGGACTGGTATACTGACAAAATAAATTTCCAGAAGACAACCAGAATAATTGCTCAGGTGTAAGATTTGTTACGCTTAACGATTCTTCTTCGTTCTCTGCCGCCCATTTCTTATAAGCTTTGTATGATACTTTCAAGCCTAAATTATGAGCCAGTAGTCCATCAACCTACAAAGATTGTTAAGTTAAGTTTAGTTATATAACGTATTTCTTATAAAATACCATATGGTTCGGTATACTTGTTTTTCCCGCTTTTGCCTCGTAAATTAAACATTCTCTTTTCTCATCAAAAGCTTCTTCTGTTTGATTGGTCCATTGATAGAAGCTTCCCAAAATTCTAAGGAAGAAATATTTTAATGCTACTCCCATGTTGGCATAATTTAAGTAATTTGGCCGGTGTTCGTTATAGATTGGGCTCTGCAGTATAGTTGCTGGTATGTCTAAAATTGTATTTCATCTAAAATAATGAATTTGAAATCTAATTGCTAACTAACACATTTCGTTGCTACCGAAGTAATAATCCAACGTTACTACAAGAAAGTTTTCCCACTCGGGTCGAATTTTGTCTGTAGATTCATGAATTACGCTAAACATTCTGTCTAGACTGACTTTTTTAGCTTCAGCTATCATATTCAAAAAGTTGTTATCAGAGTTATTCTAAAAGAAAGCCTCTTTTAGTATCTAAACTCTTATTTAGTTCTACTTACCAAATTAAAATTCATATTTTGGAAAACCCCGTCATCAAAATAGTTTCCATATGCACCTATAACCATATCCACATTCTTAATTCTATTAATGGCATCTTTCTTGTCGTCAGATGACATCCATTCTAAATCCTGAACCGTATGTAACAGTTCCCTATTCATATTATCCACTAATTCTTTTATTTTGTGTCTTTTTTCACTTCCTAGATATTTTCTTACAAACATCACTTCTATTGGATTTGGAGAAAAACTAAAAAGATAATTGCAGATATTTTTGAGCATAGTCATACAATTTAATACAAACTTATTTTCAATTTGATTTACACAAAACTCTGCCCGAGTCTCTGTGTAACCATTCAAGCTAGTCATGAGTCTTGGTCTAACTCTACCTTTTCTTAATTCTTCCGTCAAGTAAGGAAACGCTTCCTCAACTACTCTCCACATCATATAATTTGCTAATGTCCTAAAATTTTAGTTGCAAATTCAAGTTATTCGCTAGGATCACCACCAAATGCTTGCCATTTGGATGTCCTCGTCAGTAAACCAAACCATGTGTCTAAGTCTCTCTCAGAAGGAAATAGCACAAAGTCGTTTTTGTTAATTTTCACATACGGCCCAGCAATTGTTGATATAAATTGAAGCCAATCAACTGTAGCTTCTCTTTTTTGGAATTCTGCTATAGTCAGTCTGTACATATGATTGTCATGTTCAAGCATCTGCTTTCTTTGCTAGATAAGTTTATTTTTTAACCATGCGAACCTCTGCTTTACCTTTATACATACCCATTGGAGTTCTTCGAGAAACTGATGCATTCTAGCCATTTCACCTAAATCGTTAGGCGTTATAGCACCAAATACCGTGGCCACATCAGCCATGAATGAATTTTTTTCATCAGAATCAAACCATCTGCTGTAAATATCGTTAACGTTTGGAATTCTCACCTAAGAGCACACCTTATTTTACGCCAGTGTTAACATACTTTTTGCTACTCACTTCAAAAATGTATTTTTTCCTATTTTTCGGATCTTCCACCAAACTCATCTCCAAGAAACTCGAATAGAAGTAACCAAGCCTCCTAAGCTTATACGTAGCGTTTAACCAATCAAAGCTAGTACTATCCCAATTGTTACCCTCAACAACTGGCCACCCCCCAGCCTTTTTTAAAACTTCTGAGATCGTGTTAAGAGCGTCATTCGCTACGGCACTTTCGTTTAAACATGTCCTATACATTGTCTTTTGTACCTTCACCAAATTATGATCGCTGATTCTTGTTGGTTCGTTATACATTTCTTGTATTGTCGCTTTAGCTTTTTCAATTAGATTCGTAAAGGGACCATAATATTGATTTCTGTCTGTTAATCTAGGCATGTTTTTACAAGCAAACGTGTAGAAATCTTCACAGGGGTCGATGCTTGAATCGATCCTGTTTAGGATTTCTAAGGCTTCCTTGAGGCATGTTTGAGTTACACAAGAATTTGTTAGATTTCCAGCTCCTAAATAAAATGACAGTAACTATTAATTAATAAGCAATTATTGTTATGATGCTTATCAAACTTATCGTCTACGGCTAAAACATTGCAGTTTTATCGAGATGCTACTATTAACTATTTTTCTATAGTGTTCTATATAAACTCTACGTACACAATTATTTTAATTTATCTAGAGAAATTTTCATCCGGAAGGGGCGATTTATCGATTTTGTGGTATTTATCGAGGTCGAATTTTACCTTAAGTTTATTTTAAATGTGCAGCAAGACTATTGCAAATCTTTGACGGAAGCCATAACTAAGTGATGTGAAATGTAGTCAGTTATCGATAACTATACACTACTGAAGTTCAATGAAACAGCTTTAAGCTTGTTTCTGCGGTGTTGTGTCAAAACTATTGAATTGTAAACTGTTAAGCCTTGTTAAGCTCCATAGGAAGGACCTGGAGATTATCGGTAAAATAAAATTTTTAAAATGAGCATTGGTTTAATATATAAGTTTTAAAGACTGTGGGACTCTAATTATACTGAAAAATATGCCTTGCTAATCATCCCATCGCTAAAGAGTTATATAGAGAGGGTGATTAAGTCCATCAGATTTTGTAGAAGCATTTAGAAAATTATTACAAATTTCCAAATGTACCCCTACTATTAGAGTTTATTACCAGGAAGTATCGTAATATCTCAATTTGTAATTAAATTCAAAGAGCACAAACTGAAATGTTTACTTATGGAATTTCTGTAACACCCTCTAACAAACTTAAAGAAAAACAAGTAAAAAGTCATTATTTATTAAAAAAAATACGAAACTGGACCGGTCGATAGCTCAAGCCTGGTCAGTCCAGAAACAAAATAAATTAAAATACTTCTGGGAAAGGCCTTTCGGAAATTTTATATCTGTAGAAGCTATGACTATAATTTTGCTTTTAAGTCTGGAGAACGTTCCGAAAACACTACAACAACTAGATAAAGTCACACTCTGTAAGTTTTTAATTTTAACCGTTTTTAATTTTTTTTAAAGGTTAAAGAGGTAATAGAACGTTCTTACCAAAAAGTAGTACAAAAAATAGGAATTTAATGAATCATGTGCTGTCATGAACCATCAAGTTAAACAACCAATCAACTTGTCTATTTTGAATTCAGACATCGGCTAAAGCAAATGAGATTTATTTTTACTTTCCGTGAAAATGCACTATCGTACTCATGTTGTTACACATTCGTCGGAAATTTATACGCGGACCCGCTTATTGATGCGGCGGTAATTCGTTGAAATCACTTGACGTCCGCATGCGGTGTGGGGGCCGCAGATAGCTGACCCCTGTCATCAACAATAATTCGAAGAGCAACTCTTTATTATAAGAAAGAGCATTTCTCCAAATGGTGTGCGAGTTCTGTCGAAATCATGTTGTTTGTAAGCTAGCAAGCATACTTATTGCTAGGTCTTATTTTATATTAATATATATTCGGAGGACCAAAAATACTATATCACTTAATGATATTAGAAAATCGTATAGTCAACTTAGTATATAATATTAACGTTGTGAGAAACCAAATCATCAAAACATAACTGCGTTCTTCTTTTTTGAAAATTGCAGTTCTTACCTGGATTATTTCCTGTTTTAAAGGATAAACTTCCAACGGTTACATTTTTGCATTCCAACACTTCTGCAGCATTCGTTTCTACGAAATTTAACAATTAATGTAAATATTTGGAAACTGTTTTTAAAAGGTTTTTGCTTAACATTACAATATTCTATTCAGGTATTTCTTACAAGTTACAAGCATTTTTTATATTAATATTAAAAATAATAAATATTTATTACATTGATATCACTAACTTGTGTATAAAAACAGAAGAATCACTAATGTCGATATAAGAAGTACTGAGATTAGCAACAAGGCGACTAGGCCTTTCTCCAACTCTGTTCTGTCGATCCAGCAACATTTCTTGGATGTCTTCTCTTCAACTTCTTCTTCGGACCTTATTAATTTTTGAGTAGTTTTAAATCAAATAAGCACGACATTAAAATTAGTTTATATTTACCTATTTAACATTTTAAGTTTTTTTCGTGAGTAGTTTTTGAGACTACAGTTAAATTGTATTTTACCGGTCGTTGATGTTGTTGCGTAAGCTTAACACCATGAACTAACTAAACTAATTAATAAAACTTGCCACCACAACAAATTAAAATTTAAGTAACATTCTCATTTGGAAACAGCCGCTTGTGTTATTTAAAATAAAAATGCACTTCCTGTTTTCGGTATTAATTTTTCTAGTTTAACTGTGCACTTCCTTTTTTTATACTTGCATGTTTTAAGATTTAATAAACTAAAATATTTTTTTCTCTTTCAGGTAAGTTCTTATTATGGCCGAGTGAAAGTAGTTTTCCATCCATTTGGAATCTCCTTGAAAGCGAGGTAAGACTGATAAAAGAACGCAGCGAATTTTATATTTATAAGTGGCTGATCTTTCCGTACTCACTGGTAACATTAGTTAAAAAGACTAACTAAAAAGACAATTATGATATATTCTGCCCTGCTAAGCGAAAAAGTCCTATCTGCAAAATAAAAATTTTTATACCAACCATTTTTTTCTTAGCTCACACTAACATTCTATATAGTACATTTCTACATTGCAGTTTTGCAGATACGGCCTTTTCGCTTAGCAGGGCAGTATTATAGTTAATCTGAAACCAGCAATATTTCAAGAATTAAAAGCATCCAGTAGTATAGAAACAGAGTGTGCCAAAAGAAAACTACGAGGGTAGTTTTGTTTCAACCTCCGATAGGCTATAAATAACAGACAAATGTATATAAAAAATCATTTTATTTCCAATACCGTCTTCATAAAATTGCCGGGAACGCATTTAAATGAGTCTTGACGTTGTCTTGAAGATCCTCGGTAGTTTATTGTGAAACTTTACGACGAAACTTTGCGGAGAGACGTTCAAAACAAGAGGAGAGGAATGCTGACTTCTGGAATTTGTTCTGATCCATGACAAGCTCGTCCACAGAGTGCTGTTACAACACAACGGATCCTTGAGCAATTTCAACGGGACATTTTTGATCACCCGACATACAGTCCCGACCAAACACCAAGTGACTGATCTTTTCCCTGAACTGAAGACGTGGCTAGGAGAACAGTGCTTCCAAACTACCGAGTTTCGTCGTAAAGTTTCACAATAAACTACCGAGGATCTTCAAGACAACGTCAAGACTCATTTAAATGCGTTGGCGGCAACATTTTATGAAGACGGTATTGGAAAGCTTGTCCACAGGTACGAGAAATGCTTCAATCTTTATGGTGAGTATGTCGAAAAGTAACCATAAGTATACAGAACTTTTAGTAATAAAATGATCTTTCTATATACATTTGTCTATTATTTATAACCTATCGGAGGTTGAAAAAAAAACGACCATCGTACTTAATTTTTACATGTAGTTTATTGCAGAAGATTTCAGTTTCGTCACTACTTACCTGTATTTATTTAAAGCGTCAAGTATTGTAAAGTCATATCAATCATGGTAAGAATTAAAACAGTATTTACTGAATTAATTTTTTTTATTAAAAAAATCACAATTTATCTTAAAATATTTGGCACTTTTCTTCTGGATTCATCTTTGAACCCACAGGGCAATTAAAGTCTCTCCCAAAATCAGGATTGTTACGTAACGGTGCGATAACCCTAAATGAATTATGGGCATGATATAAATCTTCATCTAATCCGCTATCCTTATTAAATTCAAAACACTCATACAGTACGGCTGATATCCAAAACAACTGCTGGGGCGTGTAGTTAATTTGGGGTAAGGATGGCTCTGTACCGTGTCGCTCCGTCCATTTCTTGTATGCTCCGTATGATATTTTCAATCCGGTATAATCTGCCACATTCTCTTCTAATGTTAATGTACCGTTTATCTAGAATATTTCATACGAACATATAAAGTTTTGTAAAAGAAGAGACAATTTATAAAGTTTATTCTTTGAAAACGAGAAAACAAAGCTTTGCCTCTTTTACTTTTGTACAAATCGGTTCGTAAATAACGAACGTACAGAAATTCAGATTATTTGCAAAGAAATGACCAGCATATTACCCTTTATCCTGAGTGGGTTTCGTAATAATCTGTTTTTCTTTGTGCCTGTATGTAAGGTAATGAGTCGGTTGGACAAAGAAAGCCGCATTGAAATCAGTCCATAAATAACGAAAATGCAAATGTAAAGAATTACTACAACGTAGTGAACCCTAATAACCCACCCATCTTGTCACTTGGTCATGTAGTAACGAGATGACTTGAAAAAACAAAACAATAACTAATGGAGGTATTTAGTATAGGCAACAATGTTTTCGGCAGCCCCATGTTCGATGATCATGGTAATCTTTCTTACACGGACCATTTAGAAGAAAAAGAGAATGATAACGCTTATCCAATGATACAAGGCTTGTTTTGATAATTTCAAAGATCACTACTTTGCTCCCCTCCTCCAGCTCTTCTAAAGCTTTCCACTTCCCTATGTCGCTGATACCTCATGGCAAGCGAATCTTTTGAATCCGAAACAGATTCTTGCCATCCCTTTCTTTTAATAGCGATGGAGTTGTTTCAGATTGTGCTGCTTTTACTCACGCAGCTATTTTTCGAGTTCGAACGAGATCTGTCGATAAACGACTGAGATATGAAATTCGAAGAATCCGAAAGTTTATTTACGTTCCTTCCAAGAGCAAGTGATTGAGATACGCCGAATCAGCGCGAATTTGCTTAGCAAATGCTACCAGTAACTCACCGGTTGGAGCGAGGTTATCTATCCGCTCTCTACGAGCTATTCACGGAGCTATAAACGTGCTCACCTGTCTGGGTCTATCTAAAGTAGTGATTCCCAAAGTGGTCTATACCGACCACCAGGGGTCGACGACGACCTGCAAGGGGTCTATGTCAGCGAAGAAAAGATTCTTAAGATTCGAAATAATCATCTTAAGTTCATACTTGAAAAAAGGTAAAAAATAAATCTAAGATAAATCTTAATTACTTTACTGTTGGCTAATATTTCAGTTTGCGGGTAAATTTTCGTAGTTACGGGTTTCCAGGGGACTAAGAACTATAAGAGTTACCCCCAAAATAACCAATCGAAGAATCGTTAATAATATACACTAAATTAGAAACGTTTAGATAAAATGTATTGGTGGTAGAAACTAGAAACTGAAATCAATATCTTTGATCTTTGGCCGAGTTGATAATTTTCATAACGGAGAAAACTTTCAGATGAATAGGAAGGAAGTAAAACCTTAGGCCTGGTGTCAATGTGATGTATAACACATTAAAGATCCTCCATGGTTAAAATTCTGGTAGAGTGGCTATATGATCAAAGTAATTATGGTGTCATGATGTACGAGGGATATTCCGCCACCACAAATACTACCTATTTTCGTCAGTTTGTCATATACTTACTTGTGTATCCTCGCTACTTATATTAAAATTCTCAGCTTCTCTTACAACACATCTGGTTTTCTCTTTATAAGCTTCCAATGTCTCATTAGACCATATCATATTCTTATGTCCGTTCTTATCATAAGCGCTTCCAAACTGGCAAAATCCGTGTGTTATTTCATGTCCTACAATTGATCCAATTGCTCCATAATTCAAATACATTGGTCTGTTAGCTTCATAAAAGACATCTTGCAGGATTCCAACCGGTATTACTACAAAAAGGTCTATTTTTGAAAAATATTTTCTTAAATCTTTACGTTACTTACTTATTGCGTTATCGTAAAAGGAATACATAGCATTGACTGTGGTTATGAAGGCGTAGAATGGTTCTAATGCTACGTCATTGACGTTCAAATGCAGTTTGAAGAATATGTTCTCTTGTTTAAGTTTATATTGGCTTAATAACATTTTAAAAAATGTTTCGTTGTTTACTTCAAGCTGAAATTAAAAAAATTAAAGCAGAATGTTTCTACTGCATTCTGGTAAAACGGACATGATTTTCCCCAGTGATTTATATTTGATACACCAGACTTGTTTACATTACTGCTGATATCATGTATATTCTACCAAACAATCACTACTTACGTTATCATTGCCAAAAACCTGCCTCAGCATGACGTCATCGAAGTAATTTCCCGGTGCTCCTATGATTTCTCTTATGCTTATCATCTTCTCTATAGCTTTCTTTCTGGTCTCACTCTCCATCCAAGAATTTTTGTATAGCAAGTCCATAAATTCTAGTTTGATGTTTTTAACCATTTCTTCAATCTTTCTTTTTTGTTCTTTTGGTAAGTATCTTCTTGCGTACAAAATATCGGACGGTGGAGTTTGATGACTGTAACTCTTTTTAATTTCTTTTTGGCAGAATTTGAATCGATCTTTTTCAGTAAGCGACTTTTTAGTTAAGCAGAAATATTCTTCTCTGAGTTGTTGAAGATCTTTTGGCATGTACTGCATTATACTCTCTAACAACTTCCATATTATATAGTTAGCTAGTGTTCTGCAATAAGCGAACCGAGTGAAATAAGAAAGTAGGATTAATTATTTTTAGTTTACCGCTTGCTTGTTTTGTGTACTAAACTAAAATACGCTTTAGTGTATTCAACGCTAGGAAATAATACATAATCATCTTTGGTGATTCTTGCAACAGGCTCTAAAAATCTATTTATGAATTCTAACCAGTCAATATCGCCGTTCAGTTCTTGGTATTTGTCGATTGTAAATCTCGATTTTAGTATTTCAGATGTCCGGTTAAATAGAGTAGCATTTTGTAATTTGAAATTTTTTTCATCTGAAATCTGATTTTAGAAAAATAAGTTTAATCTGCAATATAACTGATAGCTGTTTACTTTCTGTAGACTTTCTATGAAATCCATAACCTTTTCCATTTCAATGGCAGCACGGTTTCTGTCAGCTCCAAATTTCACAGCGACATTAGTCATGTATTTTTTGTGTAAGGTTTTGTACTCATTGTTAATTTTTTCAAGATATGGTGGTAATATCTAAAATTAAAACATAACTGATTAACTTGTCACACAAAACTTATAAGTTAGAAATCACAGATTTCTTACAAGAACAATATGCCTGTTGCTATTGTTAAGTCGATTTTCCACTACAGTTACTTCCAACAACATGGAATTTGTATATCCTCTATTTTTTAACTTATAAAGCATCTCTTTCCAATCGAACTGCGTCTCATTCCATTTGTATCCTGTAGCTATCGGCCATCCATTTAAGTCCTTTAACGTCTCTTCAAATTCACCAATGGTTTCTTCACCAACCACGCTTTCATTCATGCAAGCCTGCAGCAGCATCTTTTGGTTTTTTATCCAATAACCGTCATCCTCCTTAACTGGTACTTTCATTATTTCCGCCAATTGACGTTCAACCTGTCTTGCGATTTTTTTAACGGAAGCTGCATTAATATCGCCATGCGCTTGCTGAATTAATTTCCCACAAGCGAATTTAAAAAAATTATCGCATGGATTAACTGTGGGATCTATATGAGCTACTATTTGCGAGGCTGCTAATAAACAGCCGGATGTGGTACATATTTTCGGCGTGGCTGTAAAAGATGAAACTTACTTACAATTAGTATATTATTTATATATACAACTTTTCACTAAAAAATAATTAAGTATGGAATTAAAAATCAAGAAGATTTTGCGTTTGTAATTGAGTAAGTCAAGATTCAGACTGCATCTGAAATATATAGTAGCATTTAAGACAGGAATTTGGAAAATGCAAACTTTCTCAATACTTATTACTATATTAAAATTGTCAATACGCGACAGCAACTTTTAGCAACGTTTCTAGTTTAATTTGTCATTGTTTGATGTTTTAACTTCTAACCAAAATATTCAATTATCGTAGAATTATCTGACAAGAAGAGTGAATAAATGAAAGCATACTACATGTTAACACCAGTTAGAACTTATTTAACCAGATGTTCTTTTAAATTTGTTGGATTCGCGTTTACAATTTACAATTATTGGTGTAATGATCCATTCTGGAACACTTATAACATTTGGATTATTATTTAGTACAAGGACACCAACCTTTCGCTTAACCTTGTTTGTTTCTGGGTGATATCTAGATAAATCAGGGGTGCGCAAAACCCTCCTTCGGGGCATGACAGACGATGCGGGGTGCTTGATTTTAATTTAAATTATGAGAAGTGTATTACTACTATCTCTTGTGATTATATATATTTTTTTAATTGTAATTTTGTAAAATTATGGACACGTGAAATTGAGAAACCTTTCTACGTCTGCTTCAAATTTTTGAAGGCTCTCAGCAGATTTTTGCGTGCGGACTTTTAGTTGGGGTCGAACTATGGTGATATAAGTAGGTATTTCTTAAGCTAATAATTAAAGGATGCCTGCTGCTGGTCCTCAAGGGGTACTATAAGAGCCATTTTTTCTTTGTCTTAGCCTTTGATTCTTCGGTTGTCTGCTTTCCCAAACTGACGCCAATACATGGCACTTGTTCATCGAAAGTTGTGGAAATGGTTTGAGACCTTAGGTTACTTGACGTCTTGTTACGGGCCTATGGACATTCGCAGACCCTCCCATGACTTGAGTTGTCGGAGTTTCCTTATCATTGACTTTTCTCGCTTGGTTCTGATTAGGGTTTCTGAATAAAGGCTTGTAAATAAAAATGCAGGTGAAATTCTTTCAATAGAAAAAGAAATTGTTCCAAGTTTCACCCTTTTTAAATTTCCACGAATTTATTTTATTATTCGAGGACAATGAATGAAGGTTGTTAAATAAAAATGTAGGTTAAATTCCTATGTAAGAAATGAAATTGTTCTAAGAACTATTTCCCCTTTTCTAAATTTCTACAAATTCATTTTATTATTCGAGAACAATGAATAAAGATTTGTAAATAAAAATGCAGGTGAAATTCTTTCAATAGAAAACGAAATTAGTCCAAGAATTATTTCACCCTTTTTAAATTTCCACGAATTTATTTTATTATTCGAGAACAATGAATGAAGGTTTGTAAATAAAAATGTAGGTCAAATTCCTATGTAAGAAATGAAATTGTTCTAAGAACTATTTCCCCTTTTCTAAATTTCTACAAATTCATTTTATTGTTCGAGAATAATGAATAAAGATTTGTAAATAAAAATGTAGGTGAAATTCTTTCAATAGAAAAAGAAATTGTGTTCAAAGAATTATTTTACCTTTTTTTTAATTTTCACGAATTCATTTTATTATTCGAGGACAACGAATAAAGGTTTGTAAATAAAAATGGAGGTTATATTGCTTCAATAGAGAAAGAAATTGTTCCAAGAATTATTTCACCCTTTTTAAATTTCCACGAATTCATTTTATTATTGGAGGTCAATGAATGAAGGTTTGTCAATAAAAATGTAGGTTATATAATTTCGACAGAAAAAGAAATTGCTCCAAGAATGATTTCCCCTTTTTAAAATTTTTACAAATTCATTTGAACATGGGAGGACAATCAATGAATTTTTGTAAAAATACAAATGTAGGCTTTTCGGTTAGTAGCTCATACTTGTTAGTTTTGCAGGACTTTTGTAAGACTTTGTAGAAAATCTTTGTTCACGAGCACTAATGAGCACTAATGAACATGAAAAATGTTCAATATCTTATATAGCTTATATTTTTAGGGGTCCAAAATTCGCATACAACAGCTGTTTTTTTAATTCGCTCCAAAATATTTGGGGTCTTATATTCGAGTAGATATGGCTCTTGGTTAATACAGTATTTAATACTATATACTGTATTTAAAAACAGTATTAAATACAATGATCCTTCTAAATCACTTTGCTCTTTTCTAGAAAAAATACCTGGCTGCACCTTATAATTTTTTATTATTTCTGGTTTATTGTGGTTATAAATACTTTAACACGAATTTTTAAATACAAACATTCTCTTTAGGTCTTTAGGAAGACTGCTATTTAAAAATATTAGTACCTAACCTGTTTATAAATAAGATAGGAAATTACAGATTAAAAGCCTTTTTGAATACAGTTGAATAAAAAGTACAGTTCACTTATTGAATGGCTTCGCCAGGTATGGTACCTAACAGAAGCTTCTTACTGAAACTAATTCCTTTTCTTGTATTGATTATTTATAGTCAGTTGTGAATAATTTGTATGTCTTTGAAATGGCTTTTACTAGTTTCTTTCAAGAAAACTGGTTAAGAAAATCATCATATGTGTTAGGCTACACTCTTGTTTAGAACTGTATTTTTTAACTAATAATTTGGTCAAGAAATTGAATCAAATAAAACCTTGATTTTAAAGTGAGAATTTTATTTGAATATCATATACAAAAGTCCCGTGCCTCGAATTATCTTTCCCGGGACTCGAGACAACAAAAAATTGGGGAATTCCCGGGACTTGTGTCTCGGAAATTTCTCGGGTCAGAAACCCTAGTTCTGATAGAGTTTAGTTTCCTCGCTAACGTGATTTCATTTTTGAATTCTTTTTTGACAAATTTAATTTCATCTTTTGACTCTTCTTCGATATCGTTGATTCTTGCTTGACACGCTGGTCACTTTTAGATGGTGGTCACTTTTCCTTCCTACGATGTTCTTTCTCCAATCGTCAGTTCACATTTTTAAAAAACCATTCTGGAGCGTCAGCTGTGTTCATTTCGAGAGGTACTGTTCTTTTATTAAACCATAAATTATTAACTCTTGACGGAAGTTTTATCCCAACGCTGTCGCCATTGTAATAATTGAAGGGTATTATACTGCTCGATTTAAAGGACTGAACAGTGTGTAAATTAATTGAAGGGTTTTGGTTGAATGGTAGATAGGTGGAATATAGTAAAGCAAATTTTCCTTATAAAGTTTGTTCTTCAAACGAATAGTTTTAGAGAAAATGAATTTTAAATTTTTATTAAATTTCAAGTCCGGGTCTGTAGCACTAACCTGCCTTAAGTTGTACAAAGGACCCCGCAATAATCTTATGGAAATTGGGTTTCGGTCAAATGTTCTGAATTTTTGATATGTTGTATATTTTGTCATCCTGAACAAAAGTCTCCGTGGGCACAAAGCTCCAAATTCAATATTTTGGCAGCTACGGAGCTCCAAAGCTCCACAGATCCGTTACAAAACTATTCATTTTTAATACTATTTATAAATGTCAAAAGCATATTTTAATTATTTAAATATATAAGTTTATGTTTTTGAGGTCGCTGAATTCAAATCTGATGTCAGATTTGAAAAATTGACAGTTGACAGCTGTCAATTAATTGTCAAAGTAGAATAAAAAAGTAAATATTCTCTTTTGACATTGAAAGTTGATGTTTTTGAGGTCGCTGAATTCAAATCTGATGTCAGATTTGAAAAATTGACAGCTGTCAACTGTCGATTTTTCATCAGATTTGAATTCAGCGACCTCAAAAACATAAACTCTTGATGTAAAAAGAGAATATTTACTTTTTTATCCTGCTTTGACAGTGAATTGACAGCTGTCAACTGTCAATTTTTCAAATCTGACATCATAACTTATATAAATCCAGATGGCAATAATTTCTGAAAACTGGTAATTCGATAAACAGATCACGGTACATTTGAAAGAGATGCGGTACTTTCCCTTCTGCGAATTCTTAATACGCATTTTGTCTAATATTTAAAATATAATTAAAGTTCTTTTCAATGCGGTAGACATTCAGAAAAATTATATAAAACTGTTTGTAATTTCCGTTTTAAAACAATACAAAATATGGTAAGTATTGCCAATTAATCCTCTGTATGTCTAGTGTGCAGGACTTTCACCCAGGCGGCCCGGGGTCGATTTCCGGTGCCGGCAGATCTGGTTAAGGTTTTCTGCAGTTTTCCTTAGCTGTGACACAAATGTCGAATTTGCGCTGTTCCATCTGTAAGTCGGCTGCAGCCGCACGTAGGGCCTACGTAATAATAATAATCGCCCCCTCCCTCCCGCACAAGCTTATAGCATCTGGGGCCTGGTTTCCAGGTTATGGGTTGTAGCAATTATTATTATTATTATTGCAACCAATTTGGGTTTCTCACTTACTATTTATTGTTAAGAAAATAAAATAAAGATTTATGCATTTAGTGAAACCTGGAGTGTTTTTTTACATCTAAGTAAGTATCTTCTGAATGAATGAATTATTACGTCACTTCATTAATTATTACGCTGTTTTAATCGATATAAATGATCGTATTATACCATTAACATACCATTGTTATTTTTAAAATGAACGATCTTGTTCGTTTTTAGTAGTTTAATTGCAGCTATGCAAATGAATAATTTCGGGATAAGGACATGTCATGTTTTTAATATTTCGTTTTAGCAATTTTAACTGTTAACTGATTTTATTAAGCTAACGATGTCCGATATTATGTACAATTCAAATTCATTATCATTAATAATAATAACGATTTGGAACCTAATACGGAAACGCAGTAGTTGTAATAATAACAAAAAACCCTATTTATTTAGGTGCTGTCATTGTATGGTCTACTTGCTGACACAGTTATGTATTTTTTACTACCTAAAACAGTTTAAATAGTAAACATCTTTTTGTTTGATATAAATTAAATGAATGATCAGCATAGAAATAATACCTCCTCTAGACACGAGGGTCTTCAGTTTGTTTAATTTTCCGGGTGCCCAACAATTTTTAGTGAAAATTTATTTTTGAGATAGTGCGGAATTTTACGCATTTTTGCCTTCTTCCTTTATTCATATCTTACCTATTAAGTCAAAAATCATTATTTAAAATATCCTGTATAGTTCAGATGATGCGTACTAATACAAAGACTTTCGTAATTCATGCAGCACCTAAATTGGATGATCTCAAACTATGCTTTATTGTAGAAAGCATCATAAATAAATATAAATAGCTAGCCGCATTTACATTTGCTAATAACTGTAAGTAAAAGAGAATAATTTAGCAAAATTAATTTACCTGAAAAAGGGTGGATGCTTTAAGCATTATCTGCTATGTACAACCAAACACATAGTTGGGCCGACCCTTATAGCTCTTCACCTATTTTCAAGACCACGAACCGCCATTCTAGTAAATACAAAAATAATATTTCCATATTTGGGAAGGGAGAGTTTTAGTTCCTTGGGAGGAATGTTTCAAACCCCATGGTATTTTTTGTGTCAAACACTATCATTAATTTCAATAATTTCTGATATAAATTGGAACTGAATTATCCAAGATTTATTTAAAGTAAGTCTATCCAGCATCATTTTAAAAATGGCGATAAATCATACTCACTTGCATATTGTACTATAACATATCCTACAATTACCACTAACACAATTGCTACTACTAGTAGCAACGCAATAAGTATTTTTTCTAATTTTGATCTTCGATTCCACAACTTTACTAGATTAGTTTCACATATCACAGAATCACTTTTTTCACCACTTCTGGAAAATACAAAGAAAAATAAAACACATAAGTAAGGCGAGGAAGTAATTTGTAACCCTCACTCTGTATTCATTCTAACAATGTATCTTCAAGACGCTTAAAGTACATTTCATGTAAAAGAGAATACACCTACTACTCTAGACAAGCATTTTAACTACTTGAATATTATACTTTGCTGCTTGCCACTCTCATATCGCACTTAATCCTTTAATTATTCTCAATTTAAGAAATAGAATACATTAACTGTTCTGTAGTAAGTAAGTAAGTGAGTAATTTATTAATACAAAAAAGAAGAATGTATAAACTCTCTGTGCGCGCAATTGGTTCTATTTTCAAAATAATTTCTATTAAGGACAATTGTACTCGTTGAATCATTGTTATTCAGATATAGAGTAGATGAATGAATATATTTTTTGTGTTTAAATAGTTTGATACGCAGCTAGGAGAGAGTTTAGATTACAAAAATTACAAAAGCGCGCGTGTTTAGATTAAACATGGTAAGATTTATTAGTTTTGCTTTAGTTATCGGAAACACAGAAACATTGAAAGTCATGAGAAGAAGTCAATTCCGTGCGTTTACTGTACTTAACCAGGACACGATGCTGAAGGCTGTTGCTTTGAAACGTAGAATTTTGTTTTAGATGCAATATAGAATACCTTTACAGTGGAGACTGCCATCAAATCGTTAGTAGAGTGTACCAACATGATTAGTATCAGCATTGACTTAAATAATGAACTAATAAGAGAAGTACTAGGAGAGGAGGCGGAAATTACTAGCTGATTGTGACAATTGTAGATCTGAGGAACCTACACGTTTGATAATGTTGACTCGGTGTGTTAATGATCCACGGTCATTAAAATAAATATTCATGAAAACTGAAAATTGTGACATTCTGTCATCCCGACTTACATATAAAAAACACTGTCTCGACTAAACCAAAATGTTTGGTAGATTTAATTTTAGAATATAATTCTCTTCTCATCCTCTTGCTAATAATAATAAAAAAGTTTATTAATTCGTTGTTTTTATTCAAATACTGATTATTATTACAAATTCTGCTAATTACATAAGAATGAAGTTTTCTTCTTTTAACCATTTAACCCTATTACTTACAACTTAATATACCTTGCACTTTTCTGAAGGATTCATTTTTGAATCCGTGGAGCACTCGAAGTCTTGAGCAAAATCCCAGCTGTGCCGCATAGGGGCTGTAATTTCAAAAACCTTGCCTTCTGAACTATCTCCAATTAAGGTATGACATTCAGGCAGTATTGTTGATACCCAGAATAACTGCTTAGGAGTGTAACTAACACCTGGTAGCTGTGGCTCCTCTTCATTTTTAAGAATCCAGTTTTGGTAAGTTGAGTAGGATAACTTTGCCCCAGCAGAACTTTTTATTGTGTCTATTTCCAAGGACTAAAGAGCAATTTCTATTCTAGCAATAAAGTAATTTATGTGTAATGTAAACTTACCTCACTAGCAGCTTCCTTCAGATTGGTTTCGATTTCCTCTGTAAAACATTTGAATTGTTTTTCGAATGCTTCCCTTGTTTTGTTAGACCATTGCAGGATGCTATTACCATCTTTGTTGTATTCACTTCCGGATAAGTCGAAACCTCTCATTAATTCTTGTCCTATTTTAGAACCAAGAGTACCATAATTCATAAAGAATGGTCTATTACTATTATAGATAATTCCCTGTAAAGCTGTTGCTTTCATTACTGCAAATATATAGAAAAATGAATCATTTATTATCATCTTTAATTTGACATTGTTCACCTAATGTGTTTGTATCTTCATAATAGGAAATCCCATTTTCATAAATTTCATATAAAGATTCGTTAACAGGAATATGAATCAGTGAGTATAGTGTATTTGCGGAATGTTGAGAAACATTTAAATACATATTCAAGAATGTATTATCTTCTGCTTCGTTATTTATCTTAAAACATGAAAAAAGAAAGAAAAGTAATGTATATTATTAAATGACTAACAAACTTACATCTTCGTAATATATTTCAAATTTTTTAAAAATAGTATCATTAAAGTAGTCCTCTTGAAATCCTAGAGATATCTTCAAGGCGTCCGCTTTTTCTAAGCTGTTCTTTTTGCTCTCTTCATCTAACCAAGAAGTTTCACTCAAGCGCTTCATAAGCTCTGCTTTAACATCTTCATATATTGCTTTTATCTCTTTCTTTTTCTGCTGCGATAGATATCTCCTTGCATAGATAATATCTGTGGGTTTAGGAAAGGATCTACAATAAATTAAAGATATTTTGATTTTCTTTCGAAATCTGGTTTTCTCACCTTTTTTCTATTAAAACTTTGCATTCATCAAAGCGGTCTAAATGTACCATAGGTTGTTTTTCTAACGCGCACATGTAGTTTTTGTGAATTTGTTTTATTTCTTTTGGTAGGTATGGCATTATGTCTTCTAGTACGCTCCATATGATGTAGTTTGCTTGCACTCTAGAAATGACTGAGTCTTATTGAGAGAAGCAACATTTAAATTTTATGTTTTTAAAGAGATTGCACTCAAATAAGATTCGAACGAACAAACTCTTTTGACGAACCTGAAACTGGCAGCCGGAGCTAGCAGCCGGCCAGAGACGGACTCGGCGTCAATTTTTAAAAACACATCGATTTTTATTGATAATTCTTTGCATCAATGACCAGAACAAAATTCCAACGAAGTTATTTTCTTTTTTTTAAGAAAGCAAAGTTTTTATCGCTAATAAATATATCGATTGCTCAGTGCATCTCGGTCCGGAAAATGTAGTATACCTTTCTTCAGCGTTCTAACTTCAAAATGAAATTTGGCACAAAGTTTGCTATGAAAATGACAAATCGACAGGCAGTGAAATTTCCGTGGCAGAAAAACAGTTTTCCGAATTATTAAATATTAAACCCATAGAAGATGCCGGCTGCTAGAACAATCTCCGCTCGGAAAAAGTAGCCTAACTTTTTTCATCGTCATAACTTCGAAATGTAATTTGGCACAATTATTTCTATGATAATGACAAATCGGCCGGTAGTGAAATTTCCGTGGCAGAAAATCAATTTTCCGGATTATGAAAAGCTAAACCGATAGAAGCTGCCGGCTGCTAAGTCAATCTCGGCTCAGAAAGTGTAGTATAAGTAGCCGAGATTGTTCTAGCAGCCGGCATCTTCTATCGGTTTAATATTTTATAATCCGGAAAATCGTTTTCCTGCCACGGAAATTTCAGTGCCAGTCGATTTGTCATTTTCATAGCAATCATTGTGCTAAATTACATTTCGAAGTTATAACGATGAAAAAAGTTATGCCACACTTTCCGAGCCGAGATTGTTCTAGCAGCCAGCATCTTCTATGGGTTTAATATTTAATAATTCGGAAAATCGTTTTCCTGTCACGGAAATTTCAATGCCAGTCGATTTGTCATTTTCATAGCAATCATAGTACAGCCTTGGTAGTGCAATGTCTGGCGTGCCGGACTTTCACCCAAGCGGCCCGGGATCGACTCCCGGCGCTGGCAGATCTAGTTAAGATTTTCTGCAGTTTTCCTTAGCTGTAACACAAATGTGGGATTTGCGCTGTTTCATCTATAAGTCGGCTGCAGCCGCACATTGGGTCTACATAATAATAATAATAATCGCCCCCTCCCTCCCGCACAGGCTTATAGCTTCTGTGGCCTTGGTTTAAGGTTATGGGTTGTAGTAATTATTATTATATTATTATTATATTATTGTGCTAAATTACATTTCCAAGTTATAACGATGAAAAAAGTTATGTTATATTTTCCGAGCCAAGATTGCTCTAGCAGCCGGCATCTTCTATGTGTTTAATATTTAATAATTCGGAAAATCGTTTTCCTGCCACGGAAATTTCAATGCCAGTCGATTTGTCATTTCCATAGCAATCATTGTGCTAAATTACATTTGGAAGTTATAACGATGAAAAAAGTTATGTTATATTTTTCGAGCCGAGATTGTTATAGCAGCCGGCATCTTCTATGGGTTTAATATTTAATAATTCGGAAAATCGTTTTCTTGCCACGGGAATTTCAGTGCCAGTCGATTTGTCATTTTCATAGCAATCATTGTGCTAAATTACATTTCGAAGTTATAACGATGAAAAAAGTTATATTATATTTTCCGAGCCGAGATTGTTCTAGCAGCCGGCATCTTCTATGGGTTTAATATTTAATAATTCGGAAAATCATTTTCCTGCCACGGAAATCTCACTGCCAGCCGATTTCTCATTTTCATAGCAATCATTGTGCTAAATTACATTTCGAAGTTATAACGATGAAAAAAGTTATGTTATATGTTCCTAGCCGAGATTGTTCTAGCAGCCGGCTTCTTCTATCGGCTTAATATTTTATAATCCGGAAAATCGTTTTTCTGCCACGAAAACTTTACTACCAGCCGATTTCTTATTTTCATAGCAATTATTGTGCTAAATTACATTTCGAAGTTATTACGCTGAAAAAAGTTATACTACATTTTCTGAACCGAGATTAACGTGACAGCCGGCATCTACTACAGGTTAATATTTCGAAAAACAGAATATGGCCTTTCTGTCACGCAAATTTCATCATGCGAATTGTCATTGTCAAAAGTAGAATTTGAGATTAATTCGTTTATGTTCATTAAACAATTTATTTGTTATCAATTAATTTTTTTAGTCCAAAATTACAATTGTATAATTGTATAATATAAGTTTTAACTTAATAAAATTATTTTTAAATAAACATTATCAAAAATAAAAATTGTTATTTTAGATTCTGTATTTTGTAAAAAAGTAAGAAAATGTGTAGCAGTTGGTATTGAGCTTACTGCAGAAACAGATTTGGTTATTTTCCGCCACTCCATTCATTAAAGAAAACGATACTTTGACATTTATTTGCGAATCTATACATGAAAAGGTTTTGTTTGCCTTAATAATCCTTAACAATGTTCTGGTGGAACTCTAGTTATGCGCATTACAAGAAATCGCTTAGCGTTTTAAATATATAAATAGTTCTCATATAGTAAATAGCGTATGAAGCCCGAGTGCGGCCCTGTCTATCCGTCTGCCAGTTTCAGCGTCATACTCTTTTGAGAACCAGTTGCGTAATTAACGGCATGTTAAAGTTAGTGTAAATCAGTTGTTTTACGTCAAATAATCGAAGTGTGTGGTAGATTTTTGGGAGATATCGAAACCAAATTTGCATACATTATATTTTCATGCAGTCATTCAGAGTTATGTAGTCTTGAAATCTCAATATACTATACAAGCCTTCCGAATTTGCAATTTTTACAATTGCCGACAGCCAAAAAGACCTTATTGCTAAACTACAACACTTTCACAACCAATGCCTCGTATATTTTTAAACCTTAATAACTATCAAGGAATTGACATGATGAACGTGACCATAGTTTTATGGTTTGCTTAGTTTCAGATTAACTGTGATATCGGGTACTTTCGTTTACATACTGCTAAAATACTTTACAATTAAGGTAGAAAATGAGTTAACCTTACAATCGTACAAGTTGATGAAAATTGAATATGTTGTTAATAAAAGTACGAGGAATTGATTGACCGCAAGAAAAATAATTCTACCGTCTAGAACGTGAGAAAATTATTACAGAAATGTGACATTTTTGCAATAGGATATTGAATTCTAATGACCGACAATGTCTGAGGCACAAACATATGTGCTAAAAGTATACTATCTTACCAACCTTACATCATCATGGAAAATCATGGTGAATCATCCCGTGAAATGCAATATGTATATTGTATTTATAAAAACCAACTTCCCGATGAACAAAATACACTACGAGTGAGTACGCATGCGCACGAGAAGCTAACCAAGATATGGCAACAACGCGGTCGGCTGTTCCACGTGTGGTTTGAATTCTGACTTCAAACAAATTTTTTTACGTTTAATTGAAACCAAACTATAAATAACTTATTATTGGTGTAAATGAAAGTTAATCATTTGGTTGTTATTGAACAATCTTCAATTCTGAATCTGTTTCAGTATCTCTCTTCAGAATCTGTAGCCTCGAAACGCATGCCATGTGTTAACAAGCCGGCCGCGTTGCCACATTTCGCGGAGTGTCCTAGCGCGCAAGTCATAGACAAGACCAATGTTTCTATCCATTTGTGTTGTGTTGTATGTTGTGTTCTATGCAGATCGATTAGGGTGGTAGTCACATGCACTTTCTACCCAACAACACTAGCTTATAAAACTTGCAAAAAGGAAGAAACAATTATTTTCTCCCATTATTTTTCTTAGTTTGATTTTGCAATTAATATTAGCATAGTCTAGTCTAATCAAAGGCACAGTGGAGATGATTCGATTCGAAAACAGGCCAACAGGAAGAGATAAAACCAATGAAGGAAGCGGAAACATATAAGTATCTGGGCTTCAAACAATCGAGAAAAGTAGATCACACAACAACAAGAAAGCGTTAACTTTATTCTTCACAAATCTGACCAGAATATGCCAAACTGAATCTTACAGCCGGTATACAACAAAGGCAATTAACACTTTCCCTGTTCCGGTACTACTGTATTCCTTTGATGTTATATGTTGGTCTGAAACAGACTTAGAGAGCTTACAGCGGAAGATACGCACAGAATTAACAAATCATAGAAAACACCACAAACACTCAAATATACTTAGAGTAACGCTACCAAGAAAATATAGTGAAAGAGGAATATTAGACATCAAGGACTTACACAACAAACAAGTAAAAGTCCTACGAATATATTTTCATGAAATGAAGCAAGGTTTGCCACTACATGCAAGCATATGTAGTGTTTATGATAATTACACACCTTTAAATCTAAAGAATACCTCACACCAACCAAATGAAGATGTTCGAACATATGCAGAAAATATAGAATAATGGAAAAGTATGACCCTTCATGGAAGGCACCCTCATGATCTAAGCAGATTAGAAGTCGATAAAGAAGCGTCGAACGCATGGCTTAGAAATGGGGAACTCTACCTGGAAACAGAAGGTTTTCTTAAAACCATATAGGACCAGGTTATAAATACTAAAAACTACCAGAAGTACATTGTCAAAGATCCGCGAATGCAAAACTGCAAAAACAAACATTTTATGCAAAGGTTTTTTTAGATATACTTATAATGGACTCGAATGAATACTCATTCATTTTAAGGATATCTAATGGTTTTATTGACAGCAACAGTCTGTCCTAGAGGCGCATTATTTAACAATCACCTCCGATTTAGCCACCCAGTCCCAAACTTACGCCCATCCCCGAATAATTAACACCTCCTACATGACCTCATCCACTTTACTCCCAATTCCGAAGTTATTCTCCCCTCAACTTACCCCCTCCCGTATTACCCACCTACCGCTCACCACCACCTCCATCTGACTTAACCCCACCCTTCTAATTCATCTCTTACGATTCATTACCACCCGACTTATCCACCCCCGTCGCATTCATCCACCCACTCATACCCTACCTGAGTACCTGGCACCTGCACCCTCCGAATCTACCTCAAACAAAGAGAAACCGTTGACCCTAGGTCAAAAAGTCATTAGACCTTTTTTGTCCAGCTTGACCTTTTTTATCTTTTTCATACATCCCAAGGCGACCCGACAAATAAGAAAACGTGTAGGCTAATAAGACATGGCTATTAGGTTTTACTACAATAGGTTTGGCTACAATATTACTGTAGCTCGGAGTAATATCGAAAAGTTGAGAAAGATAGGGGAGCTTCGGAAAGTTAGAAATATTTTGGCACCGGTTCTAGTAAATCGATTAATTAGTAAAGGTGTCGTACACACACACACTCGCGCGCACATACATACAGACAGATATAGATGATTTACATTAAGATCTTAGTTCGCTTTTATTATTAAAATAATGAAACGCTAATCATTTAAACTTTGAAAATTTAAAAACCCAATCCGTCAAGGGCGACTAAACAACAATGATATACTTTCACTTATGTTAGTAGTTAGAAGTACTTGGAAAGTAAATGTTACAATAGTTTCATATAAATTGATACTTCGAGACAAAATCTGATGTATAATAATCTTTATAATATGATGCAGGCAATACTAATAAATAATAGTTAACTTTTTATTTTATTAAAAACTTAACTTTTTACTTATTTGAGTATTACCTTCTTGGTGTGCGATGAATTAAATAGAAAAAGTTTTCCATGAAATTTAAAGATGGAAATAGAACGGTATCTTCGCTAGTAATACCTTCAACAGGAGAAAGGACAGTATTTATAAAATCCAACCACTCTATCTCATTATGATTATCCTGGAATTCTTCTACGGTTAATTTTTCAAAGTTATCATTATAGTTGTTATCTTCTGTAATCTAAAATGAAACAATAATAGCAATCATTTTAACATGTTTATTAGAGATGTACATTGTTTAGTTTTTCCATAAAAACCAAGACTTCCCCCATTTCATTTTTCGCTAGAGTGTCTGTAGCCCCAAACGCTTTAACCACGTTTATCATGTAGTTCTTGTACAACTCTCTATTTTTAATGTTATGTAGAATAGGTTTTGTAATCTAAAAATAACATTTTAACGATTCCATCTAACAAATGGCAAATTCAAAATTTTACCGTAACGATATGTTGATTACTATCATCAGGATTCCAAGTTACAGACACACTTAACAACATATTATATTCATAACCTCTATTTCTCAATTCATAAATCATATCTTTCCAATCAAACCTCCTCGCCAACCATTCATAACCAACAACCACCGGCCATCCATCAATTTCTTCTAACGTTTGTTTAAATATGTCTAAAGATTTCTCTTCTACACCACTCTCGTTCATACATGCTTGAAATAATTCTTTTTGATTTCTTATTAAATAATGATCCTCATTGCTGACAGGTTCTTCGATTATTTCTTTTAATTGCCGTTGTGCTAATGCTTCTATACTTAATAATTGCGATGCTGCTTCTTCATCTCCGTGCATACTCTCGATGAACCGTTGACAGGAAAATTTAAAGAAATCATCACAGGGGTCGACGTTTGGATCGATAAAAGTTAGAATTTCGGATGCTGCTAATAAGCATTCTTGCGTGATACAAATTATTGGCTCCTCTGAAAAAGTTGTAATTTGTAATTATACTAAAAAACTAAGAAACTTTCTTACCTTTGCGGTTTAAAGCAATGTATGCAAAGACTCCAATTGCCAGAGCTACAATAAGTAAAAGGCTGACAGAAAGACAGATTTCCAATTTTGATCGTCTAGACCAACAGCTTTTATCATCTTCTTGTCTCCAGTTTTGATTAATAGTTCGAGAATAACTAAAAACGCAAATTTATGCACATATTTATAAATTCAAGTTATATAATAACTACTTACTCTATATTCATATTCATTTTTCAGTGAATATTCACTGGATAACAAACATCACCTTACAATGAATTAATATGAACCAAAAGCAACTGAAAGTTTACACCATTGCATTGTTCTTTGTAATGTAACAACATAAATATGCTAATTGTTTCTAATTTAAAGAATAAATTGTTTCGTTTGTGGTGGGTTTATTTTTATAAAATGCTTTAGTGTATGTTTTTTTAATGAGAAAAACTCTTTTGTACGTCTACATCAATCACATTCACATTTTAGATGCTATTTAAAACATGATCATTAAAAAAAGAAAGACGGGTCGGTACGATTTTAAAAATAGCACGACAGACTGATAGCAAATAGTAAAGCCTTCAACTATAGGTTAATTTTAGAGCGATGTTATTATACTCTCTTGTTGGCGTGCAACGCAATTTTAGATACAGTGTGTTCAATAGTTATTGAATAGTTATTGAAATACGGACAGTTGTCCGTATTTTTTATTGCTAATTCTACTTAAAGAAATTAATTTTTTTAATTTTATTTTTTAAGCTACACAGTAAACATTATTTCTAAAACCTGTTGATCTATGTTAACAACTACAGACCTGGAAATTGATATAGGTTCACCTAGAATATTGATATAATTTTTGAAATATTTTTGTTAAAACGTATCTTACCGTAAAACCACCTTAAAGGCTTAGTTACTAAGCATTTTTATGTGTTCTTCTACCTTTTCAAAACCTCTGCATGTTTGGTACAAAAGGTAATAACATTTGAAGATAAAAATGAAAAGTTTAATATGTTTGTAAATTGGAAATTGAAATAAGTTCACTAATTAAAACTCACCATTTATTAAGCATTAAATTATCAAAACCAAGAAAGATCATTAATTTAATAATCAGTAGCACCACCATTATGGTTAATGATTTGAAAAATTCGATTGTGCGTGCTTAAGACGAGATGATTAAGCTCATTGATAGTGATATTACCAATTCCTGCAAAATCGCTCTCCTAAGATCATTTACAGTGCGGAAAGGATCATTTCCACTGTAAATCTTTTAAACGATAATCTCCCACACGTGGAATTTGTGACGCTACCAAACCTGCTCTTGTGTTCTGAGAGCGGTAAGCAGGTGCCTATCCTGTTGAAAAATTAGGTTTTCATGCTCATGATCCTCATAATAAGGAATTCACTTACCATCCATGTCAAAGGAAATACTATCCGAAGCTTGTTTATTCCGTTAAACCCAGCCTAGATTATTAGGAAACAACAAGTTTCTACGTGAAAAGCTCAATGGTTTATTTCATAAATCATGCCAATAATCACGAAATCCGTCAAGTCAGTCAAAATTAAATTTTCTCTTTTCCTACAGATTATCTAAAAATACCTTTTTTTATTAATTTAAACAACAGGAAATATTAAATGTGTTATTACTTTTGTCCAATGCAGGTTTTCAGCTGCAAATTGCAAACATCTTTCTTTTAACGGAATAAACAAGGTTCGGACGGCATTTCCTTTGGCATGCATGGCAAGTGAATTCCTTATTATGAGGATCATGAGCATGAAAATCTAGTTTTTCAACAAGCTAGGCACCTGCTTAAAGCTTACGGAATATAAGAGCAGGGTTAGTAGCGTCACAAATCCCAACATTAGACAGGCCATCATGCTTTCCGGACATTAACCCAATGAAAAACGTGTGGGACATTATCGTTCAAAAGATTTACAGTAGAAATAATCCTTTCTGCACTGTAAATGATCTTAGGAGCGCCATTTGTAGGCCTTGGTAATGTCACTATCAATAAGCTTAATCATCTCGTCTTAAGCATGAACAATTTTTCAAATCATTAACCATAATGGTGGTGCTACTGATTATTGAAATAA
The DNA here is from genome assembly GCA_929113105.1 of Agrypnus murinus. Classification (NCBI taxonomy): domain Eukaryota; kingdom Metazoa; phylum Arthropoda; class Insecta; order Coleoptera; family Elateridae; genus Agrypnus; species Agrypnus murinus. Next base: position 194,059,451 of record OV816026.1, read on the forward strand.
TGTTCTTTTTTGGTTTTGATAATTTAATGCTTAATAAATGGTGAGTTTTAATTAGTGAACTTATTTCAATTTCCAATTTACAAACATATTAAACTTTTCATTTATATCTTCAAATGTTGTTACCTTTTGTACCGAACATAAAGATGTTTTGAAAAGGTAGGAGAACACATAAAAATGTTTAGTGAAAAAGCCTTTAAAGTGGTTTTACGGTAAGATATGTTTTAACAAAAATATTTCAAAAATTATATCAATATTCTAGGTGAACCTATATCAATTTCCACGTCGTACATACTGACTTTATTAGCGTATTGCTTGCAGTTCCAATTGTTTTAAGTTATAGAATATACAGTTAATTTCAAATAAATGTAGGGCAGTTAGTATTTCATTGTGTAAATGTAAATGCTTTCTGTTTTCCTTGATGTTTAATGCATTTTATGTAGTTACCTATGAAACAACAATTTAAAGCCTCGTTCACACCTTGTTAAAAACGCGAGAATTACTCTCAAGACTTGCCTTAGATTTATTAAAAATCAGTTGTATATATCATAGTTTCAACAATTAAATAGGTATAGATAGTTTAGTAAAGTTTAGTTTATTGCTAGAATTTGTATTTTAATAAAATTTATAAATGATCAAGAACATTCTTATGTAACTTTAAAACCAATTTAATCTTTAATTTACACATTTTTTTGAGAATGGACTGAATAGTATATTATACATATTGTGATGTTATTATAATTTTATTTATTCTTTTTTCAATTGTTATTGGTTAGTTGCTGCACTGCAACCTCTAGTGAAATTCCTGGCCAAGCAACTGCAACCTTATGCCGAAGAAGCCGAACCTTACGTAAAGAACGCAAGCCACTTCATCGAGCGTATAAAAGACATAACAGTGGCACCAGGAGATCTGCTAGTAAGCTTTGATGTAACCTCTTTATTCACGAATGTTCCAGTAATAGAAGCAGTAGATATGATACAACGGAAATACCAAGTCCCAAATGAAATCATCGAGTTAACAAGACACTGCCTAAACAACACCTACTTCATCTACAAAGATCAACGATACAAACAAGTGGAAGGAGCACCTATGGGATCACCTTTATCGCCGGTAATAGCGAACCTATTCATGGAAGAATTAGAAGTCCGAGCAATAGAAACGGCAAGTGACAAACCTAAACTATGGCTAAGATACGTAGACGATACTTTTATTATATGGACCCATGGAGAAGAGAAACTGCAGACCTTCTTACAGCATCTAAACAACATACACCAGAAGATCAAATTCACAATGGAGGTGGAAAAAGACAATCAACTACCTTTCCTAGATGTATCTATAATCAAGAAGGAAGACGGCAGCCTGGGATACACAGTATACCGAAAATTAACCCACACAAATCGCTACCTGAACGCGCAGTCACATCACCACCCAGCGCAACTACAGTCAGTAGTCAAGACATTAATAACCAGATCACAACGATTGACTGATGACGATAATAAACATCAAGAACTAGAACAGGTGAAGTTGGCATTAAAACAAAATGGTTTCTCGTACAGAAATATCAAGAGAACGTTAACACCAAGGGACCCAAAGCCAAAGGAAGAAGAAACATCGGTATCCAAAGCGCACTTACCGTACATCAAAGGGACCACGGACAAAATAAGTAGAGTGCTGAGAAAACACAACATCGACACCATCTTCAACACCGACAAAAAGATTGGAAACATGCTACCATCCGCAAAAACAAAAATACCACTAGAAAGCCAAGGAGTATACGAGATCCCATGTAAAGACTGCGGGAATCCTACATAGGGCAGACCAACAGAAGAATTCAAGTAAGAAGAGAAGAACACCGAAATGCAGTCAACAAAAATGAGAGAACGTCTTCACTAGCACAACATGTAAGTGGTACATCTCATAACATAGATTTCGAAAATGCAAAAGTTTTAGCGAATATACAACATAAGACCCGACGAACCATCAGAGAAGCCATTGAGATCGAGAAATGTCCGAACAATCCTAATACCAGGGACGATACACAGCGACTACCATCAGCTTGGAAACCAGCTATAACCAGCATCACCGTCAAGAAGCGAAAACCAGCACAGCAGAACGATAAATGCTTATGGTTCTTTAATTATTCCTGAACCACTTAAAAATATTGTTCTTCCACTCTTCGGTATATATTTCTTTATTACTTCTTATTTGTGTTAACTTTTTTCCCCTTTTATGTTTTATTCTAAATTTCCTTCCTTTTCAGTAGTATTTTAATAATTTATATTTCTTCCTTTAATTCTTGCACTTAACTCTCCTTTTTCAATAAAACACTAGACTTTCATTTAATATTTATTAACTTATAATCCTTTTTTTAAGAGCTTTTTACATTTACAACCATCTTTTTTCCAAAACAAAAACTTATTATTTAATCTCTCTGAGAAACCTCTATTTCATTTATTTTATTTGTTATATTTATTTTCCCCAGAAATATCACCTTTCTATGATCATTCTTACTGCCATTTCAATTTTGCATTATTATTGAAGGTGCAGTTTTGATTTTCATATGATCCTTTAATATCCTTAACTAATATACATAATTTTCTTTTTCAGGTTGACCTTTGACTAAGATCTCCTTCCTCTTACCATCCTAATTTGTATTTAATATTGTAAACTGTTAAGCTTTAATAAAGATATGCTATTCCAACTTGATTTATCTTATTTCAATTTTATATTGAGTTTTCTAATCTTAGTATAACGTTAAGACATTATTTATGTTTTATTTAATGATATCCAAGAACCATAGACTTGGTTGGAATCATTGTTCAAATGAACAATGAATCTTCAAAGTTTATAATCGAATGCACTTTCTCATATTATTTGCTCTTTAGCTCAAAAGTGACCATTGCAATATGTTGAGTTGGTAAAGTATATCTTTACAAGCCAAGCGATAATTGTTTGACCGAGACGGTACGTCGAGGTCAAACAATATCGCGAGGCTTGGCAACTTTACCAACGAAACATGTATACTATATTATTCACAATAATTAGACTTAAATAATCAAAATAAAAAGTAATTTTAAATATTAAAATAAATTTTCTGTAAACTGTCATAATTGCAATCAGCTGTAGCTATCGACTAAAAGAAATTTTCAGTTAGGTTTCATTCTTCGCGGCTAGATGGCAATGTATGCGCTCAGTATTTTAAAATTAGAAATTAATTAATTCCATCATAATTATTAAATATAAAATACGGAAAAATAAAAGTAAAACTAATATTAAATAAAAAAGATGTTTTTAGCGTTAAATACATTTATAAAAACCTAAATGTAAGTCGGATAAAACATTCTGTTTAAAATTATTCACAAAAAATGTTGGCTAAGACTTTTCATGTCAGTTTTACAGACATGTAAAGGAAGTTGTTAACTACTTTGGTGTTGCTATAGCAATAGCTTACTTTCCAAGGTTTTTATAACATATGAAATGTACATATTGAAATATAATTGTGAATAATAGTATATTATGTATTAAGGGCTTAATTGAGTGTGTTAGAGCCCGCAGCGTCATTTAGCGTCTGAGGCGAAAGCCGAAGGCGCTAAGACGATAAAGGGCTCTAAAACACTAATTAAGCCCGAAATGCATGCGTTAGTTTATGTCCGGCCTAAGTTTAAATTAATATTTAATTTTAAAATAAAAATAATTTAAAAAGTGCAAAACTTCAAGTAGGTAGGTGGCAGTGATAAAACTTCAAGTAGGTAGGTGTAATGGTATATAACTACTGTTGTTACTATGGAGACGGCGTAAACAAGGGCAACTATTTTTCTAGCGGGTTCTAAAAATTTTTAGAGACCTAGAGCTCTAATTTAGCAACTTACGCTCTAAAAACAGACCACTAAATAGGTCATAATCGCCCGACCGGACATAATAGTTATTTATGTATTAAGGGCATAAAGAAGCTTTTATGGCCAGAAGCGTTATTTCTAGCCCGAGGCGTCAGCCGAGGACTAGGAAAAGGCTGTAGGGCCATAAAAGCAAGTTATGCCCGAAATGCATACACTATTTTATGCACAGATTGTTTTTATCTCAAATCTATTATTGTGTAAAAAATATAATTAAATGAGTACGTAGGTTACATCAAGCCGCTGTACGTATACTTATGTGCATATATACGAAGTACGTTACTATAGTTACTATCTAAAATACTTAATTTCAGCTTATTTTCATTGGTGATAAGTTTACAAATTATATTAAGAACTAATCAAGTTCTACAAATACAGCTCTGACATTTAATTGACGTTTCATTATTGCCCGTCGGATCATAAAGAGGCCCTTGGGGCATAAAGAGACAGTTATGTTTAGATAGATCTATCAATAATAGTCTAATTATAATGCATCTGTGCATAAAGATATTTTCAACCGTGTTTTAGCTTTTCTACAGAAAGGGAAATTTGGTTTAATTGACAAACCACATTATTTAATCAAATAAAATTGCAATTTGACTCCTATGCAAAAATAATAATCAAATTATAACACCAGCAACTAATTTGTATTACATCAAACTACTCAAAACACAAAAATATTTCAAGTTAAGGACAAAGATTGATGTCTCAGAAAGTCATCAAGAAATATAAAGAACAAACAAAAATCGATATTTACTTGCATCGCGTCCAGAAAGCTGTACAAAATTAAGTAACGATTAGAAAGAAACTTATTTATTTGGAAAAAGAGAGATACAACATCTTGCGTTAACACAAACTGTATTATATGTAATACAATGTGTTAAAGACGAAACAATTGTCTGAGGGTATTTGTTTAAAATGCCTACATCTCTCATATTAATTTTTATTTGAAATTAATTTAGAACCTCATAACCAAGAAACTTCGAAATATTTATTATATGTAATGGTATTATTACAACAGATTGTAAACTGTATAGCGAGAGTTTGTTCGTGGCTCCTTAGATTATGTTGAATACTAATTTTGTACCCAATATGTAAAAGTTCTATTAAAACAACATAGATGACAATATTAGTTTTAACAACTAGGATAATGGGCTCTACGGGCCTAAGCACTTAAGGTAGAAAGTCACCCAAATCTAAAGTCAAGCTAGCTGCTGTATATGAATAAAATCAACAAATTTTAATTTACATATGAACATTATAGAAAATTAAAAAATTATTTATTTGTTGTTTAGCACACAAAAATTGTCATTTTAAATCAGAAAACAAATTAATAATGATAACATCGTTGTTCGCTTTACTAACGTAGTATACATTGATGTGTAAGATTTGGCAACGCAATGTACGATCAGTATTTGACGTAAAACCAAAGTGAGGTTAGAGTTTGGTAAGAATTATTGAATGCTGCACGTTAAATAGTTTTATGCGGTGTTATGAATATGATTGTGACCAAAAATTATTTTTTGATGACATCATAAAAGAACAAGTGTGTGGTATAGCTTCAATTTGGTCGATTCGCTGCCCTTCTTGCCAAGTTGTCAAATACGTTCACAGATCAGAAACATACTCCCCCAATGATGATTCTACAAAACGTCATGTTTTGAATATAAAACTTGCAGCAGGTAGAAGATTCTTAATACTATTTCCTATTTTCATTATAATTTTTTGTGTATAACATTAATTAATCAAAAATTGATCTTCAACGATGATCGATGCCGGTATTGGGGCGTCAAATCAATGCGATTTTTGAGCAAAACAACGTTGAAGCAAGCAGGGGATATTATAGAGAAGTCAAGTAGCGAGAAAAAGTTGCGAGAAAGCTTTGCTTCAAGAGCGGGAACTAACAATAAAAAGGCCGTTGTAAGTTTATCACTGTTTTTCAATATTGCAGTACAGAACTTCGATCCTTTTTATACACATATAAACGGTTACTAATGAACTTCATATTTACTCACTTATTAATCAAAAATTAGACTGATTTGTCCACTCAAAGTCTCTTTAATATAGAGCACGCACTCAGTAGTCCGCGACCACATCGCCGAACCACGTCTGGGATCACGTAAAAGTAATGAGAAAAATCAATGTTAATACAATTTTCATTTTATTTCATTCAATTTTATTTATTATATTTGATTTCATCTATTTAATTTATTTACGTATATCATTATTTTCAAGTAATATAAAAAATACCAACATAAATTCATCTAACATATCAAATTTGAATTTCCGCGCGAAGCAACGTTGCCAGATCATATAATAGGGTTTTGCATGTGCAGGGACTTCAGTTATCAGTTTCCGGTTACCGCTGGAATACAAGTTTATAATCGAAATATCTCAATAACTAAGAGGTAAACTGCAGTTTTTTTAACGTCAATATAAAATACAATTTCTAAACTATTGTTACGTAGTTTTTCATATACATGGTGAGTTGTTTAAATATAAAACTTTTAAGTTGTTCTTGGGCATACTGTGTAAACCCATATACATCAATGTATTTGACTGCAACTTTGTTAATCGTTTTCTCGGTATATACGTGGTGAAATGCCGTTTTTCGGGTATCAATCGAAAGAGCAACATTGAATTTACCAAATATACTTAAATTATGTAATTCTTGAGTTGTAAGGTTTGGGTGACTTTCTACCTTAAGTATGATAGAAATAGCATTTATCGATTTTTTTTAAAGTAGGTCAGTATTTACATGACCTACATAAATCTCCAATCGATTCTCTATCGATAGAGCACATATTAGTACCAAATAACACTCAATAGCACTAAATAGTACGATAGACTCAGCATTTATCGATTTTTTAAAACATAACCTAATTTAAAAAATTTTAAAACATAACCTAATTTAAAAAATTTTCGGTCGTGCATTATCCTCGGCAAATTACGCGTCGAATGAGCCCAAGCCCATCTCTCCAGCCCTTATAGAACATAAGAATGGGGCTCGGACACACATACAAATCAACTTTAGTAGTATTGGATAGGTACAAATAAGAGAACTATAGTATTATATGGTTTTAAGGATAGTTTTTAATTAGTTCAATATTATAGTCTAGTTTAAATTGATTTACTATTTATATTTATACTATAGAGGGGATGCTAACTTGAGCTCAAGTCACCACCCCTACTTTAAAATTTTAATTTCTGATGAATAGAGATTGGTTCAAAATTTTTTGAATTGGTGTACTAATTTTACACCAATTTAACATTTTTTAAAATCGACAAAGTAGTAGAAGAGACAAAGCTTTCTTTACTGACGTAATCTGGGGATGCTTAAAAAAGTACATTTAGGAGTTAACAATAGGGTGTTACTAATGATTAAATGATTAATTATTATTTGATTTAGTGATTATTAAGACTAATTTTTAAATCATGATTACTTTAGTCACGATTAAATTTTTCGTTGACTAATCAATCGATTGAAAAAATTTGTTGATTACACCCAGCTTATGATTATTATATATATGATATTATTATTAGCACTGCTTATGCTGTTTTAGATACTTTATTAAAAAATATTGCGTATCATCAAAAATCAAAATTATTAAAGATAAATGTGTATAAGTAAACATGTCACCAGTGACGTCACACGTCGAACTTGCTTCAACTGCTAGAAAGCTTCCGTGAGACAACTTGTGTGCTCTTTTTCATTCGCGTTTTAACTATGGCTATGGGGAGCTTCTTCACCTAAACATATGATATTTTCTTTACAACGTCGTGTAATCGCTTTATTGGAGGGATATGATGCAGAGCTGACTGTAAACAAGTATTCATAAGTTTAAGGATACTAACTGTTCCATGTAATTGCATATTTTATCTTGTGTTCTGTAAATCAAAAGTAATTGAACCGAATATGTTAAACATGCCGATTTATAAAAGGGTTATTCCATATGAAATAATCAAGTTTTAAAAAATTAGTTGCTGCACAATTTTTGAGTTTGATGAAAATGGGCTAGCTTGTTACCCTAGCCTTTAGATGAAAGAGAATATTTCTTTTTAATTTTTACTGGCAACTATTTGATAATGGCGACCATTTTTCATCAGTTGCGTCGATAAATGTTACCAATTTCAAAGGTTTATGCATTTGATCACAGCTTGTTGTGCAGTTGACCAATTTGGAATATTATTACGTCATTTTAAAGCTTAAGATATGTACATTTTATTTGTACATTTACAATTTGTTAGTAACTTATTTTTTCAAGATGGTATCTGTGCGCTTTTGGCGTTGAAATTGCTATTCTTTCCTGATTTGTACCCCATGCTGCAGTCCCCAGGCTTAATCTACAGATCTGGTTTTTTGTGTACATTATCTCTACATAATAAGTACACACAAAATTATCTTCTTTAAAGCCCTGCTTATTTAACCAAAATAGCCATTCAAAGTTGACAAAAAATGAAAATTATTAAAATTTGGAGCCCAATAAAGTTATGTGGAGCCAAATAAAATGTTGAAATTTTTGTAATAGGTAGTATTTGTAAGAAAGCAAAAACCCACAAAGGGTTGTAACGCCGAAGAAGTAAGTAAGTAAGTTTTTGTAGGAGCCTTTATTGGGAACTTGGGTTCATTCGCTAATTTTTACTCCTTTCTTTAATACAGATCTTTGAAAATGAAAACAAACTCATTTTTGATGTTGCGCCTGGAGGTGTGTTGGTTAAAAGGTATCTCTTTGTAATATTTTTAGGACTCTAATTTGTTCCAAATTTGTAAATACTATGTGGGACTGTATAAATAGTAACCAGCTTTAATTATGATGAGTTTGTGTTTGCTCGATACATCAAAACGTAAAATTAATGATAGCATCTTGCAAAACCCGAATGTCATGATTGTTTGTGATACTTCAAATGCAAGTTGTATGCTTTCACATTGTCAGGAGTGTCCTGAAGTAAAAACAATAGATAGAAATATGTGTGATACTAATGAAATATTGACTGAAATTAAGTACGATCAGTATCCACAGACAGATGTTAACTTGTCACAGTTGATGATTTTAAAGAAAAGTAAAAAACAAAAAACCCATCATTTTATTACAAAATGGCAGTTGCAGTTTTTGAAAACTAAAGAAGAAGACATTACTGCTTCCGAGTGTAGAAATTACACATTTGTGGTGCAAGACGAAGTCATTGAGTTAATAAGCAAACCACACTGCATCATTTGTAATATATTTTATAGATTCCAATTTACAATTCCATAAAATCAGAAACATTGTGTATTATTAGAGATAGTTTGGTACACAATACCGTGGTAGTTAGTTCATGCATTCCAGAAAATCATAATTTGGCATTTAAAAAAATTCCTGATTTGAAGAAAGTTTACTATTTCAGTGATGGTTCTGCTGCTCAATAAAAATACAAAAAAAATCAATAACTTTGCCAATCATAAAGATGATTTTGGTTTATTAGTAGAGTGGCACTTTTTTGCCACTTCACATAGCAAGAGCCCATGTGATTGTGCCGGTGCATTAAACGGTTGATCACACAGACAAGTTTACAAAGAACAGTAATTAACTACATACTGTCACCACAAGCTATATTTGATTTCTGTTTAAGTAAGATTCCTTGTATAAGTTTTCTTTTTATATCCTCTAAAGACATTGAGTCTAAAAAAAGTTACTTGAAACGAGATTTGAGAAAGCAGCGATTATTCCTAACTAGCATAATACCCGTTGAAAAATCAACGGTCTCCTTCTGATCATGTCAGCTATCCACGAAGTAAAATAAGAAAACAGATCTACGTATAAAAGTTATTTTTTTGGGATCCCCTAGCTCAGGATGTGCTACTACAGTGGAGTTTTTATTTTCCTTAATAATAATGTCAATCGGATCATAACATGTAACTATAATTTAATATAATCACATTTGATTCATAATTAGCAATGCCTTTCTTCGTAATTTATAATAAGTTCTACACTTTTTTGCTCAAATAAATGCTATAAAAACACATAAGTTGCCCTTTTTTCAAAATAACTTTAAGCGAATGGTAGGCGTGTTCAAAGAGAATACATAATATAGTTATTTTAATTATATACCTATGTAGTTTATTATTAATATATTATGTACTTTATATAGCATAATATTCGTTGGAAAATCAATGGCGTGTGGAGGCACAGCAGGTTAAAACGCGCCATTCGCTGGCAATCAGTGCGTGCCCCCATTAACTTTGTAGTTTTTGTAAGCCCAGTTTTTGTCAAAACTGGTGAATCTCGAGAACTACTTAATAGATCTTGATGCCGTTTTCACCATCTGATAGCTTATTTCTTAGCAAAGGTTTCTATATATACAGATTATTGAGACAATTTTTTGAGAGTCCAGTAATAAGCAAAGTATGAAATACATACTTAAGAAAATTGGCTCTAACAGGGACAAAACGCATTACGCTGCGAAAATGGTAACAGATAAAGCCAAACTGTAAGCGAACGAATTGTAGCCCTCAAAAAGATCTACAAAGAAGTCCGTGACGGCATATGCGTATCTCTTACAGATTACTCACAATCAATATTTTTATAATCGTTATTTTTGTGGAAAACTCTTCTCCCCATGGAATGTTGCGTTACTCCGCCCCTGGATGAAATTCCGGTAATTTGTATGTGTATTTTTTTTATCTTTAGAATTGCTTCACGTATAGTCTGTGAAAATTTGAAGTTTGTAGCTTACTCCATTCAAGAGATATATAGCCATAATGATTTTTTAAGAAATGCCCCCCGAGACCCCCTCGGGTTTTTTTAGAATTAAAAATATACTATGCACCACTTTGGGGCAAGGCCCACCTGCCTGTAGAATTCCAGCTTCTTTAGTGTTCTAGTTTTCGAGATATTTTTCGGTGGACATCGCATTGGACACCGGACATCGGAACTGGTTATTATTATATAGGAGATACCAGACAGTTTCACAGTTTCGTTCCATTAGACAAACATCTAGCTGTCCGCCAATATTCTGCTTCAGAAAACTAACAGTTTGTAGCAATCATTAAACATTTTAAAAATTTTAGCTGCACTAAAAGTAATCTTACACAATATTATTAATAAATTGAGTGAGACGTTACCAGTGCTGTTTATTGACAGTGTTTGACATTTAATTTGGATGCAGAATTTTAGTGCTGAGTTCCAGTTTTTGTTTGTTTTGTTTTGTTTTTGTTACTTCTATTTTCAGAAGTAAGGGAAGAGGGGGAAGAGTGTTACACAAAAAATATTTTTTGATATAATTCAGAACCAAATAAAAATTTTAAAATGTATTCTCTTCCTAGTTTAAGAGTTACGAATCTTGTTTCAACTTTTACATTTAACTTGCTTTTATTATTTCAACTTTTCGAAAAATTAAGATTTATTCAACTTGGTACTCTGTGTAACACTGTTTCTTAATAGTGGGGTACAGAGTTACAAGGAAAGGTTAACAATGTTAATGTTAATAAAACAACTTAAAATTCTTATATTCTTGCGTGTACGTACGAATTTATAAGTTGGATTAACTTCTGTATTCGTTTTATGTGTAATTTCCCTAATTGACAAAATTCTGTGTTTTATTGTAGCCTCTTCTTGTATTACCACAAAGTTTCCAACATCGATATCATTTGAATGGAATAATGTGTCTTTGTGACTTAGATGCAACTTGAACTGATCACTGTCTGTGCACAAGTGTTACATAAATAATGTTACACCGAACCCCGCTATCCACTGTAACACTGTACCCCAATCATCAAAAATCTATACTCGAATAGTTAATAAGGGCACAAACAGTTTTGAGGTTAAGTTCGTGCTTCTCCGAAGTAAATAAGCTTACAAACTACTTATAAATAAATTTTTAATAATCTAGCTTTAATTAATTTAATCTTGAAGTAAATTGTATTTAACTTGAAATAATTACTTTTGATATTAAAAAATATACATACCTTAATTTCTTGAAAACCCATCAGTCAATATTAACCAAAATGCACCTACACTTGGTTAACACCAAAGTACTTCTAACATGAAAATATGAACAATGTTTAATATAAAGCAATCCTAAAAACATTACATGTAACACTGTAGTACGTGTAACACTGTTCCCCCTCTTCCCTATTTTAAAGATTAAGATTATAAAATTTAACCAACATAGCTTATATTGTATACATTTTCGAACCAAAGCTTTTGTTCATTAGTTAGATATGATTGTGCCATTGTTCGGAGCACACTAGAGTATTTTACACCGATTTGGAGTCCTCATTATCGTTCACAGTCCAAGAAAGATTTCTTAGATATGTTGCTTTTAAATGTGATTTATCATACATTGAGGTTGGTTCTAATTATATGTTACAATTAACTAACTTAAAAACATTAGAATGTCGTAGAGTCTACTTTGACCTATGCATCCTATTCAAAATAATAAATGGCTACATTGACTGTTCTCAACTTCTGCAGCTAATAGACTTTTCTGTTCCCAGAAGGTTTACTAGAACGCAGACGCTATTTAGATTAAGTAATGATAATCTTAGTACCTACACTTTTCACTCAGCATTGCCGAGAATGTTGCGATATGGTAATGATTGTGAAATTGACTTTTTTAATAGTTCTCTTACTCCATTTAAAAATAATATAAAGAAATAGAACATAGTATTAGAAGATATTAATAATATTATTATTGTTATTACTTATTGTGTTTCACAATTGTTTTGTAATTGTAATTGTCAATACTTATTATGTATTATGTTTGTAATGGGAAACCGTAAAAAAAAATAAATGATATCTTGAATCACATTAATATTTTTTAGAATGCAGTAAGTTTTCACATTAAATTTATACTCTTCATAAATAACGCTGGATACTATTTATACAGTCCCACATGTTATTTACAAATATAGAAATAATTAAAGTCCTAAAAATATTATATAAAGATGCCTTGGTTTAACCAACACACCTCAAAACGCAACATCAAAAATGAGCTTTTTGCATTTTCAAAGGTTTGTATTAAAGAAAGGAGTAAAAATAACAGAATGAAGCCAAGTTTCCAATACAGGTACCCACAAAGACTACCTATTACAAAAATTTCAACATAACTTTTTGGGGCTCCAAATTTTAACATTTTTTTGTCAACTTTGAAGGCTATTTTGTTAAATAAGCAGGGCTTTAAAGAAGATAATTTTGTATGTACTTATTATACTATTTGTAGAGATAATGTACACGAAAAAACCATATCTGTAAATTTAACCTGGGGACTGCAGCATGGAGTAAAAATCTGGAAAAGTAGCAATTTCAACGGCAAAAACGCACAGATACCATCTTGAAAAAATAAGTTACTATCAAATTGTAAATATATAAATAAAATGCACATATCTTAAGCTTTAAAATGAAGTAATAATATTCAAAATTGGTCAACTGAACAACAACATGCAATTAAATGCATAAACCTCTGAAATTGGTAAAATTTGTCGATGCCGCTGATGAAAAATGACTGCCATTATCAAATAGTAACCAATAAAAATAAAATAATACTAGGTGCCAACTGCTTACCCTAATGGGTAAGCTTTAGTTACTTGTTGCTTTTGTTGAAATACGAAAAAAGAATTCAAGCTCGGATCCTCACCAGTAGGTATAACAGCGCTTGGCATACCTCCCACCACTTTTTTCTGGCCACGCCTACTGCGCTCTGATTGGTTACCCCCACTCCTGTAGCTCCTCCCCTTGCTTCTGATTGGTCGACGCCATCTTGGATGACACGCCTCCTGTTCTCTGATTGGACGAGCGCCATTTCGGATGACACGCCTGCTGTTCTCTGATTGGACCAGCGCCATTTTGGAACTTTGGGCGCCATTTTGACCACGCCCGTCCTCCATTGCGGGAATCTGTATTACCGGCAATTTGTGTGCTGCCAATAGAGGGCGTCATGCTACAATTAGTGTGTATTGCTAAGAGAGGGCGTCATGAAGAAATCTGTATTATCGACGACCTAGGTAATGCTAATAGAGGGTGTCATGACGGGAATCTGTATTACCGACAACCAGCGTATCGTCAATAGAGGGCGTCATGAAGAAATACCGACAAACTGTGTACTACGACTAGAGGGCGTCATAAAGAAATCTGTATTACCACCGGGGGTATGTAGAGGCAGCCATTTTATATCACAACATGTGGCGCGCTAAAATTTGCATCTGTACTGAACCTGTCATTTATGCATCTGTCATTTTTGCATATGTCATTTATACGTCTGTCAATTTAAATCTGTCATTTTGCATCTGTCATTTTTTGCATTTGTCATTTATGCGTCTGTCAATTATACATCTGTCATTTTGCATCTGTCATTATAAATCTGTCAAAGTTTAATCTGTCATTTTGCATCTGTCATTTTTTTTGCATTGGTCATTTATGCGTCTGTCAATTATACATCTATCATTATAAATCTGTCAATTTTGCATCTGTCATTTTTTGCATCTGTCATTTAAATCTGTCAATTTTGCATCCGTCGTTTTGAATGTGTCATTTTGAAGGAGCCATCCTGGATTTCCCATGCCATAGATTTGGATTTTAGCGTTAACTCAGGGATTGGATCCTTTTATCCCTTTCACTAAGCGGGAATTCTTTCTCTCTCTCCTTCTCATAGTATGACTACTTACCGGCTCTGCTTTGTAACCTAGGATGTACGCCATCGGAAAGATTCGGCTTTATTCGTGTACTCTCACGCGCTGATAACGATCTACCTTTTATATATAGTCGCTCTTCACCCTTCTCCCTTCACCCTTAGTCATGCTAGTCTCGTCACCCTTCACCCTTAGTCATTCTAGTCTCTTCACCCTTCACCCTTAGTCATGCTAGTCTCTTCACCCTTCACCCTTAGTCATGCTAGTCTCTTCACCCTTCACCCTTAGTCATGCTAGTCTGTTCACCCTCCTTCACCCTTAGTCGTGCTAGTAAATGAAACATCAATGTTTAAATATACAAATTATTTATTTTGCTATACATTTAATGGACAATTGTAACATATTATTTGACAAATTATTCATTACACAGTATGAGTTGAGATCATCACGTAACACTTGCAAATTGTTCAAATATTTTTGTAACCTATTTCTAAGATAGTTTATTTTCGCCATGGTGTTCTTAATACGACTGTGCAAACGTTGTCGTCGTCGTTGACGTTTTCGGCTGCTGCTGCTGCTGATATGATTGCAGTCGTGTACGTACGGCATCGATAAACTTTTGCGGATAATGTTTTATTATTTCTAATAAAATCAACGAGTTCAAGCCACCACCAGTTGCTGCTGCGTTGTCTATTAAACTGGTAGCTGAGTAGTAGCCGCATAACAGTTCGGTCGTGAATAAGGTGGAAGTGTTTTATAGACATCTTAAGGGCGTCTCAGTTGACCTTCTGCTACGTTCTCTATGTTTGCGTGGTAGAAACGCGAAAAGTCCAGGTGATGTAACGTTCGAGCCTGATGATTGATCAGCGGTGCTAGATGCAATATAGACTGAAACTCGTGATCTTTTAAGGTTATAGTCCGTTGTTTATCATTCTGATGAATCGCCACCTTGTTGCCGAAAAACTCGTTGTGAATAATCTCGATGTATAAATTCTCACATAGATGGACTTTCAAATGTTTATCACGATGTAGTACACTGTCGTCCTTGCTGCAGCAGCAACTATAAAAGAAATTTTTAAACATTGCCTCGACTCGTATATCGTACAGCTCGAACCAGTCACTTTCCAACAACACTATTTCACCATGCTGGCATACGTTATTCACGCATTCGAGTTTCACTACCACGGCAAATTCTTTAGACCCCAAGGCGTCGTCGTCGGACGGAATAAGTCCTACTTGGATGTTGTGTGTATATGGTCGTAGTTTTGTTATTCTTCCCCTGGAGGTCTCGTAACATACAACGGATACTGGACAGCCCCGAGCAGTTGAACACGTACTTCACCTTTAGCTACTGCTACTGCTGCTACTGGTGTATCTACAATGGTAAAGTTGCGACAGATAATGGAACGCTACACAATAATAATACAATAATCGATTAATATAAGCATAAACATACAAAAGTCTTAAACACCTTACCTAGTTCTTTTTCATTGTTCCACGCTTGACCGTTCTCGCTGTACTTGTCGGTACTTGCTATTGATGATGATGATGCATGTTCTGCAACATCCGGGCCTTAATCTAAACAAGCAGCAACAAAATAGACACAAATTAGCATACAAACACAAACTTGAAGTTTTATAAACAACAACTTACCTATTTGCAGGGGTTCGCTCTCACAGGTCTCGTTATCATAACAATAATTAGGACTGCTTATACTCGACATCATCGTAATTGCTGCTGTTCATGTACACGTGCTGTCTGCTACACACTAACAACTGTCGATTTTATATAGTCGCTTATACTTACCTAGATCCAGCGCATGCTCAGTAACATGCATACGGTAAACAAGTGGTCGACGTTGACAGGCAAGTCTCATCTTGTTTAATGACACGTCATCACAGGCAGGTGTCTACACGCACGTAATTACCTCATTCTTGCTTCTCTCTCTCTCTCTCTCATACTAGTTATAGCTATCACTTTCATGCCGTGGTACAGAGGGAGAATAGTAATAATATACATATAGAACATTAATCTTTTATTAATCTTTCTCAAAATTTTTATTGAATAACAAAACAATAATTAAATAACTAAACAATTATCTGTTCTCGGATAACCATAATAGAACATTAATCTTTTATTTATCTTTCTCAAAATTATTGAACAACTAACTATCTAAACAATTATTATTGGGATTGAAATCCGTTCTCGGATAACCATGAAGGCATACTCGTAACACGTGTGAAACTTGACCTTTCTTTCATTGTCAAATTGTTGTTGTTGTTGTTGTTGTTTAGCCGGAGCAATTGAATGCCTTGTACGATTTGTTATGCTAAATAGTCTTTTCAACAATGTCCTGATCTACTACTACTACTACTTAACAGACACAATTGAAAAGAACAAAATCGCGTTTATCAGGTAAGAGACCTATTTCATGAGCATGTTGTCGAGTATCCCTGTGATGGTTGTGATTTACATTCAGGTACTTCCGAGCTTCATCATCTTTTGATAATTTATTACAAGTCCTGTACATAGAGTATAACCCTCGTCAGCTTCACTTATTATTATAACTACACTATGCTGAAGGTCGATCTCTTTCGATTAACATACCCGACTACTGCTACTACGATTGAACTGTACAATAATTATGATACTCCTTGATAACATAGACCTCCATATGGTGTTGTACTTATTACTATACAAATATTTTGCTAGTTAAGAGTTATATATGGTACTACCTATACAAATGATAAATGATTCCAGTACATAAAGACAGCTGACCAGCAACTAGTCACCAGGACCGAATCAAAGTCGAGAAAACCAAGCGAAAACAGCTATAATCAACGAGCCCTAGGAGTTCTTTGACCTGCTATCCAACCCTGGCGTAGAAGTAAATCACGTGCAGGAAATAAATGACGAGGTGATTGCGGTTAAAGCTGTCATGTCCCTATAACAACAACAAGGTAGCTGAAAACCGTATGCCAACATGTAAAGCGATGCCTCTGAGTGCCTAAAGACAATAACGGTCGAAAGATCTCTTACGTGTGACTAGGTATACTGTACGACTACCAGCATAGCGAGAAATTTTCCATATGAATTAGATGTTTAAGCAGACATACAAAGTAACTAGATATTTTTTTTTGAATATTATTAATGAAGATCAGCAAGTCGCATGACAACAACATCAATATTCAAAGTATCTAGATTATTTTGAATCATTCCGAAAGGAAATTAATTATATATAAATTTTAGTTGAAATTAATTTTTGTTAAGTTGAATAATGATTTTACATTAAATAATATTTAGAATGCAAATTCATATAGAAAAATTTATCATCGACTCTGCTGGGACTCGAACCCAGGACCCTCCACTGTCTAGGTGGTATCTCTACCAACTGAGCTACAGAGTACGACTACCAGCATAGCGAGAAATTTTCCATATGAATTAGATGTTTAAGCAAACATACAAAGTAACTAGATATTTTTTTTTTGAATATTATTAATGAAGATCAGCAAGTCGCATGACAACAACATCAATATTCAAAGTATCTAGATTATTTTGAATCATTCCGAAAGGAAATTAATTATATATAAATTTTAGTTGAAATTAATTTTTGTTAAGTTGAATAATGATTTTACATTAAATAATATTTAGAATGCAAATTCATATAGAAAAATTTATCATCGACTCTGCTGGGACCCGAACCCAGGACCCTCCACTGTCTAGGTGGTTTCTCTACCAACTGAGCTACAGAGTACGACTACCAGCATAGCGAGAAATTTTCCATATGAATTAGATGTTTAAGCAGACATACAAAGTAACTAGATATTTTTTTTAATATTATTAATGAAGATCAGCAAGTCGCATGACAACAACATCAATATTCAAAGTATCTAGATTATTTTTAATCATTCCGAAAGGAAATTAATTATATATAAATTTTAGTTGAAATTAATTTTTGTTAAGTTGAATAATGATTTTACATTAAATAATATTTAGAATGCAAATTCATATAGAAAAATTTATTATTGACTCTGCTGGGACTCGAACCCAGGACCCTCCACTGTCTAGGTGGTATCTCTATCAACTGAGCTACAGAGTACGACTACCAGCATAGCGAGAAATTTTCCATATGAATTAGACGTTTAAGCAGACATACAAAGTAACTAGATATTTTTTTTGAATATTATTAATGAAGATCAGCAAGTCGCATGACAACAACATCAATATTCAAAGTATCTAGATTATTTTTAATCATTCCGAAAGGAAATTAATTATATATAAATTTTAGTTGAAATTAATTTTTGTTAAGTTGAATAACGATTTTACATTAAATAATATTTAGAATGCAAATTCATATAGAAAAATTTATCATCGACTCTGCTGGGACTCAAACCATATATATATATATATATATATATATATATATATATATATATATATATATATATATATATATATATAGGCACACACACACACACACTATCATATATATAGAGTGATAAAAACATACCTAAATAACCCACGCTTCCCTGTGGTCGAGTCGCACGTACAACTCGACGACCGTGGTGACGTCGCCTACATCCCGGTGTCCAATTGCAATTTGCTGCGCAGTATGTCTTGGATAACTTGGTAATTCTACCCCCTCATCCATACAATGTATTAGGAACTGAAAAATATTAACACTTTTAGTATGTTGTTTATAGATAAATAAAAACCTACTTACGACGCTTCTATGCAGGGTATTACTATACAACCTGTGCAATACTGATCTAGTCCAAAGATGTATAGCCAGCGATACATTTGCTACAAATTTAAGATAATTTTAAACATAATTGTTTGTAATCAGAGAAAAAAAACAAGTTACCCATTTTAAAATATTTATAAACGGTAGTCTCGTTATGAAATTTTTTATTTAATGTTAGTCAACGTGTAACCTTTTGTATTTATTTAAAACGAAATATGTAGTCCCACCCCCTAAACATGGTGTTTTAAGATACAAAAGGTGTTAACGTTAGTTTTGTTTGTCTCCGATTGGATGAGAAACTTAATTCCTAACCTATTGCAAAACATAATTAAGGGTGTCATAGTTTATGCATTTTCAATTTACAACTCTATAGAGAGAGAAACGATAAGAACGAAAATATATAGCCTAATTTAATTTACAAAAACACGTAATAATGTAAAACTGACACCCTCAGTTCTATTTATGAATTTTCTTGAGCTCTTATCTGATAGTCCTATCTGTCCGAAGAAAGAATTTTTACCATTATAGATTATAATCTATATGGCATATAATTAGAACTAGTATGTACGCTGTTGTTAGCGAAAACTGTTAACTTCTATTTTACGTGTTCTGTCAAAAGAGCTTGAGATTTCCCAGAAATGTATACGAACAAAATGATGTCTGTATTATCGTTGTTGTTAAATCGACTATGTTTTATGACCCTGTCAATTGGACAATAGACTAAAGCGCGCGTTTTATCTCACTTTGAACAATCAACATAAAAATAGGGAGTGTATTATGTTCCTACCGGTAGGTGATAAATTTCTGGAAAAAAACTGTTCCTACCGGTAGACGTTTTGTGTTTCTTTAAAATTCACCTAAAATAAAAATATTTAAACGAAAGAACAATAAGTCGTGGCATATATAATTGCGGAAAGAACGCCTTGCGTACCTAATAAAGTTAAATAGCTTCTGGAAAGAAAGGGAGTCCTATAATAATCACCTAAAGTAAATAATTTTACAGATTTGTTATTTTTAACCCTAATAATTGTTACGTATTTAGTTATTGTTTAGGTGATTGAAAGAAGAAACAAACTTGTCGAAAACAACACGCCCAATCTTGCAGAGTGAGATGAAGAGATATTATCTAGTACACCTGTTAAAGGACGTCTTAATTAAGCAGAACTCTTTTGCTATAAGAACAGAGGTAACAACCATACTGTTATTATGAATCTCTTTCAACCTTTGTTAAATTTACAGTTAAACATTAAAGTATATTACCCTGTAAATCAGGTTACTTTCTTTTAGTTTTATGTATATTACATTGTACTTGTTTAAAGAAAAAGGTTTGTATAGGATTATAACGCCTATTATCTTGGGTTCTAGATAAATTACGTTAAAAGGGAGAATTTTTACAGAAAGAACCATTAAAATTACCTGTGGACAATAGACTAGAGTGAAAGCATTGAAACAATTACGTTAAAAGGGAGAATTTTTACAGCAAAAACCATTAAAATTACCGGTGGACAATAGACTAGACTAAAGTGCGCGTTTCATCTCACTTTGAACAATCAACATAAAAATAGGGAGTGTATTATGTTCCTACCGGTAGGTAATAAATTTCTGGAAAAACTGTTCCTACCGGTAGACGTTTTGTGTTTCTTTAAAATTCACCTAAAATAAAATATTTAAACGAAAGAACAATAAGTCGTGGCATATACAATTGCGGAAAGAACGCCTTTTATTTAACTAAATGCAGTAAATAATTTTTAAAAGAATTTTACCTGCGTTTTAGCACTCGATACGGTTTCTTTTTAAGGGTGTACTTAACTATTTAAGTGATGTTTATATAATATTTGAAGCAAAATACGAACATAAGCGGAGACATAACCCGGCAACAATTCAGGAATTCATCAATTCACAAAAAGGATTTTTTACTGTTGCAAGGTGATCGAAAAATCTTCAGAATCTATTATTGCTAAAACAACAATGATGTTAATACATTTTCCGTATGTGTAGGGCCTTGATTCTTAATATTTGTTCGCGTAGATGGAAATATGTTATATCAATAATCAGTCGCAATCGGGTTTCAACATGGAATATATTAAAGGGATGAATTCCTCTTAATTAACTGTCAACAAGCAAGAACCCTATGGGTCAGGTATGCGGATACGGGTCGTAAAATGCTTTTGACCACTACCAACACCACCTCTATGTTGAAGAGGAATTTTAATTCTTTGATATTTTCTTAATATCGCATTCGCTATACTCGATGCATAAAATTTTTCTTTCTGTTTTTAACACAGATAAAAATGTGTTTTTGTCATAGCGTATTTATTACCCGAGTTTACTAAACAGGAACTTTAAGAATATAGCCAGTACACGGCTTTTGAATTAAAAAGTGACTTATCTGGGAAGGTATCTTTTTATATTAGGGCCTTCTGTCGCTCGGAACGAATTTACAGTTCAAACACAGCAAGGTACGAATCAATATTAGATAGCGACATAGTATATGTTAACATTTTTAATATTATATATATATATATATATATATATATATATATATATATATATATATATATATATATATATATATATATGCAAAAAGTCGCATGCACTTTCAACGCTACATCCTTCTTTAGCGCGTTCAGTATGCGTCCTTTGAAAATGACTGAACAATCTTCCGTGAATACCTTCGGCTCTTTATGCTTGGTGTTGGTGATGACAGCGGCTCGGATGCGGCCCTTAAATGCTGATTTTACATCGACCCTATATTGACATAAATAAATGCAAATTTTTGTTAAACTTTATAAGTGACATTAAATTCTGTTACGCTTTGTAATGTATTTATCTTGCTAGAACTCGTACAATCAAGATTATATATAATTACGTAATATTGTGTAACCTTTTTTTTACATTTCTTTTAGAGATACTTGCATTTCGAAAGATTTTAATTTACAGATTTAGTCATAAGTATTTTGTACATATAACATTTTCGTACGTAATATCTCTAGGTCTTCAAAAAAATTCTTTCTTCTTGCGGCAGATGGGACGATCAGACAACGTTTCAAGAAAAGTCATAAAACAATAATTAAGTTGATTCTATAGCAGGCCATTATATCTAATTTAAATTACTAATCACGCATGCATCCCTAAATGTAATACCTTTTTATTCTAATAAATGGATGTTATTTTTTAATATTATGAACTGATCACCTTTGTTTTTTTATCTCATTTACCAACTCTGATGCATGAATTAAAATTAAATCTGTTATAAGCAAACAATTCATTTTTTAGTTTCAATATATAACACATTAAGATATGGCCTTCTGTCGTTTATACGCATTCTCATATTTTGGCAACCTCGAGCAAGTCCTTGCATGATTTTCACGGCTCGGCAATACATAGTCGGTTAGATTGGTGTCTTAGATAAGCGTTAATTGACAGCGCAGGTGTACTGTCGACCCCTTTTGACCGTTAACGAGGTTGAACCCTTTTTCTCTGGTGTAGTAAATTTAGATTTTTATCTTACGAACAGCTGCATCTGCACGCATGTTCATTCCTGTAGATTAGAAGGTTATAAAAGCGCCGAACCCTTCCGTTTTTTTAGTTTTAGTTTTGTTCTCGCCGGCTACGTTACGGTGATAGTGATAATTATTATTATTATTGTTTGCTTCAGCTAAACAGGTATGTTAAAACTAATTATTATTATTATTCTTGTGCGTGTTAAAATTTTGCTACTATTTAAAATCTGTGTTTTACGTAGAAAAATGGATTTGTTAAAACAATTGAACAAACCCTACACCAGCAGCCGAAAACATATCAAGAAACTGTGCGATTATACAGTTAAAGAGGTCGTCGAAATACTACAATTCCAAAGAGTCGTTTGCCGTGATAAACGTCAAAGCGTGATTGTTGTTGGTGAAAACTACGTTACATTTCTACCTAAGCGTATCAGCGACAAGTTAACAGATGAAAGGGTTAAGGAAGTTAATGAGCAGATTGCAGCTAAAACGATTTCCCTGGGCCTAGTGTACTTGGGAAAAACAGGCTGCGGCTATGATGACTGCATGTTTGTGGAAACAGATAAGGTATGGGGAAACATCAAGTTTACAATAAACCCCTTTTTAATGTTCTATTGTTGTTGTTACAGCCCCTGGAACCGCAAATAGAAAACAGAGGTCAGTCCTGAAATCCTCAAGCTATCATCATCATCACCAGCAATTTATCAACATTTTATTATAAATTAAATGTAGTCATAACAATATATTAATAATAATAAACATAATTTTAATTCCTATCTGGCTTTATTATTTATTCTAGAAAAGGTGGTGGTGGTGGAAAGAGTACAGGGTGCGTGAGAGAGAGAAAGGTAGCAGCAGAACTTGTAGGTCGTGGCGAGAAAAATTCAAATCTGGGGAAATCCATGATGGCTTCTTTAAGAATGACAGATTCAAAATGACAGATTTAAGTGACAGATGCAAAAATGACATTAAAATTGACAGACGCATAAATGACAAATGCAAAAATGACAGATGCAAAAATGACAGGTTCAGTACAGATTCAAATTTTAGCGCGCCACATGTTGTGATATAAAATGGCTGCCTCTACATACCCCCGGTGGTAATACAGATTTCTTCATGACGCCCTCTAGTCGTAGTACACAGTTTGTCGGTATTCCTTCATGACGCCCTCTATTGACGATACGCTGGTTGTCGGTAATACAGATTCCCGTCATGACACCCTCTATTAGCATTACCTAGGTCGTCGATAATACAGATTTCTTCATGACGTCCTCTCTTAGCAATACACACTAATTGTAGCATGACGCCCTCTATTGGCAGCACACGGATTGCCGGTAATACAGATTCCCGCAATGGAGAACGGGCGTGGTCAAAATGGCGCCAAAAGTTCCAAAATGGCGCTCGTCCAATCAGAGAACAGCAGGCGTGTCATCCAAAATGGCGCTCGTCCACTCAGAGAACAGGAGGCGTGTCATCCAAGATGGCGTCGACCAATCAGAAGCAAGGGGAGGAGCTACAGGAGTGGGAGTAACCAATCAGAGCGCAGTAGGCGTGGCCAGAAGAAAGTGGTGGGAGGTATGCCAAGCGCTGTTATACCTACTCTCACTTCTCTTACATCGCGTAGTTCAATAGGGTTTGGGTCATCCAGCGCTAGGTGGCGCTGGCTGTCTCGCCGAATACCGAGACACATGAATGAAAACACAATGCTTGTACTTAATAATTTAAGGATTTTCTTTCATCTTAATATGGAGTACTTACATCTGAAATTAGATTTTGTCTAGTACCCTTGGTTGAAAAATATGATGGAGGGCATTTTAATCGAATTTTATACAAAATAAATTAACAATATTCACAAAATTTGATTTTTTCTTTTACTTTGTCTTTAAAGTCGCTGTAGGTCTCCGGAATCAATGTCCAACAACTGCCAA
Source organism: Agrypnus murinus (assembly GCA_929113105.1). NCBI lineage: Eukaryota > Metazoa > Arthropoda > Insecta > Coleoptera > Elateridae > Agrypnus > Agrypnus murinus. Next base: position 194,084,123 of record OV816026.1, read on the forward strand.
CAATAGTCTGCTAGCATAGATGTAGGTTTTTAAAAGCTGCTTCCATAATTTATATTTTTGCGAACGACAAATTTGGGGTAAAGGAACATAAAAGACTTATAAGTCGTCATATCAATGGCGTATTTAGAGGGGGAGGCTAACGGGCTGTAGCCCACGAATTTTTTAATAGTCCAGGTCATTTATGTCAAAAGTATTTTGATTCAGAATTTTTATAGAGTAGCTCGAGTAGCTAAAATTCTTAAATACGCTACTGTATCATAATATCTTCAAAATATAAATTTAAAAAAAGATCCAAATAATAGTATATTAAAGTATTAGTTTCATAAAACACGTTTTTAGCGCACGTGTCCGAGTTTAGAAAACGACCCGCGTAGCGGGAATTTTTCTAAAGAGGACATTTTCTATGTGCGTTATTTCATTATTAAATAATTAAAAAAAATACTTAGATTTAAATAAAATTTGTTAGGGATATTTTGGTAAGTAGCATGACAGTTGGCAACACTAGAAATTATGCAATTGCTTTTCACGTAACCTCGCGAACCTCAGGTAATCTGCGTAACGTAGAAATTCCGATCCTTGTCTGATACACACAAATCCCGCTAAAGCGACAGGACCTCGTTTAAATTTGCCAGGTGTATTATACGTACTGTTGAAAATTACTATAAATTCAAAGCAGAATGTATGCCAATATATTTGTGACATAATTGATAATTGCTACTTAATGAATTAAAAGATTGGATGAAATAAGAATAATTAAATTTCATTTCATAGAATAAATACCTTATTTGTTAAATAAATTAACGAGATATAAATACAATAGTAATTTCAGCAAGGAATGATTTTTGTTAACAAATATAATAATTATTCATTGGATCATTTGGATACTATAAGGTAAAGATATAAGATTTTATGAAACTGAGGATTATTACATTAAGTTATCGCGAGCATATTGCACTTAATACACAACACAATGCATCCCATGATGACAGTATCAAAATTTACAATTTTGTTAATAATAAAGTAAAAACTGTTATGCCCGTAACGGGGCTACGGTCGACGGCGTGCTGCGTTTTGCAATGTTAGTTTAACGAGCGTCGCATTCCAGTTACAAGAGTTCACTGCGTAAATAAGATAAGTTTGATATTCTAAGAACAGCTGTCTAACAGTAATATCAACTTTAAAAAATAAAATGTTACTGTTGCTAGTATTCTGATCAATTTCATTAGGACATGCAAAATGCGATTTGCATTGCATGGAATTGCAATTTGTAAATAAGAAACAACTTTATTATTTGATTTGATTGAATAATTTCTGTGCTAAGTAACGAGTAATACTTAATAATAATAATAATAATAATATATAATAATAACGCGCCAATATATTTATAATTTATTTTGAAGAAGATTTGTTTATCCCGTTTTTTATCTACATATGTAGACTTTTATCTAAGCGGAATTTTTACTATGTTATAATCGATTATTATAGTGATACAATCTATTTAATTTATTTATGCAATTAATACTTTTCAAATATTTCATGTTTCGGTTATTACGGAAGTTAACTCGTAAAACTATTGATTATTTATATAACCTTGATAAGCTATAATCAGTTATGTAGATCTAATTTTTGGGTAAGTCAATTTATTCTAAGCACTGTTTAAATTTGAATCTCTTATGGTTTCTAATAAATATTATTTTGTTCTGGTTATTATGCTAAATTACTTATTTATGTAAACTTTGGTTCATTGCCGAACCCCCCCTAAGAAGACTTATAAGAGAGTTTTCTTTTGTACGTATGATGCTCTTCTGTTCCATCACTTAGATTATTTATCATTATTTTACTGTTTTGCCTATATATATATATATATATATATATTAAATGTAAAACGTAAAGAGTCTTTGTTTTAATAAATAATGTAATAATTTTTAATAAATGTTTTATCAGCTGCAAATAAATAAATAATAATATTAATTGTTTTATTATATTAACCAATAAATAAATAAAGTTTTTAAAAAGCCATCGGCCACAGAATATACTAAAACCGGCTCCGATTGCAAAGTAAAAGCAGAGCGGGCATTATAAACGATAATGTCCTGGTTGTCATTGTCATGGACTGGGTTGTACAGGGTGCAACTAGAAACCTGGTAATGGCAGGTAGCTGTAATGATTTAGAACATATTTTGCTTTTCCAAAAAAACTTCCAGGTTTTCATACAGTTTGTCGAGAGCTTTTTTGTATGTAGAGCATGAATCCGTTGTTACTTTTTTCGGGTCTGGTCAAGTTTTTTTTTCGAAGGTCATTCGTGTGTCATTGTCATGTAACTAACGCATACTTGTGTTATCAGCAGGGATTCGATTTCAAGACGAGGGAGTGGCTGAATATTACAAAAATCTGTAGCCTGAGTGTACCGTTGACACCTTTGAAGCAAACTTTGAAAGTTGGGGCACTACACATGATTACACCACACAGTTTTATCGTGAACTTCTACCTATACGTTTCCACTTATAGTATATTTTACAATTCATTTAAAAGCGCTATCAATGCCACATACACTGTAAAAAATGAGGTAAAATTACCTTGGGAAAGAGGTAACTTTTCGCTATTATTTGCGGTATTTTTACCCTAAAATTAATTTTACCTATACATTTAGTAGTTTTACTATTTGTGGTAAAATGCCCTGTAATTATGTAAAATTATACAAATATAAGTAATTCTACTACATTGAACTGGTTAAAATCACTATCCATAATATAAATTTACATAACTCAGACAATTTTTTTCTTACAAATGTATAATTGCTCAATAACTTAATTCATTTTTAGTGTAATATTAAAGATAAGATGAACTTGAACAAGAATAGTGTAATTTTACCCTTAATATGTTTTTAACGGTTGAGATGCTATTTCGCTGATCGCACTTGTTTGTGACCTTCGTTTCGTGAAAGAATTCAGGAATCCATTATGAACAGTCCAAATAGGCTTTTTGGGGAATGGTCGGAATGGTGTGTACCATTCTTTTATGATTTCGGCGAGGCGTACTCTATCGATACCGAACGAAGTGTTCATTGCTCATTAATATTTTGTTTTTCGTTGTAGTGTAGTTCGGATTTATTAAAGGCAAATATTTACACGTATGACCGAAGATGGGAAGAATTTTATTTTATAGTAGAAGTTAAAAAATAATAATCGGTAAGTACCTATATGTTAAAATTACAAATTTAAACCAATAAAATAAAAATATTTAATTTAATGTTTTTCTAGGATGAATCAAAAATTGAAGAATTCGAAATAAACTAGCATAACTGTAATTAAGAAAGGTACTCGTGTATAATTGTTTATATAATTTATAATTTTTTAATTTTCTAGGTGGAATCGAAACTTTATCTGAATGTCTTTGAGACACCAAATATTTCCGAAAGCCCCTGAAAAGAAGTTCTGTTAATGTCTTATATTTTATATAAGTACATACGTTCAATAAAAATTACTTTGATTTTATTTTGTTTCATACAATTCCCAGAGGAACGATTGAATTTGCAAGTACTTTCGCAAGTCATCGTTACATTCAAGAAGTATTTTCACATTTGTATTTTAACCCTGAAAAGTACTATTGCCATGAAATATTAACTTTGTCATGTAACTTTACACAGGTGTTTTAATGTTAAAATGTAAAATTACATTGAGATTGTAATTTTAATCTGTAAATTTACTTAAAAAGGAAACATTACAATGCAAACTTAACCTAATGTTGAAATTTTTCACTTCCTATGAAAATTACACTTTGAAGTAAATTTACCCCAAAAAATAACAGGTAACATAGTTGCCTCCATTTTTTAGGGTATAATTCACCGGTAATTTTTTAGAGTGTATGGTAATATTAAAAAAAACCGCTATAAATGTGAATGTTGTTTTAAAAACCTTATCAGTTTAGAGAATTATAAATAAATAATGCATTTTCTTTAAACTCAATAAAATAGAAACAGAAATACGTAGAAAAAAAACAAAAGAAACTCCTGAAGGAGACTATTCAAGACAAACAAAAAGCAAAAATAAATTGTTGATTATTCTTGTACGTTTGATCCTTCAAAAAATAAATGTTTCTGTTAACTTTTTTTATATTCAATTAATTTAAAAGAAAAATGTAACAAATATAAAATAATAAAAGTTTACATATAGTTTTTCTGTAGCTTTTTGGTATGAAAATCACGAATCTGCCATTGGTTTTTTCGGGTCAGGTCAAATACTGTTGTTTCGATGTCATCCGCGTGTCATGCAGCCAACACCTTCATGCCTCATTAGTTGTAACTCAAACTGATTTGTTCACGAAGTGATTTCTACCATACGAATGCAAAACACCAATAAAAGAATAGCATGCATACAACACATGAACAGGATTGATAGTTTTGATCTTTTGATGCTTCTTGGTTCTACAGTTTTTTTGTTTTAGTTCTTGATACTGTAGTGATTTAGCATGCCTTGATTTAATATCCAAAGCAACAAATGTAAACAGAGTCAGATATGAATTCAGAAATAGGGCAGTCAAACATTCACTCTCTCCTCTCTAACATTTCTCTAAATTTGGCTATTATTTGTATAGTGTTTGACTACTATAGGCTATTGTATAATAAGTAGGGTACCGCAACTCGACCTAACGGTAGATAAAATTAATGGGCGTGGTAACTGTAACTCTTGTTCTTAATACATATTTTTAAGTACTGGGTAATGAACTCTGTAACCAGGTAATAAGCTGCGGCGTTGCCGGTTCTCATTACTGAAGAGCAAAAATTGAACCAACGTATTTTATAACCACCAGGTGATAAATCTTGTTACCTGGTAAATGCTAAATCTCGCCTATTCTTAACAGGCCCTTGCTACCGAACAACAAAAATTGTACCAAAACGTCTTGAATCACTAGTATATAATAAATTTTGTTACCTGATGGTAAACGCTAAAACTAGTATACTTCTAACAACTGGGTAACGAGTTCTGTAACCAGGTAATAAACTGGGACAATGCCTTACCGAAGAACAAACATTGCACCAAAACAAATCTTGTTATCTGTAAACGTAAAAGTTTGCTGACCATTCTCGTGCATTTAAAAACGAGTTTTATTTTAAAGAAATTGGAATATAATTGAAATTTGACTTGACCCAAAAAAAACCATAGCAGATTCATGATCTGCATCTTAAAAACCTCTAGAAAAAGTGTCTTAGAACCTGGAAATTTCTTTAAAGTTCAATTTTGTTGTACAGTGTATTATTACTCAATAGTTAGAGAATATTCAAAAAGCCACTACTTGGAAAATTCTGGTCCATAAATTCCGTGACCTCCCCAATGCAATTATAATACTTTTTGACAAATACAAAAATTAATTTGTCAAATGAATTGTCAAATTGAAAAGATTATTATTCAAATAGAATCTCATCAAAAAGAAGTGTTGGATAAAATTTTGTATTGTACACGTATGTAATTGCACATTAGTCACTTAAGGAAATTAGCTAAACGTTTCTTGCGTGACTAATGTGCACTATTATATACTAATAAATAATTATTTTGCACGTCCTATATATAAGGCTCTACTTTAGTCCCCCAAAAGAGGGAGTAAAGTAGCACTTTTACTCCCCGAGGGAATAAAATGTTTCCATGACAACAAGTAAACAACAAAGAAAAGTAATCGCGGCACATGTTAGGATTTGTTATCCGGAAGCTATGTGATTTTGGCGTTTGCAGAATTCAATTGCCCGAATGACATGTAACGAAATTTTTGGAAAAAAATTTCGAAATTTTGAATTTTTGCGATTAAGTCCTTTAGGACGTGCAAAAAATAGCGTATATACTATTAAGTATTTTCTCAAATCTAAAATATTTGACATTTCTCTGCAGGATTCATTCTGGATTTCAGAGGACAAGCAAAATCCTTTGCAAAATCCACATTATTTCTTAAAGGTTCTGTTGCTCTAAAAACATTCAGGGCATGTTTGTCTCTTTTAAGAAATATTCTAGTCAGCCTCTCGTCTAATTGGTAACAATGATAAGTTACAGCTGAGATCCAAAATAACTGTCTGGGTGTATAACGAACACTAGGAAGGTGTGATTCTTCACCGTTTTCTTTCAGCCAGCTTTCGTATGCATAATAAGCAACTTTAACACCTGCGTAATCAGCTATATTTTCTTCAATTGTTTCAATACCATTAATCTGAAAAAAATTATTTTATTGCAGACATATTCACGGTACTACTTACATACCTGATTTGTCAGATTGTTCAAAAGGAATTCGTTAGCATTCTTTATAATGCATTTTGTTTTTTGTTCATAATCTTTTACAGTCTCTTCAGTCCATATTTTCTCGATTCTTCCATCTTTATTGAAATTACTTCCACTTTTACAGAAACCGTGAGTTAACTCATGCCCAATTATCGAACCTAGCGCTCCAAAATTTAAATACATTGGTCTGTCTTGATCATAGAAGATGGATTGCAGGATTCCAGCAGGCAGTACTAAATACTTTTATTTATTAAAGAGTTGTTTCACTTTTTGCATCATTTACGTACCTATAGTATTATAATTTGCAATGTATAAAGCAGTAGCTTTAGTTAAAAGATTATGAACAGTACCGAGAATGTTGTTACCAGTTGATTTATGAATCTGTGAATATGATGCGTCTACTTGATTTTTACAACGGTTTAGATACATGTGTAGAAAGCTTTCTTTTTGTAATGTTTCCTAAAATTAAAAAAATATACTGTGGATTAAGAGTTTGTTTTGAAACTGGCAGTGATTTATTTACTTACCTTTGTGACAAATTCGTACTCTTCAAAAATCGAATCATTGAAATAATTCTTTGTTGCACCTATGATATCACGAAGAGAATCGATCTTTTCTAAAACTTTAATCTTAGTACTAACATCCATCCAGGATGTTTTACCCAAAAGCTTTTTGAACTCATTTTTAATTATCTTAAGTAGTTTTTGTATTGCATCTTTCTTAATAGTAGGGAGATGTTTTCTAATGTATAAAATATGGGGTGGTTTTGGAAAGAAGCTGAATAAAAGTAGAAAATCATAACTAATAGCCGATATCTTCTTCATAATATATTAAACTTCTTACAGGTTGTTAATTTTATCCTTGCACAATTGAAATCGATCTGTTGGGTATGAGTAGTTCTTGTAAACTATCCCTAGTTGACTAGGCATAAACGACTGGATGCTTTGGAATACCTTCCAAAACATGTAATTTGCTAGGGTTCTGCATTTTATAACACAAAATTATAAATGTAATATGTATACTGAAAAATATTAATCTACTGTCTAAACTAATTAATTTACCTCTTCGGTGTTTTTCGAATCAGATCAAAAAGTGTTTTCATGGATTCCCCTGTCGGACACATAACCTTATCTTTACTAGTAATTGTAACAGCTGGAAATATGATATTATTTATAAAATGCAACCAATTCCACTCGTGATATTGCTTTTGTAGTTCGTCCACTGTAGTTATTACTGTTTCAATTTCATCTGTTTGTTCTACTTCGAATCGGCTTTTATATATTATCTAAATTGAATATTTAATTAATATAAGTTAAGATTGTCCACATTGCCTAATAAGAGGTACCTGTTTTAATTGTTCTATGAATTCAAACACCTTTTGCATTTCTGACTCGGCGGCTTGTTTGTCAGCACCTAGGATTGTTACAACCTCAGTCATATAATTTATATAAATCTGCTTATTATAATTATCATTCAAGACTGTACTTGGCAAGTCTATCTGTATAATTAATAAATTAACACGAGTTATTAGAAGAAAGTCTAGTACATACCCGCACAATCAACTTATTTATAGTACTCGGATCAACAGTTACACCAATTTCTAACATCATCGAATAAACAAAACCTCTTTGTCTTAATATGTACATAACATACTTCCAATCAAATAACTCCTTTTTCCAATTACGTCCTACAACAACCGGCCAACCATGAAGTTGATCTAACATATTTTTGAAAATATTCAAGGATTCTACTTGTGTGTCATCTTCATTCATACAACCATTTATTAGTCCTTTGTGTAGCTTCACAAGGTAATGATCGTTTTCTGTAAGAGGTTGTTTTGTTATGGCATCTAATTCTTCTTCTAGTTGTTTTTGTAGTATTACCAAAGGAGCAACGTTGGTACTACTAAGATAACTTCCGCATGCGAATTTAAAAAAATCATCACAAGGATCTACATTTTCATCTATGTATGTTACAATCTGTGTAGCCGCTTTTAAACATGCAAGAGTATCGCAAGTCTTTTTGTTGACTAAAAGTACATAAGTGATTAACATAGTTAAGAGAGCCAGGACAGACTGCATTAATTAATTACCTAATTAATTATACTTACCCGAAAGATGTATTGTAATATATAACAGGATTGATACAAATAAAATAATTGTCGACCCTATCAATATTATTAGAAGCTTCTTTTCAAATTTCGTTCTTGTTTGCCACATTTTATTATTTTATTTCTTTTAATTACTCCAAAACAGCCTCTAGTAATAAAAAAGGAAAAATATTTTTCGTAATTTTTTAAATACACTTATTACAACTGAATATCCATGGCATTGACAAAATTAAGAATATTATGACGTAAACAAAGTATTACATTACTGCGGTAGCTGTGAATGAATTACATATTTTAAGTTTCAAGTTTACATGTTGTAAAACATTCAAACAATTAGCTCTAATTAGTTTCAATTAGTAAAATTTAGAAAATATAATTTCTGTTTATTTTAGTTATAAATAATAAATTTCCTAGAATGAGTTTTTGTTTAGTTTTCATAATACAATCTTTTTTTGGAACTGCTTAGAACTCAAAAATATAAATCAATCAATCTCGATGTATGGATTTTGTATCTAGTGGACTTCGATACTTTGGTCCGTAGGTCTTAACAAGGTATGCCCGCGAAGCTTAAACTTAAATGGTATAATATTCAATTTTAAGTGATTTGGCAGTTAGTACTGATTTAAGGACCTACGTACGTTTTCAACTAAAGGCACTTTCGTAGTTTTATTTAAGTTTGCCACTTTGATATTTACCACTTTGGTAGGTACGTATATTTAGAGCTTTTATGTTAGCTGCTAGATCTACTGGTACGTTTTTAATTTTTGAATATTCACTTCTTTAGTATTTGACAGGTACAGGAACAGGTTGTGACAAAAGTTCCCGTACGGCTATATATATTTTTTCTGAAATAATACTTAAAGTAAGCACTTTACGGACTCATTCGTGTCTGTAAAATATAACTTTATGCACTCATCTGTCACAATGAGATATAATGCAGACTCTTATGTCAAAACTGACTTTTACACACTCATCTGTCACTTTTATTCAACCTGAACCTATTCAGGCCTTTGATATTTCGAGCATGTATTTCGGTATACAGCTAATAATAAGTACACAAATTTAATTTCGGAATAATAATCATATAAGCATTTTCCATAAATATTCTCATTAAACGTGCTTAAAATTCTAAAAGTAAGTAAAATATTATTATTAAACTTAAAGACAAGCACATAAAGCATCTGAAATAAATATCTGCAATATAAATCGTATTCGAAAATCTCTGTTTTTTTTCTTTATAAAGTTTAGTTTCGTATCCTACTATCTATAATTCAAGACAACAAAAACCAAAATCTACTAATAGTGTTTGTAGTTTTCAATATCTTAAAGTTGGAAATTGACAACTACTAATTACTAATTGATCTAGACGTTTCTACATTATTGTATTATAATATGTAGTAAGCGTTCCAAGAATTGCTATTTACACAATGAAACCATTTTTTAGTTGCCATTTATATTTTTCATAAATATGACATACGATAACTAAACTGACAATATTTATTTTTTTGACATTAAAAACTTGCTGCCAGGGTTGACAAAAATACGTTTAAAAAACATTTGTTTTTTAAATTAAACATATTTTTTATCGAAAATGAGATTAAAACACGCCATATAAAAAACATGATTTAAACTGTTTTAAACTAATAAAGATTTTGAAATATTTTAATGAAAGCTTTCAAGAAAGATATTCTTATTAAATTCGGGTACAAATTACCATTATGGAATCATAATTATACATGCCTGTAAAAATAATAAAAGTTCTTCTTAAATGTCACTTTTTTAATTTTTATTGTTAGTAACTCAAGGAAACCTTAATAAATAAAAAACCTACTTCAATTCTCGCCAAAACAAAAGTATTAAATATTGTTAAGTTAACACCTTGCAAATTGTAACGTATGAATAAAAGAATCATTATTCTTTTTAAATGCGTCTTTAGACTTCTAAAAAGAATTAGTAAATGGAAAAATCAGTCGAATACTATAGATTCATGATGACGGGTTGACGAAACTGCCCTATATGGCAGCATTTTTAACAATTTTAATAAATGTGCTGTTGAACCTCATAAAATTTAATTTACTATTAAATTAGAATTATTTTTATGGTTAAAGTCTTTAATAAAATCTTACTCATTTTCCAAAATAGATTTAAATAATGAACAATCAATAAATTGTCTATACTTTTTCATTTTATAATTTATAGTTGTAATACTTTGTAATACACCTTTCAGATAGAAACTGGCTTTATCAATTTTTGCTGATCTGTAAACTACTCGAGTACTTTCGTATTAATAGAGAGAGATATTTTAGTTTTAAGAAAGAAAAAATATTTATACTTATGGTTACATTATGTTTATTAGTTATTTTCGAACAAAGTTTAAGAATTCTTTTGTGAAAGTATCGTTCATACTTTTATCTACAAGATTCTAATGTTGGATACACAATCTATGATTTATTCTTTATTAAAATCATGAAATTCAGAGGCTCTGCATAGTGTATTTTTATGCAGTCACTTCCCCCCTTAACATCTATTTTTTGTCCCATATTTGCAGTTTTATTTATAAAGTCTAGCAAGACTGGTTTTCATGTATTTTTATTTCATTATACAACTTATAACTACCTAAATTTATTTTTTTTAAAAACAATTATATAAATATTTTATAATGATATCCCAAGCAGCATATTTAGTCATTGCTACTAATGGAACTATTAAGTTTTTACCACTAGTCACAAGCACGTAATTGCTACGGTTTCATTACGTGCCTGGATGGGGAACAATTTTTAGGTAGCAGGTACGTGGTAGTAATTGTTACTTTCGTGGAACTTCTTTTCTCTTTGACACATCGTGTCGCGTGGTTGCTCTCTCTCTCTTACTCTTGCAACTTAAACAAATATTATATCATTTTCTATACTAATGTTGCGATCGTGTCACAAAATGGATTACTATTTTACTTGTAATACGTACCTACTTAATAACGCGCCTTCTTTAAATATATTTTTTAATAAAATATGACAAAAATACTTATAAGTTGGTACACATGATAGAAACCATTTTTATTTATTTATTTATTTTTGGGCAAGAAACCAGGATGGCGGAGCATCCTTCGTACCCCATGGCACCGATTGCTGTGATCATTTGGCCGACTCTACTAGAATTTAGCTGAATCTGGGGGAATTCCACCCCCAGTATGGATATTTAACGTGCCAAACATCGCATTCACACGGGACCTACAGTTTTACTTCCTATTATTATTACTGTTAGTTTACGAAAAATTACTTTCAAGTGATTGTCCTGGGTAGCAAAAACGTAAGTTTTACTTGTAATGCTACTGTCAGGTTCCGTTACTTTAAAGCAATGGTTTCAGGCAGGTGGCAGGAACTTTCAGTACTGCTTTAAAGTTTTAAAAACTTTAAAGTAGCTTCGGGCAAGTTTTTGCTACAATAACACTCTAAAAAATTCCCCTTCAATTTACCCTAAAAAATGGAGGCAACTATGTTACCTCCATTTTTTGGGGTAAATTTACTTCAAAGTGTAATTTTCATAGGAAGTGGGAAATTTCAATATTAGGTTAAATTTGCATTGTCATATTTCCTTTTTAAATAAATTTACAGATTAAAATTACGATCTCAATGCAATCTTACATTTTAACATTAAAACACCTGCGTAAAGTTATAACTTTACCTAATATTGACCTATAATTCACCGGTAATTTTTTAGAGTGAATAACACCACTTTGAAATTGCCACGACTGTAAAGTAATTATACTAAGTGGCAATACCGTTCCACATACTTTAAAAGTTACTCAGAAGTAATGGAACTGCATAGTTCCAATAAATAGTATAAACAACTACACAATTACTAAAATATTCAGAAGATCAGACGACAAATTTACCTGTTGTGTTTTGTGATATGTTTTATAAGTAGTTTTAGTAATTAATTAATATGTAAATACAGTGTGGTGATAAAGTAAGGAACAAAATTCATAATTGCGTTATTGAATGTTTTCAAGCAAAACGCTCGGACAGGTCAATTTTATTTTTTTATTAGCCACCTTATGACATAAAAACTTTACTTATGACGTCATGTATTTTTGCACAATGACGTCATCATTGGTTTTTTTAAATGACAATCCCATTTTTTTGCTGGTTTTTATAGATGTGCCAACTACTTAAATGATGGTGTAAAAAATTGGTACCAAACAAATAACATAAACAATAACATAACAAATAACAAAACAACTGCTGGGCAATGTACGCTCACTTTAGACTGTTATAACCTCTCATACAGTTTTGTATCGACATAGATCATATAAGACCTGGTTCAACTAAGGAGACATAGTGTTTGAATATCTTGATTCATAATGATTATAATAATTTGATATATTTTATCAAAATCAGTATGATAAGCCAGTAGAATTGTCTGTAACAGAACACAACACTTACAGTTACCTATTATTTACTTAAATACAGTAATTTCCAAAGCACTGCCACTAATATCAACAAATAAATTAGACATTACCAACATCGCATTATCAAAAATGAGGAAAACTTACCATGCTTTTGTCAGATGAAATAAATTCTTTGCTAAAGAGGATAATCCAAGATGGATATGATATATACTCGTATGTATATTTATGTGTGAGCAACGGAATTTTGATTCAGAGAAGGCCTTGGAAATCTTAGGTTACATCTGCACTCAACGATCTGATATTAATTTTAAGTAGGTAGTAGAACTACTACAGATCATTAAGAACTACTCTCAGTCACTAACTGACAGACCTACTTTAAATGGCGCTCACGCCACAATCATAATCAAGAAATTTGTAAATAATACATTAATAGTAATACATAATAAAGAATTTCTACCATATTTCTCTTTTGTACTTCATTAAATATGAATGCCATTATTAAAAACTGATTTTTCTGATTTTTTTTCAAAAACAGTTAATCTGACAGCTCTCTTCAAAAAGTGACAGTTTAATTAAACTAATTCATCCGATTCAAAATCTCACATGACCCATATGTCTATCTCTTTCTTTCAAGGCCAACTCTGAATCAAAATTCCGTTGCTCACACATTAGTTGTATACTTTTTACCATTTTTAAGTGAGATTCTTACTTATTCTCATTATCTTACTAAATTGTTGTGTTCTATTTACTAGTCACAAGCGAGTTGGTACTGAGGTAACTTGTTCCCCCCTTGTCCCAACTGAGTCTGTGCTTGTTATTTAGCTTACTTCAAAGTATGAAGTGAAACAGAGTTTTTCTGAGGTTATTATGTCATATGTAAATAAATGTTTGATCATAGAAAGTATATGTAAATACGTAGTTTATTGAAAATGAATTTGAGCCACAGCAGTTATCATAGTATATTGCAGGAAATTAATATAAAATAATATTTTTCATCATCCTTGTGGAAAACAAACGATTACAAATTTGTGGTTATGTTGTGTGTTTCTGCTTGTTTACATAAACATGTTTCTATGTTCTTTTTACTTTTCAATGGCTGTAGATATGCTAGGCGGGTTCTGCGGCAATCCTTATGGAAATTAACATGGGAAATCGCTAAGGTCCAACGTAGAATTTTTGGTCAATTTCAAGGTCATCCGCGACCAGTCTCAACGCGCGCCAGCGCAACGTATACGCATTAACTCTACGTATTACGCAGTGATTGATGCAGTCGTCTGAGATCATAAGGATTTTATAATGACGACATCACGGCATTCTAGGACTTCACCCCAGTAACAGGGCCCCATGGCAAGTGAAAATGATTATACTTCTACGCTCACATCTAACTACCCACGTGATCAAGATCGTGTTTAAGCATTTCTAGCCGATGAGATCATGAAATTTAAAGAAACCGACAGTCCTTGACACAACTGCGAGGTTTGCAAGCTCGACTAACGGATATATCTATGTCAGTAGCTACCCTTCGTGAAGGGCTTTCGGATCTCAAGCTTATGAAAAATATTATTATTGAAATATTATATAATTACTATGTTAATAAATAAATACTAATCATGTGCTGACGGCATCAACTACACGACAGAGCTCGCTATCTATTCTCACTCGGCATGTAATACTCATATGACTATACATATATTATTTAATAAAGAGCTGTAAATAAAACACACCAATATGGTTTATACACTTTTATTTTATTTAGCTATTATACATTTCAAGCTAAATATATACTCAACTAACCATAATTAAAATGTTATAGTAGAAAATCATCATTTGTTTAAACTAATCTACCTATTAAGAAATACTAATTATCAAGCCTGAGTAAGGACTTTTAGTAATATCTTACAGGAAAAAAATAATATTATAGACATTCATTAATGTAGAAACATCAAACTAATCAAATATAGTAAATATACAATAGTAAGTGAATATACTTAATTATAATTAAAATACTGGATGATATGATTAACATTATCTCATGCTAAACTACTTAATAGGAAACAATAATTACGGAGCACAATGCTTTTATAATATCTTACATGAAAGGAAGATATCATTCAATCTATTAGCTCAAATTGAAACATATAACATTAACATAGAAGTCAGATATCATAATGAATATATTACATATTAGAAACATACATACAATATACAACAAACATTCACAGATTACATTAATATCTAACCTTACAGAATTTTATATTACATATAAGATTTTCGGTGAGGACATACATCAGTCTACATTCATTTGTTCTAATATCGAATAATGACCCAAAGGTAGGGTATCATAGGAGCCAGGCATGAGGTAACGTTTATCATCATACGGACTAAGAGCAAGCTTTTGCTGGGTGATTGAATGAACATGATGTTGATCGGATCGGATTATATTTTGATGTACACGTTTTTCTACATAGTTTCCAAGACATTCTACGTAGTCTTCGAAGGTAATTTTTGTGTGAACAACAGATTTTTTAACACCTTTAGCTTTTTTGGTTAAATTATAATTAGATATAATATCGGAGATTTCATCATCATCATATTTTTCTTCATGTAAACGATTTCTTAACGCTTCTACGTCATCTTTTGAAACGGTAGTTTTTATAGTGTATAATTTTTATCGGAGCCCTACGTAATGAGTCATTGGTACCCCATTACACTCATCCTTCATCATACCCAATACTTTTGTATTAACATGTGGAATGCCGTATAAATTATTCACAGAGTAATCGCTCGTATCAAAATACTGAAGGCAATCACGCTTCATATCTTCATATGGATCCTGATTACGAATCTCATATATGAGAGAATCTGTATCAGAATATAAGACAGAACACCTATCGCCAAATGTTCTCTTCATATAGCCATAATGGAAGTCGTAGATGGTAGTTTTAGCGAGATCCAGAATGCTCATACCAACATAAATCGGTTTGTTCAGGTAGATTTCAGATTTTCTTAACTCGATTGCTATTAAATTCTCATTAAATATACTACAATTTTTAAATTCAGGCTTGGAGATGTAAGACTCCGCTCCATATTTACCCGCCCATTTAGTTAAAAGACGTATATTTACACGCTTACGCAAATTTTCCATCGTCTTACCAAAGACTGCGTTATTCATGAGCTTAAATAAGTTTTTCTCAAACTCGTTTCTTGAGTTCTGGCGTAGCTTAGTGTTTAACTCGATATATGACTTTAGCCATGCTGATTGTTTAAATTTAAGTACTCTATGAATCCGATTAATCTTCAAGCCATGCTGCAACATCTGTTTTAGAGCTCTATAATGGATAATATAATTTTCTTTGTGATGGAGAGTAGCCATTAACTTAGCTACCTGAGATGAAGATGCGCAGGGTTTTCCAGTCTTCGGATTAACAATGCTGCGGACAGAAATGTAGATCTTTATGAGCATCATGTAGTTGCCTAGGGTATTCCAGATTAATCTCAAATATATAACCCTCAGGAGCATTATCAGCGATGGATAGTACATCAATACTATCAGATTTGACCCATTCGAAACCTCCATATGGAAGGTACTGCGACATCGCCCATCCATACCGATTATTGACATCATAGTACATTAAATAACTTGCAGGACTAGTCGGATCATATGTTGGAAAGTATTTATTGTTAGCTGTAGATCTCCTTTTAGAGCAAACTTGACTAAGACCACCTCGAATTCCACTGTCAACAAAGAGAAATTGATCGAGATCGGTTAGGAGCTCTAACTCTTGTTTTGAATGTTTTAACATACAATCCCAGGTGAAACCAGGAAGTGTAAAGTAATGAGCGGGGTCTAACTCATACGTTTTCAAACAACTATTTCTGAATTGTTCAAAAACGTCTGCTAGTAACAGTATATATACGTTTTCATATATAGATCGATGTACTCACCCAAGCTGCTACAATTAAATTTAGACCATACATCTTTAGCTCTTCTATACAATTTTCTTGAACACTTTTTATTTTCCAACTTATGATAAAAAGCTTCAATAGGTGGTAAGCAAGTTTCACTAAACTTATCAATGCAATCGATATAATCGTATGGCATTATTCCCTTTTTTGTTAACATACTGAAGAGATCCTGAGATATATCAGAAAATTGAGATTCCAAATTCGGAAAACTATGTAGGTATGAAGCTAACTTTTCTAAGGAGGACGCCATAAATCGGAATGAATCGATAAACCGGAACTGAATCAGAGAATCGTTTATATGTTTAGTAAAGGAGATATACTTTTCTTTAGTAATTGGTAGTAAATCAACAGCACCCTGCATCCTAGACGCTATATCGGCAATTATAAAATGAGCATCATAACCGCTTAGATTATGAAAGACAACAGGAATAACCCTTGTATCTTTGTAGTTAATATTGCATTCTTCATGGGCAGGCCCCCCTGTAATTATTTTCTGAAATCAGATGCGTATGATCACGTACTTTTTTATCACCCAGTCCAAAAGGTTTTTCGCAAATATGACAATGAGTAGATTTTCTAAATTCTGCTTCCTGTTCAGGTGTTATATTAATATCGTAAGGACAAAGAAATACTGTTTCCAAATCCTCGGCCAACTGCTGTAGCTCATCGGCAAACCATTCCATACAATCCAAACCTCGATGGGAACGGTAAAAAGATAATGAGTCATCATATGAACATTTGACATAATAACCTACAGCAGCGGGGATACTGATACTTGATACTGATTTTTATTATTACACGGTTTCAGAATGCTCTCCAAATCAGCATACACTACGAAAGGAGCCTTTTCTTTATTTTTAAAATTCTTAAATTTTAATAGATTCTCGCCTACTTGAGGCATTTTGATAGCACAGTCGTTGAGCTGCTGACAGTCTTCAATATGCATATTTAGCTTTTCTTGCGATCTGAAGTAATGCAAACAGCGATCACAGAAATATTTTCTACAATTTTTCTTACTAAGTTGAGAGGACAACAGTCGGCTTAGATTCTTTATCCAAACGAAGTGATAACGAATAGGCGTAGTGCAGTTTTCATTTTCATCTTTTTCATCACAGTACTTGTCTTGAATGAATAGTAAATTCACATGTCGCTCTACTTTGTTTTTAGTAAGAAATGTTGGTAATGTTACATAATCATCATTTTTCTTTTGTAGAACATAAACATTAACCGATATGTCATTCTGTTTTTCAAAATTAGGTATCTGCCTTATTGTCATTGGAAATTATATACCCTTAAGTTTTAAAACCTTAGAGTAGTGAGGGTAGCTACTCGCCCTTTTAGCTATATCACTAGGCGCAGGATACAGGGCCGAGACCACGGACCATACAAACCAAGCGGCATCTTGGTTCTGTACATTGACGCAGGCTTTCTTCATTTTTATTTGCTTCGGTAGTTTGATGTACGACGATCCTAGCTGAGGGGTGTACTTATTAATATTAACCTGAAGGTTAATAATAGATTTAAGCGACCACCCACTCTCTTGCTCTTGGAATTCCTCCAGCTCAGTTAATATCGGCTTTGTTACTTTATCATCAAACCATGAATCTAGATCTGTATCTCTATATATCGGAGAGTTCGAGGTTGTAAAATGTTTGTTTTCATTTAGAAGCAGGTTTCCCCTCTTACAGGAAAATTCTCCCATGACAATGACATTAACTTTTACTGCTTCCTACTCTCTCAGGATATTAGGAATTCTTCGTTTAAAAAGAGTCTTACAATCCGTGAAGAACTCTTGAGGATCCTTATGTTTAAGGTTACTGATTACACCACTTCGAATTCTATTATCAAAAGCTGATATGGAATCATCCCAGCGAACTCGATGTTTAGCGGTTTCTTTAGTTTCCTTCATAGATCCAGCACCACTTCTCTGAAGTGATTTGAACTGACATTTAAAAGTTTTTACTTGGGCCAATTGAGTCATGAGATGCTGCTTTTCACCAACAGACTTAACACACTTCAGCTCACGATGGATTTTTCTAATAGTTCGCGTACATTCCTTAACCCCTTCTCCGATGCGATTATTAGCCGGAGCGATGGATAGAATACCCACCAAGCTCCAATACTGCAGACTGCTGCATCAATTAAAGACATCTTTGATATTATGATGATAAGAGAACTAATACCTGTTAATGAACGTAACAACTGATGCTGTCAACACGAAGGTTGTATTAACAATGAGCTAGCGCAGATGACAACGCTTCTTAGATGCTCTCTACACGTGCCGCCGAGAAAACGATGCAAAGATGTGTTACCGTTGAACGGCTCGTAGTTATTCAGAGTTACCAAATAATGCTATTAAAAGGAAAGAAAGGTTAAAGAAATAATACGGCAGTATTATAACACAAAATAAAATCATATATTCATCCAAATATATATTTAACAGAGTATGATAGCAGTTAAGCAAAAGTTGGAAAAATAATGAGACAGTGTCCCGCGTGAAGCGCTTATATGTTAGGATGTCGGTTCCTCCTCCAGGCTGGTGCTGCATTGTGGTTGGTCGGCCGGATTCTCCAATTGCAGGCTGGCGTTGTGGATCTTCTGGTTGTTGGTGACAGATGTGATAATAAACTCGAGAGCTGAGCCAACGTGTTTCCGTAAGAACCTGCGGGAAAATTTCGAATCATATAGCATGCGAGATAGTTAACGTAATGTAGTATTTAAAATCATGTTATTAGGTTGACAATGGTATGAAATGCTAAATTTAAAGACTTCGATACGAGGCTAGTTGAACTTCAAAATTTATTATAAAATTTTAATTTATACAAATCCGTCAGGATAAAAAGTAATTCCTAGAAGCAACATTAAAAGAAACGCAATATATGAAATCATAATTAAACAATCACGCTCTGTACTTTTATAACATACCAAACAGACCACTACACAAATAAATATTCGATAGCAGGTTATAATTCACAACGTTAAATTATTTATTACTGTTAACAAATCATTTCAGCAGCAACACCTGTTTACACCAGCGCTATCTTAAAAATTTTGTAAAAATTCAACATGATTTGCCGCTTTAAATTAATTAAATTTTAACAATAGATAGCCCTAGTTTTAATCAAATTAAAAATATCTTTGTCTTATAAAAAGGAATTATATTTAATTTTAATCAAAAAATGATATATCTGATTATTGCATTAAGGCAAACTGAAAATGATCACTAGCTCTAAATAATACTAAACAAATAAGCGTTATTCAGAAAATATATAATAATAGACTTACCTCCAGGTAGGAATATTTTTATAAACATTATTAAATTAATTCAGAAAACTGCATATTTTAGACACTGATTAAAATATCGTTCAATCCTCTATAAAATAATTTCTAATACATTTGCAACTGTAATTATGCACAAATAACCAATGAAACGCACGTATTCTGTATAACATTCAATGTTTAATTTCAGCTAAAAATAGTTTAAAACAATAAACCACGGCCCGAACAAAATAATCACTCAATGTAAAACATACATACATCTGTAGCAAACTAATAATGATGCTTCTGTATTACAGCTCAGCCTTTTATATAAGACGACATGCAAGTTCTGACAGGTCAGATTCTCGCACCATCCTGTCTGTATACACCCAAACTTAAAGGTTAACTCATTATAATTTACAAACAAATATGATACAGGTAAGAACGCGGGACCATATTTCAATAAATGATAAAGATCTTACCCTTTACAAGATATATTTATTCTTAAGGTAGGTATACAGCGTTTAAAAGCTGTAAATAATAAATAATATGAATTTAACCTTTTAATGACATCCACTCTGTTTGTATATGTATAGATCGGATAACCAGATAACTGAGATCGTCTTAAAATGTATTACGACATAAATTAAAACAGCCGTTTTGTATATGCCATCATCAAATATTTAAATCCATCTTGAAATTATAAAATGTATCACTATTTTTAAAAAGGAGAACTATTGCAATGGATCTTACCCATTGCAAGATTGCATGATTGCATATTTATTAGATCAATCAGTTTAATTCACGCTTCACATGCATATTTATTAGATCAATCAATTTAATTCACACCTCATTTGCATATGTATTAGATCAAATAATTTAATTCGAACATTTAATTAGATCAATAAATTTAAATCACGCCTCATTTGTATATTTATTAGATTAATCAATGTAAGCAGTCCTAATTATTGTTATGATAACGAGACCTGTGAGAGCGAATTATTTGATCTGGCCAGAACAAAATAGCATCAACAGCGACATATATTTTGAGGAATTTATAAAAAGTTATTAATTCTGGTGTCGCTAGGACCATCGTGTAGAGGCTCGTTGCGACGGGTGGTGAAATATTGTTCTCCCAGCCTTTCTTGCTTTGTGAAATGCGACTTTTATTTTAAAAATTGATCTAATAAATATGCATGTGAGGAGTGAATTAAACTGATTGATCTAATAAATATGCAATCTTGCAGTGGGTAAGATCCATTGCAATAGTTCTCCTTTTTAAAAATAGTGTTACATTTTATAATTTCAAGATGGATTTAAATATTTGATGATGGCATATACAAAAGGGCTGTTTTAATTTATGTCGTAATACATTTTAAGACGATCTCAGTTATCTGGTTATCCGATCTATACATATACAAACAGAGTGGATGTCATTAAAAGGTTGAATTTATATTATTTATTATTTACAGCTTTTAAACGCTGTATACCTACCTTAAGAATAAATATATCGATTTTAAAAAGGAGAAACTTTTGTAAAGGGTAAGATCTTTATCATTTATTGAAATATGGTCCAGCGTTCTTACCTGCATCATATTTGTTTGTAAATTATAATGAGTTAACTTTTAAGTTTGGGTGTATACAGACAGGATGGTGCGAGAATCTGACCTGTCAGAATTTGCATGTCGTCTTATATAAAAGGCTGAGCTGTAATACAGAAGCATCATTATTAGTTTGCTACAGATGTATGTATGTTTTACATTGAGTGATTATTTTGTTCGGGCCGTGGTTTATTGTTTTAAACTATTTTTAGCTGAAATTAAACATTGAATGTTATACAGAATACGTGCGCTTCATTGGTTATTTGTGCATAATTACAGTTGCAAATGTATTAGAAATTATTTTATAGAGGATTGAACGATATTTTAATCAGTGTCTAAAATATGCAGTTTTCTGAATTAATTTAATAGTGTTTATAAAAATATTCCTACCTGGAGGTAAGTCTATTATTATATATTTTCTGAATAACGCTTATTTGTTTAGTATTATTTAGAGCTAGTGATCATTTTCAGTTTGCCTTAATGCAATAATCAGATATATCATTTTTTGATTAAAATTAAATATAATTCCTTTTTATAAGACAAAGATATTTTTAATTTGATTAAAACTGGGGCTATCTATTGTTAAAATTTAATTAATTTAAAGCGGCAAATCATGTTGAATTTTTACAAAATTTTTAAGATAGCGCTGGTGTAAACAGGTGTTGCTGCTGAAATGATTTGTTAACAGTAATAAATAATTTAACGTTGTGAATTATAACCTGCTATCGAATATTTATTTGTGTAGTGGTCTGTTTGGTATGTTATAAAAGTACAGAGCGTGATTGTTTAATTATGATTTCATATATTGCGTTTCTTTTAATGTTGCTTCTAGGAATTACTTTTTATCCTGACAGATTTGTATAAATTAAAATTTTATAATAAATTTTGAAGTTCAACTAGCCTCGTATCGAAGTCTTTAAATTTAGCATTTCATACCATTGTCAACCTAATAACATGATTTTAAATACTACATTACGTTAACTATCTCGCATGCTATATGATTCAAAATTTTCCCGCAGGTTCTTACGGAAACACGTTGGCTCAGCTCTCGAGTTTATCATCACATCTGTTACCGTTGAACGGCTCGTAGTTATTCAGAGTTACCAAATAAAGCTAGTAAAAGGAAAGAAAGGTTAACGCAATAATACGGCAGTATTATAACACAAAATAAAGTCATATATTCATCCAAATATATACAATAACAAAATATGATAGTGGTTATGGCAAAAATCGGAAAAATAATGAGAGCGAGCGTCTCGCGTGAAGCGCTTAAATGTTACGATGTCGGTCCCTCCTCCAGGCTGGTGCTGCATCGTGGTTGGCTGACCGGATTCTCCAATTGCAGGCTGCTGGCGTTGTGGAGCACGTGGTTGTCGGTGTCAATTCGCCCCCCCTCGGAGACGACGGCATGGCCTGCAAAGCGTCTTCTTCGTCTTCTTCCGGGTGCGGTGGTGGTGATGCCGGAGGCGGTGTGCGAAGCGCTGGTCGTCGTGGTGCTGGCCGGATGTGGTCTGCGTGGTACTTCACCTGCTGTCCCCCTTTGTCGACCGTGTAGACCCTCCCGTCGAAGATGTTCCGGATGTTGTAGGGTCCCAACCATTTCGGCGCGAAACTGGCGTGGATCTTCCGCTGCTCGTTGGATTGGATGTGGGCGCGTACCATGACATCCTCTCCTACCCGGGCGACTGGTGCAGCCGGCTGTCCCTGGTATCTCCGGTGATACCGAAGTTGGTTGGCGTTGGCTTCCCTCTGTCGGTCCTCGGTGGATGGCGGTTCCCGTTGTTCCGGAAGCTGTTGGTCCCCTGGCTGAAGTGGCTCGTACCCGAACAGCAGCTTGGCAGGGCTCGATCGCGTGGCGGCGTTGGTCCGGAGGCGGAGATCGTGGAGGACTCGGGGTAGATGGCGGACCCATTCGTCGTGGGGTTGTCCCTGAAGTCGCGTGTGGAGGGCCTTCTTGATCTCCTGGTTGCGTCGTTCGACCGGGTTCGCTCGGGGGTGGTAGATCGCCGTCGTGTGGTGGGTCGCGCCCCATCTTCTGCACGTGGTTCTCCAGAGGTCGCTGGTGAACTGGGTACCGTTGTCCGTGAGGATGACTTTCGGGTAGCCGAACCGATGAAAGACTTCCTCTTCCGCTAGTCGACACATGAACTGGCTGGTGGCGTCCCGCATCGCGAATGCCTCGACCCATCTCGTGAAGGCGTCTTCGATCACCAGGATGTATCTTCTTCCAGAAGCTGTTGGTGGATAGGGCCCCATGATGTCGATGTTGACGGTGTACCATGGTCGGGTTGGCTGGCGTGCCTGCAAAGGAGCGTTAGTCTGTAACTTACCTCTTTTCACGGCGGCGCAGGTCACGCATTGTTGGGCGTGGAGGGCGACGTTGCGGGCTAGTTGCGGCCGCAGTATCTCCGGCGGATGGCGGTGTGGGTCTCGTCCCGCCCGGGGTGTCCGCTGTCGTCGTGGTATTGCTTGAGTACCTTTTCTCGGGCTGCGGGTGGCACGTACAGCGTCTGCGGATCGGTGTCGGTGGCGGCGCGGTAAAGGTATCCCTCGAATTGTTCGTACGCGGATCGGATGCCTTCATCTTCGGGTGTGAAGGGGTTTTGCCAGCGTCTCAGGAACTCTTGCGTCTCGTCGTGCTGGTCTTGGGCCCGCTTAATCTCGTCGACGATGGTGGTCAGGGCGTGGAGCTCCGGTGAGGCTGGTCGCGCGTCGATTAGGGCGTTGTGGGTGGTCTCGTCCTCGGGGTCTCGCGATAGAACGTCCGCGAATTCGTTCTGGGTACCGCGGCAATGCTCCAGGTCGAAGTCGAATTCCTGTAAAAACAAAGCCCATCTGAGTAGTTTTGCCTTTTGCCAGGCACTCTTGCTCGTTGATGTGGTACCGCTGCTCCGTTGGTTTAAGGCGCGCGCTGTCGAAGCAGATGATCCTCTTGGTCCCGTCGTCGTTCTCCTGGTAGACTATGGCCCCGATGCCGATGGAGCTCGCGTCGGTCTGGATCACCAGGGTCTCGTTGGGGCGAGGATGGTGTAGCTGGAGCGGTTGGCTGCATGCGGTCTTTAGTCGATTGAATGCCCCCATGACTTCCGGTGTGATCTCCCACGTTTTCTTTGCCTGTAACAAATCGGTTAGTGGTGCCGCGATGGTCGCGAAGTCCGGGATGTATTGGCGGATCCATCCACAAACGCCAAGGAAACTCCGGAGTTTGTCCTTGTTGGTCGGTACGGGCAGCTGCCGGATCTGCTCTACGTGCTTCCGCTGGGGCGTGATAATTCCCGGGTGGATGGTGTGGCCGAGGAAGTCGAGGGACGCCTTTCCAAAGGCGCACTTCTTGATGGACAACAGGAGGCGGTGTTGCGATAGTCTCTCCAAGACTAAAGCGAGATGTCGGAGGTGGGTCTCGTAGTCGGAGCTGTAAACGATTATGTCGTCGAGGTATACTTACGGAGGTATCCTGCGAGTACTTCCTGGCTCATCAGGCGTTGAAACGTCGCCGGGGCGTTGCGGAGTCCGAAGGGCATGACCTTGAAGTGGTAGTGGCCTCCATCCGGGGTGCTGAAGGCGGTGAGCTGCTTGGATCCCTCGTCCATAGGGATTTGCCAGCAGCCGCTCTTCAAGTCCAGACGGGTGAACACTGCTGCATCCCCCAGGTCACGCAGGGTCTCTTGTATGATGGGCATCGGTGATGGCTCGCTGGTGGTGATCGCGTTCAGCTTGCGGTAGTCCACGCAGAACCGGGGTGTGCCGTCGGATTTCTTCACCAGGGCCACCGGGCTGGAGTACGGCGATGTGGAAGCCTCGATGATGCCTTGGGACCGCATTTCTTCCACCTGTTCTTGGATGATCCGCTTCTTTTCAACCGATACGCGATAGGGGCGTTGGCAGACTGGCTTCCGTTCCGTCACGTCTTATGCCTGGTGCTGCTCGTTGTCGCCATCCCCTGGGTGGTGTTGAATGGCGCGGGGAAATCTGAAATTACATTTTTAAACCGGGTTTACGCGTCCGTTGGGAAACTGTGATCAATTTCCCCGATACTTATTGATTCCGTCTTAGGGGGTGGTTTGGTCCAGAAGACGGTCTTCCGTTCCCCGATTCCCAGGTACAGGCAGCCTCTGACGATGTCCACCGTCGCTTGCTGCTCTTGTAACCATGGCATCCCCAGAATGCAGTCCTCTCGGAGGTCGCTACTAACGATGAACTTGGTGGCGTGTTCGTATCCGGAGATGATGATGTCGAGTTCCGCTTCCCCGCTGCAGGACATCTTCTGGCTACCGCTAGCCAGTGGGAGTTTGGTGGCGATTTTACGGGCTCCCGGGGCGAACTTCGCGCTGATGACATTGATGGAGGCGCCGGTGTCCACTAGCGCTCTGAAACAAATGCCATTATTCATACGCACCTGAATCCTGGGTACTTGTATGCCGGGCATGGCGGTTAAGGAGGGAGTATGCCGGCCTAATCCCCCCTGGCGTCGTTTCCCGAACTCCGTACGGGGCAGTCGCGGTGGAAGTGTCTTTCCGGACAGAAGCGGCATTTCGGAAGTTGATCCGCGCTGATGAAGGGGTTGGTCGCCTTCCTGGTAGACTGGAGGGTGTCCGCGGTGGCGATGGCTGCGTCCGCTAGGTCTCGCACGCTGTTGAAGTGGCCGCTAAGGTAGACCGCTACCTCGGGACGGAGCAGCTTCCGTAGAAGGTGGATCTTGTCGGCTTCCCGCGTACCTGGTGCTAGCTTCTGCAACAAAGACATCTTCCGGGTTAAAAAATCCGCGTTGGGTTAACGGTCGGCCTGGGTCTTCGCGTATAACTCCTGGTACAGCTGGACGCGCTGCACGGGGGAGTCGTAGGTCCTACGTAGAAGCTCGAACAGCTGCTCCGGAGTCCTTGGCGGCTGTTTCTGGGCCAGGGCGCGTGCTGGTTCCCGCAGTTGGACCATGATGAGCCTCAGCTGGTCCGGGGATGTCGCGATGCTGGCTGTCATCTGGGAGATGAAGTCCTCCAGGTCTTCATCGTCGTAGCCGCCGTAGGTCGGTAGGGCCGGGTTGACTGCCGTCGGTGTCAGGGCGGTGAGCCGGTCCAGAAGGGCCGCGAAGAACGCCGAAGACGGGTCCATGGATGCGGCTGTCGGTTTGTTGTCCTCTGCCATCTCTAGTGTTGTCGATCGGGTGTTCACCATAGGCTGGGTCGTCGGTTGTTGTGTTCATCCAAACTGGCTCGTAGTTATTCAGAGTTACCAAATAAAGCTAGTAAAAGGAAAGAAAGGTTAACGCAATAATACGGCAGTATTATAACACAAAATAAAGTCATATATTCATCCAAATATATACAATAACAAAATATGATAGTGGTTATGGCAAAAATCGGAAAAATAATGAGAGCGAGCGTCTCGCGTGAAGCGCTTAAATGTTACGATGTCGGTCCCTCCTCCAGGCTGGTGCTGCATCGTGGTTGGCTGACCGGATTCTCCAATTGCAGGCTGCTGGCGTTGTGGAGCACGTGGTTGTCGGTGTCACATCTTTGCATCGTTTTCTCGGCGGCACGTGTAGAGAGCATCTAAGAAGCGTTGTCATCTGCGCTAGCTTATTGTTAATACAACCTTCGTGTTGACGTCAGTTGTTACGTTCATTAACAGGTGTTAGTTCTCTTATCATCATAATATCAAAGATGTCTTTAATTGATGCAGCAGTCTGCAGTATTGGAGCGTTGGTGGGTATTCTATCCATCGCTCCGGCTAATAATCGCATCGGAGAAGGGGTTAAGGAATGTACGCGAACTATTAGAAAAATCCATCGTGAGCTGAAGTGTGTTAAGTCTGTTGGTGAAAAGCAGCATCTCATGACTCAATTGGCCCAAGTAAAAACTTTTAAATGTCAGTTCAAATCGCTTCAGAGAAGTGGTGCTGGATCTATGAAGGAAACTAAAGAAACCGCTAAACATCGAGTTCGCTGGGATGATTCCATATCAGCTTTTGATAATAGAATTCGAAGTGATGTAATCAGTAACCTTAAACATAAGGATCCTCAAGAGTTCTTCACGGATTGTAAGACTTTTTAAACGAAGAATTCCTAATATCCTGAGAGAGTATGAAGCAGTAAAAGTTAATGTCATTGTCATGGGAGAATTATCCTGTAAGAGGGGAAACCTGCTTCTAAATGAAAACAAACATTTTACAACCTCGAACTCTCCGATATATAGAGATACAGATCTAGATTCATGGTTTGATGATAAAGTAACAAAGCCGATATTAACTGAGCTGGAGGAATTCCAAGAGCGAGAGAGTGGGTGGTCGCTTAAATCTATTATTAACCTTCAGGTTAATATTAATAAATACACGCCTCAGCTAGGATCGTCGTACATCAAACTACCGAAGCAAATAAAAATGAAGAAAGCCTGCGTCAATGTACAGAACCAAGATGCCGCTTGGTTTGTATGGTCCGTGGTCTCGGCCCTGTATCCTGCGCCTAGTGATATAGCTAAAAGGGCGAGTAGCTACCCTCACTACTCTAAGGTTTTAAAACTTAAGGGTATATAATTTCCAATGACAATCAGGCAGATACCTAATTTTGAAAAACAGAATGACATATCGGTTAATGTTTATGTTCTACAAAAGAAAAATGATGATTATGTAACATTACCAACATTTCTTACTAAAAACAAAGTAGAGCGACATGTGAATTTACTATTCATTCAAGACAAGTACTGTGATGAAAAAGATGAAAATGAAAACTGCACTACGCCTATTCGTTATCACTTCGTTTGGATAAAGAATCTAAGCCGACTGTTGTCCTCTCAACTTAGTAAGAAAAATTGTAGAAAATATTTCTGTGATCGCTGTTTGCATTACTTCAGATCGCAAGAAAAGCTAAATATGCATATTGAAGACTGTCAGCAGCTCAACGACTGTGCTATCAAAATGCCTCAAGTAGGCGAGAATCTATTAAAATTTAAGAATTTTAAAAATAAAGAAAAGGCTCCTTTCGTAGTGTATGCTGATTTGGAGAGCATTCTGAAACCGTGTAATAATAAAAATC
This sequence comes from Agrypnus murinus, assembly GCA_929113105.1. Lineage (NCBI taxonomy): Eukaryota > Metazoa > Arthropoda > Insecta > Coleoptera > Elateridae > Agrypnus > Agrypnus murinus. The sequence goes on from OV816026.1 coordinate 194,112,747, forward strand.
AGTATCAAGTATCAGTATCCCCGCTGCTGTAGGTTATTATGTCAAATGTTCATATGATGACTCATTATCTTTTTACCGTTCCCATCGAGGTTTGGATTGTATGGAATGGTTTGCCGATGAGCTACAGCAGTTGGCCGAGGATTTGGAAACAGTATTTCTTTGTCCTTACGATATTAATATAACACCTGAACAGGAAGCAGAATTTCGAAAATCTACTCATTGTCATATTCGCGAAAAACCTTTTGGACTGGGTGATAAAAAAGTACGTGATCATACGCATCTGATTTCAGAAAATAATTACAGGGGGGGCTGCCCATGAAGAATGCAATATTAACTACAAAGATGCAAGGGTTATTCCTGCTGTCTTTCATAATCTAAGCGGTTATGATGCTCATTTTATAATTGCCGATATAGCGTCTAGGATGCAGGGTGCTGTTGATTTACTACCAATTACTAAAGAAAAGTATATCTCCTTTACTAAACATATAAACGATTCTCTGATTCAGTTCCGGTTTATCGATTCATTCCGATTTATGGCGTCCTCCTTAGAAAAGTTAGCTTCATACCTACATAGTTTTCCGAATTTGGAATCTCAATTTTCTGATATATCTCAGGATCTCTTCAGTATGTTAACAAAAAAGGGAATAATGCCATACGATTATATCGATTGCATTGATAAGTTTAGTGAAACTTGCTTACCACCTATTGAAGCTTTTTATCATAAGTTGGAAAATAAAAAGTGTTCAAGAAAATTGTATAGAAGAGCTAAAGATGTATGGTCTAAATTTAATTGTAGCAGCTTGGGTGAGTACATCGATCTATATATGAAAACGTATATATACTGTTACTAGCAGACGTTTTTGAACAATTCAGAAATAGTTGTTTGAAAACGTATGAGTTAGACCCCGCTCATTACTTTACACTTCCTGGTTTCACCTGGGATTGTATGTTAAAACATTCAAAACAAGAGTTAGAGCTCCTAACCGATCTCGATCAATTTCTCTTTGTTGACAGTGGAATTCGAGGTGGTCTTAGTCAAGTTTGCTCTAAAAGGAGATCTACAGCTAACAATAAATACTTTCCAACATATGATCCGACTAGTCCTGAAAGTTATTTAATGCACTATGATGTCAATAATCGGTATGGATGGGCGATGTCGCAGTACCTTCTATATGGAGGTTTCGAATGGGTCAAATCTGATAGTATTGATGTACTATCCATCGGTGATAATGCTCCTGAGGGTTATATATTTGAGATTGATCTGGAATACCCTAGGCAACTACATGATGCTCATAAAGATCTACATTTCTGTCCGCAGCATGTTAATCCGAAGACTGGAAAACCCTGCGCATCTTCTTCTCAGGTAGCTAAGTTGATGGCTACTCTCCATCACAAAGAAAAGTATATTATCCATTATAGAGCTCTAAAACAGATGTTGCAGCATGGCTTGAAGATTAATCGAATTCATAGAGTACTTAAATTTAAACAATCAGCATGGCTAAAGTCATATATCGAGTTAAACACTAAGCTACGCCAGAACTCAAGAAACGAGTTTGAGAAAAACTTATTTAAGCTCATGAATAACGCAGTCTTTGGTAAGACGATGGAAAATTTGCGTAAGCGTGTAAATATACGTCTTTTAACTAAATGGGCGGGTAAATATGGAGCGGAGTCTTATATCTCCAAGCCTGAATTTAAAAATTGTAGTATATTTAATGAGAATTTAATAGCAATCGAGTTAAGAAAATCTGAAATCTACCTGAACAAACCGATTTATGTTGGTATGAGCATTCTGGATCTCGCTAAAACTACCATCTACGACTTCCATTATGGCTATATGAAGAGAACATTTGGCGATAGGTGTTCTGTCTTATATTCTGATACAGATTCTCTCATATATGAGATTCGTAATCAGGATCCATATGAAGATATGAAACGTGATTGCCTTCAGTATTTTGATACGAGCGATTACTCTGTGAATAATTTATACGGCATTCCACATGTTAATACAAAAGTATTGGGTATGATGAAGGATGAGTGTAATGGGGTACCAATGACTCATTACGTAGAGCTCCGATCAAAATTATACACTATAAAAACTACCTTTTCAAAAAATGACGTAGAAGCGTTAAGAAATCGTATACATGAAGAAGAATATGATGATGATGAAATCTCCGATATTATATCTAATTATAATTTAACCAAAAAAGCTAAAGGTGTTAAAAAATCTGTTGTTCACACAAAAATTACCTTCGAAGACTACGTAGAATGTCTTGGAAACTATGTAGAAAAACGTGTACATCAAAATATAATCCGATCCGATCAACATCATGTTCATTCAATCACCCAGCAAAAGCTTGCTCTTAGTCCGTATGATGATAAACGTTACCTCATGCCTGGCTCCTATGATACCCTACCTTTGGGTCATTATTCGATATTAGAACAAATGAATGTAGACTGATGTATGTCCTCACCGAAAATCTTATATGTAATATAAAATTCTGTAAGGTTAGATATTAATGTAATCTGTGAATGTTTGTTGTATATTGTATGTATGTTTCTAATATGTAATATATTCATTATGATATCTGACTTCTATGTTAATGTTATATGTTTCAATTTGAGCTAATAGATTGAATGATATCTTCCTTTCATGTAAGATATTATAAAAGCATTGTGCTCCGTAATTATTGTTTCCTATTAAGTAGTTTAGCATAAGATAATGTTAATCATATCATCCAGTATTTTAATTATAATTAAGTATATTCACTTACTATTGTATATTTACTATATTTGATTAGTTTGATGTTTCTACATTAATGAATGTCTATAATATTATTTTTTTCCTGTAAGATATTACTAAAAGTCCTTACTCAGGCTTGATAATTAGTATTTCTTAATAGGTAGATTAGTTTAAACAAATGATGATCTTCTACTATAACATTTTAATTATGGTTAGTTGAGTATATATTTAGCTTGAAATGTATAATAGCTAAATAAAATAAAAGTGTATAAACCATATTTGTGTGTTTTATTTACAGCTCTTTATTAAATAATATATGTATAGTCATATGAGTATTACATGCCGAGTGAGAATAGATAGCGAGCTCTGTCGTGTAGTTGATGCCGTCAGCACATGGTTAGTATTTATTTATTAACATAGTAATTATATAATATTTCAATAATAATATTTTTCATAAGCTTGAGATCCGAAAGCCCTTTACGAAGGGTAGCTACTGACATAGATATATCCGTTAGTCGAGCTTGCAAACCTCGCAGTTGTTTCAAGGACTGTCGGTTTCTTTAAATTTCATGATCTCATCGGCTAGAAGTGCTTAAACACGATCTTGATCACGTGGGTAGTTAGATGTGAGCGTAGAAGTATAATCATTTTCACTTGCCATGGGGCCGTTACTGGGGTGAAGTCCTAGAATGCCGTGATGTCGTCATTATAAAATCCTTATGAACTCAGACGACTGCATCAATCACTGCGTAATATGTAGAGTTAATGCGTATACGTTGCGCTGGCGCGCGTTGAGACTGGTCGCGGCTGACCTTGAAATTGACCAAAAATTCTACGTTGGACCTTAGCGATTTCCCATGTTAATTTCCATAAGGATTGCCGCAGAACCCGCCTAGCATATCTACTAATGGCCTTAGTTAATCTCACTTTGTCTTAACTTAGTAAATCTTAGTACTAAGATGATCTGTGGTAAAAAGAATACACCTATTATGAAACACATAATGAATATTTCTAAACCTAAAGTATTTATTTTTAATTTACAAAATATAATTTCCTTGCATTTACACTGCTATATTTAAATAACGATTAGAAAAACTCATGTACAAAGTAACGGATTTTAGTTGTATCAGGTATCTAGATCATTTTTATAACAATAAAAAATATTTTTAATGCTTATAGATTCGGTTTAACAGTGTTATATAGCCCATTCAAATCTCTTAATTTAACAGATTCATCCAGATTCCCGTACACATTTTAAGTGGTTAGCCTCGCCTCGTATTTTAGTGTTAAAACACTTGACATCTTTCAGAAGGATTCATATTGGAGTCTGCCGGACAATCAAAGTCATTTGCAAAATCTCCATTATTTCTCATGGGTGCTGTCGCCCTGAAAGCATTATGAGCATGGCTGTCGTACTCTAAACCCTTTTCTAATTTATCTCCGCTTAGTTTATAACATTCATATGATATGGCAGAAATCCAAAACAATTGCTGAGGTGTGTAATCGATACCAGGGAGTGTAGGCTCTTCTCCATTTTCTTCTACCCATTTCTTGTAAGCAGCATAAGATACTCTGATTCCTGTAAAATCGGCTATATTTTCTTCTAGTGTTAGCGTTCCGTTTATCTGATGAGAAGAACACACAATTAATCGATATTTTTGAAATATTTATACTAATTATCGTTATTTATTAGTATTACATACTATTTGGTCAGTGTCTTCCACATCAAAAGCTTCTGCATCCTGTATCATACACTCAGTCTGCTCGTCATAAGCTTTTTCGGTTTCCTCAGTCCATATGTTACCTTCTTCACCGTTTTTGTCATATTTACTCCCATCTTTGCAAAACCCATGTGTTAGTTCATGTCCCATTATCGATCCAATTGAACCATAATTTAAATACATAGGCCTTTCGGCATCGTAAAAAATCCCTTGTAGAATTGCAGCAGGTAATACTAAAAAGAATATTTTAGACCAACTCAACACTAACTTAATTGAGATTTTACTAACTCATTGCATTATCAAATGGTGAATACATAGCATTGACTGTTGTTGCTAAATTGTAAAAATAATTATCCAGCTCGCTACTATTTACAGACTTATTAAGTTCATCAAATAGCATATTATTCTGAATGATGCTACGTCTTAAGTACATTGAAAGAAAGATAGTGTCTGCTGGACTTTCCTAAAAAAGAATCTTAAAATAAGTTTTAATTTTAGTTTGCAACTCATTTATTATTACATCCTGATTACTAAACATGTCAAACACAGAATCATTGAAATAATCGGACGGAGCGCCTATAATTTCGACCATCCCATCAGCTTTCTCAATAGCTCTCTCTTTACTTTCATCGTCCATCCAAGAAGTTTCCATTAAAATATTTTTGAATTCTGTTTTGATACTTTTAAACAATTCCTGTATCTGTTCTCGTCTTTCTTCTGGCAAATATCTTCTAGCATAGACTATGCTCGCTGGTAAGGGAGTAAACCTAGAAAATGTTGTGATGAGTGTAACAATTTTAACTTATGAACTTATTAATCAATAGTAATAAATACCCTGAGCGTAGTATCAATTTGCAAAAATTGAAACGTTCTTTGGATGATGGTGAGGACCCTTCAGTTAAGCAATTATAATTTTCTTGTATTTCCTTTAGTTCCTTTGTAAGAAACGGCATAATCTTTTCTAATACTATCCAAATCATATAATTGGCTTGAATTCTGATAATGTTAAAAATAGCATTTATATAACAATTAGTTCATACGTCCGTTACCTTTTGGAAGTTCTGTTAATCAAAGTAAAAAAGGCTTCCATAAATTCTGTTTTTGGAAATATCGCATAATCTTCACTGGAAATATTAGCAACAGGATAGATAATATTGTTAAGAAAATCCAACCAATCTATCTTGTAATTAAAATCTTGATACTCATCAATTGTGAATCTTCTGGTTAACAATTCTGCCGTGCGATTCTTTTCCGTGTCGTTATTTTCTGGTCTCCACATATCGTTTTTGTCTGCTACCTATGTAGATAGGTTAAAGAAAATGGTTAGTAATAAATTTTGAAAAAACTACTGATTTTGTACCTTTCGTAGTCTTTCCATGAAATCTAAAACTTTCTCCATCTCGATTTCTGCTTGATTCCTTTCAGCTCCAAATGCAACAGCTACGTCAGTCATGTAGTTTTTGTATAATTCTTTATGTTCGTCTTTAATTTCTTCGACATAGGGTTCGTGTATCTAAAAAATCAAAAATGTTATACAGTATAACTCCATAATCCGAACACACTGTATCCCAAACATCCAGTAATCCGAACAACAACATTTATGTGCTATAATCCGAACAAACTTCTTTTATTCGGAAACCTCTTTAATCTAAACAACAACGTGTTTAGATTAAATAGTTAGTTAGTTAATTAGTGTTCTATGTAGTATAGCGAGATAATTGGCACGGTAGAATTTTCCTGTTTAAATAGGACTCTCTCCACTTGCATAATAAAAATATAAAATTTGAAACTGTGAAGGTCAAAGTCGGTGGAATATTTCAGAATTCTTAAAAACCCGCCTACTTTATAATGTAACCGTATCAATTATTTATCTTGCAAAAGTACACACTAAAATTGAATATGTAACGTTCTTAGAAGGTGAAAACTATAAATGAGGTTACAGCAGGTTGCTGACGCGATTTATTGGCTGATACTGTTGCGGCCCGACGAGTGTAGACAAATTGTGCGAAGATCAATCAACACCTTAATTTATAATTTATTAATATAAAGAGTAATAAAAATCATGAATACAGTAACTGATACCATTACAACCACACGTTATTAAAACTATCGGAGAAAGTGAAAATTATTCAACAATTAAATGATGGGCTCTAGTGTTTTAATGATAGCGTTAAAATATGGTGTTGGTAAATCAACCAGTCATCGATATAAAGAAAAATAAAACTTAAATCCTAGAATATGTCTCGTCTACTGACAAAAGTACAGAAAATAGAAAAACACTAAAATTAAGAAAAGAAATGCAAGCACATGTTATGGAGGAGAAAAGAGAAAGAAAACTTGAAGCAAAAATTACTGATTTTTTTAATTAGAAAAAAAAGTTTTGTAATAAAATTAAAAAATTGCATAAGTTCAGTTCTTTATAAGAAAGTACCATGACATAACGAATTTGCCTTGCATTTATAGGTTCGGATTAAAGATTTCTACTGTATGTGTTTTTTTCACTTTTGGGTTTGCAATTAAGTTAATAACTTTAAGTTTTGTAAAGGAATATAAAAATTATTAAAAATTATATTATGTGTTTTTGGAAGAGTAAAATATTTAGGTAATAAAGTGCAAGAATAAATTCAATTGCGAAAAGTTGATTAATCAAATTTCTTTTAGCACTAACTAGGTTAAGTAAAAATGCAATGCTTTTATAATAGTTGTAAGTTTAATGACTTAATATAATAAAAGAGACGACACAGTTTCGAAGCGTACACATGTAAAAACGTATCAAATTTCTATTTTATAACAATTAAGAAATAAAACCAATTAATTATGGGATACAAATTGTGTACTATTTAAACAAGCATCTACAATCAATAAAACAAATACAACCAATAAACAAGGGGTTTATCACAGTTTTAAATAGACTTATTAATTTAATTGCATACCCAAATGTGAAGAACACATAAAATAAATAATTAATAAATAAATATTATTAGTAAAATGTTTTATGTGAGTCATGATTAATTTTATTTATGCAGAAAGTGTGATTTTCATAATTGAGTATATCATCCTGAAGATTCTAAAAGAGGAAAAATCGATTCTTCAATTTTGAAATCGAAACTCTTTAGTTGCAATTTTGTGGGTTATAGGCTAAAATAGTACAAACGTACTAGATATTTGGAAATGCTCTTGCTCAAGACAAATTTGTAAGTGTCATAGTGGAACTGAGCTTTAGTTTTACTTTTACTATTTTTTGAGGTATTGCAGTATTGTACGTACATACAAAATATATTTGTCCTTAGTTTCTGGATCCTTTATTGCACTAAACGCAAGCATAGATTCATAATAATAGCCCAAATTTTTAAGTTTATACGTCATTCTAGTCCAATCAAACAGTCTTTCTTTCCATCTAATGTGCCCAAGCACAACGGGCCACCCTCGTAGTTCTCTGAGATGTTCTTCGATTATACCCACAGACTCCTCTTCAACAGCTGTTTCATTCATGCACGCTTGATATAATTCTTTCTGGTGTTTTACTATAAAATGATCATCGCCGTTAATTGGTTCTTTGATTATCTCAGCTAACTGTCGATCTACTTGATCTTCTACCCCTTGTATAGATGCAGCCTTAATATCTCCGTGGGTATGTTCGATAAATTTACCACAAGCGAATTTAAAAAAGTCGTCGCAAGGATCAACATTAATATCTATGTGAGTTACTATTTGCGACGCTGCTAGTAAGCAGGCTGGTGTTGTACAACTGTCAGAACTTACTGAAATTCCTGAAAACGCAAGATTAGTCAATTGGTTTAGAAATTGGATTAAGTTTACCTTTAGGTTTAATAACTAGGAATACTACAAATCCGAATACCAGAACAACAACTACTACTAATATTATTATAAGTCTTCTCTCTAGTTTTGATCTTTGATTCCACCATGTCTTTTCGTTTTCCGGATTCCAAGACAAATCACGGCTTTGTGAGTTACTGTGACGATAAAGATTAGTTTTTCCGGTGTTTTTCGCATTGAAGAATGCATGACTTTAATGTAGGGGTTAGAAACGCCACTGGTTATACAGGGTTGTACCGTATGTCTCATTAGGAAGTTGAACATCGGGATTACCCGTGCTTTTAAAAAATCACATGAAAAAATTACATTTGGTTTTGTTATACGGAAAGATCATTTAAATAAGTAAACCTACTTAAGATAAATGTGGTAGGCGCTCGTTAACGCTTTTCCTAGCCTAGTTAGTTAAAGCGGGATGATAAAAGATTAAAATCGCTGACGTACCAGGTTCGATTCCAGCTAGCAGGTGACTTTTTTAAATATAAAATTTGAGGGGACAATTTTTCTCTCCGAGAATGTTTATTTTTACATAATTTTAATAAACTTCATTTTAAAATTTGAATTATGATGCAAAAACGAGATGCCATTTGAGATGTGTTGGACGATTAAGTAAAAATGATAAGCTTTTGGCATTAACAACCAATTATTATTAAAATTATTAAATAAGTATGTGAAATGTTATCGGGAAACTGGTAGACAGTAATCAGACACTGATTTATTTTAGCAAGTTAACTAAGCCAGTAAAATGCAAGAGATAATACAAAACCATCTTAATACATATAATAAAACAAAGCAGCACTACAAGCAAAACTACAAAAATCACATGAAAAATGAATAAATCGTCTGTATCTAGCAATTCTTCTAACAAACGCCATTCGTTGCACCCAAGTCTATTTATTTACTATTGTCTTACCATTTATTATGGCAAGAGCTTTTATTTTTTGTGCTTATCCGGAATCATTGCCCATTTAGCCATGGTAACTTCAAGTCAAAGCTAACAAATCAGTAAAAAGCCGGTCTAAGGAATAAACAAGGATAACTTCACGCTAAGAGGTCTTTCAAGGCGACTTTAATAATAAAACAATATAGAGCACAAATACAATAACAAAGGAGTAAAAACAAAAGAATCGCTAATCCAACGCTGAAAGAAATTTCAGTTTTTATAACAAAAATCCTTAATTTCGACGTTCAAATAAATGCATCTACTTATCTACTAGAGTTTAAAAAAGTGCAGATATATTTAAATGAAATGGCTGGATACTGCTTTTGTTTCTTGCTTTCAACTGGCGTGTGATTGTATTTGAAATCCATTTTACTTTTATGTTAATTATAAATTCCTTTTTTGAACTGCAAATGTGTCCTTCTAAATGCAGGTATATATAATTTCAAGAGCGGTGGTATTTAAAATAAACATGTTTTACTTTTGAAACAAAATATATGTTTTTGAAACAAGATATGTAGTATTTGGTTTTGCTTTGAAATTAAGGCTTAGTAGACATATTTCTCAATTATAAGTTGCATTGCTTTTGATTTATGTATAAAATCTTTGATTTGAAGTGCACGTGCCCTTGTTATATAAAGAAATGATAATTACTTTTAAAGTAAATAGGGTGTTTTAATTCAAGTGGGCGTGGATTTAAAATAAAAGTATAAGTTGTTACATGAACAAATAAGTGTTTTCGAAATAAGATATTTGACTTTGTTTTGACAACAATTCTTTAAATTTAAGTTAATTTGGCATTTTCATTTATATCGTTAAAACATGCACACGGTTAAATTTTAAGGTTTAGTCGTTTTACTTACCGAACAAAATGGATGGATATTCGCAACAAGTGTTTTATGTTAGTGCTAGTGCTATCTATACATATAAACATTACCTATCCTATGAAGCAGGATCGCCATCAAATAATATATTATTAGAATCATTAACTTCTTTCACAAGTCTTACGATTCATATCTATGTATAATGTTACCAGAAAATGTTTTTTAAGAAATTAATATTTATGTAATATGTAGAAGCAAACTGTTTAGGTTCTGTATTTTTATAAGTTATTGTTTTATTTCAATAATAAAAGATTTTTACCTTTTATTTTTGTACTAGGTGTGATGCGATGTCACTAAAGTATTAATAATAATAACACTAAGTTTTTTTTACTGAAAGGATATAATACATTAAATTCAACAGTGTTCTGCTTTTAACACCATTAACTTAAAAGAATGTCAATAGCATTTAAAAGGAAAACATATATTATTAAGTTTAAAACAACCTGACATTCATATAAAAAGTACTGCACAGTAAATATTAGTACTTTTTTTAAAGTAATTACAATCTACCATTGAAATAACGTTTATTTTACTTGTAAGTTAACAATAAAACTATTTAAATCAACCCCCTGCAATCTTTTTAATTTGAAAGCAAGATTTTTCAGTGAACCTTCATATACCCATTCCTACAGATGCATAGCAAGATACCCACAAATGATAACCGAAACCGAACGCCTTATTGTTGTTAAATTTTTAATTTTATATTTTGTACCTATATATGTTCTATCACTGAACCATAATTATATGTACTTACATATCATAAGTGCAAAAGAAATTAAACTAGGTTCATAGGGAAGGTGACTTGTGCTTTATGATTAGCACATCCAAACAAGAGATTATTCAAATCACAAACTGAGCAACCGCAGGAATAAGCTCAAGGGTGAACTGGAAAAAGCGATGAGTACAAGGCAAATGGCTATTTTATCGGGTATTAATCAAGCAAACGAATTTTAAAAGAACACAAGTTTCATCCCTATAAGATTCATTTGCTACAAGAACTCAATTAAGACGACTTTGATCGCCGTTTGCAATTATATGAGGCATTAAGTGAACGAGCAATAAATAATCCAAATTTACTTTTTAACATTTGCTTTTCCGACGGATGCAGTTTTTTCGTAAATGGTATAGTCAATCGCCACAATTTGAAGATATTTCACGAAACATACTCAATACCCCGAAAAACTAAATATCTGGGTTGGCATTTTTGGGGATCGTCTGATTAACACTTATTCCTTACCTTGTAATTTGAATGGAGAAATGTACTTGGAATTGTTAGAAGACACATTGATCCAATATTAACTGCTATCATAGAAAATGATGATCATTACCTCGCAGATCATTTGCATTTCCAACAGGACGGACCTCCTCCGCATTATCAAAGGATTGGCGAAGAAGGGGCGCCTTTGAATGGCTTTGAGGTCGCCAGATTTATCTCCGTTAGATTTCTTTTTGTGGAGCCATCTGAAGAATAAAATTTATGTAACAGCACCGAACTTTTTAGAAGATTTACGAAGACGTATAAATATTGGATGCGTCTAATCACTCCACAAATGTTCCAGAACCGTACGGTGACATTTAGTGTACGGATGCCGATGGTGGTCATTTCGAGCATTTAATATCATGAATTAAGTTTACGACAACGTATGAACGTATGGTCAAACGTATGAACGTATGGTCAACGAATACTACATTATCACTCGACAAATGCTTCAAATGTGAAATTAAATTTAAATTTGTACTGTTTCCTTGAATTGCATTTTCGCGGGAACTAATACTCGGAATCCAAAAATAAAAATACTACTGCAAAGCAAATTCATTGAGCTTTCAAATAGTATGGGTTTAGAGTGAACCTCACCCCCTAGGGTTGAAAATGGCTGAAAAGAAATAGCCTGAAAAGAAATTATAGGTACTTATCGTGAGATCGTCAGCTATGTGGCGGATCGAAGTATTGCCAGGAACAGCACGGGAAAATAAATATGAATTTTTAATATTTGACCACTAGAATCACTCACTGAATACAAGACGATGTTCACCTCGTGCTTCACCGAGTCCAACTGAGTTTTTAGCTTTTTTCCCTGATGTAGCTTTAATTTGTCTATATTATTAAATTCTTTATAAATACTTTATTTTTTAATGTCTACCAGATAAGAAAATCAACCGGAAACAACTCCGGAGATGGCGTGTCATTCAATTGGACCTCTCGTGGCGAAACGACTTAAGTTGTTTAAAACATCCGTCGTGTTAAAACTATATTAAGTATCTGATTTTCTTAAGCTAAGGTTTCCTAGGATAGTGGTGCCATCATATAGCGGCCCTAAAATACCGGTACTGACGTCACGTAGCGTTTTAAGAAAAAGACGGCCGTTATGCAATGAAAACAGCTAGGAATAGAAATGTGACGGTGCGCTAGAGAAGTAGAACGTATTTTATTCTAATTATTATAATGAATAATCTTAATTTAGCATTATTAATATTTTTGGAAGTTGAAGAGTCACCAGAAGAACACATCGCCCAAATCATCACCATAGCTACCACCACTTTTTCTGATGTTACACGACTATTTTCTTACTTTAAACATTGTAATAATCTCGGTGTCTCACAAAATCAATTAATGTTTCGTCCTGCTATTAGCTATTCCATAAAATATTTTGGGACATTGCGTAGAAATACTTCGCCGCTATTATCACCGTACCGTACTAAAACGGTGCAGCAAGGGTTTCTCGCCGTATTAATGAACGTAATAAGTATGACATTGCCGCTTTTTTACGTGACGGCGCAGGTGACCGTTCTCGAGATAACCACAACGATTTAAAACTAAGAAAACGTTATTTGTGACGTCATTCACCGTAATATTACGGCCGCTATATGACGGCATCGTTACCCTAGGAAACCATAGCTTTAAGCAACCTCGGCAATTGCTGAAAACACATTTTCGGTTACGGCGAAAAATATATCTTTGACATGAGATCTTCTATAAAAAAAATGGGTCAGTAATTCCATGACTCAACGTCTCTTTTAACTTTTGAGGTCATTTACAACACATTTACCTTTTGAGTTCACTGATAGTGCCCGTTTCACAAAAATTAAGAAGTTTATCACTCAACGCTCTTTTGGCAGTGAAACATACATTTCAAATAAAATCCCTATTTGTTAGCCCTCTTATCATAATTTCGCAGAATCTTGAAACATAATATTGTTATTTTAAAATATTTATTTACTTAAAAAGAATTAAAATATTTATTCAATTTTAATAAATTAATTTTACATTAGATTTAAAAAAGTTACCTGTTAACTAATTAATCGAGCCTGGGGTGGCTTAATTTATTATTAACCTGCTTTAACTAATTGATTTAAAAAAGCTTTAGCGTACCACATTTATTTTAAAAGTTAGATTGACTTATTTAAATAATTTTTCGTTTAAAAAGGGTCTAAAGCTAATCCTTTTCCACCATTTTCTGGATAAGAGTACTCTTTAAACTAATAAACAAAACGATAAAGAGAAATCGTAGGGGAAGTTTGGATAGCCCCGGACGGCAGGTATCCCCGGACAATCAAATTACTAAGCCATCAATAAAAAAAACATAATGTTAAATCGAAATGTGTCCCATATGGCCTACAAACAAAATACAATTCAGTATTGCTATGGCCGCCAAACGAATTGTATATGACCCACTATTCATTTTCCTCTGACTTTTAAAGCGTATTGCTCGTAAAGTATCAAGTCAAATTAAATATTTTAAAAACGAGCAAATAGTAAATTTATTTCTACATGCAATAGTAAAATATTATATTTCTAAATCGTATACTTTTGCTTTTATCGGACGTACGTAATAAAAGGTACCCATTTTTAGGGACAATTTCATTAAAAGTAAGTTAAATATTTTTTATGTCTATGAGATTTTTGTAGGGGTTAGAAAGGAATCTTGTGGTTCTTATGCTATTCATTTTCAGAGAAAAAGTGTTTTATTTAAGATTTATATGAAAAAAATAGCGAATGGATAGTGGATAGTAGGTTTTATTCCAGCCAACTATCTTGTGTACACTTCTATCAAACTTCATAGGAGGTTATCACATAGAAAACGTATGTAGCTTAACTAAGTTTATTGGCTGAAGTTTTGGTCATGACATGTATTTTAGGACTACAATAGTATTTATCTGATTGCATTCATAAATTAAGTATTATTAATAGAATACAATACATAGCATCTAAGTAAGCGGGTAGCCCCGGACGCAATACAGTTAAAGAAAATTAACAAAAATTTAAATTTAACAAAAAGAAAGTAGTTTCTGGGTAATTAGGTTTACCCTAGGTATTTGATTAAAATATATTTCTATATTTGCAGAACCAGTACAAAAAATGCCAAAATTATCGCCTCTTCCTAATGCGACTAAAAAGCGCCTTATGAAGCGTTCACAAAAAACACAGAAGAATGAGATCTTAACAACTTTCCCATATAGAAATGTTCTTAAGGAGAAAAGTAAAGCTATTACATGTAAACAACTAAAAACAAAACCTAATGGTCAAAGTCTTTCCCATGAATATCGTGATCAAGATACCGAATGCGTCATTTGACATTGATCTGTGAAATAATTATTACTATTGTGTCATTTGCAAGGATAAAAACGCTTAATAAGTATGTTCTGGGCTACCCGCCATCATTCCCATTGTCAAGAATCGAGGAATAAGATTATCGTATAATTATCGTATAAAAATCTCGTCTAAGAGATGATGATTTGAAGAAGTTCCAAAGTAAATTTTAAGTACGAAAATAAACGTCGAAATTTGTTATTTTTTGCATTTTTGGTATTTCATTTAAATGTCCGGGGCTACCTGAATTTCCCGTAACTTTATTTACTTGGGGAGATCTTACCACATCTCAGATCTCCACGCACGGTCTTCCACGACCACGACGTCGTCGGGGAAGTGCTCCAGATAATGACGCAATGTTTACATTTACTGTAATTTATTGCATAAACAAGTTCAGTTAGAGCTAGTTTGTTTAATAAAATTATAAGTATAGTATTTCTTTAAAACGTGTGTATCAAAAGGAAAGAAATAATTATTGAGTTCATAATAAAAAGTCAACTGAAATCTCTTTCTTTAATTAGAAGTATTTAGTATTATGCAGCCAATAATGTCTTTCATTGTGATAAAAAGGTTTAAACGAAATGCGATACTTATAATTTTATTATATAAACTATCTCAAACTCCCAACTTGTTCGTGCAATAAATTAAACATTGCATCATTATTCGGACCACATCCCCGACGTCGTTGAAGACGTCCTTGCCGACGTGGTCGCCAAAAAAGGACGTAAGTGGTGCCCATTACAGACGATTTCTTAAAAGCACAGATTAATCCCATATTAGATTTCTTAATGCGACATACGGTATAAAATAATCGGTAAAACATAAAATATAAAATTTCTTAATGTACACATACAAGTTAATGAACAAAGCTTTTTTATTAAAAGTTATATATATATATTTATTGTTAGAAGTTGTTATAGATGGGAACGTGAATTGGCGTCCCTTTTTTAGGATTCTCCCGCTAATTAAATTCCCCGTTGATGCCGAGTGTCTTCTTATAAACGTTATATTATTTCAACCAAACTCGGAGTTAAACCTTGAGGTTATGTGTTATTACTGAACATTTCATAACCAACAACTCATCAGTTTTATAGAACACACTTTATAAAATAATAATTAGAGATTCTATGTATCGGTTTATGCATCCTGTAATAAACTTAGTAATCGCACATTAACTATTAATAAAATATTATTATTATCGTTATTAAACGAAGTCGATAACTAACTTGGCGTAAAATGAGTTTGGCCAATACAGGTTCCATCGCCATTTTAAGATCCCCTCATTAAAGCCATTTACGCATTTATAGTTATTTTTAATCCATAAATTCATATTAAACTTACTTTTTAGTCATTTTTTAAAACTAAATATTACACTACTGACTAACGACTATTACTTTCCTTATTTAATGCAATAACATTGCAAAAGAAAATAATATGCTAAAATTTCACTTTGCTAACAAAACCGGCACACTTGTACATTTAGACTGAATTACTGTGTAACATGTAGATGTTAATCTTCAATTAATCCTCTCATTTCATGAAAATGTACCGGACGAATGTATTTTTTTTTCTGTGCGAAAATTAACCAAGCGACGGTTTTTTCATATAATTGCTGTAGGAAGTTGTTTACACTGGATTAAAATGGGTCCGCTTTCATTATCTGCGTAATTTAAAAACAATAAAAGGTGTGTATAGATTAATTTCTGAGTTGATAATAATTAATTTCTGAACAAGAGTTCAAAGCACTTTACTGAAAAAGATCGGCCCTTTTAATATTAAAAAATTATCATGTGGTGCATGTCAATGAATTACTTCCTATAACTGACGCTAATTTAAGGTCAAGAATGTTTGTAATTAGCTGTAGGTCAGTTGAAATTACTTTTTCCCCATGAATATAGTTTCTAAATGTTAATTTCTATATATTAAAGTTGTAAAGATTTTAAATTTCAGGAAACCGCATTTATTATTATTCTATTATTTTTTATTATATATTTTTTATATATTATTTACTTAACTATCTAAATATAGCTAGGGCACCATATCGAAAACGCATACGTACATATATTCTAAATGACTAGGTACGACTTTAATTGATACCCTTAAATGTAAATATGATGTTTTTTCAGTCTTATAAAAGTGATATAAAATTGGTATTATTTATTACTGAATACAAACACAAAATGATAGGACTTCCTACAGTAATAAGTAACTGATTGGAAAGCGTGGTTTTCATAAACGTCAGATATTTCAATTATAATTTTTGTTTTGTGCAATGTTTATTTAGATAAATATTCTCTATAATTGTTCCATTGCTATAACTACGGGAATAATTTAATATGCATCAAACAGGGTTACATGGCACATTCTAAATAAGTTGTGTACCCCAACGGACTGCTATAACTTGAAACTTTCCTGACTGCATTAATACTTCGAGTCTCTGTCATGGTCATTGTTTTAAGATTCATCACTTTAGTTGGGAAGATACAAACAACTACATAATTTAAGCGCATATCGAGGTTACAACCTGCAGTACAAATACACACTTCTATAATAAACAAAACTCAAACTGTGTAAATTTTCCTTTAAGTTAAGATAAGTTAACTTACTTTTTTGTTAATTTATGTGTGATATTTTTAATTTAATTTCAGGCCGGTGTGTCGAAACTGCCCGTGGCCAGAAAACGGCATGTCTACAAATGAGGGGGGACTAAGTGCCCCCCTATCACCTCCAGCTTTACCATCACCCGGAGGAGGAAAACTACCGCCGCTGGATCCTGCGGATCGCTTGTTAGGGAAAGGCTCTCCATTTTCTCCGGCGACTGGAGATCCGCAAAGGCATTCGCAATCTGATGACGATTCTGGCTGTGCTCTGGAAGAATATACGTGGGTTCCACCTGGCCTTAGGCCCGATCAGGTTAGCATTTATTATTACATACTATACGTATTGTCATGTTATTTTGACCTACAGAACAAGGGATTCGCCCACTCAATAGTTTTAAGCAAGCTTAGATATGAAATTTAAAGCGACACGTTAGATGGATTACCTAACCTCACTTTTTAAATTTGTATTTAAAATATTATCTTTTGTGAAGTTAGAAAATGGTTTATTATAAGTAACATGCACAGTAGATAGGCTAGGACAGTTCGAAAACAAAATCCCATGTTATTTCTTATGGAAGTCCGATTTAGCAAAAAGATCACAAATCCAAGATGGCGGCCGCGCTCGCTCCAGCGATACCGTATAAGCATACATCATCATTAACTTCAGACCCCTTTTAAAAATACATGAGATCTTGCTATGCATATTTTCATTAATAACGAATTAAAAAATCACATACACGTTTCAACTTTAAATTACGGTCATCGATATTTCTCTTTTTACGTTTTAATTTATGTATCGTAAAAGAACAGACAACGTGTCAGTTTGTTAAGTCTCATTATCTCACAGAGGGTCAGATTCCCCTATATATATATCAGATCATTTCGACTCCCAACACAAAAAACAACTGTCTATAATAAATCATTAGATATCATTAATAATACAAAAGAATTTCGAGGCCCAACACAAGAAAAAAACATCTATAGCCAATAAATTAACAGCTACCCTCTTACCATTAACTACATTTTTCCCTCTCAATATACTAGCAATAGATCTGTTAAAAATATTTAAAGAATTCCAATTTTCAACTTAACAAAAACTCCTCCGTATAAATTATAACTAAAGAAAAAAAGGTTCGTCATAGCTGTATGTATCCGACCCATATATATCTCATTTAGACTCCCAGCTCACAAAAAAAACTGTCTATAATAAACCATTACATTTCATTAATAATACAAAAGAATTTCGAACCCCAACACAAGAAAAAACATCTATAGTTAATAAATTAACAGATACTATCTTAATTACTTCTGTTAAAAATATTTAATACAAAAATTCCAATTCTCAACTTAACAAAATCATCTATAAGTTATCTTAGATAACAAGGGTATAGTCATTTATTATAAAATTATACCTAAAGAAGAACAGGGTCGTTACAGCTGCAAGGTATTCAATAGATAATCTGTTCTACAGATCTATCCCATATATTAAGTTAAAAAGGGTCGGTACACCTGCATCGCCCCAAGCTATCTGCATCATTTATTTAGTTTTTATTACCTTCAAGTTTGGATATGTTTATGAGGGCAGGTGATGCGATATCAGATGGGAACGAAAGGCATATATATAACAGCGGTCGCCCATGTTTTAATCATTACTAAAACAGCTCTTGTTAGTGAAGTGTCGTCATTTTTACTGTTAAAGCGTTTACATTATTTTATTAATAATTGTGTGGTTGTGAAAGTGCTTAAAACAATTGTTTCTAAATTATCATTAAATTGTATTTGCTAAAGTATATTATTTGTAACAGTGTATCCTGGTAAGTTATTATTTTTATTTATTTATTTCTCTGTTATGCAATAAACATTGTAAACAAATTTAAAAGAAAAAAAAGAGTACATTATGTTTTGTTTCTAAAATATATTATTTAATCAATCTGAGATTTATATGATATAACTATACTGTCACCGTAAAAATTTTTAACTAATAAGCGCTTTTCATATCCTCATCTCATAATAGTTATCCATACATAATATTAATCCATCGAGATTTTATTGTTATTATTATTTAATAACTCTATTAACCAAACAACTTTTGCTTTTATCACTTTTATAAAAACTTATAGAAATTTCAGCCAAAACTTTTTTCCCCAAAATTTTTTTCCCCCAAAATTTTTTCCACCCAAAATTTTTTTCCCTCAAAATTTTTTTTCCCCAAAATTTTTTTTTCCTCCAAAATTTTTTCCCCAAAATTTTTTTCGCTAAAATTTTTTCCTTTAAAATTCATTTATGTATATTCATTTTAAATTACAACTAGCATTTTAATATATGAACTGAAGTGATTTATGTAACGTATTATTTAAATTCAGCTTCATGACATCTAGTAACTCGGTATTCTTTTCTCAGCTTTTAGCTGCTTTCTCGGCGGTACGTGTTAACGAAATATAGAACGAAGTCCTAACTCTAGATTTCAGTCTCAGTGCAGCAACTGAACGCGTAACACTTACCTCTAGTCGCATCCGTATTTAAACGTCTAAAAGGAAAAAAAGATGTCATTCGCAACTCAGCTTATTGATAACCTAAGGGATCTTGCATACAACCCGCAGCTACAACGTAATGCTCGAGCCATCTCGAGTGCTTTAAAACAATGTACCTCAGCTATATGGAGAATAAATAGAGCACTGGAGAAAGAAACATCTATAGGGGTTAAGAATCGTCTTATCAACCTGCTTAGCCCAAGTGAGATCATACAGGGAGATTATTAAAGCTATGAAAACTGTAGGTGGAAACAATAGTCAGCGAAAAGAGACAGCTCGCGATCGCGTGAAGTGGGCTGATATGAAATCAGCTTTTAAGTCACGTATCAGAACAGCTGTAATCACCAACATCAGACATATTGATCCAAAGGCATTCATGGTGGACTGCTCGACCATTTTTCAGAGACGTATTCTGAATACATTGAAGAAAGATGCAGCGTTAAAAGTAAACGCAATTTTAACAGGCATCTTCGAAGTCAAAAAAGGAGCTACTATTATAGAAGAAGTAAAGTATATCAACACCAAAAATGTAGCCATATATCGAGACAGTAATTCAACCCAATGGTTCGTAGACTATATTCAAAACTCTATCCTGAAAGATCTCGAGGAATTTCAAGTAAGTTTAAAAAATCTCATAAGTCAGAAATAAACTAACGTGTGCGTATATTGTTTATCTAGCAAAAGGAAAGCGGATGGAGCCTCAAATCAATCACCAACCTCCAAGTAAACATCAATAAGTTTACTCAGCAGCTAGGTTCATCATATATCGAGCTGCCTGAGCAAATAAAAAAGAAGGAAGCTTGCATCAATGTGCGCAATAATGATGAAGCCTGCTTCGCGTGGTCTGTGGTGAGCGCTCTTTATCCAGTTAAAGAAAATCCGCATCGCATGTCAAAATATCCCCACTACTCGACTGTCTTGAACTTGACAGGGATGCAGTTTCCTATGACTATTATGCAAATTCCCAGCTTTGCGAAACAGAACGATTTATCAATCAATGTATACATCCTGGAGAAGCAGAAGGATAAGAAAAAGTTCAGCGTGTACCCCACCTATTTAACTAAAAATAAGCAAGATAAACATATCAACCTCTTGCTTCTCCAAGATGTATATTACGATGATGATGAACAGGTAGCTGATGATTGTAAGCCACGCTTCTATTATGTTTATATCAAGAATCTAAGCCGGCTACTATCATCACAGCTTAGTAAACATGACGGTCGAAAATATGTATGTGATAGATACCTCCACTATTTTAGATCGGAAAAGAAATTATCGATGCATGAAGTAGACTGTGTTAAAATGAATGAATGCAAAGTTAGGCTACCAACAGCTGAGCAGGCAATCGTTCATTTTAAAAATCATAAAAACAAAGAGTCAACGCCATTCATCATATATGCCGATTTAGAGTGTCTGCTGATACCAACTAGTGAAAAGGACAAGGTACAAGATCATATTCCCCACAGCATAGCATACTACGTTAAATACTACTATGATGATACCTTATCCTTTTATCGAGCTTATCGTGGTGAGGACTGTCAGGGATGGTTTGCTCGGGAGATGCAGCAGTTTGCCGAGGACGTTGAGACGGTGTTTCTTTGCCCTCTACCTATGGACACCCTATCGCCTGAGCAAGACGCTGAATTCCGTACCGCTTTAGAATGTCATATATGTCCTGGAGCCGTTTTCTGTAGATAGCGACAAAGTGAGGGATCATTGTCATCTTACCGGCAAGTATCGCGGCCCCGCCCATACTAATTGTAACGTCAACTACAAGGACAGCCATACCATACCCGTAGTTTTCCACAACTTAAGCGGGTATGACAGTCATTTCATTATTAAGAACCTAGCTTCAGACTTTGACGGACGAGTAGATCTCCTTCCTATCAATAAAGAGACTATTTTAGATATAGAATATAGACTCTTTTAGATTTTTGGCTAGCGGTCTTGAAACTTTGACATCCTATTTAGATGTATTCCCAAATTTAAAATCACAATTCCCAGACGAATTAGACGAATCAAAATTCAAAATTCTGACTAGGAAGGGGGTCTTCCCTTATGATTACATTAACGACTGGACGAAACTTGACGAGACACAATTACCGGACAAATCCAAATTCTACAATAGTTTAACAAACACAGCTATAACAGATGAATGCTATACACATGCCGAGAATATATGGGACTTTTTCGGTTGTAAAAATTTAGGCGAGTACAGCGATTTATATCTGAAAACAGATGTATTGCTTCTAGCTGACGTTTTTGAGCAGTTTCGGTCTAGCAGTTTGAAAACATACGGCTTAGACCCAGCGCATTACTATACCCTACCGGGATACACTTGGGATTGCATGCTCAAGTTAACCAAAATTAATCTGGAACTGCTAACAGATATTGACAAAGTTTTGTTTATCGAGCGCGGTATTCGTGGTGGACTAAGCCAATGCTCAAAACGGTATGCTGAAGCCAATAACAAGTTTTTACCTAATTATAATCCTGATTTACGCGGACATTAATAATCAATACGGTTGGGCGATGTCTCAGTACCTACCATATGGAGGATTTGAATGGGTAGAAGGTGATGATGATTTAGATAACTTTAATTTCAATGTACCAGCAGATAATCCTGACAGATACATTCTCGAAGTTAATCTAGAATATCCTCAAGCCATTCACGACGCCCATGCAGATCTTCCATTTTGTCCCGAGCATCGCACACCGCCAAATTCAAAAGAGACAAAATTAATGGCAACGCTTACTGATAAGAAGCAATACATCATACATTATCGGAATTTACAGCAATGTTTAGAAAATGGATTGAAGTTAACCAAAATTCATCGCGTTTTGAAATTTAAACAATCAGCTTGGTTAAAATCATATATAGACTTAAACACTGAACTTCGTAAGCAGGCTAAAAACGAGTTCGAGAAGAACCTTTTCAAACTTATGAACAACGCGGTTTTCGGCAAGACGATGGAAGACATTAGAAAACACTCGATAGTCAAATTAGTAAACAAATGGGATGGGCGTTACGGTGCTGAAGCGCTCATCTCAAGGCCAACTTTCAAATCCAGCACGATTTTTACCGAAGATCTAGTGGCTATCGAGTTGAATAAAACGGAAGTTTACTTCAACAAGCCCATATATGTAGGCATGTGTATATTGGATATATCAAAATTGAAACTATATGACTTTCATTACTCATACATGAGAAGGCGTTTCGGCGACAAGGCACGAATTTGTTATAGTGATACAGATTCCCTAGTATACGTTGTAGAAACGCCTAATCTTTATGAAGTAATTAAACAAGACGCTCATGAACATTTCGACACCAGTGACTATCCCGAGAATAATATATATGACATCCCGCGTGTAACTATAAAAGTATTGGGTGTGATGAAGGACGAGAACGCCGGTAAGGTGATGACGCATTTCGTCGGTCTTCGCTCTAAGATGTACTCGACGAAGGTTTTTAGAGATGAAGATGAAGAGATGTTAGATCTGCAGAAAATGGTGCAGGCGGGCAAAAGCGAGACGGAAATTCAGCTGGTTCTGGAAAATAAACGAACAGTTAAGAAGGCGAAGGGTGTTATGAAGCATATAGTAAAAAACATCATCACATTTGATGACTATGTGAGTTGTTTATCAGTTGGCAAAGAAACATCTGTACAGCAAAAATTATTCAGAGCCAATAAACATAACGTTGCAACTATCTCTCAAACCAAAATCGCGCTAAGTCCTCATGACGATAAGCGCTATATTATACCGGGCTCGCATGACACTCTACCGTGGGGGCACTATAGCATACCTGTCAATAGTTGTACAATGTAATATTTAGGTTAGGATATATGTAAGTTAATGTTAAGTTTTTTTTATTCTTCCGGCAACAAATGATGTAAATACTAGAGTGTTATCATATTTTCTAATGTATATATATATATATATATATATATATATATATATATATATATATATATATATATATATATATATATATATATATAGCTATAGCCACTACCGTGAGACCACCTAATCCCAAAACATATCAACATGAATAGAAAGATTATGCCGTATATATATATATATATATATATATATATATATATATATATATATATATATATATATATATATATATATATATATATATATGTTACATTTTAAATTTCCGCGGATATTATATGATACTTCACTACTTTTCCGGGTTTCACTCCGCGTATTCACTATTCGGCTCCTAGAGGAACCAGACAATGGTTGACGACGTTTCGGCAAGATCACACTTGCCATCTTCAGGTCACTTCTAACTTCCTTCTGCTTCGCGTGGTTACACGATGTAGACTACATCGTGTAACCACGCGAAGCAGAAGGAAGTTAGAAGTGACCTGAAGATGGCAAGTGTGATCTTGCCGAAACGTCGTCAACCATTGTCTGGTTCCTCTAGGAGCCAAATAGTGAATACGCGGAGTGAAACCCGGAAAAGTAGTGAAGTATCATATATATATATATATATATATATATATATATATATATATATATATATATATATATATATATATATATATTTTTTTTTCTTTAATAAGTCATCCTCATAAGTCTTACCTACCTTGTTAGTTATTGTATATATCTACATAGTTTTGTATATTTCTTTTCTTTTATAAGTTATCGTTGTAAGTCAATACTTACCTGTATATAGTAAATGCGTGTACTATATTTGTATATATTCTTTCACACCTTTTTATAAGAACTTTTTTAACATAGATGTTTGAATTAATTTTTATCTCTAACAAAAAAATATTTTATATGTTTTCTTTCACGACTTTTATGTGAAATCTTGATATAAAAAGATTGTATATATATATTTGTATTTATTTTTTCTTACATGTTTTATGTGAGAATAAAACTCGATAAAATGATTTTATTGTTTTTATTTCTTTTTGTAAGTTTATACATTAGTAT
This sequence comes from Agrypnus murinus, assembly GCA_929113105.1. Classification (NCBI taxonomy): domain Eukaryota; kingdom Metazoa; phylum Arthropoda; class Insecta; order Coleoptera; family Elateridae; genus Agrypnus; species Agrypnus murinus. The sequence goes on from OV816026.1 coordinate 194,137,541, forward strand.
CCTATGCTACAATCGTAAATCAACTTATACTGATACTAGGTAAGTATAGTTCATTTACTTAATATAAATTACATATGTATGAAACTATATAAGTATATTATTTTAGTATAAATTAACTTCTAACATTTTAAACTTAGATCAACTTATATGCTAACATTTTTTCTTTTACTTACTATATGAATACAAGCATGAGCTTATTTATGAATAAACTACCTAGCAATTTATCTTAGATTAATTATTCTAACACTTTAACTTAATATAAACTGTATAATGTCATTTAACAACATCTTCAGCCTTTATCCAGGACTTTTCATTCAAGTCGAGCCATTTTACATAAATGTCACCATTGCTGCGGCGTTTAAGTACTTTTTCAACTAAGTAAACGTCTGGCTGTTTGGTTGTCTGCAGCTCGAACTCGTAGAAAGCTTCTCGGACAGCAACCCCATGAAGATCTTTCAGCAGATAAGTGACAGGTTTTGTAAATTGAACTTTAACTATTTTGAATAATTCAGTTGACCAGCTGGGCGTGTATCCCTTAGAAAAGACCCCCTTGAACTTACTAATACGTACGAGGTCATTCAAGTCTAGTTTACGTTTACTTCCTGCAGCGACATCAGCTTTTACATTAGTGTCATAAACGGTTAGTTGGATGGTAGGTGTAACAGTAGGAGCTCGGCCTATCGTTCTATGTCTGGTGTTGTTATAGCTGTCAACTACCCTCTGTAATATATCTATCCATTTAAATGATCCTCGGTAGCTAAACTCTTAAAAGCTAAACAGCTTTTGCTTAATTGTACGGATAACGCGTTCAACTATCGAAGCCTTAATTACGGAATATGTAGAGTAATGATTTATAGTGTGCTCTTTCATTAATCGTTTAAAATGTTTATTGTAAAACTCTTTCCCGAGATCCGTCTGAAGATTCTTGGGTATGACTGAACTCTTAAAGATGCTGCGGACCTGCTTTGTCACCTCTTCTCCGGATTTAGTTTTCAACGGTCGTGCATACAGATATTTCGAATAACAGTTTATCATCAGCAGTATGTAACGATACCCCTTATTTACTTTAGCATAGGGCATAAACTCGGCTAAGTCAGCCTGGAACAAGTCCTGGAAATTTTTTATTATAGTGCGGCGTCTTTGAAAGTTTTTTGTAGCAGCCCTGTGTATTTCATCAACAACGACTTGTTTAGCACTCATCATCATCATACAATTAATATCAACGACACTGAGAGAGAGCAACGTCTCAAATAATTATACTGGCAGCAACCGTGTTTGATGAATACTGAATAATGTTAAAAGCAGTATATCATTATATACCCCCGAAATATTCTATTCTATGATGCCTTCCTCCTTAAGTTCGCTTATAATTGATATTGTTTCGTTTTCATTCTGTGGACTAGTGTTGCCGGCACTCTTTACAGCATATAACAAACGAAGCCGGTCGACTAGCTCGTTAGCCTTATTCCAGTAGACGTATTCGACTTTGCAATCGCTTAATTTTTTAAAATTTGACGATGATGATAGTCTAATGCCTAAACCTTTGATTCTGGGTAAGTTCGGTTTAATTATATAATCATACTTCCAATGTTTAACAGCTGTTAGTTTACCCTGTGGTCTATATGATTTCTTATGCGCATTAGTAAGGGCTATTATCTGCATATAATTATTGATATCAGCTTGCGATGGTATAGTCTCTAATTCTCTAAACGTGAGTAAGTCAAACAGACCGGGTGTTGCTTCGAAAACGTTTTTAATTATGATGTTTGTATCACGCATAGTCACAGGGGAAGATGCAAATGTCCATGCGTCTCGATCAATTTTATATCTAATACCGAATCTAGTTCTATCTATATTTTTGTTTCCGACAGCGTTAGCTATCAGCATACCGTAACGAGTAGTGAGATCAAGAGTTTTATTAGATTCTTCTTCTTCGTCTGCTTCCGATGATGATGATGTAGCAGCTTGTTTTTTAACTTTCAACTGGGGAATGTAACTAGCAGTAGTAGTAGCAGCAGATGGTTGTGTTTTAACTTTCAATAGGGGTACGTTAGAGGTGTTAACTGATTTAGCAATAGTTTCCAACGGTGATATAACTGGATTGTGCGTGACGCGATACATACGTTCTGCTTCTGCTCTATCACGACGAAAGTATGCAAATTTCTTACGTATAGCATTACGAGCGTGTATTATTTTACGCTTTAAACTCAGATCATACGTGTTGGACATGTCCGCTATGCAGAGACTACTAAACGAATCGACTCTAATTATAAACTTATATATGAATCAAAACCCTTCCAAGAGCTGTATTTATTAATTACCAGGAAATCATGTGGCTCCTTCCAACACAGAGAGCAAATGTTTTTGAACTGATCATAGCTAATACCGTCTCCTACAACATGATCGCTAAACACGTGCTCTAAGTTCAACTCGTCTTGTCTAAAGAGAATAATTAGGTTTGCATTGTCCCTAATCAGATGTTTCGGTATCTTGGCGTACGTTTGACCTAGATAAAAACAGTCGACACCCTTATGCCTACCCATGCTAAAATATTCTCTAATCTTTTCCTGCTTGCTGCAAATTATATCATCAAAAATGAACACAGAATTAGGTTTAACATCACCGGGGCTGATTACGTCATCGTTTTCGCTAAATTCATGATATCCCATACCCGTAAGTGGTTTCATAACACGTCTTAAGAATTCATATTTAGGCTGAAATAAAGACTTGGCGTATAGGTAGATATTTTCAAATTTTAATCCGTTTTCGCTAATAAGTAAACCTAACATAGCATTAGTTTTACCGCAGAAAGATGGACCACTCAATATTGCTCTACATGATACAGGTAACAGGTCGCCATGTTTCCTAACATCCTCGCCTGATCGTTGTAAAGATGTATCATCGCAGTCGTCTAGGTTACATATGTTTAGTGACTTATTTTGTTTAGCAACCTTCATCATTACGGTATGCGTACGTGTCTAGTCACGGTCTCGTTAAACGGATTATACTCGATTAATGCGTCGTGAAGGATCAAACAATACGCCTTAGTTGTGTTCGTAAATGCGGCAGAAGACTCGAGCTCTAGTCTAATATCGACAGTGGAATCCTTAAAACTCTCTACCTGTCTTGAACAGTCAATAACAAAAACGGGATACGTTTCAAACGATTTGTAGCTGAGTAAACAGCTCTCAGCCGCACCTCTACCTATACCGTCATAGTAGTTCTCACGAAAACGAATATAATTCAGATACGTAGGAATGTAGTCCTTACAGTCGAAATCGAGATTTAAACATTGATGTGGGAACACTTGCGAATTTAAATACAACTTAACGTCGACCAAGTTCGAATGAGTAAATGTAGTCGGGTTACCCGTTCTTATACCCAGCTGACGCTCGTCTTGTAAAACTATAAAGACCCAGCGCGGTCTCTCTAGATCATTGGAGTTCTTTACGCGCCAAACCTGATTTTTAGTAGTTCCCAAGGAGGATAACTCGTGTAATTCCCAACGTCTGAACGGAGCGATAATAGAAGAATTATCTCTTAAACTCTCCACCAGGTTCACTTTGCTTTCATCTGATAACAGTATATGCGGAATTTCCCACGAGAGCTTATCAATCTTGATATCTACATCGGTACCTGCATCACCCGCGTCGCTTTTATAGCAATTAAAATCGTTCTTGGCGCGAATTAAAACTAGCTGACAACTCATATGAGGTATTACTTTTTTATAATCGTCTGCAAATCCAAAGATATCTTTTAATGGTATTCTACACGTGAAATGAAAGACGTTATTCCCCTGGTTATGTAACAAATCATTATCGCTAGTAATCCCTAAGTTCCATGCAGTGCTGGTTAAAGCTCCATCCTCGGCGAAGTGTGAAACGAGACCTTTTATAGTGCTTGTAATGCCAGGCTGTTTACAGACATCTATGAGCTGGTTTGTGCCTAATATTAGTTGAATTTCATCAAACAGAAAGTGGGCAAAATTGTTTACCAGAAGGAATTGCTTGTTTTCTGCACGCGTTATGCTACCTTTAACAAGTACATAGCTGTCATACAAAGCTAAAACGTTATCGGAATTTTGTATGCTGATTCTAATGGTGTCGGAATGATTGGCATTTAACGTAAACGGTAGATAGGTATAAAAATCCTCTTTTATTATATCTGTATCGACGCGAGGCTTCCCAAATATGTTTAATTTATCAATGGTAAAGGTGTCGGTGTTAATATGCATTTTACTTCGTTTTGACATGCTGCTGTTATCGTACTTTAAAGCCTAAAGATTCAAGAAAAAGGCGACGAGCTTTAGTTAGTTTTAATCGAAGGTCTGCACGGCCCGACGTTCGACGGTGAATGACCTTTGATGGACATATGCTGATGTTTTTATAGCTAAAGTTTATTCCCATTTTTCACGTTTAAGTTCTAGCCTGATGCTCGTGAAAGTGTCTTCAGACAAATTTATCAACTCTCCTCTCGCGTCTACCAGTCTAATGGTAATGTTGTCGATCTCGGTGAGTAGGTATTCCACCCATTGAGATGCCTCCCACTCCTTTTTTTTGGCCACGCCTACTGCTCTCTGATTGGCTATCCCTACTCCTGTAGCTCCTCCCCTTGCTTCTGATTGGTCGACGCCATCTTGGACGACACGCCTACTATTTTGAATCGCCATTTTGAATAGCCATTTTGAATCGCCATTTTGAATCGCCATTTTGAATAGCCATTTTGAATCGCCATCTTGGATCGCCATTTTGAATAGCCATTTTGAATCGCCATTTTGAATAGCCATTTTGAATCGCCATCTTGGATCGCTATTTGAATCGCCATTTTGAATAGCCATTTTGAATCGCCATTTTGAATCGCCATTTTGAAATGTCATTTTGAATCTGTCAATTTTGAATCTGTCATTTACATATCCGCCATTTTGTATCTGTCATTTTGAATCTGTCATCTTGGATTTCCCGCCCTTGGATTTGAATTTTTAGTACTGCTACTGCCATCTATCGGCGACGTCATGTCATCGGTATAGTAGATTCCTCTCTCTCGCTCTCGCTTGGCTCTGACCCTCTCTCTCGCTCTTGCTCTGGCCCTCTCTCTCGCTCTCGCTTGGTTCAGGCCCTCTCTCTCGCTCTCGCTTGGCTCTGACCCTCTCTCTCGCTCTTGCTCTGGCCCTCTCTCTCGCTCTCGCTCTGACCCTCTCTCTCGCTCTTGCTCTGGCCCTCTCTCTCGCTCTCGCTTGGTTCAGGCCCTCTCTCTCGCTCTCGCTTGGCTCTGGCCCTCTCTCTCGCTCGGCTTTCGCTCTGGCTCTCTCTCTCTCTCTCTCTCTCTCGCTCTCGCTTGTCATTTCCAACTTGTCATTATTTCCCGCCCTTGGATTTGAATCTTTAGTACTGCTACTGCCATCTATCGGTAACGTCCTGTGATCGGTATAGTAGATTTCTATACACCTGTAGATAGGCAACCTGCTACACTTTTTTTTTTATAAAAATTAATGGATCCAACGAGTTTCGAACCAGGGTTCGTAAAGTACGTCTGTTTACAAGTCCATAGCTTAACCCCGAGACCACGGAGCTTGTCTTTTAAATTACTGCATACGAGTTATTTATAAAAATGCTATCACGTATATTTGATTAAATCCAATTTATTTAAAAATAATTCCCGGAAAATATTGATAAATATTGTACATTAATAATATTAAATCTTTAGGATTCAAAAATTATAAGCCAATTATGATTATTATCATGAGTCATTGAGATGAGACAATTATTAACCTTATATGAGCCAATCGTGAAGAAACTCCAGAAATTTTTCTTGATACACCTTAAATATAACAATTTGAAAACTATATACAGATATTATTACTACATGAGGCCCGTAACATCAGTCGATCCGCGGCTTTTTATATCAGTACAAAATAATTAGATATAGTTATATTTACTATCTATTCTTTTAAACAGCTGTTATACTTTCCATGATTACTTTATAGTCGGGTATGTAGTACCATTATTATCCTACATTAACTTATATGAAAAATGAGATCGGTAAGGTAAAAACATGACGTCTTGATTGTAAAATTTATTTTCTGTAACGATGATTTCACCATTGCTAATGAATTTCCAATTAGCGCGTGTAGAAAGTTAAAATTCAAACATGAAAGACTATTGGTTTAATCGAAATATTTTAAAAGTTGCCGACGGCTAATTATTATTTAATAACAACCGTAAATTCTGAGTAAATCTGTTTGGATATTTCCTGAAGCCTAAATCAATTTTGTTTGTATTAAAATCTAGAAATTTCAGAAAAACGGATTTAAAATAAATTGTATATAGTTATACATTGTGAAATAAAAAATGCAAGAATAAAATACATACACGGATTAAACTAAACTATATATATTAAGAAATATTAATTACGGCTTTTATAGGATCTTACAGGAAAAAGATTACAGTCAATCAAGATCACAACACATATCATTAACTAGATATAAATAAATATATTATATATTGAAGGTAAAGACATGAGGATATCCATCGTTTGACTAATGTCTATTTATTAAAACAAATAAGTTATGAAATGAAGCAGGGAGTCTATTCAATGAACATTGCCTAATACTTTTATGATTTTTCTAGCCTATAGATCAGCAGTTAGAAACACGGGCCTGCTAAATGCCTGCAATTCACCTACCCTATCAATATGTTGTACAATTTTAGATATGTAATGTATACGTTTTGTTTCTTACTTAAGTCTATTTTGTTTGTATGTTTGTAATATTTAGACATTTACGAAAATTAAATCAAGCTGAACAGCAGATTACTATTTTAAATTTAATAGATCATACGAATTATCTTACCCTGTTCTGAATGACTGCTTTGTATATCATGATGTGATATCATACAATTATATTCTAGTAAGAATTGTAATAAAGTCACTGCTATAAATAACAACATTCTTTATCACGATCATCTATCATTATCATAATCATCTAATGTCATGCAGAGTCAGCAGCTAGCTCCTAAGTTCGTATATGCGAGAATCGGTATTATATAACACACACATCAGTCTACATTCATTGCTCTAATATTGATAGGAACTTTCTAGAATCTATAAAGTTGTACTACATATATTCAACTAATTTGAATATACGATAACTGATACTCATTATACTTCTATGCATACAATCGAGGTATCAGTACACTCCAACCGCGTGATCAAGATTGTAGTATTCAAATCAAGCATCACTAAACGTATTCTTCATATATGAAATCATAAAATTCGAGTCTAATTACTGACGAGGTGAAAGAATAGTTGCAATCGGTTTATGCCCATACCAGGCTCCCTATGATTATTATAAATGTCTTAACAGAATAAAAAAAGGGTGAAATGAATATAACTTATAGGATTTAATCAAACTAGAAGAATATCGATATATCCTACATTGAGAAAATAATTATACTATGTAAGCATCGATACGCTACATATGATTGCGAGCCTGAGTATAAGCATAAACCCTATACTACAGATTTTTATCCTTTTTCATTATATCTACTACAGACGAGGCGAATGAATAGGTACATTTAACATGCGTATGCTACAATTATCTAATTTTCTAGGTTTCTAGACGTAATGTAATTTTGAACAGATTTTAACCCTTTTCGTTATATCTACTACCCCTGTAAGCGATTTCTACATATACGTTCTTATTGTTTATACACCATATAGATATTCGTAGCATCTAAAGTAAACTCTTATTTAAACGTTATTTTACAATATATGATACATTTCAGCAACTCCGAAATATGAAGATATGTAATAATTTACTATATACTTTTGTAGGATATTAACTCGTATAATTAATACTAATTTGTAATTATCTTCGATACCTTCGAAATATAAGTCTATAACATATCTACCCAAAAGATTCTCCGACAAACTTACTGAAGATAAAGTGGTCGATCTCAACCAAAAGATAGCGAATACAACTATGTCTCTAGGATTGGTTTACCTAGGTAAAGTAAAGACAGAAAGATATCAACTGTATGCTGACTGTATGTTCATCGAGACGAATAAGGTATGAAATGTAACAGGTAGTCTATTCAATGAACATTGCCTAATACTTTTTTCTGATTCGTCTTCTACCCTATGGATCCGCATTTAGAAACATGGACCTGCTAAATGCCTGCAATTCACCTACCCTATCAGTATGTCGTACAATGCAAACATTTAATATTATTATTAAAATTTTATAAATAAAAACGATAAAAGAAGTTTATAGTTTTCATTTATTTTTATGTTAAACATATACGGTAGCAGGATCTAGATCGATGTATACAAATTCATATATGACAGAAATGTTATGTATCTCAATACATACCTAAAACGTATTCTTCGTATATTCAGTAAGAGCTACCCATTTTTTTTTCTTTTTTTCTAGACATTCGAATTTTGAACAGCTTAATAATATGTTTTCTCATTTAATCATAATTAGGTTGACTTTATATAGTATTTTTCAGGAAAACCTTCTTCAGAAAAACCCTAATGATTCTTTAATTTACATAAAAAAAAATTAAAACATTTGATTACACAATAATCCCATTTTCGATACCTTCGAAATATAAGTCTATAACATATGTTTAGGTCTTTATAACTTTGAAACACAGGGTAGTTACCTCTTGCAAAATTTACAGTTATGAGAACCCTGAAGACTTAACCTGGAGAAATAAATCAGATAAATATTTTACTTTTATTGAAACGATAACTTTGCATACTAATATATGAAAATAATATAATGTATATCACCTGATAAATAAAATTGAAATTATTCTTATTCTTTTACAATGAAATGTGTTTTGAAAAAACACGATGAAACGTTATGTATATTAATGCAGGAGTTCTGTTAACGCATTCGTTATTTAGAGATTCACTTATAAGTACACTATCTATTTAGCTGATTCAATAAAAATTTCATTATTTTTAAAATTCCTAACGAGGGACCTACTGATAAGCGTTATATTATACCAGGTACGTATGATACTCTACTGCTGATTGCATACCTGATGAACGCAGTTGTACAAAGTAATATAGGATATACGTTACAGAGAAGTTTAATTTTCCGTGCAACAAATGACCTATATATATATATATATATATTTTATGTACAAGGCTGACATTAACATATTTAGCGCATACCTGTTGAACATAGCTCTACAAAGTAATATTTAAAAGACTTAAAAGGCTTATATTTTAGAGATTGGATACAGGCGCATATATTCCTGCATATTACCTCTAAATTTTACTTTAACAATACATGTAGTCAGGTTTGGCGTAAATAACAATTAGGGATATCAAAGCCATACTAACTGAACGCTAACATAATATGCTCTACAGGTCAAACTCAATTAATTAACCCTGGGGCTATACATCCTTAGGCTAGAAACAGTCTTGAAACAAAAAATGGCTGAGTCCACCCTGTTAGACAAGAAATCAGAGTATGGGCGTGATAAATAAAACATATAAAGTTATTTTACAAACATTTATTTAGTATACATAACATAATAAAGGAATATAGATCATAAGTTGTTTTCTATGACGACTGTTGTAGTTCTACGGGTCTCTGAGTCGTCGTATGCCCTCGCATCAATACTAATACGTATAAAGTCCGACGACTGACTCATTGGAACTGTACCGGTAGCCCTTTCCTTGTTCAACTCTTCGTTACTATCACAGTTGGTAAACGAGGAATCACATTCATCAATACCCAAATGCATGGCTGAAATCATATATTCGTCTTGTTCTTCTGTCTCAGCGATATCAGTAGATCCATTTGCTTCCTTTACCAGAGCTGTCTTTACAACATTTGCGTTATTATGTACGTTTTTTAAATGCCTTTTATAGCTGTCGATGCGTGAAAGATATTTGAAGCAATTAGAACACCGAACTTTGATTGATTCGTGAACGCTTTTAATATGTCTTTTTAAGTGGTCACGACGTGAGAAAGTTTTGACACAGCTAGAACACTTGATTCTGTTTGAATCGTGCTTGGTTTTTACGTGTCTCTTGCAAGTGAATGGCCTCGCGAAAGACTTGAAGCAAATCGGACACTGTATTTTGCAATCCTGTCGACCAGAGTAATTCTTCTTACATACGTCGTTAGCGTGCTGCTCCATTTCGACTAATGAAGGAACAGGAACACTACCCCGCCTATTTATACTGATCGACCAGCGCAATCGGTTGTTCTCGGTTATAATCGTAAGCGCTCGGAGCAATATGTATGCTCGAGAATGAATCGTAGGTTCTATCCTAAGTGTATGTAACCCGGAACCGATGTCCGTACATTTTAAATTATCAAACTTACCATATAAACATGAATATTTACTACATTTGCTTTAATTCTTGTTCCCTCCCTACCTACCTACCTACCGTAAACAATATGACATATCTGCGTCTAAATACAGTGAACGAAAGTACTAGAGGAACTTAATATCTTAGATCACGGCTGTTTCTGGATACGTGATTTCCTCTTACAATATCTATAGTTATGAGAACCTTGAAGACTTAGCCTGGAGAAATAAAACATCGTCAGTTTAAAAGAAATAAGTCCGTCGCCATATTTAAACGTTATTTTACAATACATCATACATTTTCAATAGCTTCGAAATACGCAGATATGTAATAATATACTATATACTCTTGTAGGTTATTCAACGTATCTATAGTAAACTCTTATGATTAATAATAATCTGTAACCTTATTGTTTTTTATTACATCACAGGTTAGAGCGTACGAATATAATTTAGGTTAGATTAGGTTAGAGCCTATGAATACATTTTTAGGGCAGAACGTAGGGAGCAGAGTAAGTACAAAACAACATACTTTCATACAAGAACGTTTATTGATACGAGTAGTTTCGACGCTACTTAAAACATAATACATAACTTATATATATAATATCTATTAAAATAGTACATTTCGTATACACTAATAATGGTACTACATACCCGACTATAAAGTAAACATGGTAAGTATAACAGCAGTTTAAAAGAATAGATAGTAAATATAACTATATCTAATTATTTTATAAAATACTATGTTAACTAAGAGGTTATATACAGAATATATACGCCTGTATTCGACCTCTAGAGGGTTCATAAGACTAGACTAGACCAGACCAGACCAGACTAGACCAGACCAGACCAGACCAGACCAGACTAGACCAGACCAGACCAGACCAGACCAGACCAGACCAGAGCAGACCAGATCAGACCAGACCAGACCAGACCAGACCAGACTAGACTAGAGTATTATAGATGATAGACTGTAAAATCATGAACAATTATACCACCTGTAATATAATAGAGCTTACTTGATATTTTAAAATTAGTGGCTGAATCTAATTATTACAGAAATTCAATTGTGGAAACTGAAGATGTAATCTTTAAAACATCTAAAGTTAGAAGTTTTTAGTAGTCAGGTTAGATTAATAGAGGGTGTTATAATCAAATCGTTTTTAGAAACTATTTGTTTTGTAAGATTGGCTCCGTAAGGAAAAACAACATAGCTGTAGTCTTGATTTTGAAATTGAGATAGCTCGGTACAAAACGATGAATACAAAGTTTAGAAGTTTATTTCAAAATTCTGTTCTAACCTAAAATATATTCGTAGACTGTAACCCAACTAATATTATATGTAAGTTTTTCGAATGTTAATGACGATTTTGTAAGTAACTACAATGGTCTAACCTAATAAATATTTTATGAACTAATCTTAATAGAGATTTTTTTTTGTAAGTAGCTACATGATCTAACCTAATAAATGTTTTATGAACTAATCTTAATAGAGATTCTTGAATCTTTGCAACAACCGGAGTCTAAAATCTATAACCTTAATATAATTTTTGGGGTCTAACCTAGATTGCTTCATTTAATTTAATCATTTATATTAATATTATATTGATTTATCATGCAATTTTGGGTTTTAAAGTAAAGTAAAGAAGAATTAATGTTTTTTATCACAGAATTTTGAAATAAACTTCTAAACTTTGTATTCATCGTTTTGTCCCGAGCTATCTCAATTTCAAAATCAAGACTACAGCTATGTTGTTTTTCCTTACGGAGCCAATCTTACAAAACAAATAGTTTCTAAAAACGATTTGATTATAACACCCTCTATTAATCTAACCTGACTACTAAAAACTTCTAACTTTAGATGTTTTAAAGATTACATCTTCAGTTTCCACAATTGAATTTCTGTAATAATTAGATTCAGCCACTAATTTTAAAATATCAAGTAAGCTCTATTATATTACAGGTGGTATAATTGTTCATGATTTTACAGTCTATCATCTATAATACTCTAGTCTAGTCTGGTCTGGTCTGGTCTGGTCTAGTCTGGTCTGGTCTGGTCTAGTCTAGTCTTATGAACCCTCTAGAGGTCGAATACAGGCGTATATATTCTGTATATAACCTCTTAGTTAACATAGTATTTTATAAAATAATTAGATATAGTTATATTTACTATCTATTCTTTTAAACTGCTGTTATACTTACCATGTTTACTTTATAGTCGGGTATGTAGTACCATTATTAGTGTATACGAAATGTACTATTTTAATAGATATTATATATATAAGTTATGTATTATGTTTTAAGTAGCGTCGAAACTACTCGTATCAATAAACGTTCTTGTATGAAAGTATGTTGTTTTGTACTTACTCTGCTCCCTACGTTCTGCCCTAAAAATGTATTCATAGGCTCTAACCTAATCTAACCTAAATTATATTCGTACGCTCTAACCTGTGATGTAATAAAAAACAATAAGGTTACAGATTATTATTAATCATAAGAGTTTACTATAGATACGTTGAATAACCTACAAGAGTATATAGTATATTATTACATATCTGCGTATTTCGAAGCTATTGAAAATGTATGATGTATTGTAAAATAACGTTTAAATATGGCGACGGACTTATTTCTTTTAAACTGACGATGTTTTATTTCTCCAGGCTAAGTCTTCAAGGTTCTCATAACTATAGATATTGTAAGAGGAAATCACGTATCCAGAAACAGCCGTGATCTAAGATATTAAGTTCCTCTAGTACTTTCGTTCACTGTATTTAGACGCAGATATGTCATATTGTTTACGGTAGGTAGGTAGGTAGGGAGGGAACAAGAATTAAAGCAAATGTAGTAAATATTCATGTTTATATGGTAAGTTTGATAATTTAAAATGTACGGACATCGGTTCCGGGTTACATACACTTAGGATAGAACCTACGATTCATTCTCGAGCATACATATTGCTCCGAGCGCTTACGATTATAACCGAGAACAACCGATTGCGCTGGTCGATCAGTATAAATAGGCGGGGTAGTGTTCCTGTTCCTTCATTAGTCGAAATGGAGCAGCACGCTAACGACGTATGTAAGAAGAATTACTCTGGTCGACAGGATTGCAAAATACAGTGTCCGATTTGCTTCAAGTCTTTCGCGAGGCCATTCACTTGCAAGAGACACGTAAAAACCAAGCACGATTCAAACAGAATCAAGTGTTCTAGCTGTGTCAAAACTTTCTCACGTCGTGACCACTTAAAAAGACATATTAAAAGCGTTCACGAATCAATCAAAGTTCGGTGTTCTAATTGCTTCAAATATCTTTCACGCATCGACAGCTATAAAAGGCATTTAAAAAACGTACATAATAACGCAAATGTTGTAAAGACAGCTCTGGTAAAGGAAGCAAATGGATCTACTGATATCGCTGAGACAGAAGAACAAGACGAATATATGATTTCAGCCATGCATTTGGGTATTGATGAATGTGATTCCTCGTTTACCAACTGTGATAGTAACGAAGAGTTGAACAAGGAAAGGGCTACCGGTACAGTTCCAATGAGTCAGTCGTCGGACTTTATACGTATTAGTATTGATGCGAGGGCATACGACGACTCAGAGACCCGTAGAACTACAACAGTCGTCATAGAAAACAACTTATGATCTATATTCCTTTATTATGTTATGTATACTAAATAAATGTTTGTAAAATAACTTTATATGTTTTATTTATCACGCCCATACTCTGATTTCTTGTCTAACAGGGTGGACTCAGCCATTTTTTGTTTCAAGACTGTTTCTAGCCTAAGGATGTATAGCCCCAGGGTTAATTAATTGAGTTTGACCTGTAGAGCATATTATGTTAGCGTTCAGTTAGTATGGCTTTGATATCCCTAATTGTTATTTACGCCAAACCTGACTACATGTATTGTTAAAGTAAAATTTAGAGGTAATATGCAGGAATATATGCGCCTGTATCCAATCTCTAAAATATAAGCCTTTTAAGTCTTTTAAATATTACTTTGTAGAGCTATGTTCAACAGGTATGCGCTAAATATGTTAATGTCAGCCTTGTACATAAAATATATATATATATATATATAGGTCATTTGTTGCACGGAAAATTAAACTTCTCTGTAACGTATATCCTATATTACTTTGTACAACTGCGTTCATCAGGTATGCAATCAGCAGTAGAGTATCATACGTACCTGGTATAATATAACGCTTATCAGTAGGTCCCTCGTTAGGAATTTTAAAAATAATGAAATTTTTATTGAATCAGCTAAATAGATAGTGTACTTATAAGTGAATCTCTAAATAACGAATGCGTTAACAGAACTCCTGCATTAATATACATAACGTTTCATCGTGTTTTTTCAAAACACATTTCATTGTAAAAGAATAAGAATAATTTCAATTTTATTTATCAGGTGATATACATTATATTATTTTCATATATTAGTATGCAAAGTTATCGTTTCAATAAAAGTAAAATATTTATCTGATTTATTTCTCCAGGTTAAGTCTTCAGGGTTCTCATAACTGTAAATTTTGCAAGAGGTAACTACCCTGTGTTTCAAAGTTATAAAGACCTAAACATATGTTATAGACTTATATTTCGAAGGTATCGAAAATGGGATTATTGTGTAATCAAATGTTTTAATTTTTTTTTATGTAAATTAAAGAATCATTAGGGTTTTTCTGAAGAAGGTTTTCCTGAAAAATACTATATAAAGTCAACCTAATTATGATTAAATGAGAAAACATATTATTAAGCTGTTCAAAATTCGAATGTCTAGAAAAAAAGAAAAAAAAATGGGTAGCTCTTACTGAATATACGAAGAATACGTTTTAGGTATGTATTGAGATACATAACATTTCTGTCATATATGAATTTGTATACATCGATCTAGATCCTGCTACCGTATATGTTTAACATAAAAATAAATGAAAACTATAAACTTCTTTTATCGTTTTTATTTATAAAATTTTAATAATAATATTAAATGTTTGCATTGTACGACATACTGATAGGGTAGGTGAATTGCAGGCATTTAGCAGGTCCATGTTTCTAAATGCGGATCCATAGGGTAGAAGACGAATCAGAAAAAAGTATTAGGCAATGTTCATTGAATAGACTACCTGTTACATTTCATACCTTATTCGTCTCGATGAACATACAGTCAGCATACAGTTGATATCTTTCTGTCTTTACTTTACCTAGGTAAACCAATCCTAGAGACATAGTTGTATTCGCTATCTTTTGGTTGAGATCGACCACTTTATCTTCAGTAAGTTTGTCGGCGAATCTTTTGGGTAGATATGTTATAGACTTATATTTCGAAGGTATCGAAGATAATTACAAATTAGTATTAATTATACGAGTTAATATCCTACAAAAGTATATAGTAAATTATTACATATCTTCATATTTCGGAGTTGCTGAAATGTATCATATATTGTAAAATAACGTTTAAATAAGAGTTTACTTTAGATGCTACGAATATCTATATGGTGTATAAACAATAAGAACGTATATGTAGAAATCGCTTACAGGGGTAGTAGATATAACGAAAAGGGTTAAAATCTGTTCAAAATTACATTACGTCTAGAAACCTAGAAAATTAGATAATTGTAGCATACGCATGTTAAATGTACCTATTCATTCGCCTCGTCTGTAGTAGATATAATGAAAAAGGATAAAAATCTGTAGTATAGGGTTTATGCTTATACTCAGGCTCGCAATCATATGTAGCGTATCGATGCTTACATAGTATAATTATTTTCTCAATGTAGGATATATCGATATTCTTCTAGTTTGATTAAATCCTATAAGTTATATTCATTTCACCCTTTTTTTTATTCTGTTAAGACATTTATAATAATCATAGGGAGCCTGGTATGGGCATAAACCGATTGCAACTATTCTTTCACCTCGTCAGTAATTAGACTCGAATTTTATGATTTCATATATGAAGAATACGTTTAGTGATGCTTGATTTGAATACTACAATCTTGATCACGCGGTTGGAGTGTACTGATACCTCGATTGTATGCATAGAAGTATAATGAGTATCAGTTATCGTATATTCAAATTAGTTGAATATATGTAGTACAACTTTATAGATTCTAGAAAGTTCCTATCAATATTAGAGCAATGAATGTAGACTGATGTGTGTGTTATATAATACCGATTCTCGCATATACGAACTTAGGAGCTAGCTGCTGACTCTGCATGACATTAGATGATTATGATAATGATAGATGATCGTGATAAAGAATGTTGTTATTTATAGCAGTGACTTTATTACAATTCTTACTAGAATATAATTGTATGATATCACATCATGATATACAAAGCAGTCATTCAGAACAGGGTAAGATAATTCGTATGATCTATTAAATTTAAAATAGTAATCTGCTGTTCAGCTTGATTTAATTTTCGTAAATGTCTAAATATTACAAACATACAAACAAAATAGACTTAAGTAAGAAACAAAACGTATACATTACATATCTAAAATTGTACAACATATTGATAGGGTAGGTGAATTGCAGGCATTTAGCAGGCCCGTGTTTCTAACTGCTGATCTATAGGCTAGAAAAATCATAAAAGTATTAGGCAATGTTCATTGAATAGACTCCCTGCTTCATTTCATAACTTATTTGTTTTAATAAATAGACATTAGTCAAACGATGGATATCCTCATGTCTTTACCTTCAATATATAATATATTTATTTATATCTAGTTAATGATATGTGTTGTGATCTTGATTGACTGTAATCTTTTTCCTGTAAGATCCTATAAAAGCCGTAATTAATATTTCTTAATATATATAGTTTAGTTTAATCCGTGTATGTATTTTATTCTTGCATTTTTTATTTCACAATGTATAACTATATACAATTTATTTTAAATCCGTTTTTCTGAAATTTCTAGATTTTAATACAAACAAAATTGATTTAGGCTTCAGGAAATATCCAAACAGATTTACTCAGAATTTACGGTTGTTATTAAATAATAATTAGCCGTCGGCAACTTTTAAAATATTTCGATTAAACCAATAGTCTTTCATGTTTGAATTTTAACTTTCTACACGCGCTAATTGGAAATTCATTAGCAATGGTGAAATCATCGTTACAGAAAATAAATTTTACAATCAAGACGTCATGTTTTTACCTTACCGATCTCATTTTTCATATAAGTTAATGTAGGATAATAATGGTACTACATACCCGACTATAAAGTAATCATGGAAAGTATAACAGCTGTTTAAAAGAATAGATAGTAAATATAACTATATCTAATTATTTTGTACTGATATAAAAAGCCGCGGATCGACTGATGTTACGGGCCTCATGTAGTAATAATATCTGTATATAGTTTTCAAATTGTTATATTTAAGGTGTATCAAGAAAAATTTCTGGAGTTTCTTCACGATTGGCTCATATAAGGTTAATAATTGTCTCATCTCAATGACTCATGATAATAATCATAATTGGCTTATAATTTTTGAATCCTAAAGATTTAATATTATTAATGTACAATATTTATCAATATTTTCCGGGAATTATTTTTAAATAAATTGGATTTAATCAAATATACGTGAAAGCATTTTTATAAATAACTCGTATGCAGTAATTTAAAAGACAAGCTCCGTGGTCTCGGGGTTAAGCTATGGACTTGTAAACAGACGTACTTTACGAACCCTGGTTCGAAACTCGTTGGATCCATTAATTTTTATAAAAAAAAAAGTGTAGCAGGTTGCCTATCTACAGGTGTATAGAAATCTACTATACCGATCACAGGACGTTACCGATAGATGGCAGTAGCAGTACTAAAGATTCAAATCCAAGGGCGGGAAATAATGACAAGTTGGAAATGACAAGCGAGAGCGAGAGAGAGAGAGAGAGAGAGAGAGCCAGAGCGAAAGCCGAGCGAGAGAGAGGGCCAGAGCCACGCGAGAGCGAGAGAGAGGGCCTGAACCAAGCGAGAGCGAGAGAGAGGGCCAGAGCAAGAGCGAGAGAGAGGGTCAGAGCGAGAGCGAGAGAGAGGGCCAGAGCAAGAGCGAGAGAGAGGGTCAGAGCCAAGCGAGAGCGAGAGAGAGGGCCTGAACCAAGCGAGAGCGAGAGAGAGGGCCAGAGCAAGAGCGAGAGAGAGGGTCAGAGCCAAGCGAGAGCGAGAGAGAGGAATCTACTATACCGATGACATGACGTCGCCGATAGATGGCAGTAGCAGTACTAAAAATTCAAATCCAAGGGCGGGAAATCCAAGATGACAGATTCAAAATGACAGATACAAAATGGCGGATATGTAAATGACAGATTCAAAATTGACAGATTCAAAATGACATTTCAAAATGGCGATTCAAAATGGCGATTCAAAATGGCTATTCAAAATGGCGATTCAAATAGCGATCCAAGATGGCGATTCAAAATGGCTATTCAAAATGGCGATTCAAAATGGCTATTCAAAATGGCGATCCAAGATGGCGATTCAAAATGGCTATTCAAAATGGCGATTCAAAATGGCGATTCAAAATGGCTATTCAAAATGGCGATTCAAAATAGTAGGCGTGTCGTCCAAGATGGCGTCGACCAATCAGAAGCAAGGGGAGGAGCTACAGGAGTAGGGATAGCCAATCAGAGAGCAGTAGGCGTGGCCAAAAAAAAGGAGTGGGAGGCATCTCAATGGGTGGAATACCTACTTCGGTGACAGTGATGGGAAAGTAAATCACATGCGATGGCTCCTTTTCAATCAGATAACCGGGTGGTACGCAAACACCGAATTCGAAGATTGTATGACCTGCTTGATTGTTTCTATATGAGCCGCCTGTAATATTCGTGTCTACAAAGATGTTTGGAGTTGAAAGTATATCGACAACTCGATCTGATACGTGTCTACTACTGGGTTCTAGCACGCGCTTCTTAAATCCTAGTAGGGATCCTATGTTATCAGGTTTGGTAAAATCAATCAACTCGGTAGCTGATTCAATCTCACACTTTCCCGTATTAGTGTTAGCTTTGATTTGTAGTAGTAGATCTCCCTCTTCCGGATCGCCACTAATTTGATTCCTTATATAGTTAACGATTTCAGCCAACTCGTAGCTACCCGGTTCAATAGTTATTTCCTTTTCTCCGTAATAAAATTTATTTTTGCCTGGGTATATATTCCGTATCGTGTGACTTGTATATAAACCGACTAAACCTAGTGAGTATTCGTAACGCACGTGATCTAATGTTATAGGTGGATAAATACGATCCGTAGAAAGCCTGTTTCCTGTACCGTACACCGTGATGGTCCTAGCCATACTTAACCGATTTACACTTTCACCCCTCTTTTATACAAAAATCGTAGACACAGATGTCCGCAGTTGTATGTATTGAACTTTTGTTCTTGGGCTACGTTGTAGTATACGACGCAGCGAGGCCCTAAATATTTCACAAGTTCAGCTGGTGGTCTCAGGTCTCCGAAGGGGTCATAGTACAAAACCACGTTTCGATCCTTTCTATAGGCAACCCAATGAGTACCCGATCCTCCAGCGTCGTCAAGATTAACAATAGCTCTTTCGAATTGCAAAGGTTTCGTTGCAGGTAGACTTGTTCTCATATAGACACCTCTAAAATAGGGAATGTCTTTAGCATGTTTTATTATATCTAGGTCTGTAAGTGGTCTCCTAGGCAAGTTATTCAGTTTTTTGACCGCCTGACATATGGTTGTAAGTACAATGCAGCTCCGCCAGCTCTATATGGCTTCAGGTAAAGGGCGTTCCCGTTCTTACCGCCTAAAGCGATAGCTTCCATACTTTTATTATGACGTGTAGTTTCTTCTAGCTGTCTCTTATTACTATTAGCAGTGTTAACAGCTTTTGCTACCCCCGAAGCGCCTCCTATAATTGCACCGAGAGCCGAGAGGCCAGCAAAAATTGGTATGAGTGGTAAAATACCCCCTGTAGCTGTAGGCACAGGAATAATTCGGGGTACTTTAACGTTTTTTCGACCGCCTACGTTTTGAATGATTCTTCTGGCAGCGCTCAAGGCATGATGTATTAAGTCTTTACCCGTGAGTCTCTTGCTTGCACGATTCACTACACCAACAAGCTTCTGTAAAACGCCACCTTTGAAAGTGACAGTTTTCTTCATCATCTTTCTAGCGAGACCCTTTTTCGCCGACAGTTTGTTTGTCTTTACGCCCATTCCCAACTTTCTTTTAGCCTTCATTATACCGGTTACAAACAGAGCTGATGCTTTTTCCCCTAATTTAGAGTCTTTAGCCTTAACACGCTTCGAAGCCGCTTGTTCTTCTAATACACGATCTGCCTGGTGTCTACTGTTCAAATCGGAGCTTTGAGCGTACGAGATGTCGTGCTGCATACACGCCTGGTCCAAAGGATTTATACCTTTATCGCCACGTTGTAATCTTTTAGATAATTTAGTACCAGGTCCACAGTATTGATAGGAAGGAAGATGTAGCTCAATAGGTCTAGCTTGTCTATGAGCTTGTTAACAAAGCCGTTACCCTCGTGAACTAACATCTGGTACTGAGAGAAGAGACTGCTTGTACCTGTATTTATACTCGGTCGCCGCTGCAGCCGGACTAATCTGTGTTCTGAAATCTCTGCGTATAGATAAAGTCTCTATGATCAGCTTGTAGAATTTCACACAGATGCTTTTCAACATTATGTATTCTTGTTTGAAAACGGTATCTGTCCAGAGCTAATGTTTGCCAATCTCCCTTTCTCGCCTGTCTGTATGCATACTCCCATACTATCATATGATGTATATTATTCATGCGTGCGTCGGCGAAACTTACTTTCTTTACCATATCGATATGTTGCTGTTGCTACTACAAATCGCTATGTGTGGAGAGTTATTGATATTAGTAAAACTAAAAACTTTGTTTAAATACATTTTTTATTTCTTCAACGATACATTTAGACTAAGATAAAAAATAACTGATTAGCGTAGATATAAGCAAACTAAGCATTTGCGTAGCATTCCCGTAAGGCTCACCACATTTCCTATCTGCGCTAATCAGGCATTTGATATAATACACTTAAAACTGTTAATTTATTAACTATACATTCACAAAACAACAACAAATGCATTCAATTTTTTCAAGTGATAATTTACTTATAAATGGAATTTTTTTATTTGATAACAGATTTATCAAATTTTCCTTACGATTGGATTTTGTTAATGGATATGAACTATAATTATAAAATTAATTGACTTACCACGATTAGACAAGCAAGTGGATTTGGAATTCAATTTATTAAAGTATTAATATGGATATATTTGAAAGAGGTGAATGACTTTCTTTTGCTATTTTATTGTTCAGCCGAATGAAAACAGAGAGCAGAGACTTGCAGATTTTATAACAATATAGTTGGAAAACTGGTGGCGCCAAACATTTAAATACTTAAACGTGAGTTATTTAACAATAGTCATTAGAAGTATTAATTCTCAGATAAAGAGAATTAGACTATTTTGGGATCCCAATTTAAATTTTCTTTTATTTTAATTTTTTTTAGTTTGTGTTAAGTTCATTAAATAAATTTGTGTTGTATTAAAAAAAGAAAATTGCTTTATGTTTGTTGCAAATTACTGTGTTCCTGGATTGATATAATTATTAAGTGTCCTATTGAAGCGACTCGCCTGAGAGTTTCAATTTGTGGAGAGAAAGACTTTTCACAACAATTTTATTTAGCCAGAGCAATTATTTTAAATGAAAGGTAAGAGAGTGAGTGAGATGAGTTGTATGTTGTATTTATTAATCTGTATTATTGCAACGTCGTCTGTTTTTAAATCTTTTAACCCCGGCATCGTAACAGTATATAATTCATAATGTGTGAGCAACGGAATTTTGATTCAGAGAAGCCCTTGGAAATTTTAGGTTACATCTGATATTAATTTTAAGTAGGTAAGTAGAACTACTACAAATCATTGAGAACTACTCTCAGTCACTAACTGACAGACCTACTTTAAATGCCGCGCACACGTAGCAATTTAGTTGGAGCTCTCGGAGAATAAACCCAAGCTCCATTAGTTTTTCTACCATTTCTCAGATAAATTTCTACCATATTTCTCTTTTGTACTTCATTAAATATGAATGCCATTATTAAAACCTGATTTTTTTTCTGATTTTCTTTTCAAAAACAGTTAATGTGGCAGCTCTCTTCGAAAAGTGACAATTTAAATAAACTAATTAATACGATTCAAAATTTCACATGACTGATATGTCTATCTCTTTCTTTCAAGGCCAACTCTGAATCAAAATTCCGTTGCTCACACATTATAATAGAACTTATATTCATACTTCTATTAGAAAATGTACTGAAACGTATCAGGTTTCACAACGCCATGTAAAATAAGCTTTTGTTGATATTGCTTTGAAATAGATAAACAGATCGTTAAAATCGACATGTATGGCACAAAAACCCATTCAGATCATCTTCTAATCCTATTGATTTTTACTAGATCACGCATCTTCTAACGTTTCACCAGCAACTGCACATTATTAAATGTTTACTTTGTTAAGGAAGCATCATGTTGGTACCTCTATTTTGTAAATTGTGAAATCGATTTAGTTAAATTAATACATTGCGGTGGTTAAGGATAGTTTTGAATATAATAATTATTGCATTATTTGAAGGATTATTGCTGAATTAATAGAACTTCCGTTGTTTGCACCTGCTTCTGAGCAACTGGCAAATTGAAACCTATATAATCTGTGGAAGGTTTTTATGTTAGATTTTCGATACATCCCGAGTACATTTCTTTGAAGTCTCTCTTTTGTTTTAACCTTAGAATGAATGAAAGCTAAAAAAGTTTGAAAACCGAAAAGTTATCAAGTTACCTGCGCAACGGTAAACAGGCACTTGTTTTCTGTAATTATTCAAGCTATTATAATAGCTAATAATAATTATTATTATTAGTCCTCCTCCTGACCAGGTTTTCGATGACCTGAAGGTATACGGAATTTGACTTCAGAATCTTATTTGGGGTTGGACAGAGGTCTGAAATCCGTGAGCTGGACTTGCCGGAGTATGGTCGTTAACCCGCCATCTTGGATTCAATGCCAAAATGACAAATTGCTGGATCTCTGTAACGGCTGCCACGAATTTGATGTAGTTTTCTTTGATCGATTCCAAATTTTATTTGTAATTCAAAAGGTTATATAACATTTTTTCGTATCTCTAACAATACGTGCGTTATAATTAAAACAATGAAATAACATTTCTTTTTTCTAAAATTTTGGTGTCCAGCTTTTTTGTTCGTAATTTATTTTAAAATGTTTTCAAATAAAGAGAAATTATTGCATTTTAGAGATTTAGCCGGCGTTTGCCGTTTTTAATTATTTTTAAAAATAAAAAAGATATATTGATTTTAGTCGCGAAAGTACTGTCGAATATCTATGTAGTCAAAGTTTGAATTTTTAATCATCGGTGCGTGTAAACACTTTACTGCTTTATAGATGTTATTTTTTTCACAAGTTTTGTTAATATCACACTTAAAAAATTTTGTACAAGAATTTTTTTCCAAGTACATATTTTTTTAGCTTATTATGAACTTTTACAAGAGCAATTAATGACAGATCGTTCCGGAATAATATGCAAATTGTTACTGGGTTTTAAAAGGACATCGTCAGTATCTATTCGAAAGCATACTTAGTGGGATCTAAAGATGCATAGTTAGTCCCTCTGTAACAATTTAGGTACAAGTGTACAATAATAAGCTCTTTTAATAGGTCAGTACATGAATAGGAAGTTGAAGACAAAGTTTCGGCTACAAAATTTCTGGAGTGAAAATAGATCCAGGGTCTTAGTCATTAAAAAACTTGCAAGAAATTCCTGGTTATGTAATTAAAACTAGAAATTCGTCAGCATACGGTAAACACAATTCCAACACTAATTTTTTAAAGAAATTTTAAAGGAATTTTTTGAACCTACTACCACCAGCAAGGCCTGGTGGTAGTCACATCCAGTCAGAATGTGGACTGCAACGAATAAATTATACTATTTCAGTTCATGAATTTCAAAAAGTACGAGGGTAGATCAGTATTTACGGTCCCTGACATAGTAGGCTTTGCATGATATCGTCACTCATTTTTCTATGAGAACTGTCATTACTAATTATTTGTTGTGTCAAGTTTTGCGTAGGTGCGTGTTGTTCTTTGAAAGTTATTAATAATTAAGCTGGTCGATAACAGACAATTTTTAAAAATGGAAAAAAGTGAAGTGAAGGTGATAAAGTATTTGCAAAAAAAAGGATTAACACCTACTGAAATTCACAAGGATATGACAGACGTTTTAGGGGACTCTGCCCCTTCTTACCAAGTGGTGAAAAATATGTCTCGTGAGTTTAGATTAGGCAGAACAACTTGCGAACATGCGAAAGGTGCGGGACGTCCAGTGTGTGTCACCGTTGACAAAAACATCAATTTGATCCATGATATGGTAATGGCAGATAGAAGACTGACTATTCGCCATATCGCGGAAATAACGAACATCTCTTATGGGTCAGTTGAAAATATTTTAAGAAATGTTCTTGATCTCAGAAAAATTTCGGCGTGTTGGGTTCCAAAGATGCTGACCGTCGATCAGAAACGCTCTAGAGTGCTGCATTCGGAAGCCAATTTGGAGTACCTGAAGGCCAATCGGAAGCAATTTCTCACTCGCTTTGTGACTGTGGATGAAACATTGGTGCACCATTTTGACCCTGAGACGAAAAGACAAAGCATGGAGTGGCATCACAGAGGTTCTCCACCTCCACGCAAATTTCGAGTTCAACGGGCGGCTGGAAAGATTATGGCCACAGTGTTCTGGGATGCAGAAGGAATTTTGATGATCGATTATTTGCAGCGTGGACACACAATAACGGGTTCTTATTATGCAGGGTTAATTCCAAAATTGCGCGAAAGCATCGACCGAAAAAGACCAGGAAAGTTGGCACACAAAAGTTTGTTCCATCAGGACAACGCTCCAGTCCACAAGAGCTGTATTGTCATGGCTGCCATACAGAACGTTGGCTTTGAAATCCTAGAACACCCTCCATATTCACCAGACCTGGCACCCAGTGATTACCATCTATTTCCAAAATTAAAGGAAAACCTGCGTGGAAAAAAATATGGAGACGATAATAAAGTTATGACCGCAGTAATGGCTGGTTTGAGGAGCAACCGGCAAACTTCTTCCTGAAAGGCATTGAAGCATTGGAACATCGGTGGACCAAGTGCATTGAAGTCCAGGGAGATTATGTTGAGAAATAAATTATTAATGTTTTAAAAATTCTTTCTCTTTCTATATCAGGGACCGTAAATATTGATCTTCCCTCGTATGTACTGGAATGTATCTACGCTAATCTCCTCTTCCGGTGCGGAACCATATTTCCGATTTGTGTAAAAGCTTTAAGAGATGAAACGAGTGGAGTTTTGATGTCATTTTGGAATCACATTATACAAGGTATCAACTATACTTAGTAAAAAAGACAAACATTACACTTATATAGTTACTTGAATTTTTTGAAATAATTAATTAATTAGTGTTGGCCTGCTACTAATTAATCAGAGGGATCTTTGTCTGGCAAGTTTGCCATCATTTTTTTCAATGTTTTGATTCATATAAGATTTGAAAAACCAATACATATGTATGTTTCAAATGTGACATTTTTTAATCACACTGCTTGATCCCTCCGTCCATAAATCAGAAGGGATGCCTTGCCAGAAAAGGGCTTTCCTACTCATGTACTATGAATACAGATAAAAAAGGTATTGCATCGCTGGCTCTTCGACTATTATCTTTAGTTACAAAAAATAACTAAAGTAAACCTCAAAATCAAAATGGTCAATTTACAATTTTTGCCGCAAATATTTTGAATATTTGATTTACTATTTGTAGAAGACCAAAATGGGTCTATTGAAATTTGAATGAGGGGGAGGGTCATCTGTAATCGACGTCAATTCTTTTGGATTATAATTATGTGGCATAGTTCTTCAAATTCGATTGCTACTTTTGCCTGAATGAGGAATAACAACAATTATGTCACCACGATAAGCGTTTTTACAAATATTTTGAATTATATGTTTGTCTTAGTTCTTTTGTAACCGAAGATAATAGTTTTCCTACTTTACTCGAAGCTCGAGCAGTCATTGCTTCTTCAGAAACTGACGTATTCATACTTTTTTTGCATCATGTTTCGAAATCTTGACACAAATCGGAAATAAGATTCCTCAAAAGAGACTGAGATCAGCTTAGATACATTCTAGACATAGACTTTTTGAAATTCATGGACAGATATGATGTAACGTACACGTTGCAGCCCACATTCTAAATGGATGTGACTACATCAGCAAGGTGTAGGTTCAATTCAATTCAAAATTCAATTATTAAGGAAAATCCTTTAAAATTTCTTTAAAAAATTAATTGTGTTGGAATCGTGTTTACCGTATGCTGAGGAATTTCTAGTTTTAATTACATAACCAGGATTTTCTTGCAAGTTTTTTGATGAACTATGACCCTTGACCTGTTTTCACTCCAGGAATTTTGTAGCCGAAGCTTTGTCTCCAACTTCCTATTCATGTATTGACCTATTAAAAGAGCCTCTATTACTGTACACTTGTACCTAAATTATTACAGATGGACTAACTATGCATCTTTAGATCCCACTAAATATGCTTTCGAGATAGATACTAGATGATGACCTTTTAAAACCCAGTAACAATTTGCATATTATTCCGGAACGATTTGTCATTACTTGCGCTTGTAAAAGTTCATATGTACAGTTACGATCATTCACTAAGGAACGATGAAAAAAATCATAACCGCCGATTTTCCAGCTTTTTGTTCAATGTAAACGTAAGTTTATTGTACGGTATTCAAAAACAGTTCATCTTTTAACATTTTAATTGCTCAGTTAATCGGGTAATCCCATAAATCGGATAGAGTTACAGCGTACATTGTACAAAAAAACTGAAAAGACGGCGATCACTATTTTTGCATCGTTCCTTAGCGGATGATCGCAACTGTACTTGTAAAAAAAGAAAATTTATTGTGCAGAATTTTGCAAGTGTGATATTAACAAAACTGGTACTTTACGCGTACCGATGATTAAAAGTCCAAAGTTGAACTACCAGCTACATAGATATTGGAAATTACTTCTCGCAACTATAAATCACTATATCTTTTTTATTTTTAAAGATAATTAGAAACGGTAAACGTCGTATAAATCTCTAAAATGCAACAATTTTTCTTTATTTGAAAATTTTTTTAAATACATTACGAACAAAAAAACTGGAACCAAAATATTAGAAAGAAGAAATTTTATTTTATTATTCTAGTTATAACGCACTTATTGTTAGAGATATGAAAAAATGTTATATAACCTTTTGAATTACAAATAAAATTTGGAATCGATCAAAGAAAACTACATCAAATTCGGAGCAGCCGTTACGGAGATCCAGCAATTTGTCATTTTGGCATTGAATCCAAGATGACGGGTTAACTACCATACTCCGGCAAGTCCAGCTCACGGATTTCGGACCTCTGTGCAACCTCAAATAAGATTCTGAAGTCAAATCCCGTACACCTTCAGGTTATCGAAAACCTGGTCAGGAGAAGGACTATATTGTCTGATGAAGAATAAAATCGTAAGTGATAGATTTTAAGTTGTTTCAAACTTTATTGTGCAAAGAAATGTAAGTTTTTATAAGAAAGGAAAATTACTCTAATGTCATAAAATTCAAGGTTAGCGTATTTAGCTGCAAGATAAATTTTAAGTGTAATTTTATTTAATCATTTTCAACATTTAAACAATTTAGTTTAATTTTTATAATATACATAGTGAAGGCACTTTCAAACTTTCATTTAGTTTTGAAACAACTAAGAATCTGAACTAAGTCTTACTTTTGTACTATTACATCCGAAGGTTTTTCAAACAATTTTTTTCATTTAATTATGTACTCTATTTGCTCGAGATTTAGGTAATATTTTTTTAACTTACCGCTTTAAAAATCACGTTTCTAGCAGTTGAACGCGAACGTAGTATTCGCGCACTCATTCTTCAAGAACATGCATAAAGCACTGACCGTTTTACGCCCTCTAAAAATAATTTAACTTGATAATACAAATATCATGGAATGTTTAAGATTAGTTAAGTGGGGTTTTAGTGTTTATCATGGAAAAATGCTTGTAATATATACAGA
Organism: Agrypnus murinus; assembly: GCA_929113105.1. NCBI lineage: Eukaryota > Metazoa > Arthropoda > Insecta > Coleoptera > Elateridae > Agrypnus > Agrypnus murinus. Next base: position 194,166,071 of record OV816026.1, read on the forward strand.
TATCTAATGAAAATAATTCTAATTGTATCATGATATAGAAAATTAAATGATATAAAATCCAATTAAAAATTTTATAGACAGAAAAAAAAGCCAGAAAATACAAAAGATATTTTTGTTATTTGGAGGTTGATAATAAGACATACAGATCATTATTAAAAGAAGGAAAAGTGAACATTGAGTGGGACAGATGTACTATATTCCGTGCGACAGGATCAAGAAGATATATAACTGGAAGGGCTCCAGTCATACAGTAAATGAGTGTTAAAAAGAAACATGTCCTCGATGTAGCGGGTCACGTCGGAACAATGCAAAAGTAATTAAAAAATGCATAAACTGTCTCAATGTTGTACGTAAGTGAAATCTGTAATTCAAAGTACTGCTAAGTAAAACGTATACAACAGACGAGATAAACTGATAATTGTGAAATCAGTGTTTATGATTATAATATATTAAAATGTGACTCGCACACTAATCATAGCATGATAATGCTTTTTAGAAAAGACATTAAATTAAATTTCTAACAAAAGACGTACTGGAGACAAATACGTGGATAATGAGTACAAGGTCTTTCGCGAGACATACAGGCTGGAAGCAGTTACTATGCGTTAATTGTAAGGGGTGATAGAAGACATCAAAAGGAACAAAAAAGTCTGAATAAATTTTTTTCTATGTTAATTAGCTTTCGAGTAATTTAGAAAAAACCATAACCTTGCTTAAGTATAATCGTATAGCTGGTTCTTGACCTTGTTTTAGAAAATCAAACAAACAAAATGATAACAGCCGTTGTTTCACAATAATGAACATTCGAAGCAGATTAGTTGGATGACTAATTGTACAAAAATTGTAATCAGAATTGTTCTTCCGTAAACAAAATTTGTATTAACGTGCTTAAAAACACGCTGATCCATAACAAAAACCAACTGTAAAAATAAGACAATAATTGACATACATTTTATATTATTTATTAATTTCCGGAATATTTTCAAAATTTCTGGGCGTATTTTTTTTATTAAAAAATACCATCTTTTGTAAAAAGAATACCTAATTACCATAAAATTAAAGATTTTATTAAGGTAGCTGAAACAAGGCGTTATCGAAATTCCTTAACCTAATTACCTAATTTAAATCAGATAAATCTTCTCCTTAAAAGATATTCTCTCATAAAATCATTAAAAACTGTTATTAAAAAAACAAAAGTGTGGTTTATTGACAAATTATTTTCAGTTCAACAAACTACAAACTCAGCATTATCTCACTCTAAAAGGCTATTATTTAGACAGCTGTGATCAGGCATCGACCAAAATATTTTTCATTCAATTGTAAGGTTGTAAACAAAACGTGCGAATGTCGAGCAAATCTTATTACAAACTTTACAAGTTTGTCACGTTTCTTAATTGAGTAAAATTAATTTTTAATTGCAAAAAGAATTCAATTTTACGCGGAAATGACATACGATACGATAAAATGTTATTAAGGTTTGTTGTTGTTATAGATGAGACGCATCTGCCGACAAAGGCCAATCATTAAAGTACTATTATTATTAACGCGGCAAAATGATGTTAAAGTTCCCAACTTTATTATTTTTTTCTGAAAAAGTAGTACTTCTAGAACAAAGTTGTATAAGACTTTTTCTTTGTTCCTTTTGATGTCTTCTATCATCCCTTAAGATTAACGCATCGTATTTGCTGCCACTCTGTATATACGGCATTGTACACCTACCACAAAATCTTGGCAGTGAATTCAGCGCATATTTTAAAAATTGGTATGAACGGAATGTATCCGATAATGAAAGACATGTAATAATAATAATAGGGCTGGAGGCAGTAAACTCTGGGCATAATTGACGACTTTAATATTAATATTGATTGTTATTGTCAAATATTTTCTTAATGCAGGATTTGTGGCATATGTAGAGCCAAAACAGTTTATAGTTTATTGTTAATCTATACCTCCTCTACGCCATAATAATTGATAGAACAGGATAGATTATACAGAGGTATTATCGGATTTGTAACATTGGGGAATAGCATGTAAAAACACAATTACTCAAACATTGGCTCCCCTAATTATTTTAGAGAAAAAGTCACCATAGCAAAGTTGTAGACCTTATCGATTGCTTGCATTTACACCTAATGTCTAAATCTTGGAAACTATTTAACATAGATGCTAAAGTAGGAGTGTTTTGAACAGTATTCAATAAGATCTACAACTTTGCTATGGTGAATTTTCCTCTAAAATAATTAGGGGAGCCAATATTTGAGAAATATTTTTTACATGCTATTTCCCTATGTTACAAATTCGATAATACACCCGTATGTATATGTAAATATGAGTATATTATTCTACATAAAATTTGATTTTTGTTTATCGTTTATCGTATCGTGGTTACAGGATCCTGTGGGTACTTGGACACAGTTTTCTGCTCCTTGATCATTACCATTCATTGCGTAACTCGTAATGTAAACTAGCTTAGATCACCTATTTAGCATTTCCTATCCATTTCTTTCTTGCTTGAGAATTGTCTAATTTGTATCTACAGATTATTTCCTTGTACCTACTATTACAGACATTATCTTTGAAGTGTTTATATGGAATGTTGAAAATTACTATCCAAATGGTACATTTTCAACAAACTTTAATAGATACGATTGTTTTAAAAGAAGTCAAACGGCTGTAAACACAGATTTAATAGTCGCTTGTTGATCTCTACTACTGCAATTTACGTAGTTAGTGGTAAAAAAGGAATTTCTATACACCGTTAGTATAGTGGGTGCATTTATACTTAATAATCGTGACCTGTTTATAATCGAGTAGCGGTGTTTATGTGGTTTTCCGACTTCTTTACTGTGCACTGCACTTTTAGGAAGTTATATTGATCTCTATGAATTGTAATGAATTAGTACTTTGTATGCAGAATGCCGCTAATGCCAAATGCAAATATACAAGTTGATGTCATGTTAACATTGAAATCATGGCTGATGGCATCGCATCCAGTCACGAACTGGTTCATTCCAACACTGCTTTCTTGTTCCTTCTATTATCTATAATTTTTGTTTTTACTGCTACATTTAAGAGTGAAAATTCTCAGACGAGAGTGAAGGCCATGTAGTTAGTACCTAATACTTGATACCAACTTGAAAGAATCCTATTATTCCTGAGCAGTGATTAAAATGGTTAATTGCTTTAGTTCAAACACTCCTCCTAGAATAATTAAACTACGGCAACTTCATTAATAGCAATAATTAGAAAATTCACAGTTGGAATTTCAGATTAAAGCAGGTAGAATTCGAACCACCTTCTTGCCCGGAAACTCGATCTTTTATTTCTTATTAATAAATATTTTGTATGACTGGGTTACTAAGTAAGTGCAGGTCGTGGTCGCATTTAATGTAAATTCGCCATATAACAATTATTCCTATGTAATAAGAAAGTCGTGATGTAAATTAAAGTCGTGAGAGTCTTGTTAAAAAATAACGTCTCCTTCGGTGTGGTCCGCTACTACTACCTATTTCTAGTAAGGAGCTTCTGGTCACTTCCTTATCCTTCTTCGAACACATTTCAGATTATAATCAAAATTAGAACGCAAGAAGCTAGTTAACTATCGCTATTATTTTAATAGTTGTTGAATTAAGTGGAGCGATTTATCAAATCGACAAAAGTTATAAAGAAACGGAAAAATTATATATAAACTAGAATAGCAATCGTGTTTGTTAATTGACAGAAACGATAATGAAGCTATAACTCACAATCAGGGCTGAGCTTGCATCGTAAACTAATGATTTCCTCTAAGAGAATTTTGATTTAAACTTATACAGGGTGTTTTACTTAAGATTCGAATCCTCTAGACAGGAACAAAAAATCCTTATGGCATTTTTGATTTTACGCATATCGAAAAACATTTGCTAAAAAGGTCAGTTTTTGGGAACTGCTGGAAATAATAGTCAAAACAAACTGCGACATCACCTAGCATCAGCTGCATGGAAGTATTGGATATCACGTTGAAAATGCAGTTAGGTACATCTAGCTTGAATTGCTATTCTTAAACCAGTGATCACCAATCCACTTTTCAAAAACAATTTTTTTTCTCGGTTATTATGAAAGATAATCTCTAATGATATTAAGCTTTTTTATTGCATTTTATGTGTACTATCACCTGTCCAGACGATACGAATCTTAAGTGAAACACCCTGTATAATAGCGTCTCTATATAGTTATCGTTCAGTATTATTATTGAATTATTATAAAACGAAGAAATTTAAAATTGGCAGTCTTTATTTATTCTTTTTAATTTAATCTTTATCCATCTGAGTTATCACAAACATGGCGTTCGATAGGAAGCTTTAAAGCACTACTCATCACAGCCATCTTTATCGTGTATACTTTAGAAAACCATTTATTTTAGAAAGTCGGAATGGGAAAAACGATTTTGTAGTGCATGTTTGATTCACTTTGCTATTGAAAACACCTAATGAACTTTTGTATATTGGGTCATTCCATGTTATTTCACCTAGGCTGTCTGCCTTGATATCACAAAATGTCCTGATTTTTGGATATATTGTGTAGGTTCATGAGTAAGTTCACTGTGATTTTTTTCAAATGCTTTGATGCTAATACAATCCCAGTATCCTAAGTTAAAGTTTAGGGTGATAGACCTTTTCTTCGTCTTTTAGAATTATGCATCATTTTCTTTAAAAGATTGTATTTTTCTTATTTATAAACCGATTTTGACGAAATAAATTTTCTTGAATACTGAAATTTCACTTCTATTATAATAAATTAAAAATATGTCATTATTTAAGTATTCGTGTGTCAGTAAACAGGTTTGCATATACAAAACAGGTGATAAATTAGTGCCATGTTCATTACTTTTTTAATGACTTAACTTCTTGACACCTTCGTAAAATTTTTGCTGGTTCCTTGTGTCGTGTCCTTTTTTGAGAAAAAAAATAGTGAGGGTGTTTTTATGTAAGGGCTAATTTTAAACATTTTACTAGTGGTACACGGTAAACCTGCGTCTCTTGGAGAAAATACATATAATAATAAAATTTAGATATTTAGATTTATTGGAATAGAAGTAGTTCTACTCAGTGGCGTATTTAAAAATTTCTTTGGGGGGGGGGCTATTTGAAAATTCCGAATCAAAATACTTAGATTTTCACATAACATACAGATTTTGACACTATTAAAAAAGATTCGGGAGGTGTGCTCCAGCTAGATACGCCACTAGTTCTACCAGACATGTTATAACACAAATGCATTAAAAACTCAAACATTCCAAAGTTTTACGGATCCAGGTTTTTAACTCTTGATTTTTCTTAAATGGGTGAATTATTGCACTGGTTATTGTATCTGGTATATAAATTACAATTACATGTTTTACGTGGGGTTCCCGTGTTAACATACCCCCACGTTCCTTCCCTTGGGAGGAAGTAATTGAGATACCCTCAATCAGCGTACAGTTGCACAGCAATTGCTCCCTAGTTACTCACTGGTCAGACATTTCATTTCAGACACAGCCAACCACACATTTCATTCTGATCGCGTCATCCGTTGCCCAGACAAGCCTGGGATTGGGTAGACAACGACCAGTTCTAAGGGTGAACGCCGTGTGGTCTGCCCTCAAGCTAGTCTCGAATCCTAGTGCTTCCCGACACCTCTAACGACTTCCCTCCCTCTATCTTCGGGCTAGTCTCGGATACTAGTGAAGTCCGACATCTCCAACGACTGCTTGTCCGTTCACCCTGTATCTGGTATATTGTAGATTCTTCTAGTGATTGTAGATGGAGGTATAATATTCATGAGCATATTTTCATAAGGTATCCAACAAATGTCTATAGCTGGCGGCCAACTATTACTGGAACATAGTATAGTTGCGGTCATTCGCTAAGGAATAAAGAAAAAATAGTAATTGCCGGTTTTTCAGTTTTTTGTACAATGTACGCTGTGGCATATAATAAACTTACATTTACATTGTACAAAAACTGGAAAATCGCCGGTAATGATTTTTCATCGTTCCTTAGCGGATGATCGCAATTGTACGTTAGGAGACATAAATTGACTTCGTATATCCCGATGTATATAACTAACTTCCCTGGGATTTACAACGACAAATTTCTGCATTCAAGAAAATTTATTTCATCAAAATCGGTTTATAAATTAGAAAGATACAGGCTTTCAAAGAAAATGATGCACAATTCTAAATTCTAAAAAAAACGAAAAAAAGGTCTACCACCCTAAACTTTGACTTGGATACTGGGCTTGTATTCGCACCAAAACATTTGAAAAAAATCACAGTGAACTTACTCATGAACCTTCACAATATATTTAAAAATAAGGACATTCTGTGATATCAAGGCAGAAATTTTCCTTATTTTGGGTGATTTGACGTGGAATGACCCTATTGTATACTTTTAAATATTATCAGTTTAACTTCAATAGAAACAATTTAGCATTAAAATTTCTAAATTACTGGTACCTTTAATCATACTAAAGTAAATCAATAATTATCAAACACGATATGACACTTAAATCACACAAACTTTAAGCGCAATTTCCTTCTTCATACTAAAAAGTGTTTAAATAAATTTGAGAAGGAAATCCGATATTGTAAAATCGTCATACGCAACATACTTTAACCGTAAAATTCTAACCAAGAAGATTCATGACTGGAATTGTTTCCCTAGTGCTGATATCTGATACATACTCTTTCTCTTCTTCACGGGCGGTTAGCTTTGAAGTCGCAAAGACAACAAGGTTTGCAAATAGATTTACTTTCAAGCGTAAAACCACAAAAATGAACAACCAACGAGCAGTCACATTCATGAGAAGGCACGTGTAATATAATAGAAGTGAAATCTGACCTAACAAAGTGGAATAGGATCATATTTCTTATTAACACATCATCTGTGTGTAATAAACACACACTTTCTGGATTTTATTGTAAAAAAGGTGGAGATTAATGCATTAAGATTAGGAAATATGTAACAGTTATTGTTGACATAAGCATTAATACAATACCACTTGCTTAACAGAATTTATTATACTAAAAAGAGTGATACTGTAATAAATAACAGTTTCTTACATGTTGGTGTTTTCCGCGACACCGCTGAAACGATTAGAGAATGTGATCTATAGCTTTAATATCAAGTGCTTGTAACATCTTTGAATGAATTTATTTGCTCCAAGTTGATTTTAGACAGATATCTCCACTACATTTTTCTTCTTCAATTAGTGATCAAGGTTCTACGATTATTATTGGGGCACGAGGTATAATTCTTGTCACTAACTTGGTGTTGGTATCGTATTCTTCGACATTTGTCTTTACATGTTTACAATATTGACTATAGTTTCAAATATTGCTATTGTTACACGACTACACGCACCGTATGTGTCATTTGGAAATCAAATATAGGAATTAATCTGTGCTTAAAGAAGATGGGTTGTAAAATCTCCTCAAGTAAAGAAAGATATCAAACTTTCGTAAAGACATTAGAAGCTTAACAGCCATATATTACCAGAATTTTTGTTTGCTTGTAAAGAAAGATATCAAACTTTCGTAAAGACATTAGAAGCTTAACAGCCATATATTACAAGAATTTTTGTTTGCTTTCTTTACTTTACTAAGGGGTGAAATGGGAAGATGAAGAAAGCTTACCAAAGTTTACACATTCTAAATAAGCAGGTAAAAGAAAAATATGTGTCGACTACCGAAGAAATGGAAGTTTTAGGTTAAAAGAGGTAGAAACTTTTGATCCAAACAATGATATATTATATAATTACACTTAACATGCAAAAGTGGCACATCTTGGTACTAGATAATGCACAACGGTGTAATCAGGACGAGCTTTTGAAAAACTTTCACGTGCTTGTAAATAGATCTTGCGTGACTTTTTCAGTTTATGTTTTTTGCCAAAGTAGATATTTATTTGTTTAAATGTTTGACTTATTATTGATATTAATTTAACTGAGGCTTATCTTAAGGACAAATATTATACTGAGATCAAAATGCCCATTAATAACTTATATACGTAAGTTTATCTCCAGGTTAAGTTTATACTGAACTTTATACTGAGGTGGAAGAATTAAAGTGATTAGTAAAAAGTTTTACCCGACAATTGCTACGACAGCTAAGCTGCCAAAGGGTATAATTATTACCTTTGATATTGACAGATGACAGTTTGGTATTGAGTTATTTGAGTTTCACCAAATAAGGCTAGAAACAATAAACAATATTATTTCTAATATTATTTCTTTATTTAAATCTACCTCTATGCCTTCATTTTTGGGAAGACAGTAAACATTTACTATGTTTATGGTTGCCAACTGCTCGGGAATCCCCGGAAGTATCCTAAAATATACAATTTGCTTTGGGTAATTAAGTAATCGGAAGACAGGATACTCCCGGAAATGTGTAGAGAGTAACACTGTCCAGTAGTGCCGAAGCATTTCTTTTGATCGCCTGGGATCTGTCCCTTTGCTATTAGCTCAAAACTTTTTATTTTGTTCTAGAGAAAGAATTTTACCACATAAGTCTAAGGACTTTTCTCGTTGCTTTTGAGCATAAGGTTATGATTTGCTTCAGTCGTTCTGTGGGGCGTTCTTGGCATTGTACATTGGGAGGCGGCACCGGCCACCATACGACTGAAAAGCTGAGTTGAACATGAGAAGACGTACGCTTCTAGTGACTATTGGTCTAAGAACCGTCAAAGTAACCAAAATCCTCATGCACTTCTTTATACAGACCCAAAATTAAAACTTTTAAGATAGCAGAGAGACTGATCCCTATCAGAGATGCTTCCACGCTACTCTCCAGCACCCAATGAAATATTTTTTTTGCGTTTAATCATTTCTCAATCGTATTTATAATGATAAACAAAACGTGTTGGTTGTATTTAAAAATTAAAACCTTTAATAATAGTCCATACATTTATTGTAAATGACCATGTCATATCCTGTAATATGTAGATTTATTTTTTAAAGCACATTCACGGTAGAGCTGCAGTCGGTCAAAACGAACCTGAACGCGTGGGCACGCCGCTTACACGACTTTGTTTTAACAATAGTAACAATAGTAAAAGTTGGTTTTCATTAGAGTAATTTTAATGTTATTTTCTTTAAAAAGAATCTGCTCATGAAGTTGTTCTGTCCGATTTTAAATTCTGACCTAGTTCTAGCGGTTTGTCCGTGGCTTCACCCGCGTGACATTTGATTTGTGTGGTCAAACAGGTTGTGTTTGTTTTAAAATGTGTTTGGGCTAGTATTTAAGTAACAATGAGTTACTTAACTCACTAGTGAGATTCATTAGTGAGACTCTAGTAAATACGGGAATTTTTTCCAGATAAAGCAATTTCTCATGCAGTCATTAAAATGCAAAAACAAATTAATTATCGTAGTTGCAATAAAACAGCATTAAAATGACTTATAGAACAGAAAAGTTTTCGAAGCACAGAAGAATTTCATCCGGATGAAACTTTTATCATTACTGCCCACCCGCTGCCAATCACCACGAGTCGCCACTGGTAGAAACAATACATTAAACTCGGTAGTTTTTATACGTATACTAGTTTACTATGCATCTGATGTCATGGTGTAATAAGAATACAGGTGTCGCGTTCCCAAGGATGCGCAGCAGACCAAATTTTATAAAAAACACGTGCTACACATGCTGAGTTCGGTATTTCAACTCTTTTTGCTCTGAAATTTCTATTACTATTGTTACAATTATTTACAACAATGGATACCACAGAAACCGAGCTCTTTAAGTGAACAAATCTACCGAACACGGTTCCGATAGCCATGTTCGGTATTTTAGTTGCAGTAAATCTATTTACTCGAAGAGCTTGGTTTCCATAGTATACATTGTTGTAAATAATCGTAACTATAGCATAAAATAGCATAAACATAGAGCTTTCAGAGCAAAAAGAGTTGAAATAGTAGAACTAGAGTAGAACTGTTTTGTTCTACATTCTCTCTAATTGAAGATTAGAGACTGCTGATGGTATTTAATCTTAATTTATAACTTATAACTTTTAGTTAATAACTTTAGTTTTTCTAAAGTTTGGTTATTTACCTAAGCTTGCTAGATAATTCTGTTTTATTATTTGGAGAACCCGAAATCAAAGCCTACTAGTCGAAAATCACATTTTTCTTGAAAATTTGCTTTTGTAAAGGTATGAATATTGATTATGATTGAAAAGAGAACACAATATTTTTCGATTTCAGTAAAAAACACCTATCATGTAATTTAAAAAAGTTCGATGTCATCATTCTCACGCCAATTTCGTAAATACAAGATTTTCGGAACCAGAACATACAGCTACTTGAGGTTTTTCAGTTTTTTATTCAAAGAGCTAGTAGAAAACAGAGTTGTTTAATTGAAATCGTAGTAAATGTTTAAAATGATCTCCACCATCAGCAACACACTGCCGAGCTCGTCGGATCATGGACTGCCTCACGCGCTCAAAGATTCCTAGTGTGTTCCGAATATGCTGGCATCCGCCTTCCACTCTCTGTAGAAGATCCTCAATGTTTTGAACTGGAGGCCCCATACGTGAAGATCGAGAGGATTTAGATTGGGAGGCCATGCAGGCCACGCTACAGGTTCATCACGACCAATCCCTCCTTCCAGGATATACTGTGTTTAAAAAGTTGCGTGCTGTGTGACTGAAGTAGGCCGGTGCATCATCATGCATAAACCACATGCGTCCTCTAACATCTAGTGCAACAGCTGCCAGCAAACCTGGTAAGTCATTTACTAAAAAACACCGATAATTCTGGCCAGAAAGTCGCCCGGATAGTACAAAAGGAACAATGAAGAAGTCGTTGATAATTCCTTCCCAAACATTTAATGACAACTGCTGTTGATGCTTGGACTGAATAATGGCATGAGAGTTTTCATCTTGCTACTGGTGTAAATTTTGAAAATTGACGATACCATCTCTTGTAAAGCCAGCTTCATCAGTTAAGAGCACAGATGGCAAAAAGAAAAGATCGGCGGCGCTTGTTTCTAAAAACCATGCATAATAAGCTTCTCGTGGTGGGAAGTCCGCCACACAGTCATATGTATCGCCACCTTCCGCCAATGCAATTCTTCGAGTTCTCTCACCTGCCTTTCCTCAACACAACCCAACACTCTTAAAACTAGCCCGTTTTAAATTTCAAAAAATATATAAAATGGTTATTTTTCTCTCCACCCTAATTATATACTCATCATTAGTTATTAATATACTAATATATAGAGAATTGATTCAGTAATGAATGAGTACTACTTCCTTACCACGAACCTAGATTTACAACAAAGATTAAAATGTATGTAGGTATGTTAATTTAATCAGAGAAAAGCAAAACTATAAAAACTTAAAATATTACTTTATACCTATAAGTAAAACAAATATTCTGAGTTTCATGACAGAAACTGCATTAGAACAATGCCGATGCCGCATTCCACAGATAATACAATGATTTATAGACAATAATTTCATAATTCATATTATACAGAAAGAAAATGTCAAGTCGCGAAGGCAGTAATGGCTGTTTTTTATAATTTCTTAATCTTTAATAGGGTAGAACTGTAGCACGAAGTGATATTTGAAAAGAGCTGCTATAAATTAACGTTTCTTTTATATCACTTTATTATTGTTAGTTAGCGTGACTTTTTTTGTTTAACGGTTTGAGATATTTGCAAGTAATTTGTTATAAATGACACTGTTGCAAAAGCTAGAATGAGAATTAGTTCTTTTTTTAAAATTAGCTTAAACTTTAAAGTAAAGTAAATGTATAATGAGCGCCAAAATGTATTGGACACTTTGTAACTACAATTAATAGTAAGATGTATCTATAACTATATCTACTTCATCAATTGCGTTGAAACAGCTGACAATCAAAAGAGTAAGCTTTTGAAATAATTTGACATTATATAAAAAGGAGCGCTAGCAATATGTTTTGTGTTGAAAATTTCATTGAACGAAACTCCATCGTTCTACACAGTAAAAAATGGAGTGTTAACTTTTACACTCAAATAACACCCAGAGTGGTTCCTATTTATCCACACTGATGAGTGTAAATAACATTGGTCTTAAAAGTGGTAAACTATATAACAACTTTAACCTTCAATGCAGGTTAAAGTCATGGATTCTTTATACATATCTTACACGATACAGAAATGAAAAAGACACTAACGAATGTAAAAATGACAAACCATATTCTTGAGAAAACATTTGTTGAGTGTAAAGTATGCACGAACTGAGTGTTAATTTCCCATTCTTTTAGTGTAAAAATTATTGCTTAAATTGTAAGGAACATTTTTTTAATGGAAAAGGAACCAATTATAGTGGTTACAATCATTTATTGGAGTGTACAAAAAGAAAAAAGTAAAAAAATAATGCACACAAATATTAGTTTTATTTTAAAACAAAATGCAAAATATAAATACATTCTAAATCTAAATAATCCAATGTAAATACATACTGTGATGATTTTCCTTCATTATTTGAAAATCATGAATTCTTAATTTTATTACCCAATGTAAAAATGTTCAAAGTTGACTGTTTGTGTTTATCATTTGTAATTATGAGTTTCTGTAATTAAAATTTTATTATAGTATATTGAAACACGAGTTTTGTAAAACTCTTATTTCGACACGAGTCCAGTTTGCAGCACGACTGCCGTAGGCAGGAGTGCCTGTAAAGGACGAGTGCTCGGAAGTTTTACAAAACGAATTTTTCATGTTATTTTTCCTAATTTGCAAATAAAATAGCTTTTTAATACAAATAAAATCAATTTTGCTAATTTAGGGAATTTTGCAACGGTTGGTGACACTTTTATTTCAAAGCCTCCATTTAAAACAAAATTTTAAATTTGAATCAAGTAGACTCACTATAAATGTCATTTTTTGCAAGTTAAATTCGTTGAAGTGCAAAATTAGTTAGAAGATGAATTCAGAAATTTCTTGCACCCCACCAGAAATACGGCAAATTGCAGAAAATAGTATGCTAAATTTATTGCCCGTGAAATCTCATGGCAAATATAAAAAACAATTTCAACATTTTCAAAAATGGTGTGCCGAGAATGGGATAAATGGGATATCAGAAAATGTTCTGTTAGCATACTTCAATATGCAACGAGACAAATATAAACCATCTACGTTATGGAGCAGGTATTCAATGCTGCGAACATGCCTGAATGTCCATAAAAATGTGGATATTTCCACTTATAAAAAACTTCAAGCCCTATTAAAACGCTCTTCACAGGGATATGTCCCTAAAAAATCAAAAATTCTTGAGAAGAATGATATAAAAAGATTCATAGCGGAAGCCGATAATAGAAAATACCTGGCTATGAAGGTAGGTTTCAAATTTTGCTTTTCAAGTGTCACTATAGGTTTACATTGTAGGTTATCCTTATAATGGGGTACAACGGCGCCTGTAGGCGAGATGAACTTACAAATATGTCCCTGAATGATCTAGATTTTAAATCAGATTCCATTCTCGTAAATATACCTAAAACAAAAAACTATGTTTCTAGGATGTTTGCCATAACAGACAAAAACTGGATCAAATTGATTAAAAAGTATAACAGTCTCCGTCCTAAGACTGTTAAACATGACCGCTTCTTTTTAACCTACCGCAACGGTTTATGTATTAATAGTCCCATTGGTATTAATACCATGGGAAAGATTCCGAAAGAAATTGCTACCTTTCTTCAGCTCCCAGATCCTCACCTATTCACAGGCCATTGCTTTCGGAGATCGAGTGCTACGCATGTAGCAAACAGTGGCGGTGATCTTTTGACGATTAAACGCTTTGGAGGATGGAAAAGCTCAGCAGTTGCTGAGGGTTATGTTGATTCATCTTTAAGCAACAAAATTGAAGTTTCAAAAATGTTTGTCCAGGAAACAAACGTTGAACTCCCTGGCTGTTCCACGATCAGTAATTCAAATGACTCTGAAACAGTATTACAGAGAACAGAGAGCACTCCAGCACAAAACGGCCAAGTCACTGTTGGGGGGAATAATACCCATGAAGAGAATGTTTCCTCAACTCACGGTATAATTATCAACTCCACTGATAGTTCTACTGTCAACATAAATGTTTATAATAATTGTACTTTTGCAAATAGTAATTAAAACTTAAATTCAATGATTCCAACGATTTCTCTGTTGTCTGGCTTGCAGCCATAACCTGTAACCACAAACTCATACTGACATCTGACATCCTGTACAATTTATGTCAGTATGTTACCAACCGAAAAAAAGTCCCTAGATTTCGGGTTTGGGAATGGTTCATTTCCACACCCAAAATGGATGCGGAAATAGCTTTGTTAACACAGCAAATTAGGAAATAGTATATTGAAACACGAGTTTTGTAGAACTCTTATTTCGACACGAGTCCAGTTTGCAGCACGACTGCCGTAGGCAGGAGTGGCTGTAAAGGACGAGTGCTCGGAAGTTTTACAAAACGAATTTTTCATGTTATTTTTCCTAATTTGCCAATAAAATAGCTTTTTAATACAAATAAAATCAATTTTGCTAATTTAGGGAATTTTGCAACGGTTGGTGACACTTTTATTTCAAAGCCTCCATTTAAAACAAAATTTTAAATTTGAATCAAGTAGACTCACTATAAATGTCATTTTTTGCAAGTTAAATTCGTTGAAGTGCAAAATTAGTTAGAAGATGAATTCAGAAATTTCTTGCACCCCACCAGAAATACGGCAAATTGCAGAAAATAAGTATGCTGAATTTATTGCCCGTGAAATCTCATGGCAAATATAAAAAACAATTTCAACATTTTCAAAAATGGTGTCCGAGAATGGGATAAATGGGATATCAGAAAATGTTCTGTTAGCATACTTCAATATGCAACGAGACAAATATAAACCATCTACGTTATGGAGCAGGTATTCAATGCTGCGAACATGCCTGAATGTCCATAAAAATGTGGATATTTCCACTTATAAAAAACTTCAAGCCCTATTAAAACGCTCTTCACAGGGATATGTCCCTAAAAAATCAAAAATTCTTGAGAAGAATGATATAAAAAGATTCATAGCGGAAGCCGATAATAGAAAATACCTGGCTATGAAGGTAGGTTTCAAATTTTGCTTTTCAAGTGTCACTATAGGTTTACATTGTAGGTTATCCTTATAATGGGGTACAACGGCGCCTGTAGGCGAGATGAACTTACAAATATGTCCCTGAATGATCTAGATTTTAAATCAGATGCCATTCTCGTAAATATACCGATCGAGTGCTACGCATGTAGCAAACAGTGGCGGTGATCTTTTGACGATTAAACGCTTTGGAGGATGGAAAAGCTCAGCAGTTGCTGAGGGTTATGTTGATTCATCTTTAAGCAACAAAATTGAAGTTTCAAAAATGTTTGTCCAGGAAACAAACGTTGAACTCCCTGGCTGTTCCACGATCACTAATTCAAATGACTCTGAAACAGTATTACAGAGAACAGAGAGCACTCCAGCACAAAACGGCCAAGTCACTGTTGGGGGGAATAATACCCATGAAGAGAATGTTTCCTCAACTCACGGTATAATTATCAACTCCACTGATAGTTCTACTGTCAACATAAATGTTTATAATAATTGTACTTTTGCAAATAGTAATTAAAACTTTAATTCAATGATTCCAACGATTTCTCTGTTGTCTGGCTTGCAGCCATAACCTGTAACCACAAACTCATACTGACATCTGACATCCTGTACAATTTATGTCAGTATGTTACCAACCGAAAAAAAGTCCCTAGATTTCGGGTTTGGGAATGGTTCATTTCCACACCAAAAATGGATGCGGAAATAGCTTTGTTAACACAGCAAATTAGGAAAAAATTATTTACACATTCTAATTTACATTACAAACCTTACCTGTAATTATAGAAACGACATATGTCACTAATCACAATGTCAGTTCTTCATAATCACACGTTTTATAAACACATGTGCGCCATCTTTTTAAGCTGAGTTCCGCCGTCCAAGTACCGACCTACTATACCGACATATATACTTCATCACATATACAGGGTGTCCTGTTTAACAGTCTACACTCAATCATTCGGACTGGCTTCTGGCTAAAGCAATGAAATTAAAAGAACTTTGCATAATTCGACTTCTAGTTTACGAAATCAGTGTTAGAGCCCATCTTGGTACTTTTGCTGGTACCGGATATGACGTCATCGGGATTTTTTTAAATGGCACTATTAGGTTTTAAATATGAAACTCGATAGCAAATGTGATTCTGAATACAAAAGTATTAAGGTAATACAGGACTAAAATGCATAATAACGGAGCTAGAACCACTTAACGGGTTCTGTCCTGTTTAACAGTCTACACTCAATCATTCGGACTGGCTTCTGGCTAAAGCAATGAAATTAAAAGAACTTTGCATAATTCGACCTCTAGTTTACGAAATCAGTGCTAGAACCCATCTTGGTACTTTTGCTGGTACGGGATATGACGTCATCGGGATTTTTTTAAATGGTACCATTAGGTTTTAAATATGAAAATCGATAGCAAATCTGATTCTGAATACAAAAGTATTAAGGTAATACAGATCTAAAATGTATAATAACGGAGCTAGAGCCACTTAGCGGGTTCTGTCCTGTTTAACAGTCTACACTCAATCATTTGAACTGGCTTCTGGCTAAAGCAATGAAATTAAAAAACTGCATAATTCGACCTCTAGTTTACGAAATCAGTGTTAGAACCCATCTTGGAACTTTCATATTTAAAACCTAATGGTACCATTTAAAAAAATCCCGATGATGTCATATCCCGTACCAGCAAAAGTACCAAGATGGGTTCTAGCACTGATTTCGTAAACTAGAGGTCGAATTATGCAAAGTTCTTTTAATTTCATTGCTTTAGCCAGAAGCCAGTCCGAATGATTGAGTTTAGGCTGTTTAACAGGACAGAACCCGTTAAGTAGTTCTAGCTCCGTTATTATGCATTGTAGGCCTGTATTACCTTAATACTTTTGTATTCAGAATCACATTTGCTATCGATTTTCATATTTAAAACCTAATGGTACCATGTAAAAAAATCTCGATGACGTTATATCCGGTACCAGCAAACGTTCCAAGATGGGTTCTAACACTGATTTCATAAACTAGAGGTCAAATTATGCAAAGTTCTTTTAATTTCATTGCTGTAGCCCGAAGCCAGTCCGAATGATTGAGTGTAGACTGTTAAACAGGACAGAACCCCTTAAGTGGCTGTAGCTCCGTTATTATGCATTTTAGACCTGTAATACCTTAGTACTTTTGTATTCAGAATCACATTTGGTATCGATTTTCATATTTAAGACCTAATGGTACCATGTAAGAGAATCCCGATGACGTCATATCCGGTACCAGCAAAAGTACCAAGAGGGGTTCTAACACTGATTTCGTAAACTAGAGGTCGAATTATGCAAAGTTCTTTTAATTTCATTGCTGTAACCCGAAGCCAGTCCGAATGATTGAGTGTAGACTGTTAAACAGGACAGAACCCGTTAAGTGGTTCTAGCTCCGTTAGTATGCATTTTAGACCTGTATTACCTTAATACTTCTGTATTCAGAATCACATTTGCTATCGATTTTCATATTTAAAACCTAATGGTACTATTTAAAAAAATCCAGATGACGTCATATCCGGTACCAGTAAAAGTACCAAGATGGGTTCTAACACTGATTTCGTAAACTAGAGGTCTAATTATGCGAAGTTCTTTTAATTTCATTGCTGTAGCCAGTAGCCAGTCCGAATGATTGAGTGTAGACTGTTAAACAGGACACCCTGTATACTTATGTAGGTACTACATAGCAGGAACCAGAAACGGTTTTACATTTAAATGGTTCTTTGTAAACCAAAAATCTGAAAATAATTTTATCTATTATTTATCCATAATTCACGTAAACATTATTATTTATATTTATGCATAACGATGATTGAAATTACAAAGGATCAACATGGCTGCTAAAACTTTTACATAAAAAAAAGCTGAATAGACACAACCAGGACTGGAAATTATAGTTTTAAAATCTTACCTAATTGCACAATATCGTAGAAAGATGCATCCTCTTCTATTTTAGCATATTTACTTTTATTGGCTAGTTGAATCTTAAAAATCATTGTCACTTTCAAAGAGAACTAACTACATTCAAACACAAACAGTAAATAAAAGTCCAATCGTGATTATTCGCGTTGGAGGTGTATGTTCGGTGGATGACACTCGCGAGGGTTAAATCGGTTTTGTTGGCAATCTCATTAACACTCTTTACTGCTGTTAACATGCTAGAATAGTGAAATACATTTTTTGAAGGATGACTCTTACACTAACGAGAATATCTTTACCAAATTCAAATGATTTGTACACCAAAAACATTATTTTTACCCATTTTTTAAATTAAGATAACACTCATAAGATAATTGTTGCTGCGTGTTAATTTTGGTTGTTAATTTCATTCACATGAGTGTAGAAATTTACACTCAGATATTTCACCACACCAAATATGTTTTTCACCACCACTGCATTTTTTACTGTGTAGTTCAACGTTTATTTCGGCGTTAATTCAATGCGCGTGTTGTTCCTTCGGGACGTGTCATTAACATCTGGGATTAAAAATGCCGCAATACTGGGTTCATTGCAAGCAGAAAGTGCACTGGTAGGCCTGAACTACTGGAAATCTGTAAAACAAACAAAGAGCAAATGAAGGATTCCTGGAGTCTCATCCATATAAAATATCAATTGCGAATAAGTTACTCGATCGGGATAAGCATGTCGGCCGGTCACTGTTGGTGTCAGCAAGATGGTGCTACGTGCCATACATCAAGTACTAGCACGTGAAATTTGCGAGGATGTGCCCCAAGCCCAAACCGATTCATATCTCAGAATGGTGATGTTAACTGGCCGCCGAGATCTCCTGATGTTACAAAAAATAATATGTTACATAATTATAAATGTATCTAATGCATGCATGCAGTGGCGTAACTACGTAAGATTGCGCGCCCCTGCGAGACCTACGTTTGCGCCCCTTATGTACAGAGTGTAATAAAAGTATAAAATAATGGCTGTAACTTTTTATTTTAATAGTTACAAACAAATGTTAAATACAGCAGCAGATTGTTTTACAAGTTAAGAAAAGTGAGATCTTTCCAGCGAGTGTAAATGTTTAATTCACACATTAAACACAAAGTAAATGTTTATTTTACACGAGCATGGAAAAATCACTTTTCTAACGCGTAGAAAAATACTTGGCGAAAAATAAGCAAATCTTAAAAAAATAAATATTTAAAAATTATTTCTAAAATAATTTGTCAATATACGTAACGTTTATCACGACAACAACTGGGTAAGTGGTTGCTAACTAGAAAAGTGTTGTAAAACAGTAAAAAGTACTGTTTTCTAACAAAATGACTATTGCTCATTAAGTACACGGAAAAAGTTTTTTAGTTTATTCCGATAGATATTGTGACGTTTTTGATTCGTTCGTATCTTCTTTGGTTGTGTTGCTATAGTAACTAACTTTGTTTTTTTAAATGGCACCCCTATCTTTTTCTTGATTTCCGAAACAGTTTATTTTTTTCTATTTAAACTATTAGAAAAAATATTTTAAGAAAAAAAACGCCAGAATGAATCAATTTATAATGAGAACTGACTTGTAGTAAAATTAATCTAGTAATAAGGCTTGAGATGGAAATTAACAACTGAAACTGTAACAAACAAACAAACGCAAATATATAAGCTAGTACACCATTGTTACTCTATTAATTACAAAGTATTACCTATAAATTATATAATTATTAAAATTAATTAGGTACCATTATTAAGTTATTGTTACAAAGTTACTTGAACTTATTGTGAAGAATTGAGAAGCAACGCATTGACATTTTAATGAGGATTCAAAGTGAAGTATGCAATTTAATTAATTAAAACTACCCAGATACTCCTGTTTATCAAGGCTCGATATCTCAACTAGTTAAAAAAATCGTAAAGCTGGCGATAGTGGTGTTAAATATATACAAAAAATTGGTAGGCCCAAATCCGCAACAAGTGCCGATAAAACGTTGGTTGTTTTATTAACAATCGAAGAAACGCCAAAGGTTTCTACAAGAAAAGCAGCAAAAAATTTAAAAATTAGTCATACATGTTTTCATCATAAATTTTAAATAAAGCAAAATTACGTCTCTATTACATACTCAGTTAACCCGCGAACTAAATGAAGACGATTTTGACAGAAGGATGGAATTTTGTGTGCAGATGATGAAAACATTTTGCTTCTTAACATTGTGTTTTGCGTTGAAGTGATTTATGCTGAACAATGCGATAAATTGACGAAATTGCCGGTATTGGTCGAACGCAAATCCACACTGTGTGGAACGACACACAATATTCGCAAAAAGTCAGTGCATGGACAGGCATTATAGGAGCACATATCGTAGAACCTTTTTTTCTTGATGAAACTCTTACCACTAATGGATACCTTGAGTTACTTCGAAATCATGTTATACTCACAATTACTGCAATATTTCCCGGTGAATATGCAGGTATTGACAGAAGGATTATCTTCCAATAAGACGGAGCATCCCCCCGCATCTTGCAGCACATGTTAGAGCAATAGGCACCCGCAAATCCTTGCACTTGCCCCCCCCCCTGGAAGTTGAACAATTTGAATTTTATTGAAAATTTTGTATAATATGCCGTTTTTTCTAGACTTGCCCCCCCCCCCCCTAGGATGTCGTTTAATCTAGGCTTGCCCCCCCTGGAAAAATGTCTGCGAGCGCCTATGGTTAGAGCGTACTTGAATAACATGGATGGATGGATAGATGGATCGGTAAAGGGAAACCTATGGAGTGGCCTGCCCTATCTCCAAACTTGTCAACACTAGATCTTTTCCGTGGAGTCACGTAAAGAATAACGTATACAAAGGGATACAACGTAATTTAGGTTATTTGAAGGATAGAATAGCTGCTGAAATGCGCAGAATACCAGAAGACATGTTAGAAATAGCTAATAGCTATAATAAATTAGGTCATAAATTGGTATAAATACCAATTAGGTCATTGTGCATTGCAGTCAATGCAGCTCAATTTGAAAATTTAATTTAATTTTTTCTAAAATATTTATTTCTAATTTTTTTCATTATTAATAAACAGGGAATAATAACATTTTTCAAATATACAAAATGCATCAGGATAAACGAAAAAACTTTTGTATTTAAAATTTAACATTTGTTTGTAACTCCTGAAATTAAAGAGTGACAGCCATTATTTGATACTTTTTTACACTGTGTGACTTTGTATACAATTTTACTTACCTAGGTAACTTTTGGTAAAATAAAATTTGCAATAATTAATAATAATCATCCATTGCCACAGAATAGTCCATAGAAGGTTTTATTACTTCCAATGATTCTTTTAACATACATACATTTCCCTACGAAATAGAATTTCACGAAAGCAGCGCCCTTGGAAGGGTTGCGCCCCCCGCGTCGCAGGGTCTGCGGGGGCGGTAGTTATGCCACTGCATGCATGGTGTTCACTGTAGAATTACCTACAAACATTGCTGTGTTAAAAGTTAGCATCAGTTCAAAGTAAACAAACACCATTAGCTAGCGTACAGTCTGCGTGTAACATAAATGTACAGATAAGTTTTATGCGAACAGAACTACGATGTACATACATATACATCCATTTAGACCACCCCGCTTGATACGTCAATTTTGATCAAGTCGCAATTAGTACTAATAGAATGTGAACTTGATACGTGTACAACACCCACTCGTTTATATACAGATAAGTTTATGTCAATGAAATCTAGTATCTACACATGTAATAGGTTTCAGTTGTAAAATGACTTGACCAATTACAAATACTGTGACATCTTAGAATAGTATTATTTTTTATATTGCTGTCAATTACTCTTTAGAATTGCAATGCTGAATTAAGTTCAGTTTTACTTCCTATTAAAAATAATTTATTAATATATACAAACCGAGTTTACAATTATTTAATTGTTTTCGACAGAAACACACCAACAACATTTATTTTAACCACGGTAACAAAACGAATTATTTTCATTATCTTGTCCTACATTAACAATTATGTTAGATCTACTATGGGACCGACCACGCTTTTTCTCTGCAACATAACTAAAAAAGAATTTCCGTTCCTATTCAAGCTTAATTACTATTTTAGGTCAAGTGCAATTTAGTGCACAAAATGAAAGTTGTTGTTATACATAATTATTAATATTATTGTTATATACACCTACTTTAAAACATTGAAAAATGTAGGTTACATTTATAATATATTCCATTTTTAGCTGTGTGAATGAAAAGGCTCAATAATTTGCTTGTAGCAATTACAAGACATAAGAATATTATTTAACCACCTTGTACACGAGTTATATTAGTATATCTAACTTCACGGTAATTAATCATCAACGATGTTTTTAAAAAATTAATTCTCAAGAAGAGGAAGGAAGCCGAATGAATTAACCATTGACAAAATAACAATGGAATTGATTTAATTAATAAATTTAATAATTCGTAATTGTGTGATTCAAACTATGCTCGAAGGAGATGGTTTAATATTACTGCCCTACAAAAGAGAAAACTTGGGCAACTAACACAATTAAGGTTAGTTGCCCATGAAGTTTATAACGAAGGCTACACTCAGACATCAACAATATGAAATTATAACTAAAATAATCTTCTATGCAATTAAACGCAAAATTAAAATTCCGTTTCAATGAACAACTTGTAGATAAAACAAGTAGATAAAATAAAATTGTGCAAACGCGGAACGGATGTCTGTCCCACAATATCTTTAAATCTACATGTCCAAGAAAACAATATTGAGAAACATCATAAAGAAATTGAAGACTAGTTAGTATCTACTTACTAGTCTTGCAGTCGTGTGACAGTACTAATGTCGACTTAAAGCCATTATAATTCATTCTATAGCTCACATGACCAGAAATTAAAATTTTACCAGAAGTCCATAATAGTATATTAAAGAACAAGTTTTATAAGGGTTGATTTGGCGCACGAATCCCAAGTTAGAAAACGAGCCGCAGGCGAGTTTTTCTATGGGATGAGTGCGCCAATGCCCTTATAAAACGAGTATTTTATGCTATTTTTAATAATTTGCACCCCCTTTTTTCTTATTTTAATACAAAAAAAATATATTGGTCGTCTAGAGAATTTTGTGTTAGTTGGTAACAGTTGGTAACACTCGGCGCCAACTTGAGTTTTTGAATCATTTGTCATCATCCGTCACTTTAAATAAATTAGTTATTACTTTTGTTACTTTATTAGTGTTACAAATAAATAAAATATGAGCGAAGACAACTTAATTTGCACTCCTCCCGAAATTCGCGAAAAAAGCAAAGATGATTAAATCGATGATACGTGTCTTGTTTATAGTACCATAAAATTACAAACATGAATTGGACTTACTGATTTGCCAAGCAGATTTGATGTAGGTACGAGACTTGTTTATGTTACTAATTAGGAATATCCAAAACCTAACCTTCTTTCCAAGTAAAAATAGACCATAACTTCAAGTGAAATTTCATGTAAGTAACAATCAACAAACAGCGAACCAATTCAACGATATTAATTAAAAATTTATCGGAGGTTGACAATTTTGACAGATACTTGCAGTTTGAAGTTGTCACATTCCACGCATTACCCATCCAACCCTTAAAGACTAAATAACCCTATAATTCATTAAAGTATAGTGTACTTTTATAGATAGCCATAAACGACTGCTACGATAGATAGATACTGATAGACGTTAATAAACGTATTACAAACGCAAATTAGAAAAAAATAATTAAATAATATCATAGGCGGCTAAAGATTTGTTTATATCAATATAGTACGCCAAAAACGTAAATTTTAATCGGAACGAATAATTGTTCGATAATAATGTAAATAACTTAAACGAGAACAGCATTACGATTATTATCAGGATGTAAATAAGTGTAAATAAAGTAAAAAATATCCCGTGCCAGGTTTAGTGGCAGTTGCAGTCACAAGACAATAGGGTTTGGGTCATCCAGCGCTAGGTAGCGCTGGCTGTCTCCACAGAAAAAATGTACCGAGACACATGAATGAATGAATGAAAACACAATGCATGTACTTCAAGAGTAAGAAATGATAAAGTTACTGCATGCTTTCATAGGCGTATATTATAACTTTCAATGTCGGCAACATCGTTCTGGTGTTTTTGCTCCAGCGCAGCGGTGAGATCAATCGTTGTCGCTACTATTTGGAAATAAAGCGGCTATAAAACCTGAGTTTCGTTATCGCCATTTATTGCCGGGGGGGGTCAACTAACACCCTAGCGGCAAATTTAAAAATATTTTAACCGTTGCTATTAGAAGTTTTGAAATTAAAACAAAAAAAATGCAAATGCTTGTTTCAACTTAATTTAAACCTCTCAACTGCAGTGATTAATCCTTGTAATCCTGAGAATAATAAAAGTATTTTAACGGTTATTTCTAAAACGTCCTTTATTGCTTAGTAGCAGGGGCGTGCTGGCCCACCGGGATAACGGGACAATTCCCGATGGCCTGGGGACTGGGATAGTAAAAATTAAAAAATAACTATATGTACCTAAGTGCGAATTCTGAAAAGTATTCTGATTTTTTTGGAGATTAATCATCAGCCTGTTCTTGTTCTTTTTTTTTAATTATATGTAGGTTCTTCTTCCAATTTTCTGCATAATAATTAGAGTCAGTTACAATTACGATTTATAATTGTAATAATTTTTATTAAACTATTTAATAGTATATTACATGTTGAGTTGGTAAAGGATATCTTTACAAGCCAAGCGATAATTGTTTGACCGAGACGGTACGTCGAGGTCAAACAATTATCGCGAGGCGTGGAAACTTTACCAACGAAACATGTATACTATTTTATTCACAATAATTAGACTTAAGATAATCAAAATAAAAAGTAATTTTAAATTTTA
The DNA here is from genome assembly GCA_929113105.1 of Agrypnus murinus. Classification (NCBI taxonomy): domain Eukaryota; kingdom Metazoa; phylum Arthropoda; class Insecta; order Coleoptera; family Elateridae; genus Agrypnus; species Agrypnus murinus. The sequence continues at coordinate 194,191,040 of OV816026.1, forward strand.
AAATAATTTTTTTACAAACTGTCATAATTTCAATCAAAGCCATCTATCGACCAAAAGAAATTTTAAGTAAGGTTTCATTCTTCGCCGCTAGATGGCGATGTATGCGCTCAGTATTTTAAAATTAGAAATTAATTAATTCCATTGTAATTATTAAATATAAAATACGGAAAAATAAAACTAATATTAAATAAAAAATATGTTTTTAGCGTTAAATAATAAAAACTCAAATTTAAATCGGATAAAACGGTTTGTTTTAAATTATTCAGAAAAACAGGCCAACTTGTTTTTAACTTATAACTTTACATGTCAGTTTTACAGACATGTAAAGGAAATTGTTAACCACTTTGGTGTTGCTATAGCAATAGCTTACTTTCCAAGGTTTTTACAACATATGAAATGTGCATATTGCAATATGATTGTGAATAAAAGTATAAAAAAACTCCAACTGTAAGCAGGGATGCATTTTTACTAAAAAATGAATTTAAAGAAGTAACGCATTTTGTGGGGATCGAACGTAGTGCTACCGTTTATAAAGCCGCTACTTTAGCACGCAGCCACCCTACTGTTGGGTGTAACCTTTTTATTACAAGTAAATATGTTGCGTCTTGTTTTGTGTTAATTTGTTATTTTTTAAAATAAGCCGCATTAGATTACATGCAGAAACACGTAATTCCTTATTGTGGATTTACTTTTATTTAAAAATTTTTTTTTTTTAATCAAAAACATCAGCTAAGTTCCCCTTCATAGTTGATAGCTATATGCACTTCCTGATTACATTTGATACTTTCTGGAATCGGGTTGTAGCCATTTATGTTTTCACTTTTATCCATTTTGCTGGATTCTTTTGTTTTTGTAAAGCTGTCAGTGAATTATCATCTCTGCTATCGTTGTAGTCTTGCAGGTTTTAGTAAAGTTATCAAGTCAGTATGAATATGGCTCAAGGGAAATAACGAGAAATTCTCATGGACTGTTGCAATTACTATTATACGAAGGCTGCAATGTTTAAAAATATGCTGAAGAATTTAGAGAAATGTGTGTACAAAGGAGACCGCACATTACGCCCAAATAATTTGAATTGTATAACAACCCACGTGCTTCATAAAACTGGTAACTATAAATATATAACTAGTACAATTTAGACACTAAAAATTTTATGTATCAACCTACTTATATGCATAGATAAATTACCATACAAATGTTTACTATTAAATTTCATAAGTTGTGTGATTTGATTTCTGCAGAGGATAATTTACTGCCGTTATTAATATAGAAATGCTTGTTTAAATATAAATTGAAAGAATTTACCTGAAAGCACCTTGATCCTTGGTTACAATATTGCGATTTGTATACAAATAATATGAAGAAACAATGAGTAAGAAAAGGCATTTAGGTAAGTGTTGCACAATTAGAGTGTTTTTAACGTATTTAAATATTGTAGCATATAATAATTTTATTTTGAATTTAATACGACTTATTGTTATTTATAATAGAAATAATTTAGTTGGAAAATCTTTTTATAGTCTTAGTTTTTTGATGTAATTAAAATGAAAAAAACACCGTTAAAATATAATCTTGTAAATTCTAAATCTTGCATAGGATTCTTACTTTACAAGATTTCGCCTATTGTCGAGTTTTTTTTATATTTCATTTCGTTTCTGTTGTTTATGTTCTTTTTCTGAGAGCTTTTGTTCCATTTAGAAATCAAGTTTTTTTTTGTTCCATATGGTTCCATTAACTTATTTTTAGGAAACTGTAGTGTTTTAAAGGTCTCTTTATACTTGTTAAATTTGTTTTTGTCTGATATTGTTTTATCAGTTTTTAAAAGTTTAAACTTTCTGTACCTGCTTTAAAGGTATCAACATGCATTTCTGTAGTTTTAGTAAAATCAATTTAGATTTTGGAATTAGTTTCGGAAATCATCTGTCATTAAGATAATTTGCTATTAGATTGTTTATTGGTGTTAATCAATCTTCGGAAGAGTCCATGTTTTATTTACATCAATATCAATTACCTGCCTGTGCATTAATTTCATGATACCGATGTCGAGTAGAAATCGTTTGTATTATTAAAAACTCACAAAGCCACGCGGTTTTCTCTGGTTTACTTTAATTTACATACAAAATAAAAAATAATTGCAAATGAAAAATTTGCGAGTACGTTTTTTGAGTATTAGTTAATTAATATTAATTGATCAATTCAACTTTTAAATTAAGAAATCATAGGATTAACTTAATTAGTATGTTCATTGTTCAGGTGTTCTATATTATATTAATTTAATTTTATTAAATTCCATGTGGATTTACCATAGATATTGAGTAATTTATAAATACTTCATATTTTCTGGTTTCGTGGAATAATTTAAAAAATCGCTGGTAGCGACCTCTAGACATTAATTGAATTTTTTAACATCCTTTTATTTTTATTCGATATGGAATGCTGTGAATGGGAGCAACCATATAGAAATTTAAACATGACTTTTTCTGTAATCACCTTAATATTCACATATTACTGCGCGTGACCTATTTTTTTCTAGAGAAAACATGCATAGCTTCAAGAAAGATTTATTTAGTTTCTTAAAAAAATTAAATCAAAATAATTTGCGTATTAACACTATTAGTTTAATTAGGCTAAAGAAAAGCATTCTTTTAGCTGATATTAATCAGAGTTTTCACCGGAACCAATTCTCAATAAGTTCCAATGGTGTTCAGATATGGCATAATATTTCGTGGTAGGACACTCCTCGACAAAGCCACTGTTGTCTTATCTTGTGTAGTTCGCCCAGGTATTGTTATAACAATGCCATGGTCCTTAATGCTGTTGGGCATTATTGTTTGAAAGCCGTTGGTGTCGTTATGAAAGTAGAAAGTTTTGAATTTATCAATAAAAAGTTCTTTTAATTAACATCTTAATTATATAGCATAGGCATGGACCATATATATAGGTGATATCATATGATGAACAAAAACTGTTATAACAAAAACTCTGATTGGTCCAGTAAAATACATAAATATATACTTACTACGAGCCCTGTTTCGCTGAAGTTCGCACGCTCTATTCTTGTTATTTAAAGAACGCCGCACAGTTTTTCTTTGATATACGCATGAGCTGTTTCTTGTTGTTATGTAGACCACTCACGGTCGTCCCCGACCACATCCCCGACGTGGTCCGCGATGTGGTCGGGGATGTGGTCCTGAGAATGCCAGGAATGTTTACATTTGCTTAAATTTATTGCATAAACAACTTCGACGTCGAGCTGTTTTGTATATAATAAAATTATAAGATCGTATCTCTTTAAAGCTTCAGAATGAAGGAAAGCATTATTGAGTTCGTAATAAAATGTGTACTGAATCTCTTTCTTTAATTAGAAATATTTCGAAATAGCTTATGCAATTAACAAAACTTTTCATAAGCGTAATAACCTTGACATCATCCATAGGTATTATTACAAATCAAACCTTTATTATGGAACGAAAATAAATATTTTGTCACATTCGTAGAGACCGTTTAATAAATTCAACCAAATTTAATGTAACTGATTCTTAATTTTACAAATCATGTTTACAATATGGGTCATAACCTCATAACCTTGGAGGATAATTACAATCTGTACTACTAATTGTCACCTGAACACTTAAAGCAATGTATTTTCTTGTATAATAAGAAATGAATATTGAGAATTTTATACTTTTTGAAAATTAAAGTAAATGTAAACCTTTCTGGCATTCTCAGGACCACGTCCCCGGCCACATCGCGGACCACGGCGGGGATGTTGTCGGGGACGACCGTGAGTGGCCTACATTAGTTCAAAAAAAGAAGTTCAAGTAACTATTCTTTCCAATACTCTTTTAATAATGCAAATATTAATGATGATGTGACAGAGACATTTGCTAAATACTTTCACTCGGTTTATGCTGATATTCCTCCCTCATATGATACTAATGATGTTGATGATACCTTACACAAGCATTTCATAATTAATGATTCATTTACCCTGAGAAATATTGGAAGTCAGGATTTTTATGAGGCAGTCAAAAAACTAAAGCCAAAAAGAGCAGCAGGTCCTAATGAAATTCCGCCTTACATTGTTAAAGTAGGTGCGCACTTACTTGAATTACCACTGCTTCATATATATAATTTATCTATTTCTACGGGTGTATTTCCAGACCGTTGGAAAGAAGCATGTGTTTGCCCTATACATAAAAGTGGAGATAACAATAGTCTTGAAAATTGTAGGCCTATCTCAGTTATATCAGCTTCTGCTAAACTCTTTGAGCACATTATTTACAAAAATTTACAAAACTTTTCATAAGCGTAATAACCTTGACATCATCCATAGGTATTATTACAAATCAAACCTTTATTATGGAACGAAAATAAATATTTTGTCACATTCGTAGAGACCGTTTAATAAATTCAACCAAATTTAATGTAACTGATTCTTAATTTTACAAATCATGTTTACAATATGGGTCATAACCTCATAACCTTGGAGGATAATTACAATCTGTACTACTAATTGTCACCTGAACACTTAAAGCAATGTATTTTCTTGTATAATAAGAAATGAATATTGAGAATTTTATACTTTTTGAAAATTAAAGTAAATGTAAACCTTTCTGGCATTCTCAGGACCACGTCCCCGGCCACATCGCGGACCACGGCGGGGATGTTGTCGGGGACGACCGTGAGTGGCCTACATTAGTTCAAAAAAAGAAGTTCAAGTAACTATTCTTTCCAATACTCTTTTAATAATGCAAATATTAATGATGATGTGACAGAGACATTTGCTAAATACTTTCACTCGGTTTATGCTGATATTCCTCCCTCATATGATACTAATGATGTTGATGATACCTTACACAAGCATTTCATAATTAATGATTCATTTACCCTGAGAAATATTGGAAGTCAGGATTTTTATGAGGCAGTCAAAAAACTAAAGCCAAAAAGAGCAGCAGGTCCTAATGAAATTCCGCCTTACATTGTTAAAGTAGGTGCGCACTTACTTGAATTACCACTGCTTCATATATATAATTTATCTATTTCTACGGGTGTATTTCCAGACCGTTGGAAAGAAGCATGTGTTTGCCCTATACATAAAAGTGGAGATAACAATAGTCTTGAAAATTGTAGGCCTATCTCAGTTATATCAGCTCCTGCTAAACTCTTTGAGCACATTATTTACAAAAATTTGTTTTTGAGGATAAAAGGATAGGAAATTTATAATGCTTTTGAGGATAATTCCCAATTAGATGTCGTCGTATATACTGATTTCCAGAAAGCTTTTGATAAAGTAGACCATAATATTTTATTATTTAAATTGTCTAAATACGGTGTTTGTGGTACAATTTTTGACTTATTAACTTCCTATTTACAAGATAGATCTTACTATGTAAAATTTAACAATATGTTTTCCACCTTGTATAAGATTAATTCAGGAGTCCCTCAAGGGTCTAATTTAGGGCCCCTATTATTTCTTGTATTTATATTTATTAATGACCTGCCCGCTGTGGTGCAGCACTCTGAATGCCTGTTATTTGCTGATGATATGAGAATATTCTGTAGGGTGAATTCTGATAAAGATTCATATAACCTTCAGAGTGATATTGGAAAAATTATTCAATGGAGCATGAATAACAAATTATATTTTAATCTTAATAAATGTCATGTTTTAACATTCAGTAGAAGAGTAGAGTTTCTAAAATTTAAATACAAGATGCAGAATTTTACCTTAGATAGAATCTCTTGCACAACTGATTTAGGAATCTTATTAGATACGGCATTTAACTTTAAGGCTCATTTGGAGAAGATAAGTAGAGAAGCACGTAGAGCACTTGGGTTTATTATTAGAAACATGACTTGATGGTAGAAAAAATTCAAAATAAATTTCTACGATTCTACATTTTAAAAAACTTAATACATATCCTGATAATAGAACAACTAGAACTGTTACCTTACGGAATGTCTTCAAGATATCATCGTTGCTTGATAGACGTGAAAATGTCGATTTATTTAATGTAACGTTCAATAAACTTCAGATTAATGTTCATAAGTTTTATACAAATAGTGCCTTTCCTTAAGCTACCGTTAACAATTATATTTTTCCCTTGTGTAATCGGAGCTCTTGATATTCTGGGTATTTAATTTGCTTTGTAAATATAAAATATTGAATGCAATGGACATGCATGTAAATAACCAATTATTATAGAGTATGTCTTTAGAGTTAATTGCGTCTATATTGTTAATAATGTTAAGTAATGTTTGATTTAATATTGTTGATATTTATTTTTGAATTCTCCCTTGTAATTAGGCGTCACTGCCTGTTTGGGTGTTTTTATAAATAAATAAATAAATTAGAGTGAAGTACTGTCTTTGCATTTATACCATGTTAAGTTTCATGAAATTCTATCGAATGGTTTCCTCAGACCGTCCCTTCAACTCTGATCAATCTGCGGACGCAAAGAGGCGAGGCGGTAAGAGGGATCACCGCCTCAGTAAAATTTTATAAAACGTGTCATGAAGTAGCTGCAGAAACAATACCTTATTCTAACAATAAGGAACTGTCACTTTGAAGACCAAAGGAAATTTTGGAGAAAATATTGTGGAATGTACCTTGTTTTAAAATATAAGAGATAGCAACACAACGAAATCCAACAATAAAACAACATCACTTATAATATAGGAGGTCAGTCACTTTACTCTAGCAACAAGAAATGGCTACTTTACAGAAATAGAAGTGTGCGAACTTCAATGAGACAGGGCCCGTAATATAATTTCTGATAACATAGGTTTTTGTTTAATTCAAATCGAATTAATACCTTTTTAAGTACCTACTGTTTTAGAATTATATTAAATCCTAATGAATTGCTCATTATATTGATTTATCTGTTTGCTTTCTAATTTCTTCATATTATTATTATTATTAAATATAGTAAATTATTAAATATCAAATACAGATTTTTATTACGTTCTCTAGACACGACACGGAAAATTATTGTTTATTGACTTCTTAAAACGTCCAGCTTATAAGGATTTTAATTAATCACAACATAAAACTTTAATACTATATTAATAGAATCCCTTATAAGTCTCAATTCCCAAGTTTTCATTAAGGTCCGCCTCATTGATTATCTACAGCCCACAAGATTACGTTTTATATCTATTTAGCCGGCGGCGGCGGCGGGACGTGGCTGACGATAACCGAGCCACCTCTATACTCCTATCCACATCATAGCGAAGACGTGCACAGAACACAAACACTCTTAAATTTTCAGTTACGGCCACTCTGCTAGCCGTCTAGCTAGTGTCTTCTGGTACTAACCGTAAACAGCATTCAGGTCATATCTTTTCCTTAATAACGTTAAATGTCAACGTTGTGTTGCGTTTTGTTCCTTCTTTCTTCATATTAGGACCATTTCTGTTATTCGTTTTTCCGACGACCGCCGCTTATTTTTCGAGATCGTTTTAATAAATCATTTCGGAAATTGGCTCGCCAATACCAGAAATGGCGTAAGGAGGCAACATCTAGTATTAAAAGCCCCCGGGTGGCGGTTGCTTGCATGTGGTCATTGCCAACCGCCTCTCAGATTGATAAACGTTGATTTATGGACTCATAAAAAGTTCCCTCGAAGCTTTCTGTGCATCTGGAAATTGCAGAAATATTGAATCTTGAGATTAAACGTGGAGTTTTTGAAGTTTGTGTTAGTTGATGGAAGCAAACTAATAAAAAATAGCTATAATTGCTAACACATTTATTAAAGTAAATTATATCAATATTATACTGCGCCTTTAGGCAAATTTGAATAAGTTATAAATTAAGCTTTGGAATTATCTCTTGATAATGCCATTTCTACTAATTAATGCGTCTTTCACAAATCCTCTCCATAAGTAAATGAGAAATCAAAGAAGACCGTGCACATATAAATCTCAATTTATATAATTGCCCCAAGTAGATTTATTTATCGGTTTTCAATAAATAACTGTAACTCTGCAATAAATAATCATTTGGAAAAGAAAAATATTTATTAAATAGTTTATTAGTTTACTTACCAGCTGCTTGCCGTTTTGTAATCGAAGAATTGTATGTGCATAATCAATAACAAATAGAACAGAGTTGTTATGATTTGCACAATAATTTTTGTGGCATTACAGCGACATAGAAAACATTGCAGCACATGGCAGGTTTTGCACCTTTCACCTTTTTCTACAACACTCTAGGGAACACTCGCATTCAATTCTCTTGTAGTTACGACTGTTACGAGGTTTTCTATTTGGGCTTAAAAAACGACCAGTTATTGCGTAGCAAATTTCTTGTAGGTGAACAAGGTAGATATTCATTTTAACAAACTATGATACCTGTTGCTCCACCTGACAGAGTCTATTCATTCAACACGTAAAACTGCAGTGCGTGCACGAAATGAACAGAACGTATTTTAAGTAAATGTGAAACGTATCTAGGAGAGGACTGCCTCTATTCTTTATGGAATAGTTTTACTAATACTAATAGCATGTTTCCCCTTTCAGGTGCACTTGTACTTCTCAGCCCTTCCAGAAGACAAAGTGCCATACGTAAATTCAGTCGGGGAACGGTACCGGGTTCGCCAGCTACTTCAACAACTTCCTCCACACGACAATGAAGTCCGATACTGTCATGCACTTACCGATGAAGAGCGCAAAGAACTTAGGCTTTTTTCAGCTCAAAGGAAAAGGGAGGCATTGGGTAGGGGCGTCGTTAAACAGCTTCCTGCTCCTATGGCGTGCGATGCGGTAAGTTACAATTGCAGTCAATTATTCAATATTTGTATATTCAAAACTTATAGCTGTGTAAAAACGGCATTATATTGATTAAATTGTTAGAAGCGGTAGCTAGTATGAATGGGTTCTAAAGAATTCTATATTGATTTTAAGACAGTCTTGATTGAAATCTCTTTTGGTGCAATTAAAACATCTAGGGTACACGGTATTTTCTTATCGATACTTCTTTCTGGATGTTCTTGCACAATCCTTTCTTACCATTTGATGTGTACCTGGCAGTAGAAGGCTTCCGAGATTAATTTTACATGCATAGGTGTTCGGGATCTCAAAACGAATGGTCGCATTACTAAACCTTAACTAAGAAATGCCAAAGAAGTCGTTTTTGCATATACCAATTACGGCGTTTTCACTAATTTAAAATGTTTCTTGTATTAAACTCTATAGATAAAAACCAAAATTGATAGAATTAAAACTGGGATAAAGTGAGAGACTGTCTTTATATTAGGAGGGGGAATTAAAATGAATATATAATACAGAGAAACTGTAAAGATTAAAAAAGAATAAGAATAAATAGCTGCGAATAGAAAAGAACAAACATAAATAGAAAAGAACCCAATGAGAAAGAGTTGAAGGGAATTCAGAAACATAGAGTGCAGTAGACATGAACAAAGGAATCGAGAAAACTCATAGAGAAGTGTTGAACAAATAGAGAAGAATATATGGACAAGAGTATGAATCGAAGCAGAAGTAGGAATATAGAGGGAGTAGTTGAGAGGAATTTACTTGTACGGGAAAATCGAGAAGTCAATAGAGGAAACACAAAGGAGCACAAGGAAAGAATAGCATCGGAGAAAAAAGGAATATGTAAGATTATAAACAGGTAGATGATGATGAAGATGAGGAGTTAAACGGGATTTGGATGAATAACCACGAATACAAAGTATAAATAGGAATAGACATTAACAGAGCATCTTTCTAGCAACATAGACCAGAATAAAACATAATAAACATGAATAAAAAGGTATAGCTACTAATAAAAACGGGTATTAAATAGGAATAGAGAAGAGCAAATAGAGATGAGTTAAGAGGAACAGAGAGAATATGAATAAATGGACTTGAACAGAAATGTAGAGACAGTGAATGAAAGAAATAAAAGTGGTTAGAAAGCATGGAGGAAAATAGAAAGGGTTCACTTTTAACCGAAAAGAATAAATCGGCATGGAGAAGAGTAGACTGCAAATCGAGATGAATAGATAGGAATAAAAAGGAATATACGCGAACCAATGTATTGAGAAGAAAAGAGACAAATGAAAGGAATAGGGAGAATAGCCGAGTAGAAGGGAAATGGCAAGAGTTGAAAAGCATCGGGAAAATAGAAAGCTATGAACGGAAGAATGGATAATAAGAATAGAGTATAGTAGTATGGAGATGATAATTGTGATCGTCAAGGTTTGTAACTAAACTCAAAATTACTAAACTAAACTAGAGAGATAGTGCGATAGGGATATAACTAGGGACAATGATTTTAAGTGATCTGAACAATGATTCTGAGTGATTGAATTCTGATTTTTCAGGATTAAATCTTTGAAAAGTCAAAAAACAGAGTAGAAAGCATTTTCAAACACTTAGGCGAGTCCTCCTTGAAAATTTCAATAATTCGCAGAATAGACAGGCCAAACATTTTTATAGATTTTTGATAGGCCACATTTACCACTCTTCTCCCTTTCATGTACAAAAAGGGACACGAAGAAAGAAATAATCACCACTACGATGTCCAGAATCGGGAAAAAAAGTGATAATCAAAATATCTTTGACAATCTGCACTTTCTATTTTGTTTTTATGTCAAATTATAAAAATTCAGCATAGTAACAAATATAAAGTTTCGTTTGTTTTACTCTTATGACATCTGCAAATGCAAAACAAAAATCATTTGCAACTTTTATCTCAAGTACAAGACATCATACAGAATGACTGTGAAATAAATATTATTGAGAAATAAGCGATCATCAATAATTGTGTTATAAACTAGTCGTCAATTGTTTATCACTTTCTCGATCTCATTCTGATGATCTTTTACAGGGCTCATTTATTGACAATAAATTAATGCATATATGTGCATGTCGTTAGACCCTAACAACGCATCTCCATTTGCTTATTTAAAGAGGCTATTTCATAATCAATAATCTTTAATTCCAAGCAATTCTAATTGCTCTCACTTAAGATTTGAAAAGTGTTGAATGGCGTTTAATACTTTCGTTGTCACGACGAGCTAATACCTAAGTCTTCCCCACGGTTGCTCTAGCTAAGTGGCTCTAATGACAATTCTTTCAAATTTAAAGTAAAAGCGTTTTCCAGGATTAATGAGGCGATGTGAATGCTCTCGGGGGACGTCTCTCAGCCATTATAACTACTACATTAGCCTTCGAGCTTTCAAATGAACCTCTAATATACTATCATCTCTGCCTGAAAGAGACTCCATTTCTACAGCAGTAAGTTTTAAAAGTTTTTTTTGTAGAGATAATCTAGAAAATTATATAAATTATGTGTACGTCTCTTGAAATAATAGTACTGAAGAAACATACATTCGCTGCATTTGGACACTAAAAAAGTGGGGTGTGTGTGTGTGTGTGTGTCTGTGTGTGTGTGTGTCTGTGTGTGTGTGCTGGATTTCTGTTGCAAGTTGGAGGAGAATTTATGGCGAAAGCAAGTGCTCCCGCTTGTTGGGAAACAATGAATATAACGAGGGAAAAAGGTACTACGATAGAAATGTTGAAAATTTCGATTGCAGGAATTTCTTTTTACACTTGAAAGTGAATTATGGTCCTTGGGGTAAGTGGCTTTGAATCGATATCTCACACTCCATTGAGCTTTTACTGCAATAGGTAAGGGCTTTATGAAAAGAATAATGGAGATTGAGTTGTTACTTTACGTTGCTTTAGCGTAAATCGAGAAGGAAAAATAGATCTAGACGGTTTTAAATTAAGTCCGATTTCGAGTTTTTTAAACTACCGAACTTTATTTTCGTGATTAATCGATCAACCACGAGAACTATAATAAATTTCCAGAGCTTTGTTTTCATAATGATAATAATGCTTGAGTGTTATGCCTTGACTTCCTGGGTTCCATAAAAAGCATAATCGTGTTGCCAGCCATGTAATTAATGATTTGCTCCAGTAACCTTAGCCTGCTGATTTTAATCTAATAATACAAGGGACAATTTTATTATTCTGACAAATAACCAAGATATATTACTGAAAACTGTTCTTTTAGTATTGAGCATGTAAAATGCACATTATCATTAACTGCAGTTGCCAAATTGGCGTCCGTTAAGACGGGATAATATAATTTATTACCATTAATGTGTAACCATTAGCACCTCGATTTACATTTTATTGAACGTGAAGGGTTCTTGTTGTTCGATTGTATTATTATGGCAATTGAATGCCGGTCGGGATGGTACTAAAAGAGCTAATCACTTTGATGTTAACGAAGAAATTACGTATTTTTATGAAAATTCAGCATATATTTATAGGAATTTTTGAATTTGTAGTCCCGGCAAAAGAAACGTATAATTTCCAACATTCATAATAAATAATTATATACATTATTTTATATTCAATTAACAATTAATATTTAGTATCACTTGTATCAGAGCCTACTAAAGTCTACGCCTAATAGCGTGTGGAGTTTGACTGTGACGTCACGCTGGTAGCCGAGGGTTGACTATATTGTTCTTAAATATGCATTTATTGGGAAGGAGCTTTTTTTGTCATTTATAGATATTTATGTTTCTGTTACTTAGCAATTATTTTTTTAACATAATTGTTTAACATTATAGTATAAATGGAAATAGTTAGATTGCATTTTCACGAACAATTTAAAAATATACAAAGCTGCCCTTTTCTATAATCTATAATTTGCTTAGAAAAGTTTATCATTTTCTTTTCTGTTTTCTAATGAGGCGTGACGACAATTAGGCCATGTATATTTAACCCTAGGATGCATGACTCTTTGAATATACAAGTTTACATGACGTGGGTGAAAAATACCCACATTTGAATTACACAGATTTTATGAAATTTTCCATTTATTTTACATAAAACTGATTAACATTTCTTACAAATATAGTTAGTGTGTTCCATACATATAGGATTTTTACATTTCATACAGATTCTGTCACACTTTCGGTCTTTTTTTGTGGGGCACATGTAACAGCGTTTCTTGGTTGCACGCTTCACTGTTGTTTGAGTGGATTCGTCAATTGTGATGAACTTGGACATGTCCTCCAAAATACTCTTTTGTAGGTTTATATTCTTCGATCGTCGAATCATATACGGAAAAATTAATTTCTTTGATAAATCCTTCAAAAACAAGTACCTTTTATGTGTTTTCCCTGACTCGTACAGCGGACATTCCTCCAGGAATCGAACAAAGGAATTCAGTGCAGCAATATCTATTATGTTATACCAAACTACCATAGGCCATCTCCTTGTTTGCCTCTTACATGTGTAATTTAGGACTTTTTGGTCCATCACATCTACTCCGCCTTTTGTTTTATTATAAAAGGTGATAATTTCGGGTTTCTTTCTATTATTGTCAACTATAGCGTTATCATCGTGGAGTGTGCTCAGTAAAATGACGGATTTATTTTTTTAGGGACATAACTTACCATCGTTAATTCGTCTTTGTGTCCAAATATTGAAGAATGAACCTGCCTTTCTTTGTTGGGCTGCAGTTCCTTTGGAATGTCCCTTTTATTTTTTCTAAGTGTACCTACCCCGGTCAGCGACACGGATAGCAAGTATTCAAATAAAGGTACACTGCAGAAAAAATTATCTACCGTTATATTACGAGATGTGTGATGAATGCTTTTGGTCAGGGTTTGAACGGTGTGAAACCCTAAATTCGTTTGAACCTCAGCTCCCGGTTGTTTACCAATATAAATGGAACCATCTATGGCGTACCCTGTTTCGGATTCACACATCCAAAAGAATTTTATGCCGTATTTAGCGGGCTTACTGGGCATATATTGGATAAATGAACATCTGCCACGGAATCCAACTAATTGTTCATCAATAGTCACATTTACCTTGGGAATCATAACAGTCCTGCATCTTTCCAAAAATAATTCCCATATATATCTGATGGGAGCTAGTTTGTCGGTTTGAAGTCTTTCAGTTCTTGTTCTTTTGTCATCAAAACGTACAAATCTTCTAATATCTTCAAAGCGATTTACTGACATGCATGCTCGGTATATAGGATTCGACATTTTGTCAGTAAACATTTCTCTTACAGACACATCTGATTTCTTTTCAGCACCAGCCATAATCAGAATTCCTAAGAAAGCATTCATTTCATCCGCTTGAATATCTTGCCACTTCTTGCCTTTAGTCTCACAAACTCGCTTTGCCTCACGGTTGGTACAATTAATAATTTCAGTAACAATGTCTTCTGTCACAAACTGTTTCCATGAGTCTAACGTAGAAAAAACAGTACTCGTTTTTCTTGGACCTGATTGAAAGCGAATTAAATTTTGTGGCCGTATTTTATGTTTATTTTTCTGAGGTTTTCGCATCCATTGACTGCCATTTGGTGCTGTCATAAAATCTTCATGTACTAGTGATGCCAAGGGAATATCATCGTCAGAATCGTACTCACTCATCAGGGTCCAACGGTCTAACACTTCTTTTGCGACTCGCAGATGCTGCCATTCCTATATCACCCAACTCAAAATTGTCGGTATACAAATAAATATCCACAAGTAGTTTATTGTGTTTGAAAACCTAAAAAGAAGAGTTAACCTTTGTTTAGAACAAAATGGATCCCATTTTGAACATTTGTTATAAAATTCATTTTTGTTAAATAAATTATTTTTTCAAATAATCTTATTGTTTTCTTTATACGAATGCAAGACTATTTTAACCTACAAAAAGAAACGTCAACATTCACATCAATTCACATGAACATTTAAGTTGGAACTATTTTATATTTAGTTGAACTACCCCATTATACTCAATGAACTACTCTGATGAATGTTATCTACTGTTGCCAACTGATCAGGTGTACCAAAACAATTAAAAGTATCATTCTTAATTGATAACCCGGTATTATTTAATTAATCTAAAACCCAAATCTCTCGTTTGAATCTATAGCTAAGTCAGAATATAAATTGTAACTAAATTTAAAAGATTCGATTGATAATTTTTAATAATTGATAAATTTGTCCTTTTGAACTGTAAATATACTGCAAAATAACGTTTTATTAACGTTTGCAGTATCATTATAGCTATTTATTGCTAACTGGAAATGTTATTCGTGCATTTAAATACGACTACTTTTTATGTGTTTTATAGTCAGTACCTATCGATCTTTAGGTTAATTTTTCTAACCTAACAAAATGTTTTACCTTGTGACTAAAATGAAGGGATAATCTTTTGATCCGGAACAAGAGGTTAGACTTATTATTATTTAAGAGTGTATTAATCTTCACGGTGGTAATAAAACCCATGATAGGCCGTGTAAGAGAAAAACTGATTTAGTATTTAAGAGAGGAAGGCTCCACGGTGGTTTAAGCCCATTTGATAAGCCGTGTCGTAGAACCCCCAAACTGTTTTATTTTGTGTACACTTGCATGTTTATATTATTTATATGTGCTATGTTATTATTTTTCAGTACTTATAACACACTCTCGCTTATCTAGATATGAGCTTGCCCTATTGTTGACAGAACACCAATGCCTTTTAAAAGACGTTTTCTAATATTTCTTATTATACATAAAATGTATCGTCACACATCAACTTCTGCTGTCAATTATGATATAATTTTTGTTCAGTAGTTGTTGTGCGTTCTTTTTAAACAGGCATGTTTACCTTTTCTAGTTTGTACTTAACTTTACATGGTTGATTCAATTTACACTTACTTTTGATGTTTTATGACGTTGAGACATTTGCGTTTATCTTTTTATAAATGACTAGTATAATCACACAACTGTATCAACTTGATAAATTGTTTTATTGATCTGCATTGTTTATTGTAATCGATCTAAATAATCATTTGATCACCCATTGAACTTGAACCGTTGACGTATTTAAACTGGGCTAGCATACTTTCAAGGGGGTTTTTACAGAAATAGCCTTTTATTTTGTATCAGTTTAAATCCGTCCTCCCTCGCTTAAGATTATGAATAAATTAATAAAATAAGACAATCATATTTAACTGTTCTTTTATTTGTGTTTTTGTCTCTTTCTCCGTCCTTATGAAATAAGCTAATCGTTATCAACCTTGGTCACATGTTATAAAAAAATTAATCACAACGTAGAATCCAGTTTGCTCTTTTGTTATATTTATTTTTATAAAGTGTGTCATTTGTAAGGTTGGTAGTGCTGTGTGAACTTCCGTTTTGTTAAATATTTTAATTTTACGCGGGTATAGTAATAATAATAATAATAAACGTCTTTATTTGATACAAACAATTCACGAACAATACAAAAGTAAAAAAAAGGAAAATAAATATGACATTGTTTGCAGAAACCACAAGGCGTAGTTCAAGCTGAAAGCTTGCTCTTCCACTAAAACCGTGAGAAATAACAAAATAAAAATTTGGAGAAAAAAATAAAGTTAAGCTCGGTGCAAATTCAAACAAAATAATTTTACGAATCATACTTTGAAAATTAAAAAAGAATAAATCTAAAAAATATATAAAATTTGGGCCGTGATCGTCTAGTGGGTACTGGTAGGGACCCCGGTTCATTATAATATTTTAGAATTTTTTTAAACATTAATCGATTTCTCTGTTTTTCTTGTAAGCTTTTTTCCATGAAAAATAGTTTCCCTCAAATCCGAAAAAGCACGGGGGTTGAATGGACTTTCCTCTTTATTTTGGTTTAAGTAGGATGTGGGATTTTTAAGAAATTACTGAATTTGAAATATAGAGCGAAAAGCATTTTAGAGATCATAAATTCCTACATACTGTAGACCCTTAATAAGACACTAAATAACACCAACACACCATCAGCAGACTCATAAGATCATCAACCGTCAACGCACACTATCTTCAACAATTTTATCGAGATATCTCCAATAGTTCATAGGAATCGTTAACATTGCTATTAATTGTTATCAATTATAAACACAAACTGGTACATTAAAAATTAAACTAGATAGTGATGAATAAAATGATATTGAGAAATTACTTTGCGCAATTGTGATATAAAAAGTCGTCATCATACTGCCACATAACACCTGTCCATTTCGACAAATATTACACCTACTTTGAATACTCAAATTTTAAACTAATAGCTATGCTAATAGGTACTACCTCTTAATTCAAGAAAGCTAACCAAAAATTAACAATATCAAAGAAAATTCTTGAATTGAACTACCGGCAAGACGCTTATTTAAAACGGAGATACCTTTTGATGTTCTCACGTTTTCTCGCATGTAGAAAAATAACTAAAAATAGAATGCAATTCCTCCGTATTCTCATTGAATATAAAATAAACAGAATTAATTTTAAGAATGTATTTTTCTTACGTACGTGTATGATACTAATAGATAAAGGTTATTTTCCCGTCTGTATATAAATATGTAATACATACAACCGCCATCGAGTAGAAAAGCTCATTAACTCCAAACGGTTTTACGATTTCTTCCCTTCCATTCCCCGAATAATGAAAACCGCGGACCGCGTAATTAGTATAACTTTAATTAATGGCGTCAATCAAGAGTTGCTGGCCACATCAAATTACTTCGACGTCCCTAGTATTCGAGTTAATGGCCGATTTGCTGCCTCAATGCTAATGCTGATGGTTCCTAATCTCCGGAAACGGAACAAGACGTTGATTAAACAACGGATATCAGCAATTCCAAAGCTCTCGAAAAAATGGCTTTTGCGTTTGGTGGGGTTCTAAAGATCGCGATCGTCTTAATTTGACAAAACAAAATAATTAAATTTCTCTTAATAAAAATAATATTTATTCTTTTATCATAAATGCATCGTTTTATATCTTTGGGCCCTTAACCTTTTTGTTATTACTCCTAATTAATACAGTACTGTACTGATGAATTAATGAGTACTGGGATTTGTCGTTAAGTATTTCATTTTATTTTCTCTCAGGTTTTATTCATTCATTCGTTTTTCTCTTCTCGTGATTGTATGTTGGTGAAAGGATATTTTCCATTTTAGATAATTAATTTAAGTTAAAGATTTAGCACGTTTTGTGGGAGATGAGACTTGAGAACTGTTCTTTAGCATAAATTCAGTCACTCTTAATTGCTTTACAGTTAGTCACCGCCTACTGTTTCAGGAATTATATTAAGTGGAGTCGCATTTGGATTGCTAGTGGTCGCAATTCATTTAAAATTGCATAGCTTCAACAGTTTAATTAACTTTCCTTTTTTAATTTGTATTATTACTTTTTATTTGTTTTGGTAGTGAAGAACTGCAATTGAACGTGTGATCTTATAATTATTATTAGGAAGATGTAAGTTTCGACATTTATTACGCAACCTTCTTGTGATGTATAATTGTACAGGCAGTATTATTAATTTGAATTTAATAAATAAAATGAACTGTAAAAGTAGTTAAAAAATAACATCGGCTAGTTAATTTATATAATGTAAACTAAAGTCGTCCAGTATATATGCTACCTCTTATTATAGGAGCAGCACACAGCTTTTAAACTTTTAAGTAAATATGTAGATAATTTTCTCCATCGAGAAACGATATGTAATTACTAATTCTAAAGCAGACTCTCTTGAATGAACGTACCTACATCCCATTTTTAGTGTCTGAAATCAAACTCTAGAATATGCGTGTTATCTTTTAAAATTGAGTGATTAAAGTACACTATGCGATGATAATGATCGGACTTTGAGGATAAGCTTCTCTGGTCATTATAAAAAACCTTAGTAGAGGAAAGTAGCCTATTATCGGATACTTTTCTGTTTCGGTTTACAAAAATACTAAATTCCTACCTATCACATCTAGCTTCTGGAAAATGCTCGTGGAATAGATAATATACCATACTGTTGAAATACGTATCTCTAACTTTTCAAAATTTTTAAAAATCTTGAAGAATTCGTAACAGTGTTGTGAAATGGGTTTCCTAATATCGGATAGTCGGTGTTCCTAATATCGTACTGTCCGATATTGGGTATACATAGTAAAAAAACAATAAAAGTAGGTAAAAACTTTATTAGTAATAATTAAAATAGATACCTAGAACGAAATAAAATATTCTTGCGCCTTTAAATAACCCATTTCTTTATTTTTCACAGCGTTTACAGCTTGTTGCATAGAATTTACATCCCATGTTTTTCGTCTTTTTACTTCTGCCATCTGAAGAAAAAATACACAATAATTAATTAGATTTATGATATCTAGCAGTTAAAGAAGTAAGTAGGAGTCTCCTAATATCGGATATGCGATATTAGGCTGTCGCGACTATCCGATATTAGGACACATAACCTAATTAAATTCATTCAAATCTTTATAAAAGAGAAAACAAATTACACTAAATAATATGTATATGAAGAAGAAGACTGAAACAACCTTAATCTCATGGCGTATAATTAGTTGTTATTTAGACTTACCTTTTAAAACTATACTGACGAGAACTACACGATTATAAATATTTGAACTTCTGTTAATAAGAAAACCCTAGAGTAACGCGCTACATAAAGTCACCAGGCTCTGTAATTTTGACAGATACATACAAATCCCGCTTACTATTGATTACCGTGCAAACCGATATATGGAAATTATTATTTTCTGAAATATGCACCTGTCCGATATTAGGAACATATGCGATAATAGGCTACTTTCCTCTAACATTTTTTGATTAAATGAACTTGAGAATTTCGAAAATTTTGATTTGATTGAAAATATGAAAATATTAATTATATACACGGTGATTTACTACTTAATGATTGGACTTTGAGGATAAGCTTCTCTGGTCATTAGAAACATAAAACCATCATTTAACCAAATTATTGTTTTACTAATAAAAAGTGGAGTGTCAGGGTTTTGCATTTCATTAGTCCCTGAACTTGACCGAAGATTTAAAAACATAATAAAGGTTGTCGGTCGGGTTGTTTGGTGTATTGCTCATACAGCTGTGCCAATTAGTCGCAATTCTTAGGAATACTCATATATCTACAGTGATAATTTTATTGATTTTCACTAGAAATCGGTATCCTTTATTTATTACATAGTATGTACTTTCTGGGAATATATATTATTTTAAATAGAAAAAGTAGGAAATAATACAGTACAGCATGCCCAAAAGATAACACAACTGGCACGCGGTTATCTTAAACAAAAATCTAATAATCAAAACACATAATACTACTAATAGAATACTAAATTACCTTACAGCGAATTTTCGAAAATATCTTATTTGATTTACTGTAAACAAAATTAATACGAAAATATTTTTTTATTCGCATACCTCCTTGTATTACACATATAGGCTAACGTACCGTTTAAAAGAATATGAAATTGTCTTACAAATCAGAAATCACAAAACAAAAATACCGTTTTTAAAACATAATATCAAACAAGAGGTCGTTTCTTATTTATTTATCTGTTCGTATTCAATGAAACACTTAGCCAAAATATAGACGGGTTATTACTTTATTATGCTAGCTTGCACATTCTAGAAAACAAGTAGTATTATTTATCACCTTGAACTTTAAAATGTGTCATGTGCATTCATACTATTACATTTGAAAACATTAGGCTGAACTTCGATGCTGATTTTTTCCAAAAGTATAGAGTACGAGAAAAATGGTATATAGGAATTTTATTTCTTTAATGGTTGGCAGCATTGGCAAAGTCTGACTATTTCGTAATGGGACACCGTGTATAGACGAACAACGGTATTATAAGCTGTACGTAAATACACCAGGGCCGTTTTGAATGCAGAAACACAACAGCACTGATGAGTAAAAGGTAAAGGGCCTAAAGCTGATTTATTAACCGTTGAGACATCTGCATACATTAATTGGATCTATCTATTTCATGTAATCAAAAAACATTTTGAGTTTTCTTTTTCTGTAATGAATAACTTGCTAGATTCAGAAATTGCCAAAATTATGGGTATTTACAAACCTCAAATGTAACACCCAGAAATTATTTTTCCCATAAAGTATTTACGCATTTTCGTTGTAATATATCAATGTTAGTAAATATACCGAAATCCGTTATTTAACATACCGCTATTAAATGCGTTTTTACACAATGGCTGTATTTTATTCATAATATGTGCCTGAGAAATTCGTTAAACTGTCTATGTTGTAGCTTCAAGGTATTACATCGTAAATCCTACTTCATCTTTGTTCTCCTCATCCAGGCGCACCATTTGCTCCCGACAGATTTATTAAAGCATATGAATTTTCTCCCCTGAATGCGTGGTGGAGGTATATGACAGATTTCTCGGTTCAAGTTTAAGCGCCTTTTCTTATTACACCGTGACTTTCAGAATCCTAACGTATTCTACACAAACTACAAGTTTGTTCTTGTTAAATTCGGATATAAATGAATTGTATAATATATCCTCCTTTCATTCGATAAATAGATATGAATATAAATTTCGCCGTAATTCCAACCAATTTTTCTGAATTACTCCCTTAGGTGTAATTCTTTCCGTTGGTCACGAGTTTAATTACATTTTTCCGCCTGCAGTTGTTTCCTAATCTCTTGAGATTCGAAATAAATACTCTTCAAGAATTTCATTGCAGAACTAATTACCAGACTTTTCATTATTACTTTTGTTTTTTTTTACAGATGCAAGTTTAAATTTCCTCTCACGAAAATGGTAGAAATTAAATTTAATACTTACTTTTCTGTCTGCATAAAAATTATAAATAACACTCATCATTTTTATTTCAGTGTGAAGAACCGCTTTCCACAGGAGACATTTCAGTATTCGCATCAAGAGCGGGACCTAACACATGCTGGCACCCTGGATGTTTCACCTGTTGTGTCTGTAGAGAACTTCTTGTTGACCTTATTTATTTCCATAAAGACGGACGTTTATATTGTGGGAGACATCATGCTGAAACTATCAAACCGCGATGCTCAGCTTGCGATGAGGTAATTCGTTTTCTACATCTAGTTAACAAAATTTCTAACTTGTATCATTCGTGAACTAACAGATATTTTATTATATTTACAGATAATTCTAGCCGATGAATGTACAGAAGCTGAAGGAAGAGCTTGGCACATGAAACATTTCGCATGCTCAGAATGCGAACGACAATTAGGAGGGCAACGTTACATCATGAGAGACGGCAGGCCGTATTGCCTTCATTGTTTCGATGCCATGTTTGCCGAATATTGCGACTCCTGTGGAGAACCGATCGGTGTGGATCAAGGGCAAATGAGTCACGAGGGACAGCACTGGCATGCTACAGATCACTGCTTCTGTTGCCATACTTGCAGGACGTCCCTTTTAGGAAGGCCGTTCTTGCCACGAAGAGGTGCGATTTATTGCTCGATTGCCTGTAGCAAAGGCGAACCTCCAACGCCATCAGATAGTTCCGGTCCAGGCACTCGTTTACCTCGTCAACAATCTAGAAATAGACCACCACGTCCGCCTTCTCCTAATGGTTCGAGTACACCCCCACCATCTCCGAGTAGACGACCGCCACCATCACCTGTAACTTCCTCCCCATCTTCACCACCTGGTTTGCCGCCTAGTGGACAATATTCACGTCATAATAGTTTACCAAAGTGTTCTCCTCCACTTAGATCGCCAAAAATGGGAAGAAGAGCTCTTCAAAGGTCACCAAAACCAACAAGTTCTTCTATTCCTACTACACCAACTCCTTCAGACTCTAGTATTACTGTACAAATAGAACATTTACAAGTACAAAATGAAGAATCCATCACAAGAGGTCTTCAGTCAGCACCACAAAGTCCCGGAGGAAGAGGATTAGATCGTGTAGTTTTAGAAAGAAACTTGGAAAGAATTTTAAATGAACGAGGGGGCCAAGGACACTCTTCAGATTTAGAAAGATTGCTTCATGCACGAGACAGAAGTAGAGAGCCTTTACATCTGGCCGACTTAAGTTTAGACGATTGGCAACCAAGGAGTGTTAGTGATGGCAATCAAACTACTGATAGTAAAACTGATAATGGTTCTGTAGAAAAGGATAATAATAACAGTTCAAATGAAGAAGTTCCTCCTCATGCTTCATCAATGCCAGAACTAGCAGTACCAGGTTCAAGCGATTCAACACCTGGAAGCTCTACAACACCCGGCTCTCCATACAAAAAGAGTAAAGGACTATTAAGTGTTCGTTTTCAAGGCGACAATGAAGCATTTGAAGCAGATGAGGGTGATTCAGGTAGTATGGAAGCAAAACGATTTCCACGAAGTCGAAGTTATTCTGGTAGAACAAGACATGGTAATAGTTTGGAAAGGAGAAGACCGAGAAAAACAACTTCAGAGAGTCAAATGGCGGCAGGTACTAGTCGACACAATGACGATGATGCCTCTAGTTATTGTTCAACATGTTCATCAAGTTCATCTAGTGATGATTTGGATTATCAGTTACCACCACGAAGGGCTTATGGTGGAGTTAGAATTTCTTATGTTCCTAATGATGCACTAGCTTGTGCTAGAAGAAGACAGGCGGCAGCTGGACAAAAATCACCAACTAAAAAAGGGAATAGTATTGATGATAAAGACAAAAACTGCATTATATCATGATGTTTTTTATTTGAATTTATCAATGATGCCTTCCATTATATTTGTAATAAATGTGAAGAGAAGCATTAACTATTACTATAATGTATCCAGGGTATTTGACAATTTTGTAATAGTTTTTAGCACTTTTGCCTTTTGAATATTTAAAAAATGCTTGAAAAAGAAATTTATAAAAATTTATACACCTTTTGATAAGTGTCGGATGTGTAATATTATTGTTTCTTTTTTGATTTTAATATGGATTTAAACCCACCATATACGTTGCCGACGACGTCGGGGACGTGGTCCGGATAATGACGGAATGTTTAAATTGATGTAATTTATTGCATAAAGTTGCACTTCGAGCTGGTTTGTATAATAAAATTATAAGTATCGTGTGTCTTTATTGAAATGTATATCCTGTATATAGGACATGAAAGAAATCATTATTGAGTTGATGACAAAATGTCTACTGAAATCTCTTTCTTTAATTAGAAGTATTTAGTATTATCCAGTCAATAATGTCTTTCATTGTAATGAAAGCGTTTTAACGAAATACTATACTTATAGTTTTATTATACAAACCATCTTGAAGCCCAACTGTTTATGCAATATATTACGAAGAATATAAACATTGCGTCATTATCCAGACCACGTCGCCGACGATAATGTCGCGGAATACCGTGTTTTGGTGGGTTTTACTTTTGATAACTTGATGAAATATCTGTATTGGATGTACGTACTTATACCAACTTATACCACATGGGCTTTTATATGTAAACATGACAGCAAACATGTATAATTATTGAAATGAAACTAATGTATGTCTAAAATAGCAAAATATAAAATGACAGAAGTATTATAATAACATTTAGCAAGACATTCTTGATTTTAACATTGTTACAGACCTGGGTGTTATACTTTCTTTCTTTTGATATTGACAAATAACAAATGACCATCAATTGGGCATTGTTATTGTAATAAGTGTTTTTCATACTACTTTTCTTTATTACATGTTAACTTATTTTTATTTGTTATTAAAAATGTAAATATTTTGTTAGTAAAAAGAATCTAAACAAGGTTAGTAATAATAGTAATACTGACAGATTCAATAAACATTCGAAACATTTGTGAAACAAGTTGACACAGAAATTTTTTTAGTTATGTTTATTAAATTATTAATTTAATACAATTTAGAACTTCACAAATAAAATGTCCCTAAAATTAAAAACAATTTTACAAAGTTGAACTTTGTAACAAAGTTTTTGGACAAACTAGTATCACAATAAATTGACTTTGTAAACACTTTGTAATAGATAGCACATTGAAAAACAAGTGTTAGAAGGACCATTATTGCAGTAGAAGTAGGAAAGTATGAGTATTAGAGCTGTTTTACACATCCGATTTTTTATGCGAAATTCTTACCCAAATTTTTACTGAAATTTTTCAACAAAATTTTGGTAAAGAAACTTTGACGTGTATAAAAAGAGCTGTTTACATGGTGTATTACACATGGCAATAAGAATCTCCTCAAAATTATTGTCATACGCACGCGTGTTTGCGAAGCAGTTGGGCGTTCATTGTAAACACAGATTGACGTCATATAAAAATAGTTGGTGTATTCAGAAAAATTTTTACTATACCTTGTACGTAATAAAAACATTGTTAATAAATATGCGTGATATTTTCATGCCATTTGTGTTAAGAGTTTTAAATATATTTTATATACAATTATAAATAGTTAATTCACTTTTATTTTAGGATACAGTACAATTTAATATTAACTTATAACATACAATAACAAATTTAACGAATTTCGGACCTGTTACTGTAATAGCAATATGGCCGTTCGCGTTTTGTCCACTTCAATAAATAAAATAAAACTAAAGACATTTTGCGCACCTAGCGATTAAATGTTCCTTGATTTTTAGCTTTATTATCATTACATGGTTGTTTTAATAATATTTTACAAAGCAAATAACCATTTTTAAAAACAAAATAAACCGATGTGTAAGATGTGTTGCATGTCAACTGCGAGTGTTTTGTGCACACTTTTGCGCGTGGATTACTCGCAAATTTCTAAAAGTTTAAGAATTGTTTCAAAGTTTTATTGTGAAATTATTCACAATAAATTTCGGAATAAAAATGCTGTATTACACGTCAAAGTTTCTTTATCTCAACTTTGTTGAAAAATTTCAGCAAAGATTTGGGTAAGATTTTCGCATAAAAAATCGGATGTGTAAAATAGCTCTTACAATTAGACATTGTGATATGTGTTTTTTATACTATTTTCCCCGCATTCATTTCATTTATCACACACTCATTTACTTTTATTTATTATTAAGCCTGGATCCCATTACTCGTGTATTTGGCAAATACTCAAATATTTGTCAATTCAGCAAATATACAAATGAACATTTGTGTAACCGCTCCCACTACTTGTATATTTGGCAAACGTTTGTACTTGAAGATATACATTTTTAAGGGATATATTTGTCAAGTCATAAAAGTCTTTGATTTGTGTTATATTTACCGACAACCGACGGGAAAGAACATGAAGAACAATTGTACGAGTAACCCGTTCCCACTACTTGGCAAATATCCACGAATGACGAATGTTTGTCAAATACACGAGTAATGTGATCCAGGCTTTAGAAAGGTAAATAGTTTATTAGTAAAAAAAATCTAATATGTAAGTATTATTAAAAATAAATTTTCATTTGCTGTAATTAAAATATATAAACATATAAAATTCGTTAGGAATAGCAGCAATTAATTGAAACAGATAAATAAAATTTGAGAGGCACAGAATTTCAAACAAAACACACCAAGACTATTTTTTCGCCCTCACCTTCTGCTTCTCAGTAGGGGAGGCTTTGTCTGAGAATTTGATTTAGTTATTTCAATTCATTGCTTCTATTACCAAAAAAAGTTATATGTTTATATCTAAAACGCAAGGTTACTAAAACTTACAGATTCAGTAAACATTCGAAAAATTTGTGAAATACAGTTGAAACACATACATTTTTTTGATATTAAAGTTCAACTTTGTAACACTGTTTTTGGCTCAACACAGTGTCACTTTGTAAATGCGTACTAGGAAAAAGTCATTTATGATTGTAATGTTATACCATAAAAAGAATGGAAGATCAAAAAACTATTGTTCTAGTCCTGTTAAATGATGCTTAATGTCTTGCTTAAAATATTTATCAAAAAAGAACATTTTAAAGAAACTTATGTTATTTTTTTTTTAATGGAGTAAAGAAATTTTGTTAATTTGGCAATGATTTTTATTTACATAGAGAGTACTATCAATCTTATGATGTGAATTTTCAGATTTCAAGTAATGAATTATTAAGTAATAATACTTCTTAAGAATTTTTATACAGCAATACCAATGTAGTTATGTATAATAGTGTATTTATTATATAAATTTTAATATAAATAAAAATAGCCTTGTAAAGTTTGTAAATATGTATTAACTTTCAGTTTTTAATAAATATACATGAAATTTTAAAAATTATTTTATTGATTAGTTTTTTTTTCTTCTCTATATAGATGTGAGAAAATCTTTCAGGGTACCCTTTGCCTTTGAAGTTGTTCCATATTGTATAAAAAAAATATCTGCCAAAATTTGGTTGCTCTCTGATATCCAACTGAGGAATGTACTGATTTTTAATTGAAATCTTGCATAGAGCATATTCAACAATTTGATAACAACCAAATCCTGTAACTTTCTTCCTGCTTTTGCGGAAATAATTTAATTAACAAACACAGGACAGGTTATAATTATAATATTTCCAATGGGAAAGTAACACTATTGGAACATCTATATTTCTACGTGCTTTAAAAGAAATCTGATGATATAAAAATTTAATATAGTTTGGCTTCAGACTAATTAGGATTGACAGAGATTTTGCTAAGAAGGAGTATGAGTGAATTGAAATGCATTCGTGACATGAGCGTTGCATTAGTAGAGTAAGGGAAGTTCCCACTTAAAGTCGAGCTCGACTTTGGACCCCTCTGAGATATATATATATATATATATATATATATATATATATATAAGAGAAAGTTAGTTGCAGCCGTATACACGTGTTTCGCACTTATTAGTGCTCATCAGTACGGCATAGCAGATAGAAGAAATAGAATTTAAGCAACAAACTAGAAACAATGTATAACACAAGGTTTCACAGATAGTAGCCAACCACACATTTGTAGTTTCGGCTCGAAGACATTGAGTTTTCAATGCAACAACAAACGTCACTACGGAGGTAGCTATAGCCACTACCGTGAGACAACCTAATCCCAAAACATATCAACATGAATAGAAAGATTAATGCGCGTATATAAACATATAACAAAGGGATAATAATGGGAATTCGCGCAAGAGATTTATAAGAGAAAGTTAGTTGCAGCCGTATACACGTGTTTCGCACTTATTAGTGCTCATCAGTACGGCATAGCAGATAGAAGAAATAGAATTTAAGCAACAAACTAGAAACAATGTATAACATAATGTTTCTAGTTTGTTGCTTAAATTCTATTTCTTCTATCTGCTATGCCGTACTGATGAGCACTAATAAGTGCGAAACACGTGTATACGGCTGCAACTAACTTTCTCTTATAAATCTCTTGCGCGAATTCCCATTATTATCCCTTTGTTATATGTTTATATACGCGCATTAATCTTTCTATTCATGTTGATATGTTTTGGGATTAGGTTGTCTCACGGTAGTGGCTATAGCTACCTCCGTAGTGACGTTTGTTGTTGCATTGAAAACTCAATGTCTTCGAGCCGAAACTACAAATGTGTGGTTGGCTACTATCTGTGAAACCTTGTGTTATACATTGTTTCTAGTTTGTTGCTTAAATTCTATTTCTTCTATCTGCTATGCCGTACTGATGAGCACTAATAAGTGCGAAACACGTGTATACGGCTGCAACTAACTTTCTCTTATAAATCTCTTGCGCGAATTCCCATTATTATCCCTTTGTTATATGTTTATATACGCGCATTAATCTTTCTATATATATATATATATATATGAAAAGAAATGAATGAAATGAATATCCCTTTGTTATATATATATATATATATATATATATATATATTGGTTTAATCGACGTTGTCGGACCCGCTATATGATAGGGTCGTTAGTAGACCCGCATTTTTTTATTTTTAAAATGTGTATATTTTACATAATATTGATCTATTTCTGATAAGCAATATTTAAGATCCTCGAGGGGTAAAAATATATGAAAAAAAAATATTGGTGATATTTGACAGTCGTTCTTGAACCCGATACATATTACAGTGTTTACAGACCCATTTGTATAATTTTAAGCAAGCCTACCTACCCTACCGAACCCAGCAACGTTGCCGAATGTATCAGAGATAAGATTACGATTGACGTAATGATTTCGGGATGCTAAGCACATAAGTGATCTTTATTTTTGATGATTTGTTCGTAAATTCCATAAATAACCTTAAACGCAGAAAAATTAACGTTTTCCGTAAAACGATGTAATTCTGAAAATTATTATTAACGTGAGAAAATAGCATTGAGCCTCTTTTGTTCTAAAATACATAAGGTTTATGCAAATAATTGTTTTTTAATAATTTGTTTTTAAATCATTTATTTTAACATGATTATTTTTGTTTACAAGAATACAATTAAAAGTTTCGAAGACACGTCATGTATATGTGTTTTGAAAAAATAAATGTTATAACCAAATCTTTCGACCTCCTGAACATTTTACTGTTATGTTTTTAGCACAAATGAACAGTTTCTAAGATATGTATATTTTAATGCCACGGTAACAGTTCAGTCAAATTAGTAAAAATAGAGGGGAATTGAGGTAGATCCTTGGATTTTTGATAGGCCTTCTTTGTGATATGTTAAATAACCCCTTAAAAGTTACTACTCAAAAGTGGTGAACCAGAGAAGCTGATGAGGGTAAGCCATGTCCCCAGATGATTTTTACTGTTTTTTTCAGAAACTATTAGGTTTATCAATATGGAGCCAGTTAGGTAAAATAGGATTTTATTTAACTTTCATACCAAAAAGCTAAGAAAACTTTGTGCATGTTGTCTTGTTTCTGTGTAATCGAAAAACGATCATATGTCACACAGACAAATAATTTGTATCGGTACATATTATACGAGAAGCTTCGAGCATAACTTTGTGTGATTTGATGTTCATAATGAAATAGCTATGGAAATCTCGTTGAGCATCGAACGCGATCCTGGTTCAGTCTTTTTCTATCTCAGCATCTCCAGCAAAATCTACGAGGCGATATTATCATTATTATTGGGGCTAGTCATATGGTACTTCTCGTATTGGCAAGATACATTTTAGGGGTATACACTGTACTAATCAATCTTTTTACTGAACCTAAAACGTACAGGGTACTTCAGGGTTTTTGGATCTCTCTTACTTCGTTCTTTATATTGATATTCTTTTTTTTCTTGAGTGGTTTTTGTTTTGGAATTCTAAGTTCACGACTTAATTCCACGCCTGCTTTAAAATGTAGCTAGATATTTAACATTAAATGGGACTTCACCCATTTTACATGTAGGATATCTCGAGCAGATGATGTCAATTCCTGAGGGCCAATGCCTTTGATCAAAATAGGCCATTAAGCACAACATATCCGTGTTCAAAAATAAAATGTTATAAAGCTATAGACCTTCAAAATAAAAAAGTCAAAAATGCAATTTGGATAAAATTTTGTGTTCAAGGACAGTTGTTATTAGAACATACATTAGTGTTATTTTGTGCTTGTGGTAGCTGTAGCGTACCCGCTACCGCTAGATACGGAATTCTGTGCTAGTGATATGTTTAATGAATGCACCATTGAATGCAAAATTTAATTCTTCACAAAACAGGTATACTTGACCCAAGTCGAATAGTGACAAGTCAAATAATGCCCTATAAAATGCAGAAAGAAAATAAAGGTAAAACGTCATGCAGTATGACGTACAAACGAAGTAAGAAAGATTTCAAAACAAGGTGAAATGCCCTATACGTTTCTATAAAATAATTGTCCAGTACAGGGTATTCTCCTAAAGATATTCTTTTTACTGCAAAATTATCATAATACTACAACCAACAATAACAACAACATCGCTTCATGAATTTTGCAGAAGTGATGCTAAGGTTGCACTGCGAACTCAACATTTTTTTTCTTAGCTAAATACTTGATGACGAATACAAGATCGCAATAAGTTATCTTCTAAAGCTGCTCCGTCAAATGTATTGGTAGAAATTGTTGGGCTACATACAGGGTGTTTTACTCAACTTTCGTATAAATTGCATGTGTGATAGTATTCATCAATAGGAACAAAAAACTCTTTTTGTTTTTACGCAAATCGACAAAAATTTGCTAAAAATGTCAACTTTTGGGAACTGCTGGAAATTATAGTCAAAACAAACTGCGACATCACCTAGCAGCAGCTGCGTTAATGTATCAGATAGGCACATCCAGCTCCAAGTGTGATTCTTAGACCAGTGACCTGCTACCCACTTTTCAAAAACCATTATTTCTTCGGTTATTATGAACGATAGACACTAATGATTTTCAGCTTTTTTGTTGCATTTTATATGTACTACCACCTATTCAGAGGATACGAATCTTCCATCCAAACCAGTCCATAAACCTAACAGTTTTTGAAAATAAAACGACAAAATCCATCTGGGGGCGTGGTTTAATATTGATATTTTACAAGGTTCAGGATATTATCTACTCGTAAACATGAACAAATCAAGCATAAAGTCATTTTCAAGTTTAGCTGACCAAAATACACTACATTTGATTAGTTTAACCTAGATTAAAAAAATAGCAGTTTCTATTTTTACTGTGCGTTTGTACAGTTACAAGAAAATTATCGAATGTTCGATCCTACTTTCTGTTTAATGAATTTGAAGGTACAAAACAGTATACACTATATGGTGGTTAAGTGCCTTTAACAGAAACGTCGAAAGGTAACGAAGAAAAGAAGAAGTTTTTTCAAACCTTGCTCAATTTCGTTATATTGCACTTGTTTTAAATATACCAGGCGCAAATCATATTAGTCCACCCAGTTTCATTTTTGTTAAAGAACCTCCCACAGAATTTATTCCGTTTATCTTTTGTTCTATGAGGTGGCCGTTTCTTGTTGCTATAGTGAAGTGCTGCTACTGCATCTACCCCATACCAATGTTCATGAAATTCAATTGGGGGTTGCAACATACACTGCCCCTCCGAACCTTTTGAGTGCCCTGTTTCCATTAAAAGTTCCATTAAGTAATCTTACAAATTACAGACGAGAAAGTTTTCCTTCAGCGTTTTAGCAAAAAAGTCACAAATGATGCTCAACTTAGTTCGCCCATTTTAATTTTTGATAAAGAACACCACGATTTTTACCCTGAATGGTCTACGACGTTGTTATTTATTGGTGGTATATAGTACATATCGTCGCCGTTAATGCATATGAACATAATTCTTTGAAATGTTGTAACTAGCAATGTTGCTAGTTGCGATTTCAAAGAATTCATCATGCCATCTGTAACAAAGTTTTTATAAGCATTTAAACCGCGCTCCTGGAAAATTGCTAGAAAATAGTTCCGCTAGTATGTATTAACGTCGACGATATGTATGAGTGAGTACTGTGATCCAGTGATATGTATGTGTGCGTGTAGTATCCAATGCAACGAATATAAACAATTCAACAAACAGAAAATAATTCAGAAACCAAATAGTTCAAGCATTCATTCTCTCATCTTAACAGTAAAAGAATAAAGCATTCATTAACCACAAACAGTCTTTCAAACAAACAAACACAGAAGATATTACATGTGGTGACCGCCGACTTTAATTGAACACGCAACAATCTGTCAAGAAACTTACTCTTGCAAGCATACCATTCAAGATACCAGGATCCTATTTATGAAGCAGATGTCGAGAAGTCAATTAGCATAATTTCAGTAGAGAACCAATACTCTCTCAGCACCACCACTACCTAGTTACTAGGTTACTACCACTACTAGTACATGGAGCAGTTCCATCGCTGAAGTCATAATCTATCTGAAGTCACGGTTGTATAAAGTTTTTTTCTGTTCTAAATTTTTCTGCCATCAAAGCAGACTATCTACAGCATTTAAAGAAAGTATTTCAACGCCTATATCATTACGGTTTACTATCAAATTAAAAAAACCATCTTTGAAGCCAAAGAACTAACTTGTCTCGACCACACAGTGAACAGTGATGGAGTTACGCCGCAAATTTCAAAAGGAGAAGCTATTCATAACTTTCCAATCCTTAGAATGCAACAAGAATTATGCCATTTCGTTGGCATAGATTGTCGATTTAAACCTGAGCTAAACCTATTTATTCCAGAAAAAGTTTCAGAACCCTACAAGAAACGCACACAGCAGTGCGTCGCAAAACGTATAATTATAAATCAGTTGTTGTGAACTTCAATAAACGGTCGTATCAAAAATTCGTTACTTCGTGTGATCGGGAACACAGGGAATACATAGCAGATAAACTCGGATGCAGCCCATTACAAATCCTTCTTATCTTTTTTTGTGCCGTTTATGTATAGAACGTTCGCAATTACTTTTTGTTACCTGTTAGACATATTTGTGTACATACATTTACTATTTTCCTTTTATGTTGCATATACGATTATTATCCAACCAACAACCTACAAGTCCAACAGAATCCTCATACGTTCCTCTTAGGTTAGGTTTTGTAGTTTTTAGTTATTTACATTTTGCAACGAGCCCTAAAATTTAGAATCTGCTGTCTTAATTTTAACCGTTTTCAATTATCTCATTCGATTCTCACGTTATTCTTATTATAATAATATAATAATAATAATTACTACAACCCATAACCTAAACCAAGGCCCCAGAAGCTATAAGCTTGTGCGGGAGGGAGGGGGCGATTATTATTATGTAGGCCCAATGTGCGGCTGCAGCCGACTTATAGATGGAACAGCGCAAATCCCACATTTGTGTTACAGCTAAGGAAAACTGCAGAAAACCTTAACCAGATCTGCCAGCGCCGGGAGTCGATCCCGGGCCGCTTGGGTGAAAGTCCGGCACGCCAGACATTACACTACCAAGGCTGTTAATTAGGTATTAGGTCATTTCTATAGGTTAAGTTCTTATCATTGTAACGAACATTAACATTAAGAGCCCTGTACTAACTTTAATCAATTGTAAAACCAGCCAAAGAAAAAACGCGGTTTTTTACGTATCTATCAAGTTGCTTTACAATCACAACCGCATCTTATGCGTACATTTACTAGTTCTTTCCAATCCTGTCCTCAAGCAAACTGATGGAGACTTTTTCTGCTGGAAAGATTCTAAAAAACAAGGGAGCAATAAATGTGATGATCACCGTTGCCTTGGATACTTTGTAGTATCACTCAATAATAACTGTAAATGCAAAAGTGAAAGAAAAATATGAAGAATATACAATACAACACAGAGACATGAGCAACTTCAATGAAATGCAATTTCAATTAGATCTAATGGATCAACCATGGAATCCGGACTGTACAAACACCAATCAACTAGCAGAAACATTAGTTAAAACCATAATGGACACACTAAACAGGCATGCTCCAACTGTTAAAAAAACCATTAAATGCCAATGGAGTTGTAAGCGTTGGTGGATCCCAGAAATAGCCTTGGAAATTGAAGAAAGGGACAGATTATATAAAAGAGCAATCTTTACACAAGAAGAAAGTGATATGAATAGGTATAGACAACAAAGAAATGGAATTTTTAGTTTGATCAGGAACCACAAGAGAAATTATTATCAAGAAAAATAGATGATATGAAAAACAACTCTACAGAAATGTGGAAAACTTCATGCAAATGAAAACAAATTGCAGAAAAATTCAATATTTACTTTATTAACAGCATACAACAAATTATTACATTAACAAATTTAACCCAAATTGAAACTGATTTATGCCACATTAATTTACATCAATGCAAGTTCGAAAAATTTTTACCAAAAGAGTTTTTGGAGTTAAAAAAATTATAAACAATTTACCTAATAAGAATAGTAGTGTCGATGGTATTACAGTAAAGATTCTTAAATTAGCTTTCAATGTAATAGGACAGAGATTTTTGCATCTAATTCAAATGAGTCTAGAAAGTGGATCCTTCCCAGAAACCTTGAAGACATCCCATATTATCCCCATTGAGAAAATAACCAACACTAACAAATGTGAAGAATACAGACCGATCAACAGGGTGCCAACTTATGAAAAATTATTAGAGACCGTCGTAAATATCCAGTTTCGTGACTACATTGAAGTGAACAAACTGTTAACACCTTTTCAATCAGGGTTTCGAAAAAATAATTCATGTGAAAGTGCAATAATCAGTGGGCAATAATCATCATGCAATCAGTTCTTTTGAAATGGAAAAATGCTATTTACAAGAAGAATGTGATAGGTGTAGTTTTTCTAGACTTTAGACGTGCTTTTGAGACTATTAATAGAGATCTATTATTATTTAAATTAAAAAGATATGGGTTCGGCCCAATAGTTATAAAATGGTTTAGTGAATATCTCAAAAACAGATTTCAAAAAACTAGATATTTAATAGTACATCTTCAGCTACCTACCTTTGGCGTTCCACAAGGAACTGTATTAGGCCCTGATTTATTTGTACTATACATAAATGATATTGTTAATGTAATTAAAAAATGTAACATTCAATTATTTGCAAACGACACTTTAATATATTTTATAGGAGATGATGTTGAAAAAGTAATAAATATCATCAATGATGAATTAGTAAATGTATATAACTGGTTAGGTAAAAATAGTCTTTCTTCAAATGTAACTAAAACAAAATTCATGATAATAAAAAATAAGTTTAACGAAATTGATACATCTAGTCATGTGGGAATACAAATTAATAGTCAAAAAATAGAACAAGTTTATGAGTGGAACTACTTAGGCGTAATAATAGATTGTCACTTAAAATTTTCTAGTCATTCGAACTATGTTATGAGTAAAGTTGCAAAAAAAGTAAATTTCATGGGTAGAATAAGCCAAAATCTTAGCAAGTGGTCTAAATTATTACTATATAAAACAATAATACTTCCCCATTTTAATTATTGTGCTAGTATACTTTACCTCCTAAATAATACTGAAATTAACAATCTTAAAAAAACAAAATTGTGCGTTAAGAATAATATTAAAATGTAGTAGGTATACTAGCATAAGAAGAATGTTGCAAATTACATCTTTGTTAAGTGTTAAGCAAAATATATTTTGTAATACGATGATAATAATATTTAAAATAAAAAACAGAATATATCCAGAGCACATTTTAAATGAATTACTATTCGTAGAATCTTCGCTAATGTAAAAAACAGTACATCTTTAACATTATTTAAGAAACAGTGTAAAAAATATGTAATAAATTACATTAATATTTAAGAAATTATAATGTATTGTATGGAATTTATCTAGTTATATGCTATAAATAAAGTATATTATTATTATTAATAAATATTAAAACCTTCAATCTTTCAAAGCCAGAGAATTATTTATAAATGTGAAAAGAACTTGCATACGAGCTGATGTAATTCTTACGTCACTTTTCTCCATGAAATATTAAATGCGAGCTATTATAACCAAACGTTTATAAAACAAAGCTTAACATATGCGTCATGGCAATGTTGCCAGATCCAGGGCTTAGGAAGTCTGTAGAACATAGCGGGTTTGATAGCGTCTTGTATAAAAATATACGATATACACTTGAGAAAGGCGCGACGCCCCCTATAGTTCATTGTGATGAACTACGATTGTATAAAACTTTTTACAGACCCTACTTTTCCAAACCCAAATTGTATATTTTTTTATTGCAGTTTTAGATAAAGTTTATCATGTAGACCTCGAAAACATAAGAGAACGTTGCCAGACCCAAGCCCGGGTCTGAGAGCGTCGAAAATGGTCCGACAAGTCGGTAGAATATAGCGAAACGGGTATGTATAAGCGGTTAAACAAATATATATATATATATATATATATATATATATATATATATATATATATATATATATATATATATATATATTGATAAAGGGTACCTTGTCACCTCCAAAGTAGATACCCAGCGTACGTTGTCACCTCATATATAACGAGGTGACAACGTTTTGCCCTTTTTTCTACTGTATAAGCATATAGATGGTGTTAGAAGCCTAAATTCAAATTTTTGTCTGGAGGTGATAACGTCATACTGATACTCACAAGATTAATTTTTAGTTCAGCTGTAGATCGCTGGCGTTGCCGTCGCTCTTAGTTGTATAATTGCCAATACGATGTCACCTCCGCCTGTATATGTAGTTTTTTGTACCATGTACGGTACGTTGCAGGCTCCACAGTTTGGCAACGTCGTATACAAGACCTTAACCATTCAGGTATACAGAATTCCATCGAAACTCATACATCTGGCGTGGTTTGGACCATTTCACGCTACATAAATTTAAACATACTTTTCTGGGAATAGTAGCTGCATTTAAACTAATATTTTTAAGGGATCGCTTGAATTGTACGTCATTTTCAAATAGTTGATGATGGTTTAAAACAATAAAGTAATAATTTCTATTCCATTTAAAAGATTTTGAGTTGAAAATGACTTTCTTTGAAATACGAAGAGATTAAATAGAAAATACTTTTTAGCCGTAATTATGTATAAAAAAGAGTTCATTTTTTTACAATATGATCATTTCGGATTTTTTGGGTTATTACTATTTGATAATTTTCAGAATTGTCATATGGCATATGAAATATTCATTCTCGCACCTACAAAGAAAGATTTAACTTTAAGATTTTCTTACAGTACAACAATTAATAAATTTTTAAAGAAAAATAATTTTATAAACAGAATAATGTAACATTTGGTATGTAGTGTACAAATTTCACCAAATCCTGTTCATGAAATTTTAGCTGACATTGTAACTATGTTTACATTTTTATTTATTTATTTAATCAAATACACGCGAATCTCCCTTTATATACACAAAATTAATCCTAAAATATGCTTCAAATATAATTTGGTTACCAAAACTCATAACAAAATGCATTTTTATAATAATTATCAACAGATAAAGTTGAAATAATCAATTCCACAAACATAATGTAAATGTTTTAATAATAATTTTAAAAACAAAAAGGTTGGTTTCTGTCAAGGAAGTGGGGTATCTTGACCAATATAAGTTAATTGTTTGAAAAGAAAATCGATGAAATAGCTTTCACTTTTGGGTATGTGGTAAGAAAGAAACAAGTGAATTTATTAATTATCCTTATTTTCATTTGTGGAATTTTCGCCATCTAGTTGTATGGCTTCATCTAGCACATGAAATATGGATATTAAAAGTCAAATTACATGATTTCTTAACATACATATATATCCTGATATATATTGTTTACGTTGATTTTACCGATCTTTTTATTTGAGTATACGTACAGTTGAGGAGTTAATAAATAGGTTACATTTTTATAAATCTAGGCACTTATGTTGTTAAGTTTTGTAAATGTAGTTTATTATAAAAATGGATTAGTGGTTGCTAAGCGAAACAATAATGGTTGACTTCTTTGCTTGTTTGAACTAGCATTCATTAGCGGTAAAGGATTGTGTACTAGTTGTTTTGTTTCTCAATTACCAGCCTTGGTACTACATTAACATTCAAGATTGGTCCAAGACTAACCTTGGTTTTATTGCGATATTGGTGACATTGCTGGCTGTAGTCAGAATAGTTTTGGAGGGTCCGCAAAAGCCCTAATTTTTACGATTTTGCCGAATTTTTTCTTATTAAAAATCCATTTTTTCCGTATCTGCCTTCACGAACTATTTCCTGTAATTTTCTCACAATTTACTTTTGTGTTAAAACCTTAATTTGTGTT
Source organism: Agrypnus murinus (assembly GCA_929113105.1). NCBI lineage: Eukaryota > Metazoa > Arthropoda > Insecta > Coleoptera > Elateridae > Agrypnus > Agrypnus murinus. Next base: position 194,229,414 of record OV816026.1, read on the forward strand.
TCGGAGTACAGAGAGAGTTGGGAGGAGTGGGAGGAAGGAGTTGACGTAACGAAAAGTGTTGTTTTAAGATGCGAAATCAAATAGAGATGGAGATCAAGGGGTAAACGAAAATATCATAGAAAGATCCGGCAGTGAATCTTAATCGGATTTTGAGAAAGGCCATCAATCTCACAGAGGGTAAAACTTTCAACATTGGCATCCATCTGTGATCGAACAGGAGTATCAGACAGAGCTGCAAGACGTTGGTGTAATCTCCCAGACAGACAGAGAAAAGGTTATCGACAGGATGAAGATTGGAAGAGAGAGAACAGGACACAGAGATCAAGTTGTTTCGACAGCAGGTCACAGAGCGATCCGTGCACTTTATTATGCTAGCAGAAAGGACTGTTACCAGCACTAGGACCAAGGGAGGTGTGATTTCTCTACTTGAAAAAGGACTGAAAAGGTGATTGCAATGGATGTTTTGTATTTTTCATTCCAATGGACTTCCCTTACGCCGTCTGTACCAGTTTCTAGATAGAAAGACTACTGGGCCTAGAACCTACTCAGGCGAAATTGGCAAGAAACTAGATGGGTGCGAAAAGCTTGACATTGCAAGTTTTTCACCAATCGAAGGTAACCTTCGCTATTTAGAAGTCAGTCAAGATTTGAGTACTGACCAAAAATATTTGCTAGAAGTTTGCCACGCCACGAGGAGAGTATTCAGAAGATCTAGCGAAGAAAAACCCAGGGAAGCCATCACATGCAAGATGGCAGCTAATCGCATTTTACGCCTGTACGTCAGCAGCGAGAACCCTTCTGATAACTTGAAAATACTATCTGAATACGTAATGAAAGTCTACGCTCCAGTTTGGTCCCATGTGAAACTTCATCCATCTTGCACTTACGGCGCTCAGTACTTGGAGACTTGTAAAGTTTTCCCGCTACTTTCCGCATGGGCTCCTAAATAATAATAATAATAAATGCCTTTATTTTAATAAGCAGAGAAAAAAAATTACATTCATTACATTACATTAAGGCGAAGTTCAGCATCACCTAACTGGGTGATGCTGCTCTGTCACTTAACCCTTAATTTAAATAAAAACAATGATTTAATATAATATGCGGCAAAATAATTAGGCAACGTATAATAAAACATATTTAAACAGGATAATATAGGTAGAGTTATGTTAACATTATCCTTGGTGGAGCTGGCAGCAGGAGCTTCGTAGAACATACACAGGAACATGATTAATTTAAGTTTGTTGTTTTCTAAACAAATCTGATGACAATGTTTTTTTGAACTTTGAGATAGGAAGAGCTTTAAATGAGCTTGGAATCTGATTAAGATATGAAGCGCAGGTATATGAGAAAGATCTCTTAAACGTGTGTGTTTTATGTGGTGGAATCGTAAGTAAACCTCTGTATCTTAAGTTTATGTGATGTACGTCTGTACGAAAGCTTATTTTATTAGTCAGGTATTCAGGTTTGCTGTGTTGTAATATTTTATGAAAGAAAGTTGTCGCGTGTAGGTGACGTCTGTTTGACATGTTAAGCCATTTTGATGGTGCTAATTTGTCTGTTATACGATGAACTGCCCTAGGTATGCCATAAATTAGTCGGAGGCAGGCATTGTGTAGTCGCTGTATTTTATTTGCAACCTCTTGCTCTATACATGGCCCATAAACTACATCACAGTAGTTAAGATCAGAAAGAACCAGCGCCTCACAAAGCATTTTTTTGATATGCGTGTCGAGATACTCTCGATTCTGATATATGATACGAAGATTTAAGTATCCTTTTTTAAGAACATTACAGACATGCGATTTAAATCGTAAATCTTTATCTATAGTTAGACCTAGGTTCCTTACCTTTTTGTAGACTTCCACTTTTACGCCTCCGATCTCAATATTGACCTCTGCCACTAAAGAGTCGTACACATAAGAACTACTTATTAGTATTGCTTGAGATTTAGTAGGATTAAGTTTCAGTTTATGTGCTCTAGATAAATTAGAAATTGCTTGTAAATCAGCATTAATTTTTTGACAAGCTTGAGTTACCGAAGTCCAGGGAAATGATGAATACAGTTGTGTGTCATCAGCGTAAAAGTGGGAGTCTACGAACTGGAGCTGTTCACGGAAATTCGATATATAGATAGCAAATAAGGTAGGGCTGACAATGGAGCCTTGGGGTACACCAGATTTTAAGGTTAGATATTCTGAAGTATTATTGTTATATACTACAGCTTGCTGTCGGTTTGTTAGAAAGTTTTTAAAAAAATTTACCGCCTCAATTGAGAGTCCACAAAAATGTAAAATAGATAAAAGTAACTGATGGTCTACAGTGTCAAAAGCCTTTGAGAAGTCTAACAGTACTAGAACAGTGGCAAGTTTTTTGTCAAGAGCAGTTATTATATCATCGGTTACTTTAAGTAATGCGCTCGTGCAGCTGTAGCCCCGCCTAAACCCTGATTGTGTCTCAGGCAGTATATCATTTCGTTCTAAGAATTCTTTTAGTTGCTTATCAATGATCATTTCTAAAACTTTGGAAAGAACCGGGAGGATGGAGATGGACCGGAGATCTTTGAATTCTAAGGGATTAGGAATCTTATTTAAAGGGATAACATTTGCTTTCTTCCAGGTAGTGGGATATACTGAATGGATAATACAATAATTAATTACATGAGTCACAACAGGGAAAAGAAAGGGTAGGCACAGGTTTATCATAAAAAGAGTTATTCCGTCGTGACCCGCGGCATTTGATTTTATTCTTTTGCTACTACTCCAAATCTCTTCTTCGGGCACAGGGCGAAAGAACAGTACATGGTTTGTTTTCATATTACTATTGTAATAGCTTAGGAGTTAAGAAAAAAAGTATTTATGTCATTTACGTTTGTCAAATATTCCAGTAAATTTGAAGATTTCTTTTTATTTTCTATAATATTGTGTTTGATACTTTTCCAGATAAGGTTAGCTTGATTGGTTTCCGATAGGTTAGTAAAGTACGTCTTTTTAGCCCTACGACATGTATTTGTAACAAGGTTTCTTAGTTGTGCATATTGCTGACGATCTGTCTGTGATTTGGTTTGCTTATAAATTTTGTGTGCATAATCGCGCATTTCCATTAAGAAACGTATATTATCATTAAGCCAGGGTGCTGGTGGTTTAGATATTCGTGAGTGTTTAATGGGTGGATGGACAGCAAAGAGCGGGGCTAGCTTATTGGTAAGAAAGTCGACTTTACTATCAATATCCGTATAAGTATAAATTTCATCCCAATTGATTGACATAAGATCATCATGAAATAGATTATAATTCAAGTTTTTGAAACAGCGGTATGTTTTATGAATTGTGCCGGCCTTCGACCATCCATGAGCAGGGTGCAGTCTACTGTCTCGTGATCAGACAGTTTAGCATCGACAAAAATTCCAGAGTTAATTACATTCGCGGCTTTGGAGGACAAAATTAGATCTATAATGGTGTCGATCCTGAATTCCAAACAAATGTCTGCTTTGCCTCCCCACAAAATCTACTTCTCGGGCTTCTAATAGATGAGAGGAGACATATTCGTGAGTTGGGTTTACGACTAGTCCTAAAGGCAAGAACATTAGTCCACAATGGCGGTGGCGTCAAGAAATCCCAAATTCCTAAAATCAATTTATATGCTGAGAATTACATTGATTTCATTTCATGGCAAGCTCAAAAAGTCACAGAGCCTCCATTTACTAAACATATAAAGGAAGATGAACTAAAAGGTCTCATAGTAAAGGCTGGATCTCTTCAAATGAACTTTCCGTTGATTTTCCACGATTTCCACTGCCACACTCAAGCGGTTGAAAGAACGGTTAAGATTGTCAAGAGGCATCGTCTGCAGTTTGTGGCAGCAGCAACAGAGATGGTTATATTATGACTAAAATAGAATCTCGCAGGTCCATGCCGTTGTTTGAGTCAAGAAAATATTTTAATGTATGACAACCTTATAGTCATAAGACTCATAAGTAATAATATATATAAATTACCTATCCCAATATAACAATGTTTTCTTTTTGTTTTATAGAACTGCATTTCTTTTCAATTAAGATCTTTATTGTTTGTTTTTACCACCTGTATAAGTGCTCAAAGCTCCTATTAATAAGTGTAAAATATACCTTCTGCAGGTTGGTAGATATAGGGTACATAAAACTGAATTATAATTGAAAAAAATTATAAAATTCATAGTTCTTTCGGACCCACAAGAAATTTTTTTACTGATCTGGAGTTTTTACACGATATTAAGCACTACAAAATGCAAGTTTTAATCACTCGGCCATGATAAAAAATGGAAAAGAAAATCTGAAGTTAGTAGGGAAAAACTGATTAATAATTGAGAAAAATGATCAAATTCAAAGTGCTTGCGGACCCTCAAGAAATTGTTTTACTGAGCTGGGGGTTCTACATGTTAATAGGCACCAAACAAGACAACTTTTAATCACTCTGCCATGATAAAAAAAATGGAAAAAATATTTTTTGACCTCTATTTCGTTCCATCCTAATACATATTCTATAATTCGTTAGATCAAATAATAAAGAGGTGTATATCATAGCCAACGGAAGCTGTTGGAAAAAATGCCTTAAAAGAAAATTTTTAAAAATGTCGATTAATTTGTTGTGTTTCGATTGGTTTAATGTTAATAAAGTTAATAACTCCCTTTGTTAATTAAATCACAGGAAATCCAATGGTCCAACATGATAAGTGTGTGACTTCGGAAATATCAAACATTTGTAGTAAAAAACACATTATTTAATTTCTTTGTATTACACTCTCTTCGAGTTTAGTAAAAATTAAAAGAGTGTCTGAGTATATTTCAATCAAAATAGAATCTAGATAAAAGTATATTCAAATTAAACAGTGATTCTCGAGATTACAAGAAACTTTATAAAATATTAACTTTATGAAGTAAACGAGAAAGCAATGATTATAATTAGAGAAGCCTTATTAAACTAGTCAGTGCTACTCAGAAAGACGCTTTAATAAATGTTGAAACGGCTTTTAAATAAGTCTTTAATAATAATTCATAAGAAATACAAAAACGCCAATTTACTATAACACAGAAAATAAAAAATAAGTAAATCGAGAATGCTTGCTTGTTTTCATTTGTTATTTTGCCACTAAAATGCCTTCGGCGAGCAATTTGAACCGCCCGATTTCAACATCTGGAGACCACAAGAGACCCTTTTTATGAAATGTACATCTATGGAATGTGGTGTCAACGCTCTATATATATATATAACTGCGCATAACGATGGTACCTTCTGACCTCCGAACACTTGGCAGTGTTGCTGGAGGTAACAGCGAACTACCAGTTTCTGCTTGTATATACAATTTGGAGGTCGGTTCGTATCTTCTGTAAACTCTATATATGACAAAATAAAACAAGGGAAATAATTTCCCCTTTCTTGAGATTTGGATTCTAGAGGTTCCCCTCATCACAAATATAACAAATTTTTAGCAATATATTCACGGGAATACCCGGAAGTCAGGTCGTCTCCTCTGTATGGCGGAGGTGACAGCTTAACAGGCATCAATATATATATATATATATATATATATATATATATATATATATATATATATATATATATACCGGGTGATTTTTTAAATTTCTGATCTAGTAAGTCGTGATTTTTACGCCGTATCGAAGGTCACCGAAACGTAGGGCGTAGCGTTGATCACACTGCTATTCCAAATGTCATTTATGTGACAAATTGACTACTTACTTTTACATTTATTAAACAAATTGATAAATATTTAAACAGTGATCATTTGCGAAACATGCTTTTACCAAAGTGTGCATTTTATTGCTTGATTACCATTAACTTGATGACCATTACGAAAGTAAGCTTCGATCATAAATGTTTTTTGTTCCTGTGTGAACACCATTTTGTTGTGATGAAAAACACTCCAAAATAACGTTGAAAACTAAGCGTTCAATCACAAACGAAAGGTTAGTCTTGAAAAAGACTGATTTTTGATAATAACCGAGATAATAACTGGCGAAACGGAATTCAAAACACGAGGAAACAGTGAAGCACAAAAGACGGCAAAAGCGAGAACAACACTGGAGTAGGTTATGTTTATGTCAACATTTTTGAAATCTGACAGTTGTGACAAATCGAACGATTCAAACTACGCCCTACGTTTTCCGCATCTTTTGTTTTAAAATTATGTCATGGCTTTCTAGATCAGAAATTTAAAAAATCACCCGATATATATATATATATATATATATATATATATATATATATATATATATATATATATATATATATATATATATATATTGCGATGACTTTGCATAAAAAAAATAATTTTGATCTTTTCCCACCTCGGCTAGCAAAATAAAAATATATATAATGAATTTGGCTAATTAAAAATAAAATATTGTTTTTATATTCAAAATACATTCAAATAACGAATAATTGCTGTTAGCTTGTAAATAATTGATTTATAAATTTATTTTTAAAAAAGGCTGTACTTTGGAAATGCTTTTCAACTTTCCTCATTTGTATTCTTATATGAATCAAAATTACTTTTTTATAGTTTTAAATAATGCATTAGTTACATAACAATGTTACGTGAATTCTGACTAAATCACGTTTACGTAATAGAGTTGGGCGCCAGTTAAATAACTTAAAATAACAGAATTAAATTTTATAAAAATAACTCATCTCAGGGTGAATGTGGATTCCTGTAGGTTTTAAAATTATACAAATTCAAATTGAAAACACTTTTTAAAATTGAAATCTTAATTAAGTTTAATGGCTAAATTGTTCAAATCACTTAATTACACCTCACAAACGATAGTCTTTTCTTCATCAGATACCAAAGGAAATAACTTCCTACCTTTTTATAAAGCGATGCTTCTTCCTTTTTCTATAGATGTCCTCTTTTCAAAACCAATTGGCAGAGCAAGTCACTTATGTTGTCTCAGTGCCGATTTCCAATTCCGGTTGACTTCCTTCCTTTTGCATGGCTTTCCCACATAACACCATTCACACTCTTGGTTTTGGTAACTCACTTTTGTTTTATTTTAATAACGGGTACTATATCCCTTTTTCGAAGAACTTGTATTTGCTTTTTGTGTTTAATTAAATAAAACACCGATTGATGGTTTTAATCGAAGATTTATTATCTTGCTTACTTAGCAAGTAAATTAACTTTAAAAGGTTCTTTATAAACGTATACTCTTTTACAATTTATAACCTTTTTAATACTTTCGCTGTATTCCATTCACCAACCAACTTAACTATCTATTTACAGTTGTACTATGTTTCTTACATGACCTTACTCTTTCGCTGTTTATCATGAAGTGTCTATTTACATTTTACTATTGTCTTTAACACGACTTTACTGCGTCGCTTTATATTACTGACTCTCTTAAAATTATAATTTTCTAAGCTTATATACAATTGACTATTTACATAATTACATTACACAATCTGACGTCACCTTACGAACTAATACAAACTGTACACTCATATAATACATAATAGCAGATTAATATTCTTTATAAAAATGACACATCTATTACAGGTTATTATACAGTACTTTTACGCAATAATAACGAACTATTTACAAAAACAAAACCTTAAAGAATCACATAACCCGTCGATATACTCATTTGAAATTATACATAATTGAATTACATCACAACAATAACTTGCGCACAACTGGATGTTACGTATACTTAAGTAATCGGTGAGTAAGCTGTTTGATAATAAATAGAAACATGTATTATTTAACCTTATTAAAAAGTATACACATTGATTTCAAAATCAATGACACTCCATTAAATAACTTAAAATTATTTTTAACAGGGAAAGTTAATAAAATATTCCTAAAGTGTTAGTTTTCAATGAAGATTTTAAAATTTTACAATAATTTTCAAAATTACCAAAATTTTGACACTAAAATCCACAGCAATATATATATATATATATATATATATATATATATATATATATATATATATATATATATATATATTTTCGGCACAAAACGAGATCCTTTGGAGTTAGAAACTATACAAGTTGAGATCCTTTTTGCAAGGCGAGATCCGATTTTGGATCTCGTCTTGTATCTGTGTGTATATCTTACTCATTCAATAGGCGATGTGAAGGGAAGAGGAAATTCAAATTTTTGGTAGGAGCTCACTTTGTCCCATTTTGTGCAATTTTATACTCTGGCAGTTCATCTAACCTTACTGTAGGGGGCACTGCAGCGCCTTTTATGTATAAAACCTCAAAATGTATGTTACAGTCAAGTCGAGATCCGGTATGCTTGACAACATCGCAGATGTATTTGCAGCTTGAATTCTTGAGAAACGAGATTGTCACTTCCCTTCTTAGTCATCGAACTGGGTTGTTTATTTTTAAAATTACTTCTGTACGTGGTCATGCGATTCTTATAAAAAGCAATAGTATAAATTCTATTAAATGGGAAGAAAGTGCTATCCCAAATGTTATTAGCATTATCTAACTAACATTTGAATCACAAATATATTTTTAGTTTTGTCTAAAGTAAGAGAAAAATTCCAATGTTTGATTTATAAAAAGCACACATTTAAGCACTATCTTTCTTGTTTTAAATACGCGCTGTATGTTTCTATCCAGTCCATATATATTGTTTAACTTAATTTATAGATTTTGTTAATATCACGACTGTTGGAATTAATTTTAAAAGGGAAATTTTTTCTTTTAAAAGGAATTTCTGGTCTTTATCAAGATCTAAAGCAATTTTAAATATAATTACACATAAGTTAAAACCTTAATTAAAATTATAAACTTGGCAGTTAATGTTATCATATGTTAAAGTTTTTTTAAAACGATTGTTTATTTTAGTCAATACTTACTTTTGATGATTTTTAATTTAGAATGTGCAATGTTGAGAATCAATTATATTTGTAGTTAAATTACTTAATCTATTAAAATGTTAAACATTAAGTGCAATTTTATAGTTTTAATTAAGGTTTTAACTTATGCGTAATTATTTTAAAATTGTTTTAGATCTTGATAAAAACAAGAAATCATTGTCGAAACGTTGATATTTCGATGGATTAATTAATAAAATACATCAAAGACTGAACCCCATAAAGTTTCCTTTTTAAAATTAATTTATAGAATTAACAGAATTCTAGCTGAAAACTATTTTAACATTGATAGGCCTTGGCTAAATTTTGGCTTGAAAATAGTATATTGAAAAATGAGCGTCACAACGACCATTAGTGTAATACGAGTGCAGCTTTTATAATAAATTGTATGTAGATATCCCAGTAGCACAATTAATGCCTTGTCTCAAATGGGTTGTCTTTAGGAAAAAGGCATCAAATCAAAAAGTGCCGTATTTAGCTAAGAAATGAATAAATCGATTTCCTTTCTTTAATTCAAATGTTTTTTTATAACTTATATGTACTAATTATTAAAATAAAATACAAATTCACTAAAGTAGTTCATTAAAATAACCTATCAAATTAATTAATAACCAGAATTTCTCTTCAATACTCTTTTGGTGATACACCATTGTAATAATTTTCTTATATACTGTTACCGGAATATTGTATTTATTTATATTCTTATCAAGTATTATTTGCACATGATGGCGTATAGTTTTTAAGATGTTATTTATACAAGGTTAATTATCACTATTTCAGCATTTCTTTTCTGAAAGTAAATATCAAATCCAACGATGGAGCAACAATTACCATTGCGGAACCTTCTATAACATTTTTGCATAACTATCAGAACTTTTAGTAAGTTTAAAGGTAACCTACAAACAGAAAATATTGGTATAAGTATCGGAATGGGAATTATGTTGCCCTTTTAAAAAAAGTGTGATTAAATGATCTAAACATCTGATTACAGTAATTTATTTACAATATTATAGGAAATTTCTAGTTTTTTAAGTAATACACAATATAAAAATACTACTTTTATTGTAAAAATAAAAACTTTTAAACTATCTGGAAAACAACCAGTTTCCAGGGAAGAATTAATAAGATGCATTAATGTATAACTTAAACTGTCAATGAGTGGCTTAATAATGGACGGCCCGAATTCATCTGGACTAGACTTGACCGTTTCAAGTTTTATAATTTTTTCTAAAAACTTAATATCAATTTTTTTCAAATTTGACTAACCTACAAGATCTATTATTTAATACAGGAGGATTATCACAATTAAGTGGGATTATGCTATTAACAGTATCATTTAAATTGCTAATAAAGTATTCATTTAATTTATTCGGTATTGTAATTTCAGTTTAATTTTTTTAAAATCAATGTCATCTGGGAGATCGTGGTTTGATTTTCCAATTAATTTTTTCCACATAGCGCGAGAATTCCCCTTATTGTTATCAATCTGTAATCTATAACACTCTAATTTTTCTGATCTTATTACACTGAGTTCATTTCTCAAAATTTTATAATTAATCCAGTTTTGAGGATCATTAGTAGTTTTAAAAGTTTTATATGCTTTATCCCGCTTTATTTGAATTTTCTTAATGTTATTTATTGAACCATGGTTTTAAATTACTTCTAATTTTGTACGTTTTAAGTGGAGCATATGTATCTAACAAATTGACAATATTGTTACGAAAATTATCGATAATAACATTAACATTAGACGTATCATACTTCCAGTTACATTCAGATAGTTTGTTTCTCATTTCCGCTATTACCTCATCGTTTATTACAGTTTTTTATATTTTTCTGTTTCAATAGACGCAGATTGCTTGTTAATAACTGTTACAAGCACAATATCGTGATCTGTAATTTTTGGCGTATCTTTTACTGTAACGTTTAGTAAGGATCGTTCGTTATCACAAGATCAATTGTACTTACGAGTTAGGTGTAGTACGAGTGGGAACGTTAACTATTTGTTTCATACCTATATTATTAACAATATTTTTTAATTTTCTGTTGTCCAAATTATCTGTCCTCATATCAATACTAAAATCTCATGTAAAAATAACACGACCTTTATAGTAAGACTCGTCATCCAACAAGTTACTGAAATAATTTATAAAATAACTATATAGCACTTGAATTCGACGAGCGATATACAGTTTCAACCATTATTTTATTTACGTTTACAACTAACAACCAAAACGTATTGGCAACAGTAATATTATCCATAATCTTAAAATTATATTTACGGTTTATAAACATTATAACACCACCCGTGTACCTATTATCAGAAAAGCATACAACAGCGTGATACCCCTTTATTTCTGTCTCACATTCTAAAATATCCGCAGTAACTCTAGTTTCTGATAAGCACAACACTGAAGGTTGAAACTCAGCTATAAATCGATGTACTTCATATTTGTGTGCTAAGAAACTACAAATGTTTAAGTAATATACCCCAAATGTAGGTTCCAATTTGCTTGAATGTATTGACGACGAACAATTTAAAAAAACCGATTGTTGAGCAAAGATGGTTGTAATTCTTCATTCGAACGTGGTAGATTAGGATAAAGTGATGCAGTCTGTTGGGAATATGAGCCGAAACTGTTTTTGTCACCCACATTTCGGTTACACCTAATAGCAACTATTAGATTTGAATTGTTTACCCATGCACATTTGTTATCTTTCGCTTTTGTTTCACTTTTGTTGAGGCTTTAATGTTCATAATAAAATTAACCAAATTACAGCATAGTTTTTCTTTACCGTTCAAATTAAGATGACCATGAATAGTATAATCAGCTTTCGTAACTATTGGATTTAAATCAAACAGAAGAAAATTAGTTTTTACAATAATTTCACTGTACAAATGAACGTTATTTTCGTAGATGAAATTATTAAACACCCGTACGATTGAAGGTCCTGTACGGAACAGTTACAATTATCACGTTTGTATGAGTAATTTTACCTAATTTCGGTACAGAATCAGCTCTAATCTTATTGCCTTTTACTGAATTATTTGAACCTACGAAAATTATAATATAGTCTTCCTTTTTGAAATCAGAACATACCCGATCTATCATACCGACATACTATCAAAGTTTAATTGAAATTTGTCCGTTAATCCTCGATCATGACTGTCCGTGAATATCAAAACCTTGGTTTTAATATTTGTATTTTTATCATTAATGTTTGCATTATTTATGGTTGATTTTTGTGATATAATTGCCGTTGTCTTACAATCTTTATATTTGTTAAGGTCTTTTTTTGATTCGTATATTTAATATTATATTTTATTATTTTCCTGTATTAAATTATCAATATCAACTTTTAACATAATTATTTTCATATTTCCTTATTCCAATTGTTGATAATGGAGTTTATAACGTCCGATTCTCTGACTGTATTATTTTTATATACAACAGTATTGGAAACAACACATTGGAACAATTAAGGGAAAATATTTGCCACCTAAATGTCATTTGTCAGATTACATTGAACTGTTTGACTATTGGATTTGCATTACATATAACGAACGAAGTTACAATCGAATGGCACTCCACATACAATATGTACTTATGACTGATAGTTTAGGCAACAAATTGTAAGATTCTTGAAATAAATATTCTTAAAGGTTGCGAAAGCAATAATTTTATTAGAGCATATAAACATTATAAACAAAGTACATCCCTTGATATTATATTCAAAAATACCGCAAAACACAACGAATTCAATCTTTCAAAATAATTTTGAAGTATGAAGCAAATGCGCCGTTCTAATGTTTTCAAATTGAAATAAGTGATTTCTGATCATTCCAATGTTTCCTTGGCATAGCTGGTTTTTTGCATAAAGAGAAGTTTGCTTTTCTTTACCTTTTCCGGTTATAATCAAATGCAATCCGTAACCAAAGTATTTTTTTCTTTATAGCATTCCTTAATATCTTTCATTTGACATAATTAGGGGAGATAATATTAGGGTTTGAAACAAAATGCACGTAAAGCTGTATTGTGCGTGATGCGATTAATTATACATATGTGCAAAAATAAAATATGAAAATGGTATTAATTAAAAACAATCTTATATTTTAGTCTTTCAATTTCAATAATCTTTATTTGCTTTATTTTTAAAATCAATAGTTTCAAGGCGGGTGGCATGTTAGGTTTAATATAATATAGTTATCTGTTAATAATTTTATATAATGCAATTTAAAGATGTACATAACAACCTTTCATATTTTTAACTTTTTCGCTTCTTTTACTTTTAAATGAAATATTTTTAAGGAAGTTAAAAACATTAAAAGTTAATATGTAGTATTGATTTCATAATGATCTCGAGCAACAAGGCTAATATAATGCTATTTAATTTATTTCTTTTAGTGTAAACGTATAGCATAAAATAATAAAAAATAGCCTTGCTGTCCTAGATCATTATGAAAACAATAGTACATCTTTAAATAATTCTATTGTATAAAATTATTAACAGATAACTAACATATATCATATTAAACCTAACATGCAGAATAACATGAATAATAATTTTATACTTTCAAACAAAACTTGTCCTTTTTCTATTGTATGAAATTCCAGGTCGTCATTTTAACAGTCCCTTTTACAACATCTGGTTGTCATAATGACACTCGTTTGTGAGTTTTGTGGTTAATATCTGTCGAATACGGTGGCAACGCTGCAGGATCTCACGTTGGTATACATATTATGCTATATACAAAAATGGACCTCGACTTGTTGCGGATCTCGCTTCGTTATGGATTTATAAATAAAATTTTAATTGCAAAATTTTTGGATCTCGGGTTGTCCTAAATTTATATATATATATATATATATCAAAATCTATACAGTAACTAGATTCGTTTGATACCATTTAATATTTGATAAATTTGTCCCTTTTATGATGAAATATGATTAGAAAATAATGTTTTATAACGTTTGTCGTAGCATTACAGCTAACTACTGCCAATTTGATATTTTATTAGTGTTTAAATATGACTACTGCTGTTATGTGTTTTACTGTCAGTTGTTATTGAGTTTTTAGGTTAATATTTATAACCTAACAAAACATTTTACTTTGTGACTAAAAAATGAAGGGATAATCTTTTGGTCCGGAACAAGAGATTATGTTACCCTAAGGTTAGAATTATTATTATTTAAAAGTGTATTAATCTGCACGGTGGTAATAAAACCCATGATAGGCCGTGTAAGAGAAAATCTGATTTAGTATTTAAGAGACGAAGGCTCCACGGTGGCTTAAGTCCTTTGATAGGCCGGGTTGTAGAACCGTCAAAAGATTGTTTGGTACGAAGGCTCCTCGGTGGCTTAAGTCCATTTGATAGGCCGTGTCGTAGAACCGTCAAACTGTTTTGTTTTGCATATTTATATTATTTATATGTGCTATGTTATTCTTTTCAGTGCTTATAATACACTCTCGCTTGTCTAGGTATCTAGATACGAGCTTTCCCTGTTGTTGACAGTAAAACTATGTCTTGCAAAAGAGGTGTTCTGATATAACCATATATGGTTTGGTCACAACGTATATGTTGCTATGTCAAATATGATATAATTTTTGTTCAGCAGTCCTTGTGTATTCATTTTAATTTGGCACATTTACCTTTGCTGGTTTATCCGTAAATCTTTGTGATTGACTATTTCACTCAATTTTGATGTTTTTATGTCATTGAGAGATTTGCGTTTGTCTATTTATAAATGCCTAGTATTATCACACAACTGTATCAACTTGATAAATTGATTTATTGATCTGTATTGTTTATTGTAACCAAACTAAATAATCATTTGATCACATATCAAACTTGCAGCGTGTACGTATTTAAGCTGGGCTAGCATATAATTTCAAGGAGGTTTTTAGAGAACTAGCCATTATGTGTATCAGTTTAAATACGTCCCTCCTCGCTCAAGATTAAGAATAAATTAATAAAATAATACAATCATATTTAATTGTTCTTTTATTTGTGTTCTTTTACTTGGGATTTCTCTTTCTCCGTCCGTATGAAGTAGATCAATCGTTATCAACCTTGGTCACATGGTATAAAAAATAATCACAACGTAGGATCCAGTTTGTTAAATATCAAGTTTGTTCTTTTTGTTATATTTATCTTTATAAAGTTTGTCATTTGTAAGGTTGGTAATACTGTGTCAATTTCCGGTTTGTTAAATATTTGAATTTTACGCGGGTAGAGTAAGATGGGCCGTGATCGTCTAGTGGGTAGGGACCCCGGCTCATTACAACGTCAAATTGGGCTTGGATTGAGTAATATGATAGATAAAAAAAGACTACTGGGTTAACAGACAGACTATGTGGTAAGTCTCCATCTGCCGGAGTACGGAGTTCCAGTGCGAGTCGCTGAGCCTAATCTAGGAATTAATGGATACTTGGCGCCAAGTGTCAATAAATCATATTATGAGCAAACAATAAACAATATAACTATATTAGCATTAAACAATAAAAAATGTAACTAAGAAATCTACCTATAAGGGGTTAGTAATTTGTGGTCACCCCGTGCCTACAATGCCCCACGTACCAGTGACCCCAGGTGTACCGTTCTCAATTCCCCCGAAAGCTCTGGGGCAGCGGAAACTCTTCGCACATCCCCCCGCTGTTTCGATCCCGGGGAACGAGAAAGGTACCTCTGCCCAGTGGCTTGACCGCCAACCTGCCATCGACCCAGTGGCTTGACCGCCAACCTGCCATCGGCCCAGTGGCTTGACCGCCAACCTGCCATTTGCCCAGTGGCTTGACCGCCAACCTGCCGTCGGCCCAGTGGCTTGACCGCCAACCGGCCATACTACCCAACACCTGGGACCTCCATCGTCTCATCCTCTCCAGCAACGTGAATTCAGGGTCGTATGTTATCTACAGCCGCAACCCCAGTGTAACGGCACCGGGATCGAATACTACCGGGAATGTCGGCCACCTCATACCTGTCGTTACCGAGGACCTTTGTAATGCGGAAGGGACCCCGCCACTTTGGCAACAATTTCCCACTGCTACCCGTGGCTGCTGTTCCGGTGACTCGAATTAATACAAGATCACCTTCTTCGTACGGATAAGCTCTAGATCGTCTTTGATCAAAACGCCGTTTCTGATCTGCTTGGTAACGGTCCTGGCATTGTTCTATACGAGCTCGGACTGCAGTGACATCGACAGCTTCTCGCTCTAACTCCAACTGACCCTGCGAAAATACTCGGAACCCCAATAAAGCCTCGCTTGGCGTTATCCCAATAGCTTTATTGAAGGTGCCATTCAACCCTAATTGAATATTCGATATATTTTCGTCCCAACGGTTATCATCGCTATTCGCCCCCATAGTCGATAGTGAGTCTAAGATCGTGCGATTGTATCGCTCAACTTGACCGTTGGCGCGAGGAACAGCGACTGCATTCATGTAATGTTTCGTTCCTATACCCTTGCAGAATTCTTGGAACTTTAAGCTTGTAAAAGATGTTCCCCTATCACTAATAATGCGTCTCGGAACCCCGAATACCTTTATCATCTCTTTCATTGCCCGTATCGTAAATTTAGTTTTTGTATTTTTAACAGGGTAAATCAATACAAATTTTGTAAACGCTTCTACGACTACTAGTAACTGTGTATTCCCGGATTTGGTTTTTATGAACGGTCCCAGATGATCCACATGAATGGTGTGGAAAGGTACCGGAACTTTTGGTATAGGGTGCAAGTACCCCGGCAACGGACCTTGCGGGTCTTTAAAATACAAACAATTCAGACAATTTTTAACATACTTTTTGACAAACCGCCGCATGTTGTGAAACCAGTACTGGCTGGATACAACTTCATATGTTTTTGCAAATGCGAAATGACCAGACTCGTCGTGAGCCATTCGTAAGATTTGGAATTTAGCAAACTGAGGCACAACCCACCTCGAACCGTGATGGGTGATCTTGTACACCTTACCTCCCTTTAAACAATAATTTCGGAAAATTTGCCTATTTTCGGCCATATCGCCCGTTTCTAAGATAGCTTTAATTGTTTGAATTGCTTGATCTTGTTGCTGAGCGGCCAGCAACCAAGTGTCCTCTGATATTACAGTCGCGTATACACCCTTAGCCTCTTGGAGCGGGTTTCGACTCAGTGCGTCCACATGCTGCATCTGTCTACCAGCCCTATGAGCAATTGTGTACTGATACTCACTTAGTGCTGTAACGAAGCTACTTAATTTTATGTTAAACAAAGTTATAATTTATTAGAACGTTTCGTGATAATAATTATTATTAAAGAATATTATTTAATTTTGAAGTTTTCTATATTTACGCGCGACCTTGCCGTGAATCGAGTCCGGCTAGACCGACTCCCCCTCCGTTGATCCCCCACTGTCTAGCCGCCCGCCTAGCGTGACGCGCGCACTTTTGTCGCCTATAAAAGCCGCGGTCGCGT
Organism: Agrypnus murinus; assembly: GCA_929113105.1. NCBI lineage: Eukaryota > Metazoa > Arthropoda > Insecta > Coleoptera > Elateridae > Agrypnus > Agrypnus murinus. The sequence continues at coordinate 194,246,755 of OV816026.1, forward strand.
TACGGTTAAATCAGTTGGTAGTTCGCAACTACAAATACAACTCCAAACGAACAGTCTACTCATCAAAGTGAAGTATCTAGTGTTCAACAACGGGTCCTACCGAGAATACACAGGTGAGCTTAGCTTTAGTGTATTCACCGCTTTCCGCTACACCAGTCCGCTCTCCTTTACTGACTCCCGTCTCCCTCTTTCCGTTTCTTCTGCCGCACTACCGAGCTTGTCCGTGGTGCTGGTTCTCTCTCTCTTTCTCTTCCTTCCTTTTCTCTCTGCCGCACTACCGAGCTTGACCGTGGTGCTGGTTCTTTCTCTCTCTCTTTCCTTTCTTTTCTTCTGCCGCACTACTGCGCTTGACCGTGGTGCTGGTTCCTTCTCTCTCTCTTTCTCTTCCTTCCTTTTCTTCTGCCGCACTACTGCGCTTGACCGTGGTGCTGGTTCCTTCTCTCTCTCTTTCTCTTCCTTCCTTTTCTTCTGCCGCACTACCGAGCTTGACCGTGGTGCCGGTTCCTTTTATCTCTTCTGCCGCACCACCGAGCTGGACCGTGGTGCAGGTCCCCTCCTCCCTCATACCGCCCCGTCACCCCATCTAATTACCCTAACCCCGGTATCCTGCTACCCCTATCCTTCCTGCTGGTTTGGCTGGGTTTATCCGAGTAGACCGAAGGGTAGTTTTGGTAGTTCGATTGCTTGCTTGGCTTTTGCTTGCCTGCTTCAAATATTTTTGTACACCCTTACAAGACCTCTGGTGTACCGTATCTCCACTGTAAGTTACCTTGGCTCCGATAGGGTCAAGGGGTACCCTATTGGGTTTGACAGAGAGTAAACTCTATAAAATCTGGCGCCCGAGAAAATTAGTACCTTATAGGACGGACGGACATAGCAGGAGTCCGGCCTCTCAGAACATCAGTTACCGAAGAGCGTCGCAGTGCTAACACCCACCGACCGATCCTCGGGTTTAAATCCCTTCTATCAAAAGTACTTTTCACTGCGGCACAGTCAGTGATGATAGTGAAAGTCCTACCCAACAAGTATTCCCGAAACCTCTTAACTGCAGATATGATCGCAAGTGCCTCTAGCCCATACGAATGAAATTTTTGTTCGCTCTGAGTTGTCTGGCGGCTGAAATAGGATACGACTTTCTCTCCCACATCATGCACTTGTACCAGTATCCCAGCCAGACCCCACCGACTAGCATCGGTGTATAATTTAATCTCCAATCCTGGGTCAAATAACGCCACGACTGGTACACCTATTAAACTCTGCTTCAATATTTGAAATGCAAACTCTTGTTCCGGACCCCACTTCCAAACCGCATTTTTCATAAGCAATTCGCTCAATGGTTTTGATTTAGTAGCATAATCATGTACAAACTTGCGAAAATATCCTGTCAGTCCTAAATATTGACGTATTTCGTGAACACTAGCAGGTCGAGGATACTGTGCCACAGCTTGCAATTTAGTTTTACCAGGCTGGATAAAGGATTCGCAAATGTCGTAGCCAAGATATTCGATTTGTGTAGAAAGGAAACAACATTTACTTAAATTTAAAGTTAACCCGTTAATTTTTAGAATTTCCAATACTTCGTGCAAAATTTGGAGGGCCTCATTAATAGTTTTCGTGGGGATCAGTATATCATCCAGATAAACCAATACTTTAGTAAATCGCAACTGCCCCAAAGCTGCATTTAACATCCACTGAAAGACCGCTGGGGCATTCTTGAGACCGAATGGGGTTCGCAAAAATTCATATTGCCCATCCTGGGTGACAAATGCAGTAAGCGGTACCGATTCGGGTGCAACCGGTATGTGATAATAACCAGAAAATAAATCCAGAGCAATGAAATATTTACACCCTGACAACCGTCGCAACTGGTCTTCAATTCGCGGTAAAGGGTAGACCTCTGAGACCGTGTTCTTATTAAGTGCCCGAAAATCCACACATAATCGCTTATTTCCGTTTTTCTTAGTTACCAGTAATACAGAAGATGCGTATGGTGATCGGGATTCGCGAAAAATCCCATTTGCCAATAAGTCGTCTACGATTTCGCGAATTTCGGCACGTTCCGTATCTGAAAAACGACGCGGTCGATGTACAATTGGTGTTTTATTCGTTAGAGTTATTGTCGTTTCGGCAAGAGTCGTGACCCCCAATTCAGACAAATTCTGGGCCATGCATGCTGGATACTCATCAAGGAGTCTTAAAAGCTGTTTAATTACGTCCGGATCTTGAATTCCTATTTTTACATCTATTTTATTTATCCTATTTACTTTCCACGTTTCAAACGTTTCACTAAATGCCAATTCATTCCCGCTTTTAAAATAGAAAACATCTTCCAATTCCGTAAAATTCTGACCAATTAGTATATTTACTCCCAGAAACTCGTTATCGACTACATAAAAATCAATGTTCCGTTCTACTGTATTCACGGTTATGTGAGCGTTTGTAATAAATCGCGGAATAATGTCGCCAGTAAGTGTGGACAAAACAATCGCTGGTTTGGGCGGCGTCAAGCTTAACGAATATGTGTCAGCGACATTCTTCGTAATTAGAGAGACCTCACTACCAAGATCCAGGTAACACTTGATACAGTTACCGTTCAAATAAATCTCTTTATAAAATTTCTCGTTTCCGGTGTGTCTAATGGTATTAACATTGTACCTAGTACCTGTACGCTGCAACCGTGGATGGTTACGAAGACAGGAGCGTTTTAAATGACCGAATTGACCGCAACGGAAACATTCTCTCTTTTCCGAGGATTCCGTACCTTCCGCAGCGGCTGTTACTGATACTGCGACCGCTCCTTTACCGGAGTTTGTCCCAATCCGGGCCTGCATATTAGCGTCGTACACTTTAAAATGACTGGCCAATCTACTGGGTTCGGTTATATTCGCAGTTTCTACCGAAAATTGTATTTGTGGATCTGATATTCCGCCCATAATTAAGTGAACCTTGTCTGCATCTGTCATTGGAAGTTTTAATTGATTTATTAACGCAAGTTTTTCAAACGCGTACGCGTACAGGCTCTGACGGGGCTTCGCTACGCAGGCTATCATTGAGCCCATTAGTTTGTGCAAGTTCCTTGTCGGCACAAAGTTTTGAATAAGTAACCTTTTCCACTCGAGCCATGTATGAATACGAGAGGGTAAACCGCGATACCACACCTCAGCGGCACCACTTAACTTATTTACCGCTAAATGACAGGTGGTCTTGTCATTCCAATTATATATAGCAACGTATTCATCTACGGCATCAAGCCAATCGGTAACATTCTGATTAGTCGGATCGAATTCTGCAATAGGATTATTATTAAGCGAAGTAGCACTTACCGTTTGCTGACTTTCCCTAACCGTAAGCTTATTCGCTAATTTTTCCATACCCTCAACGAGTGCTTCACTCAATAGAGAAACTGATTGGCTCACTTCCGTCCTACCAGACCTGGAGCGCTCTCGGGACGATTCTTTTCCTTCCGGCAAGTCCTGCGCTTCGACTTATGGCCTCTGGACCGCGAACGCTCCCGGGCCCTGCCCCGAGACCTGGAGGTGCTATTAGAACGTCGCCCTTGTTCATTCCGGCTACGGTGTCTGGACGTGGACCTCGGCCGCCGGCGCCGCCCTACACCTTGTAGTCGCCCTTCACTCGCATCCTCGTCGCTTCCAACGGCACCACCCTCTCGTCGGTAAACCCCGTGGCTACGGTTCGACATCGTTTCAAAGAACTGCACACAACACAATTACAATTCGCACCAAGGACGTGGGTTTTTTTATCCGACTCCTGATGTTAGGGTAATGAGGAAATTAAGTCTTTAAATAACAGTAAGAAATAACCACCACAAACATATGAACAACTTTATTAATTCTTCGCAGCAATATTACAAACAGCATCTGCTATTATCAACGCACTCTTCGAACACCCAAAAGCATATCCCCTTTTTCCTGGTCCTGCTTAGCGGTCTCGCATTTTGATTCCTTGTTCCTCGCCTTACGATGACGGAGCCTGATGCTGTCACGTTTTCGTCTCGCTACATTTGGTGTCCATCGAGCCCAACGCCATCGAGACGCCAACACTAAGTAAACTATCTAACCAAATACTAAATAAATACTAGTGAAATAATATTAAAGAGTTCGCCCAAAATTGGAAAACCGTATGTTCTGTTCGTTCGCTAAACTGGAATAAAAGTTAGGTTAAGTGCCTCAACATGTGTTCTAATAATAATTTGTTTTGCTTGTATCTCACTCTTACTCATTGCATGACGGCAAAGTTGTGTCAAAATGGCCGCACACATACATTCCCATTAAATTTAAATGCATAGTGAACCAAACGCATTCTAAATCTGTTATGTTTATTTTTAAATGTCCCGCGAATATTAGAGATCCTTGATAATAATTAAGATAAGAGATGAGACATGATGAACCAGAAACCAAGGCCCACCTGACTTGTCAAACCATTATTATTATTTTGACAGCGCGCTAGCTTTGTATCATGTTACAATTTTGTTATTATTTAATTCAAAATTTAATAATTATTCAAATGTTGAAAGAAAAAGAATAACCAAAACTTTATTCCACTACATTAGCATTATGCATATAATCATTTAACATAAATCAATATATGAAATATTTAACCTAAATAGGGGAGAGTGGTGAGACATTTATCTTCGCACATGAATTATATACTCATTTAAGGATCTGTCAACTTTCTAATATACAATTTATAACACGTTCATTTGTGTTTAAGATTAAATTAAGATAAAGTTACATCAGTTTTTTGGAAAACATATTTTTTCAGAAGTTGCATTTTTCTGAACTTGCTCCATAGCGTGGCACCTCCTGACTACACACGGGGCACATTCGTACATAATTAATTAAAACAACAATAATGTCAAATAATTATTTTAATGACTACTTGTTTGTTTGTTTGCTTTTGGGCGAGGAATCAGGATGGCGGAGCATCCTTCGTACCTCATGGCACCGATTGCTATGATCATTTGGCCAACCCTACTAGAATTTAGCCGAATCTGGGGGAATTCCACCCCCAGTAGGGATCTTTATCGTGCCAAACATCGCATTGACACGGGACCTACAGTTTTACTTCCTATCCGAGAAGAAGGCATGTTTTTAATTTTTCTTCGCTATGAAAAATTACCAGCTCGGCCGGGGATCGAACCTGCGATCTTTGGATTATGAAGCAAACATGCAAACCACTAATCCACCGAGACTGGCGACTATTTACTTATTTTTTCAATAAATACAAGAAGTTATACCCTACTCTATTGAATGTTAAGATTATGGAAATTAACAGCAAATTTCAGAAATCCTGTCTGCCTAGCAGTCCCTTTAATCGTAAGACGGTTCAGGAAGCTTGGTGACGATTTCCTCCCGTTTCACAAGTAAAAAATCGTCTGTTAAGGGAAGACAAATCCTTCTTCATCATGAATTTGACATAGTAGGCTGGCACCATATCCTCAGTAATCACCTTTTGAACTACCCCCACAAGGTATTTACAGGTTTTATTCGTTGCAAATCTTACAAGGATGTAATTTTCTATGGCTAAGCTTTCATCATCTAGTAAGGGGCCACTTTTTTCATTAGCCTTTATCAAAAAAACTTTCATATCAGAATCGTCAGAAATGGCGAACTTACTTTTCTTCTGTGTGATAGGTTCATCTAAATCAGAGGAATCAGCCGACGATTCATTCATTGAATCCACTTTAATTCTCAGAAAGTCGAATATTTCATACAGAATACCACTTTAGAATTTTAGATTTTGCATTCTTCTGTCCAACGTGCTAATTGAAGGAAAGGGTAAATGTAAGTAAGCCGTTATAACCACTTGCTCCACAAGTAAATCTAAGTTTTAATGCAGCAGAAACTGTTTTATTTGACCAGGTTACAAAGCGATTACTATCACGTTGCATTCCATCAATTTGGTGTGCACTAAAAATCATAGGTTAAATTGACTAGTTAGCGACAACTGTCAAAATTGAAGTTTAAACAAAAAATTCAGTTTGTTTTCGAGTTAAATCAAAAAGTCCATGGATTCTGCTTCCAGCCAATCAGAATGGGCGTCCAATATGTCTCATCTCTTATCTTAATTATTATCAAGGATCTCTAGCGAATATTAGAGTCACTGCATCTAGTCACCTAGGCCAGCTGGTCGACCAGAGTAACGCAAACCGCCGCCATATTGGGGCAGAGAAGGGTGATTTTTAATAATGGCCAAATTAAAACCACGTTTTGCGTGTTTGACATATTAGAGGTTTGATCTTTCAGAATAAGAAAAACCTTTTAAAGTAAGCGTGGATTAGATTAAATGCAATACAGAACATATAATGAACAATTTTGTGCTTCGTTTGCCCCAATATGGCGGCGGTTTGCGGTACTCTGGTCGACCAGCTGGCCTAGGTAACTGGATGCAGTGACTCTAGCGAATATTACCACCCAGCGCTTCCTGGTGCAGAAAGCGTTCAACTAAAAATGATTGATTTTCGTGCTGCCATGTTTAAATTTTCGCGCCGTGTACATCAATTTTATTTCAATCAATACTAAATAAGTAAGCAAAAACATTAATCCATTGTCATAGATTTTGCTATTATACAGTGTTATAATGACTGTATTATGTTTAGTTTGGTTATTTTTTAGAAAACGTTAATTCTACAAAATTGGCGATGTTCGACTACGATTATAAAATTTATTTTAGATATCTACTCCTTACAAACTATGATTCACTCTACCTTAATAGTTTAGCAATCGACATCAAACGTTATCTTCCTAAAAAAACGATTATTAAAGGAAACTGAATGAAAAACGTGAGCTATATTTTGACGCTAATATTTTGCGCCAATAACGCCCCCTTAACAAACATAAATAAATCTCGTCTTTTGAAGGGGCCCCAATTTGACGGGGGCCCTAAGCAATTGCTTAATCTGCTTATGCGGTAATTGGGTACTGAATCCAGCCAGCGCAAAAATGGCAGAACATGATGATTAAACAGAGAGCAGGCATAGTCGACAACTCGACTTGTTTGGAGTTATGTACTTCTTGGTACTAAGCGTTTTAGAATGTCACGTACCTCATATGACAATAATGGTGTCGGCTTCAATTGCAGCTGTATACAGGGTGATCCAAATTGAATGAGGACGGTTTGAATTTACCGCCACCTTAAATTATTGTCTCATTGGCAAAATGAATACTTTTCTGCTTCTTTTATTTTACAGCGGCGTCTCAAAAATAATATAGCTTTTAAACTTCGTTAATTTTAAATAATAAACTTACTTGATAATAAACTCGTGTAGCAAACCGCAGTTCTGAAAAAAACTGTTTTGTAAAATAAGAAAACAAGCGAAATAAAGCAAAAATTTAGTGAAAACCCGAACAACTTAGCAAAGTACAACGATGTAAACGAGAAACTGACGAGTTGACTCTGTAATTTGACACATTTCAATAGTGCTACACTAACAACGTGAAATACACTAAAACCTAAGGCGCGAAATTCAAACCGTCTTCACTCAATTTGGATCTCACTGTATAGTCGTTGAGTTGTATTTCAAAGCTTGCTTATACATTTACGGGCCTTGGATGAATTATTTTATAAAGCGTCCTCTCTTGACAACTTTTATTACTTTTTGGCAAAATCTATTACCTTTTGCAACTCCTGTCAATACTTTTTCATTTTAAGTTCTGGCAACCCTGCTGATTGTCAGCTGCTTTTGTTGCCTGCAAGAATTTCATGAGTTTCTCTGCGGTACCATAACCTCTAATTTTTATTTTAAAAAGTATAAAGAACTGGTAATAATTAATATTATTAACTAAACTTTGCAATGTTATTTTCAATAAGAAGTTTAGTAAAGACATTACTAGAGATTCCTGTCAATAAAGCAGTTCTTGGAAAAAAACTTAGTTTATGCAGTAATTGTGGAATAGGGGTACATAGTTTTACAGTTCTTCAATATAATATTTCCAAACAAACAATAATACGTTCTAAATATTCGACAAGTCAAAATGTAAATAAAACTCACATAAACGTTGGTACCATAGGGCATGTCGATCATGGTAAAACCACTTTAACCGCTGCTATCACTAAAACACTGGATAAAGATGGCCTTGCCCAATATATTTCATACGATCAAATTGACAAAGCACCTGAAGAAAAGGCGAGAGGTTTTGTAAATCGTTGCAGATTTAACTGTTGATTACGATATTAATGTTATTTCTTTATTTAGGTATCACGATTAATGCTGCTCATATAGGTTATAGCACAAAGAAAAGACATTATGCGCACACTGATTGCCCTGGTCATGCCGATTACATAAAGAATATGATTTCTGGAGCATCGCAGATGGATGGGGCAATATTGGTTGTTGCTGCAGATGATGGGCAAATGCCACAAACGAGAGAACACCTTCTTTTAGCAAAACAAGTTGGAATTAATAAAATAATTGTTTATGTTAATAAAGCTGACAAGGTTGATACAGAAGTAAATGAACAATTAAAGAAAAAAAATAAGATTCTAGTGTAGTGATTCTTTTAGGTTCTTGAATTGGTAGAACTAGAAATGCGTGAATTACTAACAGATTTTGCTTTCGATGGAGAAACTACGCCTTTTGTCTTTGGATCTGCGTTACAGGCATTGAATGGGGAAGACACAGAAATAGGAGTTAAGTCTATATACAAGCTGTTGGATACTTTAGATGAATATATACCAAAACCTGAAAGAGATATAAAGTCGCCATTTATGTTACCAATTGATAATGCATTTACTGTACCTGGTAGAGGAACAGTTGTTATAGGAACATTAACAAAAGGAGTTTTAAAGAAAAATGATGAAGCCGATTTATTAGGTTTTGATACAAAGATTAAGACGACTGTCAGTGATATACAAGTATTTAAAAAAAGCGTTTCACAAGTTAGTTTAGTCTGTTTCCTAATTGTAGAATTCAGGGTAGGCCATGATCTCACCTAATCTTTCGAGTGTGTAATAAATTCAAATCGGCATTGCTAAGAAAAATCATTAATTATATGATATCCTGACCCTCCTTAAGCCAGCTAAACCAATGATACTAGCTTGTAGAGAATAACTCGGAGAACAATAATATGAATAAAAGTCATGGTGCTCGTCCATGATATTAGGTTACAGTTAGTAAAAAAGTTGGCTGTATTTGTGAAAATGGTGTTGTTTGTATCATATGATAAGATTTTATGATTTTTACCTGTTTTTGTGACGTTTTTCTAACAAAAACCTCTTAACGCTCAATATTTTAGTATTTTAAATTTAATAGAACACTTTTGGTAAAAGGTGTTTCTTTTAAAATAAGCATGTTTTATAGGGGGTCAGGATATCATATAATTACCGAAAATTTAAACTTAATATCTATCTTTCTCAGATTAATTAGTATTCGCTATATTTCCTTTGTTCACACATGGAAACCCAATCCCTACGTGACATTTTTCCAATACTGTATATTATTATACAGAGTCTTCATTAAGTTTGGAACCGGCTTAATATCTTCAAAACTATTAACTGGATTAAATTGAAATTTGGGGTGTGCATTTTATAAATTAATATCTATTGTACCTAATTTTTTCACCTGCTTTGCATCGTTACTTTACGAGATACACAGCCAACTTGATTTTTTTTAAATAGCAATGGGGGTCAAATTTGACATCATTTGAAAGCTTATTTTTTTCTGAGTAGCATTATGTAATACACGTGTTGTATCATTTTGACAAAAATCGCCAAAAAAAATTAAAATCAACGAAACATGTTTTATCCACAAAATCAAGTGTTGAATAAATTAAAAATTAAAATATCTAGTGATCTTACAAAATTCATAGAAATGTCAAAAGTTACACATTGACAGTAAATATTTAAGTAATAGGGAAGACGCACGTATTTTTTTTAATTTTTGTATTCGTTCATTTTGGTTAGAAAAATATTTCCAGATAAGCGGAATTTCTAAAAACCCTCAATTTATTTGAAAAAATTAAATTTAAAAATTCTCCTCATTTAAAACCGAATTTGGCCTTGAGCAACTTCCCTCAAAGCTATTTGATGTAAAAAAGTAGGTACCGCTGTGAATGTGAAGAAGCAACATTGACGATCTACTCAACGTTAGATGGCGCTGATGAAAACCAATAAACTGAATTTTCAATTAATATTACCAGAAATATTTAACACCACTGTAATTATGGCAGTTAATTACACAACAGCATAACGTACATTATTATATTAATTACTCGTTAATAAGTAGACGATATTTGAATTTGAAAATAAAAAGTTTTTCAAACTGACGGGTAATACAGGACTCTTAACTGTTTCATTAGCACCAACAGTGGGTCGTTTTTGGAACTGTAAGAGGTAACAAAGTTTCATCCATTAGAGGACACCAGTATTGCATTTTAAATTTATTTAAATTTTCAAGGTTTTCAAAAATTAATTACTTAAAATTGGTAATTGTTTAATGCATTTATAACTGATATTCTAACTAATTTAGTAATGACGTTTATGAAAATGCAAGAATATCCTCAATTGACGACATATGCGTCTTCCCTATTTTAAGTAATAAATTTAATTTTGTGGATAAAACATGTTTCGTTGATTTTAATTTTTTTGGCGATTTTTGTCAAAATGATACAACACGTGTATTACATAATGGTACTCAGAAAAAAATAAGCTTTCAAATGATGTCAAATTTGACCCCCATTGCTATTTAAAAAAAATCAAGTTGGCTGTGTATCTCGTAAAGTAACGATGCAAAGCAGGTGAAAAAATTAGGTACAATAGATATTAATTTATAAAATGCACACCCCAAATTTCAATTTAATCCAGTTAATAGTTTTGAAGATATTAAGCCGGTTCCAAACTTAATGAAGACCCTGTATATTTCCAATAATTAGAACTATTTCATGAGCTGACATCAATGGCATTTTAATAGAACCACTGAAATGTGAAATCATTTCACACGGTTATTTCCGTACAGTTTAGAGATTGTGAGCAATGAGACATTTTCATGGTTACTAGACTGTTAAATGTGTAATTTTCTATAGTGGCCATAGATATACTCAATAATAACGAACAATAACGCAGAGGGTTAAAAAGCGTCCGAGGTAGAATCTAAAACTAAAGGAAAAAAAACTCTACCTTCAAAAAATTTTTTTTGTAAATTTGTTAAAAATTGTTTGCAATACTTTTTGCTAATACGGTCCTGTTATATTTTGCATCAATTTGATAATAAATAATAAGTCATCCAGCATTGGGATAGTCAAAACATTGTAAAGCAATATGTGTAGAGTTAAGCAAAAATTCGGAGAAGTCGATTTAAAAACACGTATATTGGTCAAGGTTACGTCTTTATAAACACCATGACATATCACCGTAATAAGCGTTTTTGTTCTAAACTGCATAGTTGCAAAAAAGTCCCAAACGTTTGATGATAGTTCATCAAACTAATAATTTTTATTATCAAGAGTTTATTTGAAGGTGTTTTCCGTTTTAAATAAAATAGATTAATGGTAAACATTGCTCTTATTTAATAAATTGCGACCCTTGTAGTTTTTTGAGTAAACCACAATCGGGCCGCAAATTCAACCTGGCGGCTCCCTAATTATGAAAATGTTCTTTTTAAAAGTTTAATTTTATCTTCTGTTTATTTTCGAATGTTATTACAGAACGTAAAAATATATTTATGTTTTGTATCCTTTGTTTAAATTGCGTTTTGTTTATTTTACATAGATCAAATTTCACTATGTGTATTTTTGCGGAATGTTTAGTCCAAAATTTTATTTACAAGCACAGAATACGAAAGAAAGAATTGCTATAAATAAGGAAAGTCTGCGAAAGGGGATGTTTATAACAAAGAGAGTTTTTGATTATTGACTTACGTTCATTGAGAAATTTCGAGCCCAAGATCATTTTTGTAAAATTTTATTTCAGTTTTAATGAAAAGGTTTACTATTAGTTTTAAATATTAATGCTTCAGATTCTAGTAAAATGTATTAGCATCGCATTTTTTAAATTACGTTCAACGCCGCCACACAAAGAATTCCGTTTAACTTATTGAAATATGATATCAGATGCTCTCTTTAAAGTAAGATGTTTTAAGCTGTTATTAGACCTTAAATTTATTTTAAAATAAACAAACCATAACATGGCAAAACGGAACGTGTCTTATTTACGAGTGTTTTCAAGATCAACTCATTTGGGTATTTTGCGGCATTGACAAAATTGTGCTGTATTGACAAATGCTGTAAAGTTCAACAAACTACAGTCCTCAGCATTATGCGACATCAGGAGATTGTGGAGCAGAACGTGCAGGACCGGACTCAAAACTTGAACCTTAAATAACTCTGAAAGTAAATATTTTAGAAAAAAAAGTTATGGGAAAAACTTTCTCTACACATCATCAACTATCTCGTATTCACGTATTGTCCGTTATTTTTGAGACATGCTGTATATCATAGCCAGGGTTATGTAGGCAAAATAGTTGATGTGGCTTACGTAGAGTCTAGTAAGCCATGTAAATTACATCCTTAGTTTTCTAGACCAAATCTACATAAACTATATAGTGTAACTTATCGAATATACTATATAATAACAGTGGCGAGCGGTGAGAATTTAGGCTAGAGAAGCAACCACGATGTTAATTTTAATATACCTAGGTACAATAAAAAATAATGTTATAATTATTAAGTTTCAAAGTATGTCAAAGAAGAACTTTTATAGTTATGGAATTTGGTGACTATTATTTTTTATTTTAAAAAATTTACTTCTACGAGATCCTTAGTACCCCTTTCGGAGCTTCGGATGCAGAAATTTACTATTTATAATGCAACTCGATTTTCTGGTCGTTTTTAGCAAAATACCTGATGCAGGTTTTAATCTTTGTTGCGGAATATGGAAGTTCTGGTTTTGATCTGTCTTTCCCAACAATTTGTAATTTCTCTCCAAAACTGTGTGCAGAAAATTCTTTTATCTAATAATTTACAAACTAAACAACAAAATCGTCGCGATTCGGATGTATCGGAAGTACTCGAACCAAAGCAATTTTAAACTTGCATACAGAGCAAACTAAATAGAATTATTTGTCTTTAAAAAAATTCCAAATTACATAAAAAGAAATAATAAAATGTTCTCATTCGCAGATTTACATTACTTAAGTAACATTTATCAAACACTAAATCGTACAAATAATCAAATTATAATAAATAAAGACTTTCAGATGGCAACCGTGTCACCACAACGCACCTGCCCGCTAAAGATGGCGAAGAGAATTGCAGTAAGCAACAAAATCAGTATTGCTATGCAGTGTATGTAACACATTTGAATCAGTATTACCTTTCTGCACAATTTTAATGAGCCTAATTTAAAATAGTACTCTAATTATACTTTTTGCTGTGCAGAATTCATGTTGAGCTTTAAGTTGATTAAATATTACAAATTTAAATAAACAATAACCATAATTTTATAAAAATATTTTTGTTAGCATTGGTTTTTATTTTTAATAAAATCTTAAGGGAAGCATTGCTTCCATGGACCGCATGCCACTTTTTAAAATAAAACTGAATGAAAACATGCATTATACAGACTGTCCATTTAGTATTCCGTTCTTTGATTATACGATTATCGTTACCTAGATAAAAAATTCAATTAGGGTAATGTTACCGAGGTTAAAGAAGACACATTTTACATTTAGTGGCACACATACAGGGTGCCTCATAAAAGTGAAAAATGTTTTTTTTTTAATTAATGGAACAACCTATATTTTTTCACCTCAAATGAAGCCTCTTTAGGTTCTGTCTTTAATCCTTAGATGCAACATTGCCAAGTTATGATTTTTTAAAGTATTTTTTGGTTAATATCAACGCTTTATTTAAATTTTAATATCTACGCCATCCTTTGTTGATTTTTTGTAAAACTTTGGTTGAAGTCTCAACTAGGATCAATTTATCCCAATCTTGACCGCTTTATGTTGTGTTTAAAAATACTTGACGTACATATATCACGTGCGTTTTGTACATATTCTACTAGCTTTTTTACAGGTAATGAAGAAAATGGTTTTCTATGCATACTGACCAAACCCTGATCATAGCCTACTCTGAATTCTATAATTATGAAATGAACTATAAAACATTTTTATTAATCCATAATTAATAGGTAAACTGCCAACCTCGGTGGATTAGTGGTTTACATGTTTACTTCATAATCAAAGCAGGTCGCAGGTTCGATCCCTGGCCAAACTGGTAATTTGTAAAAGTAAAAGTGTAGGTCCCGTGTCAGTACGATGTTTGGAACAATAAAAATCCCTACTGGGAGTGGAATTCCCCCAGATTCGGCTAAATTGTAGTAGGGTCGGCTAAATGATCATAGTAATCGGTGCCGTGAGGTACGAAGGATTCTCCGCCATCCCAATTCTTTACCCAAAAATAAATTTAAAAAAATAGTTAAACTGCAGGTCTGATAGTTATCTTTTAACAAATATTTAATTAAGAATTATAAAGGTGACAGCAACTCACTGCTTTTGTCAAATGAGCCATTTTTAGATTAGAAAAGTAAATTTGATTTAAAAATATATTTGTTAAAAATTACTGATTTGAAAAATCTAAAAAAAAACTAAAGTCTGTGAATAAATTGAAAGCGACCAAAGTGGCCTACAGAAATTACTGCTAGGTTTACATAAATCAGTAGCATATTCAAACGTTAACAAAAATCTTATAATAAAGTATACATACGGGTAAATTTCACATAACGGGACAATTTCACAAACTTAAACTTGAAAAACAAACTATGTTTTTTACAAGATCTAACATCTTTATGTTGTATACTGCTTCTAAGGGCTGTTGCATACATATACAGCATGTTGCAGACATTTTTGTTTTCGATAAGTTTTGAACGTTTGTCTCATAGAAATGTTGTAAACAAAAACTTGTACCTCGTATATCAGTTCAATACATCATGTCGTCGGATGAAAATAATTAATATTGTCAGTACTACTGCAAAGGAAAAACAAGCAAAATTATAAACGAAAATATTGGGTTCATCCATACAGTACATCTAATCTTCATCGAAGTATACTAAAAAATTGTACTAGTAAAGAAATGATTGAAAATCCAGTAAAATTTCAGTCATTTTATAGAATATATAGGGAAATATTTGAAATACTTTTGGACAGATTGGATCAATATGATCATACAATACATTGTATTTTTCTACTATTTGCACAAATTTTACATTTAATGTTGGGTTATCTTGACATATATATTGGATATGTTGGACAAATGATGCTTGAAATTGTAGCAAGCAGTGTCGTATAATGTTTTTAGAAGACAAGTCTTATCTTGTCTATGATGTGTTGTGTTGATGTACGAATCGTGACAAAGATACCTGTACTGGAAATGAAGCGTCATGTTGAAAACATATGTCCTATAAGTATGCGACCACCCTAAGGCAAATTGTGTTTTTGACCGTGCACGATATACATATATTATTTTTAAGATTTTATAACGATTTTAGGAAAAGTTGGCTAGAAATGTCATAATTTTGTAAAAGTGATGTTTATTAGTATACTAGCAAATACCCGGCGCGCTTTGCTACGCTTTATTGAAATTACATGTTTTTACTTTTTGTAATTGTCAAATTACCAAATTTGACAATTGACAACATATCTATTCACATCAATCTTAGTACCCATTTTTAACTTCCATATATGGGTTTTTCGCTGTTATTTCGGACCACGATGGCCGATCAGAGTCCAATTTGGTCTTATTTTCTATTCTGGGCCAAGACCTTTCCAATGATACCAATTTCATCCAAATCGGTCCAGTGGTTGCGGAGAAAATCGAATACATACATATATACAGACAGACAGACAATCTTTCCCTTTTATATATATAGAAGATTACAAATTTCTTCTTTTGATATATATTGCAACTTATATACATTTGAGATGTAACGGAACATCCTTATATACTTTTGTAAATAACAGCTCCGCATTCAACACTAATTTACCTTGTAAAAGAGTTTTTTCCTTGACAGCATGTATTAAAATAGTGCCACAAAGACATTCGAGTTGCATTAGGCTAATCCTTCAACTTTATATTGCTAAAAGGTTATGACATGTGAATGTCAACATGAAACACGAAACAGAAAATCACTAAGTTACCACTCATTTCAGTAAGACTAGCAGGTTACCGAAATGTCAAGAAATTGAATCGAATAGCAATAGTAAGTTTTGTTAATAAAAGTTGTTCTCACTTTAAAGAAATCTCTTGTTTATTTCTTTTACAAAAACGTACTAAAAACCGAACTTCAAACAAAATAATATTTAAAAATACTCGAATACTAAAAAGAATATGTAATTCTAATATCTTTAGTTAACCGAGGGAGCTCGCCAAGTAAATGAGTTGTTAGCTTCTTTAGTCATAGTATCTTTCCAAATACATTTTAAATGGCAAGTTCTTGTACATTTTTTGCATTTGTACCCTACTATACCTCTTGTTATTTTGCGACGGCATGAAACACAATTTTTTGGTCCTGTACAGTTGTTTTCAATACTTTTCTGCCTTGCGTTCAAGTTTAGCAATTCTTTCTCAGTTGTCTATAACTTGTTGCTCTATCTCTCTTAACTTTCTGCCAATATGTTTTCTTGTTATTCATCTATAACCCGTAAATCTTGAGATGGGTTCTCTGCAACTTTTTCAAGTGGAGAATTATCATTCAAGAATCTTGTTGTCAGCTCCTTCACCTTTTTGTTTTTTCTGTACCTCGCACTTGCTTCTCTTTATTTCTTTCTTATTCTTCTTTGATCTTATTTCACTAAAGGAATCAATGCTTTTTACCTTACCTTAATCTTGTTCTTTTTTATTCTAAACCTTTATCTATCTTTGTTTTTTTCTCTTCTACCTGTTTATAAGTCATTCTTTCTCTGAAACGTTTTATTTTTTCTCTAACACATTTTTGTTTGTGATCATCTGATTCTTTGGATGATTTTTTGTTAACTTTAAGTTTTCGCATATTCTTATCTTTTTTAATATTCAGTCTAGACTGGGAGATTTTTGAATTAGTTACTAAGCTACTATTTAATATTCGATTATTTAAGCCGTTTCTCTATCTTTCTGCAATTTTTCTTTCAAACCCACTATCGCTATTTTTCTATTTTTTTAAGAATACTGAATAATAAAATATTTAAGTAAAATTTTGCTTTACAGAGCAGAAATCGTAAAACGCGTCTGCGAATCGCCAATTCGGTAACTCTTTTTAAACTTTACAAGTTACTGAAATGACGGTTATCCAAATGATGAAAAGACCTTTAAATGTAACAGTCAACTTGGTATACAAACCGACTGAGGTTTTTATTATAGTCATTGACAACAATTAAAATCAAATTACAGATATAAAAATGATGTTATTTATAAGTTGCCGGAATGATGACTAAAAAAGGTACGCTCTCTTTTAGACATGCATTATGTCTAATATATCTCAAATTATCATAAAAATGGAAAAACTTACTTCATGGTCATCACTATGACAGTCACAACTAACTTCCTACTGCGCATACCTCTCAATTTAAGACATTAACTATAACGTAAAACTATTTTATAAAAGTATTACCGAAATGATGTACAAACTTTAGGACAAGCTATTTTTTCCGATTTCACCATTTTTCTCTACAAATTTCATGCAACATATTTATTTTTAATATACTATAAGGCATGAGAATTATTTACTAAATTATTTACCTGCCAATCATAAAGCATATTTAAACTTGGAAATCATTGATTGGGACAGTTACCGAAATGATGTTATTGGACATTGCTATTTAAATTGTATGGTTTAAAATAGAAATATCGCTTATTTTAATTAAAGATTTCTTTCCCATTTAATAAAATTTCATACTACAAAAAAATTACTTTTTAAATGCTTCAAAATAAACAGTAATTCGCGTAGGATAGTAATTGTCTCATTATGTGAAATTTACCCATACACTGATGCCAAGTA
Organism: Agrypnus murinus; assembly: GCA_929113105.1. Classification (NCBI taxonomy): domain Eukaryota; kingdom Metazoa; phylum Arthropoda; class Insecta; order Coleoptera; family Elateridae; genus Agrypnus; species Agrypnus murinus. Next base: position 194,264,740 of record OV816026.1, read on the forward strand.
CTTCACTCTGTCTTGAATTAGATGGTTTTTGCACAACCACAAACTAACAACTCATCATTTTCTATAACTGTTAGTATTCAAAAATGATTAAAGTCAGCTGTCAACATTTATATTATATGGTGTCTATTTATGTCTGAATGGAAAATTCTAAGGTATCAACCAAGCACCAACCAAACATTTAATATAGGATAGACTCTTCCTTTGGTTTTTATTTGCAGAGCTCATACTTTTTTCTTTTAAGTCTTTAATATCTGTATAATACTATTTATTGCTATGTAACAAATTTCCAGGCAAATGCAGGTGATAACATAGGAGCTTTGGTACGTGGAATAAAATTAAAATCTGTAGAAAGGGGTATGCTGCTATGTGCTTTTGGTAGTGAGAGACTTAGTAACCGTTTTGTTGCAAGTATATATTTTCTGACTAGAAGTGAAGGAGGCCGTTCAAGACCAATTACTAATAAATATATACAACAATTATTTAGTAAAACCTGGAATGTTGCATGTAGAATTGATTTAGGTAAATAGTTTATGATAGATCAAATGAGTATGCACCTAACTTTAATTTTAGATGATGAAGTAAGAATGTTAATGCCAGGTGAACATGGAAAAGTATATATTACTTTATTATGGAAGATGGTAATGACTACAGGACAGCCTTTTACAATAAGAGAAAATAATGTAACCGTTGCAACGGGTATTATAGTAGAAACATTGCCTGAAGTTCATATTAAAACTAATTTAGCAAAACTTGTTATTTAATATTTACAAAATGTATTCATCTTTGCTATTTAAGAACAATACAATCTATCCAAATTGTTATTAAAAATTTATTTACCTATGTATACCTTTTAATTTTGAATTAGGTATTCTGAAATCTCCAAAATACTTAACACAAATTAATATCTATATTTGGAAAAACTGAAAGGGCTCTATTGGATATAAAACGAATCTGGGCTGCAATGCACATTACAAACAAGCTATGCCTATGGCTTTATTATAGTCTATGGTAGTGTACCTGTATATAATTAGATAAGAGTAGGGACAAGAGCGTGATTATTCTGATCAGTTGGATCACTTTTTCCAAAGGACACTTACATTTTTCAATTAGGATCAATCATTGAAACCAGGGAAATATAATTTTTTGACAGTTCTACATTACTAAAAAATTGGCGCAACAGATTCTAGTGCAAATGGACGTAAAAATCACTTGGAAGATGATTATATCTTTAATTCTATCCCAAAAAATTGCTAATCAACGTTCAGTTTGGGTAGAAAATATGAATCGTTAAAATGTAAATGATGACAGGCCCGACGAAATAAATTTTTCAGATGATCAATGATGAATTAAAGAAATTAAATTTTAATCAAATGCTATACATACACTGACTTGCAAAAAATTCGCGTACACCTATTTTTGATTGTATTAAGTCGGTCTTAATTTTTAAATTGTCAGTGTCAATCAGTTAAAATTATTTTGTTTTATTTTTCTAATGACAGATTTATCCGTCAAAAATGTAATGTCAAAAGTCAGAAAGGTCACGTTTACATAGTAAAAACTACATAAAAACTCGGTTACTTGATTTTTAAAGTGTATGCGATTTTTTGCAAGCCAGTGTACCATTAACAACAATCTACTTTATGCTTTTAAAATATATTAGTTGATGCTATTACACATAAAAATTGCGTGCCAAATCACATCTTAATTTTAAAACACTACCGTGCTTTGATATATCAGATTTTGTTAAATTTTTTGCAAAAGACATTAAAACAGTAGAAAAATAACAGGCTGGGAAGGCAAATTTTGCTGTTTTTACGTGGTGTTTTTGTGGTTTTGGAAAAAACATTTTTGAAAAAATTTACCTTTAGAGCCTACTACTTTTTTACTGTGCGATGTATTTGCACGTTTCTTGATATACTCTGAAAGATCCAAAAACTAGCTTTGATCTGACACCTGGATGAGCCAGATAACACAAAAAATAAGGGAGTTATGACAAATTTGTGTAGAGTGTGGGGTAGCAGAATTTACAAAAAATTGAGACTTTCAAAAACCTTACTTCGGCCATTTTTAATTCAAAAAGTCTGAAAATAGTATATTATTATACGAGTTTTATAAGATGGTATATTGTAGCACGAGTTGTTTGGGACACGACGAGAGAAGTGTTCCAAAGGAACGACTGCTACAATATGTCTTATAAAACAAGTATAATGTATTATACTAGTTTTTATACTTTGCGTCATTAATTTTATAGAAACTGTAAATCCAAGCTATTAAAAACATTGCATTACAATCTAGTAATTTGTACGTTTAATATGTGGTAACACTATAAAATGACTTTTCACGTTTTGTGAGGTTAGAACGTGTCAAAATTAAATGTGTATCAGATCTAAGCTGAGTTCGGCGATTGCGTCAGATTAATGTGATAGCTCGAGTAACTAAGGAGACGATTGTCTTAATAACGGTTGCTATAGTTACTCGATCAATCAGATTAATCTGATGCAATTGCCGAACTCAGCTATAGAGTAGGGAGAATAAGTGTAAATATGCGCGAACTCGCTAAAATTGAAGTCCACCATTTTGACCCACGAAGTGAGCTGTAAATTCGAATTAAATATCGTTATCAATCAAGGTAGTCTAAAGCTCTAAAGCATTAGCTAAATTTAAAGTTTTTAGTTTGTTCACCATTGCTGATATTGATAATTTGAATATGATTTTATCTACACTAGAAGAGTTTTTAAGTAAAAATACCCTACATGTGTACTTACATGAAGTTCCTAATAAAATATTCATGCTACTGCCAAATGACTCCCAATTTCTGTGTAGAAAATAAATATCTATTCTGAAACTTCTGATTTAAAGTTAATTATTAATTTAAAAAATAAGAGATATCCACAAAAAATATACAATAAAGAAATTTTGGAAGAATTACCACTGGAAATTATTGCTGCTGCTAATTTGTTTTGCAAATTATTCTTAATTTTCAGGAGCAGTCTCGGTGACTAATTTTTTTGAGGAAAATAGGTACATATAAATAAAACACTAAAAAATTAACAATAGATTACTTTCATTTAGGTGGCGCTGTAATCGATGTTAGGTATAGAAACATAACCTCACTTTTTCTGACTATTTCTGTAGATTTGATTGTTATTGTAACTGCAAAATGCCTTATAATTGTTTTGTGCCTCAGTGTTCATCTATTACTAATAAATATTTAATTAGAAAATGGTTGTTTATCATTAGAACAGGAAAAAAAACAACAAAATATACAAAAGTTTGCTCTAAGCATTTTCTACCAAAAGATTATAAAATTACCAATATGGGTAAGTTTTGTAACTGTAATTTATTTTATATCTAAGCTTACATATTTTATTTTTAGGATAATGGAAAATTCTTAATTACAGAACTGCAGTTTCCGCTCAATGTTTACCTGTAAGAAAATTTGACAAAATCAGAGAACGATTTAATATTACCCAATACAATAGTATATTGTGTTACAAGTGCAGAAAAGTGCCAAATTCTCACGAGTGAAGATTTTCGACTACGTCTCATGCCGCAATCACACGAGTAAGAAATTGGTGTTTTTGCACGCGTTACACACTATACTTTATCTACAACAACAAAAAAGTAATAAACCACCAACAGCTAAGAAAGTTTTTTAACCTAGAATTTATACTCGCATTCATATTTTTTACGTGAAATATTTGGCAATAAATTAAGAGATGTAATGTGAGCCGCTTCCACGATGTTTGGAGGTGTACGAGTGTACACCCCAATTTTCCTTCATCGGGTTCACTCATGATACATCTAGAATTTTAAAAACGACAAAAGTAAACATTAAATTTGTAAAGACAATAGTAATACATAATACGATTACAATTTGTATAATTTCAGTCAATCTACTATTTAGTACTTACAGCTAAATAATCATACGTATGTACTCGTTTTCAAAAAATAATTTATATTATGTACAAAAATCACAATTCAATTGTCAAGGTTACTAACCTCTGCGCAAAATGTCAAATATTCTCGCATTATGTAGCAAATTATAAATGTTTTCAATGTTTTTATTGTAATTTAGCAATAATAATAAATAAAATTACATTAAAAATTATATAATAATGTAAAACATTAATTAATTTTACGTTTTAATTGAATAACAATCATTGTAACTTTATATAATGAGAAAAAACATCATTGAAAGGCGTCTCGATAGCTCAATGCTTACGCTGTAGCTACTAACCGAGCGATCCCGGTTCAATTCCCCGGGTCTGACCTTAGTTTTTTTTCTAGATGGATTTCCATTCGAAATATAATTTAATGTAAAATATTAATTAAACAAAATAAATTAACCTTTATCTAAAATTTATAACATTTTATATTTCAAATAATTAATAATATTATAACTATTACAAGTGGTGACATCTATGGCGTTTTAATAGAACTACGGATTATTGAGAACTCCTTCCTCACATACTATACTTTACCGTTGAGTTTGGAGATTGTTTGCAATTGGTCGTTTTCACGGTTACTAGATTGTGCGGAATATGTAACTTTCTATGGCGGTCGTAGATAAAATTAATTAACTATTGATGTCTCTACAATTTTAAGATGTTCTTTTTTATGTATAGCAGCGATTGCTATTCAAGATTATTATTATTAAAGACAAAACAGTAGTAACGAAAAAGCTGCAACTATCGACTTGGACATTGCTAGAAATATCATAATTGATAATTTCCTGCTGAATTTTCCAAACAAAAAGCAAACACTTCTGTTTAAACTGTTTTCCTGTAGTAGGGCTCCATAGAATAATAAGCTTTTCCAGCTTTTCTTTTGTTCCGAACTACTGGCTGTGAAGTGCACAAAACATATTCTTGCACTTTGCCTATAGCAAACAATATTTAAATTTTGTGTATCAACAAAATAAAGAAAACTGCTCATCTCCAGTGTAAAATATTCACTTATAATACCATTAGTAGTCAAAGTTATGTCAACTATTTTTGTCGTGGTTTCACGAATGTCTATCATGCTTGCATTTAAATACCATGAGTGCGCAGCACGAGTGGTATTCGCAAGCATGATAGACATGAGTGTTAAGCACCACAAAAATAGTCTACTTAACTTTGACTACTTATGGTATTCGAGAGACTATTCAACGAACACGCTTTAAAAAATCAAATTGTTTTTCATAAATGTAGCAATGTTACATTTAATAATTGTACGTTCAATACTCAAAAATAAATGTTGTTAAATAATTGTGTTTTATTAAAATTGTCGATTGTTATCACTAGTGAAAATTGTCGACAATTTTCACTAGTGAGAATTGTCGATACAATTCATTTTCATTGGATTAAAAATATGAAATGCTGTATTTTAATTGGTCAATTTTTAATAACTGACATGTGAGTTGAATAGTCACTAGTAATATCCCGAGTGCATGTCAAATTGTCGATAATTTAATTTTCTCGAGTGCGCGAATGCGCACGAGAGAAAATTAAGAGACAATTTGACATGCACGAGAGGACATTTTGGCAGACTATTTCCCGAGAAAAATTTAAATGGTACAAAGAAACTTACTTCTGTGTTAAAAAAAGGTTTTTTCTTTGAATTATTGCACCGTCGGTGACGATCATGTTGGTCTTGAATCGGTATCTAGTGCAAATTATCGATAATTTGCACTAGTGCAGTATTATCGCTGAAATTTGATCGTTGCTAGGTTAACGTAAAATATTACAGCTTTTTGGTTGGCTTAAATTTTTCGAGGGAAATACTCAAGAAAATAACACAATGCTCCAATATGTTTACATGCTGCTGACCAGCCTGTAGCGGCAGGGCAAGAACAAGTACAATTAAGTACTTATGACAAATTGCTTTGATTTCTTCAATAGAATCAATGTTTTATATAATATTGATTTAATATCGATATAACATCTGTTGCCTTCAAAATATGTTTTTGTGACTTTTTCAATGGTTTAAAATAAGCATCATTAGGAAAACTTCTTAAACTGGAACCACTTTCGCGTTTAATAAGAGAATTTTATTTGTAGAATTTGTAGGTTATAGTTCAAAATAGAACTTAAACTAAAATATATGAACTTACCGACGCTTTAAAACCTCCTTGGAACCTGTTTTTGCTCTTAGTTTTTTTAATTCGTTGCGTAAACAATTTAAGTGTATTTTTAGTCTTTTAATTACCTAAAATTCACATACAACATATGACATACATAAACGGAACATTGCTGTCAAACTTTAAATACCTAACTCCGACTGTGCGCACCTAGTGGTGATTTGATTAACTAAACTAGTTCAATTGATCCACGACCTCCTCGATTCGACGTTTGACGTCTTAATACGACCAGTCCAAATTTTAAAAATATCATTATGCGCATGTTCTCCGCATGGCGCTAGCTACCGGGGGATTGGAGATCAGAACCGCGCCGGTAATTTGAAATGGTTCGAAAAGTAGCTTCAATTTTATACTTTTGACAGTTAACATACTTCAAATAAATTACAATTTATGCCATCAGTACTTTTTTAGAAAGAAGTTTAATGTACAATCGCGTTCCAGATATGTTGTTGGTGCTTTTTTGGCAAGGTTAGTTAATATTGATTTTAGAAGTATATTTAAAATTATTCTTCAAGGTCCTTGTTGTGAATCTTGAGAATAGATAAAGAAGAATTCTAAGATAAAGAATTCTAAAGTCAAGATCAGCTAAAATACTGCAATGATTGCATTCTTGAGGTAAATATTGAAATCTATTTAAAACCAGTTCTGTTATTTGGTTTGTTAATATGAAATTTTTACTAGGGCATTTTAAATCTCCATGATCTTGTTGATTGATTAATCCTAAGAGCGATTTGAGGAGCAATTGCTCAAGGAATTCAGTAGGTAATGCGTCACTTTGGCCAGACGTTTTTAGTGACTTTTTTGTTTACAGTTGGTACCCCTGGGGGAAAATCTAGTGACTTTTTATGTCTGTCTCTCTCTAATTTGGTGACTTTTTGTATGTCTCTCTCTAGGTGGTTAAGTGCGGAATCTGTATTACCGACATTCTGTATTATCGGCATTTGGTTCGTCACTTGGCTAAATGGTAGCGTTGTTGCTAGGGGAAAACAGATGGCGCCAGTGTCGTTTTACGACGAATATGGGGACTTTTATGTCGATCTCTCTCTAATCTAGGGACTTTTGTCTCGAAGTACGGAATCTGTATTATCGACATTCTGTATTATCGGCATGTGGTTCTGCGCTCGGCTAGATGGTAACGGTATTGCTAGGGGAAAACAGATGGTGCCACCAACTTTTTACGTAGCTCTCTCTCTCGAATCTGGTTACTTTTATGTCGATCACTCTCTAATCTAGTGACTTTTTGTCTCGTTAGGTGGTACGGAACCAGCAGATATTGATTATTCGCTGCTGCTCTCTGATTGGTCAATTAAAAATAAGGGAGTTGTCCGGATTATTGATTGAGTTGATCGTCCAATAGAAACCTACTAGCCGGTATTGATTAAACATAATAATAATTTGATAGAAGCAGGAGCTGTCCGGATTATTGATCGAGTTGATCGTCCAATAGAAACCTGCTAGCCGGTATTGATTAAACATAATAATAATTGGATAGAAGCACTGAGGGGTCCACAATATTGATTTTTCCTAATTGTTGTCACGTCCCTACGATTACGGAAATCTGTATTACCCACAACGTACTGAACTACCGATAGACGGAGCCATTTGTAAAAGGAATCGATATTACAGAGGACGTATTCATGCCAATTGTAAAGGGATAGTTACATACTTTATGCATGTTTTCATATAGGTAAGAAAGTCAAGTCACGTTACGTTCAACGAAGCCAATCCCGACGAGTTTTCAAGGTCACCCGAGTTTAGCCGAACATACCCGAACAATTATTACACAATTCTAATCATTCTAGAACATTCCAAGGGGGTGGGGGTAATCCAATAAAAGCAAAATTGCTCTAGCCTAAATCCATTTAGTAGTGATCGTCGAATCAGTTAACATGGACGCTCCTAAAATATACAGTGTTAGTCAACTCTTGGGAGTTAAAGTAAAACCAACAAACGAACGTTTTGGTCTGTGGTTATTGACGGAAAATAGCAGGAATAACAATCTAATTACAGATGTTGGCAATATAAATTATTCGGAAGGTGAACAACTCCTTAGCGGTAGTGATCTAACACCGATTACAGATCCCTTCTGTGATAACATAATGCTGGTTAAAATAAGTGACATTGTGGACTGTGTTGGACAAACTGGGAAAAGTGAAAAAGGTGGATTTTTAGTTAAGAAAGAGATATGTGGGGCATTTAATAGCTACTTACGAGGAAAATTCTCCAAGTTTATTTCCGCCAGACATGGTGTAAAAGCAAAACTACCTTTTCTCGTACAAGGTGGGAACAAAATGGCCGATGGAGTACTAAAAGTTATTGGACAGGAAGGTATGGAAAATATTATTAAAAAATATGCAAACCCATTAGTTATCCCTTACAAAGTAGAACTAGCAGATGTTAAAATCGAAACTTTGTTAGAAGAACTACCAATCATCTTAAAGGAGCTCCAAAAAGAGGATTTTTACCTTATGGATTTGGATATTACGCAAGATTTCGCAGGAATATTTAATAAAAAAAGAAATGTGCGATTATTTAACAGCTAATTATAACTCCTGTTACCAAGGCGAGTACAAAGAAGATTGTAATACGATTGTAGAAAATAATAAAACAGTGGGAATAGATTGTCTAACATGGATAAATTCGAATGCAAGAATTAAAATATACAACAAGTTTATCTGTCAAATAACAAGCGCAGGGGTAAACAAACAACTTGGAAACCATATAATCGATTTTATTTCTTGTCCAGATGTGCGATTAAAGGAAACTTTTTCATCTACTTTAGCTAAGGAACATGGAATAACCAGATTGGAAGCAACAATCTATAACTATACAATTGGAAATTACTGTAAACCATCTAGTGCATTTGATCCCCTAGAAGATTGTTTAAGTTTATTAGAAAATAATAAAAGTTACTTTCGAAATGCTCCATTTTACTCTGTGCCGATTTCTAAAATGTGGTCGAAATTAACTGAAAGTTTACAGAACAGTTGTTTAGTACTCTATAATAATCTTTTACAGTTTGTATTTTGGGCAAATTTAAATACACGGAAGCTGACTGGATTACAAATTAAGCTGCCTGGTGATCTAAAATTACGAGAAAAGATGGTTAATTACGTACTTTCCGCTTTTAGCTTTAACTATTTACCTATTAATTATGTAGAAATTGTGGAGGATGTTGTAAATAAAGATATTATAAATGTTATACACAAATGTTATATTAAAGCTGGCGAGACCTTTTTTTCTCGGGACAGCACCATTTTCTCCACAATCTCGGAAGATATAAGTATCGAAAACACCGGTTTGATCAAAACGAATAATGTAATTCCACAAGTTTTAAGGAAGAGAACCAGCATAACTAATAGGTTGTCTCCATATCCAATTAAGGAAATAAAACCTCTTTCATCTGTTTATCTATTAAGTATAAAGAAACGAAAAATGGACCTGGAAGAAACAGATGCAAAAAGAAGAAAGATCGAGTATTTAGAAAAAACCATAGCTGTAAAGGAAGAATATAAACATTTACTGGATAAAGAGCAAGAGATAGAAGAACTTAAAGATATGTTGGCAAGTTATTTTGACAGATAATGGATAAATTTGGACATAACTGGATTCTACAAAGTAATTGCATTTACTGTTAATACCAAAGGAAAATATCCACATGTTGGAGTACTGGCCGAAAAAGATGGAATTAAAAGAGTTTACTACTTAAAAGGATTTGATAAAAGTACCCTTATAAAAGTTTATCAATCTCGAGAAAACTTTAAAGAAGAAAAGGAAGGCGTCATGGTCATTCCTGTTAATGGTCTGGATATAATACGTTTGGAAACTGGAGAACCATTTATAACATTTAAAACGAATGGACTTACATCTTACAGTAGGAACACATTCGTTAAGGCGGAGGAATTTAAATTTTGTATCAAAACACCGCAAAACTTGGATAACTTATCTTGCACACAGGAAGATATAGAACAAATAAATATTGTTACAATGCAATCGATTAGCGGGAGTGTTAAACCATCCCAGTGTCGAAGGTTAGAAGAATTGCAAGAAGGGACAGAGTTAATAATTATTGCCATTAAAGAAATATATTATAGAAATAAAAAACGTTATATTTTAAAGTTCGAAAATTTAGAACCATTATATATGTCAAATTACTTTTTAGAAAAAGAAATAGAGGATCTTAAAATAGGTATTAATTATAAGATAAAAATTAAATTAGATAAAATTAAGACTACTGTAAGTAGAAATAAAGAAATGTCTGTATTTTGCGTATAAATATGTGTAATGTTAATATTGTTTATAAACTTGAAAAAAATACACCTAATTATAATGGATTATTTTGTTGTTGTCTTTTTACCGTCACCCACTCTTCCACCAATTGTACAGCTATTAAACAAGTGTCTAACAGGCGTTAAACAAGGGTCATAAATAGCACATACACGGTCTCTCCCCGACGACGTCGGCGAAAACGTCGTCGACGACGTCGGGGACAAGGTCGAAATAATGAGGTAATGTTTACATTTACTGTAATTTAATGCATTACTGTGTATAATAAAATTATGAATATCGTATTTCTTTTAAGACATCAAAATGAAAGAAAGTAGTTTTGAGCATAATAAAATGCGTACTGAATTTCTTTAAAGTATTTCGAAATAGCTTATGCAATTAACAAAACTTTTCATAAGCGGAATAATATTGATATCCATCGATAGAATTACAAGTAACCCTTTATTATAAAACGAAAACTCTTTGTTTTTTTTTATTAATCTCATTCTTAATTTAGTTTAAAAATGGATATAATTAACGCATGATTTAGGATTCTGAGTTCTGGTGCGCAAATAAGGATTTCCTATAAAGGACTTTTGATAAAATTTGGTAGTGATAATCGTCGGAAAAATATGTTTAAAAATGTAATGGTTTCACCGTCGCTTCCTTTTCCGTGTAGTTTTAAAATTTTATGCTGATGGTACATAACCTTATAATAAAAATCCTTCGGCTCATTTTGTCGCAATTCTTTTAACAAGGACATGTGTGAATATTGTTTGCGATCTAAAAACCAATTCTTTGCCTATTTTCTTTTTTTTCGTGGTGTTTCAGTTTCTTCTTCTTCGAAGCACAAGGCAACTGCCACACCAACTGCAATTTTTTTTCTCAAAGATAATTTATAAAAATCCATCTTATCACTTGAAAGTGTCACAGCATATTGAATTCATAATGTTTTCTTAAAAAGTATAATAAAGAAAGCATATATTTTTTAGTAATCCCAGATGTATATGTTTATTTTGCCTAATAATAATTTACAGTTGACAAGGGTTTTATTTTCACAGTTGTAAACAGTTGTTTGTAAACAAATGTAATAAAAATGAAATAATTCAAGTAAACCCGAAAAAGATAGATATAGTATAAGGTTATGTACCATCAGCATAAAATTTTAAAACTACACGGAAAAGGAAGCGACGGTGAAACCATTACATTTTTAAACATGATATTTTTCCGACGATTATCATTACCAAATTTTATCAAAAGTCCTTTATAGGAAATCATTATTTGCGCACCAGAACTCAGAATCCTAAATCCTGCGTTAATTATATCCATTTTTAAACTAAATTAAGAATGAGATTAATAAAAAAACCAAAGAGTTTTCGTTTTATAATAAAGGGTTACTTGTAATTCTATCGATGGATATCAATATTATTCCGCTTATGAAAAGTTTTGTTAATTGCATAAGCTATTTCGAAATACTTTAAAGAAATTCAGTACGCATTTTATTATGCTCAAAACTACTTTCTTTCATTTTGATGTCTTAAAAGAAATACGATATTCATAATTTTATTATACACAGTCATGCATTAAATTACAGTAAATGTAAACATTACCTCATTATTTCGACCTTGTCCCCGACGTCGTCGACGACGTTTTCGCCGACGTCGTCGGGGAGACACCGTGAGTGGTGCCCATAACTGGAGTTAAACAGGTATTAGACAGCTGTTAATATCGATTGCTTATAATAATATCGGTTGTCTATGTTTAGAATTGTGTAATAATTGTTCGAGAATGTTCGGCTAAACTCGTTGGATTTAGGCTAGAGAAATTTTGCTTTTATTGGATTACCCCCACCCCCTTGGAATGTTCTAGAATGATTAGAATTGTGTAATAATTGTTCGGGTATGTTCGGCTAAACTCGGGTAACCTTGAGAACTCGTCGGGATTGACTTCGTTGAACGTAACGTGACTTGACTTTCTTACCTATATGATACATAAACGTAAAAAGTGAGTAAGATGATATTGTGAAGCATTATTATTTATTATACTTAAAAATGATCACGATAGTCTCTGAATTCATCTTCCGTATACACATCTCAAAGGTGTCTTGTCTCTTTCTGTAAACTTTAGCCTTCCTGGGTCTTGCCATTTGTCGTATATAAGGAATTTCATCCAATTTATTTTGAATCGCTTCGATATCTAAATCCATACCTTACGAAACCGACAAAAAAAGACAGCAAAATTAGTAATGTATTTACTACTATAACTTTACACGTAACTTAAACTAGGGTCGAAGGCCCCTACGACACGGCTAAATATAGGTTATCAACAATTAAATTATATTTAAGTAGAAACAATATATCTCGTCGATGTTCAACTCGACCATATGTACGTTTACGTTACATAATCTAATATTTATATTGATAACGTAATTGAGGGATATGATTTTGTAGGTTCTGCCCAGAAACTGCAATTGAAGTTAATACAGGTTCTGCGATATGGTGGGTTCTAGTTGCGAAAGTGGACAAGTAACTATCCGGAACTTTTTTCGGGTTCAATTCGGCAAAGAAGAACCTATCTTTATTAACGTTTTAGGTCTTCATTGAGATCCCATGGCCGACGTTTTTTTCTACCTGTGTCACCCTATAGATCGCCCTTGCACAAAAAGAAATATGAAAACCGTTTTAATTACTCAAGCAGGTCTGTGATATGAATAATCTGAGTTTGACCCGATTTCCGAGTGGAGTTTCAACCGTAATGTTAAAAAAACCTCGAGATTTTCGGGTTTTTTAGATCTTTCTTGAATTCCTCTGAAACTAAGCGAACTTTAATCGAAAAGTCCATTATTATCAAAAATGCAGAGTATTAAATTCTGAATCGATTGAGTTCCAATACTAATTTGCCTAGCCTATTAATTTAGACTCGGCCGTCAGAAAATAACTTCATGCATTCTCGGATGCGTCTGAAATTGGTTACAGTGCTGTAGCGCAGAGTTCCGCAACTTTTTTTATATAGCGACCCAAAAATATCAATAAAATGATAAGGCGTCCCATACGAAAGGGAGAGGGGGTTTACTTAAAATTACAGGACCTTATAGCATATATTTTTAACATAAATCTAAATGATATAGAAAAATGAATATTTTTGCGACTCAATTTTTAACTTTTGCGACCCAAAATTGGTCGCCACTGTAACGTATTTAAGGGTTCAATATTTTGACAGCTCTATCATACTTTTCTTGATCTGCGGGAAAACTAGGGTTGTACCTCTCAAAACTATCTCCATCCCACGTTTGGAATTGTGCGTTCTGTATTGGCAGCAGAATTGGTGGAAAGTCTCATTGATGCTTTGAAGAAGCAGATCACGTTTGACGACACGATCGATTGGAAGACTCCCAGACTCCAACACATTTGTGACTAACCCAGTAGCTTTCATTCGTCATGACATTACGTTCCGTCAGCAGATAATTCGACTGATAGTGCCTCACTCAGACTTTTGTCCTCGCAATTTCTAAATCACAGTTTGTGGTGAATGGGACCTCCATGGCTCTCTCGTTTTGTAAACTCGTGATCACAACAACCTTCATTCTCTCCAAGTTTTTTCCGCAAGAGGAACGTACGATTGTACTGGCAGTTACTAATGAATCCCATATAATAGATAATCTAATAATTAATCTAAGTAAATAAATTAACCTTAAAAAAATTAACCGAAGTGGGGTGGTGGGGCCCTCTAAGGTAATATTTTCCCGGGCCCTAGAATTGACACAGCACGCGCCTGGTCGGAATGCGTATAAAACTTACACGCATCCATACTTTACAATCCCGTGTAAAATATTTATGGTTCACGTTCAATCCACGTCAGATCTCAATAGTAGTTTGTGCAACGAGAGTGGATATGACGTGTATATCGCACGAGGACGAAGTTTGGGACATGACGCCGAAGGCGGAGTGCTTCAGTCGTTCGAGGGCGATATGGGCATTCATAGGCGCCCGCAGAAATTTGTCCAGGGGGCAAGCATAGAATGAACGGCATGCTAGGGGGGACAAGCCTAGAAAAATCCGTATATTATACAAAATTTTCAATAAAATTCAAATTGTTCATCTTCCAGGGGGGGGGGCAAGTGCTTGCCCTTGCCCCCCTACCGGTCGCCTATGTGGGCATTCCACTCAAGATGTACAGTATATTTTTTCTTTGACTAAGCAAAACAACTAAAAAATAGATTAGATGTCTCCTTAAGAAATCAAATATCAGGATTAACCTATGCTTTTATACATGCTAAAATATGGTTTGTAGAATCCCCCTGTAATTGTATAATTTTTAAGAAAATTATTAAAACTTTGCAGAAATTGAGCATTTTCGAAGAGAAAGTTATTATTTTAAATATTGTTTTATAAAAAAAAATAAAAATGAGTTATTCTCCCAGTTGGAATCGAACCTGCGTCGGCAACAGTTTCATTTTAATTGTACACCTTGCTTCTACCGACAGCTACCAAACCACATCACAGACCGTATCTACATACTTATAAAAGTAGGTTGTACTTATTTAAATGATTTAATATTTATGTATTTTTTACATATCACGTTATTTTCAAGTGCTTTAAGTGTTATTGAAAGTAGGACACATTGCTTTAACTTACTTCTATATTTGTGACAGAAGTTGTCAATTAATTAATTATAAATAAAGATGTGTCAAATTGAATCCCTGTGGTTGAATATTCTCATATCCACACACTGTGCCGATATAAAATTATATCCGTACAGCTTGCTGGAATTGCATACTTTTCCATTGTGCGAAACGTGAAGAAAACAGGTGATTTATAAGTAGTAGAAAAACAACATTTCAATTATAGGTATATATGTAAAATACGTATGTGTTAGTTTAACAATCAAAATCTCGCACATTTTTCAGAGACTATTTTTTTCACCTGACAAGGAAAACATAAGGAAATAAAATGTTTTGACATAAACTTACCTAAAAGAGGGACCAATGCGAATAATGCGTGATGCGAATAATACATTAATTTTATTTTTCGTGTATTTGATAGAAATGTAGTACATTGTTCAATTCAAAATCGTAAAGAAAAGTGGGACTTTGATCGTTAGCAACACTTTTCTTCACGATTTCAGTTAGCAACATTTTTCTTCACGATTTTGGATACTTAACGACCATTAAATAAAGCAACAATTAAACTTTATACATTTTAATTATGAATATTAATAGAAAATGTACAATTATTTAAAGTATTAAATGTTATCCCAGAAGATGCCGCTATTGATCTAAAATCTGGAACTGCCGTGCAAAGGTCTTTGCTTGATTGTTGAGTCGATTGAACAACACAAGACACTGCGACAGAAGCAGATTGTTTATTAACATTCTGGCAATCACTTAAGTTTTCTCTTGAAGTCGTGCATCTCTGGACAGTCTCACCTTTAAAACTTCTTCTAGAAGTTTTTAATTTATTTTCGATACTATCATCGACATATCCTTCCGCGACTGCATCGGAACGCCACCCCCGTGTCTTTCGAGACTTTGTATATCTGCTCCGCTATCTGCAAGTAACGTCGCACTAGTCCTGCGAAAGCAATGTCCAGTGTAACTGTTTGCATTTGGTAATTCCAAGTATTCCGCAATTTTCTTTGGTACAGCGTAAAAGGTATTAATACCAACCGGCTGTACTGTGCATTTGCCTCTTCTAAAGAATATAAATAACCTACGATGGTCAGTTTTTCTCGGCCTTAAACTCAAATATTTTCTATATAATTCAATTTCATCAACGTCTTTCATTTCTGAGCTCACTAAGAAAACACGTTTTTTTTTGGTTTTAGTATCGTGCAATGTTACAATCAGAACAGATCCAGTATCTTCAACATCTTCTACTTTTAGCAAACGTAATTCATCAGCTCGGCAGGCTCCATATAAAGCAAAAATCATAACTACTTTCATGAACAGGAAGGTATCATCGGGGGCCTTAGTGAAAAACGTGTTAATGTTATCCATCGTAAAAACCTTAGACTTTTTGGCCACATATCCGTCATTTTGACGTTTTAAATATGCAAGCAACTTTTTATAAGTAGAAATGTCAACATTTTCATTAATAGCCAGCGTACTTTTCAACATTGAATACAATGACCACAATGTTGAAGATTTCAAACTCTTAGCCTACAACAACACGTTAGAAATTAGTACTGAAAATTAATGTAATTAATGACAAATACCTTTTCAAAAAAGAAAGCGATTAGGATGTTTTCATCACTTCCCTCTACTTATTTTGATTTTCTCCATGAATAAAACTGTTCATAAGTTTTCTCATACTTTTCTTTTGACTTCGACGGTAGCAAATTTGAATAAACTTCTGCTACTGTTGTTAAAATATTGGAAAACCCTTCACCCAATTCAGTCATTTTGCACAATGAAAAATTTATTTACTAAAAACATCGTTCTCTTGTTTTGCTACCATGTTAGCAAAATATGACACCTTGATCAATTAATTTTTCTTCATTTTTAAATTTTAGTCCTTTTGGTCAAATACGTTAAGAAAAGTGATTTTTCCTTGTTCGTGTAAATTTAATCCACTCGCGAGCTGCGCTCGCTCGTGAATTGAAACTTTTTCACTCACTGGAAAACAACCACTTTTCTTAACTTATAGAACAATCTACTATAATTGGTGTATTTATTCTGAAAACCTTCCAGGTTCACAAATTCAAACAATTAGAATGGCAATACAACTAGACTTGTTATAAACGTTGTTGTTTTTCCATAGCCTGTATTGATAAAAGTAGGTATTAGGCTACTTGAGTCCATCCCCTCCCTTTTTCTACCTGTGATGACGTCATGACACCTGACTGATAGGTGATGATTGAGGTGAGAATTATTAGCGGTTACCTGTGAAATGATTAGCGGTTACATGATTAAAGGTGCTGATTAGTAAAGGTGATGATTAGCAAAGGTGATGATTAGCAGAGGTGTAGATTAGCAAAGGTAATAATTAAAAAATTTGATATGGTTAGAAGGGGTGAGGTAGCATGTGATCTAATTAAATTTTTGAAATAATTAGAAGGGGTGAGGTAGCATGTGATCTAATTAAATTGATAGGGTTTACCTATGACATGATTAGAAGGGATAAGGTAATATGTGATCTAATTAAAGAATTTGATATGATTATAAGGGGTTAGGTAACATGTGATCTGAATAAAGGTACGGCTTTGATAGGGTGATCTGCTTAAAGGTGTTGATGCAAAGGTAATAATTAAAAAATTTGATATGGTTAGAAGGGGTGAGGTAGCTTGTGATCTAATTAAATTGATATGGTTTACCTATGACATGATTAGAAGAGATAAGGTAATATGTGATCTAATTAAAGAATTTGATATGATTATAAGGGGTTAGGTAACATGTGATCTGAATAAAGGTACGGCTTTGATAGGGTGATCTGCTTAAAGGTGTTGATTTGAAAGGGTGATCTGAATAAAGGTAGGGATTTGATAGGATGATCTGTTTAAAGGTAAGGCTTTGATAGGGTGATCTGCTTAAAGGTGTTGATTTGAGATAGCTTACGATATGATTAAAGGTTATGATTACAAAGGTGATAATTGAGTAGCGGATACCTAAGATATGATAAAAGGCGTGAGGTGAGAATTGATTAGAGATAGCTTGCGATATGATTAAAGGTTAAGGTACGGCTTGATAGGGTGATCTGCTTAAAGGTGTTGATTTGAAAGGGTGACCTGAATAAAGGTAGGGATTTGATAGGATGATCTGATTAAAGGTAAGGATTTGATAGGGTGATCTGCTTAAAAAGGTATTGATTTGAAATGATTAGGTGAGAATTAGCGGTCACTTGTGAAATGATTAGCGGTTACATGATTAAAGGTGATGATTATAAAGTAAAGACAAATTAGTTAGTTAAAAGAGTTATCTTTTTATATCTTATACGTTTTATTATTTATAATTCCGATATTACAAAATCAAAAATCTAAGTTTACGAATATTAATACCAATTATACATGAATAAACTTTATGAAGGTAACACACACTCACAATCTAATCCTAAACGAATGTTCGTCTTTTCTATTTCATGGTAAAGTTTAGCAAACGCTCTTTCCACTTGTTTCTCATCGATACCTTTATGGATGTGAACTGGTACCGTTGTATATCGTTGAGGATCTAGTAAGATTTCACCTCCAGATAATATTAACTCATATTCATAGCATACAAGTGCTGATATCGAAAATAGATCGGTTGTATCGTTATCTAAGATTGGAATAACGGAGACGGAAGACCGGAATTGTTGTAATTCTTGTTTATTCATACATAATCCTGTATCTTCGAATATGTAATCATCACTGTCTAGCGAGGACACTGAAGTGGTGCTGGATAACGGCATACTTTCGTCTTGAACACGACAAACAAGTTACAATTTTAACGGGTCGGTTTCTATTCAGAGGCTGAAACAATCGAAATAGTTATAGAAAAAGGTTAACCTTTCAAGTTTCAATTTAGAAAATAACTGAGCTAAAGACGATGTAAGAATATACAATACTAATAAATAGGCACTACATTAGCATAAAAGGTTTAAAGGTAAGGATTTGATAGGGTGATCTGCTTTAAAAAAGGTATTGATTTGAAATGATTAGGTGAGAATTAGCGGTCACTTGTGAAATGATTAGCGGTTACATGATTAAAGGTGATGATTATAAAGTAAAGACAAATTAGTTAGTTAAAAGAGTTATCGTTTTATATCTTATACGTTTTATTATTTATAATTCCGATATTACAAAATCAAAAATCTAAGTTTACGAATATTAATACCAATTATACATGAATAAACTTTATGAAGGTAACACACACTCACAATCTAATCCTAAACGAATGTTCGTCTTTTCTATTTCATGGTAAAGTTTAGCAAACGCTCTTTCCACTTGTTTCTCATTGATACCTTTATGGATGTGAACTGGTACCGTTGTATATCGTCGAGGATCTAGTAAGATTTCACCTCCAGATAATATTAACTCATATTCATAGCATACAAGTGCTGATATCGAAAATAGATCGGTTGTATCGTTATCTAAGATTGGAATACCGGAGACGGAAGACCGGAATTGTTGTAATTCTTGTTTATTCATACATAATCCTGTATCTTCGAATATGTAATCATCACTGTCTAGCGAGGACACTGAAGTGGTGCTGGATAACGGCATACTTTCGTCTTGAACACGACAAACAAGTTACAATTTTAACGGGTCGGTTTCTATTCAGAGGCTGAAACAATCGAAATAGGTTAACCTTTCAAGTTTCAATTTAGAAAATAACTGAGCTAAAGACGATGTAAGAATATACAATACTAATAAATAGGAACTACATTAGCATAAAAGGTTAACATTCAGTCGATCAATTTAAAAACTTATGATAATATAATCGAAAACTCACCTATTGATCTTGAACACAGTCGTCTTACAGTATTGAAGAATTGCTGGATTTCATGAAACTGATTAAAAATGAGGCTTATATATGTACGTATATGTACGTATATCTATTTGCTGACTTTCAGATATTCTCACACATTTCTTAATAGTACTGCATACATCTAATTGATAAAAATAACATTTCTCTGATTAGAAATATAGTAAACACTAATTATAATTTATCGAAACTATTTGCGTTTCACAGGCTTGAAATAAAAATCTGTTAAAATGTGTTTATTGTATTGTATTGTAATTACTGAAGATTATAGGGGAGCATGTGAATTGAGTATTATTTATATAGTTCACGTAAAAAAGAACGAATTTAATAAATGTACCTGAGCAATTATAATTAAAAATATTATATAGTATCATTATGACTAAAATTAAATTAATTGTATCCACGATTTCTATTAAATACTAAGATTTATATTGCTGTAGAAATAAATAAATAATTGATAGCATTATTCGCTAATATTTAAACACTTCGAATTATTATCGATATCAATTTCCTATTAATTAATATAATCAGTAATTTGTTTACAACAAGTAAAGACAGATTATTCTGTTATATTAAATTAGACAAAATTCCTCATTCTGATATCAAATCCTTTAATCATGTAACCGCTAATCATTTCACAGGTAACCGCTAATCAATTCTTATTTTTAATCATACCGTTATACGAGTTCAGCCGATCGCTATTCCTGTTTGCAATTTCGTTAAGCAAGGCATTCAATCAAAATGTATCGTTGAACTATTATAATCGGATGTAATGAGAAACAAACTGACTATCGAAGTATAATTTCTCTTCCATTACATACAAGGCAATAAATTGTGTACATCTTTGTCTGTAAAGATATAAAATCAATACAATTTGCAATAATTCTATTGACTGTTTTTCATAAAATATTATAATATTTCTAATTATAAACTTATATTAACAATCAAATCCCTTTCGATATCTACCCTTGTCTAGAGAACAAACTTTATTAATAACTAAAAAGTCATATGGTTCGTTCCAGCACATGAAACAAATATTATGTTTAAATTCAAGTTTAATGTTTAAATGTTTAAGTTCATCATAGCTTGCATCTCCTAAAATATGAGCGTTATACACATGTTTTAAATTCAATTCATCTTGCTTAAAGAGAATAAGTAAGTTAGCGTTATCCCGTATCAAATGTTTGGGAATTTTCGTATATGTTTGGCCTAAATAAAATGAATCAACACCCTTTATGTCTACCCATACTAAAGTATTCTCTAATTTTTTCCTGCTTATCGCAAATTATATCGTCGAAAATGAATACCGAATTAGGTTTGACGTTGCTAGGGGTGATTACATCATCGTTTTCGCTATATTTAGGTTGAAATAAAGACTTGGCGTATAGGTAGGTATTTTCAAATTTTAATCCGTTTTCATTAATTAGTAGACCTAACAAGGCATTAGTTTTACCACAAGAAGAAGGTCCACTCAAAATTACTCGACAGGAAACAGGTAAAAGCTTACCATGCTTCTTATCACCATCGGAATTTTATCGAGAAGCATCATCGTCTAAGTTAAATATATTTAGCGACTTCTTTTGCTTAATAATTTTCATTATGGTATGTGTATATGTCTAGTCACAGTTTCAGCAAACGCATTGTATTCTATCCACGAATCATGTAAAATTAAGCAGTATGGTTTAGTTGTATCAGAAAGTGAGTTGACCTATTCAAGCTCTAATCTAATGTCTACAGTAGAATCCTTAAAACTCTCTACCCGCCTTTAACAATCAATTACAAAAACTGGACGAGTTTCTGGCGTATAGGTAGATATTTTCAGATTTTAATTCCTTTTCATTAATTAGTAGACCTAACAAGGCAATAGTTCTACCACAAGAAGAAGGTACATTCAAAATTGCTCTACAGGAAACAGGTAAAAGCTTACCATGCTTCTTATCACCATCGGAATATTATCGAGAAACATGATCGTCTGAGTTAAATATATTTAGCGACTTCTTTTGCTTAATAATTTTCATTATGGTATGTGTATATGTCTAGTCACAGTTTCAGCAAACGCATTGTATTCTATCAATAGTCACAGTTTCAGCAAACGCATTGTATTCTATCAACGAATCATGTAAAATTAAGCAGTATGCTTTAGTTGTATCAGAAAGTGGGTTGACCGACTCAAGCTCTAATCTCTAAATTCATGAATACCTTATACACACGATATAACTACGATGTAAGATTACGAGAGGGTACATGAAGAAAAGGGTATGTTGTAAGTCGGTTCTGAATTTCTTAAAACATTACTCGAATATCAAAAATTCGTAACGGCGATGCATCGGTTTAATACTATCAACAGCTCATATAAAGGAAATGTTAGATTGTTAACAGTTTATGAGCATTAATCAAAGACTATTCTATAATGATGTATTATTTATTTATAAACGTTACATAGTATAGTAGCTAAATACATGACTGACTGAAAAAAGTTACTTTTATTAATGATGACTATTCATTTCGATCTGTCACTAGCTTAACCTTTTAATTTCCACTTTTGACCAAATTATAGTTAATCTGATCAAATATTGCTTACAAATCGGAGCTCTAATCTAATGTCTACAGTAGAATCCTTAAAACCCTCTATGAAGTTTTAGAATTGTTGATTACAAAGACACCCATTTCTTCTACCTTCTTTAGTAAATTCATATTGTTAGCTTCTACTTTGTCAACTGTTACTCAAAACAACATACTTTCATACAAGAACGTTTATTGATACGAGTAGTTTCGTCGCTACTTAAAACATAATACATAACTTATATATAATATCTATTAAAATAGTACATTTCGTATACACTAATAATGGTACGATATACCCGACTATAAAGTAAACATGGTAAACTTTTATTAATGATGACTATTCAATTCGATCTGTCACTAGCTTAACCTTTTAATTTCCACTTTTGACCAAATTATAGTTAATCTGATCAAATATTGCTTACAAATCGGAGCTCTAATCTAATGTCTACAGTAGAATCCTTAAAACCCTCTATGAAGTTTTAGAATTGTTGATTACAAAGACACCCATTTCTTCTACCTTCTTTAGTGAATTCATATTGTTAGCTTCTACTTTGTCAACTGTTACTCAAAACAACATACTTTCATACAAGAACGTTTATTGATACGAGTAGTTTCGACGCTACTTAAAACATAATACATAACTTATATATAATATCTATTAAAATAGTACATTTCGTATACACTAATAATGGTACGATATACCCGACTATAAAGTAAACATGGTAACTGTCAACAGTTTAAAAGAATAGATAGTAAATATAACTATATCTAATTATTTTATAAAATACTATGTTAACTAAGAGGTAATATACAGAATATATACGCCTGTATTCGACCTCTAGAGGGTTCATACCCTAATATAGGGTTAGTGCGAGAGATTAACGATCACTGACCGAAGGGTTAAGGTTAAGGGTGAAGGGAGAAGGGTGAAGGGTTAATGGTGAAAGGTTAAGGGTGAAGGGTGACTAGCCAGTGTCTTTCTGAACTTAAACAGAGAAATATGATAAAATAAAAGACGATCACGCGATATCACTAACCTTATAACGCTAAAGCAGATTCTAGATCTAAAAATTTTGATAGATCACCGCTCGTAGACCTGCAAAATTTGTTAATTACTCAAAGAACCTCACAATAGTCGTAGGATATATTACTTTACATTCTATTTAATAGTTCAGTCTTACACTGCTAATAATTTGAGTAACTGCAGTTATTAACAGAGATGGCTCGACTTAAATGAAAAGTCCTGGATAAAGAAGGAAGATCTACTCACTCAATAGCTCCTTTATAGTATTATTATTAGTATACTTATGTATTATTTTAGATATAATTTAGTATTATATATCAATATGAAATGTATTTTCTTCTAGATATAATTTAGTATTATATATCAATATGAAATGTATTTTCTTCTTTCAATAAAAGTTCTTGTATAAAATATTTTTTTTTATTTTTTACCTTAAATTACAGAAATAAAAAGACTAGAAATAAATCATATTACATCTACTTATTATTTACGAATAATATAATACATGTTATAACATTACAAAATAATTGATAACACAGTGAAACGTGTAAAAGATATAACAATTTGAAAACTATATACAGGTATTGTTTAAACTATTACATCTATTACATACGATTAATATAAATACATGGTGAAAAATATACAAACATTATTAAACTATATAAAGAAAAAATTATTTTGAAAACTATATACAGATATTATTACTACATGAGGGCCGTAACATCAGTCGATTCGAGGCTTTTTATATCCGTACAAAATAATTAGATATAGTTATATATACTATCTATTCTTTTAAACTGCTGACAGTTACCATGTTTACTTCATAGTCGGGTATATAGTACCATTATTACTGTATACGAAATGTACTATTTTAATAGATATTATATATAAGTTATGTATTATGTTTTAAGTAGCGTCGAAATTACTCGTATCAATAAACGTTCTTGTATGAAAGTATGTTGTTTTGAGTAACAGTTGACAAAGTAGAAGCTAGCAATATGAATTTACTATAGCGGTTACATGATTAAAGAAAGACACTGGCTATTCACCCTTAACCTTTCACCATTAACCCTTCACCCTTCTCCCTTCACCCTTAACCTTAACCCTTAACCTTAACCTTAACCCTTCGGTCAGTGATCGTTAATCTCTCGCACTAACCCTATATTAGGGTATGAACCCTCTAGAGGTCGAATACAGGCGTATATATTCTGTATATTACCTCTTAGTTAACATAGTATTTTATAAAATAATTAGATATAGTTATATTTACTATCTATTCTTTTAAACTGTTGACAGTTACCATGTTTACTTTATAGTCGGGTATATCGTACCATTATTAGTGTATACGAAATGTACTATTTTAATAGATATTATATATAAGTTATGTATTATGTTTTAAGTAGCGTCGAAACTACTCGTATCAATAAACGTTCTTGTATGAAAGTATGTTGTTTTGAGTAACAGTTGACAAAGTAGAAGCTAACAATATGAATTCACTAAAGAAGGTAGAAGAAATGGGTGTCTTTGTAATCAACAATTCTAAAACTTCATAGAGGGTTTTAAGGATTCTACTGTAGACATTAGATTAGAGCTCCGATTTGTAAGCAATATTTGATCAGATTAACTATAATTTGGTCAAAAGTGGAAATTAAAAGGTTAAGCTAGTGACAGATCGAATTGAATAGTCATCATTAATAAAAGTTTACCATGTTTACTTTATAGTCGGGTATATCGTACCATTATTAGTGTATACGAAATGTACTATTTTAATAGATATTATATATAAGTTATGTATTATGTTTTAAGTAGCGTCGAAACTACTCGTATCAATAAACGTTCTTGTATGAAAGTATGTTGTTTTGAGTAACAGTTGACAAAGTAGAAGCTAACAATATGAATTTACTAAAGAAGGTAGAAGAAATGGGTGTCTTTGTAATCAACAATTCTAAAACTTCATAGAGGGTTTTAAGGATTCTACTGTAGACATTAGATTAGAGCTCCGATTTGTAAGCAATATTTGATCAGATTAACTATAATTTGGTCAAAAGTGGAAATTAAAAGGTTAAGCTAGTGACAGATCGAAATGAATAGTCATCATTAATAAAAG
Source organism: Agrypnus murinus (assembly GCA_929113105.1). Classification (NCBI taxonomy): domain Eukaryota; kingdom Metazoa; phylum Arthropoda; class Insecta; order Coleoptera; family Elateridae; genus Agrypnus; species Agrypnus murinus. The sequence continues at coordinate 194,290,283 of OV816026.1, forward strand.
TAACTTTTTTCAGTCAGTCATGTATTTAGCTACTATACTATGTAACGTTTATAAATAAATAATACATCATTATAGAATAGTCTTTGATTAATGCTCATAAACTGTTAACAATCTAACATTTCCTTTATATGAGCTGTTGATAGTATTAAACCGATGCATCGCCGTTACGAATTTTTGATATTCGAGTAATGTTTTAAGAAATTCAGAACCGACTTACAACATACCCTTTTCTTCATGTACCCTCTCGTAATCTTACATCGTAGTTATATCGTGTGTATAAGGTATTCATGAATTTAGAGATTAGAGCTTGAGTCGGTCAACCCACTTTCTGATACAACTAAAGCATACTGCTTAATTTTACATGATTCGTTGATAGAATACAATGCGTTTGCTGAAACTGTGACTATTGATAGAATACAATGCGTTTGCTGAAACTGTGACTAGACATATACACATACCATAATGAAAATTATTAAGCAAAAGAAGTCGCTAAATATATTTAACTCAGACGATCATGTTTCTCGATAATATTCCGATGGTGATAAGAAGCATGGTAAGCTTTTACCTGTTTCCTGTAGAGCAATTTTGAATGTACCTTCTTTTTGTGGTAAAACTATTGCCTTGTTAGGTCTACTAATTAATGAAAAGGAATTAAAATCTGAAAATATCTACCTATACGCCAGAAACTCGTCCAGTTTTTGTAATTGATTGTTAAAGGCGGGTAGAGAGTTTTAAGGATTCTACTGTAGACATTAGATTAGAGCTTGAATAGGTCAACTCACTTTCTGATACAACTAAACCATACTGCTTAATTTTACATGATTCGTGGATAGAATACAATGCGTTTGCTGAAACTGTGACTAGACATATACACATACCATAATGAAAATTATTAAGCAAAAGAAGTCGCTAAATATATTTAACTTAGACGATGATGCTTCTCGATAAAATTCCGATGGTGATAAGAAGCATGGTAAGCTTTTACCTGTTTCCTGTCGAGTAATTTTGAGTGGACCTTCTTCTTGTGGTAAAACTAATGCCTTGTTAGGTCTACTAATTAATGAAAACGGATTAAAATTTGAAAATACCTACCTATACGCCAAGTCTTTATTTCAACCTAAATATAGCGAAAACGATGATGTAATCACCCCTAGCAACGTCAAACCTAATTCGGTATTCATTTTCGACGATATAATTTGCGATAAGCAGGAAAAAATTAGAGAATACTTTAGTATGGGTAGACATAAAGGGTGTTGATTCATTTTATTTAGGCCAAACATATACGAAAATTCCCAAACATTTGATACGGGATAACGCTAACTTACTTATTCTCTTTAAGCAAGATGAATTGAATTTAAAACATGTGTATAACGCTTATATTTTAGGAGATGCAAGCTATGATGAACTTAAACATTTAAACATTAAACTTGAATTTAAACATAATATTTGTTTCATGTGCTGGAACGAACCATATGACTTTTTAGTTATTAATAAAGTTTGTTCTCTAGACAAGGGTAGATATCGAAAGGGATTTGATTGTTAATATAAGTTTATAATTAGAAATATTATAATATTTTATGAAAAACAGTCAATAGAATTATTGCAAATTGTATTGATTTTATATCTTTACAGACAAAGATGTACACAATTTATTGCCTTGTATGTAATGGAAGAGAAATTATACTTCGATAGTCAGTTTGTTTCTCATTACATCCGATTATAATAGTTCAACGATACATTTTGATTGAATGCCTTGCTTAACGAAATTGCAAACAGGAATAGCGATCGGCTGAACTCGTATAACGGTATGATTAAAAATAAGAATTGATTAGCGGTTACCTGTGAAATGATTAGCGGTTACATGATTAAAGGATTTGATATCAGAATGAGGAATTTTGTCTAATTTAATATAACAGAATAATCTGTCTTTACTTGTTGTAAACAAATTACTGATTATATTAATTAATAGGAAATTGATATCGATAATAATTCGAAGTGTTTAAATATTAGCGAATAATGCTATCAATTATTTATTTATTTCTACAGCAATATAAATCTTAGTATTTAATAGAAATCGTGGATACAATTAATTTAATTTTAGTCATAATGATACTATATAATATTTCTAATTATAATTGCTCAGGTACATTTATTAAATTCGTTCTTTTTTACGTAAACTATATAAATAATACTCAATTCACATGCTCCCCTATAATCTTCAGTAATTACAATACAATACAATAAACACATTTTAACAGATTTTTATTTCAAGCCTGTGAAACGCAAATAGTTTCGATAAATTATAATTAGTGTTTACTATATTTCTAATCAGAGAAATGTTATTTTTATCAATTAGATGTATGCAGTACTATTAAGAAATGTGTGAGAATATCTGAAAGTCAGCAAATAGATATACGTACATATACGTACATATATAAGCCTCATTTTTAATCAGTTTCATGAAATCCAGCAATTCTTCAATACTGTAAGACGACTGTGTTCAAGATCAATAGGTGAGTTTTCGATTATATTATCATAAGTTTTTAAATTGATCGACTGAATGTTAACCTTTTATGCTAATGTAGTTCCTATTTATTAGTATTGTATATTCTTACATCGTCTTTAGCTCAGTTATTTTCTAAATTGAAACTTGAAAGGTTAACCTATTTCGATTGTTTCAGCCTCTGAATAGAAACCGACCCGTTAAAATTGTAACTTGTTTGTCGTGTTCAAGACGAAAGTATGCCGTTATCCAGCACCACTTCAGTGTCCTCGCTAGACAGTGATGATTACATATTCGAAGATACAGGATTATGTATGAATAAACAAGAATTACAACAATTCCGGTCTTCCGTCTCCGGTATTCCAATCTTAGATAACGATACAACCGATCTATTTTCGATATCAGCACTTGTATGCTATGAATATGAGTTAATATTATCTGGAGGTGAAATCTTACTAGATCCTCGACGATATACAACGGTACCAGTTCACATCCATAAAGGTATCAATGAGAAACAAGTGGAAAGAGCGTTTGCTAAACTTTACCATGAAATAGAAAAGACGAACATTCGTTTAGGATTAGATTGTGAGTGTGTGTTACCTTCATAAAGTTTATTCATGTATAATTGGTATTAATATTCGTAAACTTAGATTTTTGATTTTGTAATATCGGAATTATAAATAATAAAACGTATAAGATATAAAACGATAACTCTTTTAACTAACTAATTTGTCTTTACTTTATAATCATCACCTTTAATCATGTAACCGCTAATCATTTCACAAGTGACCGCTAATTCTCACCTAATCATTTCAAATCAATACCTTTTTTAAAGCAGATCACCCTATCAAATCCTTACCTTTAATCAGATCATCCTATCAAATCCCTACCTTTATTCAGGTCACCCTTTCAAATCAACACCTTTAAGCAGATCACCCTATCAAGCCGTACCTTAACCTTTAATCATATCGCAAGCTATCTCTAATCAATTCTCACCTCACGCTTTTTATCATATCTTAGGTATCCGCTACTCAATTATCACCTTTGTAATCATAACCTTTAATCATATCGTAAGCTATCTCAAATCAACACCTTTAAGCAGATCACCCTATCAAAGCCTTACCTTTAAATAGATCATCTTATCAAATCCCTACCTTTATTCAGATCACCCTTTCAAATCAACACCTTTAAGCAGATCACCCTATCAAAGCCGTACCTTTATTCAGATCACATGTTACCTAACCCCTTATAATCATATCAAATTCTTTAATTAGATCACATATTACCTTATCTCTTCTAATCATGTCATAGGTAAACCATATCAATTTAATTAGATCACAAGCTACCTCACCCCTTCTAACCATATCAAAGTTTTTAATTATTACCTTTGCATCAACACCTTTAAGCAGATCACCCTATCAAAGCCGTACCTTTATTCAGATCACATGTTACCTAACCCCTTATAATCATATCAAATTCTTTAATTAGATCACATATTACCTTATCCCTTCTAATCATGTCATAGGTAAACCCTATCAATTTAATTAGATCACATGCTACCTCACCCCTTCTAATTATTTCAAAAATTTAATTAGATCACATGCTACCTCACCCCTTCTAACCATATCAAATTTTTTAATTATTACCTTTGCTAATCTACACCTCTGCTAATCATCACCTTTGCTAATCATCACCTTTGCTAATCAGCACCTTTAATCATGTAACCGCTAATCATTTCACAGGTAACCGCTAATAATTCTCACCTCAATCATCACCTATCAGTCAGGTGTCATGACGTTATCACAGGTAGAAAAAGGGAGGGGATGGACTCAAGTAGCCTAATACCTACTGATAAATAATTTAATTAAGAAATATACAATATTAAGATTGGTTTTGCCACATTATAAACAATTTTGTTCTGTTTAATTCGACACTAAAAGTCATTAAAAACGCGTTTATAAAATTAGGAATTATAATGACCCTAAAGTAACTTAGAAACAATGTATATTCGACATCAAGTTTTAAAGCAGGAAAAGTTTCTCAATTAAAAATTTACGCTTCGAATTAAGAAATGTCATTTGCAAAACAGAAAATAGGGAATAACTGACTGGCATTACGGTGGCCCGCCATTGAATAGGAAAACAAATTAAAGCAACTTGGCTCTAGGGAAATCTTAATTATATTAATTATTATTGTTAATTCCCATTTTAAAAGGCTTTATGGTCTTGTAATTTAAATGCATATTCCATTTAACAACAAAGTGCATATCGCAGTTCTAATTTATTTTTAATGTACTAAGATGTCAAGATTTTATTAAAGGTCTTAAACTTTATAAAGAGAAAAATCCTGAACATAATCGGAAAATTATATAATAAATAATACAGTTTTAAAAAGAAAGAACCTCAAATTAAGTTCTCAACTTGAACTTTAAAGGCGAGCAATCTACTTCAAGAAGTTTTGACTAACTTTTAGGAATGGCGTTGACTGCTTTTATTTTAGGGAATAATTGAGAGGTAACGATTGCATTGAATTATAATTCAATAATTGAAAATGCAATTTGTTTTAGTGTACTTAGCGACCTCGCTTCCCAACTTCACAGAAAAAACCTGAAAAAAGAGAAATTAAAAATAAAACATTTTTATAATAAAGGTTATAAAGGGAATGAATTTATCAAAGGTATTTTTGTTATTTTATGAGTAGGTATACAAAGAATATGTTCTATTTTCTTATTTGTTTTATAGTAAGACAGGATAAATAAAATTTAATAAAAGTAGGTATGAACTTTTAGAAAGAAGAGAATAGATATAGATTTAATTTAAAAACAAAAATTAAATAAAAACACAAACCCAAAGCGAAGTTTTACCATAAATAAATACATCTTACCCCAGCTCCACACATGCGTTATTCGTACACAAATACGTGAAGTGAATAAAACTTTCGTATTCGCATACGAATATTTACTATTCGACCACGAGCACGATCGATCCGTCTTGTAGAGGTAAATTAGCGTGAGTCAAAAAGGGATCAAACATTCGTCTTAACCCTCACCTGATAGCCTCTTCACATTATATTCGTGTTTGCACACGAATATTCGTATTCGTATGTGTGGAGCCGGGGTTATAAGATGTATTTGTGATATACCGTGTGTCCCACGGATTGAGGATCATACACTGTTACCCCGGCTCCACACATGCGTATACGAATATTCGTGTGCAAACACGAATATTCGTGACTGAATGTTCGTTTGCGAATGTATCCTACACACTTCGCATACTGTAACCGAATATTCGCGTATAGTGTATGTATAGAGGCTACCCCGTGGAGGTTAGACGAATGTTTGATCCCTTTGACTCGCGATAATTTACCGCTACAATACGGATCGTGCTCGTGTTCGTGGACGAATAGCAAATATTTGTATACGAATACAAAAATTCCATCCACACTTCACGTATTTGTGTACAAATAACAAACATTCGTCAACGAATAACGTATGTGTGGAGCTGGGGTAATACATGTAAAAACTAATAGATCCACGAACTTGGGTTAAAACACCTACGTCATCATGTTTGTCTAATGTAAGAAAGAGATAGTTATAGTTTTAGTCAGCGCGTGAATAATATTATGTGATTATTATTTTTGACAGGTCCTGATGATACAAAACATTACACTTGCAAATTATTGTTCTTGAATATTCATAAAAAAATAATTATTTATAAGTGCTATAAGAATTACTACTTGTTGGGAAATGAAACTTCGATTTCGGTCAATGACCGGATTTATTACCCACGACGCAATATGGACCTATCGAAATACCCACAACGCGACGGGGGTATTTCTATTAGGTCATTGTCCGGAATGAAATACCCACAACTCGCTGTGGTTAAACGCACTGCTTCTTTTATTTCATTAATTTCGAAATATTTCGGTCTTTGAGCAAATACATAATACCCACAACACGTGTTTTGGCCAAAAGCGTTTATCCACAATGCGTTGTGGGTAAAACCACTTTGCACAAATTTTATTTATTTAGTTAGAAAAATAAAAACAGTTTCATATAGGTAAGAAAGTCAAGTCACGTTACGTTCAACGAAGCTAATCCCGACGGGTTTTCAAGGTCACCCGAGTTTAGCCGAACATACCCGAACAATTATTACACAATTCTAATCATTCATTTTTCATAAACGCTCCCCCACTCCTGTAGCTCCTCCCCTTGCTTCTGATTGGTCGCCGCCATCTTGGATTTCCCCGCCTACTGCTCTCTGATTGGTTAACCCCCACTCCTGTAGCTCCTCCTCTTGCTTCTGATTGGTTGAAGGCAGCCATTTTGGAACGTCTGGCTCCATTCTACCACGCCCTGGCGCCAGGCTACCACGCCCGCCGCCGCCATTACGGGAATCTGTATTACCGGCAATCTGTGTGCTGCCAATAGAGGGCGTAATGCTACAATTAGTGTGTATTGCTAAGAGAGGGCGTCATGAAGGGATCTGTATGACCGGCAGACTGTGTACTACTACTAGAGGGCGGCGGCGCGTCATGAAGAAATCTGTATTACTACCGGTATGATGATGATGTAGAGGCAACCATTTTATATCACAGCATGTGGTGCGCGCGCTCTAAATTTGAATCTGTACTGTGAATCTGTCAATTTTAAATTTGTCATTTTTGCAGCTGTCATTTATGCGTATGTCATGTTTGCATCTGTCATTTTTGCATCTGTCATTTATGCGTCTGTCAATTTTAATCTGTCATTTTTCCATCTGTCAATTTTAATCTGTCATTATAAATCTGTCAATTTTGCATCTGTCAATTTTTCATCTGTCATTTTTAAATTTGTCATTCTTGAAGGAGCCATCTTGGATTTCCCCAGATTTGAATTTTAGCGCTAACTCTGGGATTGGATCCTCCTCCTTTCACTAAACGGAAACTCTTTCTCTCTCTCATAGTATGACTACTTACCGGCTCTGCTTTGTAGCTTAGGATGTTCGCCATCGGAAATCTTCGGGTTTATTCGTGTACTCTCTCGCTGATGACGACGATCTACCTTTTATATAGTCACCCTTACCCTTTACCCTTAGTCGTGTTAATAAATGAAACATCAGTGTTTAAATATACATATTATTTATTTTGCTATACATTTAATGGACAATTGTAACATATTATTTGACAAATTATTCATTACACAGTATGAGTTGAGATCATCACGTAACACATGCAAATTGTTCAAATATTTTTGTAACCTATTTCTAAGATAGTTTATTTCCGCCATGGTGTTCTTAATACGACGGTGCAAACGTTGTCGTTGACATTTTCGGCTGCTGCTGCTGATATGATTGCAGTCGTGTACGTACGGCATCGATAAACTTTTGCGGATAATGTTTTATTATTTCTAATAAAATGAACGAGTTCAAGCCACCACCAGTTGTTGCTGCTGTGTTGTCTATTAAACTGGTAGCTGAGTAGTATCCGCATAACAGTTCGGTCGTGAATAAGATGGAGTCTGTTGGCGGAAGCGTTTTATAGACATCTTCATGGTTGCGTCTCTACCTTTCTCTCTCCTGCGCACACACACACACTGTACTCTTTCCACTGCCTTTTCTAGAAGAAATAATAAAGCCATATAGGAATTAAAATTATGTTTATTAATATATTGTTATGACTACATTTAATTTATAATAAAAATGTTGATAGATTGCTGGTGATGATGATAGCTTGAAGACTTCAGGACTGACCTCTGTTTTCTATTTGCGGTTCCAGGGGCTGTAACGACAACAACAATAGAACATTAAAAAAAAGGGGTTTATTGTAAACTTAATGTTTACCCATTACCTTATCTGTTTCCACAAACATGTAGTCATCATAACAGCCTGTTTTTCCCAAGTACACTAGGCCTAGAGAAATCGTTTTAGCTCCAATCTGCTCGTTAATCTCTGTAACCCTTTGATCTGTTAACTTGTCGCTGATCCGCTTGGGTAGAAATGTAACGTAGTTTTCACCAACAACAATCACACTTTGACGTTTATCACGGCAAACGACTCTTTTGAATTGTAGTATCTCTGCAATTTCTTTTATTTTGTAATCACATAACTTCTTGATTGGCTTCTGGCTACCGGAAGGTTTGTTCAAATGTTGTAATAGCAAGTCCATTTTTTCTACGTAAAAAACAAAGACACATATGATAGATTTAAATAGCAGCAAAAAAATTAACACACAAGAATAATAATGATAATTATTTTAACATACCTGTTTAGTTGAAGCAAACAATAATAATTATCACTATCACCGTAACCGACGACGAGAACAAACCTAAAAAACGGAAGGGTTCGACGGAGCTTTTATAACCTTCTAATCGACAGGAATGAACACGCGTATAGATGCAACTGTTCGTAAGATAAGCATCTAAATTTACTACACACCCAAGCAATATTATTACAAGCTCGTTAACGGTCAAAAGGGGTCGACACCTGCGCTGTCAATTTAACACTTATCTAACGACCGATCTAACCGACTGTGTATTGTCGTGAAAAATCATGCAAGGACTTGCTCGAGGTTGCCAAAATATGCGAATGTGTATAAACCACAGAAGGTCATATCTTATTGTGTTATATATATTGAAACTAAAAACGAATTGCTTGCTTATAACAGATTTAATTTTAAATTCATGCATCAGTTCATTTTGATTAATAAGAACTTTTTTTTTTTTTTGATTAACTCCGTTTATTATTTACAATCTGTCTTATTGTAGCTAGACATTCAGTAAATTGTACATCGAGTATTAATAATAACATATAAACTAAGCATGTACGGTAGCACCCAGTGGCGCAGCCGTTGAAAGTAATATAACTATAGTAGAGTTATTATCTTAATAGAGAACTACAACTAATCCTGAGTAAATCTGGTTGGTAGGTCCATTGGTTTAAAGCGCTGGAGTCTTCGCGTTTCTTCGTCATTATGTAGAAGTTCCATTGCCATGGTATTAGGGTGAAAGGACAGCCTATCTCGATAGCGAATGCTGTGTTTGGTGATTTCCTCCGTAATAGCAGGTATATGTAGATCGTGATGGATAAGCTCGTTTGGCACGTACCATGGAGCATTTATTATAGCACGCAGGACTTGCGATTGGAATCGTTGCAGTACTGCTAAGTTGGATTTACTAGCAGACCCCCATAACTGCAGCCCATAGGTCCACACTGGTTTAAGTATAGCTTTATATAGGAGTACTTTGCACTCTAGAGATAAATTCGATCGGCGACCCAAGAGCCAGTACATCTTGCGGAACTTCGTATCAAGTTGTTTTCTTTTGGCCCATATATGTTTCCTCCATGTAAGTCTTCGGTCAAGATGGATGCCTAGATATTTGACATCTTCTGTTTGCGGTAGCTGTTGGTTGTTTAAGTATACTGCTGGACAAGTTTCTTTACGCAAGGTGAAGGTTACATGCCTTGATTTAGTCTCGTTTGCTCTGATGCGCCATTGTTTGAGCCAGGTTTGGATTTTATTTAAGTGGTATTGAAGATAGCGTGATGCTATGTCTGGATTGTTATGGGATGCCATAATAGCTGTATCATCAGCAAAGGTAGCCGTGACTGTTAAGTTTGTAGTTGGAAGATCGGAGGTGTATAGCAAATATAGCGTTGGTCCTAAGACGCTTCCTTGAGGCACCCCGGAATTGATTGGATAGAGCGGCGTGTATTCATCTTTTATTTTTACGAGAAAAGATCTGTTTGTCAGGTATGACTGTAAGACTAGATAGCAAGGATGAGGTAGATTAGTTTTAATTTTATACAATAGCCCCACGTGCCATACCTTGTCAAACGCTTGTGTAATATCTAGAAAAGCCGCAGAACAATATCTTTTGCTTTCCTGATCTTGGTGGATTTGGTCGATTAGTCTGTGCACTTGCTCTGTAGTAGCGTGTTGCTCTCGAAATCCAAATTGATGCTTAGGAATTATGTCTTGTAAGAAGGGTTTTATTCTTTTTAAGAATATTTTTTCGAACACTTTAGACAAGGCAGGAAGTAGACTAATAGGTCGGTAAGAAGATGCTTCCTCAGGTGGTTTGCCAGGTTTTAAGATTGGCACTATCTGTGCGACTTTCCATTGGTCAGGAAAACACCCTGTTCTTAATATAGCATTGAAGATGTATGCAATTAGTTTCACGCAGGTCTCTGGTAGATGTTTTAAGATTTCCCCTGTTATTAGATCGTATCCAGGTGATTTTTTGTGATTCAATTCAGTGAGTATAGTTTGTTTTACTTCACTTGCTCGTATATTCTTGAGAGGAAGTGCCATCTGGAACGGGGTACCTAGATATTCATGTATGAACTTCTCTTCTTCCGGAGTGATTTCAGCTGGATATGGTGTGAAGACTTCTTTTAGGTGGTTAGCAAATACACCAGCCTTTTCTTGATCGCTTTTTGTCCAGGTTCCGTTTGGCGATCTGAATGGAGGGATATATTGTTGTGGTTGTTTAAGTTTCCTGGTTGCTCTCCAAAGCGAATGTTCCGTTGCTTCCGTAGGAGACAAGGCACTTAGATAGTCTTGAATTGCTTGCTGCTTCATATTGTGCAACAGTGTTTTCAGGTTTCTGTTTGCTGCATTGAGTATGGTTTTATCACCTGGAGCCCTTGAGTTTTGCCATTTTCTTCTGAGTCTGCGCTTTTCAGCTATTTTCTGTTTTATAAGAATGGGAAGATTTTCACGAGTTTCAGGTTGTGGTGAAGTAGGCGTTGCGTGCCACGCAGCATGTTGGATGGCTGTAGTTAAATGTTCCACTGATATTGAAATATCCTCCTCAGTTTTGAGTGGAACTGTGAGCGTGACATTTTCATCTAATATTCTTCGGAATGCTGCCCAGTTAGTCTTTCTGTTGCATAAAGTTGGAGGTTTGCAGTGATTAATTACCTGAGTATTGAGGGTAATTAAAATAGGGGAGTGATCCGATGATAGATCCAAGTTTGATTCAATTCTAAGGTAATTTAGGGATATGCCTTTTACTACACAGAAATCAATAAGATCAGGGAGTTTATTGACATCTGCGGGCCAGTAGGTTGGTTGACCAGTGGACAAAGCATATAAATTGTTCGCGTCCATTGTTTTCAGCAATTCTCTTCCTTTGGGAGTTATCACCCGAGATCCCCAGTGGTGATGCTTGGCATTATAATCTCCTGCTGCAATAAATCGTTTCCCAAGTGTGTTGAAGAAATCGGCAAATTGTTCCTGCTTTATGACATGCCTAGGTGGGCAATATACTGCTGTAATTGTTAAGGCTCCTATCCAGTCTTCTACAATAACACTTGTAGCTTGTATATGATCGTGTCTGTATTTAGGTAGTTCTGTATGTTTAATTGAGTTGCGTATTATTATAGCAGTGCCTGCATGAGCAGTACCGTCTGGGTGTTGGGTGCTGTATATGGAATAATTAGGTATTTTTAGGTAGGAGCGGTCAGTGAAGTGGGCTTCAGATATTAATACTATATCTAAGTTGTTGTTTATTATAAATGTTTTTATTTCTTGCCCATGTTGGCAAAGTCCATTGGCGTTCCATTCGGCGATCCTTAACGTGTATTGAGCCATTAAGCAGTTTTAGAGATAACTGTGGTTAAGAGATTGAGCAAGGTACTTATTTGATCCATGAGGCGTGCCATCATCTTTTTTAAGTCATTGAAGTCTTCTGTTTCTTGTGTATTTGTACCTTGTTGTAGCATTTGATTATTATTGACATTGTGGTTGTTTTCGTCTCTGTTATTTCTTCTGAGCATTTGGGCATACGATATTTCTCCTTCTCGAAGTCGTGATTGTGGTATAGTTGTTGTTTGATTTGTTTGATTGTCATTTGTTTCTTTTTTCCTTAATGTAGGATATTTATTACTTTGAAGTTGCTTGTGCACAAGGCAACCTCTGTAGTTGGCCGGGTGGTTTTGCCCGCAATTTACACATTTGACATGGTTACTTCTTTCTTTCCTTTGGCAGTCGATAGTTAAATGATTACCTGTGCACTTTACACATCGTGGGGTTCGGTTGCAAAAAGCCTTTGTGTGGCCATACCTCTGACATTTTGTGCATTGCGGTATTTCTCTTTTAGGGTGTGGAGGTTCAATTGTTATTTTTGTATTCATTAGGTGTTTTATATTGTATATTTCTTTATTAGTACTATTGTCCGATGCAATTTCAATGAAAAATAGTGGTAGTTGCTTTTTGGTACCTCTTTGCTTTATGTTGTATATATTTCTTACTTTATGTCCATGCTTTTCGATACTTATCTTGATGTCTTCTGTGTCAGTTGAATAGTGTATTCCCCGCAGTACTACTTTAAAATTACGGTCTTGCTTGAGTTTATAAGTGTGAAATTCCGTTTTTCTTTCTTTTAGTGCTTTGATTATAGTGGAGTACACTTCAGGAGTTTCTGCTTGGACCTTAACTTGGTCGTTTTGTAGGGTTTTAATTTCGTATTTATTTCCAGCAATTTCATTCAACAGTTGCGTAAGTGGTGTTATATATTGTACATCTGCTACAAAAATTGGTGGCGGTTTAGGAACTTTTTCTGTTGCATCATTTCTATCTGACACGTTATTAGCTGTTTCGTCATCCTCAGATAATGTCTCATATCTGTTTGACGTAGTTGGCTTGTATAACCAGTAGTCATTCATTTTTGTTTGTTTTAACGGTTTTACACTTTGATCTGTACTATTTGTTCTGTTTCGTTTCTTATTTTCTACCATTTTCCATGTAGTCTGTGATAGATGCTGTGGAGATGCATTATACTGTGTGTTAGCTAACATGTTTTGTTGAGACTGCTGAATTTCCATTGGCTGTTGTGGCATGTATACGACGTTTGGTTGTACTTGCGACAATGAATTAATTTGCGGTGGCATTTGTGCCATTTGAGGTACTTGCGTTATATGTTGTACTGGCGTACCTGAATGAAGCATGTATTGTGAGTATCCATTTGGATCATGATACTGTGAACCAGGAGGCTGCGACGGATGAACGGTAAAATCGTTGGGTAAGTACGACATTTCTTCGCTTACTAAATGATCACTTATGTATTAATCGTATCACTCGACTTGTATCACTTCACTTGTTAATATTTTAATGTATCACTTGGTATTACAAATCAAACGGATCGCCGGCACGTCTTTACGCTACGAAACCCAAATGGGAACTAATAAGAACTAAATATGAAATAATATTACATGTTTTACTTATTATGCTAGATGCTTTATTGAAAATAATGTATCACCAGATTATCATGGGTACATATAAGTGGTTATTATGCATGTTCCCAGTGCACGTCACGCTTCAAGTGAAATTCATTCAACTAGAAATCGTTCGTGAGACTTCTCATTCGCTAACTTTGATAGTATACGTTTTATATTGAACAATAATAAATATATAGATGCATTATTTTATGTGGTGATAATCCCTTTATAGCGTCTCCATTAAAAAGGTTGAACTTATATTATTTTTAAGAGGTGAAACTATTACATTAGGTTATAGAAGGCAGGCAGGTAGTAGCTGAGAAATATAAACGCTTTGGGGTGTATTCAATTTAAAGTGTTTCCTAAATTTATTTACCAATCTTATTATTTAATCTGCCTGAGAATAAAACTTCTTTAATTCATCTGAGAACGGTTTCCGTGAATTTTATTTTTGTAAACCGTTATAAAAATTTTAATGTTATTAATTATACCTAAACCAAAAAATGAAGGATCTAAACCAAGTGAATCTAGCAGGCGCAGATTAGCAGTCGGAGTTGATTGTGAGCGAGCCTTGTTCCCAAATTGTCAAATTTAGATAGTTTGAAATTAAAAATTGTCATTGCAATCTGTCAAAGTTTTGAAAGGTTTTTCACAACTCCAATTGTTACTTATTAAACTGCTATTAATAAATATTAATTGGAGTTGTGAAAAATCTTTTAAGCAGCAACTAATGTCGTACACACTTTTGCTATCAGAATGTTATTTATTAATAGTAGTTTAATAAGTAACAATTGGAGTTGTGAAAAACCTTTCAAAACTTTGACAGATTGCAATGACAATTTTTAATTTCAAACTGTCTAAATTTGACAATTTGGGAACAAGGCTCGCTCACAATCAACTCCGACTGCTAATCTGCGCCTGCTAGATTCACTCGGTTTGGATCCTTCATTTTTTGGTTTAGGTATAGTATTAATGAATACTATACATAAGATAATTATAATTGTTAATAAACGATGAAATTGCATAGTTGTCGCATTAGAAGTCAAGTCTGCTTAAAAGACTTATTGTTCTTTCGTTTAAATATTTTATTTAGGTGAATTTTAAAGAAACACAAAACGTCTACTTGTAGGAATAGTTTTTTTCCAGAAATTTATTACCTACCGGCCGGAACATAATACACCCCTATTTTTGTGTTGATTGTTCAAAGTTGTCGTCAATATAATCTTTTCAAAACATCTTTAAAGACGGTTTGTAAACTTAAAAAAAATATATATAAAAATGCTTGTTTTAAATGTACTCTGAGTTATTATTTTACATGTAGATTTTACTGTAAGCTCACATCTCTGTAAATTATAAATTTATATTACATTTTCTTTTATTTACAAACTTTGCCTAGGTCGATTCATACTCCTAATTTAAAAAGCTAAAATTAGCAACCAAGTAGTTAGTAAAGTTTAAAAATACCACGGAAATTGTTTGAATGATAAACACACCCTTAAAAAGGGAACCGTATCGAATTTTGACTGCATGTCTACGGTGAATTTTAGTCCTAATAAAAATAATACATTATTACCCTTTGACACGTCAGACGGTGATGTGTTGTGTAGATCCAATCAAGATGAAACATGTATGAGCGGCCTCGACGTTTTATGACATCCGTCTGATTTATGACCTAGTGAAAAAACTTAATTAACAAGGCCCTGAACAGGCTCATTCTTGTTTATTTCATAATATTGCGCAATATCATGCAATACGTAAACGATGTTTTAATGACAACCAGAGGGCGCTACGATTGTTTTTTAGAACGTATAATAGCAAATCCTGAACTTCCGGGTATCACTTGTCTACATCAGCTATCGCCGTTAATAGGGGTTTTCCAGCTCTTATTTACTGCTATTGTGTTTGTGTATGTGTGTGTGTATGTATTTGTTAGTCTCGAATAAAACTATTTTTAAATAAAACTGTGAGTGTTTGACGAACCAAGACAGCCAGCCAACAAAGGTAGGAATTTATTATTAATTGTTTTATTAGTTACTTTTTCTGTACCTTATTTATTTTTTTTTTGTTTCTCAATCGCTATAAGGGACAGTAATTTACATTATTGAGGTAAAATATTATGAAGTTTTACACTTTTCAAGCAATTTTAGCTTATTTTGCTATTTTATGATAATAATCTGCCAAAGGGATTTAGTAACAATTTTAAACTCCATATTTGCTTTAAATTAGATTGCTGTTAAAAGTTTAATACTGATTAAAAAGCTTTTTAATTTGCATTAAAACTGATCTTTCTTTGACTTTGTACAAAGCAAATAATTAATTTATAATATTTAATAGCTTGCATTGCATTCAGAGGTTATTGTTTATTTTGCGTCAATTTTTTTTACCACCACGTAGCATTCAAGCTTTTTATTTTTAATTAAGAGTTAAGAGAGACAGTTCGTGAATGGTGTTTGAGAACATTGTTCAAAAAGATTTTATCTGTCCATTTGTCGCTATGTGATTTCTTACCTGCTGCTGCTGCTATAATAAGGACAGTAATTTATGAAGCTTTACACCTTTAGCTTATTTTGTTATTTTATAATAATAATCTGCCAAAGGGATTTAGTAACAATTTTAAACTCTACTTATAATATTTATTAATTTGCATTAAAACGGGGTCTTTCTTTAACTTTGTACAAAGCAAATAATTAATTTATAATATTTAATAGCTTGCATTGCATTCAGAGGTTATTGTTTATTTTGCGTCAATTTTTTTACCGCCAAGTAGTATCCAAGCTTGAAAACATCGTTCTAAAAAGATTTTATCTGTCCATTTGTCGCTATGTGATTTCTTACCTGCTGCTGCTGATGCTATAATAAGGACAGTAATTTATGAAGCTTTACACCTTTCAAGCACCTTTAGCTTATTTAGTTATTTTATAATAATAATCTGCCAAAGGGATTTAGTAACAATTTTAAACTCTACTTATAATATTTGCTTAAATTAGATTGCTATTAAAAGTTTAAGACTGGTTAAAAGGCTTTATTAATTTGCATTAAAATTGATCTTTCTTTGACTTTGTACAAAGCAAATAATTAATTTATAATATTTAATAGCTTGCAGTGCATTCATTTCGAGCAAGATTAACTTTATTCTAAATAATAATAATAATAATAAATGTTCATGTCTACTACTACTACTAATTTAACGAATTTCTTGTAATCTGATTTATTTTGCAAACAATAATATTTCCCCTATGTCATTTAATAATAAGTCAGTCTACCCCGCTTTTGTTTAATGCCTCGTAAAACTAGATTGCTTTGTTGTTGTTGATTATTTAAAATAATAATAATTTACCAAAGAGTTTTATCAACAATTTAAACTTTAATAATAATTAGTTGATGTTTATTTAAAATTAACAACATATAATCTTTGTTGTTTTTAGCAGTTGTTAAGTGTGCAAGTGCGATATTTTTTGTTATTGTTGTTACGCCTGTACAAAATGTCTTCTCTCTACGAGATAGTTAACGAGAGTGTGTCCACCATAAAGAAATTCGGCACCCAGAAACACCGAGTAGTGTTTAAAGTAAATGACGCGCCAGACGATGAAGACCATCTAGACTTTTTTAAATCGGCCATCAACGAAATTTTACGGAATTTGTTAAGCCGGGCGCAGTTTACAGATAAGATTGGGGCCGTATTTGAATTCAATAGTTTCAAGCAAAAACTTCCCGACTACATGAGCCTCAAACGAGCCGATGAGGTCACATTCAATGATGTCTGGGGCATTCTAGAATCCATTCTACAGAGCGATCGTGAAGCCCTGAGTTCGGACACCTTCAGGCTGATAGCTACAATCGTAACACCACCAACCGGACAAGGTCGCTGTCGTAACCGTACGTTCAGCACCTTTGCCGAAGAGTGTAGCCGTTGCAGAGGGATTGTCACGATTAACAACACCAGTGACAATCTATGCCTATCCAGGGATTTGGTCGTAGGCAGGGCTCACGCAGATAACAGTGCTGATTACGTGAAGACACGCCGAAATCAGAGCGTGCAAAAGATAAAGGCCGAGGAAATGATGCAGGAAGCAGGTGTAGCCTTCATTCCACCGGAGGGAGCCGGGGTCAATGAATTAAGGTTGTTCCAGCAGCTCCTGGCCCCCAACTATAAGATAACCGTGTATAGCCACGGCTCGAAAGGTCGTTCGCTTATCTTTGAGGGGGTCGTTGATAACGATGCTTATGATGCCGCAACAAAGAACATCAATTTTCTGTATCACGAGCATCATTATAACATCATAACATCATTGACCTCAGCCTTTGCCTGCAGTTATATCTGTGAGCACTGCCACATACCCTATAACAACAAGGGAGATCACCGGTGTGAAAAGTCCTGCGTAGGCTGCGGTAGCTCTCCGCCCTGCGAAAGATCAGCGCAGCTGATTAGGTGTCCGGACTGCAGGCGAGATTTTAGAAGTCAAGCCTGCTTTAACAACCATCAGGAGGGTAAAATGTGCCGGGAAGTTAAAAAATGCGAGGTATGTTTCAAAACCATCAACCTCAAGACCAGGAAGCAGGCCCACGTGTGCGGGGAGATCTATTGTAAGATCTGTCAGAGCCATAAACCCGAAAACCATTTTTGTCATATACAGCCGGCCGGGCCTAGGAACACAAAGCAAGACACCTTGTTTGTGTTCTTCGACCTGGAGACCCGGCGAGAGAAAGAAATTGCGCCCGGCGTCAAACTCCACGAACCGCATCTATGCTGTTTCCAGCAAGTCTGTTCTGAATGTTACAACGATTCATCATTATCAGCGGCTACCATCTGTGTAAGATGTGGTTTGCGAGAACAGATCTTGCGAGGAAAATGCATCGATCGGTTTTTGCACTATTTATTAGACTCGCGGAAACTATTTAAAAAAGTTGTAGCAGTTGCCCATAACGGACAGGCTTCGACACACAGTTTATTCTAAATTACTTGATAACCAACACCTCATTACATCTGGAACTCATCATGCGCGGCAGTAAAATTCTACTACTACAGCTAGACAATTTAAAATTTATCGATTCCCTCAACTTTTTCCCCATGGCTCTGGCTGACTTACCGAAAGCGTTCGATCTACCGGCTCCCAAAGGATACTTCCCGCACCTCTTTAATACCGAGGCCAACGCCCATTACGTGGGTCCTCTTCCGGACATCAAATTTTACAGCCCCGACACCATGAAACCCCGGGCTCGTGAAGAGTTCCTAAAGTGGTACGAGGCGAACAGGGACATCACGGAGTTCGACATGCAACGTGACCTGGTCGAATATTGCCGAACAGACGTCGTTATTTTGAAGAGAGCCTGTATCCACTTTAGGAATCTCTTTATTGAGGAATGCGACGTTGACCCGTTCACGGAAGCCATCACCATCGCCTCTGCCTGCAATCTCATGTTCCGGAGGAAATTCCTCAAAGAAAGCACCATTGGAGTGGTAACAAAGGGCGGTTATAGACGGGCAGATAACCAGTCTAAGGTAGCTCTCCAATGGTTGTTGCTGGAAGAACATCGAAGAGGTGTTGAGATTCAACATGCCGGCAGGCAGAGAGAAGCTATCGTGGGCGGGTTAAAGGTGGACGGGCTGTACGATAATTCCATATTTCAATTTCACGGGTGTTACTTCCACGGATGTCCCACCTGCTTCACCACCCGACGCAACGAGCCTCCACACGACGATCCTAGCGACACCATGGATATGAGGCTCGAGAAGACCCGAGCCACAACGGAGAAGTTAAAGTCGCTAGGATATGAGGTTATTGAGCAGTGGGAATGTCGCTTCCGCAGGCAGTTAACACACGAACTCAGGCAGCTGGTAGAGAAACATCCCTTGCTACTAAACACACCACTCATTCCGAGAGAGGCATTTTACGGCGGCCGTACAGGGGCAGCAAACTTAAAGCGTGTTGCAAAAGACGGGGAAAAGATCCGGTATGTCGACGTGTGCTCCCTTTATCCCTGGGTGTGTAAGTACGCGAAATTTCCTACAGGCCACCCTAAAGTCTACGTGGGTAACGAAGCTTGCCAACAGCTTATCCGGGATAAAGGGGGGGCCTAGAACAGATCAATGGTGTAGTAAAATGCACTATGTTACCTCCGCAAGATCTATATCATCCGGTCTTACCCGTCAAAATGCACAATAAACTTCTGTTCCCGTTGTGTCGCACTTGCGCCGAAGACCTCAACCAGACAGAATGTCAACATGGCGTCGAGGATCGAGTCATCAACGAAACCTGGGTCTTAGACGAAGTTATAATGGCCATTCGTAAGGGTTACATCGTGCAGGACATACAAGAGATCTGGTCGTACGATGTAACCCAGTACAACAAACCGTCCAAAACCGGGGGACTGTTTTCGGGCTTCATCGACAAGTTCCTGAAGATGAAACAGGAAGCTAGCGGTTGGTCATCTTTAATAACTGCTAACAACAACAGCGAGGATGGTATCAATGGAGCCCGGAAACAGTACGTTAATGACTACCTCGAGAACGAGGGAGTCTCCTTGGATTCGATAAAGATCATCAAGGACCCTGGTTTGAGATCGTTGGCCAAACAGATGCTGAATTCCTTCTGGGGTAAGTTATAATAACAGTAACACACATACACGCACACAATTAGTACATAGTTTTATTGATTATTATTATTGTTATAGGGAAATTTGGTCAGCGCGAGAACCAGGCGAAAACAGCCATAATCAGCGAACCCAAGGAGTTCTTCGATCTATTGTCCAGCCCAGGCGTAGACGTTAATCATGTGCAGGAAATAAATGACGAGGTGATTGCGGTTAACTGGCAACATAAAGAGGAAGCAGCAGATCCTCTGTCGTCGGTCAACGTGGTCATCGCGGCATTTGTCACTGCACAGGCCCGTCTTAAGCTGTATTCCTATTTGGATCAGCTAGGCGAGAGAGTCTTATACTATGACACAGGTAAGTCGTCGTCGTACTATCAAACATCAACACCGGTTATATTAGAGTTAATTTTTTTTCGTTGTTTCAGATTCTGTAATATACGTTTCGAAGCCAGGCGACTTCGATCTACCAACAGGAAGCTTCCTAGGTTACCTCACAGAAGAGCTCGAAGAGTACGGTCCGGATCGTATATTATAGAGTTTGTGTCAGGCGGGCCAAAGAACTACGCCTACAAAGTGTATTCCCCGACCACAGGCCAGATACACGTGGTCGTCAAGGTCAAGGGCATCACCCTAAATCACGCCGCGACTCAAAAAATAAACTTTGAGTCCATGCTGAGACTGCTAGAAGGCATGGACGAGAAGATTATTGTAGAGTCCAACATCAGGCGTACAGCTGACCATCAGCTTGTAACGCGAGCGGAATCAAAAGTCTATAAGATAACGTTCGCGAAGAGACGACGTATAGAAGATTTTGATTCCGTTCCGTTCGGCTATAACAAGCGACCACGTGTATAAACATTTTAAACCTCTTGTATATATATATATATATATATATATATATATATATATATGTGTGTGTGTGTGTGTGTGTGTGTGTGTGTGTATGTGTTTGTGTGTGTAGTAGTATAGTTGTATTTTTAAGTTTTGTATTTTTTTTGTATATCATTTGTATAGGTAGTATCATATCTAGCTCTTAAGTAGCAAAATATTGGTATAGTAATAAGTACAACAACAACAACATCATATGAAGGTCGATGTTTTCATTGATTATCATAATGTATATAATTATTGTACAGTTCAATCGTAGTAGTAATATATATGTGTATGTGTATAGTAGTATAGTTGTATTTTTTAAGTTTTGTAAATTTTTGTATAGGTAGTATCATATCTAACTCTTAAGTAGCAAAATATTTGTATAGTAATAAGTACAACAACATCATATGAAGGTCGATGTTTTCATTGATTATCATAATGTATATAATTATTGTACAGTTCAATCGTAGTAATAGTAGTAGTAGTCGGAGGTATGTTAATCACAAGAGATCGACCTTCGGCTTGGTGTAATTATTATTATAAGTGATGATGATGATGTCTAGGTTTATACTTTGTGTATACTATATTCGAAATTATTTAAGAATGTAATAATTAGGTAATTAACTATTGTAAATTGTTCAATCATCTTTTGTCAGTATAGTGTAGTTATAATAATAATAAGTGAAGCTGACGAGAGTTATACTTTATGTACAGTAATTAATTATTAAAAAAGATGGTGAAACTTGGGGTGATTGAATGTAAATCACAAGAGGATACTCTGGGGAACATACTCATGAAACAGAGTTCTTACCTTATAAACGCGATTTTGTTCTTTTCAATTACGTCAAGACATTGTTGAAAAGAATATTTGGCATAACAGAGCGTACAAAGCATTCAATAGGACGTTTCATGAAAAATGTGTTAGTAGTAAGTAAATAGCGGTTTAAGCCCTCAACTCCCCATGTTATTCTTATGGGAGTTTCGTTTTTAAGACAGGACAATTTTGTGAGGTTATGTGTGTCAAACTTGTCGTCCTTCCCGCTAGATGTCAGCATGGGTGTGGGGTTGAGTGTTTAGGCGGGAAAAAGGCGAATGTGATACTCGTCCGTGATTGGTCGGACTGAATTGCCGGTAAAATAGGTTGCAGCATGTGTCGCTAGATGTCGCTGTGGGTGTGGTTTTGGTGGGAAAATTCAAATCTCAGGCCTGTTCGTGATTGGTCCGAAGTTTGGCGCTAAAGGAGGTTACAGGACGTGTCGCTTTGGAGCTGAATGTAAACAAACGGGGTTGCCAAATCTCATATTTGGTAAAAATGAAAATTCCCTAGATAATTCCCCCCCAGGATTAGCATACACGGCGTGCGCGTGAGCGCGGCCGGGTGGGCCGGGTTAATTAGAAAAATTTGTTGCGGCGTTGCGTGGGCGTGTATTCCAGTGCCCCAGTGAGCCGGTGCCCCAGTGGGCCGTTGAAAGGAGTTAATTTGAAAAATTTGGCGGTTGCCTCGCTGCTGATTAATAATAAGGTGGTGGGGTAAACATTTTATTAAAGGGGGGCTGAAAAAATAATATACAATCATCGTTTTTTCGAAATTAACTAGATGTAAATACAATATTAACAACATAAGCGTACTGTAGATTTTTCTTTAATACAAATAATGAATAAATAGTGACCTATAAAATACAATAATAATAATTAAAAAGAAGAATGCATCTTTTCTTTCCTTCTCTCTCATGAATATTATATTGGGCTGGATGATCTCAACAGTTAATTGTTGCATAGTTTGATGTTAGGCTAAAAATAAAAACATTACATTCGGTATAAAATATCAATCTCAAATTACCTGCATTTGTTTTTTCCTTTAATACAATGAATAAAACAGAAGCCAATAAAATACAATAATGATATTATTTTAAAGGAGAATGCATCTTTTTCTTCTAACAAAATATTATATATTCTGTTGAATGATGTAATTATTGCAGTAGAAACACATGTGCATGAAAAATAAACATTCCTTTTCATGAATGATGTCATCGCTTAATTATTGTATAGTTTTGATGTTCGACCTAGCAAAATAAAAAACATTACATTTTTATACCGCTAATTAAAATATCGTTTCCAAATTACCTGCATTTGTTTTTTCCTTTAATACAATAATAATGATTAATAGAAGAATGCGTCTTTCTGCTGGATGATGTAATTATTGCATTATAAGAAAACACATGTGCATGAAAAATAAACATTCCTTTTCATGAATGATGACATCACTTAATAATTATTGTATAGTTTTGATGTTCGACCTAGAAAAATAAAAAACATTACATTTTTATACATTAAATTAAAATAACTATCTCAATTTACCTGCATTTGTTTTTCGTATTTTACACGTTATAACGAAATTTTGTTCAAACAATATATCTTACGTACTACATTCGTTCACTTGTCTATTTATACGAAAAACCTTTTTCATTTTTCACTAAACATTTTCTTCGTGAATGATGTCATCAGTTTTTTACATTAATTATTGCATAGAATGACGTTGAAAGCTAAAAAATAAACATTAGATTTTTTGCGCTTTAATTAAATAACATTCTCAAATTACCTGCGTCTGTTTTTTCGATATTGTAAAACGCTGGAGCAGAAAGACATCATATCTTACGCACTATAACGAAATATTGTTTTAAGAAAACAAAAACAAATAAAGGGGGTACTTACTAATTATATCAGTTCACTTGTATAATTTTATTGATTAAAAGATGTGAGTTTAGGTTTTAACAAACCGCATTACATATGTGTTCAGTTTACCGCTTAGTTTGAAACTGGACGCTGTTGAAAGAGGGAATGTTTTTCGCGTTGACTAATTAATATTTTGTTTAGAAAAACTATAAAATGTCATGACATATATAATAAATTACTGCTTTTTAAATGCAAACAAACATCTGGGGAGTCATCCGGTTTCTTTATAAATTAAATGAACAACAACAACATATAAAATTGTTCGAAGTGTCGACTAAACTAATTTCAAAATATCGGAAATAGTATTTTTATTATTATTATTATTAACGATGTATTAAGAATATGTTTACTTTTTTTTAAAACATTCGCAGCGTTAATTACAATAGTAATTTAGCATTTTCTGTAAATGCAATAAACCAAAACGAAAATAAAATAATTTCAAAACTTTCATCACAGTATTTAAACCTGTTTTTCCCTAAAGAAGGAAAATATGAAAATACCAGGGTCCTTTTTATTTACGATGTAAGAATTGAACAAATAATAACATCGATTCAGTTTGTAAACCTTAAAAGTTTTAATAACAAAATCAATTTCTATATTATTAAAACAATGCAAATTACTTTCAACTATCTGAAAATTAATAAGTAGTGCTACATCTAGAATGTTTTTTCAATCGTGTCAGTCTTGAACAGTAATAAATCTTTTTCGTATATTTACATTTCTTATTTAATGGTATGGCATCACTCGCTGATCTAATCATCGCTCTGTCTTATGTATATTTCGGTAAAATCATAAAATAAAATAGTTTTGTTACACAGAAGAATTTAAATGATAGACGTAACAAACTCGATGAATTTCACGTTTTTACATTAGAAAATAAACTTGCTCATATCGGCATTATTTTTTACCAATTAAAGGTGGATTCCAAACTTGGATATGGTAAAGCATTCAAGCAATTCTGAAGGTTTTTCATTATTAAATTGTTCGTAATAATAATTTGTGTTTATGCTGTATTTGATTATTACTATAAAGACATGCATTGTAGGTGCCCCCTCGCTTGAAAAACCCCTGATTAACTCATTTTTTTCTTAAGCGCCGCCGCTACAAGATATATTTAGAACATACAGTTTTACAAATACGAAAGCTGATTTAAAAAACTTGCCACGCCACTGTCAATTTCTCTATACTTTCCTTTGTCACAATTTTTTGTAAAATAACATTTGCAATTTTATCAACACATTGAAAATCAATTGACGATGTGTGAAAAAAGTGAATGTAATAAAAGTGTAAAAAATAGTATCTTTACACTGTATTTTAGATTCGTAGATATTGAAACTTGTGAATATTAAAAGATATTATCATAATTATGTATAACTTGACTCGTCAAGCGGGTACCTAGCAGGAAGAAAAGGCAATCTTATTAGCAGTTTGTACCATTAAAACTCTTGCTGTAGAAAACAATAAAATTAAAAATAGCATATAGCAACAGAAGTTAAACAGAATCTGACATGAACATAAGGCAATATTACTTTAAAAAATTTATTTATAACATAAGTTTTAGATTGAACTTGTTTGGATAGATGTTTCTATCCATTGGCGAATGGACAGAATGGATTGGAAGATTTTACAACATTTGTGAAAATTGCCTTTGTTTGTTCTAACTTTTGAATTTACTTATTGTTAATCTATTTCGTATATAAACTCTTTAACTGATGTTTATTTTAAATAAATTTTATACTAATATTCTGATAAAACGTTTAATTCTTTACAAATCATTTATTAAGGCATTATGGGTAATAATTAACTGACAATTCAATTTTTAATATTGCTCAGTTTCACATACAAATTCCTGTTTCCTATATAATTTTCTACAAATGGCATATCCATAAAGGAAAATGAAATATTTAAAATGCTTGAATAAACAATATAAGAATTGTAAACTTGATTTTTTGATAAGGTAAATGTAAGCATTTATTCAACTTTCACGAAGATTATAAGAATGTTGCATTAATTCTTTAAAAAGGTAAATTCAAGCAATGCAACACATACATTTAATCATTAAAGAAGGTTAATTTAAAGTTATCAAAAATTTATATCAACTAATAGAACGCTTTAGTGTAAATACTAAAAGTGTAACTGAAAATGCAATACGCAACTGTTTAAATCAAATGTATTTATTAAACAATTAAATTTAAGTATTTCTTATATTTAATTCGGTTATATCGTTGCCTTAAAGTTTAATCTACAGATTATTTAGAAGAATGTTAAGATTTACTTGGTTATATATGAATTTATTATATGTTAAGCTTGCTTTAAACGTCTTCTATTTAAATCAACTAATTATTTCTTTTGTGTGGGTATACATTAAGTAATATAGAAGTTCCTCACCTTTAAATACCTGAGATTACATTTAGATAGTAAACTGAACAAATAGATACGAAAGAAAGAGAAAAATGTATTGCTGGATAGGAAAAAGTCACATCAATTGCTGCTCTATACAGTCTATACACTCATAATTAAGCCTGTATGAACATACGGCATCGAATTGTTGGGATGCATCAGCAAGTCTAATCTGACAATCATACAACGATGACAATCAGAGATTTTAAGATCAATTGTTGACACCCATTGGTATAAGATCATACAAATGAAATGATCCACAACGATTCGCAGTAAAGAAGTCGTCACGAAAAGCTAAAAACCTATACAAATCTTTGCTCGAACTTCTTCTACATAACAATATAATAATAAAACTTGATTGCAGATGTCCGGCTGACCTTTAACATGGCTAAGCAGTTGTCTTCACTGGAAGAGATCTCATCCAGTCATAATGCAAGATCTATTATATATCTTAAGTCAGCAGATTAGTTTATTTTAAAGTATTTTATATTCAACAAAATAATATATAGCCCAGTCCTCTCTTTTCTACTGCTAGTATCTGTGCAAAATACGAAGTATTGAATACCAACTGTAATAGGTTTCATTGCAACATTTCCTTGTACAGTGCAATAACTCTTATTGTGTATTACCGGCAAAACAAGATAACACCTATATCATTATAAAGAAGAAAGATGGCAGATTTGTTTAGACTAAATATACAGAATGCAACCGCCATTTTCGATCATAAATACATTTTCGATCTTTTTTGCCAATTTTGAAACTAACTTAAGATCTTTTTAATGTATTTCAATGTTATCTCGAGCAGGTATTGGATATTAATAACAAGACGAATCGCTGATCTGTACCAGGTTGCTTGTTTTGATTATTTTATCAACATATTTTAATCACAAACAATATTTTTTGTTTTAATAAACCACTTATCAAGTAAATTGTTTTCCCAACCAAAATATTAGTCACCCTAACAGTAACTGAGGTAGAACAATCTCGTACACCCAAGATAAATCGTTAGACAGGTAAAGATAGATCAGACTACGATGCTAAAAGCTTTAAAAAAGCATTTGGTAATATATGTCAGCTATAACGGTCAAGTTACAGTTCCATCATAATTTTCGAAAAAGTATGACCCAATCACTCTGGAAGCTGAGACCGTACACCAAATATGATAAATATTTGATAAATATGATATTGATAAATCTCTTGTGGATTATTCGGTGCCCAATAACAACAGTTTAAACAGTCAACATAAACAGTTTATTTTTAACATTCCGAAATTCATTCCTTACCTTATCGCAGAAATTGTTGCACACTATTTATTTTATATGGACTGTATTTCTCCTTGTTCAATATTCTTCTTACAGTCCTGACTGATATTTGGAGAACTGCAGAATGTATTAAGATGGACTTCTTAGAGCTTTGATTAATCTCATTCAACACTCTCTGGATATTGTCAGGATTTGCTAGAGGTCGTTGATGTTTGTATCTTGCACATTTTCAGTCTGGCGACATTTCTGATTCCATTGTCTGAATTGTTTTGATGCAAGGACAACCACGATTATTGAACGGCTGCTTGAAAATTTCGTTCGAGCCAGTGATTTGAAGAAATTTTTATACAGAATTGTACAGGAATTTTTATAGATTTTTGTAAAAAATGATCTTTGGCTAAAAAAAGGTCGAAAAGTATGATCACAAATAGCGGTTACATTATGAATAATTTGTTTCAATACAATATTACAAGTCTGTAATATTCTTCAAATATGTAGCAGTGCATTTCACAAGTGTGAATAAACCCAAGTTCATTGAAATTTCCGGCATTCCAAGATCTGATGAGTAATTTTCAAAAAATCAAATAAGTTTTAACTATTACCTATTACTACAAACGGCTATTTGGTTCAGAATTTCAAAATGTTCAAAATAAACAAAAAATAATGTATATTGTAACACATTATTATTATGAATTGCAATAAATCATGTATTCTTACATTTTATATAAATAAAATTAATTAATTCAGAGCCGAGAATTAAAAGCTGATAAAGAAATAAATGTAAAGAAATGAAGCATTTAGATTAGTCATCCAAACAATTTTATATGTTGATGTTCATTTAATTTATAAAGAAACCGGATGACTTCCCAGGTGTTCCACTGCCGCACATGTTCGTTTTGAATTTCTCATTATCAACTAAACCATACAATAAAATTAAGACAGTGGCGTGGAGCTTTTATATAACATCTTCATGTATGAATCTATCACAAAATGGAGTCATATTGACTGATAACATATTGTGATGATTGTGAGTTGAATTATTTTTTATATAACACTTTTATTCCATCTAAATCACATAAAGAAACATTACTAGACAAGATTATTGGTACGCCGATGATCCGACGTATTGCATAAGCTTATCAGCAAATCTTTCTCGTCTCTGCTAATTATAATAAATCGTGATGTTGGCGCTACAACAATATGTTGTTGGTCATTACGTTTTGGTGTTATTGCAATCTTAGATAATTGTCCTTTCAACAAAAAATTTCATAAAGTTCAATCTAAAACTTATGTTAGAAATAAATTTTTTAAAGTAATATTGCCTTATGTTCATGTCAGATTCTGTTTAACTTCTGTTTCTATATGCTATTTTTAATTTTATTGTTTTCTACAGCAAGAGTTTTAATGTTACAAACTGCTAATAAGATTGCCTTTTCTTCCTGCTAGGTACCCGCTTGACGAGTCAAGTTATACATAATTATGATAATATCTTTTAATATTCACAAGTTTCAATATCTACGAATCTAAAATACAGTGTAAAGATACTATTTTTTACACTTTTATTACATTCACTTTTTTCACACATCGTCAATTGATTTTCAATGTGTTGATAAAATTGCAAATGTTATTTTACAAAAAATTGTGACAAAGGAAAGTATAGAGAAATTGACAGTGGCGTGGCAAGTTTTTTAAATCAGCTTTCGTATTTGTAAAACTGTATGTTCTAAATATATCTTGTAGCGGCGGCGCTTAAGAAAAAAATGAGTTAATCAGGGGTTTTTCAAGCGAGGGGGCACCTACAATGCATGTCTTTATAGTAATAATCAAATACAGCATAAACACAAATTATTATTACGAACAATTTAATAATGAAAAACCTTCAGAATTGCTTGAATGCTTTACCATATCCAAGTTTGGAATCCACCTTTAATTGGTAAAAAATAATGCCGATATGAGCAAGTTTATTTTCTAATGTAAAAACGTGAAATTCGTCGAGTTTGTTACGTCTATCATTTAAATTCTTCTGTGTAACAAAACTATTTTATTTTATGATTTTACCGAAATATACATAAGACAGAGCGATGATTAGATCAGCGAGTGATGCCATACCATTAAATAAGAAATGTAAATATACGAAAAAGATTTATTACTGTTCAAGACTGACACGATTGAAAAAACATTCTAGATGTAGCACTACTTATTAATTTTCAGATAGTTGAAAGTAATTTGCATTGTTTTAATAATATAGAAATTGATTTTGTTATTAAAACTTTTAAGGTTTACAAACTGAATCGATGTTATTATTTGTTCAATTCTTACATCGTAAATAAAAAGGACCCTGGTATTTTCATATTTTCCTTCTTTAGGGAAAAACAGGTTTAAATACTGTGATGAAAGTTTTGAAATTATTTTATTTTCGTTTTGGTTTATTGCATTTACAGAAAATGCTAAATTACTATTGTAATTAACGCTGCGAATGTTTTAAAAAAAAGTAAACATATTCTTAATACATCGTTAATAATAATAATAATAAAAATACTATTTCCGATATTTTGAAATTAGTTTAGTCGACACTTCGAACAATTTTATATGTTGTTGTTGTTCATTTAATTTATAAAGAAACCGGATGACTCCCCAGATGTTTGTTTGCATTTAAAAAGCAGTAATTTATTATATATGTCATGACATTTTATAGTTTTTCTAAACATAAAATATTAATTAGTCAACGTGAAAAACATTCCCTCTTTCAACAGCGTCCAGTTTCAAACTAAGCGGTAAACTGAACACATATGTAATGCGGTTTGTTAAAACCTAAACTCACATCTTTTAATCAATAAAATTATACAAGTGAACTGATATAATTAGTAAGTACCCCCTTTATTTGTTTTTGTTTTCTTAAAACAATATTTCGTTATAGTGCGTAAGATATGATGTCTTTCTGCTCCAGCGTTTTACAATATCGAAAAAACAGACGCAGGTAATTTGAGAATGTTATTTAATTAAAGCGCAAAAAATCTAATGTTTATTTTTTAGCTTTCAACGTCATTCTATGCAATAATTAATGTAAAAAACTGATGACATCATTCACGAAGAAAATGTTTAGTGAAAAATGAAAAAGGTTTTTCGTATAAATAGACAAGTGAACGAATGTAGTACGTAAGATATATTGTTTGAACAAAATTTCGTTATAACGTGTAAAATACGAAAAACAAATGCAGGTAAATTGAGATAGTTATTTTAATTTAATGTATAAAAATGTAATGTTTTTTATTTTTCTAGGTCGAACATCAAAACTATACAATAATTATTAAGTGATGTCATCATTCATGAAAAGGAATGTTTATTTTTCATGCACATGTGTTTTCTTATAATGCAATAATTACATCATCCAGCAGAAAGACGCATTCTTCTATTAATCATTATTATTGTATTAAAGGAAAAAACAAATGCAGGTAATTTGGAAACGATATTTTAATTAGCGGTATAAAAATGTAATGTTTTTTATTTTGCTAGGTCGAACATCAAAACTATACAATAATTAAGCGATGACATCATTCATGAAAAGGAATGTTTATTTTTCATGCACATGTGTTTCTACTGCAATAATTACATCATTCAACAGAATATATAATATTTTGTTAGAAGAAAAAGATGCATTCTCCTTTAAAATAATATCATTATTGTATTTTATTGGCTTCTGTTTTATTCATTGTATTAAAGGAAAAAACAAATGCAGGTAATTTGAGATTGATATTTTATACCGAATGTAATGTTTTTATTTTTAGCCTAACATCAAACTATGCAACAATTAACTGTTGAGATCATCCAGCCCAATATAATATTCATGAGAGAGAAGGAAAGAAAAGATGCATTCTTCTTTTTAATTATTATTATTGTATTTTATAGGTCACTATTTATTCATTATTTGTATTAAAGAAAAATCTACAGTACGCTTATGTTGTTAATATTGTATTTACATCTAGTTAATTTCGAAAAAACGATGATTGTATATTATTTTTTCAGCCCCCCTTTAATAAAATGTTTACCCCACCACCTTATTATTAATCAGCAGCGAGGCAACCGCCAAATTTTTCAAATTAACTCCTTTCAACGGCCCACTGGGGCACCGGCTCACTGGGGCACTGGAATACCCGCCCACGCAACGCCGCGACAAATTTTTCTAATTAACCCGGCCCACCCGGCCGCTCTCACGCGCACGCCGTGTATGCTAATCCTGGGGGGGAATTATCTAGGGAATTTTCATTTTTACCAAATATGAGATTTGGCAACCCCGTTTGTTTACATTCAGCTCCAAAGCGACACGCCCTGCAACCTCCTTTAGCGCCAAACTTCGGACCAATCACGAACAGGCCTGAGATTTGAATTTTCCCGCCAAAACCACACCCACAGCGACATCTAGCGACACATGCTGCAACCTATTTTACCGGCAATTCAGTCCGACCAATCACGGACAAGCATCACATTCGCCTTTTTCCCGCCTAAACACTCAACCCCACACCCATGCTGACATCTAGCGGGAAGGACGACAAGTTTGACACACATAACCTCACAAAATTGTCCTGTCTTAAAAACGAAACTCCCATAAGAATAACATGGGGAGTTGTGGGCTTGAAGGAACATTTACTTACTACTTGTGTTATGAGAATGTCTTCATGGTTATCCGAGAGAACAGATCTCAACCTAATAATTGTTTAGTTATTTTGATTATTGTTTAGTTGTTTAATAATTTTTGAGAAACATTGTCATAGAATAAAAGATTAATGTTCTATCATGGTTATCCGAGAACAGATAATTGTTTAGTTATTTAATTATTGTTTTGTTGATGTTCAATAAATTTTTTTTGAGAAAGATTGTCATAGAATAAAAATGAAATAAATAAAGATTATTAAAAGTTTCACAGTTTTATTAAAATATAACCTGACAATATTGTTTCGACAGCTATGCTGTCATTATCAAAGGTAATATAATTATAAACAAACACGTCGCTAAGGTAGATACAAAATAGGTAACTAGATAAAATAATAATCAGAATTAAATATCTAATACTTCCAGTAACGGAGAATTACTGAGCTCAAGTTGTTCATTCATTAAAGGTACCCTGAGTTTGTGTATCTCAAAGACTTCTAAAATGTCTAGTTTGCGTTTGTTATTACAAAAATGTAGGAATTTAATATTATTTTGAGGAGTCATTGTGTGATTTTGTTCTAAAAGGTGTTTGGCGTAATTCGATTTTTCAGGATGTTTATTTTTGTAATGACGTACGTGTTCTTTATATCTTATGTCAAAATTTCGAAGTGTTTGTCCAATATATACCGAACTACAAAAAGAACAATTTAAACGGTAAATGCCCGATTTCATGATATCCTGTGTTCTGTCTGTAGCATTAAATAAAAATTAAAAAGTGTTAGTGTTGGTTTTAAATATTATTTTATAATTGTTGGTTTTTCTTAGTATATGTGCAATTTTTTCTGATATTTTGCCAAAATATGGTATAGATATGTAATTTGTGTCTTCTGTTTGATTGTCAATGGGATATATTCTTTTGATAGCTAACCTATAATCTTTTTGTTTAATTAAAGTGTCAATCATGTTCGGATTATAATGATTTGCATGTGATAGTTGTTTAATGGTTGATATCTCTTTGCTAAAATCTGACTTTGTTAGTGGAATAGTTAAAGCTCTGTGTACTAATGATCTGTAGGCTGCTATTTTATGTGTATTATGGTGACAAGATTCATTTGGTATTGTTATGTCTGTTTGTGTTGGTTTTCTGTATATGGAAAATTCAAGAAAGTTTATAGCCCTGTTTTGTTCTGTTTCTAGTGTAAATTTTATATTAGGGTGGATACTGTTTATAAGAATTAAAAATTCATTGATAACCTCAAAAGAACTGTCAAAACAAGCTAAAATGTCATCAACATAACGAAACCAGAAGATAATGTGTTTAGAGAGGTTTAATTCAAATATTCGATCTTCAAACTTGTCCATAAATATGTTAGCTAATAGAGGACTTAGAGAATTACCCATAGGTAAACCATCCTTTTGTAAATAAATTATGTTATTAAAAGTGAAATAATTTTGACTTATACAAAGGTCAAATAATTGAATTAACTCTAACCTTTTAACTAATTCTATATTACTATTGATCAAGAAACTATCTAATAAAGGAATACATTCTTGTGGGGGTATTCTGGAGAACATGTTGCAAATATCAAAACTAACAAGTTCTGAATGTGGTGGAAGATGTATGTTTTGCAGCTTATCTACTAATTCTAATGAATTTCTAACAGAGAAACTTTTAATAATCTTTATTTATTTCATGATTATGGAGTTCCACAAAATAAGGCTGGAAACAATAAATAAAATAGAATAAAAAGATTAATGTTTTATATGTGTGTATTATTACTATTCTCCCCATCTGTACCACGGCATGACAAAGTGATAGCTAACTAGTAAGAGAGAGAAGCAAGAATGAGGTAATTACCTACACACCTGCTTGTGATGACGTGTCATTAAACAGAATGAGACTTGTCTGTCAACGTCGACCACTTGTTTACCGTATGCATATTACTGAGCATGCGCTGGATCTAGGTAAGTATAGGTGACTATATAAAGTCGTCAGTTGTTAGCGTGTAGCAGACAGCACGAGTACAGCAGCAGCAATTACGATGATGTCGGTCAGTCCTAATTATTGTTATGATAACGAGACCTGTGAGAGCGAACCTCTGGAAATAGGTAAGTTGTTGTTTATAAAACTTCAAGTTTGTGTTTGTATGCTAATTTGTGTCTATTTTGTTACTTGTTTAGATGAAGGTCCGGATGTTGCAGATCATACATCATCATCAACAGCAAGTACCGACAAGTACAGCGAGAACGGTCAAGCGTGGAACAATAAAGAAGAAACAGATAAGGTGTTTAAAACTTTTGTGTGTGTTTATGCTTATATTAACCGATTATTGTATTATTATTGTTTTAGCGTTCCATGATCTGTCGCAGCAGCCTCTATACTACGCTGATGACGCTGTAGCAACATCAGCAAACTTTACCATCATAGATACACCAGTATAAGCAGCAGCTAAAGGTGAAGTACGTGTTCAACTGCTCGGGGCTGTCCAGTATCCGTTGCATGTCACGAGACCTCCAGGTGAAGAAGAACAAAACTACGACCATATAAACAACATTCAAGTAGAACTTATTCCGCCCGACGACGACGACCACGTCCAGGGAGAATTTGCCGTGGTAGTGAAGCTCGAATGCGTGAATAACGTATGTGAGTATGGTGAAATTGTGTTGTCGGAAAGTGACTGGTTCGAGCTGTATGCTATACGAGTCGAGGCAATGTTTAAAAATTTCTTTTATGGTTGCTGCTGCAGCAAGGACAACAGTGTACTACATCGTGATAAACATTTGAAATTTCATCTATGTGAGAATTTATACATCGAGATTATTCACAACGAGTTTTTCGAAAACAGGGTGGTCATTCATCAGAATGATAAACAGCGGACTATAACCTTAAAAGATTACGAGTTTCAGTCTATATTGCATTTAGCACCGCTGATCAATCACCAGGCTCGAACGTTGCATCACCTGGACTTTTCGCGTTTCTATCACGCAAACATAGAGAACGTAGCAGAAGGTCAACTGAGACGCAACCATGAAGATGTCTATAAAACGCTTCCGCCAACAGACTCCATCTTATTCACGACCGAACTGTTATGCGGATACTACTCAGCTACCAGTTTAATAGACAACACAGCAGCAACAACTGGTGGTGGCTTGAACTCGTTCATTTTATTAGAAATAATAAAACATTATCCGCAAAAGTTTATCGATGCCGTACGTACACGACTGCAATCATATCAGCAGCAGCAGCCGAAAATGTCAACGACAACGTTTGCACCGTCGTATTAAGAACACCATGGCGGAAATAAACTATCTTAGAAATAGGTTACAAAAATATTTGAACAATTTGCATGTGTTACGTGATGATCTCAACTCATACTGTGTAATGAATAATTTGTCAAATAATATGTTACAATTGTCCATTAAATGTATAGCAAAATAAATAATATGTATATTTAAACACTGATGTTTCATTTATTAGCACGACTAAGGGTGAAGGGTAAGGGTGACTATATAAAAGGTAGATCGTCGTCATCAGCGAGAGAGTACACGAATAAAGCCGAAGATTTCCGATGGCGAACATCCTAAGCTACAAAGCAGAGCCGGTAAGTAGTCATACTATGAGAGAGAGAAAGAGTTTCAGCTTAGTGAAAGGAGGAGGATCCAATCCCAGAGTTAGCGCTAAAGTTCAAATCTGGGGAAATCCAAGATGGCTCCTTCAAGAATGACAAATTTAAAAATGACAGATGCAAAATTGACAGATTTATAATGACAGATTAAAATTGACAGATGGAAAAATGACAGATTAAAATTGACAGACGCATAAATGACAGATGCAAAAATGACAGATGCAAACATGACATACGCATAAATGACAGCTGCAAAAATGACAAATTTAAAATTGACAGATTCACAGTACAGATTCAAATTTAGAGCGCGCGCACCACATGCTGTGATATAAAATGGTTGCCTCTACATCATCATCATACCGGTAGTAATACAGATTTCTTCATGACGCGCCGCCGCCCTCTAGTAGTAGTACACAGTCTGCCGGTCATACAGATCCCTTCATGACGCCCTCTCTTAGCAATACACACTAATTGTAGCATTACGCCCTCTATTGGCAGCACACAGATTGCCGGTAATACAGATTCCCGTAATGGCGGCGGCGGGCGTGGTAGCCTGGCGCGAGGGCGTGGTAGAATGGAGCCAGACGTTCCAAAATGGCTGCCTTCAACCAATCAGAAGCAAGAGGAGGAGCTACAGGAGTGGGGGTTAACCAATCAGAAAGCAGTAGGCGGGGAAATCCAAGATGGCGGCGACCAATCAGAAGCAAGGGGAGGAGCTACAGGAGTGGGGGTAGCCAATCAGAAGCAGGGGGAGGAGCCATGCAATTTGGCATGCCACATGGCATGTCAATTTCCGTCTGCCTCAGGTGCCCCAATACCTACTGGTTTATTACTGTTATGCTAAAATAAATAAAATTTTACAATTTATCTAAACTATTCAATCTTTCATTACAATGACGATTTTTTAATTACTTTCCCAATATTTGAGAAATGTCAGGTTTATTTGCACACCGCGTTTATTTGCAAGGGGCGCTATTAAATTTGTCTTCCATTTTGCGAAATAAGTTTCCGGTATTAATAATATTAAAATATTTGATTCTACTATAATGACTCTAATAATCTTGTTGCTGTACAACGCCATCTATATTTATTGGCGCGTCCCAATATCTCTAATAGGGAAGACGCACGTATTTTCTTTAAATTTTGTATTCGTAGGTTTTGGTTAGAAAAATATTTCCAGATAAGCGAAATTTCTAAAAACGCTCAATTTAACGCTAAATTTAAAAATTCTCCTGATTTAAAACCAAATTTGGCCTTGAGTTACTTCCCTCAGAGCTATTTTATGTAAAAAAGTAGGTACCGCTGTTAATGAGAAAAAAACAACAATGACGATCTACTCACCGTTAGTTGGCTGATGAAAACAAATAAATTGAATTTTGAATTTATATTAACAGAAACTAGTGGCCCATCCCGGCTTCGCACGGGTGGACATTTATTTTTAAACATTTTAAACACTGACAATCAGAATAATTGATGCGTGTAACACAATAAAAATTATTGGTGTGAGCTCGTGGTACATGTCGAGTACTTTTGAGGTTATATGAAATCACTGAATTAACTGAACGTGAGAACTACACTCAAAATTAATAACATTATATCGAGTGTTTTTTTAAATTTGACGTCGAAGGCGGCTATGTGTAGTTGATTGTGAACGGATCTTGATCGTATTAATAAATGTCATTGTCAAAACGTTCAAATTACCATAGACAATTGTCTATGCAAATTACTCACGTGTTTAAATAATTCACAATCGACTATTCACAGCCTACGTTGACGTCAAATTTAAAAAAACACTCGATATATAGGAATAAATAATTACAGCCCTGCAAATGAATGATAAATTTATTTGAAAATAACACTGAAATAGTAAAATGATAACTATATGATAAATGATATATGATAATGATAAATTAATAACTTTATATATAGGAATAAATAATTACAGGGTTGAATGGACTGAGGTTGAAAATTATTGAATTACTAACATCGCTATTAAAAAATAGGGGTTGATGGTAGAAGGGTGAAAATTCAGGGTTGTATGTATTTTTTAATGCCACATCATAAAAAAATAAAAATAAAAAACTTTGTCCAAAAAATAAAAAAAATTTGGCGTGGACCACCCTCAAGCGGCCCCTAGACGCTCAATAATATTGCGCAATAATATTGTGCAATATTATTGATGCACCCTCCAGACAACTCAATAATTTATTAAAAAATTGTGCAATAAATATTGTGCAATAATTCACTTTATAACAAAATGTTGAGTGAACGCTGCTTGTGTAGCTATTGCTTTGGTTCTTTTTAATAAAAAAAAGAGAAAAAAGGAAGAAGGTAGTTAAAGAAATGGTATATGAAAAGACAGAAGTATACTCATAAGAACTTAATGAACGATTTAAGATTTAGATTATGGAAATTTGACTTTAGCCATTTTAAATTCAAAATTTGAAATATTTGAAAGATAAGGGCCGGCGGTGGACGAGTGGTGTCAGTGCATCACTCGTGTTCCAAGGGTCGTGGGTTCGAATCCCACTTGGGGCGACGGGATTTTTCTAATTGGAAAATTCCGCCACCTCAACTATGAATGTGTGTATTCGTGTTACATGATAGATGGGGGACAGATGACCTTAGCTGTTGGTTCCCCCGTGGTGTAGGCGTGAAATAAAACAAATTTCAAAGATGTATTAACTTATCATCTGAGAAAAAAAGCAGTCTTTTAAGCTTGTTGTTATTTGCATAATTTCCTAAAAAAAGGAAAACATCTTATTGCAATGTAGGACAAATTGATATTAAAGACCTGGAAACGGAAAGATTAGTCGCAGGCTGTTGAAGAATACAATCTTCTTATTCTTATCATTAGCCTCGGTAGCGTAGCGTCTAGCATGCTAGACTCACCTGAGCAGACCGGGTTCGACATCCGGTAACCGGCAAATCTAGTTAAGGTTTTTCTGCAGTTTTTCCTTATCTGCAATACAAATTTGGGATTTGAGCTATATCATCTGTAAGTCGGCTGCAGCCGCACGATGGGCCTGCGTAATAATATTAACCGCACCCTTCCTCCTGCACAAACTCTAGTTTATGGGGCCTGGTTACTGGTTAGCCAGGTAATGGGTTGTTGCAATGATTATTATTATTCAAGAAATCGTTAAACGTAACAAACAGATAACTTTTGTAATTATTCTAACAATGAGGGAAAAGTGCCATGGGAAACTAAATTTTGCTAATATATTTACGCTTACGGTATGTATACAGCGTGTCCACGGATTGAGTTCACAAGAGGGAAAAAACTTTTATTTTTAGTTTTATCGAAAAATGTCATTCTTGATAAAAAGCTTTGCTTCTTGTAAGACCCCAGAAAATTAAAACAAATTCACGTTTTATTTTACTTGCTTCATTCTATAGTCCATTTTCTGTGAAACCATATAAAATTTTGCACTAAGTTCAAAACTTTAACAATAACCTAGTGGGTGGTATGTCGTTATTAAGCAATAATTCTCTCAAATTAAAGTATTTCTAATTATAGTGGAAAAATGTTATGAGGTTGGTGGAGGCTACGTCGAATAGTTGGTGTTCATTTTTACTTAATGTTAGTTCTTTATTATTTTTGTTATTGATTAGAAACAAACGATTACTGTTGCACAATTTAAAAGAATTATTGCTTAATAATCACATAAACTAGATTATTGTTAAAAGTTTTGAAATGCAAAATTACATATGGTTTCACAGAAAACTGACTATAAAATGAAGCAGGTAAATAAAACATGATTTTTTTTTAATTTTCTGGGGTCTTACAACAAGCAAAACTTTTTATCAAGAATGACATTTTTCGAAATGTAAAAATAATAAAACTAAAAATTAAAATTTTTCTCCTCTTGTGAACTCAATCCGTGGACACACTGTATGTATACCCTTGTAACTTAATGTTGTTTCATATTCCACAGGGCTGATAGCGACTTTTATACCTCAATACATTCATTTATAAAAGCCCTTTCGTCAGTTTTAGATGCACTATATTTAGCGGTCGTGAAAATGAATTAATATTGTGCAATAAGGCCTTTCGTTACAGAAATATTAGTGGCGCATGCGCCGCGCGAAAGTGAATTTTATGAATGTTTGCAGAAATGTGGCAACATTGGCGATTGCGATTAACTGACAACTGTCAAACGTATTAGGTTAAATGGTGAAAACGGTGAAAATAATAAAAATAATATTGCACTTGCTCTTGCACATGCATTAGTAATTCGCGATTCTCGGCAGTTACATAAGAAAAATGTGCATTAGTAATGTTTAATAAGAAGCAACAATTTTATACTAACCTCACAAACAGTTCGTTTTTATTTCCCCTTGTACAAACATTTCTACACTTTAAAAACCGTTGAAGCTGCAATTTTGTCAGTTCTGATGGTCTCTTATTTCCCAATGAAGCACCAGGCACGTCATTTTCATTTAAAGTAACACTATAAAAAGGCAAGGAAGTAGCCATCTTTTTGTTGTTGTGTTTGTTTCAAATGACAGTTGACGATGTCTAGCTGGACAATGTTGCCAGATCATTTTTTTGACTCAAACGCGCTCTATGAACCGTTTAGGTAACTATGCAGTTTCAACAACTGAGCATGCGCACTCGTTGCTACGAAAGGCCCTATAGTATCCACAGACAGGCCAATATTTTACACATTGCGCAATAATTTCAAACAGTTTTAGATTGACACAATATATTGCGCAATCTTTCAATATACGCTCCAAACGATCAATAATATTGCGCAATATCAATTATTGCACAATATTTTTGAGCGTCTAGGAGCCGCTTTATCACTTAGGGGTATAAAAAATAGATAACAACCTATTCTCAGACCTACTGAATATACATATAAAATTTCATCAAAATCGGTCAAGCCGTTTCGGACGAGTATGGTAACTAAAACCATGACACGAGAATTTTACGAGGGTGGTCCCAGAAGTACCCTACCTGACCAAGAGGTGGCGGTAGTTGTTTGAAAATATCACTGTATTGGAAAGTACGCAGTCTATAAAGCATATGTTTCAAGTTTGAAAGAGCCACGTTGTTCAGTATTTGTTTGGCAGCCATCAATAGTGAACGTTGTCAGTGAATTTGTGAAAATAGAGAAAATTGGTCATCGTTATGTGATTCAATACTTTTATTTGAAAGGCCTCAGCCCAACCAATATAAAAGCTGAACTGGATTCTACTCTGGGTGAGTCTGCTCCTTCGTTTACAACAGTTAAATTTTGGGTAGCTGAGTTTAAACGAGGGGGTACGAGCTGCCAAGACGAGCATCGCAGTGGTCGACCAAATGAGGTGACGACTCCAGAAATGGTGAAGAAAATCCACAAAGCGGTACTTGATGATCGTCGACTGAAAGTGCGCGAGCTAGCAGACATTACGGGCATTTCGAAAAATGCGGTACATCGCATATTATCTGAAAATTTGGACATGAGAAAGCTGTGTGCAGGATGGGTGCCGCGTTTGCTCACACTCGAGCAAAAACAGTGTCGTCAAAATCTTTCAATTGAGTGTTTAGCGAAGTTTCACAGCAACAAAGCAGAATTTTTGCGCCGTTTCGTAACAATGGATGAAACATGGGTCCATCATTTCACACCCGAGACAAAAGAACAATCGAAACAATGGACGCAAAAGGGAGAACCGGCTCCAAAGAAGGCGAAGACCGTTTCATCTGCAGGCAAGAGTAGATAACAAATGGGCTTAGTGGATCCACACAACCTTGAACTCTCATTTGACCTCCTTTCACTTTTCAAGCCCCACCCTTTTATGAGCCACTTCCCCCTCTCCAAGCCAAACCTTTTTATAAGCCACGCCTCCCTTTCCAGGTCCCTCCCATTTATAAGCCACGCCTTCCTCTGCTTTCCCTCTCTCTACTTGCCTCACTTGTTTTCAAGACCCCCCCGCTTGGTAAGCTACACCCCTTTATAGACCACCTCTCATAGACAGCACCCCCTTAGCTCTAGACAGTTACAATTACATTAATATCTCCAAATATATTAATAGGATGTAAAAAAAGGTATAGCCAAATGAAGTTTGAATAATAAGAAATTCGTATCAAGTACATCTCCTTTATTCAATCGTTCAAAACTAGTGTGCTACGAAACAGAAAAGTGTGGTACAATATAAAACATTATACAATCACATTAGTATCTCCAAATATATTAATAGGATGTAAAACGGTATGGTCAAATAAAGTTAATAAGAAAAAGCATATCATATAATAAACAATATATTTATTAAAAACTATTTACTATTATATTAATCACTATTTATTACAATTATTGTTTAACTAAACTATATACTATATTATAATTACTCGGGTCGAATACGAAAATGGTTGCGGCTGTTGTACAGCCATGTCTCCATTTCATACGGATTGAATGGTCTAGACTCCACGGCACCATTCAAACCGGAGGAACCAAAGCCGTTCGTATTTCGATCTGTAGGAGTCAGCTGGAACACTTCATACGCTGCCGGATAGTAAATCTTTTCACATATTAGTTGGGCAATTCCATCACCGGCCCTAACAGTGTAGGGATGACAGGAATGGTTGAACAGCAACACAAAAATTGTTCCTCTGTAGTCTTCATCGATAACGCCTCCACCAACGTCCAGAAAATGATAATGTGCCAATCCAGAACGTGGTGCGATGCGGCCATATGACCCTGGAGGCAATTTTACTTGCAGCCCCGTATTAAACAACCTCTTATCCCGAGGGTGAACAATGCCAGTTTCGACACTGCACAAGTCAAAACCGGCAGAAAGCGGCGTAGCTCGTGTTGGTGCCACAGCATCTGGATGAGTTTTCTTAAAAAACAACAACGGCTGGTCTGCATCTGGTG
Organism: Agrypnus murinus; assembly: GCA_929113105.1. Lineage (NCBI taxonomy): Eukaryota > Metazoa > Arthropoda > Insecta > Coleoptera > Elateridae > Agrypnus > Agrypnus murinus. The sequence goes on from OV816026.1 coordinate 194,332,978, forward strand.
GAAATGCCATGATAATGATAATGATAATGATACTTAAACACTAACTTCGAACGATTGAATGAAAGGCAAGAATTAAATTTGTATATATATGATTTGGCCCTTCTCCACCCCAAGAAAAGAGGGCAGGCCGTTGGCTCCAGGGAGGGCGTTGCCCCCCCTTGTCTGGGGACAAGTTAACATTCTTAAGACCCTTTATAAACAGAAGGTAGGCGACCCTATCATTTATTTGCTATCCACGTCACGAGAAGTTTCTCAGAGAGGTGTATCTGCTAATCGTGCAATTGTTATTTGTATTGTGTTAGTTTGAAAGAGTGTTTTGAACGTAAGTTTCTGGTTTGTTTGATTTATTTGATAGTAGATTAATAGATTGAATGATGGGAAGTTATCGGAATGTGTTTGTGAATGGTTTTGACGAATTGCATGAAGAATTGAATGTGTTAATAGCAAGAGAAAACGTTCCTAAAGCAGGCAGGGTACGAATTCTACAGGATGTATCTTTAATCCCTGCAATTGCTGTTGGAGATGTGAATGGCGTAATTGAAATATCTGATAGCGAAGATGAATTGGTGATTGATTTAACCACATCTCCAGCTGTGGATGCAGGACGTTTCGATATTGACATGGATGTGGGTGGTTTACCCACACCAATGTCGTTGAATAATTTGGAAACTAATATTGTTTTAAATGATTTAGAAATTGATTCAAATGTTATTGTACAAGATTTGGTTCAACAATATTATGTAAATTTTAGTGCACAAAATTTAGAGAATTTAGACGAACAAATTTTAAATTTGTCGGTTGAAAATAATGAAGTAGATGATTTCGTTTTAGAAAATGCATCTGATTTATTCGAACGAATTGTTAATGAGTCAGTTGAAAATAATGAAGTAGATGATTTCGTTTTAGAAAATTTACCTGATGTTGTTGAACAAAATGTTATTGCAAATGTGGAAGAGCAAAATTTGAATAATGTTGTTGAAAATTTGGTTGAAAATTTGGTTGAACAAAATTTTGGACAACAAAATTTGGAGGTTCAAAATTTGAATGAACAAAATTTTGAAAATGTGTCTGAAGAGGCTGTGGAAGATGTCTGCTCTAGGGGGGTGTTTGAAGATTTGGAGAACTTGTTGCGTGAGCATGCGAGGAATGAACGGTCTAAATTTAGAGTGAGGCGAATGTTTGCGAATGAAGAGCATGAGAGGATTAAAAATGGACTTCCTTCGTCGCCTCTTCCGCATGAAGTCCATATGCGAGAGTGTGCGCAAATTATAGATGTGAACGATCCGTTTTTGTATGAGGATATAAGTGTTCCTGTCGCTGTTCCTCCGGTGTCGTGGTAACCAATTTCGTCGCTTGCATCTTCGCCGACGCCTCCCGGTTTGGATGTGGTGCAAGAAAGAGAGCTATCGCCCCGTCCTTCAACATCCAAAATGGATGTTGAGAACAGAGCCATATCGCCCCGTCCGTCCACATCCAAACTAGGGGTGGATTAAGGTGACGATGATGAGGAATGGAAGCGAGAGTGGCCCGCTACCCCTGCCAACTGGAAAGGTGTAGGATCCTGCTCTGGCTTGGTCGAGGAAGGCGCGCTCGACCAAGCAACTTTGGACAACATTAAAAGAAAACAACGCACAGCAAAGATCCTTAAGACCCGTAACAAGAGCAGAGAGTTGAAAGAGGTAGCGAAGAAGTATGAATGGCAATTTAAGTATGTTTGGTTTGATGATGTGCATGAGTATCTAAGAAGGAGAGATTTGCATGAAAAGTGTATGAAAGAGTGGAAATAGAGTTTGAATGTTCTTAGAGAGTTAGAGGAATGAATGTAAAGGTTGGTGTGTGTGTGTGTGTGTCGATGCACTTTCTCGTCGAGTAACGTTCTCAATGTATTAGATGAAGTGCAATAAGTGCAATAAATCTTTCTCGAGAAAAGATGCTCTCAAACGCCACTTACAAAAATATTGTAAGGATACCACTGGGGAAGGTCCAAACCCCAAAACGAACACGGGTGGTTCCACCTGCATGTAAGGTTTTTTGATAAATAGTCTTTGGATTTTTTTTGTGCTGAGTATGATATCTTTTAGATCTGATCTTCTGTGAGCCGTGCAGGGAAAATATGCTGCGTTCCAGCTATGCAGCGCATACGCGAACTAATGATCACAAGGAAAAAGCTGTCCGAGCATTAGATGGGGAAAAGGGGATAGCTTTTATGGAGTCTGCATTCAAGTCTCGTATTGCTAGCTACAGTCTCCACTAATGAACATCATGTGGATACGTTGGAGTTTATGGAGGATATTAAAGCTAAGGTGTTCAAAGTTCTAAGTAGTGAGGTGAACAAGCATACCTCGATAAAAGTAAATGTGGAGTTATTTGCATATTACGTTCTCGAAGCCAAGGGTTTGGAAGATATCAAGTCCTTCAACACAAAGAATTCTGTTATCAGTCCAGGTTCTGATCTAGAGGGATATTACGAAAATATCACTGAAATACTGGCTACTAAGTTACTAAGGCTACTAAGAGGAATTTGCAGAGCGAGAATCAAGTATGACATTTAAAACGGTGTGGAAGCGAAAACTTATGTGTTTTTTATGTTTCCAGGTCGGACGTTAGTCAGATTGCTGTTTTTAGAAGTAAACGTTAATAAGTTTAACCCTCTACGTGCTTCATCTTACATCCCCCTACTCCCGCAGATTCGAAGAAAGGGAGCTGTCATTAAAGTGCAGAATGAAGATGAACGATGCTTTGCTTGGAGTGTGGTTTCTGCTCTTGTGCCCCCTAACGGACATGCGGCCACAGTAAGCGCAGCCGCTCTCTCTCCAAAACGAGCGTCCTTAGAACAAAACCTCGTCCACGCCTTCTGTCCTAATATACGATCAGCTTTATGACGTTCACCAAGGTCGTAAGTTTTTGAATAGACTATGTCGTGCTCTTTACAAGCTTCATCCAACGGGTTTATTCCTTTGTCTCCACGAGAAAGCCTTTGATGTAAACGGGTGCCAGGTCCACAGTAGTAATACCCTGGTAAATGTAATTCTAACGGTAACTTATTAATGAGAGTGTCGATCATTCCCTTCCCCTTACGAGTTGATTGACGATTCTCCGATTTTCGCAGAGTACGTTTTATAACACATTACTCCTATCACAGGACAAGAGTGACTGAAAGCTTGCTCCAACATCTTTATATATTTATACCCTTTACCCATATACGCTCTTTCACAACGTGTCCTACATGGAGCAGTTAAAGTTGGTGCGTCAGAGACAGAGGTTGTCTATTATAAATCGGGATAATTGTTCACCGACGCCGCAAGTTTTTAAACATAGTGTATTGTTGGGGGCAGGATGCAAACGCGGTATAATAGTAGGCAGTTCCGGATGTGGTAAAACCAACCTAATGATAGGTTTACTAGAACATCCAAACGGATTACGCTTCGAAAACGTATATGTCTATAGTAAATCTCTTTATCAACCGAAATACGCATATCTGCGCGAGCTGTTTCGATCATTACCCATCGGTTATTTCGAATACGATTCTTCTGAAACTATATTACCATCTAAGGATGCAAACCAAAACTCAGTTATTATCTTCGACGATGTAGTTTGCGATAGTCAAAGCACCATACGTGATTATTTCTGCTTCGGTAGACATAAACACATCGATTGTTTTTATTTATGTCAGACATACTCTGCAATACCTAAACAACTCGTAAGAGATAATTCAAATCTCATTGTCGTTTTTAAGCAGGATAATAATAACTTAAAACACATATTTAACGATCATGTTAGCGGGGATATGACTTTCGAAGCGTTTAAACACTTGTGTTTACACTGTTGGAAGGAGAAATATGGCTTTTTAGTAATCGACAAAGATTATCCACTTAATGGGGGACGTTATCGAAAAGGTTTCGACTGTTACTTCACCATAAATACCGAAGACACGAACTAAACGTTTTAGTAAACATGGACAAGCGTGTAGCAGAAGACTTGGTTAAAGCACGACGTCATGTTAAACAGAAATACAAAAGTCTCAAGTCTGAAATTGCACGGTCAGAAGTGGAACTACAACGCCGCTATCAACCTATCACTCAACCATTGCGTGAGTTTATAACCGGAGTTAAAACGGAATTATTAACTCCGAAAAAAGAACCCTTAATAACGGAAGTGTCTTCTCCCATACCTACCTCGACTCCAAAAAAATTTTATAAACGACTTCCACCCGCAAGACGAATAGGTATGCCTCGCGAACCATTACCTATCGCCCAAAGAATGCGCACTACTAGCGTTCCCTCACCTGATATCTCGGTTTTTGAAACAGAAGTCCTGGAAGAATCTGGGATCCCAACATTGGATCAATTGAAAGAACAACTTGCTGCTGTTGGGTTCAGCCCGGAATTCCAAACTTACATAGATGAGACCTTTTCTGGTAGAGCTAAAATGTATATGGAAAACATGTTCAAGGATACTAAGAACGAGTTCGATCATCATTATGGAGTACGATTCCATCCGGAATCTCACCAGTACCTAATCGGGGACGCCGTACTCACTTTTGACAAGAACGAGTTCATTATTAAAAAACCCTCAGGCACAATTTTTAAATATACAGGCACTCCTGGTTTTTACGAATTAGTATTTAAAAAAGCACCTATTGGAAACACCCAATCAGACTTGCAGAAGTATAAGGACCTTCTTACACGTACCAATGCTACCAGAAGAGGTTACATTGAGGGTGCACAGCTACACGGAACCGGAAAAAAATATTCAAATATAATTAGACTCCTTCTAACTACTCCTGGAGCAAGATTCCGAAGCGAGTCTACACCTACTACACCGGTCACGCGATTGAAAACTCGCACATTACCAAAACGTGGCGGTGGTGATATGCGCGTTCTCAACTATAATAATAAACAAGTGGAATTTATACCTTGGAAAGATCCTAATAAATTAGTGGACAGATTGAGACTCCTTTTAAGTTCAAAATCGGCTGGTCACACTAATGAAATCATATATATTATCGATGAATTGAGAGCTGTTAAAATTATCGAATAAATCATCACACGCGTATCGATCCGTTTCATAATATTGCTAACGTTAGTGCAATCATGACGCTCAATAAATTCGGTAAACATTTTTACAAAACCCCTGTCCGAGTGAAACTCGACACTCGTTCGAAAGTGTACCTATTAGACGATATACAAAATGTAAGGTACACAACAATGATGTATATATGGGCGAACTCCGAGCCTGGGTGGACTCCGGGCGAATTTACTGGTGTATACACAAGTCCACCGAAATATTACAATTTGAGAGGTAGCAACAGTAAACGGGAATACACAATACCGTTTACAGAAGGGATTGTACAAGCAGTTTGCAGCTCACCACTAAGCTTTATGTTTGTAAACGGTAAGCCAGTTGGTGCTGCTGCCAACTTAATTGGGAAACGATTGAGAAAGGCGATAAGATTACGGTGAGAAGTACGTCGATAGATCCGTCTGCAACCGGTCCATTTTACTTCGAAGCTGTTATTAGTCATCCATATCACCATATATCATCATTACCTCAAGACGATGACTTTGGATAAGTTCGGTAAACATCTTCACAAAACTCCTGTCCGGGTTAAACTCGACGCTCGTGCAAAAGTATTCCTATTAGAAGATATACAAAATGTAAGGTACACAACAACGATGTATATGTGGGCGGAAACCCGAACCTGCGTCGAACGAACCTACTATTTCAAACCTATCGAACTATTACAATTTGAAAGGTAGCTACAGTAAACGGGAATACACAATACCGTTTACAGAAGGGATTGTACAAGAAGTCCGCAGCTCACCACCATGCTATATGTATGTAAACGATATTGGTATTGGTGCTGCTGCCAACTTAATTGGGAAACGATTGAGAAAGGCGATACGATTAAGGCGGAAGGTTTGCTATATCCGTCTACAACCATCCCATTTTACTTCGAAGCTGTTATTAGTCAGCCATATCATCATATATCATCATTACCTCACGACGATGACTCTGGATAAGTTCGGTAAACATCTTCACAAAACTCCTGTCCGAGTTAAACTCGACGCTCGTGCAAAAGTATTCTTTTTAGAAGACGTGTCTAATTTGCACTAAGAGACAATGTTGTGTATGATGGGAATATACAACCATGAAAACGGTTATGCACTTTTGAACTCCACCAACTTCGAGTGTCGTTCCTCTAACAAAAGGTAGCATTAAACAAATCAAATACTATCCCACAGATGCGCAAATCTTTTTAAACGATACGTTATACGATGCCGAATCACTCATCGGAGTGTCATTGAAGAAAGGGGATAAGTTTAAGGCGAATAAGCCTGGATCAAAGGACATATTTATTTTTGAAGCTGTTATTAGTGTTCCAGCATTTTCTAAATGAGTATAAAACGTCAAATCATTGAAGAATTGCATAAACCTGCTCGTAAACGATTTCGAAGAAGACGCGTAATCGTAAAAGGCTTGAACGATTTGTACATGGCAGATCTTGTGGAAATGATTCCCTATGCTAAAATATATAAAGGTTTTCGATATATTTTAGTTTTGTTGAATATGTTTAGCAAGCGTGTTTGGGCGTGTCCACTTAAACGAAAAACCGGTGAAGACGTCACGAAAGCAATGAAAAAATTATTATCAACAACAGGAGGTACTCCGGACAATTTACAAACGGATATGGGGAAGGAATTTTACAACCAGCATTTTCGTAAGCTAATGCAAACTTTCAACATTAATCATTACAGCACGTTCTCTAGTATGAAAGCAAGCCCCGTGGAACGTGTAAATCGAACCCTCAAAAATAAGATGTGGAAAGAATTTTCAATGCAAGGGTCATACAAGTGGTTACAGTTATTACCTCAAGTAGTTGCGAAGTATAACTCAACAGTACATGGAACCACTGGATTTAAACCTATTGATGTTAGTCGGAAAAACGCTAAGAAAATTTTACAGACAGTCTTTAAATTTCCAAAGACCATAGATCCGCGAAGTCCTAAATTTAAAGTTGGTGATCACGTGCGAATCAGTAAGCACCGGGAAGCTTTCGCAAAAGGCTACACTCCAAGCTGGAGTACAGAAATTTTTAAGATTAAAAAGGTTCGACTAACAAACCCTACAACGTATACTTTGGAAGACGTTAAAGGTGAAGAAATTCGCGGCGGATTCTACACGGAGAAATTACAGATAGCTAAACATCCAGATATATTTTTAGCGGAACAGGTCTTAAAAAAAAGTCGGGATCGCGTTCTGGTCAAGTGGTTGGGCTTTGACAACACCCATAACTCGTATATAGCAGCACGTAATATAGTAAATTAAGTAGTATAGATGCATTACTTTACCTGTGTAAGAACATGCTTCAATTATTCTAAATATCCTTGTATGTTTTATGTTTATTTTTATAATAAGTTATATAATATACGTTTTTTTCTCAATATCTTATTTTATTTATAGTATATAAGATACAAAAAACCAGCTTACAAAAAACCTTACTAAAGCGATCAATATAAATTCTATTTCTATGTTCTATATCTAAAATTATATTTAACACTACACTACATTTCTCGATACGTCTTTGAAACCGACACCGATCTACAACACTTTCCATCCACAATGATATTCGTGCTTGTCTGTAGGCGTAATTCCACGTAAATAAATAATGTATTTTATTATTCTCCTCCTTGATCGTAACGCGTTTCTTTTGGTTGTTCATTTTTGTTGCCTACAAACTCTTCTATTGTAGACGTAAATGATTCCAAACCTTCCTTGTTTAATTTATCCAACAAGCAATCTATACAGATATTTCCTTCTAAATACGATTCACACAAGTCTACCCCTTTCTGAAACTTTAGAACTCTTTCTTTACACTCTTCATCGGTATAATATTTGCCCAATCCATAGACTGCTTCGTGATCGGCATCAAAGCGTAGATCGCGTAACTCTTCCTGCACTCTCTGTACTGCACTTTTAAGATCAATACCCTTAGGCCACGATTGTGAACTATAACACATCCACATCTTTATACAAGAACGTTTTGCAAGTTGATGTCACACTGAATTCTTTCCGGGTACAATGCCACCAGTTCCAAAGCACACACAACGTTCTCGGACGGTGGTAAAGCAGATAACACTTGTTTAACGTTTTCGGTGGAATCCCCGCTTAATACACTCGATCCTTTTAATAAAGCTTGATAAAATTGAACAAAATCTTGCTCTACAAGGATTTTCAAACGGATTTCTAGCAGAGGAAGTAGTTCTAGAAGCTGAATGACGCTTTCAAATCCCAACCACACTTCCGACCCATCAATACGTTCGCGAAATCTCAACACATTCTTTCCTTCGATATTTTGGACGATAATAGTCTTACACGTTGATACAGTTACTGGATTGGTCGGTATTTCACTGCTGTGCAACAAACTTTTTATAAGCGATTGTTGTTGAACTACATCAAGCCATTCCTCGAGCGTAAAAGTAACTAAACCAGTCCTGATTCCGAAGATTCTCACTCGTGGTAAAAGGTCTACGGGACACAATCCAATAGTTACCGCTTTACATTTAGATTTATTCAAATAGTAAAGTCGCCCTTCTAATAAAGGTAGGATCTGTGACAATTTTGCTTTGCTGTCCGGTGATGACGATGAACTTGAAGATGCATTTGATACTCGTCCACTCGCAACGTTCTTGACGACTTCAAACGCTTTAACCAAATTTTCCATTTTACAGAGATAGTAATATAATTTACAATGCACTTACTTATGTAAATAGTGACGCACTTCTTGAATGCTTACTGATAGATTAAGCTCACTTAATGTTGCAGTTGGTAAGATCCTATTTTTATATGGATCAATTCATGGTGGGGAGAATTAAAGGGTGGAGTTTAAACGTAGTGGAGGAAGTCTATCAAGAGTTCTTTTAGTCTACTTCCTGCTGCGAACATGGGTGCTTTACCTATAAAACTCTTAATAGTGCTAACCGCCGTTTATGATGGTGTTATGTACATCGCACGACCGTCGGAGTCTATTTCCGGGTCAATAGTGTTCTCCCAAGACCCAACGCGTCCTTTCCTTGTGAAATTCTTCTTCAGGCATCCACTTAAACGGTCTATGTTCACTATTATGCAACCATGATCTATTAAACCAAATGTTGCGTTCTATATTATCCATCCACACATCAGAAATTTCGCTATCCCACGTGCGACATACACAGTTGAAAAGCACGAACGGACAAGTGTCCCCCAAAAGATATATTTCGTGAATATGTTCTCTACCCGATTTCGTGCATTATATTCTTTGTGAATTTATTGGATTACCATCTTCATTTAAGTATAAAATTTCTATATATGAACATACAGTGTGACCTGTATCTTCTATGCTTCTTAATTCTACAATATTGGGCAGTTTATATGATTCAATTAACAACCCGGTATTGTGAGTTTTAAAACGAGAAAACTTAATTGCGCCAGTCTTTCGTTCAATCGACCATTGATGTTCCCAACACATTTTATACTAGATAAATAACTAGTGGACACAGATATTGAAGTTATATAGAGATTGAGGTGCGGTTTGAGGACAAGAATGGCAAGTAGAGAGGGGCGTGGTTGTAACTGTCTAGAGGTAAGAGGGTGTAGTCTATGAAACAAGTGAGGTAAGTAGAGATGGGTGTGGTTATGTAATGGGGCACTTCAGCCAGACAGTTCTAGAGACCCTAGATTTTTTGTCTCTCTCCAATCTAGTGACTTTTTGTCTATCTCTCTAGGTGGTTAAGTATGGAACCTGTATTACCGACATGATTGTCTATGAGACAAGTGGTCTATAAAGGGGTGTAGCTTACCAAGCGGGAGGGTCTTGAAAACAAGTGAGGCAAGTAGAGAGAGGGAAAGCAGAGGAAGGCGTGGCTTATAAATGGGAGGGGCCTGGAGAGGGAGGCGTGGCTTATAAAAAAGGTTTGGCTTGGAGAGGGGGAAGTGGCTTATAAAAGGGTGGGGCTTGAAAAGTGAAAGGAGGTCAAATGAGAGTTCAAGGTTGTGTGGATCCACTAAGCCCATTTGTTATCTACTTGCAAGGTTATGGCGTCGGTTTTTTGGGATGCGCGTGGAATAATTTTTATTGACTATCTCGAAAAAGGAAAAACTATCAACGGCCAGTATTATGCAAACTTATTGCAACGTTTGAGCGAAGAAATCAAGCAAAAACGGCCGCATTTGGCTAAAAAGAAAGTGTTGTTTCATCACGACAACGCGCCAGCTCACAAATCCGTTATTGCAATGGCCAAAATTAATCAATTAAAGTTTGAATTGCTACCTCATGCACCATATTCGCCAGATTTAGCCCCCTCGGATTATTTTCTGTTCCCAAACTTGAAAAAATGGCTCAGTGGTCAAAGATTTTCCAACGATGAAGAAATGATGTCAGCAGTTAATGGCTATTTTGAGGAGCAAGACAGTTACCCATAAAAAGGGTATCGAACTTTTTGAACACCGCTGGGAAAAGTGTATAGAGCTGAAAGGAGATTACGTTGAAAAATAAATAAATCTTTTTCCAAAATTTTTGTGTTTTCTTTGTTGGGTCGGGTACTTCTGGGGCCACTCTCGTATATAGTTATATAGATATTTTACACCACTTTAATTATGGCAGTTAATTACACAACAGCATAACGTACATTATTATATTAATTACTCGTTAATAAGTAGACGATATTTGAGCTTGAAAATAAAACATTTTTCAAACTGACGAGTAATACCGGACTCTTAACTGTTACATTAGCACCAACAGTGGGTCGTCTTTGGAACTGTAAGATGTAATGAAATTTAATCCATGACAGGACACTAGTATTGCATTTTAAATTTGTTTAAATTTTCAACGTTTTCAAAAATTAATTACTTAAAATTGTATTAATTATGCGATACACCGACCCTTCTGAACTCAGGTAAACCGATTATTAGTCCAGTCAATAGATATGTGAAGAGTGTATTTTCGTGTTAACAGCTATTTTATTGCACAAACCTATTCAGAATAGTGTGCAAAATAATAAATGTAGTTGCGTACTAAATCGTAGTGACAGCAGAAAAGTTATTAACAACTTAAGAAACCGTTTTTGAGGAGTTTTTCTTCCGTAGATAATCAGGATGGCTTACTACGAAAAAAAGTTTAGTATATGATTTGTTTATAATAAAAATAGCTACAAAATGGCATGGGTTCGATTGTTATAACAAATAATTAAGTTGCAAAATCGAAGAAACTGCCAAAATCGCGTATGTTTTTTAAGTTGCCATAAAAATTTAAATAGTCAACCAATATTGATGACACTTACGTTAAGTATAGTTTAGATTATATACAATAAGCACCCAAAATTTGTATGCCAGGTATGTAAAACTTTTTTTTTAACAAGGTTTTATAATTCTACTGCGCCTAAAACTTTGGAAGTTTGCAAAAGCTGTTTGAAGCTTTGCATACTATTGCAAATGTGCATATTAAGTCATTAGTAATCGAACGCAATTACAATTGTAAAATGCAACAAACGCAATTGTAAAATTCAATTGCGTTTATTTTTGCAATTTTGGTGACGTTTTACATCTCTTCATAGTTTTGCTACGTTTATAAATAATTAGTTTTTTGGTTTGTATACGTGGTCATCTATGAAATATTCTATTGGATTCGAAAAGTCAGCAAAAAATACGCAATTTAAAAAAAGTTCAAGTTTCGATGCTTGGATCCTGCGATTTTTTGCATGAGTATGCATTAGACTAAGTAGGCGATTGTCCAATTTTTGAGCGCGCGTCTCACTCTATTGCAATAATTTTTATTAGAAATATGCAACTAATAATTTTGGGCAATCGCATACTTATTCTACAAGGTTCACACTATACACACGATTTTGCTTGATTACAATATGGTAAATAATATACGAGTAATGCATACTTACGCAAAAAGTTTAATATCTCAGGATCCAAGCATCGAAACGTGATCGAAACTTGAATTTCTTTTTTTTTAAATTGCGTGTTTTTTTTGCCGTCCATTCGAACCTGATAGAATATTTCATAAATTACCAAGTATACGAACCAAAAAACTAATTATTTATAAACGTAACAAAACTATGAAGAGATGTAAAACGTCACTAAAATTGCAAAAATAAACGCAATCCAATTTTACAAATTGCGTTCGATTGCTAATGACTTAATCTATATACATGCACATTTGCAATAGTATGCAAAGCTTCAAACAGCTTTTGCAAACTTCCAAAGTTTTAGGCGCAGTAGATTTATAAAACCTTGTTAAACAAAAAGTTTTGCATACCTGGCATACGGGTTTTGAGTGCTTATTGTACCTACATAATTTAAACTATACTTAACGTAAGTGTCATCAATATTGGTCGACTATTTAAATTTTTATGGCAACTTAAAAAAGATACGCGATTTTGGCAACTTCTTCGATTTTGCAACTTAATTATTTCAGTTATAACAATCGAACCGGCGCCATTTTGTAGCTATTCTTATTATAAACAAATCATATATTAAACATTTTTTCGTAGGAAATCATCCTGATGATCTACGGAATAAAAACTCCTCGAAAACGGTTGATGGCGTCTTAAATTGTTAATAACTTTTCTGCTGTCACTACGATTTAGTACGCAACTACATATATTGCTCTACCCACTATTCTAAATAGGTTTGTGCAATAAAATAGCTGTTAACACGAAAGAACCAAAAACAGATAATTTTGGTTCCCTGTCGACTGGACTATATACTGAGTTGTAGAGGATAACTTAGAGAACAATAATCCGAAAAAACATCGCGCTGGTCGCCGGTAATTTATAAGAAAAACGATGTCAAAATGGCTATTTTGAGGTTAGAATGTTATGATGTTAGGTTACAGTTAGTAAAAAAGTTGGCTGTATTTACGTGAAAATGGCTTAAAAATGGTGTTTGTGTCATCTGATAAGAATATTTTATAATTTTTACCTGTTTTTATGACGTGTTCCGAACGAAAACCTGTAGTGCTCGGTATTTCCGTATGTATGCAGGTACGATAGGGGTCGGTATATTGAATAATTACCAATGGTAATTGTTTAGTGCATTTATAACTAATATTCTAACTAATTTAGTAATGACGTTTATGAAAATGCAGGAATTTCCTCAATTGACGACATATGCGACTTCCCTATTCAAAGTTTTGATTGAGGGACTATACATTATTATTATGGAGAGAAAAAAAGTAAACATAACCTCCTGCCTGGTCTACATTATATTATTATTGAAGCTACTTGACCCTTAACCGGTCCCACTGTTTGTTAATAGTTGTAGTAATTTTTTAAAAGTATGTTCGTCCTGGAAATATAATTAGTGCACATCATGATTATTACACATTCATTTCTTTGATTTATTATTATTAGATTTATAATTCAAGTTAACTGAAGTTTTACGTTTAACCAAAAATGCGTAAAAGATATGAAATTCAAGGAGCCGAAGCTGATCTTACAGATGAATTAGACGAATATGAACAAAATAAACGAAAAAATATTCATAGTGTATCATCCATAGCAAGTGTAATATTTCTTTTATTCTTACTTGGATTGTATGGAATTGCTATTCTAGTGGATGAGTCTTTACCAACGCCACTTAAACTTTCAGATGAAGTAAGTGTGATAGATACCTAACGTGCCATTTTTTAAACAAGAATTTTATAGAACAATTATCCTGATGCTTTTATTACTGAACGAGCACAACATGATTTGAAGGTATTAACAAGTTTTGGTCCTCGTACTGCAGGCAGTTACGAAAATGAAGCATTAGCGGTGGAATTTCTAAAACGGGAAATAACTTATATACAACAACAAGCCAATGCCAACCAGAAGATTGAAATGGATGTACAAACTGTATCAGGATCGTACTTCTTAGATTTTAAACCGTATGGTACTATTAGTGCATATGGGAATGTTCAAAATGTTGTAGTGAAATTGCATTCCAGAAATAACTCCAAACACAGCTTGCTTATTAATAGCCATTTCGATTCAGTACCAGGAAGCCCAGGTAAAAAATTCTTGTTTATATTATTTTATATAAAATAACAAGTGGCAAAAAAAGATTTTGACTATAGGGCATTAAGATTTCAATGTTGAGGTTCGTAGAGGTTCTATTAGAAAATCTGAGGTAGTGAAGTAGTTGTCAAATTACTCTTTATATACAGTGACAAAAAAATATCATGACTTCAGTAGTCTGATTGATTATCGAAAAACTAAGTAACTGCCTGTGATATGTTTTATGATGTATATGTATATGTATTATGTGATATGTATCATTTGATACTAAGGTCACCCTGATAATTTTTTTTCTGATGTCATTGTATAGTTAAATTTTTAGTTTTGAACTTTTTTTCTTGCTTTGCGGTAGTTTTGAATTTTGTGACATATGTGCCCACAAAGGTTGTACTTATTTCCGGCACTTCTTGACTTCTGTTTGTAAGATTCTGTCATGTGCCGTTTATTTATTTAATTTGTTTTCTAAATATGTTAATATGCGTTTATTTAATAAAATCGTTGTTTTACTATTAAAGTAAATGTTTACGAATCATTAGATATTAAGTTTCTAATTTTGTAACAAGGAATTTTCTTCATTATTGCATATTTAAATTTATTGTGGTGAAAAGACAGAATTTGTTATATAAGTAGGCATTGCTAATGTTTTTGTTTGGTTAATATAGAAAAAAGGGAATATGACAGTTCAGCTTTTGTAAAAGAGTTGTATATGTTTTCATTAAAAGTTTTGTAAAAAACTTCCAAGAAGAGAGTTTTATTTCTGGTAAACAGAAAGTAGTCAAGTGGGACTTCTAGTTCGGGTAGACGGTTGTTCCCACATAAGTATTTGGTGACCCGCCGACGTGATAATTATTAGTGTGAAAAAGTAATTGATAATAACGAAATTATTTTGTAGCCAGATGGACAGATTAAGAAACGCCCGTCGTCCTTTACGAGGTTTGATATCAAGGTATTACAACGAAATTATGCAAATACTTGAATCAGAAAACTCTGATGAAACTACCGTTCAAGTAAAATTTGAAGGCTTGACAGAAAACTTTGGAAAAGTAGATGAGTTAGATCAGAAGATTTTAGATTTAATGATTGATGAAAACCTTGGAGAAGAAGCTATAGATGCAGAGGTTATTAGCATTGAGGAATATAAGACGAAATACAGAACCGCGAAATTTAAAGTTGATAAGTTTTTATTATCACCCGATGATGCGATGAGTGTAAATTCATTACGTTCTGTTGATAATGCTGGCGTTACAACCACTAAGTATCCGAAAATCGAGTTATATAAATTTTACGGAGATTTAAAAGAATGGTTGGGTTTTTGGACTCAATTTCATCATATAGATGAAGATAAGCAGATTTCTGTGGCAGATAAATTTCAGTATTTAATGCAGTCCATGGTAAAGGGATCAAAAGTTTACTTAGTAGTTTCCAGTTATCCGCAATCTGAAGACAATTATCCAAAAGCTCTAGAAGCATTAAAACGTCGTTTTGGAAAAGATGATCTGTTGGTTGAGGTATATGTACGTGAATTACTAAAGCTTGTCTTGAATAAACATATTAGAGATGCACAAAGTTTAAGCAAAATGTACAATACTTTAGAATCTCATTTACGTGCTTTAGAGTCTTTGGGTGTGACAAGTGATAAATACGCTGCCATGCTCTACCCGCTAGTTGAATCTAGCCTTCAGGAAGAGATTTTGCGAGCTTGGCAACGTAATGCAGTTTCAAGTACAGTAAATGTAGTTGCTAACAGTGGGTTAAGCAATATGGACACTAATAAGAGTAGACTTGCCCTACTCATGCAATTTTTACAGAGTGAGGTTGAGGAAGAGGAGAGAATTAACCTCGCAAAAGACGGATTTGAAGCTCCGTGTAAAAGAAACGGAAAAAGTAAACGTGTTGGTTGATGAATTGCATGAAAAACTGCATACTGCATTTGGGCTACATGTTGGTGAAGGGAAGATTGTGAAGCTTAAATGCATATTTTGTAGTGGTGGTCATGACAGTGACAGATGTATAAAAGCTCAGTCTTATTCTCAAGAAGAGAAGAGGAAGAGAATTCAAGAAAACAAATGTTGCTACGTATGTCTTAAAGGTAGCCACATTGCGAGAAACTGTAAAGTCACCGTAAAATGTCCTATTTGTAGTAAGCGACATTATGCCTTGCTTTGTTCACAACTTAAAATTACGGGAAAAGAACAAAAAATCAGTAAGTCAAGCAATGAAATGCCTGAAGTCAGTGGTGTCTCAACCGATGGTGTAAACACTAACACAAGTATAAGTCAAGTGGGTGACGGTCAAGTCATGCTGCAAACAATAGTGGTCAAGGATGGCAGAAAGGGAACAGTATTGTAAGGAGTTTTTCAAAAGCACAGTCAAGATCGATGAAGATGGTCGATATGAAGTTTGTCTACCGTGGATAATCGATAAAACACAGATACCTACAAACCGTGACATAGCCCAGAAGAGATTACTTTCTACAACACGAAAGTTACAACAACTTGGTCGTTTCTGTGACTATGCGCACGTCATAGAAGATTGGCGCGATAATCAGCTGATAGAGTGTATACCAGAAGATGAATTGGAAGTGAAAGGTCATTATTTACCGCAAAGACCTGTATTTAAAAGTGAGTCTAGTACAACCCCTATTCGTCCAGTATTTGATGCCTCGAGCAAATCGTTGCATTCATTGTCACTGAATGACTGTCTAGAGAAGGGACCTAACTTACTAGCATTAATTCCTTCCGTAATTTCGAAATTTCGAGAAAAGAAGATTGGAGTTACAGCTGACATTAAGAAGGCGTTTATGATGATTAGTGTACATCCAGAAGATCGAAATTTTCTTCGTTTCTTATGGTGGGATCCAGAAAACACTGAAATAATCAAAGTATATCGACACAAACGTGTAGTGTTTGGCGTGAATTGCAGTCCTTATCTGTTGGCAGCTGTTATTGATTATCATTTAGATCGTGCTCCGGAAAGTCTAAAAGACTGTGCAGATATTTTGAGACATAGTTTGTACGTGGACAATTGTGTTACCTCAGTGGACGATTTAACGCAATTTGAAAATTTTCGCATAAGTGCTACTGCGTTGTTAGACAGTGCAAAAATGGACTTGAGACTGTGGGAACGTTCAATGACTGATAATGACGGTAGTTCGTGTCGTGACACTGGCGCGACTGAAATGAGAGTGCTTGGTATCAAGTGGGACAAATATACAGATACTTTAGCGTGTGTAATCCCCGAGTTTGAAATGGAAGAGGCAATAACGAAAAGAAAGATCCTCTCCATTTTGCAGAAAATTTATGATCCATTGGGATCTCTCACACCAGCTATGTTGGTTCCCAAGTTGTGTATGCAAGACGCTTGGGTAGCTAAATTAGGGTGGGACGAGAAGTTACCTGGAGAAATCGAGACCAAATTCAGAATATGGGTAAGTGAGTTCCATCTCTTATCTAGCGTTCGAGTTCATCGTTGGATATCCAGTGGCAGCCCTATGTCAACGTGGAGTCTTCATGTGTTTTGTGATGCCAGTCAACGAGCATACGCCGCCGTCGTATTTTTGAGAAGTAAGAGGGGTTCTGAATATATTGTGCGATTGCTGCAAAGTAAATCTAGAGTTGCTCCTTTAAAAAGAATTTCTATCCCGCGATTGGAGTTATTGGCGTGTGTGATCGGGACGCGTTTATTAAACAGCATAAAGGTTGCATTAAACTTAAAGGACATAGTTACTTATTTTTGGACAGATTCCACAACAGCGGTAGCGTGGATCCAAGGAAACAGTAACTGGGGAGTGTTCGTTAAAAATCGGGTTAACGAAATACGCGCATCGAGTGAGCCAACGAATTGGAGACATATCTCGGGCAAAGTTAATCCGGCTGATATCCTGTCGAGAGGTTGTGCGCCCTCCAAATTATTACAGTCGCAATGGTGGGAGGGGCCAACGTGGTTAAGTTTGAGCGAAGAATTTTGGCCAGTTGAGAATCAGGAAGTAGATTTAGAATTGGTGAATGTGGAACTTAAAAAACCGTAGCTGTGAATCTTGTTGGGGATGAATCGCTTTGGTATTGTAAACATTTTTCAAGATATCCGAGTATAATCCGTATGATGGCGTGGGTAAAGAGGTTTATATTCAACTCAAAGAGACCTTTGCACAAGAGGTTAGTTGGGGAATTGTCTGCTGATGAAATTAATGAAGGTGAAGAGTTGCTCATTAAATTGATACAAAAGGAGTGCTTTTCAAAAGATAAGTGCCCAGGTTCTGATTTGCGTGTGATAACTGATGAAAAGGGGCTATTGAGAGTAGCTACTAAAATAACTCGTAGAGATGATGTGTTCGACTTCAAGTATCCCTATTTATTACCTTCAAGTCACCATGTTGTAGACGCCTTAATTAGATATGTGCACGAATGCAATTGCCACGCAGGGGTTCAAGCTACGATGACCGAGATAAGACGTCTGTTTTGGATTTTCAGATGTAGGAAAACAGTACGACGAATAAAGAATCAATGTGTACGTTGTAAAAGATTTGAAAAAGATAAATTCAATACAATGCCTACCCCATTACCAGCTGACCGAGTGGGAGATACTGTAGTCTTCAACATTGTTGGTGTGGATCTGGCTGGCCCTCTATATTTGCGAGATGGTAGCAAGGTATGGGTTGTATTGTTCACATGTGCTGTATACAGAGCAGTCCACTTGGAGCTGACAATTTCGTTAAGTACAGAAGGTTTCTTGCAAGCGCTTCGTTGTTTCATTGCAAGAAGGGGCAGGCCCCCAGGGTCCTCTATAGTGACAACGGCAGAAACTTCATGGGTACCGAGAACTTGTTTAGAGCATTGGACTGGAAATATATTACAGCCGTTTATGCTACAAAACGAATACAATGGAAGTTCAACCCTCCTGATGCGCCCTGATGGGGCGGATGGTGGGAGCGCCTGGTGCAGATGATGAAAAAATTATTGTTACGAGTTCTTGGAAAATCGCTGCTTTATTATGAAGAGCTGTTGACCATCTTGTGTGATGTCGAATCTGTTATCAACAACCGACCATTGACGTACGTGTCAGAAGACTCAGACGACTTGATACCACTTACGCCATCGATGTTCTTGCAAGAAATCTCCAACAGTGATAGTGGAGATCTTGATCACATTGAGAGCTCAGGTTTCGAGAAGAGGCTACGATACAGACAACGTTTGAGGCAAGATCTAAGAGAGAGGTTTTGAAAAGAATATTTGAGTCTGCTTGTGCAAAAGGATCAAGAGAAACAAATTGTTCCTCCGCAAATTGGCGATGTAGTACTCATAGGCAGTGATAACAAGAAGCGTTTAGAATGGCCTATGGGGAGAATTTTGGAGTTATACCCAGGTTCAGATCGACACACAAGAGTTGCCAAGATTAAAACGACCAAGGGGGAGATTATTCGATCTGTTCAGAAATTATATTTATTGGAAGTGGGGAATCGAGAAGAAGTCGTTTCAATAACCAATAAACCGCAGAATATTTCTACGAACAAAAAAGAATTAATAAAAGTTGAGCGTGAGTCGGTCGACAACATACAACGTGCCACGCGTTCGGGGAGAGTTGTACGAATGCCGAAGCGTTACGAGTAGTTCGTTTAATTTGGATCCCCAAATTAAAGGTGGGAGTATGTGGTAAAAAGACAGAATTTGTTATATAAGTAGGCATTGCTAATGTTTTTGTTTGGTTAATATAGAAAAAAGGGAATATGACAGTTCAGCTTTTGTAAAAGAGTTGTATATGTTTTCATTAAAAGTTTTGTAAAAAACTTCCAAGAAGAGAGTTTTATTTCTGGTAAGCAGAAAGTAGTCAAGTGGGACTTCTAGTTCGGGTAGACGGTTGTTCCCACATTTATTATACTTTTCAACTGAGTTTCACGTACAATGAGCATTTGTAACCATGTTTATTAAGCCCAGAAACCACTTAAGTTACCAAAATCCTAGTGTCTCACTTCGTTTCCACAATGTTACATGCCTGCGAAGATTTTTTTCTGGCATTTCTACAGACTACATATTGACGTAAGATAACCAAAAAAGAAATAAAATGATATAAAAATGCATAGCATTGTCAAAAACTAACCTAACCTACTTAAAATGATGACTATCCTACAAAACGTAAAATGTCAATAATTAGTCTAAACACTTACACTTACTAAAAACAGTAAAATGCCATAAATTAACTTACAATGCGGAATATTGATGTAAACTAACATAAAAAATATAAAATTACATAACTCAAATTGTTAACAAAAACCTACTTCCAATGCTCTGAAAATGTTTAGGGGTCCCGCACTCCCAAAAATTATGTAACAATAACTGTCTTTATTCCCGTATTCTCACTTGTTATTCCCGTTTTGTCATTTTTATTCCTTTATTTTCGTCTGTATTGCTGTATTCCCATCTCTATTTCCGTATTGCCGTATTTGTTTTTGTATTGATTTCTTTATTCATGCAGTAAAGCTCAAACTGTTCTTGTAAAATAAAAGAAAAGCCACTTTTTTATTTATTATTTACTTTTGACCAATGATTATATTAAAAAAATGTCTTATTTTTCTGCGTACTATTGGCTATTCCAATAAGTTCCATAATGCCCGGTTTCATAAAAGCTTTGTTATAATTTAACACACTGTTATATTTTTAACATGACATTATATCGAAATGTTTGTTTCACAAATCATGGCTAAGTTTAACAATGCGATAAACATCTTGTTAAAATAGCAGGTGCTTAGAGCACAGGTTAAATCTTAACACACAGTTAAAACTTCATAGAAAATAAAAAGCAGCAAAATTTCATTTTGTTTGTAGAAGTAATTTTTATTTAATATACTTTATTGTCAATGCGAAACGTTATAAAAAAAATTATAACTAGAAAATTTTGCAATACTTAAATATAAAACATTGTTAAATAATAATATAACCAAGATTTACAACATAACACCTTTCTTGTAGTGCTCTCCACAAACGTAACCACCTCCAGTCTGCTTAATTTCTGTTGTATCAGTAAATCAAGGTACTTTACATAAAATTAAGTTATTGGAAATATTTACCTTGTGTAGGGGTCTTATGTGTAGTAACATTCCTTTTCACATTTTGTTTTATATAGTAATAATTATTATAATTATAATACTGCTGCTCATTATCTGGCCTTTCAGGCCCCAGAAGCTATGAAGCTTGTGCGGCAGGGAGGGGCGATTATTACTATTACGCAGCCCAACGTGCGACTGCAGCCGACTTAACAGATGGTATAGCACAAAGCCCACTTTTATGTTACAGCTAAGAAAAACTGCAGAAAGCCTTAACCAGAGTTACGAACAATGATAGAAGTGGAAATTCTGTAGATCTCACTCTGTGACCTGCAACTTTTTCTTTCCCAACTCTTTTTATGTTTGTGTAGCAGCCTTTAAGTTGGTCTGGATTTCTGCTCCTTTCAACAATACTGCTATAATCAATGGCGCTATTTCTCCAACATTCTTGCTTTTCTTTATTTTTTGTAACGCCCTCTATTTTTTTTATTTTGTACGATATGCTTGTACTTCTCTAGCTCTACTAATTCAATTAGTAAGTTGTTCTTTTTCGTGTTGTGTATAATTATAATTCCTATCCGTTTTCTTTCACATTTTAACTTAAACAAACCGAAAAAATAATATAAGCATTTTGTAAACGTTTTAGATGCAAATAATAAATTTTAAATACTTACAAACTTTGAAAACTAGGGTAAACACAGAAGTAACACAAAGAATGCACCAAAAAATGTGTTTATTTGGCGGTAATTTTACTGCCAAAATACAAATGAAGTTGTATCTGGTTGTATCACATTGCATTTTATTGCGAACTTAAGATGGAAACACACTATTAATTTTTAAAATAACTGCATACTAACTAATGTTTAAAATCATTCTGTTATTTTACAGAAATACTTATAAAATTTAATCGACTGTTAGTTTAGCATATCTGCTTACTAACTAATAGTTAATGACGGTTTTATGAAACCGGGCATAAGTATAGTAACACCCTGTATAATACATACTTAGTTTTTTCATAAATATCTGAATTACATTTATTTATGTGCAGTGATGAATAACGTTTGCCACTTCCTAAAGTTTTAGGTTATATCTTTGATAAATTTTTTATGTATTTAATTAATTAGGTGGAGCCGATGCTGGAATAATGTGTGTAATAATGCTAGAAGTCTTAAGAAAATTATCACGTAAGCCAGATCGTCCTGACCATAACATCATATTCCTCTTTAATGGAGCAGAAGAAACTCCACTACAAGGGTCTCACGGTTTCATTACTCAGCACAAATGGGCAAAAGAAGTGGATGTCCTAATCAATTTAGATTCAGGAGGAGCAGGTGGTAAAGAACTTTTGATACAAGCTGGACCTGGACAGCCATGGTTATTAAGGTATTATCACCAAATACCTCATCCTTACGCACAAGCTACTGCCGAAGAATTATTTCAAAGTGGAATAATACCGTCTGATACAGATTTCAGGATTTTTAGGGACTTTCGAGATATGATAGGTAATTGATTGATTATAAGTTTATTATAAAAAATAATAAATATATTTCATTTTAGGTTTAGATTTTGTATTTTATAAAGATGGATATCGATATCACACTACATATGATGGCTTCTCAAATATTAATCTTGGCTCTTATCAGCATGCAGGTGATAATATGTTGTCTTTAGTTTCCAATTTAGCAAATGCACCGGAACTTTTTAATCCACGAAAAGATGCTAAAGAAAATTTCGTATTTTATGACTTCTTTGAATTATTTTTAATTTCTTACTCGGAAAGAACAGCAACCACCTTGCATATTATTATTTGCTTGATGTCATTTGCAATTGCAATTAAAGGTTTTTGTGGTTTTGGTTTGGGTATGTTACATTAATTTATAAAAAAAAAAGAATAGATTTTAATGTTTTTTCTTTCAGCGCTTTCTGCATCGTCTTTGAAGTATTTGTGTCTAACACTTACTGCTATATTAACAAGTTGGATTGTTTCTGGTGTAATTAATATTGGAATTGCTAAAATTATTGATGTACTGCAATATAATTTGACTTGGTATGGCCATCCATGGATTATACTTGGTTTATATGCAGCACCAGTTGCATATTGCTCTTGTAGTTTCATAATGATTTTGAATAAATATTATAATAAGGTAGGTTATTATAATATTATCAAATGTATTTATCAGAAGCTTTTCGTTCGAAATCCAAAATCC
This sequence comes from Agrypnus murinus, assembly GCA_929113105.1. Classification (NCBI taxonomy): domain Eukaryota; kingdom Metazoa; phylum Arthropoda; class Insecta; order Coleoptera; family Elateridae; genus Agrypnus; species Agrypnus murinus. The sequence continues at coordinate 194,356,263 of OV816026.1, forward strand.
ACCTATTTTTCAGTCACTTCCCATGCATTAATATGTTATTTGAATTGTTACTTTTTACAAGTGTCAAAAAGGTTTTACTATTGATGAAATTCATAGGGGATTTTATTGTTTTAATTCTTAAAGTTGGCAGTCATCTAGTCAGTCAAGTAGTTTTTAAATAGCTATTTTACCTCTGCTGTTAGTATTATAATATTACGTCAAAAGACGATTTGGTATATGTCTGAATTTGCAGCAAAGTTACGATGAAACTTTTAACTTAATTAAGTAATTAAACTTTTCTGCCGTGGAGACACTTTAAGGACTGGGGTGGACAGCTCGGGTCAGTATGGTATCCGAGGCGAAGCAAAGAGCTTACGCATTGTGTTGTCTTCTAGACTAATCAATAAGTCATTAAAAGACCTTATTTAATTCATTAACATTTATTGATCATTTCAATATTAAGAAAATTACAAAGTTGATTATCATCTAAATTGATTTAAACAATAATGGCCTACTAGCTTTATATATGCAGGTATGCTGTATATCATCAGTATACAGGGTGTTCCGGATAAATATGCAATGCTTCAAGAGGGTGAATGGTGACCATATAGAGACCCCAAAACTCATAAAATAAAAACTAAAAATTAAAAAAAATTTCGGATTTTTCCGTATTTTTTTGCAAGACACGTGTCGACTATGGATTGCTTGTAAGATTTTAACCATGAATTACTGATAAAGCAAACAATGGTCTCACATCTGCACTACTAAATTAATAACTGACCTCCGCTACATACGTATCAATTTACAGAAACAACAGAATTGAATTTCAGCAGCAGTTGCCGGGTGACTCACTACCTTGATGACTTGATCATTTATTAAGGTCAGTAAATAAAATTTAACATACGTTCATTGACCTAATTGTGATGCAAATTTCATTGCCTGTTTTTTATTTTACGACTGTGATTTTAACAAAATGGGTAAAACTTACCGTTTAGATGCTGTGACACTAAAACTTTTCTCTTACCAATATTACCTTGTCACGTGACCAACCACTTGCATAAGCACCGTCCCAGCTATACCCAGTGAAGATGGGTGGGTTCCCAATGCATTAATCTTCATAATGATACTAAGGTGCCACGTATTTATTGGTGCCAATGCCAAAGATATCTTGCACCACTGTCCTAAATACGAATGACAGGGTGGAAATAAAGAAACACAAGTTTTCGTGACCCAATGTAATATCAAAAATATAATGTATACATACATATGAAACGCATAAATAAATAGTGTTTTCGTAATGCAAGAAAAGTAATACTGATATAATGTTTATATATGTATAGAATCCCTCAACGCAAACCTTGCACATTAAACCCCCCGAAATAATCAAGGAAACCCACGACGCTACGTACCCCAACGAAACTGGCCATCCGCAGGTTACGAAAGCGCACAGTCCGCGATAAGTGTATCCAACGACGTAGAGAAAAATAAAATGAATAAAGCAAATCCCAGTTGCGTTAAGAGTAATAAAAACAAAATATTATTAATTTGAGATTTGAATACTTGGGTGGTTTACTAACCACGTCCTTTTTATCAAGGTCAAGATAAGTACAGTGTGCATTTATCTAAACGCCAAGTGACAGCTATGATTCAAACATAAACAAAGCAAAATGTTTGCAAGAAATTAAATTACTGGTGAGTAAATTAGTATCATGCACAGATGCAATAGATTTAATTATTTATTTATTTTTTTATTTATTTATTTAAAGTTAACCATTATAGGTCCTTTAATGTTATTACAATCTGATCTTTTTGTGTAGATCAATGAGCAATTTTTTTCGAACTTATATTATTACGTAATAATATACGTTTGAAAATTCTTAAACTAAGGTCTTTACTCACTAGTTTGCCTTGTGTTCTAGTAACTTAACTACACTAAACTTAACATGTAGCACAACCCGCACAATGCTCTGCTTTGCCTATCACTCTTTCACTAACTCAAAAGGCTTCGTTCTCTTGAGTCTTCTTAATATATTTGTGTTGTCCAGGAGCTGGATGGCCTCGACGTTCACGTGGTTGAGTAGCCTTTGTTCGTGGCTACTGGCAAATTTGGCTATGGTTTGGTCAACAGTATCCATTTGAAGGTCCGGATGAATGTCTCTGTTTCGGCAGTACCAGGGTGCATCAACGATGTTCCTTAGTGCTTTGTTCTGGAAGCGCTGGATCACTTGAATGTTGCTTTTGCTGGCACAACCCCAGAGTTGAATGCCATAGGTCCAAACTGGTTTTAGTACTTGCTTATACAGAAGCAGTTTGTTATATGTAGACAGCTTGGAGTTTCTTCCAAGTAGCCAATACATTTTTTTCAATTTTATGCCTAACTCTTCGCGTTTCTTTTTAACATGGACTCTCGAGCGGAGTCTAGCATCTAAGGTCATTCCCAGATATTTGGCTGAGTCAGCATAAGGGATCTGGGTATCGTTGATTCTAATAGGTAGATGTTGCTTCTGTTTATTAGTAAAGTCTACATGTACAGATTTATTTTCGTTTAATTTGATGCGCCAAGTTTTAGTCCAGGTGTTAATTTTATTAATGGAGGTTTGAAGCTTCTCTGCGGCCTCTTCATGATATTTTCCGATAGCAATGACTGCGGTGTCGTCAGCAAATGTTGCAATTGTTTCATGTTCAAGGCTTGGGATATCACTAGTATATAGTAGGTAAAGTACCGGACCTAGCACACTACCTTGTGGTACCCCTGCTCTAATTTCCTTTAATTTAGAGTAAGAATCTTCCTGTTTAATTCTAAAATATCTTTCGGATAGATAAGATTGTAAAAGTTGTTAAAGTTGTTGTGGCAGACAACGGTTTAGTTTGTGAAACAAGCCTTCATGCCACACTTTGTCGAAAGCCTGAGCGACGTCGAGGAAGACGGTGGAACAGACTTTTCTTTCTTCTAGTGATTTTTCAATGACGTTTATGATCCTGTGGACTTGGTCATGGTCAAGTGGTTTTTTCTGAATCCAAACTGGTGGCAGGGAATCAGATTCTTTTCTTCTACTATAGGTTTTAGTCTCTTAAGGAGTATTTTTTCATATAATTTCAAAACGACTGGTAACAACGATAAGGTCTATATGATGCTACGTCCTGAGGAGGTTTACCTGGTTTAGGAATCATTATAACTTCTGCAACTTTCCACATCTTAGGGACATACTTCAGCCTGAAGGATGCGTTAATAAGATTGGTAAGTTTTACTATAGCTTTTCTTGGAAGTTGCTTCAATACTTCGCCAGTGATCAGGTCAAAGCCAGGAGCTTTTTTCTGGTTGATATTTGTTTTAATTTCATCTGAGACTTCCTTTGGCGAGGTAGGTCTGATGATAACATCTTCTTGTTCAGGTTGATTCCAGTCTTGAAGTTCTTCTCCATCGTTTGGTTGGAAAATACTCTCTAGATGTTCTGCAAACCTATATGCTTTTTGGGCATTATTTTGGGCCCAACTTCCATCTGTATTTCGAATTGGAGGCTTATGTAGAACAGGTCTTTTTAGTCGTTTGGTAGCCTTCCAGAGTGAGTAATCTGTTTTGTTGTCATTAGTTAATTCTCTCAGGTAGTCTCCAATCGACTCGTTTTTGATACGCTGAATTTCGCGCTTTAATTGTTGAGTTGCGTTGTTCAGAGTTGTTTTGTCTCTTGGTGCTCTAGTCTGTTGCCATTTCCGTCTGAGCTTTCTCTTTTCTGAAATAAGGTTCCTAATCTCTTTAGGATAGTTATTTCCTTTTGTTCTACGGGTAAGCTGAGGTGTATTATCCCATGCTGCTTGTTGAATGTTTTTGACAAACAGATCAACTTCGTCATCTAGTTGCTCTTCTGTTCTTAATGGAACTGAAAGCTCAATAAGTTCCTCAAGTTGGATTTTGAAGCTTTGCCAATCTGTCATCTTATTAGTTAAGCTCGGTGGATTTTCTTTTTGGATTACACTGTCACTTAGTGTTAATAGTATCGGAGAGTGATCTGAGTTCATATCCCATGCTTCTTCAACATGGATATAATTGGTTGAGATGTTCCTGATTACAAAGAAGTCTATGAGATCAGGAATTTTATGCAGGTCAGTAGGCCAGTACGTTGTCTTACTGGATGATAATACTTCGTATTTAAGCTCTGTTGCTGCTGCTAAAAGTTCCTTACCTTTAGTTGTAGTTAGTCTAGATCCCCAGTGTGTGTGCTTTGCATTAAAGTCACCTCCAATGATGAATCTATTTTCTTGGCTACTGAGGAAGTCTACATATTGTTCTTTCTTTATAGTATGTCTCGGTGGGTAATATATTGCCGTAATCAGTATTTCATATAATTTAGTTTTAATACTGACAGATGTGGCCTGTATTTTCGCTGTTTGATAACCCATTTCTTGGTGGTGTAAAATGGATTCCTTTATAATAATTGCACTTCCTCCTTTTGCTGCATTATCCGGGTGGATTGTATGATAGGCTTTGAATCCTTTAAATTTGATGTATGACTCTTTCGTGAAATGAGTCTCAGATATGAGGCACACATCAATTTTCTCTATGTCAAGGACTGCTTGTAATTCTTGCTGGTGTTGCAGCAATCCATTGGCATTCCATGCCATGATTCTTAGATCATTATTTTTATTTTTAGGGATAGCTCCTTTGGCGCTATATTCTAATTTGGTTAAACGCTCATCAAATTTTGTGAACAGTTTTTCTTGGTTACTTAATTTATCTAGGATCATTTACAAAGTCTGATCCATGGACGTAGTTTGTTTTGTGTTTTGAGAATTTTTATTAATATTAGCTGTACCTGCTACAACTTGACTATATGGCATAGTTACTCTTTTATCTGACATATGTTTTTTAGTTTGGATATTTGTTCCAGCATTTACCTGTTGTTTATCTCTTACTGGTTGTTTGGGTAAATTAGACTTTTTCATGGACCTAGTTTTCAGTTTCTGCATTTCTTTAGCGACTATACATCCTCGATAACTTGCAGGATGATTTTCGCCACAATGGACGCATTTCGGTACTGCACTGTTTGGTTTTGTACACTCTATAGTAAGATGCTTACCAGTGCATTTGACACAACGTGGTTCCTTGGCACAGTATTTTTGCGTATGTCCATAAGCCTGACATCTTTTACATTGAGGTACCAGCTTAGATTTTTTAATTGGTTGTATTTCAACTCTAATACCCCATTATATCTGTAATGCTAAAAATTTTATTAACATCTACATCTTGTCTGAAAACTAGCATAAACATATTTAATGGTTGCTTTGTTTTCCACTTAAGTTTATTTATAGCATCAAGTGCTTTGTATCCTCTTTTACGAAGTTCTTGAACTATTTCATCTGCGTTGAAAGAATGGTGTAAATTTTTAATGATTACTTTTATTGGCCTGTCTTGTTTATTTTCATAAGAATGCCACGAATAGTTATTTTCTGAGAGCATCTTGGTTAATAATCTGTAAGACTCGCCATCTTGCACATTAATTTTATTGTTTTCATTATTTATAATTTTAACTTGAAATTCCGTAACAATTTCACTTATTTTTTTATGTAATTCACTAAAATTTTTGATATCGTTCACTATTATAGGTGGCGGTACAGGTATTTTTTTGTTATCTCTTGTTTTCTCTTCTTTATTAGATGTTTCTTTTTGTGGGGGTGTTAGTGACGTATCCATTCGTCTCTTTTTATGATTTTTCTTGACCCTAATCCACTCTGTCTCTTTTGCTAATTCTTCCTCATCGGTATGGTATTCTACTGTTTTCTCATTTTTTTGCGTTTGATTTAAACTTTGTTCTAATTTTGCATAATTTTTTTGAATCATTTCTAGTTGAGCTTGCAGATGATTTATTTTAGCCATCATCTGGGTTTTTCAATCTCAGCTTTTTTCAATTCATTATACAATAGTTGTTCATTTTGCGTTGTTGCATAATTTTGTTCACCTGGTTTATTTTTATCGTTATTAACCGGTGATGGTAAATTGACACCGGGTTGCATTGGAACTCCTTGTTGGATTATTATTAGCGCATTATGTTGTTGTTGCTGCGAGGTTTTTTGTAACGATGTGAGAGGAGATCTTGAAGTCTTTCCACTTTTTGTAAACATCTTTTTTTAATTATTTTTTATCTTACGTTACGTTTACGTGTTATATCAAACAAACACAACGTCATGTTTTCTGACCTACTTTTATTGCACTATTGACACTTTCACTGTTATTGTTAACTAATATGGAGCGAGGTCGCGACACTTCCTTACTCATCGACAGTTAAACAATAACTAGATTTAATTATCTACAAGTTAAATATAAAATTAATGCAATTATGTACAGGTAAGTTGTATAAATTATACCCAAAACATTCAAATTCTAAATTCCAAGTTACAGTCTGAATAATTAACTGAACATCAAATTACAAGACAAATTACAAATTCTTGTTGATCTTTTTTTCTTCTTGATTTTTCAGGTTGCCCCTTGTAGGCTTTACATAAATAAATATGAAACGGACTGACCTGTACAGTGTTCTGGTAATCAAGTTGATATGCTCGAACCCTGCGACAAGAGATTTTCTCATATCCAGTAGGGAACCTCAAGTTCGGGTAAATATATGGTACAACCAAGCTTCCTTACAGCAAAATTCAGAGCATAACCCTACAGCCTTCTTACAGCAAAATTCATGGCATAAAACCGTAGCAAGTTTTCTCCAATCGTGTAGATAACCTCTTCATAAAAATAAGGAAGAAATAGGGGACAAAAAGAAGAACCCTAAAATGCAGAAACAAATCTATCAAGATACTTTTAACTAGAGCATTAGTTTAAAAGCCCACCTTCTAATCCAAAAGGGTTTCCTTAAAAAATGATAATAAAACAATGTGATGGCAATAATCCCTTTTCAGGTACAAATGTTGGCCCCATAAAAATACACACTTCAAAAGATTGGTGGACTAAACTGGCCTCCACTTATAATGATGATAATAGGGGTTTCTTGATCCCCAACAGGATGGATGTAAATTTAAAATTATTCCTTAACCCTCTTCATCAGCCATGCACACAAAAGTGTTTTATCTTTTCAAATTTTTAAAAAGAAAGTGAGAGAGAGGAAAAACTATTAGAAGAAAACTAGTTTATCAATTTTCAAGAATGTAAAAAGATTTCTTGATTTTATTTTGAATTTCCATTAAAATAAATACAATTTAAATGTTACCAAAAAAACTGTTATGTAACAACGCAAACAATCTTTATAACATGTGTTCAAATAACAGACAAACGGCGACTTAAGTCGCCATTTGTCTGTACACTCTCTCGTGCACTACGTATGATAGATTCGTTTATGTTAGCAAACATATCGGCATTTGCACGAATTTGTTCTGCGGCGATTCCAATGCGTGTGCGTAGCTCTTCCTCGGTATCCACTTCTGTCCTGTACACTAATGTTTTAATATATCTCCAAATACAAAAATCGAGGGGAGTCAAGTCCGGAGATCTCGCAGGCGCAGGTCCTCCATGTCCTATCCACCGGTTACGGTATTCGTTATTCAAAAACTCCCCTAAAAGCCTGGGCAACTCAGCTAGTGGAAATCCGTCGAACACTTCATTGTCCAGAAAGTGTAGGTACCAGTCACCGGTTAAGCATTGGGGCAAAATAAAAGGTTCTGATAAATACCCGCCCACACATTTACCGAGAAACGCCTCTGGAAATAATGTCTTCGGACAGCATGAGGATTTTCGTCAGCCCAAATGTGGCTGTTGTGTGAATTGAAAATCCCTGCACGAGTAAAACAGCATTCGTCTGTCCACAGTACATTTTGTGCAAATTGAGGATTTTCCTGGTTGCGTTCCAATAGCCATTGGCAAAATTGCACTCGCGGAATTTGATCTGCAGGTTCTAATGAGTGTACTTTTTTGAAATGTGTAGGGAATTTTCTTTTAAAATACGCCAAACGCGAGTAGAAGGTACACCAGTTTGTGCTGCTAAGGTACGCACGTTAAGAGTGGGATCCTCTTCAACTAACTCTAGGATGTTTTCTTCCTCTGCGACATCTCCGTGGTGCGGATTGCATCCTCTCTCACCAGCTCTTGGCATAATCGATCCTGTATCAAACATTCTCTGTATTATAGCTTGTATGATTGTACGTAAATTTGGATGACTGCGGTTGGGAAAACGAAGGGCATACTCTGTGGCGGTGGCAGCAGCATTGCGATGACATTCGCCGTATAAAATAATAAGTTCCGTCCATTCAGCAGGTGTGTATGGTTCTGCCATAATTTAAACAGTAACTAAATACATTATAAACTATTTAACACTAACAAACACTTAACACTACCTAATGCAGTGATGGCGAACCTTTTTGAGAACTGGTTCAAATTTTGTTCATAATTTTTTTAATACTAGCCCGTGGGTCACTAAGTCTGTGGCGTCACTTGGAAGGGGGGGGGGTAAAAAGAGTTGAATAATTTGAAAACACCGAGAACTTGTTAACAGAAAAACTTGACAGTTGACTCTATTTTTTGGTTCTCACTTTTAATCCTATAAAGGTTTACGTTTCCGTTTTGTTTTACAACTTTTACTTTTGCAAGTGAAGAGCAAAATTCGACATTAAATATTTTGTTGAACCTCGACACTGCAAAATGCGGTAAAAGGGGAATGAATTATGTATGTATGTATGTATATTTAAACTTTAATTTTTTTAATATTTTCGATTGCCTGTTCTCACTTTTATATGATATAAAAAATAAGTTTATAAAAATCAACGCGTGGGTCATTTAAAAAGCCTTCGTGGGTCAGTGTCTGACCCACGGGTCATAGGTTCGCTGCCACTGACCTAGTGCAAGTTATTAATTCTAAAACGTGTATTAATCGAAACTCAAGTTTACCACCACCTAACACAAAGAAAGTTGACGACAAACTGCATACTGCAGATTACAAATCTCAAAGATCTGAGCCATTAACAGTTATTACAGATGTTCAGAATGAGTGTTATTATTATTTAGCCGATTTAGTTAAAAACATTTTAAAAGCACGTACTGCTATTTGGTTTTGATTACAATTTTCGAAGAATTTATTTACCCGCTACTTGCTTGGGTTTATTTTATGGTTCTTTTGTTGATGACCTTTAAAAGTATGTACTAGTAGACGCACTTTTCTTTTCATACACTTTTATCTACTATTTTGCAGTGGCGTGCCTATTATTTTTATAAGGGGGGTTTATTTCAAAGGGGCATTTCAGGAAATTGTTAGTAAGATGTTACTCTACACATGTTTCCCTATTGCCCTTTAACGTGACGGGCATATTTTCCAAAATACCCTGTATACAACATCTCCCTTACATTTTACAACAAAATTATATTTAATTTCTAAAACGTAAAGGCTTTTCTATACCTCACCTATCTCGAAAATGATACAGTTTTTTATCTTTTAAATTTCTAAATTCATTTTGATCCCCATTATAAACTTTTAAATTGTTCTCTATTATTAACTATTAAATGCTGTCTATTTCTTCTAAACAATTTACCTTGCTCATCTTTCACAATGTATGAACATGGTGTGTTGTATTTTTGTTCAACACGTCCTGCTTTCCATTTATTCTTTAATTTAAACAAATCTATCACCTCTATTACAATCCTTTTACTGTTTTACATTTTTGTTGTAATATATTTGTTGTTTTTGTTTTCTTGACTAGAATTTCTCCATAACTTTCTTCTGGTTGTTCATTTTAGGAACGAGTAGTTTTTCCCTAACTGGCAACTTGTCCTTCAACCGTCTGTTGAACAGCAACTGTGCCGGAGATAGTCCTATATCTGGTAATGGGGTATTTCTATAGTTCAACAAATATGTATGAAGTTCTCCTTGCTCGTATTTGCATTTCTTTAACATATTTTTACAAATTCCAACCTTTTTTCTCAGCTTGACCATTACTTCTGGGTAGTGATGGGCGACGGGAATATTCCCGGTGGGGAATATTCCCCGTCGGGAATTTATAAAAATCACCGATAAATTCCCGAAAAATGGAAATTTATTTTTTATACTCCAGTAAGTGAAACGCGCGCAAAGCGTACACCACCTAATAAAATTTTGCAAGCTAAGATCTGTTACCAAGCTGATGTGATACTACTACATAAAAAGGGTAGTAAAGAGATATGTAAACATTACCGTGGTATCACACTGCTGAGCACTGCCTATAAAATTTTAGCAACAATAATTAAAAATAGACTAATACAATATTCAGAGAACCAGCAGGGATTCAGAACAGGAAGAAGTCGATGCAATACATATACTACAAATAGCCTTTGAGAAAGCACATGAATACAACATAAACTACATCTCATCTTTATTGATTTCAAATACACTTTTCACTCGATAAGACAGGAACAAAATGCTGCAAAAACTAATTAATCTAGGAACACCATCGAAGTTAGTAAGACTGGTAAGAATGACACTAAACAATAACAAGATGACTTAAATTACAAGATACAGAAGCTGATAATTTCACAATAAATAAGGGCGTAAGGCTAGGATTTGAGGAATGAGAATGAGGAGATTGAATCTCCTAGGCAACATGATCACCAATATGACTCAAGTAACACCTTATGCTGATGATATTACTATAATTAGCAAATCGAAAGGATGAGCTAATAAAGGCAGTAATGAACCTAACTTAAATCGCAGAAAATTATGGCTTACTCATCAACGAAGAGAAAACGAAATGCATGTATGTTGGAAAAAATAGTGAAGTTAGCAACATGTTAAGGGTAAGCCACTTTGAATTTGAACTTGTACAAACCTTCAACTACATAGGCTGCGAATTAGACAACAAAAGTGAATATGAAAATTAATCATAGATTGCAGAAAGGAAGCAAAGCATACTATAGTAATAGAAACTTACTGTCCAGTAAGAAGCTAAGCAGAAGAACAAAGTTGAAGATTTATAAAACCCTTATTAGACCAGTGGTGACCTATGCTGCGGAAACCTTAGTCCTTCCTTGTGGAGAAGAAGAAGCATTAAGAAAATTTGAAAGGAAAATCATAAGACAAATACTACTCCCCATCTTATTCAACGGAGTTCAATACAGACCAAGAATGAACCATGAAATTAGGAAAGATTTGGATGGCGAAGACATTGTAACCTTCATAAATGCTCAATCCATAAAATGGTTTGGACACATCATGCGATCAAGCGAAGACAGACTGTTGAAGAAGATTTGATTGGGGCCGTATGAGTTGGCCCATCCTCATGTTTTATCTCATTATGCCCAAATAAAAGCTTAACTGATCATCATGTCTTTTTTGCGGTGTCGGGCTGATTTTAATAATTGTTGCTGGAACAAACTTTTAAAATTTTAAGTCGATGATTTGGTTACGTCATGCATTAGTGCAGAGTATACACTTGAAGCAATTAACTACTGCATTAGGATAGTTAAGTTACATTTACATCTTGAATTTTGTTGTAATTAATATTTATTAACACCAATTTATATCTTTTTATTTTCATTTCACTTCACTAGATAGTGAGGTTTTTGTTGTAGGGCAGTAAATGACTGCTGAGTTTACGATATATTATCAGAATGTTAGAGGATTGCGCACGAAATTGAAAGACATTTGTACTCAATCAACCGTAAGTAATTATAGTATAATATTACTAACTGAAACTAATTTGAAGAATGACATATATGATGCAGAGGTAATTGACTTGAACAGATATCAGTTATTTCGTTGTGATAGGAATACAATTGCTAATAAATACAACTAATAAATGTAGTGAGGGGGCATTCTGGCTGCAGTCAGTAATAAGTACAGGGTGACTAAATCATATTTTTCTGCTGATCAGTATGAATTGTTAATGGTCAAGCTAAGCCTTAAAAGTAATTGTTACAATTTTATTTCTGTATATATACCTCCAAACTCTAATAGTAATATTTATATACAAGTATTCGATTTCATCTCACAAAATGTAAATATTAATGATAAACTTTTTTTATTTGGAGATTTTAATATTCCGGTAATGCAAGGACTAAAAGCAAACTGTGTTTCTAATTTTATCAATGACTTAAACCTTGTTTCAATCAATAATATAAATAATGCTTTTGGTAATACATTGGATTTAGTTATTTGTACAGCGGATGATTTTAACACATGCATCTTGAGGTGTGAAATGCCACTTTTACCTGAGGATCCTTACCACCCTGCGCTAGATTGTTCATTTCAAATAAATAGAATCAGTACCTCATCTAATATCAATAATCATAACTTAAATAATCAATTTAATTTTAAAAGATGTGATTTCTTAGCTCTTTATAATGAAATACTAAATATAAATTGGGATCCAGTTCTACACACCAGTAATGTAAATGACGCTACTGAGATTTTTTACGAAAGTTTTAATAATGTTTTAAATAATGTTGTTCCAAAATACAAATATAAATCGTTTAAATACCCCGAGTGGTTTAATAAAGGTATTGTGCGATCTTTAAAACTCAAAAATTACTATAGGAAAAATAAGTTAGTTAATGATTATAAAGAAGAGAGAAAGAAATTGAAAGTCTTAATTAAGCGAGCGTATGAGGAATACATTGCTGGTGTGGAAGAAAATATAGCTACTAATCTATCTGGATTTTGGAATTTTATTAACAAAAAACAACAGTCTAGTCAATCTTCAAGTTACATTTACAATAATAAAACTATAGATCAATCTGAGGTTGCAGATACATTTGCCAAATATTTCCATTCTATATATGCTGACCAACCTGCCAGCTATGATATAGATAATAATACAAATTGTAATTATGTTAATTTTGACTCTTTTACTATAGATGAAATCTCACATGAAGACTATGTAATTGCCGTTAAAAAATTAAAGCCAAAGCGTGCGGCTGGTCCAGATAAAATACCTCCGTATGTTGTGAAAGCATGTGCTCCCTTATTAGAAGTTCCTCTGTTACATATATTTAGATTAGCTGTTAAACACGGTACATTTCCTGATGTATGGAAAGAAGCCTGTGTGTGTCCTATTTATAAAAAAGGGAACAAGTTACAAATTGAGAATTATAGACCCATCTCTATTTTATCTGCACCAGCTAAAGTTCTTGAGCAAATTTTATTTTCAAAAGTATTTAGCTATATTAGCAAATACATATCTATTAATCAACACGGTTTCATGCCTAATAGATCAACTACTACAAACTTGTTCGTTTTCACTAATGAAATAAATAATGCTTTCGAGAAGAGAACCCAGGTAGATGCGATTTACACTGATTTTGCAAAAGCGTTTGATAGTGTTGATCATGACTTGTTAATAATTAAAAGGTAATAATACTGTGTCGAAACAATATAAGACTAATTCAGGGGTCCCACAAGGCTCTAATCTCGGGCCACTATTTTTCTTGATGTTTATTAACGATATAACTAAAATCATTAAAAAGGGAGAGTTTCTGCTTTTTGCTGATGATATCAAAATTTATTCTGAAGTAAATACACCTGATGATGCTGTTGGATTACAGAATGATATAAATAATATGTTCGAGTGGAGTGTTATTAACAAACTATACTTTAATATAAGCAAATGTCAAACAATTACGTATACTAATAGCCTTAACCCGATCAAAAGTGACTATTTTATGAATAATGTAAAGTTAAAAAGAGTATATTCAATTAATGATTTAGGCGTTATTTTAGATACTAAACTAACCTTCAATGATCATATCGAGAAAATTACAAACAGTGCTAGAATGGCTTTGGGTTACATAATAAGAAATTCTTACAATTTTAAACAAATTACAACTATTAAAACATTATATTGTGCACTAGTTCGCTCTAAACTTGAGTATTGCTCTCTTATTTGGAACCCGCATACTGCTAAAAACATTATGCTTATTGAAAAAGTACAAAATAGGCTGTTAAGATATCTTTATTTTAAACAGCATGGGATATATCCTGATTATAATACAGTAAGATCTGAGCATCTAAGAGGCCTTTATAAAATTATGACTTTATCCACCCGCAGGCAATGTGCATCATTAATTTTTGGATTTAAAATAATAAACAATTTAACAGATTGTCAATACATACTTTCGCTGTGCAAACTCAGAGTACATGGGTGGCATTACAGAAATCGTTCTCTATTTGATGTGCCATATGCTGCTAGAACTCCTCATTCCCCGCTTATCACGATGTTTAAGTTAATCAATTACCTTCTGTGTCTATTAAATTTCGATATTTTTATAATAAAATTCAGTAATTTTAGAAACCTTGTATATAAATATTTCATAAATCAGTAATCCACTTCCGTTCTGATAATAAAATAGTTATCATATATAAATATGTTCAGTTATTGCAATAAGTTAAATTTAATTATTATTATATGCATTCATTACTGTCAACGTTTATATGTCTGTAATATATTACGTTGTATATACATATTCCATGTAAAAAGGCTCCTGCCTGTTTGGAATAAAATAAAATAAAAAAATGTGTCTTGCTGCATGTATTACTGGTTCTGCATCTTCTTTTAAAGTTATTTTATAAGGTTTTCCTGGCAACAACCCAATCCAGTAAAAACAGATTTATATTTTTCTATTATGTTCCTAAATGAGGTACATTTATTTCTTCAATGAAGCTTCTTTGACAACCTTCGTGTTAACTCGTTTAATTAGGTTTAATTTTTTACAAGTGGCTAGTCCTTATATTACTACCATCTATCACTCTATCTCAACTATCAACTCCTACCACAATGAATTTAATTATAGCTAATCTCTATTTAATCATCCAATCTAATATAATTTCATCTTCAGGTTTTATCTTATTTTTATCAAAGGTAACTAAATTTATGTTAGTGGGTTTTATTTCTTCATTTTTAATAATTGCACCTGTTAGTTTTTGAGTAATTTTTGAATCCATGACTTCCATTTTTCAGCAAGATTACCATTAAACTCCATTGGAGGTGGTGCTCTAAAACCTATGATATTTTAACTTTAAATTATACTATGGCTTATATCATTGGATTATACACCTGACACCATGTGTTGCCTTCTAGAATAGTCAATAAGTGATAAAAAGAACTTATGTAATTCATTAACATTTGTTGATCATTTCAATATTAAGAAAATACAGTTGATTATCATCTCAATTGTTTTAAACAATAATGGCCTACTAGCTCTATATATGCAGGTATGCTATATATCAGGGGTGGCCAACACATCGACCGCGGTCGACCGTAAAGGTTTTGAAAGTAGCCCGCGAAGCTAAAGTTGAAAAACTTGCTTTTACTTAAATTAATGTTTGAAATCTTAATTCGATAATTTATTCTTACAATAACAGACTGTCAGTGCAACTTACTCATACCGTTTGTATTTATCCCGATGAACAATGCAAATGAATGTTAACTTTTAAATTAATTGTAGTTGCAACGCATGCGCATATAAATGGCAATCGCACAAAATGGCGCAAAATTATGTGTCAGACAGTAAAGTGACAGCCCCTGACTTCATATTTATGTGAATCCGCATTTTCATGTATGAATGCGATCAAAACAAAACATCGATATTAATTAACAGATCAACATTTGGAATCATGTTTGAGAATTGCCTTAACTTCATACGAGCCAAATTTTGATAAACTTGCTGCACTTATGCAATGTCAGGTTTCTTCATAATTAAACATTTTTATTCATTTGCTTATTTACAGTGTATCTTTTTTAAGTTAATAAGTATTTCATCTCAAAAAATAAAAAAATTATAATTATTTTTTTCTTTATTTGCTAAAATTCTTTTGTGTATTTATTTCTTTACAGTGTAATTTTTTTAATTTAATAAATATTATTGTGCTTCATAAAATAAAAAAAATATAATTATTTATTTTCTTTATTTGCCATAATATTTTTTTAATTGAAATTCTTGTCAATTATTTATTAAAATATCTATAACAAAAATTTGAAAAATCCTAAAGTTGTTTGCCCATATTCATAGTCGCCCGCAGACTATATTTTACAGAATAAGTAGCCCATAAGGGATAAAAGTTTGGCCACACCTGCTGTATATCATCAGTAGGTATAGGATTTGTATGCACTTAAAAATGCTGAAATATGCATGCACTTATGCACTATAAAAATGTGAAATATGCACTTAAAAATCATGAAATATGTGTTTATTATAAATTTCTAATAAATATATGCACTTTCATTATTAAAAAAACACCTGGTTAGCGTTATTTACATTTTATTTACAGAAATTATTTTAATTACACATCCTATGCAATAATTTAATTAATTATATTTTCTAAACATAGAGTGTTACAGTTCACAATGACGTACATTTTTAAATTTTCAAAAGTAAACATATGCCTATTATTCCTAAATATTGTTTTATATTTTGAGAAACTCCGTTCCACATCGCAAGACGTAATTGGGGCATACTTAAAATTGTTTAATTCTACAAGCGTTTTAGCTCGTCTAAAATGTCTTGGCCAGATAATGCATCGTTTATGCTTTTAATTAAGTGAAAACCAGGATTTTTGTCTATATAACGGATTTAAATTATTGTTTTATAGTCGAACCCTTTGGCCCTTTTACTTTATTCAAAGAAACACCTAACAATTTTACATGCTCAAGAGATTCATCTAATGAATTTCCCTTTCTAATTTCTGAATTACTTTAGCTAAACGCACAAAATTTGTCAAAACACAATAATTTTGCCCCCACCTCCTTAGTATTAAAAGCATCCTGTGCGCTTTGTATGCATAGTGCATCGTGTTTATTAAGTTTATTTACAAATGCAAATAATATCAAAATAAGTTGCATAATATTCTGCTGCAGAAAGCCAAGTACCCCACCTTGTTATTACAGGCTCAGGTGGGAGAGGCACTTCTTGAGCAGTTTCCCTAAATATTTGTATGCAATATGGAGCTTTACAAACAAATTTTTTTACATCTGAAATTATAGAGTTTACGTTAGGATATATCTCCCGCACTTTTTCCGCAACTCTATGCATTGCATGGGCAAGACAAGTTAAGTGCATCATTTTTTCGTACAGAACTTGTAAGCCTGCTCCAGCCTTGACCATGTACGGTGCCGCGTCGGTGACGAACAGGAGTACTTTGTTGTACTGTATGCCGTCCGGCCACAAAATAGCCATCGAATCATTAAACAATTTTGCCACAGAACAATGATTGGTGCTCTTGAAAACGTCCATTGCTAATAGATAGGATTTGGGATTGTTCTCCGAATTTAAAACGCCAATTATAACGTTAGCCACGTATGTGAAAACAAAAATTTGATTTTTATTTTATCGAACTACATAATTAGTCGGTTACAAACAATTAGCGCAAAACAGTTATTTAAAAAAAATTTTATTTTAATCAAGCAAGAATATTGTTGTGATTAAATATGTAACTAACAAAATAGAAAATAAAACATCCGTAAATTGCTCTGCTGTCTTTAATTAGTTAAATTTTACTAACAAAACCAAGGAAATGAAGTTTCTACGCACCTTCCAGTAGTGTCAGTAGATTCGTCAATGAAAACCCATATGTAGTTATTCGCTACATGTCTAATTGATTTTATGGTCTCTTCGTATAAACGATAATACATTTTTCCTGAGTGTTGACTCGTCGGGTATTGGCATGTTTGAAATTTCTTCCAGAAAATTACGAAATGCTGAGTGATTAATTTTACTTAACGGGATATCTGCAGCCACTAATGCACTACATAGTTTTTTATTAAATTCGATCGATTTGCTGGACTCACCGCGCGAATTATTAAGATACCCCGGTAACAATGTTTGTTTTTTTGATTTGAGGGCAACACACTTTTGATGTCGAACCGTGTTCAGATGTTGTGTAACTTAAAAGCGTTTCGTTGCAGTCACTTTATCGTCGCACACTGTACAATACAACACCTTATCGTCAATTGTAAGAATACTGAATTGCTTAACATAACTTCGAAGTGTAACAGACACAGACCGTTTTTCTTTACCCATCTTTACACTCTAAAATTTGAAACTGAAATGCAGTTTGCAATTTCTGAACTGTCTTAATTGAAAGATTACAAGATTTAGTAAACAAAAGTACAGGCAAATTTTTCTATGAACAGGAAGTTGTCAAAGGGTCTTTGGAATTTCCTAATACCTATTTATCACAATACCGCAGAATGTAAGTATTTAAATTTTAGTTGAAACTTTTTCTTAGAAAATATTAACAAGTACACAGATGGTTAAGGCAGTAAAATATTTTAAAGCCTAGTAATAATAATAATAATAGTCCCCTTTCACAGGCCATGAAGGCCCATTGGGGTATAGCAGGGTAGGCTGCTATTACTCGAGCCGTACGGTACAAGGGTGGTAAAGTGGCTAGCTTTACGCACCGACCGCCTATTATTACCCCAGGAAATGATTTCCCAGGTACTCATTTTCACAGGCTGAGTCGACCTGGAAGCCTTAGATATTTAAAAATTCCAATGTATCATTCCTGGGATTCGAACCCAGGACCTCAAGAATGGTAGTCAAGTGCCATACCCACTGAGCCACCATGGCTACACTAAAGCCTAGTATTTAACAATAATCTTAAATTATGGGTTTCCCCTAGACTCAACTAAGCCGCCCTTGGTTGGTTGTCTAAAATGCCCAAAAAGTGGTAAAATATGCACACTCGTTCAAAAATGCTAAAATATGCATGCATTTATAAAAAACACCTAAATATGCATTTATATGCACTTTCAAATTGACATATGTGATTCATATGTGGCTTAAGGAGGATACAGCAAAATGTAAAAATGTAGAGAATGACGTGAAATTTAAACCTCGAGTTCTTTGACACTTATTCTATTCGGTAACTTTTTTTTATAATCTTCTTGTGTACCATTACCGAGAAAAATGGAAAATAAAATCCAGAATTTAACATGGGCTCTTATGGAGACCATCTAACCTTTAGCCGTTTTAACGAAAAATTATGATGAAGAAATGTAGGGAATCTGATAAAAAACTAAAATGACATACTCTCATATTCGAAGAACAATGCTGCCCAATATTTTTGAAATCTTGTGTCTAGTTAATGCACAATAATAATTTAAAGTAAACAAAACAAGAATTTTTCACGACATATGTGGAAAGACAGCAGAGATGTGACAACACCTCATAGCGCGCGACAATTCAAATAACAGAACAGAAAGATGACATATAATGACTGTTATAATAATCTACATTTTATTGTATTAACTAATAATCATATATTTTATTAATCAAATTATGTTGAACAATTCAGTCTGTGCGTTAATAATATCAGAATACAAATGTTAATTTGACGGAAATATTGCAAAATGTAAAATTACCTTTTGCAATGTGATGATAAATACATGATAAATACAATTTATCATCACAATCAGAATATCCACGAAATCAGTAATACAAACACACTAATTTTAAAAATATATGTATTAAACCTCAACAACTTTTTATATATTTCTTGTATCTGCTTAGCAGATTGTAATCTTTAGACTATACAAAAGTTAAAAAATAGAATATTCCCATCTGTAATTATGCATACAAAATTACAAAACATTCAACATATTTCCACTTATATTTTGGGTTTGACATTTGGAGGTTAGGATGTCAACTCAATCGAAAGCTGAAACCTAACACTGCTACCAACGAAATCGATTGATTTCTTTGAGGTGTTGCCACGATTCTTAACCTATTTACATTTATATTTACACTTTCAACAATTAAACAAATGCACTCCAATCGACTTAAATTATTTTAATATATACAAATAATTAATAAATGCGTTATAGGCATTCATAATAAAATGATTTTGTTCAGTTTTAAGAATGTTAATTTATTTTTTTATCGATTGGTATTTCTTGTTAGAGCCTATGTAAAAGCATAGGAGATATCCCCTTGCTCTTCACCCCGCAAAGATCCGCTGTAACCTCCTTAAACATGTAGAAATATAACTCTGCATATGTTTGCTATAAGCAGAAAAAACATGCAAATGCATAGAAATCCTATATCTAATCATCAGTATATACAACATGCATCATGCATTGTATTGAATTTTTTCTTCTCCCTAATATTTAAGTGATAATAATGAAAAAATTAATAGGCAGTAGTGTGGGGAAGTCCGATAGCTCCTAAACGGTAACAGCTAGAAAAATCGTTCTAATACGGATGTAAACAGTGGATAGAGGCGCATCTAGAAAAATTATTTTCAAATATACAGGGTGTTGCAGAAAAGTGTGGCATGCATATGGTATTTTTTTTTAAATAGAACGCCTCAAATATTTTTGCATATTTAACACCTCTCTTGGCAGGTTTATTCATATCTAAAATTTTAGCGCCATCTAATGACCGGTTTAGAAGTTATAATTTTTTTTTCAAAAAAACAGATTTACATTATCCCACTTAACAGTTTACCGTTTTCACGGCCGCAACTGTGAAGACGAATTTAAGTAGGGATTTTGTTGCAGGGGCTTTGTAGAGTGCTCTTCTTTAAAAGAAAATGGATCCACCATGTACAGGGTGTTCAAAATTAATTTTTAAATTTAGAGAACTTTAAAGCTAAAATTCACAACTTTTTCAAATGGTACATCCTGTATATTTTGTACCTTTGTGATGCAGAATTAGATAACGAACATTTTTTGTATGTACGTCCCTATAGCTATCTGTAACCACTTTTGATTTATTTGCGAAAAAACTGCAGAAGTACACAATTAAAAACAATTATTTATTTAGTTCTCAAGTATGTTGGTTGTTTCTGTTCAACAAAACATTAAAGCATCTAGCAATTATTGTGCACGTATGCAAAACGTACATTTCTCGCAGTTATCGACCATCAGTGTTTAGTGCTAGTAGGTGTTTTAGTTTTTCAAAATGAATTTTAGAAACGAAGAACTTGTAGACATGACTTTTGTTTTGGGCGAGTTGGAAAGAAATTGTTTGCTTGCCCGCAGAATTTACCACCAACGGTATCCTGAACGGAGTCTCGCTAAAGTTCACTCTTTCAAAACCTGCTCAATAGATTTGTGAGGACCGGCAATGTACAGTGTGAAATAAGTGAACGAATTAACAATGTTGTGAATGAAGAAAATGAGTTATCTGTTGTGCTGGCAATGATTGAGAATCCCCATGTTAGTCAGAGAGAAGTGAGTTCATCTGTAGGAATAAGTAGACGTTCTGTTGGTCGAATCTTAAAGAAAAATAATTGGATTGGATTCTCTAGATATGCCTCTATCCACTGTTTAATCCGTATTAGAACGATTTTTCTAGCTGTTACCGTTTAGGAGTTATCGGACTTCCCCACACTATTGCCCCACCCGGTATATGTTTAAAACACAAGGCTGATTTTTATTCCAGTTTGTTTGAGAGTTCTACTGGGCCGATTTACGTGATTCTTTTTTTACATTGAAGCTTTCATTTTGTATATTAGTCAACATTACTTAATATCTGTATTTCATTAAGTTTTATATTTTTAAATAAATAAATGTAACATTTATTTTGATATGCAAGAAAACGAATATTTACTTGCAGCGCCCTCTTAGTCCCCAGCGTTGGTAGTTTTTAGAACTATTCACGATTATAAAAGTTTGCACCAAACCGCATTAGTTGAAAATCGAATTTTTTTTCTTTTAAACCGCATATGTTTTAATAACAAAATGCAATAATAATAATAATAACATATATAAGCATAATATTTTTATAATTAATGAAAATGCTACTACTTAAATGTTTCATTCACTTAGCCTTTGTTAGTTACATATACTGTGTGTTCATAAATAAGTATTTGTTCTTGGAATTTATTCCTGTAAATACTTTATATTAAATAAATCGATACATTTAAAACACAAGGCTGACTTTTGTTTGTTCATTTGAGAGGTCCACTGGGCCAATTTACGTGATTCTTTTTTTATATTGAAGCTTTCGCTGTGTAGCATCCAGTTTATTACAATATTTTGTTTTTGTATTTCACGTAAATATCTGGTAGCAAAGGGCGTCATCAAATAAAATAGAAATTAGGCCATTATTGTAGGAAAGTTTAAAGCGTTGAAGTGGTATTCTTTTGTTATATTACAGGACTAACTAGTCCTACGGAACCCCAAAATATTTCCACCCCAGGGTTCCACAAAACTCACTTTGGGAATCAACTTTTTTTTGACATTTGCCATTTCAATAAGTTTTCGAAAATATTTCCATGGAAATTTACCAAAAATTAATTTAACGGGTTTTGTGTGTATCAGACAAGGATGGGAATTCCTACGTCGCACAGATTGCCTAAAGTAAGCGAGGCTACGTAAAAAACAATTGCATAATTTCTAGTGTTGCCAACTGTCATGCTATTTACCAAAATATCCCTAACAAATTTTATTTAAAACTAAGTACTTTTTTTAGTTATTTATTAATGAAATAACGCAAATAGAAAAAATAGTATAAAGTATTCGTTTCATAAAACGTTTTAGCGCACTTGTCCTTTAGAAAACTCTCCGCTAGGCGGGTCGTTTTCTAAACTCGGACGCGTGCGCTAAAAACGCGTCTTATGATACTAATACTTTAATATACTGTTAACTATCAGTTTATAATTCTGAAAATTTGCTCATGTTCTATTCTCTTTTAAAATTAATAGGTTTCAAACATCTCATCTTTTAATCTATTTCTGCACGGAGTTAGAATTTGTTTCCTCGATGCTAAATATTCTTTCAACGGGAGCAGAAGGCAGCAAAATTTAAAAAAAAGCTGTCTGGTTTATATTTATAATAGCCTTGGTAGTGCATTAACTAGTGTGCTAGTCTCTCTCTCAAGCGGACCAAAATCGAATTCTGCTGCCGGCAAATCTGATTAAGGTTTTCTGCAATTCTCCTTAGCTGTAACAAACATACGAGGATTTGTGCTATAGCTATGCTGGGTCTTTTATTGCAGCATGGCTATCTGAAAGGATAAGGATTTCTTCTTCTTGATAATTCGTTTTTAAGTTTTCTTGCACATAGACGTCCATGGCATGAGTTTCAACTTGGAAGACAGTGGCAAGCCTCCCTAGAGATGCATGAACACTAACCTGGAAGGATTCCCCATATATCTCTGCGCCTGTGCCGCTAACAGTTTTGGAGCCATCCATATATCAGATTAGCTTATTCACCTGACAGTGTTGTTGTAAGACCCCTTCCTTCAATTCAAGCTGAATGGCGGGTTTATTATAGTTTTGCCTCACTACTCATTTCTAGTGGTAAGTTATTTATGATGGTAGTAATTCTGGTATGCCCAGTGGAAAAACTGGGTTTCCAGTTACCATTGTAGTTAAGTCTGAATGCCGCCATCCTAGCTTCCACTTTAATAATTATATTTAGCAGTTTAGAAGGACTTCTAGAGCTGCAGTTGGGGAGCTAGATCTACTAAAAGATGAATCAATAAGGAATAATTACGCAACTAAAGGAATCAGAAAGTGATATTAATAGAGAGTGGAAAACATTAAGGGCCTATAGCAGTGATGGCGAACCTTTTTTAGAAGTGGGTCAAATTTTGTTCATTATTTTTTTTAATACTAGCCCGTGGGTTACTAAGTCAGTGGCGTCACTTGGAAGGGGAGGGGTAAAAAGGGTACCAATAATTTGAAACACCGAAAATTTTGTTAACAGACCATATTTATTAATCATCACATCATATTTATCAAACCATTATGTTTGATATGGTCTGGAACTTCAGACATAGTACAGTGCTACAACTAAAAGTATTTATATTTAGAATACAATAATTTTAGAAGAAAATTTATTATTAACCCATTTAAAGCCACTACTAAAGAAAAACTACTAATTAATCTTTTTTGTGTGGTGGATAGCACTTGTGTCAATGCACAACGCCGACCGGAGACACAACACTCACCGTGGATACTACGCTGACTGGCAGTTTTGAACACTTTGCTGACCGTCGACACTAAGCCGGCCCTTCAAATAAATTTTGCTACTGAACACTTTCTCCACCGTAGGCACTAAGACAAACGAAAACTGTGGACACTTTTCCGACCGTGGAAAGTACGCCGACCGCAACCTGTGAACACTTTGTCAACCGTGGACACTATGCCGACCGCAAGTGGTGGACACTTTGCCGACCGTGGACACTACGACGGCCGCAAGCGATGAACATTTTGCCGACCGTAGTCACTATGTCGACCGCGGGCACTATGCTGACCGTGGAGACGACGCCGACCTCTTAAAATAATATCGCTGCACACCTAGTCGGTCCTCGACTCAGCGCCGGTCACAAACGGGAGACCCTTAAAGCCGTCCATAAATACAATTCTGATGTGAATACAATCATAAATTGCATTGTCTAAAGCTAAAACTAATTAACTTGTTGGACAATTTTGATATCGTTTTCACAAATATAATCTGAGATGCTTTCTATAATATGACCTTAGGTTGTTTACGATTGGCAAAGTGTCTACCGCTTGCGGTTGCATAGTGTCCACGTTCGCCAAAATGTTCACCGCTTGCGGACGGCATAGTATCTACGGTTGGCAAAGTGTCCACCGCTTGCGGGAGACGTAGTGTTCACGGTCGCAAAAGCGTCCAGTAGCAAAATTTATTTTCAGGGTCGGCAAAGTGTCTAAAACGGTCAGTCAGCGTAGTGTTCACGGTCAACAAAGTGTCCGATCGGCGTATCCTATACCCTTTTTCGAATATAATCTTGCTTCTTGTGTAAGTATTTACTTGTACAAGAAACAACACTGCAACTACAACAGATTGAAAGAGACTCACCATTTAACACCAGAAATGCAGGAATTTTTAATAATGCAGGGTATGTACATTGGTGTTACTTATCAAGCCAATGTTGCGTTTACGCAACGCTCAAATTTATAATAACGTTTTTTCTTAATTTTTTTTTAATTATTTTTAATTTAAACACTTTAATTTTTTAATATTTTTGATTGTCTGTTCTTTCTTTTTATGATATAAAAAATAAGTTTATAAAAATCAGCGCGTGGGTCGTTTAAAAAGCCTTTGTGAGTCAGTGTCTGACCCACGGGTCATAGGTTTGCCACCACTGGCCTATAGTTAGGATTGCCAACTTTTGAAAGTATTAAGTAAGGACAGTCAAGAATTTCCAGAAACGTTATTTATTATATTCATTTACAGTAATAAAGATTATATACATTGCTATTTAAATGAAAGCGAAACGTCAATGTAGTAACCCGGCCAATATCGTTAAGGGCTCCATTGAATGCTCGTGAAGCAGTTCTCTCCACATATACACGAGTTTACCTTTAGTAATAAAGGGATAGTTATTATAGAAGCCAAAATTTTTTGGAATTATTTATATAATCATGCTACATCTAGTTTTGTTAGTTATTGTAAAGAATATTATCAAAATAATTTAAAAGCCCATACTGATTACTGATACTGATACTGATTTAATCGGCATTACTGATTTTCGAAAACCTGAATTGGCAGATTTTCCAGGCAACTTACTTTGTGGCATCATTGTAAATATACATACTGTAATTAATAATTGCAAAAAATCATCAAAAAGTAATTAATAATAAAAAGAAACAAACAAAAAAAAGGATGATAAATGACATTTATTAAAGAAGCAATAGACATTAACAGACAGAATGACTGACTCGAAGGTGCGCTGGATTTACGAGTTTAAAACCCTCGTTCTATTCATGGTTTGGGTAATTTTTTTAATAGAATATTTAATATATTTCATAAATAAACAATTTTTTTATAATTATATTTATAAAAAAAGAATAATTACATAAAATTATCCCTTAGTTTTATAATCGTTTAATCTATAAAAATAAAATTTTAATTGTATATCCGTTCTTCTGTTTATTTTCTTTCTTAAAAAAATTTATTTTTGTTTGCTATTTGTGTATAGATCTATTTATAATTTTAATATATAAAATTATAAATTTAAATTGTAACATATAAAAATTATGTAATTGCGTTCCTGAATAAACATTATTATTATTATTATTAAAACTAAATGATTATGTATACCATATTAGTAGTTAATTGTAAGTTATTTCTTTTTATAAACATTATAATTATAAAAAAATTTTTGATTTTTGAAATAGAGTAGAATAGAATTTATTGAATAAACTAAAAAATACATAATATGGTAAGTATTTCGCTTAAAATAAAATAAAATAATTTAATAATATAAAATGCAGTTAGGCTATAAAGCCTGTATGTGCATGGTTATCGAATATATAACCTAAAATACTGAAAAAGTATTGTAATAATTGAAATAACACTAAAAAGT
Source organism: Agrypnus murinus (assembly GCA_929113105.1). Classification (NCBI taxonomy): domain Eukaryota; kingdom Metazoa; phylum Arthropoda; class Insecta; order Coleoptera; family Elateridae; genus Agrypnus; species Agrypnus murinus. The sequence continues at coordinate 194,382,481 of OV816026.1, forward strand.
AGAAATAAAAATAAAAAAAAACATATGTATATAAATTATAACAATTTGATTACATTTTCATAGTTTTGAAAGATAAATTCTCTGCAGCTGCTTACAAATAATTTTATACTTGAACATCTTCTTATGTTAGTAGGTAAACTGTTGTAAAATTTAGGAGCTAAATGATTGGCAAACCTTATTGATGACTCTTTTGTAAAATATCGTACTGTGACATTATTTGATATTTTCGATCTTGTTCCGTAATGATGTGTTATGTACTCATGGGTGGTTTGATAATAAAATGTGCATAATGTTAAAAAATATAGTGCTCGAACATTTAATACTTCACTACTGTACAATACGTTTGTTGAGTAATATTTTTTTTATTATTTATTACTTTAAGAATATAATTTTGTGTTACGTTTAATTGATTGAACGAGTTATGGTATAAACCTCCCCAAACCAATAAACCATAACGTAAGATAGATTCAACCAACGATTTATATATCATTCATAGAAGTTTTTTATTTAGAAATTTACATAATTGATAGAATCATGCGTTGAATCTTTTCTGTTAGTTCAGTTATATGTAAGTCCCATTTTAAGTGTTTATTTACTATTAGGCCTAGATATTTTATTTTTGCTGATTCTTGATTAGTGTTGTCTATAGTTAATTTATTAAATTGAGGTCTATTGCGGTTAGTAATTGTGAATGCCATGTATGAAGTTTTCTTTGTGTTTAATGAAAATTTGTTAAATCTAGCCAAGACTTTACTATACTTATTCCTTTCTCTGCTTTTGATTTAACATCATCCCGAGTCACCTTCAAATATAAGTACTGTATCATCCGCAAAAGATATAATGGTTCCATTAATATATTAAATATTCTATTAAAAGAAGATTACCCGAACCAGGAATAGAACGGAGGTTTTGAAATCGTAAATCCAGTGCGTCTTCCAGTTGGCTATACTGTGTGTTTATGCTTTTGCTTCATTAATGAATGTCATTTATCTTTTCTTTTTGTTTGTTTTTTATTATTAATTACTTTTTGATGATTTTTGACAATTACTAATGACAGTACGTCCACTTATTAACTGATTAATAATAATTAATCAACAATTAATATTAATTAATTTGCCCATGCTATTTCTGGTATCACTGCCTGGAATATCTGTTTCTCTGAATCTATCCCTCTCCAAAAATAATGTGTGGTGGGAGTCTAGTTTAAGAGGTTCCCCTTACTGCTGACCTTTAGCAGATGGTTCAAGACTGTTTGAACATAGCCTTAATGGTCAATCAGGCTCATAATGTAAAACTTCAACTGCAGCTTGACCATTAATAAATTAACGCCGCTAAATTAATAATTAACAAGATGTACATTCGGTAGACTAGTTAGGTTATGTGTTAGTTGAAATCTATTAGATTTTAGATTGGCTGGTCATTAACGACATTGGTTGGCCGGTTTACTACATTATACTATAAAGACATACGTTTCCTATTTTTTCATTTAAGGCTCTTAACCACATTTTCTTCATCGCTAGGTAAATTATAATCTGTAGGTTCACTCATTTTAATGGCTTTTAACAATAGTTTTAATAATAACAGCTCACAGCAAATCTTATTAATTTTTGCTCGAACGATGTTATCGGTTAATTTGAAATTTACAATTCTTGATTATCGAAAGCTAAATTCAGTGATTAAAATGAAATTTTAAATTTAAATTAAAATATTGAATCATTTCGATTGTTTTAAATAAGGACAGAACCCGTCCTTTCCTATAACAAGAAAGGACGAAGGACACACTCTTAGAAAGAAGGACTGTCCTTCCGAAAAAAGGTCAGTTGGCAACCCTACCTATAGTATGCAGGAGCATTCATTGTTTTTGACATAAACTCAAAATAATCTTCTGTAATGTTTGCTAAAATTACACATGCACCTCTTTCCTACTCATTTCCTCTCTTTGTGATAGAATTCCAATGAAATTTAGATTTTGACAGTATACTTTACATGCGTACGTGAATTAATATTAAATGTTCATTAGTTAATATTAATAATGACTAGTGCCCATAACCTGGAAAAAAAAAGATGAACTTGATATTAAGTACAATTTACATTTCCTTAGTTGATAATGGCAGTTTAGCTAATAATAATAATTGCTACTACCCATTACCAGGCTCCAGAAGCTATGAAGCTTGTGATGGAGGAAGGGGCGATTATTACTATTATGCAGGCTATACTGTGCGGCTGCAGCCGACTTAACAGATGCAGGCTTCATAGTGACTATAACCCCTGTAATATCCCTATTTTAATTTGACCCCCTAATATATCCTTATTTTCAAAATGAAACCCCTATTTATCCCTATTTTGGAAATTTGATCTGTTTTTCTTTTCTGTAAAAATTAATTTTTTAAAACATGATGCAAATTTTTATTTTATTCAAGATTTATTGACCTTGTTAAAGAAAATTAAAACCTACAGTTATTAAATCTGCATTTTCTGCCGAAGTAATTAATATTCCTAAAGGTAATTCTCCACATTCACTATGTGTTAATAAATATAAAAATTCTACCCATCTTGATCTGTTATACCTGATGAATCCATAAATGCTACCTTGGCAGCACTATCAATGTGCTTATGCACTCTTTGTAAAAAAGATGGACACAAGTTAAAGAAAAACATTAAAAATTACATATACATACATAATCTTTAACCCCTTATACCTTTCAGTGCTGGGTGCACCGAGCCGCAATTACATATAATAAAATAATGTAAAAAACTACTTTCTACAGAGAGTATATCAATCTTTACATCCTCCAGCTGTCATTTATGAAATGAAGTTAGCAATTTCAGATAGATTCAAAAGAGGAAAATAATTATGAAAATAAGAAGTTATTTACTATCAGTTTTAATTAAGGTTAATAATGGAATTAATTACAACATTATTTGTTTTATTAACTACATAATTAGAATATTAAATTTTACAAAACTAAATTATACTTAATTAGTAATTACAGTTCATGTTCGAAATGAGCCCCATTATTGTTGATATAACACCCTACTCTTCTTTTCATGCTGTTAAAAACATTTTGTAGCTGTTGCACAGTTATATTTGCAGTAGCGGCAGTAATTGCATCCTTCAGTTGCTCAAGTGTGTGCATGGGGGTCTGATATATAGTGTTCTTTAAATGCCCAAAAAGAAAATAATCCAGGGCTGTCGTCAAATCGGGTGACCGTGGTGGAAATGCAATGATGCGATCTTCATAAAATTGTTGTAAATATTGACGTGTTCGAAAGGCTGTATGTGCAGGTGCATTATCATGCTGAAAATATCCCTGACATAATTCATCATCGTGAAGCTGATTTATAAATCTGTTTAGAATTGTGATGTAGCGGTCAACTGTTATGGAACTTTAAAAAAAATGGGACCAATTACGGGTCTTCTTGATATGGCAATCCAAACGCCAATCTTTATCGGATGCAGTGGAGTTTGTAAAAATTCACTAGGGGCCTCTGCAGACCACATCCTGTAATTTTGTTTATTTATGTAACCGGTGAGATGGAACCAGGCTTCGTCTGAAAAGAAACTTGAATCCAGCATTTCATCGTTATTTAAATTTTGGTTAAACCAATTGCAGTACTGCACACGTTTTTCATAATCGGGACGAAGTAATTCTTGCATTACTTAAATTTTACACGTTCCATAGCTTAACCCTGCAATTACAAATTATAATAAATTTTATATGCAAAAGTTTCTAGTTTACAAAATACACACCTGTTTGTTGCGCTAACTGTCGTAATGGTTTTTTAGGACTGCGTTCGATGCGTGTCTGTATATCCTCTAATGTGTCCTGGGTTAAAAGGGTTGGTCTTCCAGAAGATTTTACTGTATCAACATTACCTGTTGTTTGGAAACGATGTATGATGCGCTTTACATGCCTGCTCAGATTATCGTAATCAAAGTCGACGTCAGGGAAACGATTAAGGAATTCATTTACACACAAATGTACTGAATATTTCCATTCACCATCATTCTCATTGCATTGGCCATTGCGGAAATACGATTCTATAATAAATTTATTGCGTTCAAGGGAATACATAACCTAAAATCTACAAACATAAGTATTACTGTTTTCAATTAATTGGAAACACTGTACTTACTGTAAACTTCGTTGAACAATGGCTAATTAGTCTTGAAAAAGACTTTTTTGTATAATAATAACAGCGTCCAAGAATAAAAAGGAAAATTAAAAAACGTAACACAGAGAACAAGCGAAAACAAACAACGGAACAAATGTATTGCGCAGTGTGGCTAATATCACACTAGAATGAAATATTGATAACTACTTGGAAGGTAATTTTTTTTGGACAAGCATAAATGATCTCATTTATGCTTGATTCCTAAAACCCCTACAATCAAAGATCATCTGCACTATGAAGCTTGCAGATGGTATAAGCACAAATCCCACATTTGTGTTACAGCTAAGGGAAATTGCAGAAACCCTTAACTAGATCTACCGGTATCGGGTGACAAAGCGGGCCGCCTGGGTGAAAGACATGTACGCTAGTCCCTACACTACTAAGGCTGAGTATTTACATGGCATTAAATTGAAATATAAATTTTATAGTGTGAGTTTAAGATCGTGTGAGCGAATGTTACGTTTAAGCCTTTCCGCCCTCCGCCACTTCCCAAAGAAAAACTTTTAATTAAAAAAATGTCAAACTTTACCAGCTTCTACAGTGTACTAAAGAATTGTGGACCCAATCGACTGCCAGTGTAATAAAGTTCAGTGCTTGTTCTGTAAAAATTTCAAAACTTCGAGTGCCTACGATGATTTGGCGTAAAGTTGGGAATTTTTGAAGTTTACCCTGCATTTTCTCAGGTGTTTTCCTATTCTGCCAGCGACATTATTATCAGTTGAGTTTGAACAAAGAAGTTGCTATTTGAATTTCGCTGAGTAAAGACGTGTCGTCGTGCTCCGTATCAAATAACAACAGTGTAAACGGAAATAAACATTGTAATAATAATTATAAAGTAAGTAGGTCAAAATATGACCTGCATACCAAGTGTATTAATGTGCAATAATTGTGTTATTTTAACATAAAATGTTTAAAATAAATAAATCTCCACTTAAAATTAAAACAAAAGAAAGTGATTCAAATAAAAATCCTTTTAAAGGAAATCAAAAAATACAAAGATCTCCTTTAAAACAGAGATCGATATCTATTACATCTCTATATAATGAAGCAGGATCACCATTAGTGACACAACAAAAAGAAATACAAAGGGAAATAACCATGCCGCAAGTTAATTTATCCTTACCGAGCACCGTAGCAGAGACCGCATTAATAGAACAACTGCGTCTTCAACTCAAACAGGCCTTGGATGAGATTAAAGCACTTAAAGACCAAGTTGCATTGTTGCAAGGTGAGAAAAAACGTTATAGTCCGACCAATTCCGATGAGGAAGAAGAATTAGTTTCCCGGGAAACAGAATAGCTGCTTCCAAAAAATAAGAACAAGAAAAGGAAAGCAGCTGAGTCACCGGAGAAGAACCTTAGCTCCACCCAGAGTAAGCCAACGCTGGCTAAAGAACAAAAACCTCCTCCAGTTGTGGTAAGTAATTTAGAAAATTATATGGAGCTCAAACAGAAACTTCAGACAAGTAATCTGAAGTTTAATGCAACCCTAATGAATAATAATCAACTAAAAATCAATGTTGACACAGCAACAGATTATAGAGGGTTAACTCAATATCTAAATAATTCTGATCAGGAATGGCATTCTTACGAAAACAAGCAGGAGAGACCGATCAGAGTTATGGTTAGGCACCTGCACCCTACTTGCGATTTAAAAGAAATCGTTAATGAACTGCAGCAGAACGGTTTCAAAATAAAAAATGCAGAAAATAAATTAAAGAAAACGAAAGATGGCTATATCAAGCTCCCTCTCTTCGTGCTAACTTTCGATAAAACAGAGGATATCAAGAAGATCTTCGAAATTCAGCATTTGTGCCACATGAAAGTTAAAATTGAGGCACTAAGAACTAGTAAATTAATACCACAGTGCAAAAGATGCCAGAGATATGGGCACACGCAAAAATACTGCCAACGAACCCCCACCTGCGTTAAATGTGCAGGGAATCATCTAACAGCAGAATGTACCAAGACTGGGAATGGTCCAGCCAAGTGTTCTAACTGCTCTGAGGCACATCCCGCCAACTATAGAGGGTGTGTAATCGCCAAAGAGTTGCAAAAGCGGAGAGATAACGTTACTAAAACTAGAAAACCAACTCCTATAGCAAGGACATTCGCGCCTGCTAAATTGAAGGAAGGTGTCTCATATGCACAAGCAAGTAAGTCGAAACAGGAAGAACCTAACTCTACCAATCCTAAAACCGAACCATCTATGATGCAAATGATGCAGAATATGATGAAGATGCTGGACAGAGTCAATGTGAGACTCGACAGGTTAGAAGCCAGGAGTACTGGTGCTATTCCCAAAAAGAAGTAATCCATGGACCAACAAGACTTAAGAATAGCTACATGGAATGCCAATGGCATCCTAAAGAGAAAACAGGAACTTGAAGTCTTCCTTCATACCCAGTACATAGATGTGTGCCTGATTTCAGAAACGCATTTGACTGCTCAATCCTACCTAAAAATAAGAGGATATAGATTATACCACACTATTCACCCCGACAATCAAGCTAAAGGCAGTAGTGCTGTATTAGTCAAAGAATCAATTAACCACTACGAAGAATGTCATCTACAAAGGATAGAATTCCAGCTTACTATGGTATGTATTAAGTCCACGAAACAAAATTTAAAAATAGGTGCAATTTACTGTCCTCCAAGGCACAATTTAAAAAATGCTGACTATAAAACGATCCTACAACATCTTGGCGAACGTTTCATTTTGGGTGGTGATTACAACGCCAAACATGTGGAATGGGGATCGAGATTAACCACAACAAAAGGCAGTGAACTGAGAAAAGCCACGAGGAAACTTGGATGCAACCTCCACTCCTCAGGTAAGCCCACGTACTGGCCTACAGATCCCAACAAAATCCCTGATTTGCTAGATTTCTTTATTACCAAGAAGGTTTCACCCAATTTCATAGATGTTGAAGAAAATCTGGACTTAGATTCCGACCATTCAGCAGTTATATTAACACTGAGTGAAAGGATAATTAAAAAAGAAGCCCGCCCCACGCTCGTAAATAAAACTACTGACTGGGAGAGGTTCAGAATCGACCTTCAAGAAAATATTCACCTTAACATTAGTTTGAAAACAATTCAGGAACTGGAACAAGAAGCTGAAAATTTTGTTAAAATAATTCAGACAGCTGCTTTTAACAATACCAAGGAAATTACCCATATATCTAAAGGGGTTAATTATCCCATCGAAATCAGAATACTGGTAACAGAAAAAAGAAAAGCTAGAAGAAGATGGCAGCAGTCAAGAGATCCGTCGGACAAAACCATCTTGAATAACAAATCACAAAAACTCAAGAGAGAAATTCAAAAACTCAAAGAAGATTCAATCAGCTCCTATCTACAAAATTTAACTGCGGACGAGGAAACAGAGTACTCTCTATGGAAAGCAACCAATAAGATCAAGAGGTCTGTAACATCAATTCCCCCTATAAGGAAGGATGCTGGGCCTTGGGCAAGAGATAATAAGCAAAAAGCAGAATTATTTGCTGATCATTTAACTGAAATCTTCAAACCCAATGAATTTAAAGCTAACACTGCCTTGGAAGAGGTTAATAATCTACTGTACGAAGAAATCCCTCCTGTTACTCCGAAGGAAGTAGCTAATGAGATTAAGACTAATCTAAACGCTAGAAAAGCACCAGGATTTGATCTCATCACTGGCCAAGTTATGAAACAACTGCCTAGAAGAGGTATTGTGATGCTTACGTACCTCTTCAACGCATCATTCCGACTAAAGCACGTGCCTACAATTTGGAAAGTTGCAGAAGTGATTATGCTGCCTAAACCGGGTAAGCGACCCAACGATGTGAAGTCTTACAGGCCTATTTCTCTGCTTCCTATTATTTCAAAGCTCTTCGAAAAATTACTTCTTAAAAGACTGAGACCTTTAATAGAGAACAATAGGCTGATTCCAGATTACCAGTTTGGCTTCAGACAGAAACATTCCACCATAGATCAAGTGCATCGAATTTCAGATGTCATCGAAAAAGCTCTCGAAGAAAAGCAAGTCTGCTCAGCAGTCTTCCTTGATGTGGCCCAGGCTTTTGATAAAGTCTGGCATGAAGGGCTTATTCACAAACTGAACAAAATGCTTCCAAAACAATTTGTGGAAGTTCTCTCCTCGTACATATCGGATAGAAACTTCAGAATTAAACAAGAAGATGAATACTCGGAACTAAAAAAAATTAACGCAGGTGTACCTCAAGGTAGTGTCCTAGGGCCTATCCTCTACCTGCTATACACCAGTGATATTCCGCATTTGGGCGATGTTAAAATTGCAACTTTTGCCGATGATACGGCACTACTCGCAATAGGTCAGGAACAGGATGTGTCCACCAGTAAACTACAAACAGCTAGTGATACAGTACTAGAGTGGACAAAACAATGGAAGATCAAGCTGAACGACCTCAAATCTATCCATGTAATCTTTACGAACAAAAGACTAGTTGATATACAGCCACTAGATATAAATGGAACTTTAGTACCATACTCGAACAATGCCAAGTACCTTGGCATGACGCTAGACGCTAAGCTCCGATGGAAAGAGCATGTAAAGAAGAAAAGAACTGAACTTGGTCTAAAATATAAACAATATTATTGGCTCCTTGGAAAAAATTCAAAGTTGGCACTAAATAACAAAATCCTAATCTATAACCAGATCTTGAAGCCGATATGGTTATATGGTATACAGCTCTGGGGTTGTACCAAAGCTAGTAACATTAAGCCCATTCAGTCCTTCCAAAACAAGGCTCTGCGTAATATGGTCAAGGCTCCATGGTACGTCCGTAATAGTGACCTTCATCGGGACCTTGGCATTCCAACTGTTCAAGACGACATTAAAAGGTTTGCTAGCAGGCATGAAGCCAGGCTACATAATCATATCAATGCAGAAGCTCTTCAGCTGCTGGACAATCAAGATCTCGTCCGAAGATTGAAGAGGACAAAACCATTTGAGCTTGTGTAGTGTTTTGGGTAAAAGCAAAGCATTGTGCGCGAGTGAGAATGTTTAGTATAGTTTCAACCAGAACAAACTACAGAACATTAATGGATGAACTCTAGCTTATAAGTATTTAGTTTAAGATTTATTAGATAAAAATTAATGGTTGATCAGCTTTGATCAGTTTTAATGCAAAGCACCACACAGGTGTGTAAAGGAAAAAAAAAAAAAAAAAAAAAGTTGAGTTTGAACCTCTTGCATATTCAAAAAATTTTGAAAAATGTTATTAATTAATAAAAACAATGTTTATGCAAAAAGTCGGATTGAGATATAGTGTGCACATCGGGTAACGCTGATAAAAAAATTAATTAAAAATTATTTTTCAAAATTTTTTGAATTTGGAAAAAAAATATTCAAGCTCAACCAATAATAATGTCGCTGACAGAAGACGAAAAACTCCCAACAAAATGCAAGGTAAATTTCAAAAATTCATAACTTTATGCCAAATCAACATAGGCACTCGAAGTTTTGAAAAATCTACAGAAAAAGGACTGAACTTTATTGCCCTGGCGGACGATTGGGTTCATTTCTTTGGTACAAGGTACAAACTGTTAAAGTTTGACAGTTTTTTAATTAAAAACTTTTCTGTGGAGTGTCGCGCAGGGCAGAAAGGTTTATATGTAACATTCACGCACACGCCCTTAAACTAAACAGTTTAAACTTTTCAGTACGCAAAATTTCATCCATTTTTGTTCAAAATTCGCTGAGTTATAATGGTTTGAAATTTTGGTATTTTTGGAACGTTTACAACTGGTGCGTTTTTTTTCTGGAGAGTATTTAACACACTAGTATTTCTTGACATTTTTTCTGTTAAATTAATTAATTGTAAATATCGCTGAACAGAGTTAAGTCGAATATGCTCGGGTCAATACTCGGATGGGTAAACCATGAGCTCAATGTACTTGCCTACATGGCTTCACTGCCTCGTCTCACATACACACATATCCACACTGTGTGTCAGTACGCTCGGCACCTTAACATTAAAATGTATAAGAGGTTAAAGATTATATATAGGTGATGCGGAAAGCGAAAAGGGACCTAAAGTCGGATTCGTGAATTTTCAGGAGAAGCAAAATAAGAGGTTGGGATCAACAAATGGTGTTTTTTATTTTTTATGAATTGTGATACGATGATATCTCTTTTACCAACCCAAATTATAAAAAAAAAATATTTTCCTACCGGAAATAGGATAAAAACCTAATTTAATGGGAAAAGATCGATTTTGAAAAATTTGTGCGCGTTTTCCCACAAAAAGCACTTTTTGAAATAAAAATTCCAAAACGCTGTAAAATCCGCAATTATTTAGATATCCGCGCCATTTTTTTTGTAAAGTTTTTCTTTTTTATCGTACTTTTCGAAAATGTCAATAGCTCAAAATTGAATTTTCCGACTTTAGGTCCCTTTTCGCTTTCCGCATCACATATATAAATTGCAAAAAGTGAGCAATTTGTAATCTTCATGGTAGGTGTGGAATTATGTAAGATTTATTTATCAGGCAGCAGATTAAGTGGTTACTGTGATGACTTCCCTCATTTTCACTTCTGACGGTGTGCACATTTCTGATTTACCCTCCGAACTCATTTTTTTACTCACCTTGAATATTATCTCTCATGAAATTCACGATAATTGTTTGATATTAGTCATAGAATATCGATTAACTGGATAACATTGCTTCGATAGTTACTATGGTAATCAGATCGATAAACAGTAAGTTATGGTTCATAACTTACGCTATGTAGTTACCTGCACCATTACTTGCACAAAGGCAGTTGAATAATAAATATATAACTCGAAAAGAGTAGATAAATAATAATAACGTCATTACTGCCCTCAAAACAGGACATTAATGAAACATTTTCAGGCAACAAAATACATAAGTGCTTTCTCTATATATTCACATAAAATGAAAAGCTTCTGAAATATTTTGTACAAAGTTGGGTATAGTTATGTGGAAAGGAATCAACCTACAAAATAAATTAGTTACTTACACTATCATTATGTGTTAAAGTACTATTTGAATCAAGCCACATACAGGGTGAGGATTTTAAAGTGTTACACTGCAATATCTCTAAAACGACTTGGACTATCTGAATGCAATTCAGGACAGGTAATTTGTAGGATGGGGGGCACATTTTGATGTAGCTTTAAAATCTTCAGTCCCTCCCTTTTTTGAGGAGTGGGGAGTAACTTAGGAATTTTGATTAGGATGATACATTTTTCTTTTCGAAATTCCAATTTACATAAAAAACTACATATGTATACACCAATTTACTAAATTTGCTTCACTGGTTATATAATTTTTTAATTACTAGGTTAGAAATAAAAAATAATTTACCATTTCATTTTAATTTATTTACCTTCTATCATAGTTCAGAAAGTGTTTGAAATAACCTTCCTTCAACTTCTACACACTTTTCTATCTTTTTACCTTTAAGCTTAATAGCTTTTTACGTAGATTCAAATCTCAAAAAGAAAGATGTATCATTCCATTTAAAATAACGAAGTAACCCCTTAAAAAGTGGGAGGTGGTAACGATTTAAAAGCTATATTCAAATGTGTTCCCTTTCCTACTAATCACATATCCTAATTGCATTAATCCTATTGCATTAAGATAGTTAAGGTCGTTTTTGAGATATCGCTGTATAACACTATTCTCACCTGCATTGAAGATTCAATTTCTTGGCTATAGGACTTTGTGACTTGGTTCTTTCTGCACCATTATGTCCAGTTGAAAATTGTAATGTAATATTTATTTATATTTCAGACCAATCTAAGTATTAGCGCTCAAACTCAAGTACAAATCCACATAGTAAGACTTCTATGGACTGTATTATTACTGGCAGGAACATATATGGGAATTAGATCTGTATATTTAATTTTCATTCTTCTTGTTTTTCATGTATTTATTATGGGTTTAATACAAGTTTTATCATGGCAACATTCAGGTAAAAGTATTATCTGTTCACAGTATTTTTTATACTACAGCTAGTTATGGAAATTTACCTAATCTAACTGTACATGTACTATAGTAGTACAGCTTACATTTGTGTAATATATGTACGAGGTAAGCACCATAAATTCTCGGCCCAGAAGAGGTGGCCTTCTTTTACAGGTGCCAACATGTCAAACTCGGTTGCGCCACACTTGAACATGTAAGAGGCCTACACTATATATATTACAGCTACAAGTGTAATAGATTTTAGTAGCCACTCAAGCATCGTGACGAGTGCATGAAAAATGAGCGCACCGGTCGGCCAATTCAAGCGGTAACGCCTCAAAAAGTTGTAATCATCGAAGAAATTCTATTTGAAGATTGCCATTTGAAAGTTAAGGAGTTAGCAGTGATGTCTGACATTTCTGAAACAAGTGTTCGCCGAATTCTTCATGACCATTTGGGTATGAATAAAATTAGTGCAAGATAGGTGCCGCGCCTTCTTTCTACTGTTCAGCGTCAACGTTGCGTCGAATGTGCGCGCTCGTTTTTGTAAACTTGTGTGGATACGACCCAAAGCCGATTTTGGAGTTCATTGTCACTGGAGATGAAACAATAAAAAGAAATTTCTACAAGTCAAACTAGTTCAAAATTTATATTATGAATTTTCACATAATGATCATTCGAAGAAAAATAATCAGTTACTGGTATAAACCTGATAAAAATATTGTAGTACAAAGTCATTTTTAGAAGAAAATGCACTACGTTCTAAAGTAACCTCTTTCAACTTAACTTTTAAAACACTTTTTAACTAATCCAATAAGACCGAATTAAACAAATTTGTTTTCAAATTTTCCTTGCTGGAAATGCACTTAACTACTTTGAACTATCGATTGAACTATTGAAACACTCTGTTAATGATCGGACCTAGCAAACTGCTCTTAAAAAGCACCTTAAACTTTTAAATTCAATAGTTTTTCTTTAAGATAAATAACCACCTTTAAACTAAAAAATTAATTATTTATGATGTGGATGCCTGTAATAGAAACATTGAATTTAAGTACGCTGATTTCATAGCGGGTCAATCCATGTCAAATGAACCAGATGTGGTTGCTTCATTTTTTTCAAAAAAATTAATACTTTGCTAAAATGTTACTTTATGTCTAGAGAATACAAAACAGCAATTATTTTATTTTTTATCCCTTTTAGTTTTTTTTTGCAGCCATTTCTGTGACGCAGTGTATGCTGTTTTTGCGAGAAAACATGTTTTGTGGTAAACTGTATAACTTCTTTATTTGAAAAGCTATCAAGTTGAAACAAAGACTATGTTGTTACACACAAAAAGGACTCTATTCTACATTATAACACTTTTAGCTAAGTGTGTTAGTAGTAGGAGATATTGTCATTCAAACATTACAAAAAAAATTAATAAATTCCTAACTTTGGTTGTGAAATGTCATGTGAAGAAATTAAGTAGCACCTTTAATTTTTTTTGTACATAAAGTCTACTGGTACCTAAACTTGTAGCTATAAAATTAAGTCTGAGAACTAACTCAATAACATAATTTTATATAAATTTCCAAAAACTGCATTACTGCAAAAAAACCCGATCTTTGAGTTTGAATATCTCAAAATGGACACATACCAAAAATTTTAAATTCTCACATAGTAACCTACTGGTTAATAGTAACAAGTGTTTAAAATCTGATCACTGAGACTTACCTAGTTTAGAAGTTACACGCCTTTAAAGCATCACTAAAATCACGTCAGTTGGTAGGTGCTTTCCGCCAACCACCAACTAACGTGATTTCAGCGATACTTTAAAGGCGTGTAACTTCTAAACTAGGTAAGTCTCAGTGATCAGATTTTAAACACTTGTTAGTATTAACCAGTAGGATACTATGTGAGAATTTAAAATTTTTGGTATGTGTCCCTTTTGAGATATTCAAACTCAAACATCGGGTTTTTTTGCAGTAATGCAGTTTTTGGAAATTTATATAAAATTATGGAGTTAGTTCTCAGACTTAATTTTATAGCTACAAGTTTAAGTACCAGTAGACTTTATGTACAAAAAGTTATAGAGTTTACCACAAAACATGTTTTCTCGCAAAAACAGCATACACTGCATCACAGAAATGGCTGCAAAAAAAAACTAAAAGGGATAAAAATAAAATAATTGCTGTTTTGTATTTTCTAGACATAAGATAACATTTTAGCGAAGTATTAATTTTTTTGAACTAAAAACTAACTATGAAGCAAAAAATTATTTCTCGATTGGCTCATTTCGTATGGATTGACCCTAGCAAAAGAAAGCTGCTTTTATGAAAGGTTTTTTTCTCACCGCGTAGTTGCGCTTTCTGTTGGTGAATTTCCAAAGTAGGATACATATCCCAAATCAGCTTGTTATATTATATATGGATAATAATTAACTTAAATGTTAAAATGTACAAATAATCGCTTACGCAGACGATGTGGCAATTATAAGCAGAACAAAAGAAGGAATGATAGAAGCTGCTACAAGAATAGAAGAAGAAACAAAAAAAAATTGGTTTGGAAATTAACGAGAAGAAAACAAAATATTTAAAATATAGCGACAGTAACAATGATGAATTTATAAATATAGGAAAGTACAAAATAGAAAAGGTACAGAAATTTAAATATTTAGGCTCAATAATATACAACAAAAAGAATAAGAGAAATGAGAAAACAAAACAAAGAATACAGGAAGGATATAGAACTTATTATGCAAATAAAAAACACATCGACCACAAATACTTAAGCATAAAGGCAAAGCTACAACTTTATAAAACCCTAATAAGACCAGTAGTAGTATATGTGACAGAGACATGGACAATGACAAAAAAAGAAGAAGAAGATTTAAGAATTTTTGAGAGCAAAATAATAAGACGTATCTTAGGACCAATTCAGATAGGAGAAAATGAATTTAGAACACGAATGAATTTCGAGATAAGAGAAAAAATGCAGGGAGAATATATTGTCAACGAATAAAATGGTTAGGTCACGTAATGAGAGCAGATAAGACAAAAACAATAAGAATAGTAACAGAATGGACACCAACAGAAAATAGAAGGCGAGGCAGACCGAAGATTAGATGGATTGATGATGTAGTGGAGGATTTAAGAAAGTTAGAAATAGAAAATTGGAAAGTCAAATGTCATGACAGAAAAGAATGGTCAAAAATCGCAGAAGAGGCCAAGACCAGCAGAAAACTAATAGAATAAAAGAACAAGATAAATGGGTGCTAATCCATCCCAAATACCGGATTATGAAAGCTTGAAAGCAGACATAACTACTTGCGGTTAAAGTGCCTTGATATATATATATATATATATATATATATATATATATATATATATATATATATATATATATATATATATATATATATATATATATATATATATATATATATATATATATATATATATATATATATATATATATATATATATATATATATATATATATATATATATATATATATATATATATATATATATATATATATATATATATATATATATATATATATATATATATATATATATATATATATATATATATATATATATATATATATATATATATATATATATATATATAATATATATATATATATATATATATATATATATATATATATATATATATATATATATATATATATATATATATATATATATATATATATATATATATATATATATATATATATATATATATATATATATATATATATATATATAATATCATGAACCGTAGTTAATGAGGACCACCCTTATAAATGGTCACAGCTTAGCAAATTTTTTTGTCATCACTTGTTTACTTGTTCTAGTTATGTATCTCGCAAATATACACAGATTTCTTTGAATTTAAAAAAGTTTTATTTGCTGTGTATAATAATACCAAGTGAGGCTACACTATACTACTGACGACGTGAGGACCATATTATTAGATACGATTTAATCGGCAAAGTGAGCCCCAATATCAAATTATACACAGGTTTTAAGTATAACATGAGGACCGGCGCTGTTGCCATCATTTGCTTTCAATATCATCAGCAAAAATGCATGCTATTCTATTATTGGAATTTGTTAGTTGGTCGGTCGTCAGTATAAAACTAATTTGGTGTGGCGGAGACGGGTATGCTTCAATAGCCATTTTAATAAACCCGTTTTTGAAAATATCTCGAGAACGGTTGGTTCTACGAAAAAAATATAACAGACTTTTTTGTAAAAAAATAAATTATCTATCTTTTTTATTAAAACAATTTTTTAATTGCTTGCAAATTAATGTTTTAAGAGTTATTACACAGCAAAGTTTTCACTTTTTAGTTTTGCTAAATAATTCGCAAACGGCTAACATCTCACTGAAACAGGAAAACATTACAGTGTAATAACTCTTAAAATATTAATTTAACAAAAAAATTGTTTAAATAAAATAGATAGATAATTAATTTTTCTATAAAAAATGTCTGTTCTGTTTTCTTCGTAAGACTATTTCTCCAGACTATTTGGACTATTTACTGGCTCCCTAACTTAACTATTTCCTGTTGGCTGTTCCATTGCCTTCTAGAATGTTTAAACGAATGCTTGACCGCTTAGATCAATTAAATTTAGACGAAAAATTAGATTTAACTATCAAGATTCTTGTGTTTCTCATCATTTTAATGGTAATTGTGCTAGTAATATTAACAGCCTGCTATTACTGGGGCAGATTAGTGAATTGATAGCTAAGTACCACATACTTTACTTTAAAATGTAAATGTATTACTCCTAATAATTAATTATTATTAACAGTTAGATTAGTTTCACTAATAATTATAGAGGTAAATCTGTATAATATGTTAATTATTCTGAAAATGCTTGTAAAATCAGTAAATATTGTCGCCTAATTTAAAATGCTGAGTTTGTTCCATCTCGTTTTTTAATTAAATTTAAAAATTTGTCTGTAATTTCCTTACGGTACGTGTTAAAAAGAATATATGTATTTATCTTCCTACCTAAACCGATCTTGGCTTGTAGCAAAGAAAAGTGGTTATTCTATATTTAGGGTATTTATTAGGCCAAAAAGAATGCATATAAAATCCATATTTAAGTGTAAAAAGATATAAGAAGGGGGATTATTATCGCTCTTGGTATTTTTAATATTTAACTCTAGTTATTTTTTAAATGCTTTTTAAATGCACATACAGTTCATTAGAACTGTATGTGAATCTGCGATTTAAATTTAACCAACCAATAATTATTGTGAATGACTTTTCAGCATTAACTGTGCCGTCTATGAACTCAAATCTTACTAATCCTCCAGCTGACATAGAGCTCTAAATCATTACGCCTTGAGGAAACTTAACATTAGGTTTCAAGCAGTATTTATGGAATGCTTCGTGTTTAGCTCTGATTACTCTTTTGCGAGAGTAAAACTAGAACTGCCTAATGTTAAGTTTCCTCAAGACATAATGATTTGAGGCTGTATGTTAGCTAGAGGATTAAGAAGATTTTAGTTCATAAACAGCATAGTTAATGCTGACAAGTATCTGCAAAACGACAAGTAGCATGGGCTAAAACTAAGTTGTCCTGGACAGAAATGCTGGACTAAGGTCATATTCATCAACTAGTTAAAGTGTGGTGTATCCGTCAGTTACTCTCGCAAAAGATTGATCAGAGCTAAACACGAAGCATTCCATAAAGACTGCTTGAAACGTACCGTTAAGTCTCCTTAAGGCGTAATGATTTAGTACCAAGAACTTATAAATAAAGGAAATTATGATTTCAAAAAAGGCGAAACACCTTGTACGTATTGGGTTGGATTCAAAAATTCAGTAGTGCAGGTACTCTTCTAAAATTAACTTGCCAATACGAATTTTTCAGCCGACTGCTATCAAGAATATCGATAATATCGCCTGATGGATTTTGCCGAAGAGATGCTAAGATAAAGGATGACTGTACCACGATGGCGTCCGGTTCTAAACGAATTTTTCTTAGCTACTTCATGGCAATAGGGGACCATAAAAAGTTACGCCAGAAAGTTCCTTGAGCAAATTTACTGGTGCAAATTGCTGATCCGTGTATGACATATTTCCTTTCTTCGATAACAGAAAGAAGGCGAAGTACGAAAAAAAATTCGAACACTTTTGGTAGGGATTTAAATAAGCTTTATCTTACCTAACCTCCTTTATCTCGATAACCCTAATAGTTTCCGAGAAAAACGACAAAACCGGTAGGGGGCGTAGTTTATCCTCATTATTTCTTCGACCTCACCACCTACAGGTATTGACTTTTAAGGTTTAATAATAATAATAATAATAATAATTACTACAACCCATAACCTTAACCAAGGCCCCAGAAGCTATAAGCTTGTGCGGGAGGGAGGGGGCGATTATTATTATTATGTAGGCCCAATGTGCGGCTGCAGCCGACTTATAGATGGAACAGCGCAAATCCCACATTTGTGTTACAGCTAAGGGAAACTGCAGAAAACCTTAACCAGATCTGCCAGCGCCGGGAGTCGAACCCGGGCCGCTTGGATGAAAGTCCGGCACGCCAGACATTACACTACCAAGGCTGTTAATAACCCACAAGGAAGCCGTATGCAAAAATCCATGGACTTACCTCAACTTTCCGCTATTTTTTCTAAATTGATTAGACTAATTATAGCAGTCCTTTGCTATAAGCTTTGTATGCAACTCGTACCTTAATCTATTATCTGAGAAATCGCCAACACAAAGTTTGAAAAAGTGGCAGTATCGATTGACTTTATGGTAAGGTCATTTCAACCGAGGATATTTTATTTAACTACAATAGAATTGGTATAGGCACAAGTGAAACATGTAGTTGCTAATAATACAACATATACATACACTTGCTGATCTGAAAGAGCTTCTATCAAGGAATTTCTACCGTCACAAATATCATAAATTTAGGATCGAAAAGTTCCAGCAAAGTATTGATATAAGGGATGCTCTGTTAATAGTTAGTAACAGGCCATGGAAGCTCAATTGGCTAGAAACAATTGCAACAATTGAATGTCGCATTAGTTGACATTTGTTACCCACAATTGTCAAACGTTCCGATTTCCTTGTGAAACGTAGTTAATTTTGTAAGATAAGTAGTTGTGCATTTTTAATTCAGTTAAGATGAGCATTCCGCGAACTGCCCTTAGAGCTATGATTTTCTACGACTATAAAAGACAGTTAGGATACCAGCAAAGCCATGAAATGATTTGATAGCAGCTTTTGGCGATGCTGCCCCTCCATTATCCGCTGTTAGTCATTGGTTCCGAGAATTTCGACGAGGGCGAGAACTGCTAGAAGACGAAGCAAGACCTGCAGGAGCTGCCTGTTCAGAAAATGTTGATCGTGTGGCAAGCTTGATTCATTCCAATCGAAATATTACTTATAGGGAGATTCAGGAGGAAGTGAAGATTGGATCCTCGGCGGTGAATACCATTTGGCATAAACATCTTGGTGTAAGAAAGCTAGCAAGCCGTTGGATACCGCATTTGCTTTCAGAAAGTCAAAAATAGGCTCGAATAGACTGGTGTAAATTTATGTTGCAAAAATTTGACGGAGTAGCTTCCAGGCAAGTGGCATACATTGTAACTAGTGACGAATCTTGGGTATACAGTTACGACCCTGAAACTAAACAGCAGTCTAGTGTTTGGGTATTCGAAGATGAAGACTTGCCCACAAAAGTAATTCGTGGCAGAAGCTTCAATAAGAAAATGATTGCTGTTTTTTCCGCCGATGTGGTCCTGTTGCTGTTATTCCACTTGAAGATCGCAGAACTGTTAATTCTGAATGGTACTGCGAAGTGGCTTTACCACAGATGTTTGCAAAATTACAGGCAGCTCGCCAAAGGACCGGTTTGCGTAACATCTTAGTCCATCATGACAATGCATCCTCCCACACTGCTGCCAGAACATTGGATTTTTTGAAAGATACGGAAGTTCAATTGGTAACTCATCCTCCGTATAGCCCAGATCTGGCGCCGTGCGACTTTTTTTTGTTTCCAACTGTTAAAAAAATGATACGAAGTAAAAGATTTCCCAACGCAGATGCAGCAGTTACAAAATTTCAAAGAATTTTTGAGGACCTTTCAGAAAATGAATTTTTCGAATGTTTAAAAAGTGGTCTCAAAGAATGCACAAGTGTATTAGTCTGAATGGAGATTATTTTGAAAAACAATAAAGATTTTTTGTTAAAAAATGCAACGTTCTTTTTATAAATAACAATTTTCAGCGCAACCCTCGTATTGTACCAATATAAAATACTTTTTAATTTTTTGAGTGATAGTGTTGCATTATGTCATCAGTCATATTTATAAATTGTTCACCACATAATAATAAAATAATAAAAAAGTACCTACTAAATAAACTATATTTAAAAATATATATGTATAAATATATATAAAATTTTGTATTTCTTAATTTTCTCATTGAATTCATAATCAGCAACCCCAAAAATCCCCCAACATGAATTTCGCTCAAGTTGATGGAAAACTTCCCGAGTTATTAAATTGTGAGTGTAAAATGGGGGTTTCAACCCCCCGAGGGGGCGTGTCCCCATTTTAAACAGATTACATTTTATATTGGTCCAGTACTGAAGGCATTATAAAAGATTTCAAGTCGCTATCTTTAGATAGTAAAAAATAAGAACTTAATGCAAAAATTTACTCTACTATAAAGTTGGGAACGACCTCATCATACATCATCACATAGTGAATAATAAATATAATTGATATTCTAAATCTGTTCTAATAAATTATTCTTATTGTTAGTTTTATTAAATATTAATTTAAAAAGACATTTTGATTGTAATATTTGGTACTTATAGTTATCAATTTTTATAAGCCTGCCTTGAGAAGTAAGAATTAAATTCATTGCGAGCTTTTATAATACAATGAAAGTTGAAAACATTTAGTAGTTGTGTAGGAAAGCCCTCATCTGATCGTCACCCGGTGACCAGTTTGAGGTTACAACTTATAACAGAATTCCACTTGGAAGTAACAAATCAGCAACGGTCCAAGAAAAAAATAGTGTATGCAACTCGAACATCATCATTCATTTGTTGCATAATATACTATTTTGGGTTACCTACCGTTATTTATTTGTTCATAATACAGCCTTGGTAGTGTAATGCCTGGCGTGCCGGACTTTCACCCAAGCGGCCCGGGTTCGACTCCCGGCGCTGGCAGATCTGGTTAATGTTTTCTGCAGTTTTCCTTAGCTGTAACAAATGTGGGATTTGCGCTGTTCCATCTATAAGTCGGCTGCAGCCGCACATTGGGCCTACATAATAATAATCGCCCCCTCCCTTCCGCACAAGCTTATAGCTTCTGGGGCCTTGATTTAGGTTATGGGTTGTACTAATTATTATTATTATTATTATAATGACTACTATTTCAATTTAAAGATTAAATCGGTAATGAAATTTTTTTTCAATGAATTTAATAAATGACTTATTTAATTATTGGGTGTATTAAATGCAGAAAAATAGTCTGCAGAGTATGTTGCGTCTAACTTTTCTTTCTAAAAGCAATAATACAAACAAACTTGCCAGCCTCGGTGGATTAGTGGTTTGCATGTTTGCTTCATAATCCAAGGATCGCAGGTTCGATCCCCGGCTGAGCTGGTAATTTTTAATAGCGGAGAAAAATTAAAAACATGCCCCCTTCTCGGATAGGAAGTAAAACTGTAGGTCCCGTGTCAATGCGATGTTTGGCACGTTAAAAATCCCTACTTGGGGTGGAATTCCCCCATATTCGGCTAAATTCTAGTAGGGTCGGCCAAATTATCATAGCAATCGGTGCCATAAGGTACGAAGGATGCTCCGCCATCCTGATTCCTCGCCCAAAAACAAACAAAAACAAAATTTCATTTGTTTATTTGTTCATGACAATTGCTATTTCCATTTAAAGATTTGCATAGAATCTAAAATTTTGGACATTTCTTTAATGTTTGTTTTCTTCTTTATAAAACAAAATTGACAAATTTACTTCTCGAAAAACGTCAAAAAGATTTGTGTCATTTCATATAACTTTTTTTCTTCCTTAAATTGAATTTTCATCTTTGTGTTGCGTTTATTCGTCTTTATTTGATGAATTATAGTTTTAAGAATGCTCTTTTATTATTTTTTGCACGTACGATATATAAGGCTCTACTTTAGTCTCCCAAAAGAGGGAGTAAAGTAGCACTTTTACTCCCTGAGGGAGTAAAGTGTTTCCTTGACAACAACAACAAGTAAACAACAAAAAAAAAAGTAATCGCGGTACATGTTAGGATTTATTATCCGGAAACTATGTGATTTTGGCAATTGTGCGAATGACATGTAACTAAATTTTCGAAATTTTGAATTTTTGCGATTAAGTCCTTTAGGACGTGCAAAAAATAGCGTATATACTACTGGACTAAAGTGTTTTCTAAGTGTTAATTAATAATTTAAAAAAATGCATTTTAGTCCCTGGATATATAATACACATTATGTCCGCTCGGGCGATTATGACCTATTTTGCGGACTGTTTCTAGAGCGTAAATCGCTAAATTGGAGCACCCCCTTTTACTACTTTTGTTTACGACGTCTCCATAGTAATAAGAATAATTATAGACCATAGCACCTACCTACTTGAAGTTTAGGACTTTTAAAAATATTTTTATTTTAAATTAAACTTAATTTAAACTTAGACCGCACATTTAACGTACGCATTTCGGGCTTAATTAGTGTTTTAGAGCCCTTTATCATCTTAGCGCCTTCGGTTTTCGCTTCAGGTGACTGCACGGGCTCTAAGACACTCAATTAAGCCCTTAATATACTATTAAAGACTAGAAAAAGCCTAATCTTGATTAGGCGAAATGTCATTCGAAAAAAAAAATTTATTCTTAATTAATACAAAAAAATAAAAAGGCTGCAAGTCCTCGAAGATTTATTAATCTCTTTTACAATGTATTTTAGTTTTATTGCCTAATTACAAATAATCAGACGTTATGAAATTAAATCTAAATATTTCCCTATCGTTTTAAATTTTGTAACAGCACAATAATACAACTTTTCTAAACCGATTTCCGCTCGTAAGAAATAAAATCGGCTATTTAGGGTATTTCCGTTCTCTTCTGTAATAGAATTAAAATCAATAGTGTATAACTTTCATTTTCACCGTTGCCACTTGTTCGGATCTCACTTTGCGCATCATTCATACAAGCTTCACACAAGAAATTATACGTCTGAAAAATATACATCTGGCGCAGCGACTCCAGGCGTCAACTCCTTGAACTAATCTGTATAATTCTAACCATTTTGGCAACATCTGAGGTCCAGCCCATTTTTTCAGTATCGCCAACTTATAGCTTCGAAAAGCTCTAGACGAAATATTATCGAATTTCAAAGTGAGGTCCGTATACTTGTCCTCACTTTGTTTGCGGACCTCACTCGAAACGTGAACTTTGTTCATACGGACCTCACTTTATACACTAGCGGTAAATATATATATATATATATATATATATATATATATATATATATATATATATATATATATATATATATATATATATATATATATATATATATATATATATATATATATATATATATATATATATATATATATATATATATATATATATATATATATATATATATATATATATATATATATATATATATATATATATATATATATATATATATATATATATATATATATATATATATATATATATATATATATATATATATATATATATATATATATATATATATATATATATATATATATATATATATATATATATATATATATATATATATATATATATATATATATATATATATATATATATATATATATATATATATATATATATATATATATATATATATATATATATATATATATATATATATATATATATATAATAATTAACTAATATTACACAACTCCCATTTTTACCTTCACAATTATAATATAAATTGTTAAACGCTAGTTAAATTCAACTATCTACTCTACTTCAGCTATAAATTCGATACACTACATTATACAGTGTGTCCCCGGATGGAGGTGACAAGAGGATTTTTATTTATTTTATTTATTATAAAAGAGGATTAGGAATTTTTATTATTGATTTTACGACAAAAAGTCACTCTTTATAAAAAGTTCTGCTTGTGGAATAAATAAGTTTACCATCAGAAAAACTAAGATTAAATGTACAGAATATCCATAAATTAAGATAACATGAAAAGAGAAGTACCACTTATTGCATTTTCTTGGTTTAAATACAAAATTTCAATCAATTAAGACAGTCAACCAAAATTATTCAAGGCCACCTCCAACATATCTCCATCCTTTTAATAAATTCACCATAGACTTTACGTATGGTTTGTGGTCCATTTAAATTAATTTCATTCATTGCATCCTGTATTCATGCTTTTAGTATTTCTGCATTTAACTTGAAATTTTGTATTTTAACTAATTTTATGTTTTTATGGAACTTTTTCTATTAACAGTAAACTCTAAAATGCAATAAATGGTACTTCTCTCTTGAAAGATTTTCATGTTATCGTAATTTATGGAATTCTGTACATTTAATCTTACATTTTCTGATGGTAAACTTATTTATTCAACAAACACAACTTTTTATAAAGAATGACTTTTTATCGTGAAATCAATAATAAAATTTTTTTCCTCTTGTCAACTCCATCTGGGGACACTGTATATCTGTATCAATAAAAAATAATGACTTTACATGCTCTAACTAAAGAATACTGTGAACAAATTATATCTTTTTTAATTACTATTAATTAATACCAAAGAGTTTGTATTATTTTAGTTAAACAATGGAAGTTACTTTACATTCTTGGTACTGTGTTGCCAATTTTAAATTTGATGAGACACGCACATCAAACCCTTACTGGAATGGTGCCAATATGTGGTCGTATGGGTTCATATAAAAACCCTGACTTAATTATTGCCACTCTCACTTTAGCTTTCACAATTACGATTATTTCATCGTATGTAAGCTATTTAAAGCTAGACTAATTAAAATTCTAAATAAACTTATTTATAAACTTTTCAGGTGCCTTTAATAACATTAACACGTAAACCATCGATAACACTTCAAATATTATTGGGATTAATATTAGTGTCTTTTGTAATACTGTTTACTCCGCTAGCTTTCCAGTACAGTGGTGATCCTGAATCACCACGTCCCCAACGATTTTGGATTTGTGTAATTATACTTATATTTTTTAGTATTATTTATATTAATTAATTAATTCTCTTTCTTTATACAGCACACAAGCAGAGTGTTTCGTAATGATACAAATCATATTTATAAGAAAGACTCTGGTTATTTTATGTTTAATTTGGATAGAAATTCACCTCGTAGTGTTAAAAAGTATGTTAAGAGTTTAAATAGAGCAAAGCCCATTGCAGAAGACTGCGAAAGGAGTTTGTTTTGTGGAGTTCCTATTATGAGTCCTAAAGCAATACCCTTATTGTAAGTAAACTTATATCACGAAAACTGATTATCTAATTTTATGTATACAGGCGTGAAAACACACTGATACCAGCAGAGCAACCAATTATTTATGAACCAATTACTTTGAAATTAAATTCCAAAACCAGCATTACAAATTCTGTTACACAGTTCAATTTTACTGCTTCAGGTTTGTAGTTAGTTAGATTAGGAGTTACAGAAGAAGAACATTTTTTTCTACCTTTTAGGTCCTAGTCAATTTACACTTTATATATCTGCAAAGACAGGTGCTAAATTAGTTAAGACTAATCTTGTACCAGGATTACCTTCAAATCCTATAATATGGAATGATCGTCCACTGTATGTGATAATGTACACATGGGGTAAAGAGAAAACACCTCTAAATGTCACATTTGACTTTGAAACACCACCAGACTGGAATTCAACAACATTTGATATTGCTTTAATGGGAAATTATATGAATGAGAGGACATACGTTAAAACACCACATTTTGCTCAGTTCTTAAAAGAATTTCCAGACTGGACAGATGTTATTGCATGGTTAGGTGTATATGAGTCATGGATTTATTAGTATTTACCTTATTGTAGATTTTATGAATAATTTCCATTTTGCATTTTTATATACTCAAAAGATTTTTATATAACTGTTACCAAGTAAGTTTTGTTATATGTTCAATATTCGCACTAAATAAACTTTTCAAAAAAAAAAGTATGTATGTATCATTTCTTTGAGGCAGAACTAGCTTAAATGCACATTCTCACGAGGCGAAATTAGTTGATCAAGTTGACTGAAAATTGTGGCGGTTATTTTTTTTGTATAAACTACGAGGGTCGTCTTTTTTTCAACCTCCGATAGGCTATAAATAAAAGACAAATGTATATAAAAAAGTCATTTTATTACTAAAAGTTCTGTATACTTATGGTTACTTTTCGACATACTCACTATAAAGATTGAGGCATTTCTTGTATCTGTGGACAAGCTTTCCAATACTGTCTTCATAAAATGTTGCCGCCGACGCATTTAAATGAGTCTTGATGTTGTCTTGAAGATCCTCGGTAGTTTGGTACTGTCCTACTGTCTAAGTACTGTCCTCCTAGCCACGTCTTCAGTTCAGGGAAAAGATAAAAGTCACTCGGTGCTAGGTCGGGACTGCATGTCGGGTGATCGAAAATGTCCCATTGAAATTGCTCAAGGAGCCGTTGTGTTGCAACAGCACTGTGTGGACGGGCTTGTCATGAATCAGAACAAATTCCAGAAGTCAGCATTCCTCTTCTCTTGTTTTGAACGTCTCTCCGCAAAGTCTCCTCGTAAAGTTTCACAATAAACTACTGAGAATCTTCAAGACAACGTCAAGATTCATTTAAATGCGTTGGCGGCAACATTTAATGAAGACGGTATTGGAAAGCTTGTCCACAGATACGACAAATGCCTCAATCTTTATGGTGAGTATGTTGAAAAGTAACCATAAGTATACTGAACTTTTAGTAATAAAATGATTTTTTATATACATTTGTCTTTTATTTATAGCCTATCAGTGGTTTAAAAAAAAATGACCCTCGTATTTCATTCTTAATTAGTCATGATTAAATTCATAAAACGAATATTATCCATGTTTTCAATTTATTGACCGTAGGATTTCTGTCCTTCCATTCATGGCGACCTTGTTAAATTTCGATAGTTTACAAATTTGCATTAGTTGGAAATGCGTGTCCCTTTATCAATTTCTCGCATTATCGGTTATCACGTTATTGTTTGTGAAAAGAATTTATGGTTATTCTTTAAATGCCCGCTTTATAGTGAGAGAGTTTCTGGAAATCGTCTTTTCCTATTCTAATACAATTTAAGGGTATGAAAGATGGCTACCTTCGGCTAGTTGTTAAGTCGGATTATTTTGTAATTATAGAAGGAATAATTATCTGTGCGGTAGTGTTTCCGTACAGAAAACTCCGTTGGGAGGATTTCACGAGTCTCCAAAACTTAATCTTTTTGTCATCATCATTTCTTCTTGTGTTTTCTTAACCAGCGATCTTTTCTCCTTACAATATTTTATTTGTGGTTTTCCTACGTTTTTTTAGGGTCTTAAGCCTGGGTTTACTTTAACCACCTTTGGTGTCTGCTTCTTGGAGCAAGACCTTCGCCTGTATGTAGAATGTTCCCGTAAGCATCAAACCCACAACCTGCTGCTACGCGGCGAGATCGGGGAAATTAAGTAAAACATCTATATAGAGCTAAGTGAACTAACTATAGTTGATTTATTAATTTTCAACCTCATCAGGTTATTAATGTTACTGTTACATAAATATGTAATTATCTCCCATACAATTAATTCCTGCACTTGCTAAAAAATCCAAATAGATAATAGATTTATCAGATATTTACTTTAGGAGTGTATGCTCCAGGGCAGCTGTCTAGGGGTATTAAATAATTTACAGATAGCTTGTTTAAAGGTTTCGTTACCCAAATTAATCGTATGGATTTTAGTAAACTTTAATTTATGTGGACTTTTTCTCCTTAAATTAAAAGCAACTAAGTATCAATTATCTTATATAGTATTTATTTATTGTTTTAATTTCGTTTTATCCTTTTTGAGCCTGGCAAAATCAACCTATATTTGTGTGAACCTGTATTTAAATTTTTGTTGGTCAACAAAACCTGTGTATGGTTTTTATGTTCCAGCAACACTTTTAACGCCAACCCGTCCGTTTATTAGAATGGGAGCAAACAGTTCATGAACTCATGTACGTTTGATTTTGAAACTACACAATTGTAGACTACAGATTGTTCATTATTATTGACTTTGAAAGTTTATAATGTTGTGATTTATGTGGTAGGTACCTAATTGTTTTTGGTAATAGTAATGGATATTTCGGGACTATTATTTGAAGGTTCAGAATTCAACTGCAAAGTTGACCAACCAAGCAATAAGCAATAAAACTAAGCATATTGTAATGAACGCAATCAGCCTTCTAAACGCCGCCGTCGAATGTTCGAGACTGCATGAGTCATCAACATCTGCCAGTGTGGTTCGCCGGCACCTACATGTGTTAATCATCAGCGTGAGTCATCGACAGCGCGGCAAACAATAGACCATCTAGAAGGATCTAATGCATTTTCTAGAAGATTGTATGCTGTATATAAACGCGGTCTTACACGGAAGAGGGGATATTAGTCAACCGCGAGCAATTAGACGTATTAGTAGACGCAAGTTGTAATAGATAAATATCTAAGTAGAATATAAATGTGTGTGTGTAAATAGTACGAAATAAATATTGTGATTAAAGATAAACAGTTTGTTAATAGTTAGTTTATAATTGTGTTATGTAGTTAGTTAGGATTATATTAGTGTGTGTGTTAAATGTAAATATTCTCTTGTGAATAGACGATTTAAACAGCATTTTGTTATTATTTTAAAAAGAACGCTTCAGTGGTGTGAGGTGTGGGGTTTTAAAATAAATAAAATCGCGTAATAAACAAAGTGCTATGAGAATAAACTGTTAGTGTTAAAAACAATTACAACTAATAATTAAAATGGTGATGAAATTGTTAAAAGATCTGAAGGTAATAGACTTAAAACGCGAACTGGAAGAACGAGATTTGGACACAACGGGCCTTAAAAGCGTGTTAATAAATCGGCTAAGAGAATGGCTTTTGGAACAGAAACAAGACCCTGAAAGCTTCCTCTTCGAAATACCTGGACCTGCAATTGATACTAACGTGTTGTTAAGTAAAATGGAAGAGAATTCTAGAAAGTCTGAAGAAAATTCTAGAATGTTAAAAGAAGAATTACTAGAAAAGGCCGAAGAAAATGTTAGAATGCTAAAGGAAGAAATACTGGAGAATTCCAGGAAATCCGAAGAAAACTCAAGAAGACTTAAAGAAGAATTACTAGAAAAGTCCGAAGAAAGTTCTAGAAGACTTAAAGGAGAATTGCTAAAAAATGCCAAAGCGTTACTTCTAACTAAGATAAAGTTTTCGAAGAATTGTTGGAAAATTCCAGCGCGTTAGGATCAGGGCTGTAGCCAGAAATTTATTTCTGGGGGGTTCTGGAGGTATTTATTTTTGGGGCGAAGCCGAATAGAAAAATAATTTTATATTGTTGTCATTTTATTAGTATTAAGTTTAGTTTCGGGGGAGTTCAGACCCCCTAAACCCCTCCCCTTGAATACGGCCTTGGTTAGGACTATTAAAAATTAAATTGGAGAAACAGGATAAAGTAATAAAGATGGTAGAAGAGAAAATAACCCAAATGCAATTACCACCAACAACTGAGAAAGATAGCGTAACTAAAATGTTGGAAGATAGAATGAGTGAACTACGGTTTCCCTCTACTTCTGAGTGGCCGTTTAATGAAGTAAAGAAGAAAAGGGTCCTGCCGTAGGGATAAAAGTAAAACCACCCACGTTCGATGGAAAAATACCTTGGTCCACCTATTACAAACAATTTGAGGCGGCCGGTGGGGCCAACGGATGGACAGGCAAGGAAAAGGCCGTTTCTTTAACTGTGGCTTTCCGTGGAGACGCTTTAAACGTCCTGCAAACAATCCCAGCAGGAAAATGATTACCAGTTATTAGTGTCTAGATTGGAGATGAGATATGGAGACGCGCATCTTTAACAAGTGTATCACGCGCAAGTGAGAAGAATGGAGAAAGCTTTCAGGAGTTTGAAGCCGATGTTGCGCGGTTTCTCCGATTGGTGTACCCTACGGCACCCGATTCATTTCTGGGACAACTCGCTGTGCAGATCTTCATTGATGGACTAAGAAACGGGGAAACACAGCAGTCATTAAGGCTGGCACGACCAAGAACAACTGATGATGCACTTGCTCACGCTTTAGAATCTGAAGCCGCAAAACAAGCGTCCCGAGGCCACGGGCGAGTTCGAACCGTTGCGGAAGAAGAGGAAGGTTCCAAAGATCGCCTAGAAGAGTTATTAATGAGAGTTCTTCAGAAGGAAGAAAACCGTAAGAAGAATCTTCATGAAGTCCGAGGGTCCCGTTGTTGGAACTGCGGCAAACAAGGACATGTACAACGCCGTTGTCCCAAAATAAGGAAAGTACAACCGTCGGAAAAGTTAAAAGGGGTTGGCAAGAGGGGGCTAACGTTGACCATGAGTGAAGAAGCCCCGGAGATAACCTTCCATGCTGTAACATCAAAGAATAGTACCGTCAGTTTGTTTGTGGATGGGAAGATTGCTAGCCAAATATTAAGAACTACCATCGTCAACGATAATTGGTTTCCGGAAGAACTACAACGACAGCAGGAGGCTGATC
This sequence comes from Agrypnus murinus, assembly GCA_929113105.1. Lineage (NCBI taxonomy): Eukaryota > Metazoa > Arthropoda > Insecta > Coleoptera > Elateridae > Agrypnus > Agrypnus murinus. The sequence continues at coordinate 194,413,387 of OV816026.1, forward strand.
CCGAATTGAAAATGGTACTGGACTGGAAACGTGTGGGAGAAAGATCTGACTGGGAAGTCGTCAGCCCTTTCAACAGAACCCTAAAAGCATATTGGGTCCAATGGGAGTCCTTGAAGGTGGAAAACATTGAACTATACTAATACTGGAACGCGCGCTCCGTCCGCTGACCTGATCCGAGAGAGAGGGCCACAAGGGACATCTGTGTCCTACTCTCGATAGTACGCGCATGCGTAGAGCAGCCGATTGTCATGCCGCAGCGTTTGAAAAGGATGTGATATGTTTTGAACATATGAATAATGAATTTTCCATTGATAATTTTTTAAAACCATGAGTATTTACAAATGTCCGTTGAAAATCATTTTACCTACTGTTATACTGTCATTTTAGAAAAATAATAAAGTATAAAAAAATTTCAAGGTATAATCAATGCTATGTGCTAAACTTCACATTTTTATTACTCGTGGAAGATGTAAAGTACATGTTATAAATTAAATGTAGTAACAAGTATTCATTTATTTTTAAAGGTGTCTAAATAATCGTACAAAAACCTCGGTGTAAACATAATCATAAAAAATAAACGTGATGACATTAATTACATACGCGGCACAAGCGCGAAGCGGTACGAGAAGGACAGAAGTGACCCTTGCGCGCTATCTCTTTCGGCACGCTTCGTTTCTATGGCAGAGACCGCCAGTGCGCGTTCCAGTATAAGTATAGTTCAATGGTGGAAAACGAACTCCTGAAGCGAGTGCTAGAGAGTGAAGATGAAGACCATGAGGTCTCAGTTTGTGGTTCCAAGGAGCCGAGTGGCTACAGTATTGCGACATCTCCATGACGGTGCCTCAGGAGGCAAACTTGTCACATACAGGGGGCAAACTTGTATTTGAAAGTGAGAAAACAAAGAGTTTAGTGAGCACATTTATATTTCAATGCAATATTTTCAAATTTGAAGAATCAATACGCTCAGAAACTCCTCGTTCTAGAAGAAAATTGGACATGTACATAATAATTGCCATTGGAAAACCAGACATGTGATAGCGTGCTTTTGCTATTGCTTCAACTTACGTATCGGTATTTTATAGTACTAGTAAAAGAAAGTAACTATTTTATTTTACTAGTACTAGAAAGAGCTCTTTATAGTTGCAAACCTATGTCATAAGTAATACTTTATAATGCAATCGTACATAAAATACTTTTTGTTAATATTTGGTCAAAATAATAATTATTGCTAAAAATACATTAAAGATAATAATACTATAACAACAAATAGTAGTATAACTGCAAATAATAATTAATTATAGTCTTTGCAGTTAAGTCCTTTGGCGGTACAAAATTTTGATACAAAACACAGCACTATTAGTGAATATTGTTATAACTTATAATAGTAATAATTATAATTAATCTAACAAAATACAAGTACTCAAGCTCTCGAACCGGCCACTTGTTCCGGCGCATTGCTAGACAAATCGGTCACTTGTGCTGGCACTATTTAGTCTGCCACCTGTTTAGTGTAAAGGAAGTTTAAGTAGGGGGAAGAGGCATGATGCAATTGCTAGGCTGTAAAAGTGAAATCTGTATAGTGGTGTAAGGGGACTAGATTTGACAGCACCATACGAGGTTCCTCGGAGGCACAGTGGCAATGGAATAATCAACAGGGGTCCAAAAGAGATCTTGTTGCATCTCGCTCGTGACTCCGAATCGCACTTTTCTAGTCCCGGAAAACGCAGCCATCAATTCTCCAAAGGCCGGCTGATCATCGGTATTGACAGCCCCTTCAGCTTTATCTTCCCGATACAGGACTGCATTGCTATAGCTCTCATAGGGCGCCAGACGATTGGAGTGCACCACCTTTGGTTTCCCTCTTGGTAATTTCTGGATGCGATAGATCAGATCATTTATTCGTTTCTTGATCTGGTATGGGCCCTCCCAATTTCGCTGTAACTTTGGAGAATAGCCACGACGTCTTTGCGGGTTGTATAACCATACAAGCTCTCCAGGTTGAAACCCTCCTTCTTAGGCTCTCACATCGTACAAAGTCTTCATCCAATCACTCACGATTCGGCTATTGTTTCGGGTTCGGTCGTGAATATCCTCCAACTTTTAAGTTGACAACTCTTTAAGTTGTCACATAAGTTGATCTCTTAAGTTGATGACATAATCATTCCCGGCTACCTCCTGCTCTACAGGTGGAGATCCAAATTCCAGATCACACGGTAACCGTAGCTCGCGTCCAAACCTTGCAGACGCTGGTGACTGACCGGCTGTTTTGTGAACCGATGCACGATAAGCCAGGAACAGATGCAGGTATTGATTCCAGTCTCGTTGATGATCGGAGACGACCTTGGTCAAATATTTGCCCATTGTCCGATTCATTCTATCGGACTGCGGGTGTAACGGTGTGGTCCGAGTCTTGCAAATGCCCAACAATCGACAGACTTCTCCAAAGAGCATAGACTCAAAATTACATGGGCACTCCGAAACGACTGAAGCACTCATTGACAAGTATATCAGCAACAATCACGGGTTCCTGGTTTGGTAGGGAATATGCTTTTGGTCATTTGGTAAAATAGTCCATTGCCACTAAGATGTACTTATTCCCTTCGTCGTCTCGGGAAATGGCCCGGCAATATCTATAGCTATTCTTTCCACAGGACTACCCACATCGTACTGCCTCATAGATGCTTTTCGTTTCCCCAAGGGTCCGTTACCAGTGGCACATAGTTCGTATTTCCGGAACCAGTGTTTCACCTCTTCTTTACAATTCACCCAATAAAAACGCTTTCTAGTGTCCTCCTGAGGCACCGTCATGGAGATGTAATACTGTTGTCACTCGGCTTCTTGGAATCACGAACTGAGACCTAATGGTGGTACCCACCGGGCCCAATATGCTTTTAGGGTTCTGTTGAAAGGGCTGACGGCCTCCCAGACAGGCCTTTCTCCCACACGCTTCCATTCCAGTACCATTTTTAATTCGGGATCAGCCTCCTGTTGTCGTTGCAATTCTTCCAGCAACCAATTGTTGTTGACGATGGTAGTAGTTAATAATTGGCAAACCTTCTCTTCCAGACGAAAGTAATGACGGCAGTCCGTCGGACAGGATCTTCTTGAAGGAGCATCGGCATTCCGATGGCTTGTGGCCGCTCGATGTTCCGTGTCAAAATACTCTTGTAATCATTTAATCCACCTTGCGACCTAGCCTTCAGGATTACGGAATTTCAGGAGCCATTTCAACGCGGCATGGTCCTTCCTCAACAAAAACTTCCTCCCGTACAAGTATTTATAGAAGTGCCCAACGAAATTCACGACAGCTAATAATTCTCACCTAGTCACAATAATTCCTTTCGGCTTTCGACAAAACCTTGCTAAAATAGCCAATGCCCTTTTCTTCTCCATCCTGTATCTGAGAAAGTACACACCCCAATGGCCAGATTACTTGCATCTATGTCGAGTATGAATTTCCCATCCGCCCATGGATAGCTCAATATTAGTGCTGTTGTCAGAGCACGCTTCAACTGTTGAAAAACTGTTTCGTATTCCCCGCTCCAAACATACTCGCTCCCATCTTCCGTTAACCTTGTTAGCGACTTCGCTATGTTGGCAAACCCAGGAACGAAACGCTTGTAGTAGGTACATAACCCCCACTCTTGGACCGCACGGATTTTGTCGGGATCGGCTGCCGCTCCATTTTGTGACACGAGGTGCCCAAGGTATTTCACTTGCTTTCGTAATATGTGGCACTTTTTGAGACTTAGTTTCAGATTGGCTCCACGTACTCTTCGGAACACTTCCTCTAGATTTTCCAGATATTCGTAGAATGATTTTCCGACTGCAATCGCATCATCTAGATATACCAAGTAATAGGATAGTCTCCATCAAACGCTCGAAGGTGGCCGGAGCGTTACATAGACCGAAAGGCATAACCGTGAACTGCCATAGTCCGGAGCCAATAGTGAACGCGATCTTCTCCCGGTCTTCAGGTTCTACCTCAACTTACCAATAACCACTCTTTAAGTCTAAAGTCGAAAACCATCGTGTACAAGACTGTATCTAACGTGTCATCGATGCGTGGTAAGGGAGCTATCTTTCTTGGTCACGTTATTGAGCTGCCGATAGTCCACACAGAATCTCGTTGACCCGTCCTTCTTACTTATCAGGACCACCGGTGATGCCCATGTGCTGTCGGATGGCTCGATGACCCCTTGTTCTTCCATATTGCTAATAATCTTCTCGGCTTCCGCTCGTCTTGCTAGAGGTAGACGCCTTGGCTGCTGACGGATTGGCTGTTCCCTGTATTGATTTTATGTCGCACTAGATTGGTTCGTCCCTTTTGGCTATCGGCAAGAGCGAAGATATCTTGGTATAGGTGAACCAAAGCCTGCACCTGTTTCACTTCCGTTCTATTAACGTCTTCGCATGAACTAGTAACAATACCCACTAATTCTCCACCATGTTCTTGGGGCACTGGTTTTGGAACATCAGCCATACACTTGGCTACTCGGAATACTGTCCTACAAGGACGCTCTTCTTTAATGCCACCGGCTCCACATTAACGTTCATAATCCTCACCGGTACTGCCTTTCCAACCTTGATCAGCGCTTTTCCCACCAGTATGCCACTATGGATCTTCTTATCCACAGACAGGCTTCATCATTTGCACAAATCCTACCCGAAGATCTCCACCCAAACCTGCCTCGACCTATAACAGCTTTATACTTGTTCGTAGAACGTCAGGGCGTATGATGGATTTTGTCGCCCCCGTATCAATAAGTAGTGGAACAGTTCGATTAGCAATTTCCCTATCTACAAACAAACTGCCGGTACTATTCTTTGATGTCACGGCATCGATGGAGATCTCCGTTGCATCTCAACTCAAGGTCAACGTTCGCCCTCTCTCGTCGACCGCCTTTAGTTTTCCGACAGCTGAACTTGGTTTAGGGTAACGGTGTCGTATGTGTCCTTGTTCGCCGCAATTCCAGCAACGGGACCTTCGAACTTCTTGAAGATTCTTCTTGCGACTCTCTTCCTTCTGAAGAACTCTCATTAGTAACTCCACTAGGCGATTTTTGGAACCGTCTTCTTCCGCTACGGTTCGAACTTATCCGTGGCCTAGGGACGTTTGTTTTGCTGCTTCAAATTCTAAAGCGTGGGCATCATTAGTTGTTCTTGATCGTGCCAGCCTCAATGATTGTTGTGTTTCCCCATTTCTTAGTCCATCAATGAAAGTCTGCACAGCGAGTTGTCCCAGAAATGAATCGGGTGCCGTAGGGTACGCCAATCGGACCAGCCGCGCAACATCAGCTTCAAACTTTTGAAAACTTTCTCCGTTCTTCTGAACACGATTCTTCACTTGCGCGTGATACACTTGTCGAAGATGCGCGTCTCCGTATCTCATCTCCAATCTAGACACTAACAGCTAATAATCGCTTTCCTGCTCTGCTGGGATTGTTTGCTAGGATGTTAAACGCATCTCCACACAAAGCCAAAGTTAAAGAAACGGCCTCTTCCTTGCCAGTCCATCCGTTGGCTCAAGCGGCCGCGTCAAATTGTTTATAGTAGGTGAACCAAGGTATCTTTCCGTCGATCGTGGGTGGTTTTACTTAAACCCTACGGCAGGACCCTTTTCTTCTTTAAATTGTTTCTTTACTTCAATAAACGTCCACTCAGACGTTGAGGGAAACCATAGTTGAGTCATTCTATCTTCGAGTATTTCCGTTATGCTATCTTTCTTAGTTGTTGGTGGCAGCTGCATTTGGCCGATTCTCTCTTCCACCATTTATATTACTCTATCTTGTTCTGTCAATTTACCCTCCAACAGTCCATTCCGCGCTGGCATTCTACAAAAATTCTTAGAAAACTTTTTCTTCCAACGCTTTGAAATTTTCCAGCAATTCTCTTTTAAGCCTTTCTTAGGACTTTTCTAGTAATTCTTCCTTGAGCAATCTAGAGTTTTCTAGTAAATCTTCTTTAAACATTCTTAAGAATTTTCCAGTAATTCTTCCTTTAAGATTCTAGAATTTTCTTCGGATTTTCTGGATGTTTCTAGTAATTCTTCCTTTAACATTCTATAACATTCTTCGGACATTCTAGAACTTTCTGGAGTTTTTCAGTTAATGTCCCGTGTATAGGGATTTTGCTTAGCGGCCGATGCGTCATACAGCCTCGAATGGCCGATGGCGGCGTATATCCCGTTCATTACAATAATCATTTCTAAATTTTTAATTTTAAATTTCACGATTGTTGATTATCAGTATTTTTATTAAAGTAGTTTGTATATTTAAAGTGTATATAATCGCCTTTGTTTTTAAGTGATTCGCCGCCGCTGAGTGATTCCCCTAAACGGACAATAACAAGCCAGTACGAATTTTAGTTAACTATTTACGTACGGATGACGATGTGAACCCCATAAATTGTTTGAGATGTATGGAATTATTTAATTAAGAAAGGGGCATTTTTATACAATATATGTGATAACACTCCCAATATAATAATCATATTAACATAGGTAATTATGCAAATTAAGTACTATGGACCTGAAGTGCGAGTAAAAGGTTATTAATTTCGCAAATAAAAAAGAACTACTTAAGGGGGCGTTATTGGCGCAAAATATTAGCGTCAAAATATAGCTCACGTTTTTCATTCAGTTTTCTTTTAATAATAATCGTTTTTTAGCAAGATAACGTTTGATGTCGATTGCTAAACTGTTAAGGTAGTGTGGATCATAGTTTGTAAGGAGTAGATATCTAAAATAAATTTTATAATTGTAGTCGAACATCGCCAATTTTGTAGAATTAACGTTTTCTAAAAAATAACCAAACTAAACATAATACAGTCATTATAACACTGTTTAATAGCAGAATCTATGACAATGGATACATTTTTTTGCTTACTTATTTAGTATTGATTGAAATAAAATAGATGTACACGGCGCGGAAATTTACATATGGTAGCACGAAAATCAGTCATTTTTAGTTGAACTCTTTCTACACCAGGAAGAGTTGGGTGGTAATATTCGCGTGACATTTAAAAGTAATTTAACTTTCCTAATCTTTTAACTATTATTTAATAAATTCGCATAGTCAATGTTGTTTTTCTTTACTTAAGAGCACGTGACGGTTAATTTTGAATAAACTATTTCACTCTTAATTAGTCCTGATTAATTTCTTAAAACGAATATATATTTTCAATATTTTAATATAGTAATACTTTTCTTTTTCTTAAAACCAGCAAGAACAACTGATATTTTTAAAGATATTTAGCAGTATTATACCCCCCTTTTTGATTTCAACTACTTTAAATTATTCATTGACATTTAAAAATTAAAAATTTCAGTTAAACTTAAAATATTTTGAAAGTTCACGCATGTAATATTCGCGGGACATTTAATAGTAGATTACTTACCGAGGCGGGAAGTAGAACATTACGCGGAGAGCAATGTTGCTGCCCGAGGCGCCAAGCGCCAAGGGCAGCAATTGCTCGACGCGTAATGTCTTCCCGCCGAGGTATGTATACTATTTTATTCACAATCGTACATAATTATGTTCTTACATTGATACCTTACACTTGATATATGTAGGACACAACACCAGAGTTTTTATTCAGGTGGCGATAAAATGACAATTGCTGCAACAATTGTCAAAGTAAATTCGTGTCCACTACTAAACCAAATTTAATTACATTGCTGATAATTGCAATTTACACGATTTAAAATGTCTGATAGTGAAACTGATGTAAGTTGCACACCACCGGAATTGCGAGAAGTTGCTAAAACAGTGACTGACTGTTACTTGCTAAAAGTAAAGATAGCTACGAAAACTTTTGCCATCTGTTGAGAATATTTAGAACGAGCAAAAGGTAAGTAATGGATATTACTAACCAAGAGAACTCATTACTAACCAAGAGAACTTATTATTGACTATGGTGTATAATAAACTACTTTCTAACTTTTTAAACGTCAGTAATGAAAACATTAAGTATCTTATTTAATAAATTCCCGAAGTAAATGTTGTTTTTCTTTACTTAAGAGCATGTGACGGTTAATTTTTGAATAAACTATTTCACTCTTAATTAGTCCTGATTAATTTCTTAAAACGAATATACCGGGTGTCAACGAGATCACTTTCCGGCTGCCATTTCTGTAGTTTTTAATCAAACAAGATGAAACTTGGCAGGAGTTATAGGCTATTACAAAGACACTTATTGAGGTATCTGTCAAACTTCGACGACTTCCGGTTCAGCCGGAAGTGACCCCAACTTTGGATTTTTAAATGGAACACCCTGTATATTTTTTTATTTTTAGAATCTAGCATTCAATTTACATACAACTGTAGAATTTTTATTACTTTTTGTGTCAATTTAACATTTTTAGAGTAAATTTTATTTTTTAATCTAGAGTGCCATGACCTACCTTAAATCGTTCTAATAGACGTTTACATCTGCACAATAGTATATTATACACCAAGGTGGTGAAGACTGTTATTATTGACCGAGCACGAAATAAGGTGCGAGGCCTATTAATGTCTTCACCACCGTGGTGTATATACTATTTTTTCCACTACTAGCCAAATTTAGGGCAAAAATTAAAATTTTTCTTGTAAAAATCAAGTAGCACAAGAATGCAAATTCGCCTTTCTTCTAATAAAACAAAAATCAAGTAGTCTAATGCAGATTGACATTTCCACTAATAAAACTTATTTTCAAACAACGTTTGTAATTAGCGTGTTAGGTAATTTCAAGCAGCAAATGCGTTAAAGACAATCTCCTGGGTATACAAAATTATGTTGCACAAGTTTTTGTTAAACAACTATCCCTGGATTTTCAAAACATTTGAATTTATCCATTATTAACCTAGGTTAATAATAGAAAAAATTATTAACCACTACTAGAGAAATTCAGCTTCTCAGTTGACTAGGAGACGCAATAATCGTCAACTTCATAGCTAATAGTGGAAAATAGTATATTATACACCAAGGTGGTGAAGACTGTTATTATTGACCGAGCACCAAGATTATTTCGCGAGGGGCTTTGCCCCGAGCGGAATAAGGTGCGAGGCCTATTAATGTCTTCACCACCGTGGTGTATATACTATTTTTTCCACTACTTGCCAAATTTAAGGCAAAAATTAAAAATTAAAATTTTTCTTGTAAAAATCAAGTAGCACAGGAATGCAAATTCGCCTTTCCACTAATAAAACAAAAATCAAGTAGTCTGATGCAGATTGACATTTCCACTAATAACTAATGGCATTTTTATTCAAATAATTTTATCGTGTTAGGTAATTTCAAGCAGCAAATACGTTAAAGACAATCCCCTGCGTATACAAAATTATGTTGCACAAGTTTTTGTTAAACAACTATCCCTGGATTCTCAAAACATTTGAATGTATCCATTATTAACCTAGGTTAATAATAGAAAAAATTATTAACCACTACTAGAAAAATTCAACTTCTCAGTTGGCTAGGAGACGCAATAATTGTCAACTTCATAGCTAGTAGTGGAAAAAAATATTTACACAATTTTATCACGTTTCGTTTGTCTTACCTGAGCGTTCAAAGTTGACTAAATCACTTTTTTGACAATAACGTAAAAAAATTAAATACAACTATACCACTTTCATAGATTAATTAGATGTAGTTTTTTAAGACGAATCCAACGGTGTATCACAACATTAAAGTTCTCTTGGATGCAGGGACGAACCCATGGGGGGGATGGGAGGGGAAGCTCCCCCCTCAAAGTTGATAATTTTGAGCGAGAGTTGGCAATTTCACAATTTGAGAAAAATGAGAAGATAAGAAAATGTGTCCAAAATAATTTATTTTTTTAAATTTAATCTAATTGCCATACATACCTACACGTTGGAGAGTTTTAAATAAAAATAAGATTTAGGTATATTAATTTTGCTTCATATAATGTTAGGTACAAATAAAAATATTTTCTTACTAGTAGTTGGTATTTTCATCGTAATAAGTTGGCAATTTTAAGGTTACCCCCCTCCAAAAAAACTCTTTAGGTTCGTCCCTGCTTGGATGTTCTAAAGAAAACTTAATTTTTGAAACATGCAACATGCACGACGATCAAAAAATGTTATATCTAGTTAGCCATGAGAAACAAGTAAATAATAGCTGTCTAAAAAGTAAGGAGATAAAGCCTTAAGGGTTGGATTTTGTAGAAAAGGAAACACTTCTAGTAAAGAACAACAAAAAACTGGTCGACAAGTGTTGCCCTCTATTTTTGACTGTATAAAATTAACAATTAAGAAATAGCGGCTAGCTATTATGAGAAATGAGAATTACTGGTTTGAAAACGAGCTTCCGGTTGATGCTAAAATCATTTGCAGCCACCGGCAAGTTTTAGGATCTTATTCTGGGTATGAGGATAAAAAAAGATTTCCAGGTAAAAGAGCGTTTATTATATGGATAAATATGGATTTTTAACATTTTTTTTCTGCACTTATCACAAACAATTCGTTTAGGCGCAGTTTTACATTAACAGCATTTTAATTAAATAAATCACAATTTATATAATTTATTTATACAGAGTGTAGGATTGCTTCACGCAGAATGCGGTTTTACGTGCATTTTTTTCAAACCTTAATATTATCTACCCTAGTTATTTTACAATAAAGATATTCCAGAGTACTGCAAAAAAGTAATTAGGAATCGAATGATACCTCTGGTTACGGATGGCCTGTGATTGGAACCGGAAAAACTAAAGGAAATAGAATATATGCGTCTTCTAGGCATCGCTCGATAGTTTTTCGTAGTTTTCCCAGTTATGATTAAAGTCAATCCATAATCAAGGGCATTATTCGATCCTTAATACTTTTCTTTACAGCACTTGGAAATATCTTTACTGTAAAATAATTAAATTACGTACAGCTACATACATATATTTTCCAGAACTTTTAAAGTCTTGCTACTTTATAACACGAATGCTCTTTTCAGTAACCTGGCCTGGTTTATATTAATTAATTTTTTACATACAGTTATTAGTACAAGCACTCGCAACGAAATATACAAGAAATACATTACGGAATACTTGACTAAAGGAAGGTTCAGGTTTAGGATTAGTTTAGAGAGCGGGGGCCGGGGGTTGTTTTCAAGTCTGCAAAGTAATATAGGTACTTTGTAATATAAATTTGACACGTGTTGACCATACGTTTATTATGGTTTATTATAATTATTGGTATTGCATATGTCACACTCAAACTCATATTTCAATGAATGACCGTATGCATTACCCACGACGCGATGTGGACCTATCAAAATACACACGCGCGACGTGGATAAAGACGTTTGCGATTTTATTATTTTTTATAAACGTAAAATTTTTAAGCAATTGTATATTTATAATAAATATACCATAAACATAGCACTCTAAATATTTATGATATAAAAGTGAGTGAAGTAAATTTTTGCATGAGCAATTGAGCATACAAAAATCAGGATATTCCAAAAATTCAATTTTGAAAATCTAAATTGCCATGTGACGGCCGGCAGCGGCCTCCTGAAGTAAGCAAAACGTAGACGATAGACGCAGACTGAGATAAATACAGATGTTCTTGTACCCCCAGCCCAATAAAAAAACACAAAACATATTATGATCTTCGGATGCGAATTGTGGAAGTTGTTGGTAATTTCCTAGTAAATATTATTTACGGGTGCTGTGCGGATGTGTATTTATTGTGTTGTTACGTTTATACTTTGTGTTCTGACAATTGTTAAAGCAGTTATTTAGATATTTTATAGTGATAAGAATTTAGTGTAGAAAACTATTAAAGGCCAATATTAGTGCGAACGTAAGTATTTTGAATAAGTGGCGTATGTTTAGGAGTAATTCTCATGAAATTAATTTACCCAATAATTGAAAACAGAACTTTTAGGATCTTTTATATCTAAAAATGGTGTACAGAAAACCTCTTTCCAGAACAAAGAAGCGAACTAAACGCTCCAAAGTGTGCAAAATAAATGCACAAAAAGTGCAGAATAGAAAGTTTGTTACAACCATTTTGGAGAATGTTATAGAAAACGCATTTATCAACACAGACCAGAAATCTGAGTCTTCCACTTCTGCTTTTCATGATTGTAGTCAATTCACAGAAGAACTTGCAGGACCGTCCACATCTTCAGATAATAATAACTGCACAGAACAAGTTGTCTCTCTTCAGACAAACACTGCAACTGAATCAGATGATGACGATGAATATAACTTTACGTGGGGATCTCTAGATGAATATGATTTGTAAGTTTGATTTTATGCTTTTTAATAATGTTACTATATTGAATCAACTATAATCTTTTCTAGAACACAAGATCATCAACTTGAAACTGAGATAGAACCCGAGAAAACGAATGTAAGTGGTTACCGGATTGTAGATATTGACTACTTTCTAAAGAAGACACTGCGCCTTCAAACCGATCATAATAAAAATTGCACATCTAGTAATTTAGAATATGTCAAAGAATTACGAAAAGGACTAGTTAGTGCGTTCATTTACAAGTGCAATATGTGTTCAAAAGAATTTACTATTGATACAGAAAAGCCTAAAGAGATAAGTATTTTGAACAATGCAGCAGTATGGGGAACTCTTTCTGTCGGTAGTACTTATTCTCATTTAACTGAGCTGCTCAGTGTTTTGGATATTCCTCCGATGTCGGGAAATTTATTTTTCGAAATCCAACGTGAGCTAGGATATGTAAGTAAACTTTTATGTGGAATATAATTTAATAAAATTAACTATCCTAAATGTACCTACAAATAAGTAATGTCAACTATAAAATATTGCCATTATATGAACTTATATTCTTTACTACTTAATAAGTTAATTATACTTTAAATAACTGAAGTAATTTGACGTAATTGGTAGCTATGGAAAGATTCACTATATGAGATAATGGATAAAGCTGGTAAGGAAGAATACAGACTAGCAATTGAAAAGGGAGATATTGATAAGGATGGAGTTCCTTTCATTACTGTTTACTTAGATGGAGGCTGGTCAAAAAGGAGTTATGGCCACAACTATAACGCTGCTTCTGTGGTTGTAAGTATATTAGGAATTGATAGCATAGCTTTTTACTTGTTTGCAATACCGTTTATTTAGGCTGTGATTATTGGGAAAACAACTGGTAAATTATTATATGTCGGTGTTCACAAACAAATTCTGCTCGATTTGTGCAAGAGCAGAAAATAAAGAAATACCAGTTCCGCAGCATACATGTTTTAAGAACTGGTCGGGCTCTGCTCCATCAATGGAAGCCGATATAGTTGTAATTAAGTTTGCCATGGAAAACAGCTGAATTCTAATTCAGGATAAACGATTGAATTTTACGTAAACAATTATTATTCTCTCAGTTTGTGTCAATTATTTTGGTTAATATTAATTTATTACGAGTATGTTTACCAAAAGCGAACAAGTCGATGTTCTCATTATTTATGGACAGTGTGGGAAAAACGCGGCCGAAGCTGCGAGAATGTACCAACAACAGTGGCGTGCGGTACATGGAAGCAATGCTTCCCTTAAGAATTTATTAAAAATAAAAACCAATGCTAACAAAAATATTTTTATAAAATTATGTTTATCGTTTATTTAAATTTGTAATATTTAATCAACTTAAAGCTCAATATCAATTCCGTACAGCAAAAAGTATAATTATTTAGACTACTATTTTAAATTAGACTCATTAAACTTGCGCGGAAAGGTAATACCGATTCAAATGTGTTGCATACGCTGCATACATATAAGCACTGATTTCGTTGCTTATTGCACTTGTCCCCGCCAGCCGGCCAGTCGCACCATCGTTAAGGTCACATTATTTTTAGTGTGCTCCATGCCCAAATGTTTATTTATTATAATTTGGTTATTTGTTCGATTTAGTGTTTGTTTTAAATGTTACTTAAGTAATGTCAATCTGCGAATGAGACTGTATTTTGAAACATTTTATTATTTCAATTTATATAAGTTGAAATTTTTTAAAGACAAATAATTCTATTTAGTTTGCTCTGTATGCAAATTTAAAATTGCATTATCGTCATGACTGTAAATTCAGCTGCTTTGGTGGAAGGTTCGAGTACTTCCGGTACAACCCAATCGCGTCGATTTCATTGTTGTTCAGTTTGTAAATTATTAGATTTTTCTGCGTACGGTTTCGGAGGGAAATTACAAATTGTTGAGAAAGGAAGATCAAAACCAGAACTTTCAAATTTAACAACAAAGATTAAAACTTGAACCAGGTATTTTGCTAAAAAAGACCGGAAAATCGAGTTGCATTATAAATACTAGTACTTTTTTTAAATAAAGAATAATAGTCAACAAATTCCATAAGTATAAAGTATAAAAGCTCTTCTTTGAAAAACTTCACGCTTAAGCTTAATAATTATAATACTGTTTTTTATTGTACCTATCAGGGACGGATCCAGAGACTTATTTGGGGGGGTCATTTTTTGAAAATAATTGTTTTAATAAATAATAATAACTATACAAACGTTTTTATCCTATGTATATTTATTTATAAATGTTACATATTGCACAATATTTAATAAACATGTAACTACTTTAACATTCAAAATTTATTTAACTATAATTACTAAAGTATACAGTGAGGATTTTATTTCGCTGAACATCAGCACTATAAGTATTAACCCTATGTTCAGTTTTTAAAAAACCATGTCAATGCGTTACAAGCAATTACAACATAGCCAAGCAACCTCTGATAAAACAATTGCCATTAATGTCCTTAAAAAGTGTCAAAACTGATTTTTTTTTAAGTTTTTGCACTTGCGGTTTACACGAGGGTTTACGGCATGTATTTAAAAGATGAAAAAACTGCTATTGTACGCTGGTACAATTGCAATAATGATAGTATGCAACAAGTTTGCGATTTGTTTGACACTTTTTAATGGCATTAATGGCAATTGTTTTATTAGAGGTTGCTTGGATATATTGTACTCGTAATTGCTTTTAATGTATTGACATGTTTTTTTTTAAACTGAACATAGGGTTAATAGTGCTGATGTTCAGCGAAATAAAATCCTCACTGTATATCAAAACTTTGGTAGGGAATTCCCTCCCCCCCCCCGTGAATTCGCGCTTGTACCTAGGTACATATATTAAATTGAAAATCGTAGTTGCTTCCCTAGCCTAAATTCTCACCGCACGCCACTGACCAACAAGAGCATCCTGATCGAATTAACCAGCCAAGTAGGCAATACATTATCTATTTAATTAGAAAAATGCGAAACGAGCCCGACGATCTTCAGCAATTTATTATAAGTGAGGATATGGAGATAAATGTTGTTGCTTTTGTAGAACAAAACCCAACTAGTTCTACAAGGGAAGTAGGCCAAGAATTAGATATTAGCCACAAATCCGTTAGGAAAATATCAAAGAAGCATGGTTATCGTTCTTACAAATACCAATTGCATCAGCATTTATACGAAAACGATTTTGATAGAAGAATGGAATACTGCAATTGGTATTTAAATAACAACAATAATAACAACGACTTGGCAAATTCAATAATGCAGTCGGATGAATCCAGGTTTACCAATAATGGTATGTTCAACAGACAAAACACAAGGTACTGGTCGTTGGAAAACCAACATCGGATGATTCAAGGAAATTTTCAAGAGCAGTTTGGAATCAATGTTTAGGCTGCAATAATTGGCAATAGAATAATAGGACCACTTTTTTTTTAAGGGCGTTTAACCGCTGAGAGATATTTGCGATTCTTAGAAAACGAAATTGAAGAGTATTTGGACGATATGCCCCTGGCGGTAACACAACGAATGTATTTCCAACAGGATGGGGCTCCACCCCATAATGCCCATGTGGTAAGAAATTATTTGGAGGAGAGATTTAGGCATTTAGGGTCAATACAGTGGCCACCTCGTTCCCCGGACCTGACCTCACTTGATTTTTTTTATGGGGCCATATTAAGAACCAAGTTTACATTACACCTCCAGCAACGCTGGAAATTTTAAAGAACAGGATACGGGCTTTTGGAAGTATCACCCCGGATATGCTAAGAAATGTAGTAGAAGAAACCGTTCATCGGGTTAGACTGTGTAGAGATGACCAAGGTGGATATTTTGAAGACCAAATTGGTCATTAAGTTAAGTTTACAAAAATTTGTTAATATACCCTATTATTTACTTGTTTCTCATGGCTAACTGGATATAACATTTTTTGATCGTCGTGCTATGGAATAAAATTAAGTTTTCTTTAGAACATCCAAGAGAACTTTAATGTTGTGATACACCGTTGGATTCGTCTTAAAAAACTACATCTAATTAAACTATGAAAGTGGTATAGTTGTATTTAATTTTTTTACGTTATTGTCAAAAAAGTGATTTAGTCAACTTTGAACGCTCTGGTAAGACAAACGAAACGTGATAAAATTATGTAAATATTCTTGTGCAGATATAAACGTCTATTAAAACGATTTAAGGTAGATCATGACACTCTAGATTAAAAAATAAAATTTACTCTAAAAATGTTAAATTGACACAAAAAGTAATAAAAATTCTACAGTTGTATGTAAAATGAATGCTAAATTCCAAAAAATCAAAAAATATACAGGGTGTTCCATTTAAAAATCACAAGTTGGGGTCACTTCCAGCTGAACCGGAAGTCGTCGAAGTTTGACAGATACCTCAATAAGTGTCTTTGTAATAGCCTATAACTCCTGCCAAGTTTCATCTTGTTTGATTAAAAACTACAGAAATGGCAGCCGGAAAGTGATCTCGTTGACACCCGGTATATATTTACAATATTTTAATATAGTAATACCATTCTTTTTCTTAAAACCAGCAAGAACAACTGATATCCTTAAAGATATTTAGCAGTTTTATATTCCCCTTTTTGATTTCAACTACCTTAAATTATTCCTTGGCATTTAAAAATTAAAAATTTCAGTTAAACTTAAAATATTTTGAAAGTTCACGCATGTTTGGCAACACTGTGAGTAGAGAATTGCGATGCGATCAAATAATGTTTCTATCCCTAATAGCACACATTGCCCGATGGACGTTCTTTTTAGGTCCATTGTAGGTACTGTAGGTCCGAGGATGTAAAATGGACGTCTGCTGGACACTCGCACGAGGACGTTTTTTAGAAGTACAACAAAAGACGTCCAGCGGAGGTTTGTTTTGGGTCCATAGTAGAACCTTAAATCCCAGGACATAATAAGGACGTCTTGCGGACGTTTTTCAGAAGTACAACAACAGACGTCCAGCGGACGTTCGTTTTGGGCCCACAGTAGGTCCTTGATACCCAGGACATTATATGGACGTCTGGCGGATGTTCACTTGAGGACGTTTTTCAGAAGTACAGCATAAGATGTCCAGCGGACGTTTGTTTTGGGTCCACAGTTAAGCCCTTAATCCCAGGACAAGATACGGACATTTGGCGGACGTTCACACGCAGACGTTTTTCAGAAGTACAACAAGAGACGTCCAACGGACGTTTGTTATGGGCCCATAACAGGCCCTTGAGTCCCAGGACATGGTACAGACGTCTGGCGGACGTGCACATGAGAACGTTTCTCAGAAGTACAGCATAAGACGTCCAGCGAACGATTGGTTTGGGTCCATAAAAGGACGTTCATAGGGGAACGTTTTACAGAAGTACTGTTGTGAACGACTCACAACTCATATATTTTTGCATAGATACGAAATGGTACTAGGCAACGCGTATCAATAAACTATACTCCGGACACTGAACACATATAGTTAAAAAAAAATCAAGGCAGCACAGATTGTTCTGATTGGTTTTATGTGAAAGTTAAATTTACAATACAACATTTTTGCATATGAATTGTTAATTCGTTATAAATGATGTCACTTAGAGAAATTTATACTAGTATAAATAATAACCATACATTTTAAAAAATTGCATTTTATTAATTTAATAAAAAAGCCACGAAAAGTTCACGAGTGCTATGTGTTTACACATATTATAATATATAATAAATATTTTTTACAATAAAACAAAGAAATTACATACAAACATACTATATATACGTCGCAGTGATAAGGTGGCAATCTCAGAACAGTTCTGTTGCTTTCCTGTGTTACTTTAGATAACAATTCAGTTCTCACTATTTTTTCTTGATTTCGCTAAGATATCGTCTTCTCCATGAAATGATATCTTCCTTTGCTTTCAAAATGCTATTTTTAGATCTTGCTGTGAAACTACAACAAGCTTTTTTAGATACCGTAAAAAGTAATTGTTCTAATTACCTAAAGTTAATTTCTTTTATAAGTTTTCTTAAAGTAGACCGTTTAAAATTGGGAAAATCTTCATTTTCATTCAATTTCATTAAAACTTTGTCGAGAGTGGGAGGTTCATTTAAAAGAAAAAACTACAAACAAGCATTCTGATGCCATTTTTGTCTTCTTCAGAAACATTGTCCAAAATAGCTGTTGGTCTATGACACGCCTTAGGAGCATCAAAATAATCAGGATGTTGCTTGTGCTCACGAAGTATGTTGTAAACACTGGCCATACCAATTCATAAAATTATAGTAAATAAGCAGTGGGATTGGAAGGTAAATTAAAACATGACCTATCAATCTAGCAACATTTTCCACTTTTTCGTGTTTTTTCCACTGAGGATTCTGCTCTTCACACACTTTAAAAGCGTTCATAATTATTTGTTTCACCTCTACAGAAAAGTGCTTTTTTGGCGTTTTTTTGGTGGTGACAACTGAATATTGTTGACGTTTTCATCATCCATTTTAATTAACAATTTTGCAGTAAGGAAAATTCTACAAATTAACCAACTCATTATTATTATTAACTTTTCATATAATTATAACTTACTTATTGACAACCGTTCGTGTATTGAATGGTGCGAGTCTTAATAAAGACTTGTAATGTACCTAATATGTAACACAATTGGAAAAACTGACGGAACTTTTAAAACAACTGACGTAAACGCATGCGTAACAAGCTGGCGTTTGCCGTTTGTGTTTGTATGTGTAAATGAGACTTCTATCGAGTACCGCCCCATTTATTTCAACCAATGGATATTCAAGTTTCAAGTTGCATCTGAATGTCTCTGGTTTTTCATTACTATATCTGTTGGGTAAACGGAGATTAGTAGAGTCAAATAAATAATTCATAGAAGTAAATCTGAGTTTTATTTCCTTCTACAAGAATTAATGAATATAGCCCTAACACTCCAACCACAGTGTTAAACCGCTATAAATGGTGATCCCCACGTTCCTGAAGAAGGATTTGGCAGTATTGGTCTTTGCCTGCTGCATTGAATTCTCCAGGTGAACCACATCTAGTTATCCCTGCGTCATCTGTCATCAGCTGCTACTCGACTCCTGTCATCCGAAGAACCTGCTTTGCTTGCGTGACTTGTCGTGGCTGGCTGAGGGTGACCGTTGGAAACGGAACTAGTGCTCTTTCTGATCCGATAAGTTCAAATCATTTATTTACTTATTTAATATTTCAAATGGCGACTGTCAAAGTTCCATTTCCAGTTTTTACGAGTAACGATATCGACCTGTATTTTATTTTGGTAGAGAGATACTTTGCTCGTATGCTGATCAACGATGAACTCGACAAATATAACTTGTTAACACTAAACTTACCTTTCGACGTTTTAGGCGCTCATCGCAACTTGACCATTAAAACTCCTAGACAAGAACCATACACTACCTTGAAACGGGCAGTAATAAAATCGATTCTAGGCACAAGAGAATCTCGCATTCATAATCTTTTGGAGACTCTTCAATTTTCTGGTAGTGTTAAGGAATTGCTTTTTAACATTCAAAAGTTATCTATCGACCTTGATCTGACTGAAGAGTTGACCAAGGACTTTTTAATAGCTAAACTACCATCAGAACTCAAAACTCAATCCTTAAATTTCAATAACTTACCATTAATATCTTTTGTAGAGAGATTAGTTTTGATTTATTCTATGCAACAAGCACCACAACCTTTAACTACTTCTACATTAGAGGCTAAGCTAAACAGTTTGACGACCAATCTTACAACCATTTCTAATGAGCTTTCTACCATGAACAAGCGGCAATTCCCTGTAACTACCACATTCTCTCCGAAACCCCAAATTCCTCAGCATTTCAATAAACGCCGTCCCATGCCTTCGGGAAATACCAATTCCCCATTTCCCAGGGTTAATTCAATCCCTCCAACTTCTGATTTAATATTTTTACAAGACCTAACCTACAAAATTAATTTTGTGGTTGACAGTGGTGCAGATTTTTCCATTTTACCAACCCACATTGCAGTTTCCTGTAATCAAAAAATCACGCCTGCCAACATTTCATTTTTGGCCGTGAACGACACGTCAATTCCTGTGACAGGTATTATAACTTTGAGGTTACATTTCCCAATTCCTGGCCTACCGCCATGCCCCTGGAAATTTTATGTTGCTGACATATCTACAGCCATTCTAGGCCTGGATTTTTTACAGCAGCACAACCTAACCATTGACTGCTTTTCTCGACGAGTCATTTGCACGGCAGATGTCCAGCCCGCCCGAACTCGCAGTCGAGGTTCCACAACCCCCCCAGTTAAGACTGACTGCTCTTCTCAACGGGTCATTTGCACAGCAGATGTCCAGCCCGCCAGAACTCGCAGTCGAGGTTCCACAACCCAACAAGTTAAGACTGGCACTAAACGCAAAATATTTTCCGCACAGGCTAATGTTTTGACTCCTCCTTCCGAGTCAATCGTTACTCCTGCGATTTCTTCCCCTCTTCTTCCCTTACCTTCAAACATTAACGTACACTCTTCAGGTACTGTTAACAACATGTCTAGCAATCTTGATGTTTATAGCAAGATGCTAAGCACACACTTCCCAGAGCTTTTACGTAAATTCGACTACCATCAACCAGTAAAACATACTGTAGTCCATCACATTGACACGACCGGACCCCCAGTTAAAGCACGCTGTCGAAAACTGAACCCTAATCATCTTTCTTTTCTAGAAGATCATCTTAATGAGCTCTTGGACGCTGATGTAGTACAGCGGTCATCGTCTAGCTACGCCACGCCAATTCACATCGTCGGAAAGCGAGCAGTAGGCGCAGCAGAGACACTACCTCCTGGTGACGACCAAGACATCTCAGCCCGCATCGCCCCAACAGACAGTTATCGCTTGGTTGGAGATTATAGAAAACTTAATGCAGTGACAGTACCAGACTGTTATCCAATTCCTTTTTTAACGGACTTTACAAGAAAACTTGCTGGTGCAACCATATTCTCGAAGCTAGACCTCAAAAAAGCCTACTTCGCAATACCAATAGCAGCAGAGGACATTCACAAGACTGCTATTATCACACCTCTGGGACTCTTTGAGTTCAAACGGATGTGTTTCGGACTACGGAATGCAGCCAGCACTTGGAGTCGTTTCATGGACACTGTGTTATCAGGGCTCCCATTTTGTTTTTCTTATCTAGATGATATATTAGTTTTTAGTGCTGATTTGCAGCAACATATTGAACATTTACACCAAGTGTTTTCCTGATTAAAAGACAATGGCCTAATTATTAACCTACCAAAGTGTCTCTTTGGAGTCAATGAGCTCGATTTTTTAGGACATCACGTTAATACACGCGGTATCAGACCAATGGCTTCCAAAGTCCAAGCTATAATTGATTACCCATTGCCTTCAAGTCAGAAAGCACTCCGCAATTTTATTGGCTTAATTTCGTATTACCATAAATTTGTACCAAACTGTGCGAAAATTCTGGCACCGTTAAACTCTATTGTTATTCCTGGTAAAGCTTCGCCAAAGCCGGTCCAGTTAAATCATGAGCAAATAGAAGCCTTTAGGTACGCGAAGAATGCTTTGATTACCGCTACTTTATTGGTACATCCGCGAATTAATAACCCTATCAGTATAGCTGCAGACAGTTCGTCTTCCACTATAGCTGGAGTATTACAATCTATTGTAGAACCAGATGAACGTTTTACTAAGGTCCATCTCGACCTAGTACACCTTCCTTCTTCGGAAGGTTATAAATTCCTCCTTACCATTATTGACCGCTACAGTCGGTGGCCGGAAGCCATTCCTCTGAAGGATTCTTCCGTGGAGTCAGTAATCACTGCATTTGTCGACACGTGGGTGTCCCGCTTTGGAATTCCCAAGTACCTCACCACAGACAATGCAAGAATTTTCCTTTCGCATGCATGGATCAACTTCATGGCCATGTTAGGAATTAAACACGTCAAATGCACGGCCTTCCATCCGATTAGTCAAGGCGTTATCGAACGTTTTAATTGGACACTCAAGCAATCCATTCAAACCACAGGAACTTCCTCCTGGTTAACGAATCTCCCTTGGATTCTCTTGAGCTTACGTGCAACCCTGAAATCACAAGTTAATGTTTCTCCTGCAGAAATCCTGTATGCTACACCTTTACGACTACCTGGTGATTTCTTCGAAGAAGAACAACTGGCTAACGACATGAATCTCCCTAATTTCATAGCCAATCTCAAACGTCGTATGAGGAAGCAGAAGTATTTTTTTACAAAAACGTATTCCAGTCAGTCCTTCGTCCCCAGCGACTTGACCAACTGCACACACGTATACGTTCGTAATGACACGCACACTCTGGGCCTGAAAGACAGTTATTTAGGTCCCTATAAAGTGTTAGAACGGACAGTTAAATACGCCACTCTAGAAAATCACACTGGCCCTATCTCTTTAGATAGGCTAAAGCTTGCATATTTTTTAGATTAGTTACCATTTAATGTTAAGCCAACAATAAATTGATTTCAAATGCTACGCGAAGGCATCTTTTGAAAACCTTTTACCTGTTGACTTTAAAAATTTGAACACTTTTCTGTTTTTTTTCTTTCTGTTTACAGGTTCCAAGAGTTGCCGTCGCAAGTTCCGTAGTGTTATTTAGCTTAAGTTTTTTATTATAACTACCTATACTGCCTAGTAGAGTTTTTGTAGCTGGAGAATTTTACAACTTTGTTCAAGTTCCCTTAAAATACTCCATTTTTTCTCTAAAATACCATTCCGTATTTCTTCTTTTTTATGTGTGTAATACCCACGTTTCAGATTGGGCGGGGTAATGTTGTGAACGACTCACAACTCATATATTTTTGCATAGATACGAAATGGTACTAGGCAACGCGTATCAATAAACTAGTAGAGTCAAATAAATAATTCATAGAAGTAAATCTGAGTTTTATTTCCTTCTACAAGAATTAATGAATATAGCCCTAACACTCCAACCACAGTGTTAAACCGCTATAGTACCTACAACAAAACATGTCCGGCAGACGTTCGATTTGGGTCCATAATACGTTCTAATAGGAATTACAAAATGATTACAAACAAACAATTTGTAGATTAAGATTAACAATTATTCTAGAAATCTATTTTAACAAAAGATGTCAACTGGACCTTCAGTTTAGATCATGGTAGGCCCGTGACTTCAAAGTCATAAAAAAACCGGTCTGAACTTCAGATAAGGATCTTTTTTTAAGATTAGTCTGTTACATGTACATATAATAGTGAGAGCTTAACAAGGACCTCTATGAATACACATTTTTCTTATTGTTATTAAATACTACATTACGTAGTTCTCTAAACAAAGAATTAAAACTATTATGGAATATCCGAAAATTGCTTCTTCCGTGTTTTAAATTAATCATATTTTCTGTACTTTATGGAATACTCTTTAATATACTAAAGTATATTAATATAATAATAATAATCGCCCCCCTCCCTGCCGCACAAGCTTATAGCTTCTAGGGCCTGGTTTCCTGGTTATGGGTTGTAGCAATTATTATTATATTATTATATATTTCATACGTTCATACCATCATAAACTCATTAAAAATATTTTCTTTTTAATTAATATAGCTATTTAAATTTCTCCGCTAATATAAAAATGAGACAGCATGTTATGCACGGATCATAAAAGACGTACTACGCAAACTCAGTGCCAACAGTAAATCACCGTAAAGCCATTATAAACCGCCATTCGGTTTTCGGTTGTTCGCTATTTGTTTTCATCGTTGTTCTTGCAGTTTCTGTTTGAACCAATTATTTATATATGCTTTTTTAACATCTATTTAATCAGTCTTTTACGTTATGTGTTTTTAGTAAATAGTGTGAAGTGCAAGGGTGATTATTAATATTTTATCACATTCCTTTCATTCGTTTATTATTATTATTGTGCAGTAATAACGGTAATAAATAGTTGAATGAGTAACTCACCAGCAAAATATTCATGGTAACCTGCAGTTTTATAGTATTTTAGATTGTTAAGTAATACCTAAGGATTTATCATTATTTTCAGAATATCTAAAGCAAATTATAAGAAGGTTGAACATGACTGAAATAATAATCTTTTCACTTGAAAAATGAAATATAAGGTATATAAAAAACACAACATAATGAAGAAATCAGAAAATATATGGGAAAACTTGAATTTACCTTTACTATGTGAAAATAATGAACTACTGGAAGTTGAACAGTTTTTGGGAGATCCCTTAAATATGCAAAAATCTGTAAGTAATACTTTTTAGAATATCACTGTACAAAGTCAATAGAAAAACTCTGGATAGCATTTGTGACAACCAGCAGTTTTTTTGAAAATCTATGTACATGTTACCTGAAAAAAATTAAAAAGTGGAAATCTTTTTAGAAATCGTTCATTGGTGTAAAAACAAGTGTTTTATGCTTATTTTGCCGTTGCCGTGCTTTTTGTAAATTTTACTTTCTGCTACGTTGCAGAAGTCTTACTCAAAAAATCAATGCACAATGATATTATTAGTGAGAGTTTGATGTGTAGGGTGTCTTATATTTTTTTTTATGTTCGCAATATCATGTCATAACATCCTGCACATACAGAGCTTTTCGTTCTTCTATAATTCTTTCTTCTGTTTAGCACAAATTTATTTAACACTACTGAGTGTCTGATTTTTTTAGACTGATCTGCTTTCCAAAGTTGGAGGAGACAATGTGAACGAATTTGTAAAAAGAGATTGGAAAATATTGCTGACAAATCATGATAAAAAATGAAATATTTCTGAATAGTTTTCAAACATAAGAACTTTTCTGCTCTTTTTATGGCCACGCTAATTAAGGGTAAGTAACATTTTTAATGTATCGTGATAAGAGGGA
The DNA here is from genome assembly GCA_929113105.1 of Agrypnus murinus. Classification (NCBI taxonomy): domain Eukaryota; kingdom Metazoa; phylum Arthropoda; class Insecta; order Coleoptera; family Elateridae; genus Agrypnus; species Agrypnus murinus. The sequence goes on from OV816026.1 coordinate 194,438,507, forward strand.
AGCGTAACCTTGCCAAATGTATAGTTGATGTTCAATTTTGTGCAGTCGCATGTATAAAATCTTGAAGAGCGACCATCACATCATAATTTTATAGATACAGCTGCACAGGATAGTGTAGATAACTGCCCTTTAGCAAGGTCTGTCTCGCTCTGTTTATGATCAAAGATGATAATAAATGTACAGAGTAGATGCTAAGCAGTTGTTAACATAGGAAATATGCATATTATTGATTTCTAAAAGATTTAAATTTTTAAAATTTTCAGTTTTCTCAGAAATCCAAGGTAGAGGTAAGAATGTTACTTCCCTATCTCAATTTTCTATTCACTTGTGCTCCTTTCAATTTAACTAAATATAGTATGAAAATTTAAAGTTCTGGACAGACTGGAAATTGGCACCTGCCGATAGAGGATTAGAAAAGCTAGGGGAGGGGCATTCATTTCCCGATGATTCAACAGTTTTCTCTTTATGGTCGTTCAAAGATCGTAAAGTAGGAATTCAAAAACAAAATAATATACAAGGTAACTTATTAACATTAAAGTGCAAGTCTCTGTGATATAACAGTAGCACACTGCTCAATCTTTTTTTATTATCGTAATCTAGCATGAAAAAATAAAAGTATTTGCTAATTTAATGGATTTCATATTTTTAATAATAACAAAGTTGCCAAAAAAAGCTACGGATCTAAGATTTATGTTTTTCAAATAAAACATCTGAGTTTTATATTGTATTTTTGGATTTTAAATAAATCCATGTATGACCCGATGCCAGCAGAGGTTACTATGTACTGTTTTGGATATTCTGTTAGCATCACGGATGCAACCCGTGTAATCGGCTGCTAAGCAACCAGTTAATATATACTTGCCGTCTGCTAACAGAACATCCAAAAGTGTACAAACCGTCACTGGTTTAGGCATATGGCATTTTTCAATCTTGAATGCTGGTATTGCATTGATAAAAGCTATGTGCACAATATATTAATTATATTTGCATTTATTTTTAGGTGCTGCTTTAAAACCGTTGCTGAAAAGTTGCACCGAAAAGAAAATAGAAGACACTTTCAAAAGATACTTGAAAAGAACCTCTGAAGTGGCTAAAAGTGAAGATAGAAGAACTTAAATTTTGATAATGATTCCAAACAGTTGAATTTACTTTTTATTTTAAGTTTTTATGCTGTATGTTTACATCATATAATCTATGTAATAATTATATTATTGTAGAAAAAGCATTTATATTTGTTAAAAAATTGATTTTTACCAATAATTAGCTTGCCATTAATTAGATTCCTATATAATTCGAAACAACCTGAAAGTTTTGCAACTTTGAGAGTTTGTAGATTTTGGTGTTCTAAATGAAATTACAAAACTTGATTTTTCCAACGAAAGCCGTTCGTAAATCCCTTTAACAGTTTTATAATTTTTTATTATTATCAAGTACATATTGTAAAAAAATGATGTATACTGATAAAAAACGTAGTTAGATAAATCGAAAAATTATTCAATTTTTAAAATATTTATTACCTAAACCTAAAATCCATATACTAAAATCCAAAATTTGTTTGTCAGTATGTTTGTCCCTTCATAAAGTCGCCCCATGTAGGTCTTACTCCCCAAACCACATATGGCTCAAGGCGCAGGCGGAGTGGTGCAAGAGATCAGTCTGGAAGGAATGGTAAGTAATTGTAATGTAATGTCTAATTCCAGTTTATTTTCTAAAGAATTTATTTTTGATACCAATCAACCTGTAATTATTTATTAAATAAAGTGAAATAACTATGAATAGTTGGACTGGAAGAACTTGGGACTGAAGTCCCAAGTTAAAAGTTCGTTCTTGAAAGAGAAACCTTATATAGGAATCGAAATTACTTTTGTGTACAGGATATGACGTTTAAAAATAACTTTCTTTTATTTCCTCTTGTGTGGTTTGGTTATTTTAGATCCGTGCACTGGAGGACTGTAAAACATCTTTGGGATATTCATCAAGTCGGCGGCAAATATCTATGTGGTGTAGGGCATTGAGTCGAGGATTCATTAGGTCTCCTTTGGACTTAACACTCAACACTCTTAAAATATCTGGCAAATCCTCGGCTGACGTATGCAGAACGTCTATCTGAGACGTTTTAAGCACATCCAAGTTTATGACGATTTAACTTCCCATGGACATCCATCGAAAGTCCGACCCAGTATAATCAAAAGTCTATTACGTCTGTTGGACGTATAATGGAGGCTTTTAAAACGTCCGCCCGGGACATTTTAAAAACGTTGCAAGTTCGTGACATTTGGACTTCCAGTGGACGTCCATGTAACGTCCCACGTTATGTAAATCGAACGTCTATTACCACCCTTGGACGTTTTTAAAACGTTCGTCAATTTCTTGGAAGACGTACGCAAAACGTCCGTCTGGAAAGTTTTAATAATGTCCAACTTTGTGACATTTGGACTTCCCATGGACGTTCATATAACGTCTCACGGACTATAACCGATCGTCCGTTGGACGTTCATTAAGTCCTCCGAGGACATACAAAGACGTCCGCAAAACGTCCGCTCGGGACATTTTAAGAGCGTCGCAAGTTCATGACATTTGGACTTCCCGTGGACGTCCATATAACGTCCCACGTAGTATAAATCGGACGTTTATTACGCCCCTTGGACATAATATGGACGTTTTTAAAACGTTCGTCAAGTTCTTGGAAGACGTACGCAAAACGTCCGTCTGGAACGTTTTAATAATGTCCAACTTTGTGACATTTGGGCTTCCCATGGACGTTCATATAACGTCCCACGGACTATATCCGATCGTCCGTTGGACGTTCATTAAGTCCGCCGAGGACATTGCTCAAACGTCCATCGGACGTCGGTGTGCTATTAGGATTTACATTTTCAAATTTTAGTTTTAAAGAAATTAATTCCGTTTTGCGGACCGTAGCGCCATCTTTAGGTGTTTATAGTTTCTGAAGCTTCCTATTATTAACACTGGCGGCGTTAACGCGCCCTTAACTATCCATTATTACCCCAGAATATTGTTTTTCGTGATATCTAGTGTCACTTCCATAGGTACCTAATTGATTTGTATTTGTAATTTTTAAGAAAAAAAGAAAATCCAACTTTAAAACTTGACAAATGTGCACACTTGAGGCTTTATGTGTACACCTATTGTGGCACTTCCCTTTACTTAAACTTCCTTGGTAAAGATACGGACTCACTATGCGTCAAGGCGCGATTCGCGATGCGTAGTTTGTAATGCAACGAATTTAAAATGTACAATTATACATGCTATACATATGTGTTATACATTATGCACACTAAAGTTTGTACATGATTCGCTACAAAAAATATTTCTTTGATGCGTGCGGTTTTCCGCCAAGTGGGCGAACCGCAACGCATTGATGCGTCAAATCATCAAATGCGACGCACACAAGTGTACACATTATTCACGAATTTGAGAATCGTGCATCACGCATAGTGAGTAGCTGGTTTAACATAGTTGAAATATAAGACAATGGCGACAATAAAAAAATGTATTACAAAATGCCCATTCTACAAGAAAAGTTTTTCAACGTTTGATTTTTTTTTTCGAAAAATTGCATGTCGTCTTGTAATAGGAGTCTTAAAAAAATGTGCTTTTTTTCGGTAAAAATGGGACTCATCTTATAATCGGGGTCATCTTATATTCGGACTGATACGTATATGATAGGAAATTTAGGAAGTTTAGGTTCCTTTTCTTACACCAACAGACCTCACTTAAAACACAGTTAAAATTGTAACTATTAACTATTAAACGAGATTGTGTTAAAAGCTTGTAATTAGGCATTTGGTGCAAAACGTAATGTGGAAAATTGATCTTGTTGGTTTATTTTCTACTATAAATGTTGCTGCTGAAAGATAAGGTTCCTTTTCCCATAGCGCATCACATTTACAAAATTGTTAAACTAATTATTAAATCGTTAAAGGTATTTGAAATGTCAAATCTCCATTCATCTAATCAGTATTGCAGTGATTAACAAACGAATTACTTTACAAAATCAAACGAAAATTTTATTTCAAATACTAATACATCAAACTACATTATTTATACATAAACTCACTAAATAAGAGGTTATGATTAGTAAACCCAAGATTCATACATTGATAACCAAACTTGACTGTCGGTCCATTCAGGAAATTCTCCTAGAAACTGAAGAAACTGTGGCGTTTTAATATTAGTCTTGTCATTTTTATAATTCCCAATCATAGAAATATCAAATGCAGGCTTATCCCCCCAATTTGTAGGAACTTCAAAATCGAACGTCAGATTTAAAGGCAGCTTTCCTTTACCCCATGTATAAATTACTACATATAACAAACGATCATTCCAGTTTATTGGATTTGGTGGCAATTTGGATACAAGGTTTGTTTTTAGTAATCTAGTGCCTGGTCTGGCAGATATATAAAATGTTATCTGGCTAGGTCCTGTAACAGAAAAGACAATTTTATTTGTTAAATTATAAATATTCTACAGTTTAGTATTGACAGAGTTGTATAGATACCTGATGCAATGAAATCAAATCTTGTAATAGAAGGCTTTATTTTGACTTTTGAATTTAGTTTCAAACTAATAGTATCATTGATTATAGGCTGTTCTGCTGGTATAAATGTTATGTAGGGTCTAAAATTTGAAAAAACGTTTCAAATAAAAAATTGAAGTAAGCAATAATAATAATTAAGACAAATCTGTACGATTCTATTAATAAACACAAACAGGAATAAACGAGCAAAACTATCTTCGATTGAACTGAGAGCTAAAATATATTACCGAAGATTATAATTGTGCTCTGGTTAAAATAGATACAAAGTACACTGAGAAAAATGAGTTAAATAAAGTCTGTACTTAAAATGAACTGCATTACCTTAAGCAAATTTTTGTTAACTGTTGCATTGGCCTCTTTAATAGCAACAAGGCTGTAAACTAAGGGCTACTAAACCAATCTTCTTAAAACAATCTTATTGTAACAAATTAGCACTTGCTAAGTGTTAATAGACGGTTCATTAAAGGCTAGTTTATTGAGTTAGTTTATTAGCAGTAAATAAAATATCCGTTAATCGTAAGAAGAATGATCTTTTTAATCAAAGCTACATACGGATAAGTAAGTTCTTTGTCACTGTGAAGTCCTCATCCATTTACAGTAAAAGGATATAATTTGATAATAATATAATAAAGGATATAACTTGAGTAGTCAGCATTTTTACCATTATTGGTACAGTGTTCGTATTTTTGAAGTGTCAGTTGGCGTCAGTCTTTGTGCATGTGTTGTGTTATAATATTATTGTGCCATAAAAAGTTCATAATGGTTTACAATTACGAATCAGAATTGATAGAATGGGGTTTGGAAGATTACTTGAAAGCATTTGAAGGTAAGTAGTAAGTACCTACTGTATTAATTAATTAAATCTTGTCAATATTGTATGCAATCTTTTCGTATTACACCCAACACATAAGCTTAGTCAGTTTTTTTTAACTTAGTGGGTTTTAATTTTTTATAGAGGAGAGTATAAACGACGAAAGTTTTTGGTTACTTGACGAAGAAACGATACAAAGAAAAATATCAAACGGAAGAATCAACCACGGTAAACTGCTTTATATCATATATTATACATTGTAAACTTTTCTGTTTTGTGCTATTATTGCAATTTTAATAAATATTACTAAATAAATATATTTACTTACAATAAGTCATTTTTTATTTAATTCAGTATTTTAACCTACTTACCACTAGTAAGCCATTGTTTTACAGCAAGTAAATGCTGTACTTGGCATAAGTGAGTTATATACTAACAGTAAGGTGGCTAAATTTGTTAGTAGGCAACTAACTACTGTTAAGTAAGTAATTTTAACAAAACTGATTTGCTAGCCCTGAGAATATAACTCACTTGGCGCCTATTTAAGGTAGATATTTGTTTACCGTTAACGAATTTTTGTTTGTGGTTAATATATATTTCTCTCAGTGTAATAACTATCAAATCTTGTTAATAAATGTCACTTGTCCTTGTAATTTATATATCGATTTATAAATGATTAAAGTCTCGTATACATTTTATGAGAAAATAATATGAAAAAAACAGTAAAACAAGTAAAATATAACCTATACAAATAAATTCAGCAAAAAGACAAAATCATTACTTACAACAGACCAATTAACCGGGGCTCCCTAACCGATATGCCACAAAGCAAACTACCTTTGCAGTCTTCAACGATTGGCTTCGATCTACTGCTTAAATCATTTATATAATTTTTAACAGTTTTAGGTGAGTTTCTATCCAAGTGAAATATAAAATAGCCAGAGTCTTTTTTATAGATGTCGTTAGTGTCGTTGTGAAATACTCTACTGCCATGCTATAAAAATGCTATACTTTAATAATAAACATAAATAAATTATACTTTAGAATAATTCTAAGTTTAGATATACTACTTACATAAATTAAGAAGCGCTGTGGTGTTGCAGATTCGGGATTGTTACTATATGGAAAAGTTAGAGGAGTAAGAGCAATTAGGAAAGATAGCAAAAATATCCCAATTAGTGCACGAAGAACTAATCTTGGTTTATGTATCAGAGTTATCAGGGGTACCTGTAATTTTTTTGTTAAAATGAATTTTTTAATGAATGATTGTTATTGCAACGTACATATGTTGGAATAATTATAACGGTTATAGCCAAACACAGCACAGCTGCAAACACTTCAGAGTTATGTTGTGAACCTAAACGTCCACACACAGGTATAAATCCTGGCACGATTTGTCGTGCTTGTTTCATTAAAAATAATGTTGGTATAGCTGATCCAAGCATGTAAATTATCCTCCAAGTTTTTACTAAAAATTAAATAAAATGAAATTATTTTGCAGCGTTGGTTTATTCAATGTCTACTAGACTAACAGTCTAGGGATTAGATGTGCGTTCGTTGAAGCCAATGTCGAGGTCTGTAGACAGTATTTAGTCGCTTATAAAGGCTGTAGGAGACATAGATGCATTATAGTTTATTTGAAATTATATTCTTTAGTGAGTTTTTAATTGATATTAGGTTTTTGTTTCCGTTTTTATTTTTGATTGGTGGTGTGAAACAAATTATCACAAGTAATATCCCAAGTGCCAACTGCATGTAAAATAGCCGAATAAATTTTAACGTTTTGTGTCAGAATGTTTTGCTCAGAAATACGTCGAGCACAGGACCCTGCACTAATCTTATGGAAACTGGCCCCCGGTTAAATTGGCTGAATTTTTGATATGTTATAGATATCTACTCCCGGATCAAAAGTTCTCATGAGCACAATGTTCAAAAACCCATGGTTTGCCCACCACAGGTGCTTACAGTTGTGTGTTTTGAAATCGTTCAAACATTTAAAACTAATCTTACAACTGGCCCCCGGTTAAATTGGCTGAATGTTTGATATGTTATAGATATCTACGCCCGGATCAAAAGTTCTCCTGGGCACATAGTCCAAAAACTCATGGTTTGCTCACCACAGGTTCATTTACATCAGAACACTCAATCGCATCTGACCAGTGTGCATTCTCCATCAATTGATACAATAGCAAATAGTCGCCTCTTTTCAAGTTATACTGCTTTTAACTATTACTTAAGCAAGTTTTAATTCTATAAAGTGATATATCCACACAACACGATAGTGCAGGATGACGATACTGTGTTGTAGTGTCTGTAATTCATCCATAAAATAACAATAACAAGCTCCGATCTTTTAGTTGCAGACAAAACATATCATATTTCTGTTTTCAATAACGGTTACCTTCCGTAATTAGGTCACTTACGACTGTCAGGACCGCTCGAAAATTAAATAGAACTTCAAAATTCATTTTTTGGAAAACTAAATATTTGTTTTTGAGCTATACTTGTCAAGGTAAATTTGCTCTACTACCTTCCTTCTACCTACCATTTAAAAAGATCAGTTATTTCTGAATCACCCTGTATACAATAATTGATTTATCTATGGAATAAACCAACGTATATTAAGAGTAACAAGTCAGGTGGGGACTTCGTCATGTCATGAAATGTGCCATTTATAGACCATTGTGTTGCACTCATGACATAAATAAAAATAGAAGTACATATAATAAGCTATTAGAACATTGAATCAGTAGAAATTGAAGCGTAACGAAAAAACAGCTGGCAATGAAGAAAGTAATGTACGCTGTGTTTTTTTGTAGCACCGGTCTGGTAAAAGCTATCAAGGTGGAAGAACAGAAGACTGTAACAGCTAAGTGGTACACCACCGTTTGCCTGCCCCAAGTTTTAAATTAAGGTTAACATTCGGGGGTTAATGCTGCATCACGACAATGCCGCTTCCTACACTGCTCATGACACATTGGAGTTTTTGAAACGCTGGAAGGTGAAAGTGGTTAAACATCCTCCTTACTCGCCTGATTTAGCAATGTGCGACTTTTGGTTATTTTTTTAATCTAAAGAAACACTTGCGCGGACGCAGATTTGCCACGAAGTAGGAGATAGATGTGACCATCACGGACTATTTTGACAGCATTCCAGAAAATGGCTGGCCTGAGGTGTTCGAACTGTGAAAAGTGCGTTTGAGAAGTGTATTGATGCTGGGGGAAACTACTTTGAACATTTATAATAAAATATCTGTAATAAACATTCTAATTTTTTCATATTGCAAAACTTTCAGAGTGGTCCTCGTATACAATTAAACGAATTCAATGTCTAATAGCTTATTATATTACTTCTGTATGAACAATTGAATCGGTCAAAGCAGAAACTGAATATGTCCCAACCACCTTGTTTTGAGAAAAACAAGAAAAACTGAATTACTCAATGTTGCTTTTATGGACTTTCGTGACTTTTTGGGATATGAAAGAAAGGTATCTGTTAGGTAAGATCACATGGTTCAATTTACTTAAAGTTTTGTATTCTAAGAGAAAAAAAATGCATATAAGACGTGGACATGTTCAGTTTCTGCATTGATTGCAAATAGAATGCAAAGAATACGCAAGAAACTATTTTGTGACTAGTGCCGACCTTTGAGGGGGTGCGAGGTCGGGCGCCGCACGAGGGCGGTAGGCTGTTTGGGGCGCCGAAGTTGGTAAAATCATTAAAATCATTCAATAACAGTTACTTTTTAAAGTTAATAAGGGCGCTCTGAAGGACTCTGTCCGAGGGTGCCGAGAGGCCTAAGACCGCCACTGTTTGTGACAAAAGAACAACTGAACTTAATATTAACAAAAGAAATCTGAAAATCTTAAATACAAATAAAAATATTTTTAAACATTGTCTGCTTTCACTGCGCTGCTGTCTTCCTCTTTCTCTTTCATAGGCCATTTTAGGATAAAATTGCTGGTAAAATTCGTCAAGCTCTTTCTCAATGTACTTCATAAATCTTTCAGTTTTGGAGAGGTTGTGGAGTCAGTGGGAAATACCTTCAACTGTTTCCTAGGTTGTTCAATTTTACTTTCTTCTTCGTAAACACTGTTACTAGTTGATTTAGACATTTTTGCATAAAGAACTTCCCTCAACAAAATATCACTTGCATATGTCAAAACGACGCGACGATAGCTTCATTTGATATCAGCTAAGCTGTTTTTACTTCAGCGCATCCTAGATATATAAGACATGCCGCTACAGAAATTGAACACGTCCTGTTTCTTTAGTTTCTGTACTATACCATCGCTTTTCTACATTATAGAAAAGCAAGACATGTTATATTTTTGCACCATTCGATCGGGCACCCTTGAATTTTGGTGAATTCATGTATAACCCAATTTACACAAAAAGTGGACATTCAGTTTCTGCATTGACCGATTCAATTAAGATATACATAGTTTTTATCTTCGATTATTTCCTTTATACACATAACAATGCGTACTTACCATGGTTACTGTCACTTTAATAATAAAAAAGATTCAAAACTCAAAGTTTCACCGTGATTAAATTTCTGTCAGAATTTAATCGCTTCTGACTACTAATTTTGAACTAGTTATCAAAGCAAGTGAATGTGCAGACAATGGAAACATACATATTTAAACATTGTAATTTCCTTATTAATTGTACTAATGTAAACACCAATAGATAATTTACAATATTTATTTATGCAGGAAATAATCGCGCCAAATGTCTTGCTCTAAAGAAATACGTCTCGAAAATTTTTCCGCCCAAAATCCCGAGTGCGTAGCACTTTTGATAACGGGTTCAAAATTAGTCGGAAGCGATTAAATTCTGACAGAAATTTAATGGCGGCTAAATTTTGAGTTTTCAATCTTTTGACAGTAACCATGGTAAGTACGCATTGTTATGTGCATGAACTTATTAAACTAACGGACAAGGCATTCCCGTCGTGCCCCAGTGGTTTGGATCGTGCCAAAACTGTCATTTTGTTTGTGTGTCCGTGTGACGCGGTCGTGTTAATTCAGCAGTTGATATTATTAATAGGAATGGTTATTTGTGTTGAAAGGTCATGTAAGAACAAAAGTGCAGTGGTAAATTAAGTGAAAAATAACGTTACGTTTCACTGGTAAGTGTAAAATATGCTTTTTTATGTATTTTATTTAGGCAAGTGCAGAACATCTGACAAGCGATCATCTGATCATTTTTACATAACGTCGCTAGTTTGCTTACGTTCAATGCTTCCCCTGCTCGTCCCGAAAGCCACTCTTCTGTTGCCCGCAAGGTTTGATATAGCTTGTCCGTTAGTTTAATAAGTCCATGGTTATGTGTATAAAAGAAATAATCGAAGATAAAAACTAGTATATTTTAATTGTTCATACAGAAGTAATATAGTAAGCTTTTAGAACATTGAATTCGTTTAAACAATTAGACGGATTCAATCTTCTAATAGCTTATATTATACTATGTACTTCTATTTTTATTTATGTCATAAGTGCAACACAATGGTCTATAAATGGTTTATTTCATGACATGACGAAGTCCCCACCTGACTTGATACTCTTAATATACGTTGGTTTTTCCATAGATAATTAACTTCATAGTTTTGTAGACCAATGAGACATTAAAAACAGTGTCACATGCACCAATCACAAGTTAGAAATGATTTCTTTAACTGAAAAGAATGTATGCTACTTTTCTTGCCGCTACCTCATTGTTTTAGCATTATTTTAGCAACCATTAATATTTAAAAAATCAAATGTCATTTTGACAAAAGTAGAAATGTCGCGCTTCGGCAACATTCCTGACGCTTCAATTAATGAAAACATTCAAAATTCACTTTTAATTATAATTATAATTGTTCTCGTAAATAAAGTTGTTAAAAATTTGACGTATTTAACGCTTCATTCAGTTAATTCTCCAACCGAAGATCATTCGTTCTCAACTCTTGTCAGGCAAGATTTTTATTTTTTTTATTCGCATTGATTGCTAAAAGGCAATTAAACTCGATCAAATTCTTGGGAAAAGAACCCTCGCGCTCCGCGCTCGGGTCTTTTCGTCAATTTGATCTCGTTTAATTGCCAAGCAACCAATGCTCATACAAAATAAAAATCTTGCCGACAAGAGTTGAGCACTTATGATCTTACTGTTGATAAATCAATTATTGTATACTGGGTGATTCAGAAATAACTTCTTTTTTAAATGGTAGGTAGAAGGAAGGTAGTAGAGCTAATTTACCTTGACAAGTATAGCTCAAAAACGAATAGTTTTCCAGAAAATGAATTTTGAAGTTTTATTGAATTTTGGGCCCAGTCCTGACTTTGTTGTGGATTTTACTAGCAAATTATTCATTTTTATGTAACAAACTAATTATATTGATCGAATCGTACCTGAATGTTGCAAAGAGAATGCTTGTATAAGAACAGCTACAAGTGTTTGGAAAAACACCAATATTAAAAATGAATACATAGATCTAATTCCATGGAAAGTTCCTATTGCTAGTACTATTGTCCAAAAAACACGAACGAGGTGAAGTTGTATTTGTGTTTGAATATTTATACCCAAAAAGCTCTAGAAAGTTAAATGTTTATGTTTAAAAATATTTATGCTCGACTGCATCATAAAAGTGTGTTTTGGTTAGAAGTTCATAAGCTGCTACTTTATTGGACTAGTCTATAATGACAAAGTAAATTGGACTCCACTTAAAAGGCATGGTAAACCAATAGCAACAGCAACGCTCAGTTTAAGATACACTAAGCTTTCTATTAATTTTAACATATCTATCACAAAAAAAATCTTCTACAAAGCAGTCAAACATAAAACTTTGTATGTAACTTGTACATGGTAAGACTTTATTAAAACTCACCCTCTTTATTATAAAATATAAACTTGGCTCATTTGATAAAGTCTTACATTATGTAGTAGTTACATAAATAGCTATTACCGTATCGTAGAACTTGTTCAATAGCACCAATATAGTACAATAGCAGCAAATAATTGGTGCTCCATATAAACCCACTAAGAGCCATACACTATTAAACCATCGCATATTCAAGTTTAAGATATCCATTACAGTTGCTATAGCAAAAGCAAGCAAGCCAGACACATTCAAACCCACTATTAAGGCAAGAAAGTGTAAACTCAAATATTTTAGAGATGCAAAAGAAAATTCTAGAAGTATTAGTGAATTACTAGATAAAAATTAAACAGTTGCAATAAACTTACTTAATCCAAAATCTCGTAAACTTTTTATAAAAATGACAATTGAAATAAAAGAAACCATAATAGTAAGTATCACAGATGTCATTTGACTGTAAGTAATAAACACCAATTCTAAGACATCATAGAAAATTATGTTTCCTCTAGGTTGCCCATGAGGATCTGACAATTCATAAGCATTTGCTAGATTCTTAATTAATGATAACAAATTATCGCCGGCATGTTGGTATGAACCTAGTGGTATATTTGAAACCCCATCGAAGGATGTATGATATCGATAAGCATCTTTATAAAGTACAAAATCTAAACCTGAAAAACAACTGTGATTTTTCTTATTTTTGAATTAATTAATAATTACTTACCAATCATATTTCCAATATCTCTGAATATTCTGAAATCAGTGTCCGATGGTACCACTCCGGATTGAAACCATTCTTCTCCAGCTACTTGTCCATATGGATTAGGTACTTTCTGATAATACTTTAACAACCACGGGTATCCTGGTACGGTCTGTATGAGAAATTCTTTACCTCCTGCCCCACCAGCGTCTATGTTAACTACTACTTGTACTTCATTTGCCCATCTATGCTGCAGAATAAAACTATGAGAACCTTGTAATGGGGTCTCTTCGGCTCCATTGAAAAGGAATATAATGTTATGTTCCGGTGGTTCTGAAAGACGAGTTAACTTTCGCAAAATCTCAAGTGCTACCGCACACATTATTCCAGCATCACTTCCTCCTAAAAAAGAAGTATTTACTATTATTAAGAATTTATTGAGTGTCCTTGAAAGTGCTTAAAGTGCAATTTATTTATAACTAGAATGTTAACAGTACATATTATGCGTCTTTATTGCATAAATTGAGAAACAATATTCGTGAAAAACGTCGAGGAAAATTGACAAGAGGTGTTCGATTATTACACGACAATGCACCCGTTCATACTGCCGCAATTTCACAAGCTGCCGTTCGCGAATGCGGCTTTGAAGCATTGGATCATCCACCGTACAGTCCGGTAATGGCTCCTAGTGACTGTTATTTATTTTCCAATTTAAGAAAGACCTTAGGGGACGTCGTTTTAAGGACGAGAACGACTTGCAAGCAGCTGTAATTGAACATTTTGAAGGAAAAACTTCAGATTATTTTTACAAGGGCATTGAATTATTAATTCCACGTTGTAATAAGTGTATGGACATTAGGGGAAATTATATTGAAAAATAAAAATTATTATATTTTACCAAGTTTATTTTTTCTATATTAGGCCGAGAATTTATGGCGGTTACCTCGTATAAAACACTAACGAAAACTAAATAGCTGGTTATCCTTTTAAGATTATAAGGATGTAGATACGTAAAAAGGAATCAACCCACAAAAACTCAAAAAATGAGTTACATACACTTCCACAATTTTGAAAGTACTATTTACATTTTTCATAATAGAATAAGGCCATATGCAGCTTTGATTCTCATATAACTGAACTTGAACTAACCAATATTATATATACAGGGTGCCCATTATGTATGGAATATAGTATATATCTCGGTAAATATCGACTTCATAAAAAAATTTGTTATATAAAAGTTGTTTAACATTTTATTTTCCATAATAAGATAGCATTCAATTGTTTTTATTTCAGAAAACAAATGAGTAATGAATAACACTTTAATTTTTATAAATAGCAATGTACCCTTTCATTAGGCTCATTTGATAGAGATTTTTTTTTCTCTTTTCGATAACCTAAAATCTTAGTACCCTTATATCAGAAAATTTTTGAAAAAAACGTAAAAAATGTTGTTAATTTCACCAATAACATGAATCTATATATCCGAGATCGTAAAGTATCTCGAATTATTACCCTAAAATAAACAGATGTGCATCTACATAATGTACAAAACAAAACAAATGAACAAAAAACAAAATAAAACAAATGAACAGAAAATTATGTACGTCTCTTATAAAGCTTGAAGACAAAACGAAATTAGCAATAAAATGGTTTTCATGGCAATAAGTGTTCAAAATGTTCACCATTAACTGCAAGGCAGTGGCCCAACCTATCACGAAAAGCTTGAAAAGAATTTCTGAGCGATCTGGGAGAAATTGCTGCAGCTTCATTTTGTATTCGTTGCTCTAATTCGGCCAGATTCTGGGGTCGGTTTGTATACACTTTTGATTTTAAATATCCCCAGAAGAAGAAATCGCAAGGTGTAAGATCCGGAGAAGGGGGAGGCCACTCCACAGACCCTCTTCTGCCTATCCAACGGGCAGGAAATACCACATTTAAATATTGGCGTACATCTAAATGATAGTGGGGCGGTGCTCCATCTTGTTGAAACCAAAGATCATCAAGATTTGCTTGGCAAGCTGAAATAATTTGCTGTTGCAATAATTGCAAATAACGGTCACCAGTTAGAGTACCACGAATAAAGAAAGGTCCAATTATGTGATCTGCACAAATTCCCACCCATACGTTTAATTTTTGTGGTGTTTGGGTATGATTTGGGATCATCCAATGGGGATTTTCAGCGGCCCAATATCGACAATTATGCCTATTTACATTTCCATTTAAACAAAACGTAGCCTCGTCAGAAAAAACAATATTATTAAGAAAATTTGGATTGTTGTTGATTCGCTCCATCATAAATTCACAAAATTCAACACGTCGATCGTAGTCATCTTCGGATAATTCTTGCAATAAAGTCTGTTTGTACGGATGTAATTTTTCTGAATGTAATATTTTCTGTATTGAACCTTTACTTACGGCATGGTTTAAACTTAACTGACGAGTTGAAATGTTTGGATTTTCTTCGATTTCTAATAAAACATCGAGCTTTTTATCTTCATTTGCCGCAGACCTCTGCGGGCCAGTCTTCACCACATCTTTAACATTGCCAGTTTCCCTAAACCGTTTCAAGGTTTTGCTAACTACTGACTGTGTGATTGGTTCTCGATGTGGATAACGCTCATTAAAAATTTCACATACTTCTAATTGTGTTCGTTTGCGATCCCCAAAACCGATCATAGTTAAAATTTCTATACGTTCAGTAGTAGAGGGAGATGGCCGGTTCTGGACCCACACCTCCACACCTCTAGCAGGCAACCATGCATACACGCGAGCATACGGGCTAATATACGGTTATCGTTCTCATACAGGAGCGTACAAGAGAAAAATATGAAAGGGGGCTTGAATTAAATGCTATAAATCAGGTCAGGGGTAAATATATCTTAATACTCACCCTGCTTCTACGTTTATGAATCGTTTTCATTCCCTTTCTTTATTATTAACATATTACTTTTACTCTCGTTAAATTGGAATGTATGTGTAGGAGAGAGACATCCTTCTTAAATGAAACAACATAGTATATTACAATTCAATATGGTTTATTCAACTATTTTAAAACGTAACATTTTATTTTAATTACATAAATCTAATTAATTATATAATATTCTATTAATAATGAATTGAAAATATAAGCAATTCAAATTTAAAATATCTTTCACGACTAACCGATACGAACGATAAATGAATACTAAACTTGGTCATCAGGCATCGACACAATTCGGAGGGTGACCTTCAAGCCTTTTACCTACACAATAATTTAAACGTTATTTAATTAAAGTGCTTCAGAATAGTTAGTTAGCTACTCTCATCTACCCCCCCAGGAGTTTAATATAGATATCTCTCATCATAACATCCCCTCGGTATATACTTTCATACATAAAAACATAAAAATCTCAATCTTGAATCTTATCAAAACTAACAAAATATACTAAAGTTTATCTGCAGCAGGTAGAGAAAAAAGGGTCAATAACCTGTTGGCAGGTAATAATGGACTTAAAACGCGCCAGTCTGTCAAATACTATAATAGTAATATTACATATATCATTCCAATATATCTTTCGTAAAATTCAGTTTATCTACAATGAAAATTAATTAATTTAACAACTATTATAAAGGAATAATTTGTGAATTAACTGCCAGCTCATTTATTCAGATTACTCATTAAAGAAAACAGTAAGACTCGTCCTAGAATCGATATCTTTTGTGTTAACCAACAGGAAAAAAAAGAATCAAGATAAGCCGTTCACTAATTTATCCAAAAATACTAAATCACAATCAATTCTTATATCTTTTAAACTATTTAATTATAGTAAATTTCGTAGTAAATCATAATTTAGTGGATGTCCGATTTTAAATAGCGATAGTTACAAATTCTTAAAAAAATTTATTTGAACATTTTCAATCAAATTTTATAGCAAGGAAGCCGCATAATTGTCCCATATCCCAATTGAGAACGTACTAATGTTTTATTTAATAAACAGAACGTATCTAAAGAAAATTCTCCTCCAAAGCGATTAATAAATCCAAGTAGTTATAAAGCCGTACATACAATTTTTATATATATACATAGAGGTTAAATTAGTTAATATATTCCATATGTGATATTACCTATTATAGATTTTACGCTGGATTTTCTTCTTTCTTGCTTGTTGATGGTTAGCTAAGACGAATCACCACGCACATTTTATACATTTATTATATTTACTTAACGCACTAATTTTATATATATATATATATATATATATATATATATATATATATATATATATATTGCTGTGGATGGTAGTTTCAAAATTTTGGAAAATTTTGAAAATTTTGTGAAAATCTAAAATTTTTGTTAAATACTAACACTTTTGAAATATTTTCATCAACTTTTCCAGTTAAAAATAAATTTGAGGTATTTTATGGTGTGTCATTGATTATACAATCAATGTGTATACTTTTTAATAAGGTTAAATAATACATGTTTCTTTATTATTATCAAATAGCTTACTCACCGATTACTTAAGTATACGTAACATCCAGTTGTTCGCAAGTTTGTTATGATGTAATTCAATTATGTATAATCCCAAATGTGTATATCGACGGGTTATGTGATTGTTAAAGGTTTTTATTAATGTAATTAGATCGTTATTATTGCGTAAAAGTGTTGTATAATAGATGTGTCACTTTTATAAAGAGTATTAATCTGCTATTATGTATTATATGTTGTAAATAGTGTGGTCATTGTATTAGATGATAAGGTGACTTCAAATTGTGTAATATAATTATGTAAATAGTCAATAGTATATAAGCTTAGAAAATAATAATTTTAGGGCACTTACTGATAGAAAGCGACAGAGTAAAGTCGTGAAAAGACAATAGTAAAATGTAAATAGACACTTACTGTTAAACGACGAAAGAGTAAAGATATTATAGTAAATCAAGCGACAAAGTAAAGTCGTGGCTGATAATATTGTAAAAATTTAAATAGTCTAGAATTAAATAGACAAGTTAGTTGGTGATTTGAATACGGCGAAGGTGTAAAAAGTATAAATTGTAAAAGTGTATATGATTATAAAGAACCACCTTTAAGATAAATTACTTGCTAAAGTTAAGCAAGATAATAAATCTACATTAAAACCTTAAACGGGTGTTTTATTTCATTAAACACAAAAACAACTATAAGTATCCTACGAAAAAGGGAAATTGTACCCGCAATTAATAAACAAAAGTGAGTTACCAGAATCAAGTTTTGAATGAAATTATATGGGAAATCCATGCAAAAAGAAGAAAGTCAACCGGAATTGGAGATCAGCCCTGGATCAACATAAAGTGATCTACTCTGCCAATGGTTTGGGAAAGAGGACGTCTATAGTTAAAGGAAAGAAGAAATATTATAAAAAGGTAGGAAGTTATTTCCTTTTTGTATTGGCATTTGCTGAAGAAAAGACTATCGTTTGTGAAGTGTAGTAAAGTGATTTGAACAATTTAGTAATAGTTAAAAATTAATTAAGATTTCACTTTTAAAAGTGTTTTTAAATTTCAATTTGTATATTTTTTTTAATACCACAAGAATCCACATTCACCCTGAGATGAGTCTTTATTAAATATAATTCTGTTAATTTAAGTTATTTAACTGGCGCCCAACTCTCTTACGTAAACTTGAGTTAGTCAAGAACTAACGTAACATTAATTTTATATAACCATTGCATTATTAAATCTATTAAAAGGTATTTTCAAATCATATTAGAATTTATAAAAGAGGGAAGTTGAAAAGCATTTCCAAAGTTCACAGTCATTTAAAAAAATTTATTTAATTATAAAGTAATTATCTACGATCGAACGGCAATTATTCACAGTTTCAAAATATATAATAAAATTTTTAAAAATAATTTATTATTTTTAATTAACCAATATCACTGCATTTATATATGGCGACCGGCAACGTGGGACCTTTTGTGGTACATATAGCCTTTTGTGGTACATATAACCATTTGTGGTTTATATAATCTTTTGAAAAATAGTAGGCGTATAGTAGCTTTTAATAGATTATTTGGCTTTTGAGATTATTTAGTTTTTGTAGGTTATTTTGCTTATAGTAATAGTTGGCTTATTACGATTATATTAAATTATTAGGCTTATAATAGCATAATTGTAGGCATATTAAGGCATACGGTAGGAAATTATTAATTTAACATAATATTAGGAAATTAGCATATTACAGCTAATACTAGGATATTTAAAAGATATTGAGAAGATTTTTAGTGGTTAATGTATGACGTCAGTTAAAAATATATATTCTGCGAAGGAAAGTAATTTAGTATTGAAAAAGAGGTGTATAGATAAAGAATTAATAGTTTCTGAGAAACAGAAAGTTTTAACGATTTCCATAATGGAGGGGAACGGTGAAGAAAGCAAAACAGTAGAACCTACACTTTCACAACTTATGGCATTTATGGTAAAACAATCTGCAGAAATGAATGCTAAATTCGATGCTAGACTAGACAAACAATCTGTAGAATTGAATACAAAATTTGACAAACAGTCTGAAGACATGAAAGAAATGAAAGAAGACATGAATGCTAAATTAGACAAACAATCTGAAGAAATAAAAATTGTATCGGAGACAATAAAACAAGAACTAAAAGATAATACTGAGACGATTAAGAAAGAGATAGAAGCGCTAAAAGTAGACAATGAAAAAAAGTTTATAGAATTAGAACAAAAACATGAATCCGTTTTACAAGAAATAACTAAAGTTAAAGGAATTCAAGATACGCATCTAGTATATTTTAAAAATAAGATAAGCGAAGTTCAAGGAAATTGCATTCAAAGATCCGAATGTATAGAAGAGGATTTAAAACAAATTACTGTTCAGGTTAATGAATTAAAAAGTATCCATACTGAATCAAGTTTAGGACAACCTTCATTCGCACCTATTTTGTTACCATCTTTGAGTGAACAAAATATTACCAAATTTTATGGGGATAAGAGAATGCATCCAAAGACCTTTATAAAGAATATAAAATCTTATTTGGGTAATGTGAAGATAAGTCTTAAACAATCATATAATTTTGATTACGAATTATCAATTATTCGTGGACTGATGAAAGGAGAAGCAGAAAAATGGTTTTCAATAAATGAAAACAAAATCCTTAATTTTGAAGATTTCGAAAGATTATTTTTGACACAGTATTGGGGTCTATCGGAACAAGAAAAAGTGGTAGAAAACTTAACATTTGGAAGGTTTAACCCTCTTCAAGGGACTACAAGGAAAAATTATGCCTTAAATAAATTTTTTATGATTAATCAATTAGACAATCAGATTGAAGAGGCGGTTGTTATTAAACAATTAGCTAAACATTTTGATAGGCCTATTTTGGAGAAGGTTTACACTGATGATGTAAAGGAGTTTGAACGATTTTTACAAATACTAAAAAACTTTGACGTATTAGATAATCTTAAAAGAGATTCAACGAGGCCTGGTATGAGAAATGTGAATTTTACACAGTCTAACTCTAGTTTTTCATATAGAAATAGGGATAACTATCGGGGAAATGTTAGAAATCCAGTTAGTGATAATAGGTGTGATGAACGGGATGAGTATAGAAAATATGAGAAACATGATAAAATAGAGCAGGAGCACGGAAGGGATGATAGATACGGTAGGAATAGTAAGGAGGGTAACTGTAGTAAATATAATACGGAGCGAGAGGTATCACGTAACATGCCTAGTCATTTATATAGTCCTACAAAGGAAAAATTTGTAAGTTTCAAGGAAAAGCAATCGCAACACGATGAAGAAAATTTTTAATTGCTTGTACCACTACTCACCACGATAAGATACAACCACAAGTATATTTTCATTTTCCCAAGGGTGGTGGTACAGAATCAAAAGATAAAAAACTAGTAATAAATTCAATAAAATTAGGAAAGATAGATGTAGGAAATAATGCCAATAAGGAAATTTTAAAGGAGGAAATAGTGATTGACAAATTAGAATGTAGAAAAAAATCTAAGAAGGAGGCTGTTGTAGTTAAAACATATTAATGATGAAGAAAAATTAACAAACAAAAAGAAAGTGAAAAATTTAAGGGAATTAGGAAAGGTAGATTATAATAGAAAAGGTAAGAAAAAGGTTGTTATAGGTAAAAAAATTAGAAGTAAAAAGGTAAAGTTAAAATACAAAGAAAATAAAAACAAGCGTAATAAAATCATGATTAATAATTTAAAGATTGAAAAGAAAAATAAAAAGTTTGATAGAGGAAAGGGGAAAAATATTAGGATTGGAAATAAACCCTGGAAAAGACAAATTTTACCAATTAGTAATTTTCATCTAACGAACTATAAAAGCAGAAGAAAGAAATAAAGATCTTTGTGGAATATTATTGTAATTAGAATTTACATAACCATTTGCGACAAGAAACCCAGATATGACGTAATTTAAAATGATTCAGACTTAATAACCGATATGACTTTATATAATAAACAGGCTTATGGAATTTTATACCCAATTTGGACTTATGTTTATGTATTTGTTATTGAAAATAAAGAAGGGAATAGTTTGAATATGATTGAAGAAAGATAATTGAAATATTTATTAAAATAGGGGAAAATGGGGTTTAAAGTATGATAATTATATGATGAAATGATGAATGAGGAGGATGAATTTGATTATGATAAATATATTATTGAAATAGGATTGTGGTTAGAAGAAGTTAGAAGGTTAGACGTTTTTAGAAATGAATTAAATTGAAATTATGATGAACTATGATATTGATGAGGAAAAGTTTAGTAGATTTATTAAGAAAGCGTTTATTAATGAAAAGGAATATGAAAACATGATGATATGACGAAATAGGATTCTGAAATAATTAGATGAATAGGATTGGGACGAGGATTGATAAGATGTAATTATTATTGTAAATATTGTAGATAGCTTGTTATGATAGATTAGACTAAGGAAATTGATTGGGGATAAAATATTAAAATACAAAAAAATATTGGTGTTTAAAAATAAAACTAGTTTAACATTTGTTATTTAACATTTATTGTGTTTAAAAGTAAAATTGCATTTTTCAATTTTATTTGAAACAGGAGGGGATAAATGCTGTGGATGGTAGTTTCAAAATTTTGAAAAATTTTGAAAATTTTGTGAAAATCTAAAATTTTTGTTAAATACTAACACTTTTGAAATATTTTCATCAACTTTTCCAGTTAAAAATAAATTTGAGGTATTTTATGGTGTGTCATTGATTATACAATCAATGTGTATACTTTTTAATAAGGTTAAATAATACATGTTTCTTTATTATTATCAAATAGCTTACTCACCGATTACTTAAGTATACGTAACATCCAGTTGTTCGCAAGTTTGTTATGATGTAATTCAATTATGTATAATCCCAAATGTGTATATCGACGGGTTATGTGATTGTTAAAGGTTTTTATTAATGTAATTAGATCGTTATTATTGCGTAAAAGTGTTGTATAATAGATGTGTCACTTTTATAAAGAGTATTAATCTGCTATTATGTATTATATGTTGTAAATAGTGTGGTCATTGTATTAGATGATAAGGTGACGTCAAATTGTGTAATATAATTATGTAAATAGTCAATAGTATATAAGCTTAGAAAATAATAATTTTAGGGCACTTACTGATAGAAAGCGACAGAGTAAAGTCGTGAAAAGACAATAGTAAAATGTAAATAGACACTTACTGTTAAACGACGAAAGAGTAAAGATATTATAGTAAATCAAGCGACAAAGTAAAGTCGTGGCTGATAATATTGTAAAAATTTAAATAGTCTAGAATTAAATAGACAAGTTAGTTGGTGATTTGAATACGGCGAAGGTGTAAAAAGTATAAATTGTAAAAGTGTATATGATTATAAAGAACCACCTTTAAGATAAATTACTTGCTAAAGTTAAGCAAGATAATAAATCTACATTAAAACCTTAAACGGGTGTTTTATTTCATTAAACACAAAAACAACTATAAGTATCCTACGAAAAAGGGAAATTGTACCCGCAATTAATAAACAAAAGTGAGTTACCAGAATCAAGTTTTGAATGAAATTATATGGGAAATCCATGCAAAAAGAAGAAAGTCAACCGGAATTGGAGATCAGCCCTGGATCAACATAAAGTGATCTACTCTGCCAATGGTTTGGGAAAGAGGACGTCTATAGTTAAAGGAAAGAAGAAATATTATAAAAAGGTAGGAAGTTATTTCCTTTTTGTATTGGCATTTGCTGAAGAAAAGACTATCGTTTGTGAAGTGTAGTAAAGTGATTTGAACAATTTAGTAATAGTTAAAAATTAATTAAGATTTCACTTTTAAAAGTGTTTTTAAATTTCAATTTGTATATATTTTTTAATACCACAAGAATCCACATTCACCCTGAGATGAGTCTTTATTAAATATAATTCTGTTAATTTAAGTTATTTAACTGGCGCCCAACTCTCTTACGTAAACTTGAGTTAGTCAAGAACTAACGTAACATTAATTTTATATAACCATTGCATTATTAAATCTATTAAAAGGTATTTTCAAATCATATTAGAATTTATAAAAGAGGGAAGTTGAAAAGCATTTCCAAAGTTCACAGTCATTTAAAAAAATGTATTTAATTATAAAGTAATTATCTACGATCGAACGGCAATTATTCACAGTTTCAAAATATATAATAAAATTTTTAAAAATAATTTATTATTTTTAATTAACCAATATCACTGCAATATATATATATATATATATATATATATATATATATATATATATATATATATATATATATATATATATATATATATATATATATATATATATATTGCAGTGATATTGAATAATTAACAATAATAAATTATTTTAAAAATTTTATTATATATTTTGAAACTGTGAATAATTGCCGTTCGATCGTAGATAATTATTTTATAAGTAAATTGATTTTTAATTTAACTGTGAACTTTGGAAATGCTTTTTAACTTCCCTCTTTTATAAATTCTAATATGATTTGAAAATACCTTTTAATAGATTTAATAATGCAATGGTTATATAATATTAATGTTACGTTAGTTCTTGACTAACTCGAGTTTACGTAAGAGAGTTGGGCGCCAGTTAAATAACTTAAATTAACAGAATTATATTTAATAAAGACTCATCTCAGGGTGAATGTGGATTCTTGTGGTATTAAAAAAATTATACAAATTGAAATTTAAAAACACTTTTAAAATTGAAATCTTAATTAATTTTTTAACTATTACTAAATTGTTCATATCACTTTACTACACTTTACAAACGATAGTCTTTTCTTCAGCAAATGCCAATACAAAAAAGGAAATAACTTCCTACCTTTTTTTTTTATATATTTCTTCTTTCCCTTTACTATAGATGTCCTCTTTCCCAAACCATTGGCAGAGTAGATCACTTTATGTTGACCCAGGGCTGGTCTCCAATTCAGGGTTGACTGTCTTCCTTTTGGATGGATTTTCCATATCATCCAAACTTGATTTTGGAACTCACTTTTGTTTATTAACTGCGGGTATATATCCCTTTTTCGAAGAACTGGTATTTGCTTTTTGTGTTTAATTAAATAAAACACCGATTGATGGTTTTAATCGAAGATTTATTATCTTGCTTATTTAGCAAGTAAATTAACTTTAAAAGGTGGTTCTTTATACACTTTTACGATTTACAACCTTTTAATACTTTCGCCGTATTCCATACATCAACCAACTTAACTATTTATTTACAATATTATCAGCCACGACTTTACTGGATTTACTAT
The DNA here is from genome assembly GCA_929113105.1 of Agrypnus murinus. Taxonomy (NCBI): domain Eukaryota; kingdom Metazoa; phylum Arthropoda; class Insecta; order Coleoptera; family Elateridae; genus Agrypnus; species Agrypnus murinus. The sequence goes on from OV816026.1 coordinate 194,463,215, forward strand.
AATATCTTTACTCTTTCGTCGTTTAACAGTAAGTGATTATTTACATATTTACTATATTTCTTACACGACTTTACTGCGTCGCTTTCTATCAGGAACTCCTATTTACATTTTACTATTGTCTTTATCACGACTTTACTCTGTCGCTATCTATTACTGACTGCCTTAAACTTATGATTTTCTAAACTTATATACTATTTGCTATTTACATAATCGCGTTACCTAATTTGACGTCACCTTATCATCTAATACAATGACCGCACTATTTACAACATAAAATACATAATAGCAGATTATTACTCTTTATAAAAGTGACACATCTATTACACATTAATTACACAATACTTATACGCAATAATAACAATCTATTTACATTAACAAACCTTAAAGAATCACATAACCCGTCGATATACACATTTGAAATTATACATAATTGAATTACATCATAACAAAAACTTTCGAACAACTGGATGTTACGTACACTTAAGTAATCGGTGAGTAAGCTATTTGATAATAAATAATGAAACATGTATTATTTAACCTTATTAAAAAGTATACACATTGATTTCAAAATCAATGACACACCATAAAATACCTCAAATTTATTTTTAACTGGAAAGTTGATAAAAATATTCCAAAAGTGTTAGTATTTAACAAAAATTTTAGATTTTCACAAAATTTTCAAAATTTTCCAAAATTTTGAAACTACCATCCACAGCATTTATCCCCTCCTGTTTCAAATAAAATTGAAATATGCAATTATACTTTTAAACACAATATAAGTTAAAACAACAATAATAACAATATAAGTTATACAAATAAATAATTTTATATTTTTAAACACCAAAAATCTTTTTGTATTTTAATCTTTTATCCCGATAAACTTGCCCTATTCTAAATCTGCTAACTAAACTATCTACAATATTTACAATAATTACATCTTTTAATCGTCATCGCAATCCTCTAAATCTAATTATTTCATAATTCTTTTGCTTTATATCATAATCATTCTATTTCCTACGTCATTTTTATTAATAAACGCTTTCTTAATAAATCTACTAAACTTTTCCTCATCAATATCATAGTTCATCATAATTTCAATTTAATTCATTTCTAAAAACGTCTAACCTTCTAACTTCTTCTAACCACAATCCTATTTCAATAATATATTTATCATAATCAAATTCATCCTCCTCATTCATCATTTCATCATATAATTATCATACTTTAAACCCCATTTTCCCCTATTTTAATAAATATTTCAATTATCTTTCTTCAATCATATTCAAACTATTCCCTTCTTTATTTTCAATAACAAATACATAAACATAAGTCCAAATTGGGTATAAAATTCCATAAGCCTGTTTATTATATAAAGTCATATCGGTTATTAAGTCTGAATCATTTTAAATTACGTCATATCTGGGTTTCTTGTCGCAAATGGTTATGTAAATTCTAATTACAATAATATTCCACAAAGATCTTTATTTCTTTCTTCTGCTTTTATAGTTCGTTAGATGAAAATTACTAATTGGTAAAATTTGTCTTTTCCAGGGTTTATTTCCAATCCTAATATTTTTCCCCTTTCCTCTATCAAACTTTTTATTTTTCTTTTCAATCTTTAAATTATTAATCATGATTTTATTACGCTTGTTTTTATTTTCTTTGTATTTTAACTTTACCTTTTTACTTCTAATTTTTTTACCTATAACAACCTTTTTCTTACCTTTTCTATTATAATCTACCTTTCCTAATTCCCTTAAATTTTTCACTTTCTTTTTGTTTGTTAATTTTTCTTCATCATTAATATGTTTAACTACAACAGCCTCCTTCTTAGATTTTTTTCTACATTCTAATTTGTCAATCACTATTTCCTCCTTTAAAATTTCCTTATTGGCATTATTTCCTACATCTATCTTTCCTAATTTTATTGAATTTATTACTAGTTTTTTATCTTTTGATTCTGTACCACCACCCTTGGGAAAATGAAAATATACTTGTGGTTGTATCTTATCGTGGTGAGTAGTGGTACAAGCAATTAAAAATTTTCTTCATCGTGTTGCGATTGCTTTTCCTTGAAACTTACAAATTTTTCCTTTGTAGGACTATATAAATGACTAGGCATGTTACGTGATACCTCTCGCTCCGTATTATATTTACTACAGTTACCCTCCTTACTATTCCTACCGTATTCCTGCTCAACTTTATCACGTCTGTTATATTTACTATTCTCATCTCGTTCATCAAATCTATTAGTATTAACTGGATTTTTAAAATTTCCCCGATAATTATCTCTATTTCTATATGAAAAACTAGAATTAGATTGCATAAAATTCAGATTTCTTGGACCAGGTCTTGTTGAATCTCTTTTAAGATTATCTAGTACGTCAAAGTTTTTTAATATTTGCAAAAATCGTTCAAACTCTTTTATATCGTCCGTATAGACCTTCTCGAGTATAGGTCTATCAAAATGTTTAGCTAATTGTTTGATTACAACCGCCTCTTCTATCGGATTGTCTAATTGGTTAATCATAAACATTTTATTCAAGGCATAATTTTCTCTTGTAGTCCCTTGAAGAGGGTTAAATCTTCCAAATGTTAAATTCTCTACGACTTTTTCTTGTTCTGATAAACCCCAATATTGCGCCAAAAATAACCTTTCAAAATCTTCAAAATGGAAGAATTTATTTTCATTTATTGAAAACCATTTTTCTGCTTCTCCTTTCATCAGTCCACGAATAATTGATAATTCATAATCGAAATTATATGATTGTTTAAGACTTATTTTCACATTACCCAAATACGATTTTATATTCTTTATAAAAGTCTTAGGATGCATTCTTTTATCCCCATAAAATTTAGTAATATTTTGTTCGCTCAAAGACGGTAACACAATAGGTACGCATGAATGTTGTCCTAAACTTGATTCAGTTTGGATACTTTTTAATTCATTAACCTGAACAGTAATTTGTTTCAAATCCTCTTCTATACATTCGGATCTTTGAATACAATTTCCTTGAACTTCGCCTATCTTATTTTTAAAATATATTAAATGAGTATCTTGAATTCCTTTTACTTTTGTTATTTCTTGTGAAAAGGATTCATGTTTTTGTTCTAATTCTGTAAATTTCTTTTCATTGTCTATTTTCAATGCTTCTACTTTACTATTAATCTCTTTTGTAATCGCCTCAATATCATCTTTTAATTCTTGTTTTATTTCCTTTATATCATTTTTAATTTCTTGTTTCAAAGTTTCTGATTGAATTCTCATTTCTTCTTTCATTTCTTTATCACGTTTCTCTTGATCTTTGGATTGTTTGTCTAATTTTGTATTCAGTTCTTCTTTGTCTTGTTCCCTTTCTTTTTTTCTTTCTTCAGATTGTTTGTTCATCATTTCCTGCATTTGTGCCAACATTTGCGAAAGTTCAGATTGCGCTGGCTTGCCTTCTTCGCCGTTCCCCTCCATTACTGAACTGGTTAAAGCTTTCTGCTTCTCAGACACAACTAATTCTTTATCTGTATACTTCTTTTTTAATACTAAATTACTTTCCGCGGCAGAATATATATTTTTAACTGACGTCATACATTAACCACTAAAAATCTTTTCTATATCTCTTAATTATGCTATTATAATCTAAACAAGCTAAAATAATCCTAATCAGCCAATTAAATTACTATACGCAAAATAACCTACAAAAATTAAATAATCTCAAAAGCCAAATAATCTATTAAAAGCTACTATAACCTACTATTTTTCAAAAGATTATATAAACCACAAAAGGCTATATCTACCACAAATGTCCCACGTTGTCGGTCGCCATATATAAATGCTGTAATATCTAATTTAAAAAAAAATATAGTATTTTGCCCGACATTAACAAATGCCCCACGTTGGGCGCCATATATAAATGCAGTGATATTGAATAATTAACAATAATAAATTATTTTAAAAATTTTATTATATATTTTGAAACTGTGAATAATTGCCGTTCGATCGTAGATAATTATTTTATAAGTAAATTGATTTTTAATTTAACTGTGAACTTTGGAAATGCTTTTTAACTTCCCTCTTTTATAAATTCTAATATGATTTGAAAATACCTTTTAATAGATTTAATAATGCAATGGTTATATAATATTAATGTTACGTTAGTTCTTGACTAACTCGAGTTTACGTAAGAGAGTTGGGCGCCAGTTAAATAACTTAAATTAACAGAATTATATTTAATAAAGACTCATCTCAGGGTGAATGTGGATTCTTGTGGTATTAAAAAAATTATACAAATTGAAATTTAAAAACACTTTTAAAATTGAAATCTTAATTAATTTTTTAACTATTACTAAATTGTTCATATCACTTTACTACACTTTACAAACGATAGTCTTTTCTTCAGCAAATGCCAATACAAAAAAGGAAATAACTTCCTACCTTTTTTTTTTATATATTTCTTCTTTCCCTTTACTATAGATGTCCTCTTTCCCAAACCATTGGCAGAGTAGATCACTTTATGTTGACCCAGGGCTGGTCTCCAATTCAGGGTTGACTGTCTTCCTTTTGGATGGATTTTCCATATCATCCAAACTTGATTTTGGAACTCACTTTTGTTTATTAACTGCGGGTATATATCCCTTTTTCGAAGAACTGGTATTTGCTTTTTGTGTTTAATTAAATAAAACACCGATTGATGGTTTTAATCGAAGATTTATTATCTTGCTTATTTAGCAAGTAAATTAACTTTAAAAGGTGGTTCTTTATACACTTTTACGATTTACAACCTTTTAATACTTTCGCCGTATTCCATACATCAACCAACTTAACTATTTATTTACAATATTATCAGCCACGACTTTACTGGATTTACTATAATATCTTTACTCTTTCGTCGTTTAACAGTAAGTGATTATTTACATATTTACTATATTTCTTACACGACTTTACTGCGTCGCTTTCTATCAGGAACTCCTATTTACATTTTACTATTGTCTTTATCACGACTTTACTCTGTCGCTATCTATTACTGACTGCCTTAAACTTATGATTTTCTAAACTTATATACTATTTGCTATTTACATAATCGCGTTACCTAATTTGACGTCACCTTATCATCTAATACAATGACCGCACTATTTACAACATAAAATACATAATAGCAGATTATTACTCTTTATAAAAGTGACACATCTATTACACATTAATTACACAATACTTATACGCAATAATAACGATCTATTTACATTAACAAACCTTAAAGAATCACATAACCCGTCGATATACACATTTGAAATTATACATAATTGAATTACATCATAACAAAAACTTTCGAACAACTGGATGTTACGTACACTTAAGTAATCGGTGAGTAAGCTATTTGATAATAAATAATGAAACATGTATTATTTAACCTTATTAAAAAGTATACACATTGATTTCAAAATCAATGACACACCATAAAATACCTCAAATTTATTTTTAACTGGAAAGTTGATAAAAATATTCCAAAAGTGTTAGTATTTAACAAAAATTTTAGATTTTCACAAAATTTTCAAAATTTTCCAAAATTTTGAAACTACCATCCACAGCAATATATATATATATATATATATATATATATATATATATATATATATATATATATATATATATATATATATATATAATATAGATAAATAGATACATAGTCCACAAATTAGATGTACGAAACAAACATGTAAATTGTACTTTTAATAGTAGGTATTTACCTATCAGAACAAGCTATCATTAGGTAGGTGATTAACGCATTTGTGTATCTAGCAGCTTATTATAAATTGTTCACCTCCTGTTCCGACACAGCCGACCAAAAAAAATCAAGATTGAACTTGTATGTATTACGTCATTAACGTCTAGAACCAGTAAAATCTATCCTGTTTATCGCGGTTTGTCTAAAAAGACATTAATCTCATATCATATAATCCATCGAAATCATCAAACAATATGAGATTGATTGATCATATAATTGATATATTAATTAGCTACATTCTTCTTTTCACAGCCTATCGATGTAATGAAATAGGTCTAATAGATGAAGCCATGAAGGAATCTATATTGCGGACAAAATATGTTCTCTTTCTATTAAAACACTGTGATTAATTTATATATTTAACAGGTGTAAAAGCCTCTTGCATTCAGATAGCGCTAGACTATATCCCCTTACGAACCTTTATCTTTCCCCATCTTTTAAATTAATAAAAAGGTGTTAAAATAAGGTTTCCGCATAGCATTTTAATATATGAACTGAACTGATTTATGTATCGTATTATTTAAATTCCACCTTATTACATCCAGTAACTCGGTAATTTTTCTCAGCTAATATTTGCAACAGTAAAACTCAGATGTCTACAAGAAAAGCAAAAATAGAAGATATTTTACACTTTTCAGACACGTTAACGTATTTTTTATTCTAATAATAATATACATCCCCTACGACCTAAAATGATATTACCTATATTGTAATCAACAATAATTGGAGATTTAATTCAATCGAGTGAGATAATTGAACATTTCTTAACATTAAGGAGCAATTTATTCATATCAAGCCTCAAAACAGCTTAACCGCTGAGTTTATAAAAATGCATCCCAGAATTCCTTGTAAACGACCCAAATTTAAGATCAATTCGTTCAATAATTCCTACCCTACCTGTGTGTTTTAAATGTCTACGTTCTAGATAATTATCATTTGTTTTGTATAACAATTAAATTTATCAAGTATTCATATAAAAAAGAAGGTCAGGCAGGCAGGCAGGCAGGCAGCTAATAATTACTAGCTTAGAAGGCTTATATTGTAGAGGTCGGATACAGCCACATATATGCCTGTATATTACCTCTAAATTTTACTTAATCTACATACTTTAACAGTACATGCAGTCAGGTTTAGCGTAAATAACAATTAGGGATATCAAGGCCATACTAACTGAACGTTAACATATGTTCTAAAGGTCAACCTTAATTAATTAACCCCCGGGACTATACATCGTTAGGCTAAAAACAGTCTTGAGGCAAAAAAAATGGCAGAATCCACCCTGTTAGATGGTCAGACAAGAAAGCAGAGTTATGTTATTAGCTGACAAACATCTTTGAAGAACGCTCTGATTCCACCATCTGTTATCCCGATGACGTTATAGAATGACATTATGAAGTACTCTATGCAAAACACCTCTATACAAAATTAGAGATGAAAATTAATCTTATATGGTGAAAGCGCAAATATTCATGGAAATATGTGGTACACAATCCTAATCAGCATGAATTATAATTTATATTATACAAACGGGGAGATAGGAGTAGGTACAATCGGTTTATGTTATGCTCCCTCGTAGTCTTAACAGAGTAATTATACTATGCAGGGGTAAGCACTATCTTTTTCCTTGAGGTTATGTTTTAGTTCGAGTTTAAGCTTAAATAACTTTACTATTGATGGCATAGACCCTTTATTTTCATATAGTAGCGACAACGATCCATCTCGCCGCTAGCTCAAAAGCATCAGAACGATGTTGACAACATTGACGATGACTATCTCAGTAGCCGGCATAGAAGCTTCTGCAGGTCTCGGAAAACTCCTGCTGCTGCTGCCTCTGGTAATGCTATGAAATAAAAACGTATCAAGATGATGGAGGAACTCAAAAGGATCATCTACCAGAACGTTTACTGTGAGAGGTAAAGAAATAAGAAACATATATAGAATGTATGTCGTTTATTTTATCATCAGTGTTAAAATATCATATTACATATAATTAGCAGTACAACAAGATCATTTTACATAGTACAAATTAAATATTTACTTATTCTATGATTTTTCACGTTTTAAGCTCTGTGATGACTGAAATTATTTCGTTGTCGTTTTCGAGATTGCTGCTATGAGCTTTCTTTGCGGCGTACAACAATTGTAGTCGATCCACTAGTTGATCAGGCGTACTCTGATGTATCCAATTCGGTTTCATCATCTTGTTTAACTTTTTGGGAAGACTAACCTCAAAATCTGTAATTCTGTATAAATTTGGTCTGATTACATTTTCGTATTTCCAATGTTTAACGCTTATTAGTCGACCGTTGCGCCTATAGTCTTTCTTATGAGCATCACGTGTTCTAACCTAACCTATTAAATCTGACAATTTTGCATGTGTCATTTTGAATTTGTCATTTGAAGGAGCCATCTTGGATTTCCCTAGATTTAGCGCTAACTCTGGGATTGGATCCTCCTTTCACTAAGCGGAAACTCTTTCTCTCCCATAGGATGACTACTTACCAGCTCTGTAACCTAGGATGTTCGCCATCGGAAAGATTCGGCTTTATTCGTGTACTCTCTCGCTGATAACGATCTACCTTTTATATATAGTCACCCTTCTCCCTTCACCCTTAGCCACGCTAGTCTCGTCACCCTTCACCCTTAGTCATGCTAGTCGCTTCACCCTTAGTCATACTAGTCGCTTCACACTTCGCCCTTAGTCGTGCTAGTAAATGAAACATCACGTGTTCTAACCTAACCTATCTTGGATCACGCCTACTACGCTGTGATTTGTTGGCAGCCATCTTTGATTAGAGGAATCTCATACTGATGGTATTTGGAGTATAAAAAGAAATTTGTATGTGGCGCTATTATGTCTACCCTGAATGTCTGCAAATTCTCGTGTACGAGAATCATGCACTGGTTCTAAACTATGTATCCCTGAATGCTTGTAACTGTCATCTGATGACGTCATGCTCTCCATAGCTCTACCGAAGAGATTTATTGATAAAGTTAGTAGATTAGAGAAACAGACGCATAAACATTATTATTATTATTACTCATAACCTGGGTTTCTCAGGTATTTATCGAAGCATTGACCCGTGCCAAGGGTAAATTCATGCTTAAGGACGGCTAGCCAGGGTTAATTAGTGATGATAAAGGAAGATTGACAGGGTGATGATAGACGTAGTGCTAGGGTTAATTAAGAGTGACCTGAAGAACATGTTATATAAATAGGAGTTCATGATCAATTATTAGTCGATATGAACCAGCGACGCAAGTGTGACGTATGTTGTATGAGTGTTTTACGCTCAGGGTTTGCTCGCCATTTGAAGATACACCAGGGGTATAAAGTTCAGTGTTCTATTTGTTTAAAGTATTTTACACGCCTTGATAACTATAGAAGTCATTTGAACACAGTTCATAATACCATAGTTGTTGATAATAAGTCGCCACCTAGAAATAATGAAATATTTAGACATGAATCTGAAACGTATGCATACCAATGAACCTTGTGACATAAATAAAGAAATAAGGCTCGATGATGATGATGAAGTAATAAACGCTCGTAATGCTATCCGTAAGAAATTAGCCTACTTTCACCGTGATAAAGCAGAACCTCATGATAATCGTGTTATACCGCGATCGGAGACCGTTGCTATCAATCTCTCACCAGAGCTTGAACAATCATCTCTCGCTACATCTGCTGATGATGAAGAAGAAGAATGCGATTCTAGCTTAAAAGATTATCACGAATTCTCTAACTATTATAAAGCATTATTAGCTAGCGGAAAAAACAAAAACGTAGACAAAACTAGGTACGCTCTATATAACGACATCGATGAGTGGCGATTTGGTTGTTCGCGAGTACAGTTTCAGGGAAAAGATATTTTAATTAAAAACAACCTTTTCAATGGAACATCCGGCCTGTTTAATTTACTAACGCTTAAACGAATAAGCTCTCCTAGTCCAACAGAGGAAGATATCGACAACTATATGAAAATAATCTCACTTACTAATGCTCATAAGAAAGACTATAGGCGCAACGGTCGACTAATACGCGTTAAACATTGGAAATACGAAAATGTAATCAGACCAAATTTATACAGAATTACAGATTTTGAGGTTAGTCTTCCCAAAAAGTTAAACAAGATGATGAAACCGAATTGGATACATCAGAGTACGCCTGATCAACTAGTGGATCGACTACAATTGTTGTACGCCGCAAAGAAAGCTCATAGCAGCAATCTCGAAAACGACAACGAAATAATTTCAGTCATCACAGAGCTTAAAACGTGAAAAATCATAGAATAAGTAAATATTTAATTTGTACTATGTAAAATGATCTTGTTGTACTGCTAATTATATGTAATATGATATTTTAACACTGATGATAAAATAAACGACATACATTCTATATATGTTTCTTATTTCTTTACCTCTCACAGTAAACGTTCTGGTAGATGATCCTTTTGAGTTCCTCCATCATCTTGATACGTTTTTATTTCATAGCATTACCAGAGGCAGCAGCAGCAGGAGTTTTCCGAGACCTGCAGAAGCTTCTATGCCGGCTACTGAGATAGTCATCGTCAATGTTGTCAACATCGTTCTGATGCTTTTGAGCTAGCGGCGAGATCGATCGCTGTCGCTACTATATGAAAATAAAGGGTCTATGCCATCAATAGTAAAGTTATTTAAGCTTAAACTCGAACTAAAACATAACCTCAAGGAAAAAGATAGTGCTTACCCCTGCATAGTATAATTACTCTGTTAAGACTACGAGGGAGCATAACATAAACCGATTGTACCTACTCCTATCTCCCCGTTTGTATAATATAAATTATAATTCATGCTGATTAGGATTGTGTACCACATATTTCCATGAATATTTGCGCTTTCACCATATAAGATTAATTTTCATCTCTAATTTTGTATAGAGGTGTTTTGCAGAGAGTACTTCATAATGTCACCCTATAACGTCATCGGGATAACAGATGGTGGAATCAGAGCGTTCTTCAAAGATGTTTGTCAGCTAATAACATAACTCTGCTTTCTTGTCTGACCATCTAACAGGGTGGATTCTGCCATTTTTTTGCCTCAAGACTGTTTTTAGCCTAAGGATGTATAGTCCCGGGGGTTAATTAATTAAGGTTGACCTTTAGAACATATGTTAACGTTCAGTTAGTATGGCCTTGATATCCCTAATTGTTATTTACGCTAAACCTGACTGCATGTACTGTTAAAGTATGTAGATTAAGTAAAATTTAGAGGTAATATACAGGCATATATGTGGCTGTATCCGACCTCTACAATATAAGCCTTCTAAGCTAGTAATTATTAGCTGCCTGCCTGACCTTCTTTTTTATATGAATACTTGATAAATTTAATTGTTATACAAAACAAATGATAATTATCTAGAACGTAGACATTTAAAACACACAGGTAGGGTAGGAATTATTGAACGAATTGATCTTAAATTTGGGTCGTTTACAAGGAATTCTGGGATGCATTTTTATAAACTCAGCGGTTAAGCTGTTTTGAGGCTTGATATGAATAAATTGCTCCTTAATGTTAAGAAATGTTCAATTATCTCACTCGATTGAATTAAATCTCCAATTATTGTTGATTACAATATAGGTAATATCATTTTAGGTCGTAGAGGATGTATATTATTATTAGAATAAAAAATACGTTAACGTGTCTGAAAAGTGTAAAATATCTTCTATTTTTGCTTTTCTTGTAGACATCTGAGTTTTACTGTTGCAAATATTAGCTGAGAAAAATTACCGAGTTACTGGATGTAATAAGGTGGAATTTAAATAATACGATACATAAATCAGTTCAGTTCATATATTAAAATGCTATGCGGAAACCTTATTTTAACACCTTTTTATTAATTTAAAAGATGGGGAAAGATAAAGGTTCGTAAGGGGATATAGTCTAGCGCTATCTGAATGCAAGAGGCTTTTACACCTGTTAAATATATAAATTAATCACAGTGTTTTAATAGAAAGAGAACATATTTTGTCCGCAATATAGATTCCTTCATGGCTTCATCTATTAGACCTATTTCATTTCATCGATAGGCTGTGAAAAGAAGAATGTAGCTAATTAATATATCAATTATATGATCAATCAATCTCATATTGTTTGATGATTTCGATGGATTATATGATATGAGATTAATGTCTTTTTAGACAAACCGCGATAAACAGGATAGATTTTACTGGTTCTAGACGTTAATGACGTAATACATACAAGTTCAATCTTGATTTTTTTATATATAAACATATAACAAAGGGATAATAATGGGAATTCTATCTGCTATGCCGTACTGATGAGCACTAATAAGTGCGAAACACGTGTATACGGCTGCAACTAACTTTCTCTTATAAATCTCTTGCGCGAATTCCCATTATTATCCCTTTGTTATATGTTTATATACGCGCATTAATCTTTCTATTCATGTTGATATGTTTTGGGATTAGGTTGACTCACGGTAGTGGCTATAGCTACCTCCGTAGTGATGTTTGTTGTTGCATTGAAAACTCAATGTCTTCGAGCCGAAACTACAAATGTGTGGTTGGCTACTATCTGTGAAACCTTGTGTTATACATTGTTTCTAGTTTGTTGCTTAAATTCTATTTCTTCTATCTGCTATGCCGTACTGATGAGCACTAATAAGTGCGAAACACGTGTATACGGCTGCAACTAACTTTCTCTTATAAATCTCTTGCGCGAATTCCCATTATTATCCCTTTGTTATATGTTTATATACGCGCATTAATCTTTCTATTCATGTTGATATGTTTTGGGATTAGGTTGACTCACGGTAGTGGCTATAGCTACCTTCGTAGTGATGTTTGTTGTTGCATTGAAAACTCAATGTCTTCGAGCCGAAACTACAAATGTGTGGTTGGCTACTATCTGTGAAACCTTGTGTTATACATTGTTTCTAGTTTGTTGCTTAAATTCTATTTCTTCTATCTGCTATGCCGTACTGATGAGCACTAATAAGTGCGAAACACGTGTATACGGCTGCAACTAACTTTCTCTTATAAATCTCTTGCGCGAATTCCCATTATTATCCCTTTGTTATATATATATATATATATATATATATATATATATATATATATATATATATATATATATTAGTGCGTTAAGTAAATATAATAAATGTATAAAATGTGCGTGGTGATTCGTCTTAGCTAACCATCAACAAGCAAGAAAGAAGAAAATCCAGCGTAAAATCTATAATAGGTAATATCACATATGGAATATATTAACTAATTTAACCTCTATGTATATATATAAAAATTGTATGTACGTCTTTATAACTACTTGGATTTATTAATCGCTTTGGAGGAGAATTTTCTTTAGATACGTTCTGTTTATTAAATAAAACATTAGTACGTTCTCAATTGGGATATGGGACAATTATGCGGCTTCCTTGCTATAAAATTTGATTGAAAATGTTCAAATAAATTTTTTTAAGAATTTGTAACTATCGCTATTTAAAATCGGACATCCACTAAATTATGATTTACTACGAAATTTACTATAATTAAATAGTTTAAAAGATATAAGAATTGATTGTGATTTAGTATTTTTGGATAAATTAGTGAACGGCTTATCTTGATTCTTTTTTTTCCTGTTGGTTAACACAAAAGATATCGATTCTAGGACGAGTCTTACTGTTTTCTTTAATGAGTAATCTGAATAAATGAGCTGGCAGTTAATTCACAAATTATTCCTTTATAATAGTTGTTAAATTAATTAATTTTCATTGTAGATAAACTGAATTTTACGAAAGATATATTGGAATGATATATGTAATATTACTATTATAGTATTTGACAGACTGGCGCGTTTTAAGTCCATTATTACCTGCCAACAGGTTATTGACCCTTTTTTTTCTACCTGCTGCAGATAAACTTGAGTATATTTTGTTAGTTTTGATAAGATGCAAGATTGAGATTTTTATGTTTTTATGTATGAAAGTATATACCGAGGGGATGTTATGATGAGAGATATCTATATTAAACTCCTGGGGGGGTAGATGAGAGTAGCTAACTAACTATTCTGAAGCACTTTAATTAAATAACGTTTAAATTATTGTGTAGGTAAAAGGCTTGAAGGTCACCCTCCGAATTGTGTCGATGCCTGATGACCAAGTTTAGTATTCATTTATCGTTCGTATCGGTTAGTCGTGAAAGGTATTTTAAATTTGAATTGCGTATATTTTCAATTCATTATTAATAGAATATTATATAATTAATTAGATTTATGTAATTAAAATAAAATGTTACGTTTTAAAATAGTTGAATAAACCATATTGAATTGTAATATACTATGTTGTTTCATTTAAGAAGGATGTCTCTCTCCTACACATACATTCCAATTTAACGAGAGTAAAAGTAATATGTTAATAATAAAGAAAGGGAATGAAAACGATTCATAAACGTAGAAGCAGGGTGAGTATTAAGATATATTTACCCCTGACCTGATTTATAGCATTTAATTCAAGCCCCCTTTCATATTTTTCTCTTGTACGCTCCTGTATGAGAACGATAACCGTATATTAGCCCGTATGCTCGCGTGTATGCATGGTTGCCTGCTAGAGGTGTGGAGGTGTGGGTCCAGAACCGGCCATCTCCCTCTACTTTCAGTTTCTGTTAAATGAACCATTTTTATTTTTCCATGTACCAACAACTTAATTAAATAAACAAACTTCTGTCACAATAAAAGCCTACAATCAATTGTTAAGACAAATGAAAGAGATCTCGGATATCTAGATTCATATTATTGGTGAAATTAACTTAATAAACATTTTTTACGTTTTTTTCAAAAATTTTCTGACATAAGGGTACTAAGATTTTAGGTCATCGAAAAGAGAAAAAAAAATCTCTATCAAATGAAAGGGTACATTGCTATTTAAAAAAATTAAAGTGTTATTCATTACTCATTTGTTTTCTGAAATAAAAACAATTGAATGCTATCTTATTATGGAAAATAAAATGTTAAACAACTTTTATATAACAAATTTTTTTATAAAGTCGATATTTACCGAGATATATACTATATTCCATACATAATGGGCACCCTGTATAAGGAATAATAGTAAATATTTAACTTTGATGCTCAATTTCTTCAATATTGAAACTTGTAGCTTCACTAGTTTTTGCGTATCTACGTTCAATGTGATTTAGAATTTGGTGAACATTTTAAGTAACAAAAGTTTTTTTAGTAGAAAATAATATAAGGGAGTAACAAGAAGTTAATATCTGCTTATTGCTTTTATCTGCTAAAAATTTAATAATCTTGAGAAATGAAAGTATTTTTTTGTATGCACAATTTGGTTAAATTTGGTAGGTAGTTAAATATGACCCAATTGTAAATGCAGAGGCAATTACAAGAAGTGGCCGCAGAAAGAAACCGCCCATAATGTAATTGAATCTACATTTCCTCTCGTTTATACATTTTATGTTCACATATAATTTTAATATTAATAAATAAAAATAAATGAATTAGATTTAAATATGTCTTAAATTTAGAAAAATGAAGTGTAGGTATTAGTATTGTAACAGGCGCGGATCCACGGGGGGGGGGGGATATGGAGGAAATCTCCCTCCCCCCAAATTTTTAATCTTATATACTTTAGTATTATAGTTAAATAAATTTTGAATGTAAAAGTAGTTAATGTTTATTAAATATTGTGCAATATATAACATTTATAAATAAATATACGTAGGATAAAAACAATGTTTCTTAATTATTATTTATTTAAAACAATTATTTTTTCAAAAACTTCCCCCCCAAAATAATTCTCTGGATCCGCCTCTGATTGTAATGAACGGAACACCAGAAACTTCGAGAAGCGGCGGCAGAACACAACAGAACAGAAGACGTTCTCGCGAACACGGGTATATTCCAGAAACTAAGCACCGTGATATATAAATGCAGCGCTCGCACAAGTTAGTTGGAAATGTAAGTACAATGTAAATAGTCTTGACTCTACTGACGTCATTCTCTGAATACCATCGTCCCCGATTCATCACGTATACGGAATAAAATGTATTAAAATCTAAAGTTTCTTCAAGATTTCTAGAGTTTCTTGCGTATTTATTGATTTAAATTAAATGAGTTTATAGATTACCTGGACTACCCGGAACTGTATCGAAATGCGTATTAACCAACAAGCTGTGTTTCGAGTTCTTCGAGTGCAATTTCACTACAACATTCTGTACGTTTCCATATGCATTTATAGCACCATAAGGTTTAAAATCTAAATAATATGATCCATTACTGATTTGTATATCCAGTTCCAGTCTTTGGTTAGGGTGAGCTTGTTGTTGTATTTCGAGTATTTTGCGTTTTAAAAAATTAACGGCTAAATATTCATTTTCGTAACTTCCCACAATACGTGGTCCAATATAAATTAATTCTTTTAAATCATTCTGCGCCCTTTCAGTTATAAACGCGTCAGGATAACTGGCCTAAAAAGAAAAAAGTCCACATAAAGCTTCAGGTTGCAAAGCAACAGTTTCAGATGGTATTACTTCGTCTGAAAGTTTTAGAGGTGTTGGCAAATGTTCATCAATCAAATGAGCTATGCTAAACAAACCAACCAAATAGACTAGAAGTATTAAAGCAGCACTGGGATGAACGCTGTGAATGTTATGTTTTCTTTTGCCATAATATTCTTCCAAATCTTCAATTATGTATTCTGTACCCACGCTATTTGATTCGTGTCTTTTTCGCATTTTTAAACGTATCGCACTTACCTACACGAATGATACACTAAACAATCATTAACTAAATAAAATTGTTGTATTGTAGTTATTGTGGTTTTAAAGATAAGTAAAAACAATCATCGAGTGGGTACATAGGTTTGATTCCTTCATACACGCTTAATTATAATACAGAGGTAGAGTCGGTAGAGACTATTCCTTAATCAAACGTTTATATTTAGTTTTGTTTATTAATACTGCTACTATCGATGAAGTTTTATCTTTTTTTGACTATCGTTCAACATGATAAGTATTATTAGCTAGGATACGAGACAAATGATAACGTTTATCTCTATTATTTGCCTGTACACGTGCTTCTTATTTAAACGTGCAGATATGACGTAAAGTACACTTTTTGAAATAATTCGTGTCCGAAATATGCATTTTCGATTAATTGCACCGAGTAATATTGTTAATTAGATCTAAAGACCACATAATTTGTCATTCGATTAAAACTAAGGTACCTACGTAAATACTTGATGGTAATCATAAAAGGTGAACGGAAGATACTTGCTACGTAATGTTAAATGTTTAATGTTAATAATTAATTAGTAGCACCAGGTGTACAGAATATAACCACGTCAATCTACCGATCGACTTTTAGTACTAGGCAAATGTACGAGTATTATTATTCTGTGCATTGATAACAAGCCTTAACAAAGTTACAAAAAAATCCTCGAGGATGTAGTTGCACTTATGTACAAGGCAGTGCCCAGGGGGGGTTAGGGGGGTTGAACCCCCCCCGAAATCTGCAAAATATATCTGGAATAAGGTGAAAATCAGGTAGTTTTATGTAGATCCCATACACTAATTCACATTTTTCAATTTTGTTTACTAAACACGCTTAGTTTTTCTAAATATAAACTATTCATAGTAGCCCTGGACTGGAATGTACTAAATAATAAAATATATTGTTGGGTTATTTGATTATACAATCAAACTAACTATTGTATTAATTTGCCAATACAGAAAACCATAAATATCCAACAAAATAAATATTACATAAAGTAAAAATAATATTCTGATACTTCCTGTATATCAAAATTACAAATGCTAAAAAAAACGATGTATGGGCGCCAGCTAAGCTTATTATAGCAAGAGACTTATTCTCAAAGGGTCTTTTAAAATTATTAAGGTTCGCAGCTCTGCAACACTTTCTAAAATTCAGAAAAATCTTTACCAAAATTACAACAAAAATTCGTATAAAGTGCAGCTTTGTGTTACAAAAATACCTGCCTTTACCTTTAAACATTTAATAAAGTAAGTATAATTAGTTACTGTTTCGTGCTCATTAACTTATGCGTCCAATATTTAATTTGCAAATATCCATAGAATTTATTTCTCTTACCGCCACGAAGATGCTGATACTTTGAGTAATCACCTTCCCCCATGCGATTGCTGTTGGATGCTGGTAGATGATCGACTTCTTTCCTGGTTGTTGAGAAGCTCGCCAAAGATGAGATACAAGATGCTCATTACCAACACAAACTATGGTAAGTACTTTAGAATAAAATGTTTTTATTGACTGTTTTATTTTTTCTATGATTAATTCTTTCCTTTTATTTTAGGTAAGTTCAACAGTTACTTATTCAGGACTTCCTCTATGATATAAATAATACACCTTTGATAAACCAAAATTAACATTTTATTTCATAAACACTTGTAAATGAACTTTTTACAATTTATTAACTTAAATTTTCATGAACCAAATGTGGTTCTTCATAAATTGTCAATACTTTAATTGTTAATACCCAAACTAATCATTCATTGATTAACAACAACAAATTATGCCGTAGATTCCTTTTAAAAAAAACTCCGCACTTTAGATTCTCTACACAAATTCACTTTCCTTTTAAATAATCCACTGTACTTTTCTCACTTAATAAACTTCTTATTCTTAATTAACTACTTATACTTATCAACTTCTTTTCAATCAACTACTTTTCAAATAAAATATTTCTCCTATTAGATATAATGAGTTGTTGGCTGTTCGCTGGTAATCGGAGACGTGTGTATTAAACGCTCCGCAAAGTATTTAAACTTTCACAATCCGAAAAATACTAAAATAAAATAGATTGCATAACGACTGACAAATATGACGGGAACACGAGCAAGTAATGATCGAGAAATTATAAAAAATGTTCTACAAGAAATCTTTCAAAGCGATTCTTTCAAGAAGGTTATTGAAGACATAGTAGAAACGAAGTTAAATGGTATGAAGAAACAGTCATCAATAGAAACATACAGTAACAGTGTCATATCAGCAATTGGTGAGATACAAAAATGCTTATAAAAACTCTTCCAAATGAAATAAATAAAAGTCGAGTCTGAAAACTGGTGATAGTTCCACAAGTATTCAAGAGGTCTCTCTTGAAAAAAAAGCCGAATTAAAAACAGTAAAATTTAGAAAGTATCAGAATAATGTAATAGGAAGTAACACTGAAAATGTAGAGAATATTAGAACCATAGAAAAAATAAGACAAACCTCAATTTTTATCTCTCTTTTTTCTGTAGATACAAAAGCAGAAGCTATTTTAACGTATGTAAAGAAAAAATTTCCAACCTCTACATTTTCATGTGATGAAATTATTCCGGAAGTAAAAACCAAATCCTACAATTCCTTTAAACTTACCACTACAAACCTAGACTTAAAAAACATATTATTAAAACCAGAGACATGGCCTAAGGGTGTATTAATAAGGCCATTTAAATTTTTTCGTCGAATCACAACAAATGATAAATAACACAAATCAAATTTCTCTCTTCATTTTAAATTTTAATGTGCAAGGTTTAAGGAATAAAATTCTACACATAGAAGAAAGTTTAGCTAATTTACAAAATCCAAAAATATTATGTTTTACAGAAATTTGGTTAGATATGAATGAAATTAACACAGTGACACTAAATAACTATTATTTAGCAGGAAATTTTTGTAGACAAAACCATATTCATGGGGGCACAGCGATTTTTGTACACGATGATATAAAA
Source organism: Agrypnus murinus (assembly GCA_929113105.1). Lineage (NCBI taxonomy): Eukaryota > Metazoa > Arthropoda > Insecta > Coleoptera > Elateridae > Agrypnus > Agrypnus murinus. Next base: position 194,482,752 of record OV816026.1, read on the forward strand.
AGCATAGAATTAAACAAAATAAAACAATTGTCAAATGAAATGACTTGTGAATTAACAGGAATCTACATTAAAGAATTGCAATTGATTATTGTAGTTATCTACCGCCCAAATAACAATATTGATATCAATATTTTAATAAATACAATACATAGCATCTTCTAAGTACTAAATAAATTTCCAAAAACTCGTATTGTTATTTGCGGCGATTTTAACTTAGATTTTAAAAAAGATAGCGTCAATAAAAAATTAATAATTGACTTATTTGCCTCATACGGCCTTATGCAGACAGTATATGAATATACCAGGGTATTTAATGGTAGTAAAACATGCATAGATAATTTTTTTATAAACGCTTGTGAGTTTCAAGCCATGGTCACCGATATTGGAGTATCTGATCATAGGGTTCTAACTTTAGAATTAGTCCAGTCACTAAAACTCAATCCTAAAAATAACACCTACATTAGAAAATGCAATAAACACAATATTAGTATTTTCAAAAATCATCTACAAAATGAAACTTGGAATGTAGTTTATGAAGAAAATAATGTAGAACAGAAATGTACACTATTTTTTGATTTAATACTGCATTATTTTGAAATCAGTTTTCCTACTAAACAAGTAAAGGCAAAATCGTCCAATAAACCTAATTGGATGACTCCGGAATTGCAAACTTCTAAAGAAAGGTTGTTACTCTTACATAATTTATACAAGCAAAACTCCCAAGACCAAGAAATTAGACGCAACTATCTAAACTATAAAAAAATACATTCAGAATTACTGTATAAAACAAAAAATGAATACAATTTGCGTCTCATCCGTGCATCGGAAAATAAAACTAAGACTATATGGAATATCATACACAACGAAACAAATAAAAAAACGATATCTGAAAATCAGTTATCGCCAGAACAATTCAATGAACATTTCATTGAATCCGTCAACAATATAACAAACAATATACCGAAAATAGGGCCATCTGCTATGAAACTTCTACAAAACAAAAATGTACACTTAGAATGTAGCTTGTTCTTTAGACCGGTTATTGACAAAGACATACAAACAATTATTCAAAATTTAAAAAATAAAAAAACCCAAGATATATACGGTTTTTCGACTTATATTTTAAAAGAAATATCAGACTATATAATCTCTCCCTTAACAGATGTTATCAATTCATGTCTTCAAGGGGGTTACTTTCCTACTGAACTCAAATTGTGTAAAACCGTCCCTCTTCACAAAAGAGGAGATACATTTAATATAAATAATTTTCGGCCAATTACTATACCTCCTATAATTTCAAAAATACTGGAATCAGTTATTCTATCACAAATGCAAGCATATTTTTATAAAAATAGGTTATTAAATGACTCCCAATATGGTTTTCAAAAAGGTAGAACCACAATAGACGCAATAATAAAACTAAAAAACAATATCTTAGAAGCCTATGAAAGTAAAATGTACTGCCATACAATCTATGCAGATCTGTCAAAGGCTTTCGACTGTGTATTACATAATTTACTGTTGGAAAAATGTGAATATTATGGACTTAGAGGCTCATCCTACTCTTTGATTCCTAGTTTTCTAGAAAACAGAAAACAGCAAGTACTTTTAAATAATCAAAAGAGTAATATAAGAGTTATCAAAAGAGGAGTGCCTCAAGGGTCCATTTTAAGCCCATTTTTATTCTTAATTTATATCAATGATTTTCCTAACAATATAAAACAGCCGAATGTCTTTCCAATTCTATACGCAGATGATACAACTCTATACACAACGATTAACAAAGATACCAACATTCCCAAACTAACTGAGAACATTTTAGCAGAGTCAAAAATATGGTTTGATGCTAATGACCTTTTATTAAATAATGAAAAGACAAATACACTTACCTTCACCTTAACCGCTCTAAACAACCCTCAGAATCCAGTTAATTTTCTAGGTATCCACTTGGACGAATCAATTTCCTGGCAAAAGCACTTAGAGTACTTATGTTCAAAATTGAGTCAAGCAGTATATGCTATACGTAAAACAAAATTAATAATAAATGAAGAAGCCGCTCTGACATGTTACTATGCCATGTTTCATTCTCGCCTTTCCTATGGAATTTTATTATGGGGAGACGCAGCAGAAATACACCTGCACAGAGCCTTTACCTTACAAAAATCGGCAATACGGGCAATTAAAGGAGCTAGTCGTCTAGAACACTGTAAACCTTTGTTCGAATAATTGAAAGTAATGTCATTATTTTCATTAATAATACATCAGAAACTCTGCTATGTTAAAAACAATATTCATAAATACACCACTCACGCACACATTCATAATCACGACACAAGGCATAAAAAGAATATAGTACCTGAGCAACATCGTTTAAGCAAGAGTCAACAAATAGAAATTCATCTTTTCAATCATATTCCAGAGGAACTTCGACAGCTCAACAATAAAGTCTTCCAAAGAACAATGAAGCAAATATTAACAAAAAACTGTTTTTATAATATAAAAGATTTTTACAAACTATTTTGATTCACAATTTAATGTCTATATATGTACATGTTTATATTTGATATTTACACACATTTTAATTATGTATGACCTGTCTATAAAATGTATTTTTTTCTAAGACCAATAAAAATTATTATTATTATTATTATTAATACTTTTGCATACATTTTTGCAATAAATTAAATACATTTTTAATATGCATGTCTGTACTGTCTGACGTACATCTGCTTACTACCTCCACACCTCAAAACAACTGCCAGATGACAATTTTATTTTCATTCCTTTTATATTTTTCAAGGTAAAAGGCAACTATTTAAATTTTGAAGAATTAATAGCTATTATTACAACTAGGGAAATATGAATAGTATATTTCCCGAGGTTGGCTAGTTACATTCCGAGGGATGTATAGACAAGCAAGGGAAATATATTCATATTTCCAGTGTTGTAATCAATACTTTTTTTCTGATTGATACAATTATTGTTGTGAAAATAGAAAAATATTGGATTGTAAATTTTTGAATTTATCGGATTAGTAACGTTGCTAAGGACCGTGTTTGTAAATATCATGGTTGACTGGTTTGATTTTCGCGTCCTGTCATAAATAAAATTGATTAAATGTCGAACTAGGTGCTAACACAAGCGGCGAAAGCCCGTGAATGTTTAGTTCCGGCGAAATCTAAAACTGCTTACAATAAACTGTATGAAGACTTTCAAGAGTGGAGAAGAAAAAATTCGGTGAATGGTGTCGACGAAAATATTTTGCTAGCATTTTTTGAAGATTTGGTATTTTGCTATGATTTTTGTTATTTTTGACGTATGACTAATTTATTCTATCCGTAGTCGCAGAAATATTCACCAAACACGTTGTGGCCAAAATTATCGATGTTAAAGTCAATGTTACATTTAAAGGAGAAAACTGATGTTAAAATGTTTGATGAAGTAGAAGCATTTGTGAAGAATAAAAATAAAATCTTTGGCGCCTGCAGAACGAACGAATTGGCGAATATGCTTTCTTCCGATATTGAAGATCGTGGGTCGGTGATCGTGATCAACGTTTCAAAGACGAAGAATGATGTATATATGTGAATAGAAATGTGAAATAGGAAATTTACAATTATTGATGAAGAAGAACTGAGTGCTGCTCGTTTAGTGAGAATATATTCGGCGCTGCGTCCGCAAGGAGTTCTTAGGTTTTTCGTGGCTTATCGAAATAAGAAGTGTACTCTTCAGCCGGTCGGCAAAAATACCTTTGGAAAGATTCCGTGTAAGGTTGCTGAATGGTTGGGTTTGGATAATCCGAATGCATATACAGACCATTGTGGAAGACGAACATCCGCGACTTTGGTGGCCGATGCGGGAGCCTCAATGACCACATTAAAGAGACACGGTGGTTGGAAAAGTTCGTCGGTTGCGGAAGGGTATCTGGCTGACAGTATGTTGCAGAAAAATAAGGTAGCAAAGATGATAGCTGGTGTGGAGGGTGAGCCATCTGCAGCATTGTTACGGTTCCTGGTGTGTCGATGATGGCATCGCATGTAGCACAGTCATCACAATCTTTGGTGACGGTTTTTGGAAAATCGTTCAAGACTGCAACTGAACTGAATGCTCTTAAGTAGGTATTCCGTCACTTGAGCTGACCCCCTCCACTTTTCCCCCACTCCCACCCTCACTCGGAGGAGTAGGGATAGGGGTGGGGCTTAAGTGGGGGGTTTAAGTGGGGGGTTTAAGTGGGGGTTTAAGTGGGGGGCTTAAGTGGGGGGCTTAAGCGGGGGCTTAAGTGGGGGGCCTAAGTGGAGGGCTAAGTGGGGGCCTAAGTGGGGGGAGTGGGGATAGGAGAGTCAGAGAGAGGGCGATAGCCATTTTGAATAGCCATTTTGGATAACCATTTTGAACCGCCATTTTGAATCTGTCAATTTTGAACTGCCATTTTGAATCTGTCAATTTTGTATCTGTCATTTTACGTCTGTCATTTTGTATCTGTCATTTTTGCATTTGTCATTTTTGTATCTGTCATTTTCAATTTGTCATCTTGGATTTCCCGCCCTTGGATTTGAATTTTTAGTACTGCTACTGCCATCTATCGGTGACGTCATGTGATCGGTATAGTAGATTTCTATACACCTGTAGATAGGCAACCTGCTAAACTTTTTTATAAAATCAAAGGATCCAGCGAGCTTCGAACTAGGGTTCGTGAAGTACGTCTGTTTACAAGTCCATAGCTTAACCCCGAGACCACGGAGTTTATCCATTAAAGCGTTCTAAAGGTAGTATTTATAAAAAACGGTTACACATCGTTTTTTAATTCTATTTTATTTAAAAATAATTCCCAGAAAAAAAAATTTCCGAAATAAAAACACAAGAAATAAATCATATTCTATCTGTTAGACAAATTCAATAATGTACATTATTGATGGTGATTCCTGTGCTATGATTGATTGATTGAAGGGTTAGTGTAATTATAATCGCCTGCGGCTATCCAATTGCAACTGGAGGATTTTGATGATAATGATGTGTTTACAGATACGTATTTAAATGACAGTGGAATTAACCCTGTTAATTTCCAGCATTAGATTACGAATACGATTAGCGACTATATCGATAATCATGAAGTTGATGATACAACATTGATTAGCGATTACCTATCATTCATCATCTACTGCTGAATTGATTTAGAGTATTTGATATGACTAGAAGGGTGAAGTAACCTACGACCTGATTAGGGTAAGTTAATTACTGATTACCTATCTGCTAAACTGATTAAAGGATTTGATATCGAAATGACCTCTTTAAGGGATAAGATTGTAGCAAGGTAATCCGTGATCTGCTTAAAGGTAAGGATTTGATACTACTTTTCTGTTTAAATCTACAACTATTGGACGCAGATGGCTATTGTATCAATCGTTTCCTCGCATAGCTTTTAGTTTATCTGTGAGAAATTCTATTTTATTTATTTAGTACATAAGGCTTAGATTAGTATTATTATTAATACGATATGTATCATTTTATAAATATCTGTCTAGATGTAGTATGCATGCATGCTCTAGTATCAATATTATCATGTTGTTGAATGAAACAGTTTATTTCATTCCGTATTAACCCAGACGCTTGTAAACAATGAAATTAAGCAACATCAACTCAATAAAACAGTTTATTTTTAAATATAATCATATAACTTATAGAAATAAAAATCAGTTGCTCTTTCCTAATACACAGCCATGTCGACTTTTTATTATCGGTGATTACTTGCTTAGTTTGCAAAAAGAGTAAAATATGAAATTAGAATCTTTTACTTTTTCTATATTTTATCAAACTGTAATTACCTTTTTCTAGTTGTCTCATTTCAAGCACAGGCGTCTTCTGCTGCCATCTACCATAGGTTTGAAATCTTGTTACAGTTATGGTAAAATTACCCAATTTATTTATTTCATCTATTTGTTTGTTGTTAATCACTTGACTGTACCTTCTTGGCAAGAAAATCTTGAATTCGTTTAATTCAATTAAAACTGATCTTCCATATCTAGTTCCAACCTCCTTTGCAGATATAATTTTATAAATCTTGTCGACTTCTAAAATTTCGGTTGATATCACTTCCTTGCCTTCAGAAACCCTGTTAAATTCTTTTAGGAAATCCATCGTATTTGATTATGCTGTTGCTATAAATATATATATATAGTTATAAAACATTAATTAAAATTAAGAATATATCTAACTTACTCACCTGTATGATTCCTCTGCTACAAGCAAATTTATATTGTTGTTCAACTGTAAACTCTACCTACTATTTATACTACCCAATCTTTTTAATTAGGTATCTTGTTCAGAAAAACCTAATAATTCTTAATTGAAATGTTTTCAGAATATGATTACATTAATTTAAATATAGTCATATAGAAACTAATTAATGATTAGTAAAAAGTAAAATCCCTAATGAGTGTTTATTTGAAATATAAGAACATTCTACCTTCAAATGTGTTTTTGTCTAAAAATAAAACATTCTCACACAGAATAATTTTTATTAACAGTTTAATTCTTCACTAAAGCATTTATTTAAAAATTATTTCTGTCGTTTCGCTACACAATAGCTTCTTCAGATAAAGACTAGTTACCACTAAATTTATTCTGCACAGATGTAAAGGTAAAAATTAAACTGTTTGTAACTTATTATTAATCATATCTGCAGCCTCTTCTACCCTAGGTGTAGAGGTATCGTTTAAATATAGTATTCTTGTTAATATTTATACTAATTTTTTTAAGTGAAGGTTTATAGTAAGGATTTTGGTTTTTCCTCTAATGTTAATGGTAATAACCGTACTGAGGTCAAGCTTTCACTAGATGAATTAAACAGTTTTTATGAGAATACAAAATACAGCGATCTTTTCAATCTATTAAATAATGATATAAACTTACTACGCGAAACAGAAGAATGTAATCGTATGGTTATAAACATAGCTTCTAGTGTAGCTTTCAGTGGTGAAATACTTTTAGAGCATGAGTGTTCAGTACTACCCTCCTTTCATAAAATCATCGAGAAATATGAATTAACCTTAAAATGCTTAGTTTTCTTATGCATTTAATTATTAAACAGTGGATGCTGCTAACTACTCGAACGATAATTTTTAAATAAATATTTTAGTGAAGATTTTAATAGTATTTTTATTGTATTATACCATTTAATATGGATCTTCATCAAGTAAAGATCGAAGCAATCCTATTTTTAGGTAGTAATACTAAGCGAAACTGAAGTATGTAATCGTATGCCGAAGCCGTAAACATATATATTTTAAACAATACCTCTACACCTAGGGTAGAAGAGGAAGCGGATAAGTAAGTATATTTTAAACGATGAAGAAATATGATAGCCATACAACGATCGTAGGGATGAACATTGAATTGTGCGATCTCACTCACACACACACACACTTGTACATCTTGAACTGAAGACAGCTGATATTCTCATAGTAAGGTGTCGATGATGAAATCAAGATTTTAGTAGCAACTGATGAAGTAGAAGTCAACCATGCTACTTTACTATAGAAGGTAAAAGAAACGAATGTCTTAGTAAACAATAATTATAAAACTTTATTAAACAAAATAGAATTTATCACTGATAAAATATAGGTTATACGTAAAGCTCTCGATGTGTTAGCTGCTACTCAATCGTTGCAGCGAGTATTTTATCTTTCAATGAGTGACCTGTTAACATAGCGTATTTAATATGGTTGATAGCATGATGAATATGGCTGATAGCGTAATTAATGTGGTTGATAGCGTAATTAATGTACAATTATATACAATACAAAACTTAAGTGTACCCAACTGCTTGTAAATGCACGCGCGAGAATGAATCACGGGTTCCTACCTAAGTGTACCTGAATGCTTGTAAATTTAGCCCAGTCACTAGTACCTGTCTGATGTATATTTTCTATGGACAATACTAGAGTTAACATATGTGTATAATGTATATATTTGCTCTTAATATGCCGTCATCATGTGTTTTACCCTAGTTAATGGATATATTCAGTACCGGCAACTTTTAATTATAAATGTAAACGTATGTATTAATTGTTGTTAAAAGCATTTCAACAGGGGTTCTGAATTTTTTAAAACATTACTCGAATATCAAAACATTCGTAACGGCGATGCATAGTATTAATACTATCAACACTTTTTAATATTTTTCTATATTTATGTATATTTAAAAAAAATAAACTTTTTATTGAATCGATGTTTAATTTCTTTGTTTGTAGTTGGAGGTTGAAACTTTTTTCATCCTATATATCACTACACAATAAGATAATAGATATAATATTTCATAGAAAACGTTTATTATGAATTAATATCAGGAGAAAATAGTATACTATTTTTCGTTTTATTTTTAAACAAAAATAGGCAGTATGCTTTAGTTGTATTAGTAAATGGGTTGACCGATTCAAGCTGTAATCTAATATCTACAGTTGAATCCTTAAAACTCTCTACCTGCTCTGAACAATCAATTACAAAAACTGGATGAGTTTCTGACGTATAGGTAGATAATTCCAAATGTTAATCCGTTTTCATTAATCAGTAGACCTAACATAACATTAGTTTTACCGTAGGAAGGACCGCTCAGACTTGCTCTACAGGAAACAGTCAGACACTAGATTATTCAGATCAAATATTACTTACAAATCGGAAAGGATATCTATGAAACTCGTGCTGGATTAATTGTAGGAACCTGAATGCGTGGCAGCATCCGTAGCTATTGCATCAACCGTTTCCTCGCATAGCTTTTAGTTTATCTGTGAGAAATTCTATTTTATTTAGTACATAAGGCGTAGATTAGATTATTAATACGACATGTATCATTTTAAAAATACCTGTCTAGATGTAGTATGCATGCATGCTCTAGTATCATTATTATCATGTTGTTGAATGAATCCGTAGCTATTGCATCAACCAGCTATCAGCCACATTAATTACGCTATCAGCCACATTCAGTACCTTGTATATATCGTCGAAACTTCTAATCTGTAGAGGACATTAGTCGTGACGCTCATGCATATTTCGATACCAGACACTACCCTGACGATAACATCTACGGCATTCTCGTCCTTTTTGTTTTTCATTTGCTTATGTATTAAAAACTACCTCGTTCATCTATATTAAAATAAAATACAAAAATATAATACAAAAATATTTGCAGGCTATAAAACATTCTAAAAGATTACCTATTTTATAGATAGTTATATATAGATCTATTGTAATTGATTCTTGTGTATTTTTCTTTAACTTAAACGTGTTTCATAGAATTATAACGTTTAAATATTGATATTTTAAAATGTTATTGAATTTGTCTAATAGATAGAACATGATTTATTTCTTGTGTTTTTATTTCGGTAGTTTAAGGTAAAAAATTAAAAAAAAACAAATATTTTATACAAGAACTTTTATTGAAAGAAGAAGAAAATATATTTCATAGAGATATATAATACTAAATTATATCTAAAATAATACATACATTTCATATTGATATATAATACTAAATTATAACTAAAATAATACATAAGTATACTAATAATAATAATACTATAAAGAAGCTAGCGAGTGAGTAGATCTTCCTTCTTTATCCAGGACTTTTCATTTAAACCGAGCCATTTTACGTAAATGTCACCATTGCCGCGACGTTTAAGTATTTTTTCAACTAGGTACCATCAGGTTGATTGGTGTTTTGCAGCTCGAACTCGTAGAAAGCACCTCGAACTGGAACTCCATGTAGATCTTCCAACAAGTATGTGATAGGTTTTGTAAATTGAACTTTAACTACTTTGAATAATTCTGTTGACCAGTTAGGTCCCTTGGAAAAGACTCCTTTGAATTTGCTTATGCGTACGATGTCATTCAAATCCAACCTGCGTTTACTGATAGTTTTTACATTAGTGTTATACACCGACAGCTGTGTCGTAGGTTTAACAGATGCAGGAGGCATCCCTATTGTTCTATGTTTTGTATTATTATAGCTGTCAACTACCCGTTGTAATATATCTACCCATTTAAATTTCCCTCTATAGCTGAATTCTTTATACAGCTTTTGCTTAATTGTACGAATAACTCGTTCGACTATAGAAGCCTTAATCACGGAATACGTAGAGTAATGATTTATGTTGTATTCATTCATTAACTTTTTAAAATGTTTATTATAAAACTCTTTTCCGAGATCAGATTGTAAATTTTTAGGTATGACAGAACCCTTAAAGATACTACGGACCTGGTTTGTCACCTCTTCTCCGGTCTTAGTTTTCAACGGCCGTGCATACAAGAATTTCGAATAACAGTTTATCATCAACAGTATGTAACGATAACCCTTATTTACCTTAGCGTAGGGAATAAGCTCGGCTAAATCTATTTGAAACAAATCATCATAAGCGTTTATTATAGTAATACGCCTTTGAAAATTTTTTCTAGCCGATTTATGTATTTCATCGACAACGGTTTGTTTTGCGTTCATCTCTGTTAATAACTGCAGCTACACAAATTATTAGCAATGCAAGACTAAATTATTTAATAGAATGTAAAGTAATATTTCCTATGCCTATTGTGAGGTTCTCCGGGTAATTAACAAATTTTGCAGATCTACGAGTCGTGATCTATCTAAATTTTTAGATCTAGAATATGCTTTAGCAAGAAGCCATAAAGTTGCCTTAGACAGTTCTATACAAATCTCGTTCAAAGTTTTAATACTATCTCGTAGCGCGCCACGACTAATGTTAGATATCTCGCTATCCATATATCATTTTGTAACTGCATCCTCTGCATCTACGGGATCCGCTAAATTGATTAATCTTCGTTTCTTACCGTTAATAGTTTTATTTTCTAGTATTAAGACGTGTTTCTTTGTTAGGAGATCTGAATCATTAATAGCGTCGCCTGCGTTTGTAATTTTTTTGTTTTCTAAATCGAAATTCTGATCTTCTGTTAGCTTAAACCCTACCCCGGGAGGACCTTTAACTACTGTAGCATCTCCAACTATTGAACGTCCGAACAAATCTATAGTAGCATTCATACTGCGAATGATAATAGTAACGAACTGACTACTTTCAACCGTGATGAGATATTTTATTCTATAATACCTTCTTCTTTAAGCTCGGAAATAAATGAAATTATTTCGTTTTCATTCAGAGGACTACTGTTACCGGCTTCTTTTACAGCAAATAACAAACGAAGTCGGTCGACAAGTTCGTTAGCTTTCCGTTCCAATATACAAATTCGACTTTCGTTTCATTTAACTTTTTGAAATTTGAAATTGAAGGAATACCCGCACCAGTAATTTTATCTAGATTCGGTTTTATTATGTTTTCATATTTCCAATGTTTAACACTTACTAATTTACCACGAGGTCTATACTCTTTTCTGTGTGCATTGGTAAGACCTATGATTTTTGTATAATTCTCTATATCCTCTGCCATTGGAATAGAGTCTAGCTGTTTAAGTGTTAGTAAATCAAACAGACCCGGGGTTCCCTTGAAAATGTTGTTTTTAATTATAATATCATTTCCTTGCAGCGTTACCCGAGAACAAGCAAATTTCCATTCGTCTACATTTTTATTATACCTGAGCGCATACCGTGTTCGATCTACGTTGTTTCCACCCCTAGTTAGTAACATACCGTAATATTTTGGGAGTGCATGATAGTCAGTTAGTTCATCATCTTCCTCGTCTGTATCTGAAGAAGATGATGTGCCTGTTTTTTAACTTTCAATGGAGGTGTAGTAGCTGAAAGCGTTGCCGGTTGACTTTTAATTTTCAATAGGGGAACGTTAGCTACGTTAACTGATTTAGCAATAGTTTCCAAAGGAGATATAACTTGTTTATGAGTATCACGATACATACGTTCTGCTTCAGATTTATCACGACGAAAGTAAGCAAATTTTCTACGTATAGCTTTGCGTGCGTTTATTATTTTACGTTTTAAACTCGCATCATATGAGCTCGACATGATGATAACTCCAAGAGAGAACTAAACGATTCTAGTCTAATTATAAACTTATATATGTATCAAAACCTTTCCGATATCTACCGTTGTTTAGGGAACAATCTTTATTAATAACTAGGAAATCATACGGATCCTTCCAACACATACGACAAATGTTTTTGAAGTCCTCATAGTTAACATCTCCTAGAATATGATCCCTATACACATGCTTTAAATTTAATTCGTCCTGTTTAAAATGAATAATCAAGTTTGCGTTATCCCTTATCAAGTTATCAAGTCTACGTCGGTACCAGCATCTCCGGCCGCGCTTTTATAGCAATTAAAATCATTCTTAGAACGTATCAAAACTAGCTGACAACTCATATGAGAAATTACTTTCTTATAATCATCCGCAAAACCGAAGATATATTTTAAAGGAATTCTACACGTGAAATTGAACACGTTATTCCCCGCACCATGTAACATGCCATTTCCGTTGTCGAGTTCGATTTTCCATGCACTACTGGATAAAGCCCTATCTTCGGCACCGTGTGAAACGAGACCTTTTATAGTACTCGTAATACCCGGATGTTTACACACGTCGATGATTTGATTCGTACCTAATATTAGTTGAATTTCGTCAAACAGAAAGTAGGCAAAATTGTTTACCGGTAGGAATTCCACGTTGACTTTTCGAGTCATAGTACCTTTAACAAAAATGTAACTATCGTACAAAGCTAAAACATTATCGGAATTTTGTATGGTAATTCTAATAGTGTCTGAATGATTGACGTTTAAAGTGAACGGCAAATAGTTATTTGGCGTTCACTTTAAACGTCAATATGAGGACTTCTACAGTTGTAGAAGTCCTCTTTTATTATATCTGTATCGAAGCGGAGTTTTTGAAATATGTTTAATTTATCAATAGCAAAGATGCTAGTGGTGTTAATATGCAATTTACTTCTTTTCGACATGTTGTCGTCGTACTTTAAAACCTAGAGATTCAAGAAACAAGCGATTCTCTTGAGATAATTTTATACGAAAGAGGTCCGCACTAGTCGGTGTACGAAGACGAATGACCTTTGAATGATGCGAGGCGAGGTTTTTATAGTTAAAGTTTATTCCCATTTTTCGCGTTTAAGTTCTAGCCTTATGCTCGTGAAGGTATCTTTGGAAAAATTTACCAGTTGTCCACTCGAGTCCACTAATCTAATGGTAATGTTATCAATTTCACTGACAGTGACGGGAAAGTAAATCACGTGTGTTGGTTCCTTCTCAATCAGGTACCCCGGTGGTACGCAGAGACCGAATTCAAAGATTGTATGACACGGTTGATTGTTTCTATACGCTCCTCCTGTAATATTCGTGTCTACAAAGATGTACGGCGTTGAGAGTATATCGACAATTCGATCTGATGCTTGTCTGATACCGGGTAATAATATACGATTGTTAAATCCTAATAGAGAACCTATACTGTTCGGTTTGCTAAAATCTATAACCGCTGTGGCAGATTCAATCTCACACTTTCCTGTATTAGTGTTAGCCTTGATTTGTAGTAGCAGATCTTCTTCAGGATCGCTTGTATTAATTTGATTCTTTATATAGTTAGCGATTTCTGTCAATTCGTAACTACCGGTTGTAATAGTTATTTCTTGATCTCCGTAATAAAATTTATTTTTCCCTGAAAATATATTCCGTATCGTGTGACTTGTATATAAACCAACTAATCCTATGGAGTATCTGTATTGTTCACGGTCTAGTTGTATATTCGGATAAATACTACCGGTAAAGAGGATATTTCCATTACCGTACAAAGTTGTTGTGAACCACTTGATTGAGGTTTTACTTATAGACCTTCATAAATAAAACGATAAACAATTATAAATTCAAAACATTTATTAACTAAAAGTTTAAAAGAGTTGTTCCTTTTTGTTACATCGATATTTACCAACTGAACTTTACATTGTTCTTTTAAGACTTGCTTGCTATTGAAAATGCAAGCTTGCGGTTCTCATGGAACGCATTAATATCATATTTCACAGGATACACGTGGAGTCTTGAATGCAAGTGCATAAAAAATACAAAGTAATGATTTTACATTCTGAAAATAGATTATGTGACTTTACAATTCATGTTGATAAAAAGACAGAAAACGTAATTTATAAAATATTGAATTTAATTATTACAATTGGATATTACAACACTTCCCCATTTTAAAGTTGAAAATTGACTTGATCAGAGCAATTTTCATCAATTATTCTAGGTTGTGGTACAGGTTTAGTAACTTCGGCATAAATATCTTGAATTACATTTTGTTTTGGTTTTGATTTAATACAACCCAATTTCTTATAAACTATCCTAACTAGTACAATACTAAGTATAAGCAAAAATAAAACATAAATGACAACATAATGATGAACATCATGCAAATTAATTGAATCTAAGTATGAAGTTGCTTGATAAAGTTTTAAATCTTTAATATTAGCACTAATCTTATCTAAAGAACTAGGTTCAGATAAAAGTAATTGATTATTTAAATGCAATTCAGGTGTGGACAGTCCTGTTATAGTTTTGTTAATATAATCTTTTATATGTAAAGCAGGAAAAAATTGCAAAATGATTTTTGAAGTATAAAACTTATGATATGAAAGTATAGCGAATTTTGAATAAATTTTACAATCTTAAGAATGCCTGTTGCATTTAAAGTAAACAATATAGGAATATTTTTATTTTGACACACATTTTGAAATTAACAGTTTCAGGTTTAGGCGCTACATATATCCATGAATTTTCAGTAGCTAACTGAATCCATAGGGTATGATACATATTTAGAACTCTTTTTTCACAACTATCTGGAATGGTTGAACTTGGAATAAATAATTTTGACTCAGTCATGATCAGAATGCGTTATAAACTAATTTTCATAAAATAGTTTTAATCGGTTATTATGAACTTTAACCGGTTTATTCTTAATTAAAATAGTGGAATTAACATCGGAGTCGATTGAAATTATAGGATACGATCCTGACCATAGAGGTAACAACTTCTTATATTTCCCTTTAGTATGAGCTTCCTCATGTAGAAGTACTTTATCACCGATGTGAAAATTGACATGATTAGCATTTTTATCATAATAATCTTTCGATAACTCTTTACTTTTTATTAAATTATCCCGAGCAATCTGATGTGAATTTTGTAATTTAGATTTTAATTCGTAATAATAGTCATCATAATTATAAAGAGGTTCGGGATTTTTAGTTAAAGATGTTGGTAATTCGACTTTATGACCGTATAATAATTCGAAAGGAGAAAATTTTGTAGCTGCATGCGATGCAGTATTGAAAGTAAATACCGCGTAAGGTATCCAAGTGTCCCAAGTGGTTTGGGTTTTGTCTATAAAATGACGTAAATATTGTATTAAATCACGATGATGTCTTTCTAGAGCACCATTGCTTTGAGGATGAAATGCTACTGTTTGAATTTTCTTGATCTTTAAAAGTTTACATACGTTTTTGAATAGGTTACTTAGAAAATTCGATCCTTGATCGGTCAATAATATTTTAGGTGTACCGTACTTACAAATTATATTTATTACAAAATATTCGGCAATAGTGGAAGCTTCTTGATTTGGAATAGGGATAGCTTCCGAAAATTTGGTTAAATCATCTTGAAAAGTCAACAAATATTTATTGTTGTGAAAAGTTACTGGTAACGGTCCGACAATATCTAGACTAACTTTTTCAAAAGGGAATCTTGAAGTAGTTGTTATTACCATTGGTAATTTATTACGTTTAGAAACCTTATTCTTTTGGCAAGATTCGCAACGTTTAATAAATCGCTTTACATCTTTGTTCATTTTATTCCAACGATACTTTTCTTTAATTTTGTCTAAAGTCTTCGAAATTCCTAAATGTCCTCCTAAGGGAGTGACATGATGTTCGATTAAAATAGTTTCAATCTCGTCGCGAGTTAAATCGGACGAAACATTGTTATGAAAAATAGAAATTATAATATCAGTTCCTCGAAATAGATATCTTAACATAATACGTGTCTTTTCAAAATTCAGTTTGTCGAACCCACTAGCTAATCTTGGTACAGCTAATTTTTTGATCCCTTCTTTCAGACAGAAATCTTTTAAATTTGTAAGCGTTAAAAACATGCTTTCGTAACTAGGAAAATCAAAAAAGTTTTCCTTTGTGACCAAATGTAGGATATACCTATTATCCTTTTTTTGAAATAATACTTTATGTAGTTCTGGATTTTGAGATTGAATTTCTTCTCTACAATTAAATTTTTCTTGGAATTCCTTAGCAATACCTTTATTTAATTTCAAATCTTTGCTTATACAATGAGCAAAACTAAAATCTACTGGAGCATCAAACAAATTACCTTGCATATCCCTAATATTAGTATTTACTATGATTTTACCTTCAATGTCTTTTAGGTAATTCTGATAAGATGATGTCGACCTAGTCACAACAGAAATTCTACTTAAAGCATCAGCATTAACGTTACTTTTGCCGCTGCGATGAATAATATCGAAACTATATTCCTCTAACTTTATCCTCCAACGAACTAAGCGAGAAGTTGGATCCTTCACATTAAAAATCCACAAAAGGGTCTGTAACTATAACAAACTTTTTATTAAATAGATAAGGACGAAAATGCTTTACTGACCATACAATGCTTAATAATTCTTTTTCTATGGTACTATAATTTTTCTCGTGTTTGTTAAGCACCCTACTAGCATATGCTATGGAACGATCACTTCCTAAAGTACCCTGAGATAAAACTGATTCTATCGCCACGTTACTGGCGTCTGTTGTTAGAATAAATTGTTGTGTAAAATCTGGATATTGAAGGATAGGTGTACTAACCAATTTTCCTTTTAATGTCTCGAATGATTCTGAACAAAGTGAGCACCAATTAAAATCCACATCTTTTTTCAAAAGATTATTTAGTGGTTGAGTAATTTTTGAAAAGTTTTGGATGAACCTGCGGTAATACCCTGCAAGACCTAAAAATGATTTTACTTCCTTATGATTTGGTGGAGTGGGAAAACGTTTGACAGCTTCGATTTTCTTAGGGTCCGGCTTGATGCCATCTTTGGTGATAATATGACCAAGGTACACAATTTCTTTTCTTAAGAATTCACATTTACTGGGTTCTAATTTAAGATTATAATTGCGAAAACGTTCGAAAACTTCTATTAATTTTTCATTGTGCTCAAGAAGAGTCTTAGCATAAATTATTACATCGTCTAAATAAATAAAACATTTTAACCCTTGTAAACCGGTGAGAATATGATTCATTGCTCGTTGAAATGTGGCCGGGGCTCCTTTCAATCCCATTGGCATTCTCTCAAATTGATACTGATTATAATTAGCACTGAAAGCTGTTTTTTCTTTATCCTCGGGATGCATTGGAATTTGAAAAAATCCTTGTCTTAAATCCAGACAAGTGAAATATTTACTACTTCCTAATTGGTCAAGAATCTCGGTAATATTTGGAAGAGGGAAAGCTTCCCCTATAGTGACATCATTTAATTTCCTGAAGTCTATTACACAACGGAACTTTCTGTTACCTTCATTATCGGGCTTTTTGGGAACAAGAAGTAATGGAGAATTCCAAGCACTGGTACTTGGTGAAATAATTCCATCTTTCAACATATCTTCAACTTAAGATTTAACTTCTGATTTTAATTGTTCGGGTATTCTATATGGTCTAACGTTAATAGGAGCGGTATTTGAAAGCAATGGTATGGTATGCCTAACTGCACTGGTGCAAGAGAGTTTATCACCAGGTAAGAAGAATATATCATTAAATTTGCGACAAATTTCTAAAATCGAATCCCTTTCTTCGGTATTTAAATGATCAGTACGAAGATGTGATTGTAAAAGTCTTAACCTCTGGAAATCATTTTCAAATTGAGTACAAAAAACATCGTAATGGTCTAAATCATCAACGTCAAGATTAACTTCACCTAAATGAATATCGCGATCGGTAGCATTTACTAAACTAATTTTACATAAACAATTCCCTACATATAACCCTTGTTCAAGTTCCTTCGACAAACATATGCAATTTTTATTATAATTATTAACTTTAACATTTAAGTAAACCTCGCTTCGAGAGGGTATAATAGCCGGATTAAGTTTGGGTGTCAATTTCCAAACAATTTCCTTGTCCTTGAACATAAATCTAAGAGTATTTTGCTTATAATCAATATTTACTTGATATTTTTTAAAGAAATCATTCCCCAATATACCGTCGTGTTCGAAAGAAGTATTCTGGGGTAATATATGAAACACATGAGAAATTTGTAAACTATGCTGAGGGATTACAATGTTACCATAACATTTTCCTAATGTGGCAATTGGTTGATTGGTAAATCCCTGTAATCGGGTTTTCGTGTCTTTATAAATTCTTATTCCCTCCTTTAAAACTGAACTTTTTAAAATACTAGCATCAGCGCCAGTGTCAATAAGTAATGTTGCCCTATCATTAATTGCAACTGATAATATGATATTGGCCACATCTGATTTTGAAGATTGATAAAATTCATTATTTGAAACATTATTAATATTTGCATAAACAAAATCATTATATAAAGAATTTTTACCCTTACTTTCTTCCATTTCGGAAATCGTCAACGGTAATGACGCATTTAACAAATTATTGCTCCTTAAAATAAATTGAGAATTTTTACCTTTAGTTTCTTCCATTTCGGAAATCGTCAACGGTAATGACGCATTTAACAAATTATTATTCCCTGAAATATTTTGAGAGTCAGACCTCAAAGTCCTATTTAAAGAATTAGATTCGACAACATGCTTATTATGATTGTTTCGAGAATAATATGGAGCATTCGAAAATAACTGCTTTGAATTAGTAATAAAATTATTATTAGAATAATTATTCCTTCTTCCATTGTATGTGTTGGAAACTTTAAAACGAACGTGTTTTTCTGCACAAAAGTACGACAACAAAAAGGCCCCGCGTTGAAGCCAGTAAAACATACATAAAAAATCACACACGAAACTATAAAAATGCTGTATACTTACTGTAACTAAAAACTCAAATGTCTGCCACAGCTTGAGATTTAAACTCTCTCTTACAAATTAATTAGTCAAGTCGTAGGTATTGGTTCCACAGCTGTATAAATTGTGAAAAGGAATAGATAAAGGTTCAAACACAAATAAAAACTTAAAAGGGCGCCATCTGGTTATGAAGCTTAAGTTATTAATTATAAATAACCAATCAAAGATGTAAATTGAATAAGCATTAAAAATGATTAAATTCATTAACCAGAAAATGAATAAAATATTTAGTTGAATCAAAAAATTTTGTTAATTTAAAATTTTGAAGTAAAATGAATCAGAGCATTCATAACTAATACGGTTCCGTTTTCTAGATCCTTAGTTTTGAATTAATAACATTTATTTAATCAGAAAAATGATAACGACATAACTTTGTATATATAAGAAATAAAACACACCTCATACATTTATTACAATTCCAATCTAAGTTCATTAGATTATAACTAAACCAGAATAAATAAAAAAAAATTCATCTAGAACTTTTCATTAGATAACGGAAATAACCAAAAAATTTATTGGATCGAACACAAAAATTGTTTAAACACATTAATTCAAATATTAAAATTTGTATTGACTGGTCTTTTTCTGGACAAAATTTATAAACAAATATCTAAATGAAATTAGACAAATTAAATCAATTCGACAGTATCAGTATAAATGATTTGTAATTAAATTAAAGTTTAAAGATTTTTTAATAACGAAGAGAGCTCTCCCTAAAGAAAAAATTCTTAACTGTGAGATTCTTAGTTAACTGAATTATAAACAAATCCTTAAAACTACAGTACCTTGAATATTATCCCTCAAAATTGTGGAATACCATACATATAGTCCAGTAGAAATTGGAAATTCGGCCTTTCATTTAGGGAAATTGTCGTTGAACTCGGCGTTGTATTGAAGTGTTGATTTTCCGTACCAAAAATGCGATAATATTTAGTTATTGTCATTCGCCCATATGATTTCATGAACAAACGGGGTTTTCACTTGGAAAATAACGATAATGTTTCAGAAACTTAGGTTGTTGTTTAATCACGTGTAGCACCAAATGCGTTTAAATTCTTTAAGCGGGATTTTAAGTTATAAAAACACTAGAGTCGATCGTTAAATTCGAGATCGCTTTATATGGTTTTGCTTTAAAAAAACTGCACTGGTCTTAAACCCAAACGAAGCAAAATAATTGTTGGTTGTTTTATAGTTCTTCACTATAGCGTGAAACACATTTATTTACCCGCGTTAGAAAATTATAAAAATTCTTCTAACACGAATTAACGAGACGGAAATTCTTTTAAAACTTGCACTCTACACAAAATAGCATTAAAACTGTGTACTGTACTGTATTTAGGATTATCTTTCAAATCTCATAGCACTTAAGCTAAACGGCATCTTTAACACAATATCGATCGCATGCAATCAGGGTGCAGTGGCGAGTCTCTAACACCATGTCGACTGCATGCAATCAGGGTGCAGTGTCGAGTCTCTCGCGTCAAAACCAGCGAAGGCTTTTTATGAACTCGGATCCCGTAGTTACACGTGGATACATCTGTTTTTATGCGGCAAGGGCGCTTTTATTTGGCCTTCTATAGGATTCTCGACTCTAAGTGTAAAAAGTAGCACTTAAAATTGCGCGCCAAACTAGTGTGAAATGCTACAGCATCTGCCTTGTAGACAAGATTCCTACGCTATAAACAGACTTAAAATTTAAAACGCAATTTACGAACAAAGGAAACTTCATTTTCGAATCCTGTATACTCAGAATGTTAACAAAATATTTCTATAAAATTGATGATCAAGTACTTCTCACAGTTTCTTAGCAAGGTCTCTCCCTAAAATAATTGATATTATTTTAAAATGCAATTTAGCAGGATACGAAAAAACATCATTATGACGCTACATTCTTTAATTACAGCAAATATGAAACAATCTTTTCTTAAAAGTGCTTTCAGTAGGAATTATTTACATGATGAAATGCTGATTTAAACAAAACGAAGCCCACAGGACCGAACTTAAGATTTTTAATAAGAATAAATGCCAGATTCCGCGTACAAAATGCTGTTGGAAAATGTACCCGTTAACCTCGCCCACTCGTCGAAGAAAAAGAAAAACAATAAAAAAAGAAAAGCAGTGAAGCCCGTCTTATGCTATACTAAAACTAACAAAATGCCGAAAGCATACAAAGATACCATACTAATATCAGAACCGAGGCACACCCAAAAGTGCCTAACGCCCAAATCTATAAGACCCTAAGTGTCTAAACATTCAAAAAGGAAAGAGGAAATGAAAGGGACTATCCTGCTAGGAAAATAGAAAGGACCACAGGTAAGGAACGCCGAATAGAGCTGAAAGGAGCCACCCTAAAACAAATGTCCTCACAGAACATTCAAACAAAACTGAAGGTGTTGGAGAAGCCAGACGCACCAATGGGGACCCCAATAGTCATGTACTAGGAAAATCAAAAAACAATCATACTCAGAAATACCCACCAACATCATAATCTAAAACGAAATCTAGTGTGCACACAAGAGAGTGCAACAGCAAGGTGCCGCATAGGGTACCAAAAGGCAACACCCCGTGATCTCCGGTTTACAGCAGTCCGATATGGTACTAACTGAGCCTTCACAGATCGTGAAGAAAGAAGGAAGAGAAAGAAATAAAAGAATAGTAAACAAAACTGGAAACAGGAAACCTACACAGATAGTACTCCACCCTAGCAGAAGCCAGAACAAGAACCAATCCCCCACAAACACCCACCGTCCAGCATTAGGACCTCCTTCTACCGTCAGGAAAGGTTCAAGCCCAACCACTACCAAAACAAAGCACTAACCGCCACCAGAAGAACGTCACTAAACTAAACAAGTAGTCAACACTACCCATACATCACCTCATTCACTCAAAATACCTATACAAGATAAGTATATACCAAACGGTATACCAAAAATAAAATTCAAGATCAATACCTGAACGAAATGACTTCCAAAACGTAAACCATAACTGAAAATCAAACGATATAGAGTTACTAAAACTCCTTTTAAATTCTAACCTATAATAGGTTACCTATAACTATAAACTAAGTAACTTAAGGTTGATAAAACCTCTCCAAATTACACACCTAAGGCTATATAGAAACCTCATCTTAGGATTACAAAAACCCGTTAAAAAGTCATCAGACTGTACTACAAGCTAAAGGAGTTAAGGTTAACAAACCTTTTCATATAATTCAATAACTGCAAGCTAAAGGAGTTAAGGTTAATAAACCTCCTCGAAATTAAATATTTACAAGTAGATAAATTAAGGTTAGTAAACCCCTATTATATTTACCAGTGAAATATGCTAAACCTTAACCAACGATTGGACGACTTAAAAGTTACTAGAACCTTTTCAAAGAGTCTCCAAAGTATATTGGGTCGTAGCTATTAACTGAAAGACATAAGGTTAATAAACCTATTCATATTAACTGAAGTCCTTTAACGGCAACGAATAACTATATAACTGAAGGTTAATAAACCTTTTTATAGAGCACACTGACTACAACTACAAAGTAGATGATTCAAGGTTCATAAACCTTTCCATATTATCTGGCTCAAAATGGTATAAGCCTCTCTAAAACATTATGTCACCAGACAAAGGAAGCTCTATAGAAACGGAGAAAGAAGGACGCACACTAGTACTTTGTTCTAAAAAGAACAGATTCCAACATTACTAGTTCGTTCGTTAAAACAACGATAGAATAGTGCGCCGCACGCACCAAAACGCAAGACGTTACAAACGGCTGTACAAACTGAAATCCCACAAAAGCATATGGAAGTGGGTCTATATCCCACAAAAGAGATGGTAACTCCAGAAGGAGCGATCACGCAAAACGTTACAAGGAACTGTAACGAACTAAAACCCAACAAAAGGGTACGGTAGTGGGTCAATATCCCCAAAAAGAACGATAACTCCAAAAAGGAATGATTTGCCCTGAAAAGGACACACTGAATAGGGTGATCTATAAGGAGCGATAGATCGAAGATATACTTAAACTGCACAAAGCAAAAGATCTCACAAAGAGCACGGTTCCCAAAAGAACCAACAGATTGAATGGTCATCAAAGACCGGTAGGACAAAAGTCCTCAAAGAAGGTAGTCGAAGGATGGTAAAGGAAGAACTACCTCAGCTTTACCAGACTTTTACTGGAACCCGACATCGGTGAAGGAATTTCTAGAGCGCATCCCACCGCGCTATAATAGACAAAGTCTAAGACAGAAGATCTAAAGATGGTAGAGAAAGACCACAAATGCTTTACCGGACTCTTACCGGAACCCGACATCGGTGAAGGAATTTCTAGAGCGCATCCCATCGCGCTATAATAGACAAAGTCTAAAATTCAAAAGAAGTCATAACCCGAAGACTTGTTCTGAAAAGAACACGACCTCAAAACTCGATACGATAACACAAATCTGAACGCAAAACTTCTCAAAATTCACAGACCCTAAGTCAAATACTAATATCTCAATAAGACTTTGTGAATGGCCAAACTATACCACCACGCAATTCTCTAATATGCGCTGAAACTGAACATCATAAGGTCACTAAGACCTTCTCAAATTCTCAAATGTCAAACAAATTCCAACACAGGAACACTCATACTGGATTGTCACAGCAAACTGTAACGCTACTGAACGGTACATACGAAGCACCATATACTCAAGAAGCAAAACGATAATCGTGGTGATCAAAATCACCAAACGGTACGGAACAGAGACCAAAATGCCTCCAAAAACGCAGTACTAAGCTATACTGCAAAACGATACGATACGATATTGCCTGAACGGCACGGAACGGTATATGGCACTTGCCAACGGTACGGTACACAACTGTACTGCAAAACAATAATGTAAAGGGACCAAACAGGCCGCCCAAAAAAGCACAATTCAAAACTGTACTGCAAACTGTATCACTAACGATACACAAGTCGGTAAATGGTAGATGCCAACGGTACAAATGAAAACTGAACGACATCACCAAAACCTCACACACTCTAACTTCAAAAATGGTTCAAAACCACAAGACCTAATAGATCTCAAACAGATTTATAATTTAGCTTTTAACAAAAGCTTATGGAAGTTCAACGAACTTAAAATGCACAAGGACACAAAATCCCAACAGATTATTATATTTTCTGAATATTCACCATGAAGTAATAACTTTACACAGATTTCTAAATAGGCAGAAATGTCAAAATCGGTAATTATATACTGGACACAATCGGGAAAATTGTCTTACACCCTGCGTGATTTCCGACCAACCTACCAAGAAACACCCAAGGGATAAAATATCCCTGCTATATTCTATGCCAACACAAATCCAAACAAGATTTCCAAGAAGATATTCAGTCACTCAAATAGGAAGAGGGCACTCAACAAATCACGCCATCATTGTTTTATGTAACTCCCACAACTAAAAGGAGGTTAAGAACACAACAGTACTGACCTGCAGGACCATGAAGGAATATTATACCAACAGAGGATTAGTAAATATTATTTTAGAAAGAACTTAAACCCACTCGAAAATGAGTTAAAATTCAGGAACCAAAGATCTTAGAAAATCTTAATATAAAGAGTATTTGATATTTATTAGAATGGCGGATCTTACGTACTAAAGAAATCATTTATCAGCTTTCAATGCCACATTCACATTCAATCACACCGAGTGTATTCACCAAACCAAGAGTAAGGTTAAAACATGTATTTAGAGAAGATGGCAAAAATAAACATGAGAAAGGTCGTAAGTTGAATAAGACCTACATTATTATTTAAGAATTAGAATTTTATTGCTTAGAAAAATCACAATGATTTTCCTTTAAATCTTTGACATGGAAATTACAAACAGGATGTCCACCTAAATCTTGTAAATGATAAACAAGTGGGGACAAAACTTTGGTAACTTTACAGGGGATATATTTAGGGGCTAACTTCTTAGAGTAATCTTTAGAAGCATCAGACAAAGTAAAATTCCGCTTCCAAACTATATCTCCAACAGAAAATTTGAGCGGACGTTTTCGTAAATTATACTGACGGGAATTTTGCTCATAGGCTTTGTGTAATCTGGACTTAACATCCTCATACAATTCGGAAAGCTGGGTTAGCTGACGGGTCCAAAAGAGTTTGTTAGCAATCTCTAAAGGTTTATCGGGGTCAATAGGACTATAAAAATCTCCACTAACTGGAACATGTCGACCAAAGACCATGAAAGAGGGGGAAACTTGAGTCGAATCGTGACTAGCAAGACGTATTGCCTGGGCAATATCGAAAATATGTTTATCCCATTCACGATGAGAGTCTTTAATATATGACGAAATAGCTGTAACAAGAACTCGATTAACTCGTTCTGTAGGGTTAACTTGAGGATGATAGCGGGCATTCAACCAAACATTCTGTATTTTAACGCTATCTAGAAAATCTCGAAATTCTTTAGAAATAAATTGCGACCCATTATCAAACATAACGGTCTGGGGTACGCCAAATATTGAGAAAACTTGTTCCTTTAGGAACTTTATCATAGGCTTGGTAGTGGCCTTACGTAATGGCTGTATTAAGACATACTTAGTAAACCAATCGGTAACAACAAACAAGTACTGATTACCAGACTTACTTCGCGGCAACGGACCTAACAAATCCATACTAATTAACTGAAAAGGAAAGCTAACTTTCTTTTCTTTACCCATAAGGCCTGCACGTGAAACGTTCTCACTTTTCTGACTCGCACATATCTTACAATTGCGTACATACTTACTGACAGAGTATCTAAGTTTCGGCCAATAATATAATTCGGAAATACGGGATAGAGTTTTCGAAACTCCAAAATGGGCAGCTGTAGGTTCATCATGACATTGTTGCAAAATTTGTTTCCTATTAGCAGTTGGAATTACTAGTTTCCAGTCGGAAATATTAGATTCAAGCGGTAATAAGGAAGGCAAGAACTTATTTTCGACTTTAAAATACGGATATTTTTCAGGAGAAGCTTGGACTAATCCTATCATATTAAGATACCAGTCATCAGGTTCGAGAGTATCGATATTCATTACAGAAATAGATCGAGACAAAGCATCCGGAATAATATTTAATTTACCTGGGCGGTGCTGTACATCAAAATCAAATTGGGAAAGACGCATACACCATCTAGCTAAACGACCTGTAGGTTCACGAATATTATGAAGCCACTTAATTGCTGCACAATCTGTAATAACTGTAAAAGGGGTACCCTCAACATAACCTCTAAAATGTTCTATACCAAAAATAACTCCTAATAGCTGACGCTCAGTAGCTGAATATTTTCTTTCGGTAGAAGTCAAAGTTCGACTTGCATATGCAACTGGATGTTCTGAACCGTCCATAATTTGAAACAATACAATGCCTAAGGCTACGTCACTTGCATCAGTCTGTATATAAAATCGAGACGAAAAATCTGGCGAAATTAACACAGGAGCGGAACTAATACGCTGCTTAATCTTTTGAAATGATTGCTCAGCTTCGGAAGTCTAATGAATAGGATCTCCTTTCTTTTTACCTTTAATGAGAGCGGTAATGGGGTCGGAAAGTTCAGCATAATCTTTAATAAAACGTCGATAGTAACTAACTAAACCATTCACACGTTTAACTTCAGTAGTATTGCGAGGGGTAGGAAAATTCAAAATAGCTGATACCTTATCTGGATCAGTTCGCAAACCTTCTTGATCAATAACAAAGCCTAAAAACTTCAAAGAAGAACGACAAAACTGACATTTGTCTAAATTAATCGTAAAACCAGCATCTTTCAGCCTTAATCGTAGAAGATTCAAAATCTTAATATGCTCCTCAAAAGCAGAAGACGCAATAATAATATCATCAAGATACACAAAAACTTTCTCATCCAACATAAGTGGACCTAAAACTTTTTCCATGCATTTCTGCATTGTTTGCGGACTGTTCGATAAACCAAAAGGCATTACAGTAAATTGGAATAAACCCTTACCAGGCACACAAAAAGCTGTTTTTGCACAAGAAGATTCCTCTAAAGGGATTTGCCAAAAAGCTTTACGTAAATCTATACTGGACAGAAACTTAGCATTACGAAGTCTATTTAAAATAGCATCGGTACGAGGTAACGGAAAAGCATCTTTTTTGGTTACACTATTTAATTTTCGTGCATCATAACATAATCGTAGTTTATTTGTTTTTTTCTTAACTAACAACACTGGACTACTCCAAGGACTATTAGACTCACGAATCACTCCAAGTCTCAACATATCATCAACTTCTTTATGAAGATGGGTCTGCATAGCAGGCGACAGAAGATATTGTCTTTGCTTAATGGGCTGAACATCCCCTGTATCAATATAATGCTTCAATACATTTGTACATCCTAACTTATCGGAAACTAATTCTTCAAAGGCTGAAATTGTTTTCTTTAGAACTGAATTCTGTTTAGGACTTAGAGAAGCTTGATCTATAATTTTCGTAGCTTCCATGGAAGAAATATGGTTTACGGAATTCTCGACTGAAGAAATAGTATTTACGGAGGGTTCTACTGCAAAGTCATACGCTCTTTCATACATATTTAAATTTATCTTAAATAGGTGACCAAAATCCACTCCTAAAATAAAAGCTTGGGTAATGGAAGGAACTAACAAACATTTGATATGTTTCGTAACCTTATCTAAAGTAATCGGTAAAATAATTTCGTCCTCACAAGGTTGAATGGCACCATCAGATGTAGTAACACGAGCAGCTGTTAATTTTCTTTGAAAAGGAATTTTGTTTTCCTTCAGAAACTGTAAACCAGAAGAACCTATGATAGTGTTTGATGCACCACTATCTAACAAACAAATAACTGGAAATCGTTGAATCCTAATGAGTATAAAAGGACGATTATCATACGGCATTTTAACACAAAGGGGTGCAATTATTCTGGGGGACATAAAAGTTTTTACTTTATCTAACCAATTCTTCCATTCTTCTGAAGAAGGCGAGAAATTACATTTTGTTGTTTGTTTAGATTGAGAAATTAATTTGCACGCGAACGTGAATTGGGTTGTGGGGTTTTTGTCTTCGGTACCGTCCCGGTTGAACGATTCATCACTACTTGATCCACAACGATACCTCCCTTGGCGTTTTGTGGATTGCAAACAATACAAGAATTGGAGTATACACCAACCTTACCTCACCTATAACAAAATGTACGTCTTTTTTTGGAACACTGCCTATGTAAATGTCCAGTCTGACCGCAGTTGAAACAGGATTTATCTGTACTGGATAATTCAGAAATATTAATTTTATTTTCCGTAGGTTTTCTTGCCTGACAGTCATTTAATGAAAGACACGCTAAATCTGGTTCTAACAACCCATTACGCTTGGAAGGTGGCGGATGATACCTTTCCGATCTTATTTTTAATTCTTGAATTTTCCTACAAAAATCCTTTAATGACGATAAGGACTTTATGTCCTGCAAACCTATACGCTCTGCAAAATAAGGATTTAAATTCCTAACTATCTGTTCTACCCTTTCAAGTTCGGTTTTAGGATGTTCTAATCTTCTAAACAAAGCCTCCATTGACATTATGTATAACGAAACGTTTTCATTAAGACCCTGCGTTCGATTTTTAATTTCATCTAACAGATCTAACTGATAATCGATAGGTAAAAAGTCTCTCTTTAGACATTTAACTAACTCATTCCAATTACTAACTTCATTCTTAATACCTCTATACCATAATAAAGCCGGACCCGAAAATAAATCTATAGCTGAAACAAATAAGTCTTGTTTCGAAATTCGACGAGCCTCACATAAATCATTAATTTTTTCTAAAAATGCCATAACACTGGCCAGAGTATTTCAAGTTCCATTTAAAAACGGGTACAGGCTTAACCGTTGGCTGTACTTGTAAAGAATTCTCTAAAAATGACGCGTTCGCATCACTAAGTTTAGTTTCATTATTTTTTGTTCGAAATTCGATCAATAAACCCTGCAAGACTAACAATTGTGCTTCAAACTCATCTTTAACAACAATTTGCTCATCCCCACTTACTTCTAATAAGTTTATGCGGTTCTCTAAATGCAAAAGCCTAGAATAAACTACATTACCCGAATCCTCCGTTAGTTCCTCAGAATTCCCAAATATTTTTTCAATATCAACAAATGATTCTTTAATTTGTGCTACATTGGTTTTGGAAATCATATGGTTGTTTGAGTGAAACCGACGTTAACGTTTTTTCTTTGGCTAAACTGCCTCTGAAAAGTGCACGACGTTGCAAATAGTTACTTACAGGCTTTAGGCGATGTAGTCTACATCGTGTAACCACGCAAAAAAGAAGGAAGTTAGAAGTGACCTGAAGATGGCAAGTGTGATCTTGCCGAAACGTCGTCAACCATTGTCTGGTTCCTCTAGGAGCCGAATAGTGAATACGCGGTGTGAAACCCGGAAAAGTGGTAAAGTATCATATAATATCCGCGGAAACTAAAATGTAACATATATATATATATATATATATATATATATATATATATATATATATATATATATATATATAGGTCATTTGTTGCACGGAAGATTAAACTTCTCTGTAACGTATATCCTATATTACTTTGTACAACTGCGTTCATCAGGTATGCAATCAGCAGTAGAGTATCATACGTACTTGGTATAATATAACGCTTAAAAATAATGCTTTACAGTATTCTAGTACTACATACCCGACTATAAAGTAATCATGGAAAGTATAACAGCTGTTTAAAAGAATAGATAGTAAATATAACTATATCTAATTATTTTGTACTGATATAAAAAGCCGCGGATCGAGTGATGTTACGGGGCTCATGTAGTAATAATATCTGTATATAGTTTTCAAATTGTTATATTTAAGATGTATCAAGAAAAATTTCTTGAGTTTCTTCACGATTGGCTCATATAAGGTTAATAATTGTCTCATCTCAATGACTCATGATAATAATCATAATTGGCTTATAATTTTTGAATCCTAAAGATTTAATATTATTAATGTACAATATTTATAAATATTTTCCGGGAATTATTTTTAAATAAATTGGATTTAATCAAATATACGTGAAAGCATTTTTATAAATAACTCGTATGTAGTAATTTAAAAGACAAGCTCCGTGGTCTCGGGGTTAAGTCCTAAGCTTATAACCAGACGGTCGAGTGTTCAAACCCTGCCGGCTCCATTGGAGGTTTATAGTAAGGATTTTGGTTTTTCCTCTAATGTTAATGGTAATAACCGTACTGAGGTCAAGCTTTCACTAGATGAATTAAACATTTTTTATGAGAATACAAAATACAGTGATCTTTTCAATCTATTAAATAATGATATAAACTTATTTCATTGAAGTAATTTGTTAATATCTAGAACTTCACACCTAACTATAAATATATTGTATCTTATTTTAAGTATAAGCTTATATGTTGAAAGTTTAAAAATAATAAAATCAATCTAGTTGATTATTAGAAATAACAAACTTTTTAATTATCTTGTTCAGAAAAACCCTAATGATTCTTTTATCGAATTTTTAAATTATTATTCCTAGATATAACAATTTTTAATATTTTATAACTAAACAATGTAGTCATATAAAAACTAATTAATCTTATTGTAATTGATTCTTTAGCAAACAAATTCTGTTTATTGTGTAATCGAATGTTTTAAATTGCTTTTAAGTATTTATCCATTAATATGGTTTTTTTTTATAACAAAATGTGTGAAACATGTAAAAGACAATTTTAAAATATCAATATTTGAACGTTATAATTCTATAAAACACGTGAATTTCATGTAAAGAAAAATACTTAAGATTGAAACATATTTGGCTGTAAAAGATCTAATGATTCTTTAATTGAATTTTTAACTTGTTTTTTCTCGATATGATAATTTATACCTATTTTATATGTTGACCCTTTAATCAATCACAGCACAGGAATAATCATCTACTTAATCAATCAATCATGACACATGCAGGAGGAAGAGGGAGCCGTATGATATAATACTACAAATTATTAACATGTATTATGTTATGAGTACGTAGTCGCTAGTCAACAATTTTTTTTTATAAGCCGTTTACAGTGCTTTAATAGATTACCTTCGTGGTGTAATGGTTAAATCCTAGGCTTATAATCAGACGGTCGAGTGTTCAAACCCTGCCGGCTCCATTGGTTTTATAAAAAAATATAGCGGGTTGCCTATCTACAGGCGTATAGAAATCTACTATACCGATCATATGACGTCACCGATAGATGGCATTAGCAGCGCTAGGAATTCAAATCTTTCAGCGGGAAATGATGACAAGGAAATGACAGATACAAAATGGCGGATATGTAAATGACATTCAAAATGGTGATTCAAAATGGCGATCCAAGATGGCGATTCAAAATGGCAATCCAAGATGGCGATTCAAAATGGCCGCTGAGTAGGGATAGGAGTGGGGCTTAAGTGGGGGGCCTAAGTGGGGGTTAAGTGGGGGGCTTAAGTGGGGGCTTAAGTGGGGGGCCTAAGTAGGGGGCTCCTTCATAAGAAAATACATGGGATTTTGAGCTCGAACCCGCCTAGCATAACTACTTTCAATATTGTATCAATCAACATAAAAAAATGCAAATTTTCCCTGTTCCTTAACATAATTATTATCACTAAATCAACTCTCTATACGAATTAATTATTTTGACTGACCACTTGTTAGTTTTAGTATTAATTAAAATTAAAACAAAATGTTCTCTAGAGCTAAGTGTTTTCGTAATTACCAATGTAACAATATTTTAAATAAATAAAAGATTCTTGCTTTAAATGGCTTAGTCTGATTTTAAACTCTTTTATTCCAATCATTTATTTAAATAAAATTATGCATGATACGAGAACCGTTCAATAAATAACTGGTACCTGGAATATTTTATTACTTTATGTACTTAGAAAACGAAATTATTCGCTGTATCATATTTTAAACGATGCAATTTAATAAAATTTGAGATATATAATGTTTCTTATTTTTGTATAAATCCTATTTACCACAAAATAATACAACAATATACAGCTGTATTTTATATAAAAAACAAGTTACAACAAACAACTTAATATACCAACTTTAGTAAAACAGGTCAAGGGAAATTAGATTTTGTATTGTGAATGACATATAATGAATCCCCCCCTTACGTCGTTTCCCGAATTCCTAACGGGGCAGTCGCGGTGGAAGCGTCTTTCCGGGCAGAAGCGGCATTTCTGAAGTTGATCCGCGCTGATGAAGGGGTTGGTCGCCTTCTTGGTGGGTGTCCGCTGTGGCGATGGCTGCGTCTGCTAGGTCTCGCACGCTGTTGAAGTGGCCGCTAAGGTAGACCGCTACCTCGGGACGGAGCAGCTTCCGTAGAAGGTGGATCTTGTCGGTTTCCCGCATACCTGGTGCCAGCTTCTAAAACAAGGACATCTTCCGGGTTAAAAAATCCGCAGTGGGTTGACGGTCGGCCTGGATCTTCGCGTATAACTTCTGGTACAGCTGGACGCGCTGCACGGGTGAGTCGTAGGCCCTACGTAGAAGCTCGAACAGGTGTTCCGGAGTCCTGGGCTGCTGCTTCTGGGCGAGGGTGCCTGCTGGTTTCCGCAGTTGGACCATGATGAGCCTCAGCTGGTCCGGAGATGTCGCGATGTTGGCAGTCATCTGGGAGATGAAGTCCTCCAGATCTTCATCGTCGTGGCCGCCGTATGTCGGTAGGGCTGAGTTGACTGCCGTCGGTGTTAGAGCGGTGCCGGTCCAGCAGGGCTGCGAAGAACGCCGAAGACGGGTCCATGAATGACGCTGTCGGTTTGTTGTCCTCTGCCATGTCTCGCGTTGTCGATCGGGTGTTCACCATAGGCTGGGTCGTCAGTTGTTGTGTTTATCCAAACACACACTGTAGTTGGGCGCCAATTGTTACCGTTGAACGGCTCGTAGATATTCAGAGTTACCAAATAAAGCTATTAAAAGGAAAGAGAGGTTAAAGAAATAATACAGCAGTATTATAACACAAAATAAAGTCATATATTAATCCAAATATATACGATAACAAAGTATGATAATGGTTAAGGTAGGTTAGGAATAATAATGAGAGCGAGTGTCTCGCGTGAAGCGCTTAAATGTGTTAGGATGTCGGTCCCTCCTCCAGGCTGGTGCTGCATCGTGGTTGGTCGGTCGGATTCTCCAATTGCAGGCTGCTGGCGTCCTGGAGCTGGTCGCTTGTGGTAACACAGTACACTTTCAAAAATTTCCCTTCGCAAACCAAAATATTTGCAGAAAAGTTGTCTTTGCAAACATGAATATTTGCATAAAATTTTCGGAAAAGATTGAAGTTTCCCTTTGACAAACTTGCAACAAATTTGTTCAAAATATTTACAAAAATTTGTCCCTGCCAACTTTCAGCAAATTATGAAAATAAGATTTGTTGCAAATATTTACCAAAAATTTGTAATAAACTTGATTTTGATTTTTTCTTTAATTTATAGAATTACGAAAACCGTAGTATTATCCATTGTTGCGAGTATAGAGGAACGCTTAAAAAAAACAGAAAAAATTTATTCATAATATATTTATAGAATATATTATTATCATTTGTTGTTATCATCCGCGTGTCATCCATTATTACCTCTACGTCGACCGTTTGCTTATCTTGTTCTCTGAAACACAAAATTGTAATGACTTGTAATTTCTTTACTTATTTTGCTAACGCGCAGTAATGTATAACGTATACTAATTTTGTGTACATGGACGAAAAAGAATTCAACAAGGTTTATAAAATATCAATTTAGCAGATATAACTAATAATAATACACTTAAGCAAAAATAATATTAACTAGGTAAGTAATAGAACATTCCGTAGTTACCAAATTCATTGAGGATTGTTTCACTTGTTCAATTTAGTTTTCACGTTTCACCAGATAACGATAACCACAAATAATCACAATGTAAAATGGCGAATTAGCGGCACTAATGCCTGTTTGCAGCGTGGGCAAACACTCAACTATCTTCGACGTGCGCATTTTTGTCGGGACAAGCGAAAATAATTTTGCTACAAAATTGCTAACGCAAATCTATGTTCGCAATTGAAAGTTAAGCGACAGGCAAATTTGCTGAAAACTTTCATGCTATATCTGGGGTGCGGCAAACGACTTAACCAGGGTTCGCAAGGTGCCGTGGCATTATAATTTGAGGAAGTAAAAAATATTTACAACATTTTACTTGTAAAAGCATACTAAGACTGCGAAATTTGAAATTTGAAGGGATTTGAACGGATTAAATAAGTTAAGTAAGTAAAAACAATACATTAAAACTCGGTATTTTTTATACCTTAAACACGAATTATATTTAACAACACAACACAAAAAAAGTTCAAACAAAGTTGAAGTTGAGTTTGCAACATGTGCGCGCTTGAAGGCCTGCTGTGCCGGCCAGTTAGTGCGCCAAATGGCGCTTATGGCACACAAAAGGTTAATATCAATATTGAAACAATGTATTTAAATGTTTTTAATATGTATATTTGTTACGAAATATTATTGTACTTCAGTGGCGTGCGGTCCATGGAAGCAAAGGAAGCAATGCTTCTCTTAAGAATGTATTAAAAATAAAAACCAATGCTAACAAAAATATTGTTGTAAAATTATGGTTATCGTTTATTTCAATTTGTAATATTTAATCAACTTAAAGCTCAATATCAATTCCGTAAAGCAAAAAGTATAATTAGAGACTAGGGTACTATTTTAAATCAAGCTCATTAAACTTGCGCGGAAAGGTAATACCAATTCAAATGTGTTACTTATTACACTGCATATAAGCACTGATTTCGTTGCTTACTGCTCTTCTCCTCGCCATGCCTTTGTTAGCGGGCTTTGTTTGCGTTGTGGTGATACGGACGATGCAGTTGACATCGCAAGGTCGTTATTTTTTGTATGTTCCGTGCCCAAATGTTTATTTATTATAATTTGGTTATTTGCTCGATTTAGTGTGTTAAATGTTACTTAAGTAATGTAAATCTGCGAATGAGACTGTATTTTGAAACATTTTATTATTTTAATTTATATAAGTTGGAATTTTTTAAAGACAAATAATTCTATTTAGTTTGTTCTGTATGCAAATTTAAAATTGCATTATCGCCATGACTGTAAATTCAGTTGCTTCGGTGGAAGGTTCGAGTACTTCCGATATATCCGAATCGCGACGATTTTGTTGTTCAGTTTGTAAATTATTAGATAAAGAATTTTCTGCATACAGTTTTAGAGAGAAAATTGTTGAGAAAGGCAGATCAAAACCAGAACTTTCAAATTTAACAACAAAGATTAAAACAGATATTTTACTAAGAAAAAGACCGGAAAATCGAGTTGCATTATAAATAAATCAGGCGCGGATCCAAGGGGCGGAAATAGGAGAAATTCCCCCCCCACCAAGATCGTTGATGTTATATACTTCAGTATTATAGTTATAAATTTTGAATGTAAAAGTAGTTGATGTTTATTAAATATTGTGCAGTATATAACATTTATAAATAAATATACATAGGATAAAATCAAATAATGCTTGTTTAATTATTATTTATTAATATAATTATCTGGATCCGCCCCTGAATAGTACTGAGTAGTACTTTATTAAAATAAAGAATAAAAGTCAACAAATTCCATAACTATAAAAGTACAAAAGTTCTTTGAAAAATTTTTAAGCTTAATAATCATTATAGCACTGTTTTTTATATTGTACCTAGGGATATTAAAATTAAAATCGTG
This sequence comes from Agrypnus murinus, assembly GCA_929113105.1. Taxonomy (NCBI): domain Eukaryota; kingdom Metazoa; phylum Arthropoda; class Insecta; order Coleoptera; family Elateridae; genus Agrypnus; species Agrypnus murinus. The sequence continues at coordinate 194,518,553 of OV816026.1, forward strand.
GTTGCTTCCCTTACCTAAATTCTCACCGCACGCCACTGTTGTACTTGTACATGCTCGTCTGGTTGCAGAATTAATTAATAGTATATTAAGTATCAAGAACAGTAAGGACAGTTTACCGATCGACGACAATGTTTGGCGACTGAGCGAAGCGAAGTCGCCAATATTGGAGGAGATCGGTAAACTCCTTACTGTTTGAGATGCTTATATTTTTTTATTTTTTGTACGACCATTATGAATACAAAGGTATTAACTAAGGAAATATCCCCGAAAAAAATTGATTTAAGATAATTTATTTTTGCCCTCTATATCCACCAAACATTAAGTAGGTTTTGTCGTTACCATGGATACGTTTGTAATTACTATTATTTTTGAATGTCACGATATTTGTCAAACTCGTGAGAATGAGTGAATCTGAAAACGAATATAATTGGGATATTGAAGAGGCCTGAGCAAATTTAAATAAACAACATACATTTTTTTAAATAGTCCAATTATTTAGAAAATAAATGATTTCTCGCGAAAGAGACATCTAAAGATCATGCATTTATTTTATAAATTACATATAATTTACTTACCGTTCTGTTTTTGACAGAACTGAACGGTAAGTAATTACTTACCGACGCGTTTTTGCTTAGCAACCAGTAAATATAACCTACTGTTCTAAAACCAAGTATGGTAAACAATCCGGAATAGCATGGTCGTACAAAAATGATTATTAACGTAAGTAATAATATTATTATTAATAATCAACTCTGGCCGTTATGAGAGACAAACATTTGAATTGTGAAATTTTTTATCTTTGAAGATGCGTGTCACCAAAAATGAGCTCGCGTGTCATAGGTTCGCCATCACTGGCATATAAGCACACTAGCGTCTAGCCCCCGAGTTATCACTAATCTAAGCGTTTTGTGCAGCGTCTTTTCAATTCGATAGGATATGTGCAAATTAATATTAAATATATTATTAATTACAGTTCTGATTAGAAGTAGATAAATACATAATTAACTTTTTTTAGTAAATGATTGCATATAGATTGTATAAGTTAAAAAACACAAACAACCAAATACAAATTAACGTTTTTTCAAAGAAAGAAAGAAAATTATCTTTTCGTTTTAATAAAAAGCGTGTTGTGACTCTTCAATCCGATAAAACATGTGTAAATAAATATTAAATATATTAATAAATATATACTTCTGTTTTGGAGTAGGTACATACTTACCTTTTTTTAAATTAATGATTGTATATAGACTGTATAAATTAAAATTAACGGGTTTTCAAAGTAAAGTTACAACTTTACCTTGAAAACCATAAAACCTTGAAAAGGTAATGACTATGGTCATTACCTTTTTGTTTCAATAAAAAAAACTTCAGTAAACTTTAAATATTTATTAGAATGAAATAATCAATAAAAAAATATTTTTATCACTGCAAGTTTTTACAGTGGGAAAATCCCCTTCACTATTATTAGGCATCATTTTATCGAAATCGATATCGTAAAATACTTACCAACAAACTGCGCTGGTTTTCTTATTAGGGAAACGATATTCCCACTGCAAAAACGTGCAGTGATAAAAATTATTTTTTTATTTTATCTATACACATTTTATTATAGGAGTTACATCGCCCTGCAATTAGCACTTAATAAAAACAATATAATTAGCGAAGGCGATTTTCCCACTGTAAAAACATGCAGTGATAAAACTTATTTTTTATTCATTATTTCATTATAATAAATAAATATTTAAAGTTTACTAAAGTTTCTTTTACTAAAACCAAAAGGTAATGACTACGACTTTCCTTGAAAAAACGTTTTTTGGATTTGGTCGTTTGTGTTTTTTAACTTATACAATCTATATGCAATCATTAACTAAAAAAAGTTAATTATGTATTTATCTACTTCTAATCAGAACTATAATTAATAATATATTTAATATTAATTTGCACATATCCTATCGAATTGAAAAGACGCTGCACAAAACGCATGCGTTAAATTCAGGATTAGATTAGTGACAACTCGCGGGCTAGACGCTAGTTATAAGCACTGCTTACAACTGCTCTTCTCTTAGCCTTGGCGTGATTCAGCAGGCGTGGTCATATAGTAGACGATGCTCTTAGCATTGTTTGGCCGTTATTGTTAGTGTGCTTCATGCCCAAATGTTTATTTATGATAACTTGGTTCTTTGTTCGATTTAGTGTTTGTTAAATTTAATGTTACTTAGGTAATGTAAATCTGCGAATGAGACTGTATTTTGTCGCATTTTATTATTTCAATTTATATAAGTTGGATTTTTTAAGACAAATAATTCTATTTAGTTTGCCTGTATACAAATTTAAAATTGCATTATCGTCACGACTGCATATTCAGCTGCTTCGGTGAAAGGTTCGAGTACCTTCGATACATCCGAATCGGGTCGATTTTTTGTGTTCAGTTTGTAAATTATTAATAAAGAATTTTCCGCATACAGTTTTGGGGAGAAATTACAATTTATTAAGAAAGGCAGATTAAAACCAGAACTTTCAAATTTAACAACAAAGATTAAAACCTGCACTGGTATTTTGCTAAGAAAGACCGGAAAATCGAATTGCAGTATAAATACATAATAGTAGTTTTTTAAAATAAAGAATAATAGTCAACGAATTCCATAAGTATAAAGGTAAAAGTTCTTCTTTGAAAAACTGTTAAGCTTAATAATTGTAACACTGTTTTTTTATTGTACCTAGCAGGAGCGGATCCAGAGAAGTATTTTGAGGGGAAAATTTTTGGAGCAATAATTGTTTTAATAAATAATAATTAAACAAACATTATTTGTTTCTATTCTATGTGTACTTATTTTTAAATTGGGGAGGGGAGAATTATTCCCTCCCCGTTAATCCGCGCCTGTACCTAGGTGTATTATAATTAAAATCGTGGTTGCTTCCCTAGCCTAAATTCTCACCGCACGCCACTGGTAACTACTGTATTTAGAATGCATATATGGGTAACTTCGACGTGCACACTTTTTCTAAAAACACTGCTTATCAAAATTACTCATTTTATAGATGGTATTTGAAACATCTCTAGCAAATAGAATTAGCGATTAAATAAAAACAAAATACATAGCATATTTTTAGACAGACTTTTTCTAAGTATCTCTATAAAGGAAATATTGTTACTGCTGTACTTATTACTTTTCCTCCTATTTATCATTTACTAATTTTTTATTAATATATTTCAGATAGCTGATCGAAGCAAAAAAATGTCTTGAATTTCAATATTCAAAAACAAAAATTAGAGAAACAATTTTTTCAAGTTCAAATATGAAAGAAGCACGGCTATAAATCAAAGAAAAATGTTGAGATAAAAGAAATTGATGAATGGCTGTTCTGGTAATATCCCGACACCTGAGACAACCGAATCTATTTAACAATGTCGACCCTCATCAGTGCACAAATAGGTATTATTGACAGACCTTGCTGTCTAGCCGCTAGTTTTATAATGAAAAAAATTATTTTACAGTAATATGAATTCTATTCCGATAAATCTTACAAAATATCTGCTTCTAAAGCATCTTTCTCGGTTTGAGGATTTCTAAAATTTTGAACTACCTTGTTAGCAGGAGAATTCTTCAAGATAGTTACTAAAAGAACAGAATAGCGTCCCTCTTGTTCGTTGTTTGTAGTACAAAGGAAAATTACTAATATTAACCTTTGTATATCTCGAAAAACAAGTTTGTTAAAAACATATTTGTGTAACCCTTGAAAAATTTTATTTAAGAGGGATACTCGAGATAGTATACTAACGTTACCTAGCTTCGGAGAAAGTTTAATCCGATTATTATCAGTAAGTAACTAATTATACAATCTTGTTCTAATAATATGCACTAGTTACTTAAGTTACTAAATTATTAAAAAAAATTAAATGTACCTATCTTTCAATTAAAACCAGATAACAATTATTATAGTGTTTTGTTTAGTTTCAGATAATCTTATTTGTTCAGATTTTGCAGTTTTCAGTATGATGTTTGTTGCATGTTAGCTGTTACATTTTGCTGTAATAAATTTCTATAACTATTTAAATATTTACACTAATGTGATAATTTACGTTTACTTTTACTTCTTCTTTAAAGTTTTTTTGTAGTTCTTTGATCTTTGTTACCATTCTACAGTCCGACATAAATAACAAGAAATATTAAGATGTCAGTTTCTGAATCTACAGATCTAACAATAGAAGAATACGCAGAATATGACAATAAGAAGGATCCTAAGGCTCCTGTTTATACAGCTTTAGTCTTTTTTATTTTATTAATAGGCCTTTTTGCAATCACTTACGTAATTGACGCCCGTCTACCTACACCACTTACTATAGCAGACGAGGTAAGTAGTGATTGTATGGTTATGCCGTCCCATAGTTTTTATCAGTTTTAAATATCGCATTTTTCAAATAATCTTTGATTTTTTCTCCTAAAAGCTAAATGTTGCCAGCTAAATATTGCCATACATAAAGTGACCACAAAAGAACATATATCCAGTGTTTTGGAAATTATAATGCCTTTCTGTAGTAGTTTGGTTCAAAGCATAAAACTGCCATAATTGAATAAAGAAGTTTTGTTGAGTTTAAACTATTATAGATACATTGGACGCGCCAATGAATATAGATGGCGTTGTACAACATCAAAATGTCTTTGATACCGCGAAAATGCAGATCAATCTTTGGCGCACCCCAATAATGCTTTTTTCGTGTACTTAAGAGAATAGAGCCACTTTGGTAGAAAACAGTGAAGAAAAACTTTTCTACTTAGCAACACTTTTCCAGTTAGCAACATCCTCTGTGGTCCTTATTTGTTTAGTGGTTGTTATTTATAACGTTGTTGTCATGATAAATGTTACGCTTACCTATTTCGACCAAAATTATTTTAATTAATTATAAATAATTAATTAATTTTTAAGATTTGCTTAGTTTTCGTCTAGTACACGAAAAAGTGATGTCTTCATGCTCGTGTCAAATTAATCCACTCGCAGTCTCGCTCGCTCAAATATTAAAATTTCAATCTCACTTTTCTTAACTTGTTAACTATTAATATTAACTATTAATAACTGATTTAACACTGACCCAATTGTTATATATCAAAGTACTCATATGGCGGTTTCTGCTAACAATCTGGGTTACGTACTTATTGAATAGGTTCGGTTACAAAAATAACTATTCGGTTCATTTACCTTTTAGCTCAAGAATAAGCTCGACAATAATTTTACACAATTGCAAAAATATTCAAATAAATAAATGTAAAAAATAAACAAATAGATCAATAAACACCAATAAATATGTTATAATAGTATATTAAAGAACGAGTTTCATAAGGCACGATTTATTGCACGAGTCCAAATTTAGAAAACGAGCCGCTCGCAGCGAGTTTTCTAACGGTCGAGTGCAATAATGACTTATGAAACGAGTTTTTTATGCTATTTTTTCTATTTTGCGTCTTTTATTCCCTTTTTAAATAAAATAAAATCGCAATTTCAAAATTCAGGGATTTTTGTGGTAGTTGACAACACTGATGTGACATTTGAAAATTCATTGATTAATAATTTTTTTTAGAAAAATCATCATTATGAGTTTATTGGCGAGAGAGCTCGAAAGGATCTAAAGGAACTAATGCAAATTGGACCTCGTGTGAAAGGGAGTCCGGAAAATGAAAACTTTACAGTTGCATATATATTAAATAAAATTCAATCTATTAAAAATGAAGCCTATTTTAATAAGAAAATCGATATTGATGTCCAAACTGTTTCTGGTGCATACAATTTTTACGATGATGAAGGGGCCATAAATGCTTATGAAAAAGTTCAGAATATTGTGGTAAAATTATACAATGAGCGTAGGTCCCAGGAAAGTGTCCTCATCAATGTGCATTTTGATTCAGTACCAATAAGTCCTGGTAGGTAGGTAAAATAGTTAAACTTGTCTGATATTCATGATAATATTTATCTTTTTAGGTGGTAGCGATGACGGAATTAACTGTGTTGTTGCACTAGAGGTACTCCGCAAGCTTTCCAAATTCTCAGAATCGTTCGAATATAATTTTATTTTCTTATTCAATGGTTCAGAAGAAACACCCATGCAAGCCGGTCACGGTTTTATTACACAACACAAATGGGCTAAAGAAGCTAAAGTAGTAATTAATTTGGAAGCTGGAGGTGCCGCCGGTAAGTCTATGCTATTTCAAGTAGGTCCTAAAAAACCATGGTTGCTAAATTACTACAAAAAGGCGCCGCATGCATATGCAAATGTGCTTGGCGAAGAACTGTATTTGTCTGGTTTAGTACCATCAGACACCGACTTTCGAATCTTTAATACTTTTGGAAATATTAGTGGTAAGCTGTTTGTTTATTATATTGACATGAAATATTACAATTATTAGAAAAAAATAATTATTTCAGGTTTCGATTTTGTGCTTGTTAAAGATGCGTATCGGTATCATACGTCTTTCGATGGTTTCGATAATATTCCAGATGGTACATATCAATATATTGGTGATAACACATTATCTTTAGTTTGTAATCTTGCAAATGCAAAAGAATTAAAAAATGTAGATGATCAACCAACAGAAGGGGTGATTTATTTCGATTTTGTATCATTATTTCTTATATCTTATACGCAAACGATTGCGATTATAATGCATTCTGTGCTTGTGGTATTAACTTTAATTATTATAGTTAAAAGTCTTCGAGACTTCAAATTAGGTATAAAACAGAAAATTTTTTACACAATTGAGGTTAATTTAATAATATATTTTAGGCTTCGATAAGCAATCGTTGCTGTACCTTATCATTACTCTTGGAGTAGTGCTTCTTGGTTGGATATTATCGGCTGCATGTGTACTTCTTATAGGTGTAATTTTAGATGCAGTAAAATGTAGCATGAGCTGGTATGGCAATCTATGGCTACTTATTGGATTGTACGTTGTACCAATTGTGATATGCAACTGCGGATTACTTGTAGTATTAAATAGATTTAATCCGATCAAGGTAAGTAAATATTTCTTATGTACTACTACTCTTATAGTAGCTATGGCATGTGTACAATCATACCAATAATTAGTATCATTGTGGAACTAACCCTGCGCTCTTCTTTCTTTCTGCCCTATCGAAACAAAACTTATCTCGCTGGAGACTCTTGAAGAATAATACAACTTTTGTATGGGACTTATTTTTGTATAATATTGACCCCAGAGGTCAGTAAAGCCGAAGTTCAACGGATCTATCAACCGAGGTATAATTTCAAAGACAACACTAAGTTGTAAAAAGTAGAAACATCAAAAAATAATTAAGTCGTGTAGGGTGTCGCTTCAAAAAGACCTCGCTTAGGTACAGGCCTTTTATTAATCTGCTTGCCCCACCAAAGCTCATAAACCGTTGTTAACAAGTCGGTCTTTGGAAGCGTCAGTTAGAAATGAGAATCCTGTACAAAAACGAATAAACTGAAACATTCCATCTCTACTTTCTCGTAACAGAATGTTTAGTCATCAATTGCATGTTCGCATTCGCTAGTTCAATGCACATCTTGCACATCCTTAGTGTGCAGTATATTTCTGACCTAAATAAATTATACCCCGCTTGAACTTTGTAAGTTTTAAGTTTTAAGAATCCTATATTTCAACCATCGCAAGTCCCAGTTTGACATTTAATTGGATAAACCTTGCGAAGTTTTCAATTTGCAGGAAGGGGTCGTACATTTCTTCCTGTACCTACCTCCTAGTCTACAAACTTCTATAATTAGTCAAGATAACTGCAAATAATTGCAATAAGATTATTAACACAACTTTCCTTGCTGTTGATTAAGCTGGTTTTCTGTTATAGGCGGACTTTACTGCAAGTAATCACGCGCAAATTCAAGCACTTGCGATATTATTTGTATGGACAATACTGTTAATAGTACTTACCATTCTTAGACTTAGATCTGCCTATTTGATCTTTCTACCAATAGTGTTTCAATCAGTAATGATGACTATTATAAATTTATTTCATTTGCAAGAAAAACGTAAGTATTTAACTTGACTAGTCATATACAAATAATTTATTACTTAAGAATCGGGTGAGATTTTAGTCAAAATATGGCCTTTCATTTATATTGCTGGTACAATACTTCCAAACATGGCACTGATCCCAATAGCTTCACTTGCTTTAGAATTCATGGTACCAGTAGCAGGTCGTTCAGGCAATCATAGTAATCCGGAAATGCTTATTGGCATGCTCACTTTTCTTCTCACGCTCTTAATAACTTCATTCTACGTAAGTAAAAAATTAGATTTTACTGTTTTTATAATAAACAAAAAATCTTAGATTCCTCTTATCAGTATCATCCGAAAACCAATTTTTGTATTAATCGGCTTGCTTTGCATATTTATTTTATTCCTGATACTTGCTGTTACTCCAGTTGGATTTCCATACAGTGGTAACGTCGATTCTCCAAAACCTCAACGTTATTGGATTTACGTAAGTAAAAATTACTATTACTTGGAGTAACAAAATATAATTACCTTCTAATTACAGCACGCTAGCAGAATATTTCGTAACGATACTAATCAGGTTTACAAGAGAGACTCAGGATTCTTTATAGCAAATGCAGATCGTAATTCACCCCGTAGTATTGAGGGCTATGTGGAAGAGCTGGCCAATGCGACTTCAATTGAAGATGACTGTAGTAGAAGTCTTTATTGTGGATTGCCTTTAGAGAGAGAAACAGTTATGTACCCGTAAGTATTGGTAACGTCAGTTTTAAAGATCATGTAAAATTGGTCTATAACTTTGATACCTGACAATATCTCAATATATTAGAATTTTGATAATACTGTACCAAAGTTTCTTTTGATATAATAATTGGCTCGTATTTACATGCTATACTCGTACTCGACAAAGTGCAGTTTTTATTTATTACATGCCACTTATTACGTGAAATTTACGTGCCACCAGGCAAACCAATGGCATTATGTTTTCTTTGTTTTGGAATTAATAGCAGTGCCTAGCAAAAATGCAACGTACGTCTGTCTTTGAATATTTAAGCATGGATTCCAATAGTTCTTTGATGCTGAATCCAAATTGATACACCAAAGTGTCAATTCATCGATTTGTTAGATATAACGACTAAAAATGACTAGCCAATACAAACGAATACATCTCAGTAACAGTATGGTGTAAAAATTCCACCTATAAAGATTCTAGTTACTCTATAAAAATTCGGAATCAAAATACTTAGATTTTCACATAAAATAGATTTTGACATATATGATCAGATCATATATGTCATGATCTGCATTATTAAAAAAGTGGCTTCATTGCTTTAGCCCGCCCTAAATTCACCACTAAGTTATTCTGATGGTCTTTAATGTTCAATTAGGGAAAACGTAGAACAAAACGGTACAAAAATAAATAATCAATAGAATAAATTGAAAAGCTTATTTTAGAATTTCACTGATGGAGAGCCGCAATAGGAAATTATTGATGTATTTTTTACCATGTCAAAAAGAATACTTTCTGACAAATATCTTACATCGAACACAAAGAATATGGCCATGAGTAATCTACATCTCAGTCGCCCTGCAGAGGGCGCTCGATTAAAATCATTCGTAGAGTCACTGCATCTAGTCACCTAGGCCAGCTGGTCGATCAGAGTACCGCAAACCGCCGCCATATTAGAGCAGAGAAGGGTGATTTTTTTTTTAATAATGGACAAATTAAAACCATGTTTTACGTGTTTGACATATTAGAGGTTTGAACTTTCAGAATAAGAAAAACCTTTTAAAGTAAATGTGTATTTGATTAAATTCAATACAGAACAAATAATGAATTGTTCATTATTTGTTCGTGCTTTGTTTGCTCCAATATGGCGGTGGTTTGCGGTACTGTGGTCGACCAGCTGGCCTAGGTAACTAGATGCAGTGACTTTAATCATTCGAGCGGTCTGGCACCCACGCACTCCTACAGTTTTATATTCTAAGGTATGGTCATATTTTTGTTCCTCGTTTTCGATATAATGAGATAAACCAGTGAAATAGAACTTTGCCATCTCATGTATCATGAAGTATCATGAATTACGTCCCAATTTTCAATTATTTCTCCCTTTTATTTAATTATTATTATTATTTAGGTTGAATTTCTATTCATGCTTATGTGACCGAGCCTCAATTTTGATTTTATTTGTTCGTGCGACACTAGGTTTACTGTGGCTGTTTTGGTTTTTATGGCGACGGTATGTGTTTTTTACTTTTGTTCGAGATTCGAAAGACGTTAACACGTGTATTCGCACTCTGCAATTTTATTGTAAATTCTCTTTGAGATTTAGGTTTTAATTATGAATTATTGATAGATTATTATCGGAGTATTTTTGCAGTAGTGAATTGTAGTGGAATATTTTGCATTCTTTTCAGCAAGTTTGGAGTATAAAATTCACGTGTGTCGTCTTACCTAAAGGCCACCCTACAACTTTGGTAAATATTTTGCGTTTAGCGTACTTTATTGACATTTCACGAAATATATTTTTTTAATCTTGTGGAAACTGTCGTTTTGGATTTTATTAGGCCTCTCTCTTTCACCCTCACTCTCGTTCTTATGAGATTTCCTGAAGATAATTAAATAACGATTTAATTACTGTACTGAAAATTACCTGGCGTGGATCCCAATATAATTCCTGCAACCGTTGGAGTTAGATTGCGTCTGGAATCTACATATACAGGGTGATTCAGAAATAACTGATATACTTTAAATGGTAGGTAGAGGGGAGGCAGTAGAGCTAATTTACCTTGACAAGTATATGTCAAAACGAATAGTTTTCCAGAAAATAAATTTTAAAGTTTAATGAATTTTGAATCCAAAAGGATCCAAGATCAGGACCGGATCCAAAAATTCAATAAAACTTTAAAATTAATTTTCTGGAAAACTTCGTTAGGATGAAGTTTGTTGTTCTTTTTGTTATATTGACCATCATAAAATTTTGTTAATAATGTTTTGTTAAATATTTAAAATTTTGTAAAACATAAATATTTTAAACGCGGGTAGAGTAACTTAAGCCGTGATCGTCTAGTGATTGGGACCCCGGGTCATTACATCGTATTAATAAATAACTCCTATCTTTTTCGAGAAATTATGAAATATGGGACTATGGGTCTGGGGGTAGGGGTATATGAATGGAAGTTTGCGGAGGAAGGAGCAAAAACTTTTAGTTACGCCGCCTCTGCGAAGTAGCCAACAGCATAACCGATTATCTTAATATTTTCTTTTCTTTCTAGAGAAGAAATCACCTGGATACCCGCAGAACGTCCTCTCTTTACTGACCCCATTGATTTAGTACTAAATTCAAAAACTAGCATTTCAAAAACTATACTTAGATATAGTTTTACTGCAACAGGTAAAAATAAAATTATATAATTTTACGTTATTTTTAATTTATATTGTAGGACCCGATTCGATGGAAGTTTATTTGTCAGCAATAGCTAATGTTAATATAATCTCAATTGATTTAGTACCTAATTTACCAAAACCACGAATTTGGAACGGTAGACCCATGTATGTAGTACTGTGTGGATGGGCTAAAGAGAAAATATCGATTAGATTTTCTGTTGATGTAAAAGTACCGGAGTCGTATACTGGATCAACTTTAAATATTGCGTTAGTTGGGAAATATCTCCATGTCAAAACAAATATCAATATGCCAGGATACCAGAAATTTCTAGATCAATTTCCACACTGGGCAGACGTTGTCCCTATGCTATCAGCTTATGAATCTTGGGTGTACTAGTTGTATTAACAATAATAAAAATAAAAGTAAAAACAATAGTATACTATATTTTTTTGTTTTCTTGGTCAAACCTGCCTTAATAATAACGAGTACGCTGATTACTACGCAATATTATACAAGCAATCGTTTGGATTAATAAATTGGTAAATCACTGACTTAGAACAAATCAAAAGGAAAACAAATGTACTGATGACAACACACATAATTCACCACCCCAGATCAGCAATGGAGAGAATGACACTACATAGAAAACTCGGTGGCAGAGGCCTAGTGGATATATGCATAATCATGACAAACAAGTATAAAATATAAGAGTATACTTTTATAAGAAAAGACAAACTTCTAGAATGCATGCAGCGATAACACAGACAGACAACAGATATACACCACTAAATATGGGAGAAGTGAATAGAGAAAACGAAACCGGCACATGTCATCAAGAGAAAATCAGAATCTGGAAACAACAGTAAATTCATTCACAGTTGGTTAACGACAACCGAATTATACCCAGAAATCGAGGGTTTTATGATCTCTCTACAGTTCCAAGTTATCCCTACAAAAAACTACAGAGAGTTTATAAACTAAACAAAAACTAAACAATTCTAGTTGTAACTAGGAAAAACACTAACTTATTCAACTGTTTTTCCAAATCTTATACAGGGTGGAAATAAATTATTTTCATCAAGTTACCATTGCATTCCCCATGTAAAAGCACGACGTGCCGCTCTACGAAAATAGAGAAGGCAGTACCATAACCTCAAATTCAATGAATTGTTTGACAGATTGATTTCATTTATTGACAGAACTAATTTAATACTAAATCAAAAAGAGCGGTACAGAAAAATTTACATGTGAAAAAATTCCAAAGGGAACTTGATGAAAATCATTTATTTCCACGCTGTATAAACTGCAGAAAATCTGGTGACACGTTCTTGAATTTTTGTATTTGTGCAGAACATACGTTTCGTTGGAGAGCAAAATTTAGAAAATCTTGCGGTTATGTTTTGAGTAGAAAAATCATTCTCCTGTCAAAAATGTGAGATTATGTCAACTGTCACAATTTTTTTTATATAAAGATAAAGTGTTTAGAATTCAAGTGGTTTGTTTGTTTGTTTTTGGGCGAGGAATCAGGATGGCGGAGCATCCTTCGTACCTCATGGCACCGATTGCTATGATCGTTTGGCCGACCCGACTAGAATTTAGCCGAATCTGCGGGAATTCCACCCCCAGTATTTTTAACGTGCCAAACATCGCATTGACACGGGACCTACAGTTTTACTTCCTATCCGAGAAGAAGGCATGTTTTTAATTTTTCTCCGCTATGAAAAATTACCAGCTCGGCCGGGGATCGAACCTGCGATCCTTGGATTATTAAGCAAACGTGCAAACCACTAATCGACCGAGGCTGGTAAATTCAAGTGGTGCATTTAATAATAATTAAATTAATTTGAATGAAATAAAATGTATGTTTATTTAGAGAATGAAATATTAGTGGATAAAGTTTGAACTATCTTATTCGAGTTGGGAATGGAAATTAAAGATTCATTCATGAATAAAAATTAAAATGGATTTACATCATAGAAGAAAACAGCTATTGTAAGTTAGTATTTTTTTTATGGCGCCAATATTTAGGCAAATTTCTTTAAATTAAGCTGATAATCGATTGTAAGAACTGTAGTTTATCACAACACTATATTTAACGGTGTCTCCTAACCACACATTGTATTTGACTAATTGCCAATACGTATTTCGTTAACGATGTTACCTTTTTCTCGGCATAAAACCATAAAGACGGTTTTATGCCGAGAAAAAGGTAACATCGTCACCGTTAGTCAAATACAATGTGTGGTTAGAAGACATCGTTAAATATAGTATAAAAATTAAGGGTTTTTGTAAAACTAGGTAACATAAAAGTTCATCCTTGTCAAACAAAATTTGTAATAATGACGAGATTGCACATATTGCATTTTAATTTAATAGCGCTGTAAATGTAGAGGTGTCATCTCCCTTCCTAATAATTCTAGGACCTGTAATAAAGCTTGTACAAGTGCGGCATTTTTACATTTGGAAACTTTTGGTTTTCTTACTTTTTGTAGGTATTCATTCATATAACATGTTGATTTATTACCCATATATTTACTTCTGCGCTTTGTTGACGCCGCCGCCACCCTGACGGCAATAACAATAAAATTAGCAAGTATTCCTGAATTATCTTTATTATTAAGTCTTCTTTATATCCGTGAAAGATAAGAGAGATTATATAATACAACTTCAAAGGTTCAAAGTAACTTCAGTACACGGCTTAGAATAAGGCTAATACTGTAGGAAGAAGCGTAACTACCCAGGGCAATGAACTTTAAAAGCGACAGATATGACGTCACACTGGCCGCCATTAGACACCACCCAAAATCTGCTTTTCTCTCAAACTCCAACAAATACGAAGAATGCAATTACATTTCATAAGTGAGTATTCGTTTGTTTAAAATATTAAATATAAAATTTCTAGTCTAAGATTAATTTCAAAATACTATGTTTTAAAATTGAGTAGTGTTTCACGAGAGTCTCGCATTTTTCTTGTTCTTGCACAAATTGCAAGACAAGAACAAGACAAGAATTGCAATCAGTTCCGCAAGACAAGACAAGAATCTTTTCTGCAAGAATAGCAAGATTTCTTGCAGTCTTGCTAAAATACAGATTTTGAAAAGATATTGGTATGTTTGAATTATTATTGGCAGTGTTAGTCTAGATATACATATTATGTATATTATATAAAGGCTGGAGACAGTAAACGCTATAATATATTTTATTTATTTATTTAAAAGCTCTTTTAATAAAACAAAAAAATATAGAAACAATATATTGTAACGTTCTTTTTAAAATAATAACAGAAAATGCTGTTTAAATCGTCTATTCATAAGAGAAATATTAATTTACATACACTTAATTAAAAACACTATAACTATAAACTATTTAACAAACTATTTTAAATGCTAGATATTTAAAAATTTATATGAGGACTATTTATATAAAATCTATTTATGTATTACAACAATTATTAACTAATTATTCAGAGTACATTTCACTATGCCGGTCAAACATTAACTGCCCCCTTCTACTCACGATCTCAATTTATATCTTTCATACGATGACTCATACATCTAGAATGTCGATGACGTGTTGATGAGTCATACATGCAGGTGTTGATTGATGAGTCATACATGCAGGTGTTATTGATGAGTCATAAAGTCGATGACTCATACATCTAGAATGTTTGATGACGTCACATGTGGGTTTACTATTCGTTACAATATAAAATATTTTTCCATTACACTATTACACATATTTTTGAGTGTGGTAACTAATAAGATATCAACATTCAGGCGATTAGAAATTACGTAATAACCTAAAATCTAAAACAATAAAAGAAAACATAGAAACGTAACTAAACGGCTATTATGTTTGATTATTTATTATAGTTATTAGTCATTGAAAACGTCGAACCAGTAATTAACGTATAAAGGCTTCACCATCTTCAAATAAATCAGAGTAGACTTTTGTATGATTGCACTACACTATCAGTATCTTGCCCGTTTATAAGCAAAATATTCATTTATCTGTCCGTAAATGTGTCCTTGCCTGTGTTAAATATTTTACCGATGTTGACTACGCTTTATTGGTCTATACTCTATAAGTCTGTACGTACGCTACGCGAAGTCCGATTGATTACTGACAATGAGGTTATGATTCATTAACAGAACGGCACAGCTAATTAACAGCTAAATCTTCGAGTCGCAACAGTGTAAAAATCTCAAGAAATGAGGAGGTCCCGTGTAAATTCCGACCGAATACATGAAAGACAAGAAAATGCAAGAGTCTTGCAAGCAAGACAAGATTTTCGTTTGCAAGAATGAAGCAAGACAAGTGTTTATCAGAATTCTTGTCTTGTTTTGCAAGACAAGACAAGAAGTAATCGTACAAAACAAGAAATCTTGTCTTGTGAAACACTAAAATTGAGGTTATGTAGTTTATATGCACATGTCGAAACCGACAACGGAAATATCTCATTACAAAACCGGAAACACATATTCCGCCATATTCAGACCCCATCGCGGTCGTATGTGGTAGATGATTATGTTCCTTCCTAAAATTTTATATTCTAAGGTACTTACACGGACATGCAGTATGCAGTATTTTAGTATAACAAAAATAACATCTGGACAAAATTCAAACCGGCAACCTATTACGGGTCATATTTTCAACTACTTCCCGAAGCTTGTGGATCGTTATTTGGCAACTATTATTTCTTAGCGTAAGTTGTTATGTTGGTTTGACTTGAGTATTTTCCTAATTTGCTGTGTTAACAAAGCTATTTCCGCATCCATTTTGGGTGTGGAAATGAACCATTCCCAAACCCGAAATCTAGGGACTTTTTTTCGGTTGGTAACATACTGACATAAATTGTACAGGATGTCAGATGTCAGTATGAGTTTGTGGTTACAGGTTATGGCTGCAAGCCAGACAACAGAGAAATCGTTGGAATCATTGAATTTAAGTTTTAATTACTATTTGCAAAAGTACAATTATTATAAACATTTATGTTGACAGTAGAACTATCAGTGGAGTTGATAATTATACCGTGAGTTGAGGAAACATTCTCTTCATGGGTATTATTCCCCCCAACAGTGACTTGGCCGTTTTGTGCTGGAGTGCTCTCTGTTCTCTGTAATACTGTTTCAGAGTCATTTGAATTAGTGATCGTGGAACAGCCAGGGAGTTCAACGTTTGTTTCCTGGACAAACATTTTTGAAACTTCAATTTTGTTGCTTAAAGATGAATCAACATAACCCTCAGCAACTGCTGAGCTTTTCCATCCTCCAAAGCGTTTAATCGTCAAAAGATCACCGCCACTGTTTGCTACATGCGTAGCACTCGATCTCCGAAAGCAATGGCCTGTGAATAGGTGAGGATCTGGGAGCTGAAGAAAGGTAGCAATTTCTTTCGGAATCTTTCCCATGGTATTAATACCAATGGGACTATTAATACATAAACCGTTGCGGTAGGTTAAAAAAAAGCGGTCATGTTTAACAGTCTTAGGACGGAGACTGTTATACTTTTTAATCAATTTGATCCAGTTTTTGTCTGTTATGGCAAACATCCTAGGAACATAGTTTTTTGTTTTAGGTATATTTACGAGAATGGAATCTGATTTAAAATCTAGATCATTCAGGGACATATTTGTAAGTTCATCTCGCCTACAGGCGCCGTTGTACCCCATTATAAGGATAACCTACAATGTAAACCTATAGTGACACTTGAAAAGCAAAATTTGAAACCTACCTTCATAGCCAGGTATTTTCTATTATCGGCTTCCGCTATGAATCTTTTTATATCATTCTCCTCAAGAATTTTTGATTTTTTAGGGACATATCCCTGTCAAGAGCATTTTAATAGGGCTTGAAGTTTTTTATAAATGGAAATATCCACATTTTTATGGACATTCAGGCATGTTCGCAGCATTGAATACCTGCTCCATAACGTAGATGGTTTATATTTGTCTCGTTGCATATTGAAGTATGCTAACAGAACATTTTCTGATATCCCATTTATCCCATTCTCGGCACACCATTTTTGAAAATGTTGAAATTGTTTTTTATATTTGCCATGAGATTTCACGGGCAATAAATTTAGCATACTATTTTCTGCAATTTGCCGTATTTCTGGTGGGGTGCAAGAAATTTCTGAATTCATCTTCTAACTAATTTTGCACTTCAACGAATTTAACTTGCAAAAAATGACATTTATAGTGAGTCTACTTGATTCAAATTTAAAATTTTGTTTTAAATGGAGGCTTTGAAATAAAAGTGTCACCAACCGTTGCAAAATTCCCTAAATTAGCAAAATTGATTTTATTTGTATTAAAAAGCTATTTTATTTGCAGATTAGGAAAAATAACATGAAAAATTCGTTTTGTAAAACTTCCGAGCACTCGTCCTTTACAGGCACTCCTGCCTACGGCAGTCGTGCTGCAAACTGGACTCGTGTCGAAATAAGAGTTTTACAAAACTCGTGTTTCAATATACTATTTTTTATAATGTTTCATCAAGTCACCAGCTTTACTAGTTTTTGGTTTCCTTGGTATTTTTTTTGATGATCTAAACTATCTGTCAGCTGGTTGTGGTTGCAATTTCGCGGAATTATAATTTGTATTTTTATTACCCTTGAATAGGGGATATATCCGTGAAATTGTTAATTGGCGAGTTACCGTTTTCTGAATCTCATTTCTACCTTTTCGTGCTCGCTAATCTCTTGAAGAGGATCTGCAGCTAACCACAGTCCCCGGCTACTTTGATGTAAGTTACCTTATATCGATAATTTCTAAAAGTATTATTTTTGGAAAATAAGATTTCTTATTTTCTTACTTCTTTCTAGTTGAAGTAATAATCTCCCGACATCATCAACCAAACCGTTTATTGTTTCCAATTGCCTGTTTGTCTATAGCCATAAAACCCTCACTGAAAGGTAAGTGGTATTGGTTAAAGGTATTGACCTTATGTTAAATTCATTTTTCTCTTTTTAGGGTTCTTGGTTTTGGGTTTCTCTTTAAGTTTCCCTTTATTGCGTTACCTATTGTTGTTATTGGTACCATTGAAGTACTCCTCCAATTCCCCTTCTTTACCGCTACTTTGCTCGAGAACAGCTGTAAGGTTACTTTAGTGGAGACAGCGCGACCTGCATGGTGTGTTGGATTCTTTCCAGATAAGTGCCGAGAAAGATACATTTATGATGAAGAAATATACGGACTACCTTTTTTTTTGGTGTTTGGCATATCTTATTCAACTCTATGATTAAGACTTATAACTGGTAATATTGAAAACTGGGTAAACCCTAAGTAATCCAGAAAGACCATATCCTTTTCATTGCGGAATAATTAATCCATTGCTATTCTATATGTAAAGCCGAATGATATCATAACGCTACTCAAGAAATCCATGAGAGTCTTAACCTAGAATGTCACATAACCTTTAAGTCAAGTTTGACATTTGCCTACTTTTAAATTGACAACCTAAATTAATCATTCTTGAACTAGGCCTACTATCGGTCTGCCAAACTAATCAGTCCTATTCTATTGTTACCTTAATAATTTTATCATACCTGTAACTTATTTCATATTACCGTATGCAATTATACCAACGAGTTGAAGCCCTTAGTTGGTTCTCTTTTAATTTTATTTACATCAGGTACTATATACTCCACTATAGGAACAGCAGCTTTCTATTGAGAATAAACTCGTAGTAAGAGCGTAAGTATCTGTAATCCCATTGTATTTATACGTTCCGCATATATTTGCCTCGAATCACGTTAAAGGGTGTATCGCAATAACGATTGAAGCTGATTGATGCCCTTTTAGAACCTTGGGGTTCATTCTCGTTTATGGACGCAGTCGTTTACTTAAACGAGTGGCGCACGGGTTTTTCTTTTAGCTGAGTTAGCTTTGGGCAATATCGCGTTGACTGCAATCATTCACTTTGATACCGTACTATATACCCTGAGGCTGTGGCAAACCTAAATTCCGGGAATTCTAGAATTTTGCAATTTTCAATGATTTCATCTACTTTTTCCTTGTACATTTCTGCAATTACCTGCTTTAAAGATTTAAGAAAATGCAAGCATTTGTAAGAACAATTATTAAGTTGCTTGTTAAGATGTTTAAGTTTATTAATGTTTTTTGAAACATTTATACTTTAAATAGGTTTTTTAAATGTTTATACTCATTTAATTATTTCTAAATGGGCTGGAAAAAGAAGGAATTCTCGTTATAAATCTCTGGATTTTTGAGTTTATAGTCCAGGGTTGTTTTGTCTATTACGATTGTAACAGGTCTATTACATTAGAAAAGCATCTATTACTCTATTACAATGAATTCTAAATCTATTACATTTTTAATAATTTTTATTCAGGGTGGCTAGCAAGAGTGATTCTTTTAAATTCAAGGTTTTTTCATTCAATAAATTACACATACCCATATTGATGATCAAATTATTTAAAATTAATAACGGGACATAAAACTTCACTTGAAGCCGTTTTTTACTGCTGGAGAAGCCTAAATAACCAAATAACGACCAAAAATGGATAAGTTTAATTGAAGTCTGTAAAATAGTATATTAAAGTATTAGTTTCATAAGACACGTTTTTTAGCGCAGGCGTCTAAGTTTATAAAGTGAACTTCTCGTAGCAGGGCGTTTTTTAAAGAACAAGTGCACTAAACGTCTTATGAAACGAATACTTTATATGTACTATTTGCGTTATTTTGTAATCATTAAAAAAATATTGTTTATTGTTTCCAGCCTTATTTTGTGGAACTCCATAATCATGAAATAAATAAAGATTATTAAAAGTTTCACAGTTTTATTAAAATATACCTGACAAAATTCTTTCGACAGCTATGCTGTCATTATCAAAGGTAATATAATTATAAACAAACACGTCGCTAAGGTAGATACAAAATAGGTAACTAGATAAAATAATAATAATAATAATAAAAATTAATAATAAAAATCATAATTCTCAGTAATTCTCCGTTACTGGAAGTATTAGATGTTTAATTATGATTTTTATTATTAATTTTTATTATTATTATTATTATTTTATCTAGTTACCTATTTTGTATCTACCTTAGCGACGTGTTTGTTTATAATTATATTACCTTTGATAATGACAGCATAGCTGTCGAAACAATATTGTCAGGTATATTTTAATAAAACTGTGAAACTTTTAATAATCTTTATTTATTTCATGATTAAAAAAATAACTTATTAGTTAGTTTTTAAACAAAATTTGTTTAAGGAACCTTTATTCAGTTTTTTGAGAACATTGAACATTCTAATTTTGTTTTTTCATATTTCTAATTGTTTTTCAAATTTACGTAAATAAGTTTAACGTTTTAAGAACAGCTGTTCAAGTGCTGACAACTTTAAAAAATAAAATAATACTGGAAATACAAATGCGTGTAAAATAATATTTTCAAGTATTAGTTTTATAAGACACGTTTTTAGCGCACGCATTAAAGATGCTAAAACGTCTTATGAAACGAATACTTTATATTATTTTTTCCATTTGTCCTTTAGTGTCATTGTCCTTTACGCAAACCTGGACGCATGGGCTAAAAACGTATCTTATGAAACGAATACTTTATACCATTTTTTCTATTAGCGTAAACAAAATTTGGGATACTTTATTAACTAACTTGACAGTTGGCAACACTGAAAACTCTTAATCCTGCATTTGTTTTGCAGCTGTTCCACAATGACATCAACTTTAAATAATAAAATGTTACTGTTTCCAATATTCAACTCTCTTGGGAACGCAAATAGAAAAAATAGATACTATAAAAATTATTTTTTCGTGTACTTGATGGAACTGATGCACACTGTTCAATCAAAAATCATAAAGAAAAGTGGTAGTTTTCTTGTTAGCAACACTTTTCTTGTTAGCAACACTTTTTTTCATTTCATTAAACAGCCTTGGTAGTGTAATGTCTGGCGTGCCGGACTTTCACCCAAGCAGCCCGGGTTCGACTCCCGGCGCTGGCAGATCTGGTTAAGGTTTTCTGCAGTTTCCCTTAGCTGTAACACAAATGTGGGATTTGCGCTGTTCCATCTATAAGTCGGTTGCAGCCGCACATTGGGCCTACATAATAATAATAATCGCCCCCTCCCTCCCGCACAAGCTTATAGCTTCTGGGGCCTTGGTTAAGGTTATGGGTTGTAGTAATTATTATTCAATTTATTTGTAGAAATGTTAAATATACAATTGTTCAAATTATTAAAAGTTATATTAGAGGAAGATGAAGATAGTGACTGGAACTCAACAACTGACAACCTTGCTGGTACTGTTGATGTGGACGGTTGCTCTTCACTTGAACCGCTAAATATTCTTTTCGAAATTTTTACTTTGTTGCCGATGCTATCTTCGACATAGGATTCCGCGACTCCACTTGATCGCCAGCTCCCGTGTCTCTTTAAAACTTGTAGATCTGCTCCACTGTCGGCCAAGAAAGTTGCTGACGTTCGCCGAAAACAATGTCCGGTGTAGCTGTTTGGATCCGGTAGCCCTAAGTACACAGCAATTTTCTTTGGTACACTGTACAAAGTGTTTATACCAATTGGTTGTACCGTGCATTTGCCTTGTTTATAAAATATAAATAATCTGCGATGGTCCACATGTTTGGGTCTCAAATTCAAATACTTTCTGTAGAGCTCAATTCCATTCATTCCATCTTCCGATGTAACTGTGAAGACACGCTTTTTTTTTGTTTTCGTGTCATGTAATGTTGTCACCAAAATACGCCCGGAATCTTCTATATCATCCACCTTCAATAGCCGTAATTCTTCCGCACGACAGGCTCCGTGTAACGCAATAATCGTCACTACCTTCATAAGTAGATAGCTGTCATCAGGGGCTTGTTTTAAAAAATCCTTTTTGAGAAAACTTTCGATTTTTTGGGTACATAGCCGTCATTTTGACGTTTCAGATAGGCCAGTAACTTTTTATACGCAGAAATATCCACGTTTTCATTTACTTGTAGAGTGCTTCTCAGCATTGAGTACACTGACCAGAGTATTGAAGCTTTAAGAGTTTTCACCTAGGCATAAGAATATTTAAATATTGGTGTTTGAATGTAATAAATCTCATAAATAAGACTAACCTTTTCAAAGAAGTATGCAATTAGAATATTTTCATTAGCTCCTTGCACACTTTTTGCGTTTCTCCAATTACAAAATTGTTGGTAAGTTGTCTCGTATTTTTCTCTGGACTTCAATGGTAACAAACTCGTCGTCGCTTCTGATACTGATTGCAAAATATCTTCATTATCTGCTTTTAATTGATTCATTTTAAATGAACAATTTTTCACAAATTATTATTTTACTTGTTTATTGTTAGATGTTTTGTTACCATGTCAGCCATCTCAGCACACGCTTGACGTACTTTGAAAAATTATTTTTGATATTTATTTTTTAAAACGAACGTGATTTCCATCAAGTACACGAAAAAATTGCATGTTCAACGCGTAAGAAAAGTGCTTTACCATTCTCGTGAAACTATTAATCCACTCGCTTCGCTAGCGCTCGCTCGTGAATTAAACAATTGCACTCGCTAGAGAACTATCACTTTTCTTTACTTATTAAACAATCTACTATTTTCTACTCATCACATTGAAATCACTCATTTTGCAATTGATAACCATGGTTGAAATCGCATTTCATCCACTAGAGGTTGAAATTTTCGGACTACCGGGATTTCGAATTTCAAACTGTTCGACATTCAATTGCTGACAAGAGAAATGTCACTTTAATGCCATGTTCTGTCACTTAAATGTCATAATTTTTTGTTGCATTGCAATTTTTTAGTGCATTAATTTACTAAAAATTCGGAAAAAAATAGTATATGCCACGCGTGGCTGATAAAATTTCAACGTCTCGAGTTACTTTTTTAACTTTTTTTAAACTACTCTCAACGTTGAAATTTTATTTCAACCACTTGTCCCATAATATACTATTATTTTTTCACATCTTTTAAATTTTCCCCCGAAAAAATTCCCGATTTTGATCACTAATTCAAGGTTCTATCCCGGTCTTTTCTGGTTTCCAGGTTTGCTGCCAACCTTGTCATTTTCTCTCTTTTCCTACTTCTTTTTTAAGAGCGCGTTATTGGCGCAAAATATTAGCGTCAAAATATAACTCACGTTTTTCATTCAGTTTTCTTTTAATAATCGTTTTTTTTTCAGAAAGATAACGTTTGATGTCGATTGCTTAACTGTTAAGGTAGTGTGGATCATAGTTTGTAAGGAGTACATATCTAAAATAAATTTTATAATCGTATTCGAACATCGCCAATCTTGTAGAATTAATGTTTTCTAAAAAATAACCAAACTAAACATAATCTATAACTAAGCAAAATCTATCGCAATGGATAAATGTTTTTGCTTACTTATTTAGTATTGATTGAAATAAAATAGATGTGCACGGCGCGGAAATTTAAATATGGCAGCACGACAATCTGTCATTTTTAGTTGAACGCTTTCAACACCAGGAAGTGTTAGGTGGTAATATTCGCGGGACATTTAAAAGTAATTTAACTTTCCTAATCTTTTAACTATTAATAATAATAATAATAATAATTACTACAACCCATAACCTAAACCAAGGCCCCAGAAGCTATAAGCTTGTGCGGGAGGGAGGGGGCGATTATTATTATTATGTAGGCCCAATGTGCGGCTGCAGCCGACTTATAGATGGAACAGCGCAAATCCCACATTTGTGTTACAGCTAAGGGAAACTGCAGAAAACCTTAACCAGATCTGCCAGCACCAGGAGTCGATCTCGGGCCGCTTGGGTGAAAGTTCGGCACGCCAGACATTACACTACCAAGGCTGTATTATTTAATAAATTCCCATAGTCAATGTTGTTTTTCTTTACTTAAGAGCACGTGACGGTTAATTTTTGAATAAACTATTTCACTCTTAATTAGTCCTGACTAATTTCTTAAAACGAATATATATTTTTAATATTTTACTATAGTAATACTTTTTTTTTTCTTAAAACCAGCAAGAACAACTGATATTTTTAAAGATATTTAGCAGTTTTATATCCCCCTTTTTGATTTCAACTATCTTAAATTATTCATTGACATTTAAAAATTAAAAACTTCAGTTAAACTTAAAATATTTTGAAAGTTCACGCATGTCAGCATGTCGCATGTCACGCTGTGAGCAGAGAACTGCGATGCGATAAAATAATGTTTCGATTTACATTTTCAAATTTTAGTTTTAAAGAAATTAATTCCGTTTTGCTGACTGTAGCGCCAACTTTAGGTGTTTATAGTTTCTGAAGCTTCCTATTATTAACACTGGCGGCGATAACAGGCCCTTAAAAGTAGAGTCACTACATCTAGTCACCTAGGCCGCGCTGCTCGATCAGAGTACCACAAAACACCGCCATATTGGGGCAGAGAAGGGTGATTTTTAATAATGGACAAATTAAAACCATGTTTTACGTATTTGACATATTAGAGGTTTGATCTTTCAGAATAAAAAAAATCTTTTAAAGTAAACGTGGATTTGATTAAATGCAATCAGATACAAATAATCAACAACTTCGTGCTTCTTTTGCCTCAATATGGCGGCGTTTCGCGGTACTCTGATCGACCAGCGCGGCCTAGGTGTTTCTTTTTTTGAAATTGTGTTTCTCTATTAGTAATTCTTCGTTACTGGAAGTATTAGATATTTAATTCTGATTATTATTATTATTTTATCTAGTTACCTATTTTATATCTACCTTAGCGACGTGTTTGTTTATAATTATATTACCTTTGATAATGACAGCATAGCTGTCGAAACAATATTGTCAGGTTGTATTTTAATAAAACTGTGAAACTTTTAATAATCTTTATTTATTTCATGATTATGGAGTTCCACAAAATAAGGCTGGAAACAATAAACAATATTAAGCAACTGTAAATTAATACCATAAAAAGAGATTCGGCAAATTTGAGCAATGCACGCATCATGATATCATTTACTAGGAATTGAGAAATTAAATACGGAAAGGCTTTTGTTAAAAACACCGAAGAACTTTGATCTTTTAGCATTTTGATTCATGTTTATACATAAAATAGCGTTTGATTCTTTTATATTATTTTATTACATTGCATGCTATGTAATTATATATTTTTTTTCTATAAAAAGTTTTTAATTAATAACTATACGTATGTATCTTTTTTTTAATAAATAATAAAAAAAGTTATATAATTATATTACCTTTGATAATGACAGCATAGCTGTCGAAACAATATTGTCAGGTTGTATAATAAAACTGTGAAACTTTTATTAATAATCTTTATTTATTTCATGATTATGGTGTTCCACAAAATAAGGCTGGAAACAATAAACAAGATTATTTCGTCTTCGTTAGAAGAACAAGCCAAGTTATATAATTATATTACCTTTGATAATGACAGCATAGCTGTCGAAACAATATTGTCAGGTTGTATAATAAAACTGTGAAACTTTTAATAATCTTTATTTATTTCATAATAAAAAAATTAGTTCTGTTTCCCCTTTTTTTCCCCTAATTTTAATATTACAGGAATTAATATTACAGGAACACTGGTTTATACTATTGGTAGCACTGCCGGTAACCAGGGTGACAAACTTGGGCGATTAATCGCAAAATGGGCGATCTGAGATGGAAAATTGCGACAGTTTTCTATTAGCGGCGATTATCGCAAAATGGGCGATTTTGAATTTCATTTAACCGCAAATTAGGCGTTTTTGTGTTAAAAACTAAGCTGGCCTGGAATTTTATTTTTCTGAATGTTTAGTTATAAATTGGTGTTTTTCTTGTTTCAGGGTTTGCTTTGCTGCAGGCTGCAGGCATGGTTCCCTCCAGTTTGCTCCAGTTATCCCACACTATCAACTATCAATCTATCTTTGTTTCTCTTATAGCGTTGATGTAGCGAAGTGCGGGCGCGACAAAGACAAATAGCTCAACGTGTTCGTGTTATTATTGTTTACTTGTGACTCGTCTTCGTCTTGTGTTGTGATTTTGCCGGTATGCGGATTTGTGCAATATTGTAAATTAAGAAAATGGGAAAATATGCCAAGTATAAAAAGAAATACAAAAAGGAATGGGAAAACTTAAAACAGTTTAAAGGTTTGCGAATTGCCATAAATAAAATCTGTTTCAAATAGAATACAAATCTCATTTTTTGTAGAATGGCTACAAAAATGCGAAGAGGAAGATGACATGGCTTATTGCAATGTATGCAGATCAAAATTACGCCCACATAAAACGGATTTGGAGCGTCATGCGTCAAGACAATTGCATAAAAATAATTTTACGAAGAGCAATCCTGCCATTTCGAAACAATCGACATTGGAACCTCTAGTTTTACGTGATGAAGGCAAGGAATCAGAAATCGTGTTATCTGCATGTGTCGCTCTTCACGGCACCATAAGAAGCGTTGATCACCTTTCATGCATTGTTAAAAAACAGTTTGGAAAAAACACTTCTGCTGAAAATTTGAAATTACACCGCACGAAATGTTGCATGATTATTAAAAATGTTATTGCGAAAAGCCTGAAAGAAGAACTTATTAAAAGAATCGGTGACAGCTATTACTCTTTAATAATTGACGAGTCAACTGATGTTTCGATGTTTAAATACATGTGTCTCTCAGTCAGGTATTTTGAAAAAGGCATAGGCAAGATTGTGACAAATTACCTTGGTATAATTGAAGTAGAGAGGGCCACAGCTGAAATACTGAGTGAAGGAATACAAAATTTTTTGAAGCAAATCGGACTTGATATAAACATGTTAAACGGGATTGGCACTGATGGCGCCAGTAATCTCTGTGGCGTCAATCATTCTGTCTACACAATCTTAAATGATGTTGTACCCAGATTGCAGCTTGTTAAATGTATGGCACATTCATTGCATCTTTGTTCTTCTACTGCCGCGGAGTCGTTACCTGCAAGTTTGGATTTTTTATGTAAAGAATTGTACAATTGGTTCTCAAACAGTCCTCTAAGACTTGCAACATATAAACACATTTTTGACCTCGTCAACTGTGGTCCGGATGAGAACAACAAACAACTCAGACTGGTAAAACTCTCAGGTAACTAACATCATGACTCTGCACATGACAAAATATTAATTATTGATGTTTTTTGCAGCAACGCGTTGGTTAGCCAGAACTAATGTAATGAAAGTAATCTTACAACAATGGACAGAACTGAAGGGATATTTTAACATTATAGTGAACTCGGAACGATCTTATATGGCCAAAACATTACTTAACATGTTAGAAGATAATGTTCACTACCTATATCTCACGGCTATTTATGGTACACTGAAAGAAGTCAATCGAATCAATTTAATTTTCCAGAGAGATAACACTGATATATTTAAGGCATACCTCGAATTATATAAACTTCTTCTAACGTTGTTAAGGATGATTGTAAAGCCAATTTGGTTAGAAAATCTTGCAGAACTGTGTCATAAAAATTTCAAAACAATTCTACAAATTTTGGACAACCAATTGGTTTTGCTTCCTGTGGAAATTATTGATTTTGGTTACAGTTTCAGAGAAGCTTCACATGAGTATAAAGTCAGCCCAGAATCGCTTCTTAACATTAAGAAAACATGTCGCAATTTCATACTAGTTTTATGCAGAGAAATTACAAATAGAATGCCCTCCAACATAAAATTAATTGAAGCTGTAAAATATTTTAGTCCAGACTACTGTCTTGATTCTAAAAACCATCCCAACTTTGAACAACTACCATTGTTCCTTGTGGACAGAAAAAAGATGGATATTACTAATTTGGAATTACAGTGGAACTCTTTATTAAGCCATGAATGGAAAGTCCGTGACAATGTTTCCTCAGAATCCTTTTGGGTAATGGCATACAACTATCAAGATGCTGGACAAGAATTTTCATACAGGGATATTGCGAAGTTTGCTCTCATGGTTCTAAGTCTTCCACTCAGTAATGCCATAGTTGAAAGGGTTTTTTCTTCTATGAACATTATCAAAACGAAAATAAGGAATAAAATAAGTTTTTCCCTTTTAGATTCTTTATTAAGAATTAAAACTGATTTTACTGTGAGGAATATATGCTGTGAATCATTTACACCTACCAAAGAAATGTTCCAAAAATTTAATGTAAATATGTACGATCATAAAACGTCGTCCACTAATAATAATGAGACTGATGATGATAAATGCGTTATTGAAACTTTTGAGGTTTTTGATGAAATCTAAAGTTCGTTGTGTACATCTAGTAATCGAAAATTGCAATTTTTTATTTCTTGAAAAGTTTGAGTTTTTATAATAAAATATTATTTCTTCAAACGTAAAATAATTAGGTCATAATTTGACTGAGGTGGCTGCGGAAAAATGCAACTTCTCCGCCGGCGACATTTTTACTTTTCGTTTTCCCTCCATGGAGGGAAAAGTGTACAATTTATATCTGTCAAAACGTTTTTTTGTATAACAATCGAAACTACTCGCATTTATTAATCGCCTACTACATTTCTAGTATTGTATGCATAAATCAAACCCAGAGCTGAGTATCAAAAACACTAAACAGCCTTGCAATTGGCCAAAACTAAGAACAGGAAAGCTTTTTAAATTTCTGGTATTATGTTGGTTGCATTTTTTGTATGTATACAACACACTTTTCTTTACGGATGGGTATTTACGAAACACTAACATCACATAAATATTTGCTTTTGTCTCTAGAGTCCATTTGCAATTGCTATTGAACAGTATAATATGAAAATCTACGTTTTTTAAGGTGCCACATGCCACTTTGGGCGATTTGGGCGATTTTTTTAGGGAAATCTTGCGATAGTCCGTTTACGATAGTTGCCCACCCTGCCGGTAACCTAACCTATCAAAAAGTTTTCAATATTGTAAACGAATTCACGTGGTTTTTTTTAATAGATATGATTTTATTAATTTTGCAATTCTTTTTTACAATTTTAACTTATTAATAAAAAATAATAGGACAGTAAAATGAATCCTCAATCTCAATATTTGGTTTATACAGGAACGGTGCGAGGTGCTTTAGCATGTACGTAAAATATTTCCCAATGATTGATTTATATAAATAGGGTTAATTAATTTTTTAATGATGTGTTTCTTCTAGATACCCAAAATAAAATAGAAGATTCTGTACATTACGTGTTAAGTGATGTAGAAAAATCTGAAATAACTTCAATGGAATGGGGCAGAACTGAAAATGAAATAGTCCTAGGTCATAAAAACGGTATTGTGAAATTGTATAGTACTCTAACGAATAAGTATACAAGGACGCTGGAGAAATTAGAAGGTAAAGGACCTGTTGTTGGAATTGGAATTCAAGAGCAGAATGTTATAGTTGGAAGACAAAATGGGCATATTAATATTTGGTCAAAAATGGAAGTCGATTCATTCTCAATCAATTTACAAGATGAAAGTACTTTGGAATGTTTAATCAGCCACAAAGATAGAGTTAATATTATAGGGACTGGAGGTGAACGAAATGATTTTAAATTGTGGGACTTGGAAACAAAAAATGCAATCTTTAAAGCAAAGTCTGTAGGTTAATTTTACGTAAAGTGATAATGTAAATTACATAATATCGATATTGCTCTTTCAGATGGGGCATGATGAATTAAATCTACCTATACCCACATCAATTAGAGGGGCATGTTTTCTTTCAAACGATAATAATGTAGCTGCGTGTGCAACAAAAGAAGGTTATGTTTTGTTATATGACGACAGAGCCCAAAGAAGACCTGTAACAAAATTCATCGAGCCAAAAGCTAGTTATAGTGCCATTACAACTTGTTATAGAGAGAGGTTTGTTGTAGATTTCAATTTGTTTATGATGTTTATGGTTTTTTAATTTGTAGGCAATGTGTAGTAGGTACGACGAAAGGCTATATACAGTTGATTGATATGCGTGCACCTGCGAAATGTATTAGAACATACAAATCATTTACTGGAAGTGTTACGAGCCTAGCATGTGATGCTATTTCACCTATTGTTGTTAGTACGAGTTTAGATAGACATCTACGTATCCATAATTTGGATACAAAGGAATGTTTATATAAAGTACGTAGAAATTAAATGTTAATTGGAAGACATAAGCAATTTTATTTTGATTTTAGAAATATCTGAAGCAGAGTTTAACAAAACTAGTTATTAAACCAGTTGTTAAAGAAGAACCTGATGAAGATTCTCTACAGAGTGAAAATGATGTAGTGGATGAAGAATATGAAGCATTATTTGAAAATATGAAAACCATACAAGAAAAACCTAACAAACGAAAGAAAGAGAAGGAAGAAATTTTGCAACATAAAAAGAAGAAAAAATAAACACTTGGATAATTTATAAATTTGTATTTAATGCTTTTTTCAATTATAAAATTCTATATAAAACTTATTTTCATGTTTAAGAGCGCTGTAGCTCAGCTGATCAAGGCATCAAAAGCCACCAATACACCCCCCAGAACCCACAAAATCAATAATTAAGAAAAGACGTTTGCTGTATTATGCATCTTGCTTCCTCTTTAAATTATCGAGTGCTGAAGACGCATAACGTTTAAATTTCTTTGTTCGCATGTAAGGTCGTCAGCGTTACATCGGCAATAGCGCAAACACGTGACTAGCTCTTCTACAAATGGTGGTATATTTAGTACAATTTGCAATCGTATGTCATTCGATAAACTTCAGTAACACTTTTAACTTGTTAGGGTTATGCTAACTATTTTATTAGTGGATGTCATATTGCGAATTTGAAATTTTGACCAATTTTTAATACGAGTATACATATGTACTATAGGTCATTAGGTGGCAGTACTCTCCTTATTGAATTCAAATGCTAATAGTTATTCCAGAATACCATAAAATATTGAAAAAATAGAAAAAGCAAAACAGAAAAATTATGAAAAAAAAACCTTTTAATACATAATTTAAGTTGTAATAAGCTCCAGGTTAAAAAAATCAAATCATTGTGATGCTTGTTACTGCATTGATTCAAGCACGACATCATGATAAAAAATATAGGACTTACATTAGTCTTTTTTTTTCTTAGAAAAAATGCATTTTCTTAAATTTTTATTTTATTATAAGTAATATAGAAATTCCGTTATACTTTTTAGTAGTTAGTTTTGAATGAAGCAAGAAATTTTATAGAGAATGACTTTTTGTTATAAAATCAATAATAAAAAAGTTTCCTCTTGTGTACCGCATCTGAGGGCACACTATGTGTGTGGTTTATACAAATACGAGTACTTGCAAAGTAGTTTCTCAGCATGT
Source organism: Agrypnus murinus (assembly GCA_929113105.1). Lineage (NCBI taxonomy): Eukaryota > Metazoa > Arthropoda > Insecta > Coleoptera > Elateridae > Agrypnus > Agrypnus murinus. The sequence goes on from OV816026.1 coordinate 194,550,191, forward strand.
GATACACGAGATCTTTCTTACTGACTTCTGTATATTTGTTAAATTAAATTAACTTGGTTTAAGGGCTAGCACGAACTATGAACTGAATTGTTCGACAGTTCGGTCGGCAAAAGTAGAATCTGGGCACATTAACGAACGAAACTGTTTCTTGTTCGAGTTGAGCGCGCATACGAACTAAACTGTTGTGTCGTGTCATGTATTCCATTTAAAAATGAATTTGTTAGAGGTAGTTTGCTTCGCGGTGTTAGTTATTTGACACCGAGAAAATCAAAACAGAAGATATTGAGTTCATCCAGTAACCTGCCAACGCTTACTGAAGGGTCAGTTTCAAAAACTACGAGGATTTGAGAGTTTTTTGGGATTCCATAGAATGAGCATCACAAGTTTTGACAAAGTATTAAAAATTATTGGACCTTCTATAAGCAATAAATAAATTTTTGGTCCAGTCAGATTGTTCCACAATGTTCGCAGAGATTCTCAAACACAGTAAAGCGTGTCCAAGCGAAGTTCCGTGCCTATCTAATCATCTAGTGCGCACAGAGATATTCAAATCCAGGTGTGTCGGCCAACAGTTCAGTCGTATTCTGGTTTGTGACAAGAGTCAACAGAAAAGTTGAGTAAATGTGTGCATCTCCGTGTGTTGCAACATATCTCACTCGGTCGACTAAACTGTTGGAAAAAGTTGGACGAAAAAAGTTCATAGTGCGCGCTAGCCCTAATTATTATGGATATGATCGTCTTGATAAACATATTGTGTATGGTAATTAATCTTCGATTAGGATTAACAGAAGCTAGTGCAAATGGCCATAAATATTCGGCATTAGAGTTTTTTGTGTTGATAACACTAAAAGATTTCAATCTTAAAATCGACATTTCTTATTTCTTGACATTCTTTAATAATACTTTTATATTTTATTTCATTTCGTATTTCAAACAATTCTTTATATACCACAATTAGTAATATAAAGTATATCTTGATCTCCGTTGTCAATGATACCGGAGTTCAAGACGTTCTTGATCTCCGTTGTTGTTGGCAACGTAAATAATTTGATGTTGCATTATAGCCACATGCATGCATGCATGGTGCTTTTTATTTCCTTAGTTACGCGTATGATGACACAGACAAGGCAAATTGCTTCTTTATACAATAAATTCGGATTGATTTTAAAAGGGAGAAATTAGGATTGAAATACGAAATAAAATAAAACAACTTATGCAATACGGAGATCAAGCTTCTTTAAATCCTTGAAGATGTTATAATGCCTCGGCTGGCTCCTCGGCGTTATACATCTTCTTGGATTTAAAGTATCGCTTGATCTCCTAATTACATAATATATATTTGTACACAACTTCTGTCACACATTTAATGCTAAAATAAAGTATTTGTGTTGTCAACCTTAGTACACATGCTTTAAAAAATGGAATGGTCTTTCAACAGGTAATGAGACTCAGTGACTGAGTGGTAAATCAAAATTACTGTCCAACTCCATGACGTATATAATAATTCCTGTATACAATAATTTTGTAGTTTAGTTACCTATTGCTCTACGTTCTTGAGCTACTCTCAGTTGATTTAGCTAGAGCATACCGATTTCCATGATCAAGATGAGACTGATTCCATATTGGTTGCCTATTATATACATAATTAATTAGTTGTTCCGTTTCTATTGCTTTAATTGATGGATCTTGTGGGAACAACCAGAGCCCCTTCTACAGCTAATGAGCCTGGAAGTGCAATGGGTGACGTCACAAGAGCCGATTAAATTTCTCCAGCGTTTAATAGGGAAATAGCGCTGCCACGAACGTTTTCTCAAAACCCTGCGAATACCATGACAGATATGAAAAAATGTATTGTAACAAAATTACAGAGAATTAAATTTCCTATAAAACGCAAAATAATAGATATGCCTATTTCCAGTACTTTAGACGTTGGGAAGATGTCAAAGGTTTGTGTTATTCAGATAAATTCGCAGGAACTGTCTGTCGATTCCCCTTAACTGTAATTAAAAAACACTTTGTTTTGGTACATATTCTGGAGTAATATACTCCAGTTTTGAGAACTTTATTTCGAGAGATTTATTTGCTTTGATGATTTTTACAAAAAATAAACAACATTGTAGATATAAAAACATAAATAAAAATGAAAATAAGATATATTTATTTTTTCCATTAATGTACATGCAAATAGTAACAGACAAATTTAAAAAAGAAAATGGCTATTATCTATTTGATGAATATCAATTTTAACAACAACGAATCATTAAGACTGCTTTATTGGTATACACTACAAGTGTCAGAGGGCATAAGACGACGTAATTAGTTTATGTCATAATTTAAAAGTTATTTTATGTAAAATAATACAGAATTACAAAATCCTTTAATTTTTGAATCTGGCTGTTAAAGCATAACAAATAGAAATACCCTAATAGGAAATAAAAAACAATAAGAGAAACATTTTAGTAAAAACAATGAAAAAGCTACAACAAATGAACATTTTTTCGCCAAATTGTAAATATCGTTAATAAGAAAAAAACATAAGCTTTCTCTGTGCAAGATCTACATAAGTGAAAACATTTAGCAAACATATTTTATAAATAAAATAAAATTATAAAAATCGCAAATTAAATTAAAAAAATATATAACAATAAATAACAAAGTTGTAAATAAAAAGACATTCTACAAAACTATTAATTACAGATTAAACTATTTTGGTAAATATTTTTGTTTTGATTTGTCAAATCTCTGCGCTTTTCTTCTGCTTTTGGGCGTGTTTTTTTCTTTGCTGATGTCATTTTTTACTTGCGAACGAGACATCGAATTGGATACTTCGGCCAGCATAAATAGTTATATTAAACTGCTGAAATATGCCAGTTTTTTTAATGATGTAATAATAAATATTTATTCTTTGTTTTAAGTGCTAATTTCTGAGAGATACAAAACAACCTTTTTAAGTTTTAAGTTGCAAGAGAATTCTTGTAGAATTATCGTTAAAGAAATTAGAACTTTCAGGTTTTAACCCAAATAAAAATCCCAAATGCGAATGTGGGAATTCAATACTGAGTCTTTCAAAACACAGCATCAATACGTTCTGTAACATTTTGCTTAATAATTATTCTAGTAATAATTACAGCGTGGTACACAGCAACTTGACGGCATTTTGTAAAATAAAATTTTTAACATAATGCATTAGGTAAATAATTATAAAAAGTAGGGAAAATAGGAGAGTTCTGGAACCACCCCCCCACTCCTGACCTTGACCTTGAACCTATCTCTCTCTAACACATGGTGACCTTGAATCTATCTCTGTCACCTAGACGTGGCAACACCGCATTCTCAAGGTCAGCAAATGGTGACCTTGAATCTATCTCTGTCACCTAGACGTGGCAACACCGCATTCTCAAGGTCAGCAAAATGGTGACCTTGAACCTATCTCTCTCTCTAACACATGGTGACCTTGAACTTATCTCTCTAAACGTGGCAACACCGCATTCTCAAGGTCACCCGATGTTGGTGACCTTGAACCTATCTCTCTCTGATGACCTTGATTCTATCTCTCTAAACGTGGCAACACCGCATTCTCAAGGTCTTGACCTTGAACCTATCTCTAACACTAAATAATGTATCAAACATTTTTATTGACCTTATCAAAGTTAGAAATGATTACGACAGTTTTAACAAATTTTAATATATAGGTTTAATATATCCAAAGAGGAAAATAGTAAATGAAAAATAAATTCTTAACCACATTAAAATTATGTGTAATTTAATGCAATTATAGGTTATATTTTGCATTTGATAATTGCATAATGATAATTACATTGTTTATAATCAATATACCTATTAATTGCTATATTACTTTCACAGTTTAACCAAAGTTTCCATTTTCAATCGCATAATAATGCGCTCATGTATGCATAGTGGCCTACCCGAGATGGGAGGTGAGGTCCCAGAACCGGCTATTTACCCTCTCTCGCAACCAAGGTTACATGCAAGTACACATACTAACATATATAGTTACTGTCTTCGAGGAAATGAATATTTATTATATTTATTTATTATATTATATATATATATATATTATATTATTAGATTTATTATATTTAGAATATAAAGAAATTATTATAAATCTAAATTCGATTTATTAAATTTATAAAATTAGAAACGCTTAAAATTCCTTTTTGACGTTAAATGCAGAACGCGTGTTTTTAGGCAACCTTTATATACATATATACAGATGGTTGTTGGTTTGATTGTTAATTGCTTTCAAAGAGGGAATGCGATCATTTTTCTTTACATTTTTGTTTTAGCATAATACCATCAAAATAATATACATATATTTTGATATTTTAAGAAGGTTCGTTTTTCTTTATGTAATACATACTTGATATTTTATTCGTTATATTATAACACTGACCAATTACTGGGAAAAATTTGATTAAACACTAGTTAGTTTTAGTTTATTAAATTATTCTTATTCTTATAATTGCATTATTCTGCGTTTACAGATTGGATCTACTCTACCTAATTATTTATTTCGTCAAAACTAAAGTCTGTAATGTGGAGAAATTACAAATTATTAAGAAAGGCATGTTACAATGGAAAGCTTCGCTAAATCAATTGAAAATGTGAAAGCGCAAGCTCTAGAAAAGCAGTTGATGGCTCCAAACGAGCTTCCTAAGGATGCTAAATGGGCACCGCTCCTTGAACCTATCTCTTTAACACATGGTGACCTTGAAGCTATCTCCCTAAACGTGGCAACACCGCATTCTCAAGGTCTACAATATGACAACAATGTTTTCACCTGGAACGCAAGGCCACTCTTCAAGGTTATCAAACACCATTCAAGGTCAAGCTGTAGATATATATATAGCAGGTCACATGTATTGAAAATTCAAAATGTGTGTAGAAGCTAGCTTGCAGAATACGTGCTTGACAGAACGAGTGTTATCATTTCGTAATTGGAAGGGTATACAAACTCCAAAATCTTTAGCTGAGGCCGGATTTGTCTATACGGGGTGTGAAGATAGAGTAGAATGTTTTTATTGCCGAGTGAACATTTTCAAATGGGAACCGTCGGATAGTCCAATCGTAGAACACCTGAAATGGTCACCACATTGCGTGTTTGCAAACGTGCTAGCACCCATAAACGTTGAAAGTGGTAGAGACGTTTGCGGTTAAAAGTAACCAGATAGAACAGGGAAGATGTTACCAATCAAGGCAGTAATATTATTGGCAACCTTGTACGAGGGTGTAGTGTACGTTGCAAAACTTCCAGATACAACAGCAGCCTTTATTTCATACAACTTCAATAGGAGCGTTTGGTTTGGCATGCAACCGGTGAAGTTGCAACAAATGGGAATGTTTAAACACGAAATCGGTAATAGAACGCAAGAAGTACGATTCAGGGTCAAATTCGTGTACCCAACATATACCATGGATAGTGAGTGGCAAACCCTCGGGAATAGTCCGGTAGAACAATGTAAAGTCAGCAGCGAAACGTGTTACGCTTCCGTGGTGACCTTGGGCACCCTGTTAATCGCAGTAGTTGGTGTAAGCATGGGAACATATTGTATCGCTCGTTATCGTTACCACTAAAGACCATGACCTTGACTCCCACCCGTCAACTAAGACCATGACCTTGGATCCCACCCTTCGACTCAGACCATGACCTAGGATCCCACCCGTCAACTCAGTGTATATAAACGCATACGCAAGAACACTTCAGTAGTACAGCATTTACGCAAGAACACTTCAATAGTACAGCATCATGAACGTGGTAGAGGCAACCGTTTTAGTAACATTCGATTTCGAGGACGACGACGATGAAATGCGAGACGAAGAATTATATGGTGAGAACGTCGAGAAAACTTTAGACCACCACAAAGAGGCATTCATTAAACGCGTCAAAGAGAAGAGTGTTCTTGAAGCTGGTTATCTGGTGTTTGCGCTAGTGACGTTTGCATATTCCATGGACTTAAATGGGGAAAGGATATGGTTTGACGGAAAAAGTGGGACAGCGCCGAAACAATTGGAAGAACCGTTAGACGAATGGAACGATACAAATATAAAAATTCCCATCATGAGATGTATAGAGGAGTATAATTCGGATAAGTTGCGAACGGAACATTTGTGTCGTTTCACCATACTAATAGCGGAGAGTTAAAGTGCTGTTTATAGACTAGTATAAGCCGGATAAGTTTCGAACGGAACATTGGCGTCGCTTCACCATCTTAATAGCGGAGAGTTAAAGTGTTGTGTTTATGTAAAGTCACAGAAACAGCCAGCGCATTATTTAGTGAAAAGTACGCCGAGGCTTAACTAATGTATTACTGAAATAAATGTACTCTGTAAACAAATACAAGGTTGTAAATTGTAAAACATAAATGTACTTTGTAAACAAATACAAGGTGGTAAATTGCATATGTATTTAGTTAAATAAACCACGTATTTATCTCATTATATCGTTTCATTTAAGACCGATCTCCGTCTCTTCTAGAGATTAATTTAACGATTAAATCAAAAGTGAAACTAAGATTTAAAAATTTCATACCATTTTAATTTCAATTAGATTCTTACTTAACTATGAAAGTATGCAGAGGAAAGATCAACACAACCTCAAGGTAAGAACTACACCAGACAGTATAACGTTGAAATTCACAACCCATTATTTGTTTGATGGTCACTGTTTAAAACCAAGCTTCTCCGTTGTTTGGTTGTCACTGGTTTTCCCTTTCTTTCGGTTTATCGTGAAGTCGCTCCTGCGCGTTTGAGCTTCCTTCTCAATAGTAGAGTAAAGTAACAAAATGGCTGGTTTTTGGTACTAGAAGTTGGATGTACGAGATATATTAGGAAATTGGTTTTATATATAATTCGCTTAGCGGAATAAATCTCGCATTCAACAGCATGATCGCTTGATTATTTATATGCGATCAATCGTCAAATTGGACGGATTACGTTCTAGTGCTAACCATTTCAGGTAAATTCTTTTCGTTTCCTTTCCATGCGCTTAAAATCTTACAAATGTCTTTTTATTTTAGGTAATATAATTTCCCTAGCAGTCACCTTGAGGGAATTGTTTTGTAAAAGACCTTTCAGTTTATAGAAAGGTAAAAATCTTCAAATATTTTAAATTAATACGATACACAGGGTGATTTCTTTGTAGGTCTTTTTTTTTCTTTCCTTTGTTTTGGGTTTTGTTGTTCGCTGTCGTATTCGTGTTCCCGCTCTCTGATCGTGGGTTTCATTTAGGAGGTCCGTACCTACATCTGTACAGGTATCGGGATTGAGTAAAACATCAAACATCGAAGGGTGAAGTGATAACCCCTAAGCAGGGTTTTAACTGAAACAGCCGTGGATCAGGGAATGGTGGGATGTTTGTGAAAATTTGTATGTATTTTGTCTGTGTTTTAGTTATATATATATATATATAATGATTAGAAGTAATAATGCGCGTAGAGATATACAAGAAAGTGTTATAATAATGGGATATCGCGCAACAGAGAAGAAAGAAATCATAAGTTGCAGCCGTCTACACGTGTTTCACACTTATTAGTGATCATCAGGACGGCATAGCAGATGGAATAAATATAAAAGCAACTAACTCAGAAAGATGTAACAACACAAGGTTTCACTGATAGCAGCCAACCGCACATTTGCAGTATCGGCCTGAAGACACTGAGTTTTCAGTGCAACAACAAACGTCACTACGGAGGCAGCTAAAGCCACTACCGTGAGACAACCAATCCCAAAGTATAATATCAATGATTAGAAGTAATAATGCGCGTAGAGATATACAAGAAAGTGTTATAATAATGGGATATCGCGCAACAGAGAAGAAAGAAATCATAAGTTGCAGCCGTCTACACGTGTTTCACACTTATTAGTGATCATCAGGACGGCATAGCAGATGGAATAAATATAAAAGCAACTAACTCAGAAAGATGTAACAACACAAGGTTTCACTGATAGACGGCTGCAACTTATGATTTCTTTCTTCTCTGTTGCGCGATATCCCATTATTATAACACTTTCTTGTATATCTCTACGCGCATTATTACTTCTAATCATTGATATTATACTTTGGGATTGGTTGTCTCACGGTAGTGGCTTTAGCTGCCTCCGTAGTGACGTTTGTTGTTGCACTGAAAACTCAGTGTCTTCAGGCCGATACTGCAAATGTGCGGTTGGCTGCTATCAGTGAAACCTTGTGTTGTTACATCTTTCTGAGTTAGTTGCTTTTATATTTATTCCATCTGCTATGCCGTCCTGATGATCACTAATAAGTGTGAAACACGTGTAGACGGCTGCAACTTATGATTTCTTTCTTCTCTGTTGCGCGATATCCCATTATTATAACACTTTCTTGTATATATATATATATATATATATATATATATATATATATATATATATATATATATATATATATATATATATATATATATATATATATATATATATATATATATATATTTTCGTTACAAGTCGAGATCATTTGGAGTTACAAACTATACAAGATGAGATCCCTTTTGCAAGGCGAGATCCGATTTTGGATCTCGTTTTGTATCTGTGTGTATATCTTACTCATTCAATGGGCGATGTGAAGGGAAGAAGAAATTCAAATTTTTGGTAGGATCTCACTTTGTACCCATTTCGTGCAATTTTATACTCTGCAAGTTCATCTAACCTTACTGTAGGGGGCACTGCAGCGCCTTTTATGTATAAAACCTCAAAATGTATGTTACAGTCAAGTCGAGATCCGGTATGCTTGACAACATCGCAGATGTATTTGCAACTTGAATTCTTGGAAAACGACATTGTCACGCCTTCTTAGTCAACGAACTGGGTTGTTTATTTTTAAAATTACTTCTATACATGGGCATGCGGTTCTTATAAATAGCGATAGTATAAATTCTGTTAAATGGGAAGAAAGTGCTATCCCAAGTATTATTAGCTTTATTTAACTAACATTTGAATAACAGAAATATTTTTAGTTTTGTCTAAAGTAAGAAAAAAATTCCAATGTTTTATTTATAAAAAGCACACATTTGGGCACTATCACTCTTGTTTTAAATACATGCTGTATGTTTCTGTCCAGTCCATACATAATGTTTAACGTATTTTATAGATTTTGTTAATATCACGACTGTTGCAATTAATTTTAAAAGGGAAACTTTTCCTTTTAAAAAGGATTTCTTGTCTTTATCAAGATCTAAAACAATTTTAAATATAATTACACATAAGTTAAAGCCTAAATTAAAATGATAAACTTGGCACTTAATGTTATCATAGGTTAAAGTTTTTTTAAAAACGATTGTTTATTTTAGTCAATACTTACTTTTGTTGATTTTTAATTTAGAATGTGCAATGTTGAGAATCAATTATATTTGTACTTCAATTACTTAATCTATTAAAATGTTAGATTTAAACTTTAAAGAAAACTTTAACCTATGATAACATTTAGTGCCAATTTTTAATTTTAATTAAGGTTTTAACTTATGCGTAATTGTATTTAAAATTGTTTTAGATCTTGATAAAGACAAATCATTGTCGAAACGTTGATATTTTGATGGATTAATTAATAAAATACATCAAACACTGAACCCCATGAAGTTTCCTTTTTAAAATTAATTTATAGAATTAACAAAATTCCAGCTGAAAACTATTTTAATATTGGTAGGCCTTGGCTAATTTTGGCTTGAAAATAGTATAAATTGAAAAATGAGCATACGTGTGCAGTTTTTATAATAAATTGTATGTAGATATCCCAGTAGCACAATTAATGCCTTGCCTCAAATGGGTTGAGTAGGGTCACATCAAAAATTGCCGTATTTACTTAAGAAATGTATAAATCGATTTCCTTTCTTTAATTCAAATGTTTTTTTATAACTTATACGTACTAATTATTAAAATAAAATACAAATTCACTAAAGTAGTTCATCAAAATAACCTATCAAATTAATTAATAACCAGAATTTCCCTTCAATACTCTTTTGGATATACACCATTGTAATAATTTTCTTATATACTGTTAACGGAATATTGTATTTATTTATATTCTTATCAAGTATTATTTGCACATGATGGCGTACAGTTTTTAAGATGTTATGTATACAAGGTTAATTATCACTATTTCAGCATTTCTTTTCTGAAAGTAAGTAGGTATCAAATCCAACGATGGAGCTACAATTACCATTGCGGAACCTTCTATAAAATTTTTGCATAACTATCAGGACGTTTAGTAAGTTTAAGGGTCACCTACAAAGAGAAAATATTGATATAAGTATCGGAATGGGAATTATGTTGCCCTTTTAAAAAAAGTGGGATTAAATGATCTAAACATCTGATTACAGTAATTTATCTACAATATTATAGGAAATTTAGTTTTTTAAGTAATTCACAATATAAAAGTACTATTTTTATTGTTAAAATAAACACTAGTTATCAGAGAGTTTCATTTTTATCTATATGTCGATATATTTAAAATACAGGCTTTTACTTATTCCGTAAATTTAACTGCTTCTGACATTGACCGTAGTCGGAAACTGATTATAGTTATTGTTAGGTTAAATATAATATAGTTATCTGTTAATAATTTTATACAATAATTTGTATTCTAGATAGAGTCCAAAATATCTATCATCTCATTACCAGCGATAATAATACAAATGTCACCAATACCAATCAATTATTGAAAAATATTCGTCTCTAAACAGATTACTCAAAATTGTTGCAGTCTGTTTCAGATTCAAAAATAACTGTTTACTTCCATCAGAATGTCGAAATTTTAACAGAAATTCTTCAATTGCTGAACTTAATAATGCTTTAAATTCATTAATAAGACTTGTATAGAATGTATGCTTTTCTAAGGAAATTAACAATTTAAAACAAGGCAAAATTAGAAAAAAAAACATCTTTTAAGCCTCTCACCATTAATTGACAATCAGGGTCTCTCGAGAGTAGGTAGTAAACAAAGTTACCTATTACAAATTTTCTTTTAATAAAAACATATTTTATTTCATAAAAATAATTATCTAATTAAATGACTTTTTGAAAGCGAGCATCTAAAATTATATGCATACTGGTCCAAAATTATTATTAAGTACTATACATGAAATATTCTGAGCTATTTTTGGAAACAGCATATTTGCTATGCTGTTGCCAAAAATTACCATCATTTTGGCAATGACGATAAGAAATTGCTGCAAATGCTTTAGGATTAAGGCTCAACCTGTCGCACCAATCATGGGCAATTTACCCGTTCAAAGAACCGCTGTGACTTATCCATTTCACTCAATCGGCATCGACTAGGCAAGACAAACAGTGCATTTTTAGCCACGTTCAAAAGATTTATTTTGCGCCGAGGAAAGTCTTTAGAGATTTTTAGCTATAATGGTACTATGTAATTTCGTTGGAGCCAAAAACGAAATAAAAAAACTAGGAGAGTTTGTAAACAACAATTTTGATCAAACAATACAATCTTTATTGCATGGAGGTATCACTTGGCATTTTCTTCCCTACAACTTGCTTTGGAGGTCTATGACTTCTGTGAGAGGCTGGAATCAAAAGTACTAAACGCTATTTGAAAAGAGCAATCCAGGTATGTCTAGGAAAGGACAATATTATACGTGTAGTAACTCTTAAAATACAAGGTGAAGAAAAAACGATTAAACTGGGCGGAGTTCAGAGGCTTTATTGTGTTATTCACTTTAGGTATAGGTGTAACAGTATTAACTTTTAAACTATCTGGAAAACAACCAGTTTCCAGGGAAGAATTAATAAGATGCATTAATGGATAACTTAAACTGTCGATGAGTGGCTTAATAATGGACAGCCCAAATTCATCTGGACTTGACTTGACCTTTTTAAGTTTTATAAATTTTTCATTTAATATAATTTTTTTTCAAATTTTACTAACCTACAACATCTATTATTTAATACAGGAGGATTATCACAATTAAGCGGGGTATTAACAGTATCATTTAAACTGCCAATAAAGTATTCATTTAATTTATTCGGTATTGTAATTTCATTCAGTTTAGAATTTTCAAAATCAATGTCATCTGGGAGATCGTTGTTTGATTTTCCAATTAATGTTTTCCACATAGCGCGAGAATTCCCCATATCGTTATCAATCTGTAATCTATAATACTCTAATTTTTCTGATCTTATTATACTAACGAGTTCATTCCTCAAAATTTTATAATTAATCCAGTTTTGAGGATCATTAGTAGTGTTAAAAGTTTTATATGCTTTATCCCGCTTTATTTGAATTTTCTTAATGTTATTATTGAACCATGGTTTTAAATTACTTCTAATTTTGTACGTTTTAAGTGGAGCATATGTATCTAACAAATTGACAATATTGTTACGAAAATTATCAATAATAACATCATACTTCCAGTTACATTCATATAGTTTGTTTCTCATTTCCGCTATCACCTCATCGTTTATTAGACTTTTTTATATTTTTCTGTTTCAATAGACGCAGATTGATTGTTAATAACTATTACAATCACAATATCGTGATCTGTAATTTTTGGCGTATCTTTTACTGTAACGTTTAGTAAGCATCGTTCGTTATCACAAGATCAATTGTAGTTGCGAGTTAGATGTAGTACTGGTGGGAACGTTAACTATTTGTTTCATACCTATATTATTAACAATATGTTTAATTTTCTGTTGTATAAATTGTCTATCCTCATATCAATATTAAAATCTCCTGTAAAAATAACACGACCTTTATAGTAAGACTCCTCATCCAACAAGTTACTGAAATAATTTATAAAATATATAGCACTAGAACTCGACGAGCGATATACAATTCCAACCATTATTTTATTTACGTTTACAACTAACGACGAAAACGTATTGGCAACACTAATATTATGAATAATCTTAAAATTATATTTACGGTTTATAAACATTATAACACCACCTGTGTACCTATTATCAGAAAAGCATACAACAACGTAATACCCCTTTATTTCTGTCTCACATTCTAAAATATCCGCAGTAACTCTAGTTTCTGATAAGCACAATACTGAAGGTTGAAACTCAGCTATAAATTGATGTACTTCATATTTGTGTGCTAAGAAACTACAAATGTTTAAGTAATATATCCCAAATGTAGGTTCCCATTTGCTTGAATGTATTGACGACGAACAATTAAAAAAAGACCGATTGTTGAGCAAAGTTGGTTGTTGTAATTCTTCATTCGAACGTGGTAGATTAGGATAATGTGATGCAGTTTGTCAGGAATATGAGCCGAAATTGTTGTTGGCACTCACATTTCGGTTACCATTAATAGCAACTATTAGATTTGAATTGTTTATCCCTGCACATTTGTTATCTTTCGCCTTTGTTTCACTTTTTGTTGAGGCTTTAATGTTCATAATAAAATTAACCAAATTACAGCACAGTTTTTCTTTACCGTTGAAATTAAGATGACCTTGAATAATATAATCAGCTTTCGCAACTATTGGATTTAAATCAAACAGAAGAAAATTAGTTTTTACAATAATTTCACTGTACAACTGCACGTTATTTTCGTAGATGAAATTATTAAATACCCGTACGATTGAAGGTCCTGTACCGAACAGTTACAATTATCACGTTTGTATTTAGTAAGTAATTTTAGGTAATTTCGGTATAGAATCAGCCCTAATCTTATTGCCTTTTACTGAATTATTTGAACCTGGAAGATTCTGGAAATAAAGATTCTTAAAGGTTGCGAAAGCAATGATTTTATTCGGCCATATAAACATTATAAACAAAGTACATATTAGATTCCAAAATACCGCAAAACACAAAGAATTCAATCTTTCAAAATAATTTTGACGTATGAAGCAAATATTTTCTCCGCCATTCTAATGTTTTCAAATTGAAATAAGTGATTTATGATCATTCCAATGATTCCTAGGCATAGCTGGTTTTTTGCATAAACGGAAGTTTTATTTTCTTTACTTTTTCCGGTTGTAATCAAATGCAATCCGTAACCAAAGGCATCATTCAATTCGTAATTTTTTCTTTATAGCATTCCTTAATATCATTCATTTGACATAATTAGGGGCGATAATATTAGGGTTTGAAACAAAATGCATGTAAAATTGTATTTTGCGTGATGCGATTAATTATAGTACATATGTGCAAAAATAATATATGAAAATGGTAGTAATTAAAAACAATCTTATACTTTAGTCTTTCAATTTCAATAATCTTTATTTGCTTTATTTTTAAAATCAATAGTTTCAAGGCGGGTGGCATGTTAGGTTTAATATAATATAGTTATCTGTTAATAATTTTATATAATGCAATTTAAAGATGTACATATTAACCTTTCATATTTTTAACTTTTTCCCTTTTTTCTCTTTTAAATAAAATATTTTTAAGGAAGTTAAAAACATTAAAGGTTAATATGTACTACTGATTTCATAATGATCTCGGGCAACAAGGCTAATATAATGCTATTTAATTCATTTCTTTTAGTGTAAACGTATAGCATAAAGTAATAAAAAATAGCCTTGCTGTCCTAGATCATTATGAAAACAATAGTACATCTTAAAGTAATTGCATTGTATAAAATTATTAACAGATAACTATATCATATTAAATCTAACATGCAGAATAACATGAATAATAATTTTATACTTTCAAGCAAAATTCGTCCTTTTTCTATTGTATGAAATTCCAGGTCAAGTCATTTTAACAGTCCCTTTTACAACATCTGGTTGTCATAATGACCCTCGTTTGTGAGTTTTGTGGTAAATATCTGTCGAATACTGTGGCAACGCTGCAGGATCTCACGTTGGTATACATATTTTGCTATATACAAAAATGGACCTCGACTTGTTGCGGATCTCGCTGCGTTATGGATTTATAAATAAAATTTTAATTGCAAAATCTGTTCCCCTCTGAGGGGGTAGTGGTTAAGTCGTAAATTATAACTGTATCAACAGGAAATATACATGCGTAACTGATAACCTTTTGGTGGATCTCGGGTTGTCCTAAATTTATTCGGATCTCGACTTGTTACGAAAATAGATATATATATATATATATATTGATAAAGGGTACCTTGTCACCTCCAAAGTAGATACCCAGCATACGTTGTCACCTTATATATAACGTTGTGACCTCCGTTTTCGGAGGTCACAACGTTTTGCCCTGTTTTCGACTGTATAAGCATATAGATGGTGTTAGAAGCCTAAATTCAAAATGATAACGTCATACTTATACTCACAAAATAAATTTTTAGTTCAGCTGTAGATCGCTGGCGTTGCCGTCGCTGTTAGTTGTATAATTGCCAATACGATGTCACCTCCGCCTGTATATGTTGTTTTTTGTATCATGTACGGTACGTTGCAGGCTCCACACATTGGCAACGTTGTGTACAAGACCTAAACCACTCAGGTATATAGAATTCCATCGAAACCAGTACCCCTTGCGTAGTTTTGGCCATTTCACGCTACCTGAATTTCTACAGACACTTTTTGGGTATAGTAGCAGCATTTAAATAAATATTTGTAAACTACTCAGAAAATTTAAGGGATCTCTTGAATTGTACGTCATTTCTAAATAGTTAATGATACTTAAGAACAATAAAATAATAATTTCTATTTCATGTAAAAAGTTTTGAATTGAAAACGACTTTCTTTGAGATATGAAAAAAATTAAATAGGAAATTACGTTTTAGCCGTAATTATGTATAAATAAAAAATTCATCTTTTTCCAAAATGATTATTTCGGATTTACTGGATTATTATTATTTGATTATTATTTTAGGAATTGTCATATGACATATGATATATTCATTCTCGCATCCACAAAGAAAGATTTAAAAGATTTAGTATTACAATTAATAAATTTTCAAAGAAAAATAATTTTACTAAGCAAAATAATGTAACATTTGGTTATGTAGTTTGCAAATTTCACCAAATTACCCGGTTAATAAAGTTTTCATTGACATTCTAACTATGTTTACATTTGATGAAGGAAAGAATAAGTCTGAAATACTCATTTTGTAATATATATTATGTAATTAGGAGATCAAGCGATATTTTAAATCCAAGAAGATGTATAATGCCGAGGCGCCAGCCGAGGCGTTATAACATCTTCGAGGATTTAAAGAAGCTTGATCTCCGTATTGCATAAGTTGTTTTATTTTATTTCGTATTTCAATCCTAATTTCTCCCTTTTAAAATCCATCCGAATTTATTGTATAAAGAAGCAAGTTGCCTTGTCTGTGTCATACTCGTAACTAAGGAGATAAAAAGCAGCCTGCATGCATGCATGTGGCTATAATGCAACATCAAATTATTTACGTTGCCAACAACAACGGAGATCAAGAACGTCTTGAACTCCGGTATCATTGACAACGGAGATCAAGATATACTTTATATTACTAATTGTGGTATATAAAGAATTGTTTGAAATACGAAATGAAATAAAAAATATTAACTGTTTATATTTTTACATAATTACGACTAAAACATATTTTCTATTAAATTCCATATTGTAGCGGAAAATAAAACCTTACGTCATAATCTTGACATGAAGCTTTACGTACTGAAAGGCTTAAACAAACGTCAGTTTAACATAAAGTGTCGTATTTTTATTATTAGTATAGTCAATTTTTGCATTAAGTTCTTATTTTTTACTATCTAAAGATAGAGACTTGAAATCTTTTCTAATGCCTTTAGTACTGGACCAATATAAAATGTAATATGTTTAATATGGGGGCACGCCCCCCTGGTGGTTGAGACCCCCATTTTGTACCCCTGATTTAATAACGCAACCAAATTGAGCAAACTGGTGTTGGGAGTGTTCTTGGGGTCGCTGATTATGAATCCAATGAGAAAATTAAAAAATTCAAATAGCAGACCCAAAATGGCGGCTCTAAAATAACGGCCTTTGATATTGAGAATGCGATGTACGCCATTTCTATTAATTCTAGAGAGAAATTCAAAGAATCAAAAAGTGTTTATAATGTAATTTTGCAAAGGACTACGCTATTTTGATTACCTTATTATGTAACCCCTTCGCTCTGCCCTAGTAGTAGAGTCAATTTCTGCATTAAGTTCTTATTTTTTACTATCTAAAGATAGAGACTTGAAATCTTTTGTAATGCCTTCAGTACTAGACCAATATCAAATGTAATATGTTTAAGATAGGGACACGCCCCCTCGGGGGGTTGAAATCCCCATTTTAAGCTCCCAATTTAACAACTCGGGAAGTTTTCAACCAAGTTGAGCAAAAACTATGTTTGAGGGAGCTGTGAGGTCGCTGATTATGGATCAAATAAGAAAATCACAATATTCAAAATGGCGGACACAAGATAGCGTTATTTTAGATTGAAAATGCTATTTACGCCGGTTCTATTGATTTTAGAGAAAAATGAAAAAAGCCAGAAAGTGTTTAGAATGTGATTCTGCATAGGAATACATAATTCCGGTTACCTTATTGTGTAACCCCTTCACTCTCCCCTACTGAGAAGACCACTAGGGTTGATTGAAGGGTGTTACATAATAAGGTAACCAAAATAGTGTATTC
Organism: Agrypnus murinus; assembly: GCA_929113105.1. NCBI lineage: Eukaryota > Metazoa > Arthropoda > Insecta > Coleoptera > Elateridae > Agrypnus > Agrypnus murinus. The sequence goes on from OV816026.1 coordinate 194,567,741, forward strand.
CTATGCAAGATTATATTCTAAACACTTTTTGACTCTGGATTTTTCTCTAAAATCAATAGAAACATGGACGTAAATCGCATTTTCAATCTCAAATACCGCCATTTTGAGTTCGCCATTTTGTATTTCTTAATTTTCTCATTGGACTCATAATCAGGAACACCAAAAACCCCCAACATGAATTTCACTCAAGTTAATGGAAAACTTCCCGAGTTATTAAATTGGGAGTGTAAAATGGGGGTTTCAACCCCCCGAGGGTTAAAACTCCCATTTTAAACATATTACATTTTATGTTGGTTCAGTACTGAAGGCATTACAAAAGATCTCAAGTCTCTATCTTTAGATAGTAAAAAAATAAGAACTTATGCATGTGTTTTGCAAAAATTTACTCTACTATATAGTATGACTAGATTATTATAAAGCAGGGGATGAATGAACTTTCGTTCAAAGAGAAAAAATTGCAACACATGAAACAAAAACGTTATAGGTCCTGTAAATGATTCTCCTTAGTTATCGTTTCAAGATTTCAGACGCGACTTCTGTCTTCCGTCAGAGATCAAACTCGTTCTGTAAAGTTTCATTGCCGGATTTATAACATAAATAACTATAAATCAAAAATGTTTCTTTTTATAACATTCTATTCGTAAAAAGATCCTGTACTAACATCCTATCCTATTCGTTTGTTGGCGAAGGAAATGGACATGAGCTCCAGATCTATGTCGCCATTGATCAAGGAAGACCTTAGTATGAGGACTAGACACTTGTTAACAGCTCGACATAATGAAATAAGAAGAGTTGGAATCAAGTTTCATTTGCAGAGCTAGGTGAAAAATCTTCATCGCCCAATCCTGTCTCCCTGCATTTTATATTTGGATTTAGGATTGATGCATTATGATGACAATTAAAGTAATTGTCAAACAATCCACATACGTAGTTGATTTGGAAAACCCGTTTGCACATCGCAGCTAGGATGCGTGAGCTGTCCTAAAGTCATTCCAGATTCCTTATAGGAATCGAGCCCAATTAAGTAAAGTACTTGTATTTACCCTATAGCGGAGTTGTTCACATGATAAGATTATTATTTATCTATTATTTAGGCGGAGTTATTTATCGCTCGTAAATAGCAACAAACAATCGAATATTTTAAGAGTAAGGTTCCTTGGTTTGATTTGACAGTTTTTCGTAAAATAAAAGAAAGAGATGCATGTTATAAACTATTTAAGAGTAGTGTAGGACCAGATAGAGCAATAAATTGGGAAATCTTTACACATAGAAATGAAGTTACTTTAAATCCAAATAATACATACTATTTTTTTCCACTAGGGTAAAAGTACCTCCTCACTATGATTAGAAGTTTAGTCTAGCAATACCAACAATTTTTTATTAGAAGAAAAAAATTAAAACAAAGGTCTTTGAATAAACCCCAGCGTGGCTGAATACTGGACAGTCAAATGTCATTTTCTCGTCATTGATCCAAGTGTAGGCGAATTTTCAGATATCGAATCTTGGTTCTCTAACTCATGTTTAATATGTATTTATTTTTAAGCGTTTTGTATGTATATGTATAAAATGATGATGTACTTCAAACAATATTATTGCTTGAGTGATTGTTAAATCTAAGACGGCTGTGAAAGCTGCTGCAGCGCTATATTTCCAGCGGTGTGTTGGACGCACCGATTCTCACCCACGTTTCAAGCAATTTTCAGATTCTGAGTCTCGGTTGTTTAATTGTCACTCGAGGGTTAATCAACAACCTGATACTAATTTTCGGTTCACTAAACGTTGTACAAGTCGGAGCCAATGTTCAGAAACCGAATCAGGGTTCCTTACGACTTGCCCAAGCTTCAGCCAATTTTCACCCGTTAGGTAAATGCCAGTTACCCATAGAATATACTGAAGTCAAATATCAGATACTATTTCGCTAATTTGCTTTAGCTAGTCTTAGTCAATCTCTACATATCAACTGCCGGTTACATACTTATCACCCAAAACCTTAGCCAACTTTGAATCTTAGGTTCGCTAAACTAACTCCAGTTTTAGCAATCTTCAATATTCAAAATCTTGGTTTCTTACCCTTCGGCTAAGGTTGGGTCAATATTCATATTATATTTTGCTAGATTTCTGTAAATGTGGTTTATTGTAAAGATGGATTAGTGGTTGCTAACCTACTGAATTTTTATGAACTTAAACTTACACCGGCAAGACTAAAGTGTAAACTATATTGACTTACCGACTGTACATATATATTTGCACAAGAAGACGTACACTATGAAAGTGTTAGGTTTGTACGGTCTCAATATGTGTTGAGAGTCTAAGACATTAATCATTTATACGAATTTTCGATTTCTTCGTATTTATTTTGTTAATGAACATTTTATATCCAACACAAAAATTGACTTTGCATTCAGTTACGGCGAAACAGTAATGGTAGACTTCGTTGCTTGTTTGCACTAGCATTCATTAAAGGAAAAGAATTGTGTAATAGTTGCTTTGTTTCTCAATTACCAGCCTTGGTACTACATTAACATTCAAGATCGGTCCAAGACTAACTTTAGTTTTATTGCAATATCGGTGTCATTTATTGTCCAAAACATTGCATAACGTATAGGTTTTAGCCAATAACATCCAATATTGGGTAACTCTGATCTTTCCATGTCTGAGACCAAGCTTGGTATCAAATTATCATCCCTACTTTAGTCTAGCAGTAGGCCATTTTCGGATATTAAGGTTGTGCCAAGGTTGATAAACATTGTTTCAAACAAAAGCTTATAGTGGTATTTTGTTTTAAATGGAGAGCCGCGATTGCTAACATAATTAAGCGTCAAATAAACTGCCACTTTTAATTCTGATAACGCAATATACCTACTATTTATCTATGCTTTATACAATGTTATCAAAAAAGACTACATTAAGTTAAACCTGTCTTTAATGTGGACTTAAAGTACACGTTCCATAAAACGTTCATGTTTTGTCGTTAGTAAGTGCTTTATTTAAAACATAAGTTAAAACATAAATTTACAAGAGGTAGGTACATGTATAACAGTGTAACATACGTATTCTGTATTTCGTTAGATCAAGTAATGCTGGAAAAAATGTCTTAAGCAAAAATTCTATAAAAATGTTGATTAATTTGTTGTGTTTCGATTTGTTTTAATGTTAATAAAGTTGGTAACTCTTTTTGTTAATCAAATCACGGGAAATTCAATGGTCCTACATGATACGTGCGTGACTTCGGAAACAACAAGCATTTGTTGTAAAAAACACAATATTTAATTTGTTTATATTAAACTCTTATCGAGTTTAGTAAAAATTAAAAGAGTATCTGCCTTTATTTCAATCGAAATGGAATCTGGATAAAAGCATATTCAATTTAACCGTTATTCCCGAGATTAAAAGAAACTTTATAGAATATCATATTTATACAAATACTACGTTACATAACTGATTTATGTCTAATACACCTAAATTTCAAAAATGTGCTATACTAATTATACGCAATATTGGTACTGGTTGCGTTCTTATTGACTTTTATTGACAATAACAAAAGAATTCCCTTTTTCTGGTTTTGTTATATTTTCAATTCATTATAGAAAGAAATTTCTTTCTAATATATCACCGATCTAAGTATTTCTAATCAAATTACTAAAGTTTTCGTTTAAAAAATACAACTTTATGAAGTAAACCAGAAATCAATGATTATAATTAGAAAAGCCTCATTCAACTAGTCAGTGCTACTCATAAAGCTGTAATAATGTCGAAACGGCTTTTTAATATCTTTAATAACAATTCATAAGAAATACAAAAACGACAATTTACTATAACTCAAAAAATAAAAAATAAGTAAATCGAGAATGCTCGCTTGTTTTCTTTTGTTATCTGGCCACTAAAATGCCCTCGGCGAGCAATTTAAACCACTCGATTTCAACATCTGGAGACCCACAGGAGAACCTTTTTATGAAATGTGCATCTATGGAATGTGGAGTCAACGCTCTGTATATATAACTGCACATAACGGTGGTATCTTCTGACCTCCGAACACTTGGCAGCGCTGCTGGAGGTAACAGCGAACTATAAGTATCTTCTTATATATACATTTTGGAGGTCGGTTCGTATCTTCTGTATACTCTATATATGACAAAATAAAACAAGGGAAATAATTTCCCCTTTCTTGAGATTCGGATTCTAGAGGTTCCCCTCATCACAGATATAACAAATTTTTAGCAATATATTCACGGGAATACCCGGAAGTCAGGCCGTCTCCTCTGTATGACGGAGGTGACAGCTTAACAGGCATCAATATATATATATATATATATATATATATATATATATATATATATATATATATATATATATATTATATATATTATTATATATATAATATATATATATATATATATATATATATATATATATATATATATATATATATATATATATATATACAGTGAGAATTTTATTTCACTGAACATAGGACTATTGACATTCCCTATGTTCAGTTTTAAAAAAGCCAAGTCAATGCATTGCGAGCAATTAAAACATATCCAAGCAACCTATAAAACAATTGCTATTCGTAGTGTCATTAGAAAGTGTCAAAACTGTGTTTTTTTTTCAAAGTTTTTGCCAAGACAGCTGCAGATCCTGACCTGACCTGAAGCTGTCTTTGGCATCAGTGAGGACTTTATGCCTTTATTATGATTAATTAATGAATATTCGTGTCGATAATTATTGTCAAGGATTACAATCATGTCGCAAACATTGTCGCTGGGTAGGCAACCAAACTTGCAGGTCTGCTGGTAGCTGGTGTTTTTTTTATTGTACATTCTTTTGACACAACTGAAATTATTTAGTTTTAGGTTAAGTATAATTACATCCAAATAGCAAGTTTAAACAGAAACTTTTATTTAAATTACTTTAACAAATGTTCAAAGTGACCACCCTCCTGTTCCAAACAATATGCTAACCGATTGTAAAATCCTTGTACACTATTTCTTAAAAAATTTGGATTTATTTCGTTGCAGGCGGTAAGTATTCTATTCTTTAGCTCTTCTGTATGCTCTATTACTCTATTATTGTAGACTTTGGATTGGATATAACCCCAGAGAAAGAAATCATTTGGTGATAAATCTGGGGACCTAGGTGGCCAAGCTATGGGGCCAAATCTTCCAATCCAGCGATCCTGGAATGTTTCGGTTAGGAAGCGTGTAATAGGGCCCGTGGAATGTGGTGGAGCGCCGTCCATTTGAAACCATGGGTTTTCAATATTTAAAACTTCTAGTCGTGGTATAATGTTTCTCCGCAGAAGTTCCAGAAATTTGGCAGCGTTTAGGGTGCCATCGATAAAAAATGGACCAATAAGGGTACCGTCAACTATTCCAGTCCAAACATTAACACTCCTATTGTATTGAGTGTGTGTTAAATTTTGAACGTGCTTGTTTGTACGTGACCAATACCTGTAGGAATTAGCAAAGAAGGATAAGGAGAAAGGAGAGAAAAGTGTTAGATACAAACCGATAATTCTGTTTATTGACAGTGCCATCTAAACAAAACGACGACTCGTCTGTGAAAACTATTTTTTGTAGAATATCTTCATTTTCATTTAGTAAATTAAATACTGTTTCACAAAAATCTGTTCTTTTAATTTTGTCAATAGGAAAAAGCTGCTGGTGATTGGAAAATTTGTAGGGTTTGTATTTATACTTCTTGAAAGTTTTAAGCACAGAGTCTTTCGAAATGCCAAATTGCTGTGCTACTATCCGCGAGGGGGTAATGGGATTTTCTTCTGCATAACATAATATTTGTATTTCTCGTTCTTCTGTTAAAACGGGGCAAGCTTTTCTTCTTTTTTTATGTGAATTTATTACACAACCTTCACCATTAAATTTTTTAATTATGCTATGAATAGTTGCGACAGAAGGTATCGGTCTTTCGGGATAACTTACGGAAAACAAATCGCGCACTTGTCTCATACTATTATTGGAATTGTACCAGTTTACAATGGCAATCTTTTCATCTTTTGAGTACATATTGCAAAGCACAAGTTGAAAAACTTTTTAAAAAAACAGTTTTGACTTTTTAATGACATTAATGGCAATTGTTTTATCAGAGGTTGCTTGGATATTATGTTGTAATTGCTTGTAATGCATTCCTATGCATTACCTCTGATAACACAATTGACAAAATTAAATGAACAGATTTTTGTGAAACAGTATTTAATTTACTAAATGAAAATGAAGATATTCTACAAAAAATAGTTTTCACAGACGAGTCATAGTTTTGTTTAGATGGCACTGTCAATAAACAGAATTATTGGTTTGTATCAAACACCTCGCTTCCCTTTCTCCTTATCCTTCTTTTCCAATTCCCACAAGTATTAGTCACGTACAAACAAGCATGTTCAAAATTTAACAGTCCTCTGGAACTTCTGCGGAGAAACATTATACCACGACTAGAAGTTTTAAATATTGAGAACCCATGGTTTCAAAAGGATGGCCCTCCATCACATTCCACGCGCCCTATTACACGCTTCCTAACCGAAACATTCCAGGATCGCTGGATTGGAAGATTTGGCCCCATAGTTTGGCCACCTCGGTTCCCAAATTTATCACCAAACGATTTCTTTCTCTGGGGTTATATCCAATCCAAAGTCTACAATAATAGGGTAATAGAGCATACAGAAGAGCTAAAGAATAGAATACTTACCGCCTGCAACGAAATAAATCCAAATTTTTTAAGAAATAGTGTACAAGGATTTTACAATCGGTTAGCATATTGTTTGGAACAGGAGGGTGGTCACTTTGAACATTTGTTAAAGTAATTTAAATAAAAGTTTCTGTTTAAACTTGCTATTTGGATGTAATTATACTTAACCTAAAACTAAATAATTTCAGTTGTGTCAAAAGAATGTACAATAAAAAAAACACCAGCTACCAGCAGACCTGCAAGTTTGGTTGCCTACCCAGCGACAATGTTTGCGACATGATTGTAATCCTTGACAATAATTATCGACACGAATATTCATTAATTAATCATAATAAAGGCATAAAGTCCTCACTGATGCCAAAGACAGCTTCAGGTCAGGTCAGGATCTGCAGCTGTCTTGGCAAAAACTTTGAAAAAAAAACACAGTTTTGACACTTTCTAATGACACTACGAATAGCAATTGTTTTATAGGTTGCTTGGATATGTTTTAATTGCTCGCAATGCATTGACTTGGCTTTTTTAAAACTGAACATAGGGAATGTCAATAGTCCTATGTTCAGTGAAATAAAATTCTCACTGTATATATATATATATATATATATATATATATATATATATATATATATATATATATATATATATATATATATATATATATATATATATATATATATTGGTTTAATCGACGTTGTCGGACCCGCTATATGGTGGGGTCGTTAGTAGACCCGCATTTTTTGATTTTTAAAATGTGTATATTTTACATAATATTGATCTATTTCTGATAAGCAATATTTAAGATCCTCGAGGGGTAAAAATATATGAAAAAAAAATATTGGTAATATTTGACAGTCGTTCTTGAACCCGATACATATTACAGTGTTTACAGACCCATTTGTATAATTTTAAGCAAGCCTACCTACCCTACCGAACCCAGCAACGTTGTCGAATGTATCAGAGATAAAATTACGATTGACGTAATGATTTCGGGATGTTAAGCACATAAGTGATCTTTATTTTTGTTGATTTGTTCGTAAATTCCATAAATAACCTTAAACGCAGAAAAATTAACGTTTTCCGTAAAACTCTGATGTAACTCTGAAAATTATTATTAACATGAGAAAATAGCATTGAGCCTCTTTTGTTCTAAAATACATAAGGTTTATGCAAATAATTGTTTTTTAATAATTTGTTTTTAAATCATTTATTTTAACATGATTAGATTTGTTTACAAGAATACAATTAAAAGTTTCGAAGACACGTCATGTATATGTGTTTTGAAAAAATAAATGTTATAGCCAAATCTTTTGACCTCCTGCATTTTACTGTTATGTTTCTAGCACAAATAAACAGTTTCTAAGATATGTATATTTTAATATCATGGTAACAGTTCAGTCAAATTAGTAAAAATAGAGGGGAATTGAGGTAGATCCTTGGATTTTTGATAGGCCTTCTTTGTGATATGTTAAATAACCCCTTAAAAGTTACTACTCAAAAGTGGTGAACCAGAGAAGCTGATGAGGGTAAGCCATGCCCCCAGATGATTTTTACTGTTTTTTCAGAAACTATTAGGTTTATCAAAATGGAGCCAGTTAGGTTAAATAGGATTTTATTTAACTTTCATACCAAAAAGCTATGAAAACTTTGTGCATGTTGTCTTGTTTCTGTGTAATCGAAAAACGATCATATGTCACACAGACAAATAAATTTGTATCGGTACATATTATACGAGAAGCTTCGAGCATAACTTTGTGTGATTTGATGCTCATCATGAAATAGCTATGGAAATCTCGTTGAGCATCGAACGCGATCCTGGTTCAGTCTTCTTCTATCTCAGCATCTCCAGCAAAATCTACGTGGCGATATTATCATTATTATAGCGGCTAGTCATATGGTAATTCTCGTATTGGCAAGATACATTTTAGGGGTATACCCTGTACTAATCAATCTTTTTAGTGAACCTAAAACGTACAGGGTACTTCAGGGTTTTTGGATCTCTCTTACTTCGTTCTTTATATTCATATTCGTATCGAGTAATTTTTTTCTTGAATGGTTTTTGTTTTGGAATTCTAAGTTCACGACTTAATTCCACACCTGCTTTAAAATGTAGCTAGATATTTAACATTAAATGGGACTTCACCTATTTTACATATAGGATATCTTGAGCAGACGATGCCAATTCCTGAGGGTCAATGCCTTTGATCAAAATAGGCCATAAAGCACAACATATCTATGTTCAAAAATGAAATGTTACAAAGCTATAGACCTTCAAAATAAAAAAGTCAAAAATGCAATTTGGATAAAATTTTGTGTTCAAGGACAGTTGTTATTAGAACATACATTAGTGTTATTTTGTGCTTGTGGTAGCTGTAGAGCGTACCCGCTACCGCTAGATGCGGAGTTCTGTGGTAGTGATATGTTTAATGTATACTTGACCCAAGTCGAATAGTGACAAGTCAAATAATGCTCTATAAAATGCAGAAAGAAAATAAAGGTAAAACGTCATGCAGTATGACGTACAAACGAAGTAAGAAAGATTTCAAAACAAGGTGAAATGCCCTATACATTTTGGTTTCTATAAAATAATTGTCCAGTACAGGGTATTCTCCTAAAGATATTCTTTTTACTGCAAAATTATCATAATACTACAACCAACAATAACAACAACATCGCTTCATGAATTTTGCAGAAGTGATGCTAAGGTTGCACTGCGAACTCAACATTTTTTTTTCTTAGCTAAGTACTTGATGACGAATACAAGATCGCAATAAGTTATGTTCTAAAGTTGCTCCGGCAAATGTATTGGTACAAATTGTTGGTCTACATACAGGGTGTGCATTGCATGTGTGATAGTATTCATCAATAGGAACAAAAAACTCTTTTTGTTTTTACGCAAATCGACAAAAATTTGCTAAAAATGTCAACTTTTGGGAACTGCTGGAAATTATAGTCAAAGCAAACTGCGACATCACCTAGCAGCAGCTGCGTCAATGTATCAGATAGGCACATCCAGCTCCAAGTGTGATTCTTAGACCAGTGACCTGCTACCCACTTTTCAAAAACCATTCTTTTTTCGGTTATTATGAAAGATAAACATTAATGATTTTCAGCTTTTTTGTTGCATTTTATGTGTACTACCACCTATTCAGAGGATACGAATCTTCAGTGAAACATCCTGTATGATATATATTCATGCGCCAATTAAATAAGATTTATTTTATCTAACCCACTTAACAACCAGTCCATAAACCTAACAGTTTTTGAAAATAAAACGACAAAATACATCTGGGGGCGTGGTTTAATATTGATATTTTACAAAGTTCAGGATATTATCTACTCGTAAACATGAACAAATCAAGCATAAAGTCATTTTCAAGTTTAGCTGACCAAAATACACTACATTTGATTAGTTTAACCTAGATTAAAAAAATAGCAGTTTATATTTTTACTGTGCGTTTGTACAGTTACAAGAAAATTATGGAATGTTCGATCCCTACTTTCTGTTTAATGAAATTGAAGGTACAAAACAGTATACACTATATGGTGGTTAAGTGCCTTTAACAGAAACGTCGAAAGGTAACGAAGAAGAGAAGAAGTTTTTTCAAACCTTGCTCAATTCCGTTATATTGCACTTGTACTAAGTTAAAGATCAATTTTTATTGTATTCTGAAATAGCTATTTGTGAATTGGAATATTTATTATATTCTTAGTGACGAATTGTACACCAGAGATTTTCTGATACATTTGAAATATATGTAGTTCTAAATATACCAGGCGTAAATCATATTAGTCCACCCTGTTTCATTTTTGTTAAAGAACGTCCCACAGAATTTATTCCGTTTATCTTTTGTTCTATGAGGTGGCCGTTTCTTGTTGCGATAGTGAAGTGCTGCTACTGCATCTACCCCATACCAATGTTCATGAAATTCAATTGGGGGTTGCAACATACACTGCCCCTCCGAACCTTTCGAGTGCCCTGTTTCCATTAAAAGTTCTATTAAGTAATCTTACAAATTACAGACGAGAAAGTTTTACTTCAGTGTTTTAGCAAAAAAGTGACAAATGATGCTCAACTTAGTTCGCCCATTTTAATTTTTGATAAAGAACACCTCACGATTTTTACCCTAAATGGTCTACGCCGTTGTTATTTATTGGTGGTATATAGTACATATCGTTGCCGTTAATACATATGAACTTAATTCTTTGAAATGTTGTAACTAGCAATGTTGCTAGTTGCGATTTCAAAGAATTCATCATGCCATCTGTAACAAAGTTTCTATAAGCATTTAAACCGCGCTCCTGGAAAATTGCTAGAAAATAGTTCCGCTAGTATGCATTAACGTCGATGCTATGTATGAATGAGTACTGTGATCCATTGATAAATATGTATGTGTGAGTGTAGTATCCAATGCAACGAATATAAACAAGGAGTCAGAAAATAATTCAGAAACCAAATAGTTCAAGCATTCATTCTCTCATCTTAACAGTAAAAGAATAAAGCATTCATTAACCACAAACAGTCTTTCAAACAAACAAACACAGAAGATATTACATGTGGTGACCGCCGACTTTAATTGAACACGCAACAATCTGTCAAGAAACTTACCCTTGCATACCATTCAAGATACCAGGATCCTATTTATGAAGCAGATGTCGAGAAATCAATTAGCATAATTCCAGTAGAGGATCAATACTCTCTCAGCACCACCACTACCAGTACATGGAGCAGTTCCATCGCTGAAGTCATAATCTATCTGAAGTCACGGTTGTATAATAAAGTTTTTTTCTGTTCTAAATTTTTCTGCCATCAAAGTAGACTACTACAGCATTTAAGGAAAGTATTTCAACGCCTATATCATTACGGTTTACTATCAAATTAAAAAAAACAATCTTTGAAGCCAAAGAACTAACTTGTCTCGACCACACAGTGAAGAGTGATGGAGTTACGCCGCAAATTTCAACAGGAGAAGCTATTCATAACTTTCCAATCCTTAGAATGCAACAAGAATTATGCCATTTCGTTGGCATAAATTGTCGATTTAAACCTGAGCTAAACCTATTTATTCCAGAAAAAGTTTCAGAACCCTACAAGAAACCCACACAACAGTGTGTCGCAAAACGTATAATTACAAATCGGTTGTTGTGAACTTCAATATACGGTCGTACCAAAAATTCGTTACTTTGTGTGATCGGGAATCGTGTGATACAGGGAATACATAGCAGATAAACTCGGATGCAGCCCATTACAAATCCTTCTTATCTTTTTTTGTGACGTTTATGTATAGAACGTTCGCAATTACTTTTTGTTACCTTTTAGACATATTTGTGTACATACATTTACTATTTTCCTTTTATGTTGCATATACGATTATGATCCAACCAACAACCTACAACAAATACAAGTCCAACAGAATCCTCATACGTTCCTCTTAGGTTAAGTTTTGTAGTTTTTAGTTATTTACATTTTGCAACGGGCTCTAAAATTAAGAATCTGCTGTCTTAATTTTAACCGTTTTCAATTATCTCATTCAATTCTCATGTTATTCTTATTAGCTCATTTCTATTGGTTAAGTTCTTATCATTGTAACGAACATTAACATTAAGAGCCCTGTACTAACTTTAATTAATTGTAAAACCAGCCAAAGAAAAAAACGCGGTTTTTACGTATCTATCAAATTGCTGTACAATCACAACCGCATCTTATGCGTACATTCACTAGTTCTTTCCAATCCTGTCCTCAAGCAAACTGATGGAGACTTTTTCTGCTGGAAAAATTCTAAAAAACAAGGGAGCAATAAATGTGATGATCACCGTTGCCTTGGATACTTTGTAGTATCTAAGGAAACGAATGTAAACGAGGGATCAGAAAATAATGCAGAAACCAAATAGTTCAAGCATTCATTCTCTCATCTTAACAGTAAAAGAATAAAGCTTTAATTAATCACAAAGAATCCTTCAAACAAACATACAAAGAAGATATTTATTTGGAAACCATTCACTTTCCCCAGAAATTAACTTTTCCATATTATGTTGCGTTGTCTCACTTGTTCGAAAATCCTGTTAACCTTACTCTAAACATTTATATAAAAAATGAATTCAGTTATAAAGTCCTACTTAAAGATACCATTGATATGAACACATGAATTGTAGGTATTAATATATGCTTTCAATTATACAAATATAACTTTATAAATTTATACCACTCTCCAAACTCTAGTGATGCTCAATTTCTAATGAAACTTGAAAATTTGTTTGATGTATATGCTAGTAGATCAGAGACCTTACTAATTATCGGAGACTTTAATATTGACCTATTAAAGGATTCATATTATGAAAATAGGCTGAGAACTTAATTAAAAATAATGGACTACATCAGATTATCGACCAACCTACAAGAATCACTAAGGACAGTGCTACCCTCATAGATCTTCTTGTATCTAATGAAAAAACCATTGATTCCCAGGTACACCATGTTCCAAAAATAACCGATCACCCAATAACTGTAAATGCAAAAGTGAAAGAAAAATATGAAGAATATACAATACAACACAGAGACATGAGCAACTTCAATGAAATGCAATTTCAATTAGATCTAATGGATCAACCATGGAATCCGGACTGTACAAACACCAATCAACTAGCAGAAACATTAGTTAAAACCATAATGGACACACTAAACAGGCATGCTTTAACTGTTAAAAAAACCATTAAATGTCAATGGAGTTGTAAGCGTTGGTGGACCCCAGAAATAGCCTTGGAAATGGAAGAAAGGGACAGATTATATAAAAGAGCAATCTTTACACAAGAAGAAAGTGATATGAATAGGTATAGACAACAAAGAAATGGAATTGTTAGTTTGATCAGGAACCACAAGAGAAATTATTATCAAGAAAAAATAGATGATATAAAAATAACTCAACAGAAATGTGTAAAACAGTTAAAGAATTAATTAAAGGAGGCCATAACAGACAAAAAAAGGAAGGTATTATTTTTGACAATGAGTTAGAAAAAAAGGAAATTCAAATTGCAGAAAAATTCAATATTTACTTTATTAACAGCATAGAACAAATTATTACATTAACAAATTTAACCCAAATTGAAACTGATTTAAGCCACATTAATGTGCATCAATGCAAGTTTGAGAAATTTTTACCAATAGGGTTTTTGGAGTTAAAAAAAAGTATAAACAATTTACCTAATAAGAATAGTAGTGTCGATGGTATTACCGTAAAGATTAGCTTTCAATGTAATAGGACAGAGATTTTTGCATCTAATTCAAATGAGTCTAGAAAGTGTATCCTTCCCAGAAACCTTGAAGACATCCCATATTATCCCCATTGAGAAGATAATCAACACTAACAAATGTGAAGAATACAGACCGATCAACATGGTGCCATCTTATGAAAAATTATTAGAGACCGTCGTAAATATCCAGTTTCGTGACTACATTGAAGTGAACAAACTGTTAACACCTTTTCAATCAGGGTTACGGAAAAATAATTCATGTGAAAGTGCAATACAATCAGTTCTTTTGAAATGGAAAAATGCTATTTACAAGAAGAAGATGATAGGTGTAGTTTTTCTAGACTTTAGACGTGCTTCTGAGACTATTAATAGAGATCTATTATTATTAAAATTAAAAACATATGGGTTTGGCCCAATAGTTATAAAATGGTTTAGTGGATATCTCAAAAACAGATTTCAAAAAACTAGATACTTTAATACTACATCTTCACCTAAAAAAACGACCTTTGGCGTTCCACAAGGAACTGTATTAGGCCCTGATTTATTTGTACTATACATAAATGATATTGTTAATGTAATTAAAAAATGTAACATTCAATTATTTGCAGATGACACTTTAATATATTTTATAGGAGATGATATTGAAAAAGTAATAAATATCATCAATGATGAATTAGTAAACTGGTTAGGTAAAAATAGTCTTTCTTTAAATGTAAATAAAACAAAATTCATGATAATAAAAAATAAGTTTAACGAAATTGATACATCTACTCATGTGGGAATACAAATTAATAGTCAAAAAATAGAACAAGTTTATGAGTGGAAGTACTTAGGCGTAATAATAGATTGTCACTTAACATTTTCTAGTCATTCAAACTATGTTATCAGTAAAGTTGCAAAAATAGTAAATTTCATGGGTAGAATAAGCCAAAATCTTAGCAAGTGGTCTAAATTATTACTATATAAAACAATAATACTTCCCCATTTTAATTATTGTGCTAGTATACTTTACCTCCTAAATAATACTGAAATTAACAATCTTCAAAAAAAACAAAATTGTGCGTTAAGAATAATATTAAAATGTAGTAGGTATACTAGCATAAGAGGAATGTTGCAAGTTACATCTTTGTTAAGTGTTAAGGAAAATATATTTTATAATACGATGATAATAATATTTAAAACAAAAAACCGAATATATCCAGAGCACATTTTAAATGAATTTACTATTCGTAGAAGATGTTCATGATCATAATACTAGAAGTAGAAATAATTTTTATGTTCATACAGTAACAACAAATATAGGACAAAATAATCTGTTTCATAAAGGTTTAGTTGAATATAATTCACTTCCAGCTAATGTAAAAAACTGTACATCTTTAACATTATCTAAGAAACAGTGTAAAAAATATGTAATAAATTATATTAATATTTAAGAAATTATAATGTATTATATGGAATTTATCTAGTTATATGCTATAAATATAGTATATTATTAATAAATATTAAAACCTTCAATTTTACAAAGCCAGAGAATATTTACAAATGTGAAAAGAACTCGCATACGAGATGATGTAATTCTTACGTCACTTTTCTCCATCAAATATTAAATTAGAGCTATTATAACCAAACGTATATAAAACAAAGCTTAACATATGCGTCATGGCAATGTTGCCAGATCCAGGGCTTAGGAAGTCTGTAGAACATAGCGGGTTTGATAGCGTCTTGTATAAAAATATACGATATACACTTGAGAAAGGCGCGACGCCCCCTATAGTTCATTGTGATGAACTACGGTTGTATAAAACTTTTTACAGACCCTACTTTTCCAAACCCAAATTGTATATTTTTTTATTGCAGTTTTAGGTAAACCTTATCCTGTAGACCTCGAAAACATAGGAGAACGTTGCCAGACCCAAGCCCGGGTCTAAGAGCGTCGAAAATGGTCCGACAAGTCGGTAGAATATAGCGAAACGGGTATGTATAAGCGGTTAAACAAATATATATATATATATTGTATATATAATAATATATATAATATATATATAAATATATATTATATATTTCAATCGAAATGGAATCTGGATAAAAACATATTCAATTTAACCGTTATTCCCGAGATTAAAAGAAACTTTATAGAATATCATATTTATACAAATACTACGTTACATAACTGATTTATGTCTAATACACCTAAATTTCAAAAATGTGCTATACTAATTATACGCAATATTGGTACTGGTTGCGTTCTTATTGACTTTTATTGACAATAACAAAAGAATTCCCTTTTTCTGGTTTTGTTATATTTTCAATTCATTATAGAAAGAAATTTCTTTCTAATATATCACCGATGTAAGTATTTCTAATCAAATTACTAAAGTTTTCGTTTAAAAAATACAACTTTATGAAGTAAACCAGAAATCAATGATTATAATTAGAAAAGCCTCATTCAACTAGTCAGTGCTACTCATAAAGCTGTAATAATGTCGAAACGGCTTTTTAATATCTTTAATAACAATTCATAAGAAATACAAAAACGACAATTTACTATAACTCAAAAAATAAAAAATAAGTAAATCGAGAATGCTCGCTTGTTTTCTTTTGTTATCTGGCCACTAAAATGCCCTCGGCGAGCAATTTAAACCACCCGATTTCAACATCTGGAGACCCACAGGAGAACCTTTTTATGAAATGTGCATCTATGGAATGTGGAGTCAACGCTCTGTATATATAACTGCACATAACGGTGGTATCTTCTGACCTCCGAACACTTGGCAGCGCTGCTGGAGGTAACAGCGAACTATAAGTATCTTCTTATATATACATTTTGGAGGTCGGTTCGTATCTTCTGTATACTCTATATATGACAAAATAAAACAAGGGAAATAATTTCCCCTTTCTTGAGATTCGGATTCTAGAGGTTCCCCTCATCACAGATATAACAAATTTTTAGCAATATATTCACGGGAATACCCGGAAGTCAGGCCGTCTCCTCTGTATGACGGAGGTGACAGCTTAACAGGCATCAATATATATATATATATATATATATATATATATATATATATATATATATATATATATATATATACATGCAGAAAGCACTGATACGCCTCCGAATATATGTCTGTTCATAGCGATCGCCTCCGATTTTGGAGGCGAAGTGGAAAAAACGGAGGCGAAAACGAATCCCCGTGTATATGTAGTTTAAAATGTTGGAAATCATTTATTATGCCGTTTCCCAAATTTTAGGTCGGAGTCGAAAAATACCTATTCACCCAGTCATAGATACATTTTAGTACATCGTGTTATACTCTAGGCGGCGCCTTCGCTGTATACGAGATACGTCTTAACTTAAGTTACAGCATTATACACCTCCCTACATTTAACATGCATTTTTTGTTCATATTAGCGGCAACACAGCGTAGAGGCGAAACCTACCTATGTGCATCTTCAAGAAGTTGTTCTATTGTATACACTTGACCATGGGCTTTCAAATTTATTAAAAAATAGATTTTTCATAAGATCAACAAATTAAAATGAAACTAAAATTTTGTTACTAAAAGCTTTACAATTGGTTACTTGCATTATGTATGATTTGGGTAATTTATGTAAATATTAAAACATAGTTTTACACATAAATTTATAATCACATTTCAAAAACACCTGTTTAAATTTCTGAGGAATGTAGACCGACCAAAAGCTTGTTTCAAAAATTAGCAAAATTCTTAATTATTATGAAATTATTAATTACCCCGTTTATTCGTATATCCATTATCGGTATACATTATTAAAATCTAATTAGATGTCTAATAAATACACAAATTCTCTGAAATTATTTCAATTTACTGCCTATTTACGTATTTACTTATAAAAAAATTATATATTATTTTTTATTTCTTCCTTGGCACTTTAAACGTATTTTAAAAATAATCAAAATACGTTTGCAATGCAAATGCCCTCGCGCGTCCTGCTCGTTTGTTTATTATAGTATAGGAATGAATTTAGGAAATCATTTTAAATACCTCATTGTTAGAAAAGTTTTGTTCGTTATGAAATAAAGTTTAATATTTATGTCTATTAAAATTGTAAGCGTAATTAGGCTATATTAGACGTTTTCTTCTGCATTTTATGATTAAATCCAAACAATCATAAACATTTTAGCACGATTTGAGAATGCTTTGTCACAAATTGTTTGTTTTAGCAACAGTTTGTAAAGTGATACTGTCAAAACTAGAGAGGCGCAGTATTTTACGATGACTTCATAATTTTAAGAAGAACAATACAAACTCAGCAGTACGTATGTATCACCTTATTATTACTGGCCATCGCCGAATCAACGATTGTTGTATCCAATAAAATGCTATTATGTGAATAATTTAACTTTCTACGTCTTTTTAATTATTTTTATTATTTATAATTATCATAATTATATTATTTTCTAACGATAAAAAGTTCCATTCTTGGGGGCATACTGTCTTAATAAAACGCTGTTACATAAACCATTATCACTTCCAAAGATTAAGAATGAATGTTTTTACTGACAAACCTTTAATTTGTAAATAACCCACATTATATGTAAGCAAGAATAACAAAATTTCGTTGTGAAAAAATTAAGCTATTATAGAAATTTAATGGTATCTTTCAATTAAAACTACAATGAATAAATAAAGTAACACAATATTTACTATTTAAGATGTTATTAATTATTTGGTTTCACTCAATTCTTCTACTTACATACATATGGTATACGCATCATTCCTTATGGACTCTTATGAGAAGACAACGTCATTGGAGGCATACACAACTGATAATTACATACAATATATACTAATAGGAGTTGACAGAGTACGATAAGTATTTATTTAAGTATACATGTCTCCGAGCATTTAACTTGCGTTTTTTGTTCATATTAATCAATTAATCATATTAGCAGAAACAATGTATGAAGGCTGATCATACTAAAACGTTTCTTTAATAATTTATTGTATAATATCCAGGCACAGATTTACCATATTCGAGGCCCCCATCGTATTGTCCATAATAACATTTTAATTGTGAGAAATGGTTTTAGGGAATAATTACATTTTTGACTAAAGATTTCATATTTATATTCGAAATTTAACATTTTTAATCAAAAGCAACTTGAGAAAAAAGTGAAATATTTATTATTAAAAACGTTAATAATTGGAATAAAACGTTTTGCTCATTACATAAACATATAACCATCTTCTCCATTGTAATTTAGTAAATCTACTTTGGTACAATAACAACTCGAAAAAATTCTTGTATATCAGTTGCACTTGCAAGAGATTCAGATAATTTATAATCAATGAAATTATAATAATATTGAAAATTATTTCACGAATGACTCTAGAGGTACTAAAACTTTAATTATTATATATTAAAAAAAACTAAAACAAAACCTAACTAAATAACAATTATAAATAACAAAAAAGTCTGAGTCTGAGTAGAAAATTATGCTAAATAAATGTTGAAAGAAAGTATAAAATTTAATTTCAGGATTTTGTAGAATATCCTTTTTGTTTAATTACTTCTAACGTTTTTTTTATATTTAAAACTAATTTAGGTTTTCTCAGGCTGTGATTTTATTCCATTCTTCATCCAACACTTCTTTTATAGCAGCTTAGAATGTTATGTAGTGTTATCGAATTCGTCTCTCCAATAACTCTCAAAGGTTCCCAATGGACTTTCGAGCTGGGGGATCTCTAGGGACTTCTAGGTAATGTCATTATTGACCTACTTCGTTTAAAAAAGGATCCACTAATAACTGATAACTGAAGAATTAAAAAATCAACTTCATGAACATGAAACATGAATGGAACATGAGGAAACATGATGGTCAATGATGATCAGTTACATTTTCAGAAGGATGGGGCTCTAAAAGATGGTATCTCAATAACAAGATCAGTTTTTAAAATAATATACTTGAGTTGTCTGTAAGTAAATGACTGAACTGCCACAATTTGGCACCAGTCTGTATGTGAAACGTGTGAGACGTTTGTATGTGAAATAATTTAAATCATATTGAAAATGGGTTGTTAAAAGACTTATCTCTGTATCTCAGCAATCCATGGGCCGATTTCAATTATTTTGCTCCAAAGATTCCTTTTTCCGAGGGGTCTCTCACTCTCGGCAATAGGTGTACAGTTTCTCGGGAATAAATTGCTATGAGTCGGAAATAATGAGCAATATTGGGCAATATGGGAAATAAACGGGAATACAAAGGAATAAGAGGCAATAAACAGAAATAAACGGGAATACGCAGGAATAAGCGACAATAAATAGAAAATACGCGGCAATAAATGGGGAATACGTGGCAATACTGAGAAATAAACTCGGCAATAGGAATAACACGCTCCATTCTTCTCGATTTCCATTACGCGTTTTATCTCAAACGCGTTTAAAAATCTAGGTGGTCTTCTGAAGAAGTGAGTAATATGTTGTAGTGTGCGCGGAAAAATAATGACGGCAAGTAATTGTTTTTTGTTTGAACATTGAAAATCATTCACCGTTTCTAAGAATCGTGATATGACACTTACCCTTAAAAGGCTAATTGAATAAAGGATTTCTTTATACTATACAGTGTGTAAATAAAGTATGGAATAAAATTCATATTTTCTGTATTACCACGTGAATTTTATTTTCTTTCCTGCGAATTTT
This sequence comes from Agrypnus murinus, assembly GCA_929113105.1. Lineage (NCBI taxonomy): Eukaryota > Metazoa > Arthropoda > Insecta > Coleoptera > Elateridae > Agrypnus > Agrypnus murinus. The sequence goes on from OV816026.1 coordinate 194,588,363, forward strand.
ATGGACATCAATTTTAATTTTTTAGTTTGCTACTGTATCACGGCCGATGATTTTAAATGGAACCCCCTTATTTTCTTGCTAGAAATGAAAAGTATATATTTTTTTGAGTTCAGCAATACCCCATATGTGGTATTTAAACTTAGTATTTTTTGAAATTTGGAGGACCAAATGTGATAACTTTCACGAAAATAATAATTAATCTTTCAACTCTTATTATTATTTTCGTGTCAAAGTTTATGAAAAACAATTAGCAAATCGGTCTTGTAGAACTCGTATAGGAGAACTATGGCGGCATGCAAGGGTTTGTCTATACATCAGAACAATACGAATATTAAACACTCAGTGATGGCTATGGCTAGACTGTAAGGACTGCAGTCGATTTAAAACACAAGGCTGTTTTTTGTTCCAGTTCGTTTGAGAGTTCTACTGGGTCGATTTACGTGATTCTTATTTTACAGTGAAGCTTCCACTGTGTGCATTAGTATTTTTTATATTTTTTAATGTTTAAATCCAAAAATTAAAAAAATTATTTCGAGAAAAGCCATCCACTTGCAGCGTCCTCTTGTTAGTTCCCAGCGTGTAAACCTTTGGAATTGCGCTTAATAGACAAACCATTTCTATCACTAGCATCTAGGTGTTGAAGTCGCCGATATGCGCTGTAGCTGTTTCTAGCAGTTGTAATTTTATATTTTAGTGGTTATAATAGTAAACAAAAATCAATTCAAAATAGATAAAATAGTACTAAGATTCCCACATGAATGATAAGAGAATAAGAATAATTATTTTCTGAAATTGTGAAGTTATAGAAAATTTAAAACGACAATATTTAATTTTTAGGTTAGTTCACTACGAACATAACTATAAAAACTGCAATAAACGTATGTATAAAATAGTATTTGCAACAAAATGCTATAAACATTTATTTAAGTAACAGTTTCAACTTGCATAAAAATGTACAGTAACGAAATATTTGACTGCCAATTTCAAACACATATTTTTCATCAGTCATGTTTTTGAAATACTAATAAACGTGTTCAAGAAATTTGTTAAACAAGATCTCTAGATTCTCATAATTTCTGTATTTAAACGCGGGCAGTATTTAAAAGTGCTACAATAAATTAATTACAAATGCTAGGAATAGCTAGGGCATGTCGGTGGCTGCAGACCTTGCAGTCTAGTCTTTCAGCATCCATCATCGAGTGTTTAATATTCGAATTGATCTGATGTATAGACAAACCCTTGCATGCCGCCATAGCTCTCCTTTACGAGTTCTCCAAGACCGCTTTGATATTCTATTTTCTTTAGATTTTTATACCATGAATTTAAAATACTTTATACCTATTTAAAACACAAGGCTTATTTTTGTTACGCTTCGTTTGAGAGTTCTACTGGGCCGATCTGCGCAATTCCAAGTTAAAAGTTTTATGATGTAGATTTGCCAGGTATTTTTAGTTTTGCGAGTTTTTAATTATTTATATTTTTAAAAGAGTTATTTGTAACCGATGCATTTCTATACGCTCGAGACCGATTGTTCACTTACACCGAAATCAAGCGAATCTCTTGAAGTAATTTCAGTTTCATCAGAATCAGAATTTTTTGAATCAGAAAAATCAGACTTAGAGGAAGGAAACATGCAAGAAAAAAAATGAAAGATAAAGCTGAAATTAGAAAAATATTATGTAATGTTTTACGACACCCGATGGTACATTGGACGAATTTTGGATATTGATAAAGAAAAATTCTTGAAAGAAGATTTGGAAAACTTCATACAGCCCAAGGAAAACGACATTCAGAAAGTAGATTCGGAATTTATATTTTATAGTCCTGTAAATTTTACTGGAGTTCTGGAATTCTTTTTGAATTTTATTTACTGCCGTGCATTGGGATTCTCACTTTTCAAATAAATTTTTGTTATTTATCTCAATGTGTCTTTTTTTGTATTTCTTAGAGTCGATCTATCTGATATATATGTTCTTCGTTTCACGTATTCGGTTCGCAGTTACTTTAACAGCACTTAAAAATGTGATGTACATATATTATGATTGAATAAAAAACTACTTTTTACAGATCATTTTTTATTTGTGAGAAATTTTGTTTACATTTTTCTTAGTGGAGCTACGACCTTTTGTAAAATTATCAAAAAAACCAATAATAAACACCTTTCATTCAAATACACCCACTGCTAAAATCATGCATGGAATACGTAAATAAACACGGCAATAGGAAAATTAATGCAGCAATACAGAAATAAATACGGCAATACGGAAATAAATACGGCAATACGGAAATCGAGACGGGAATACAGCAATACAGACAAGAATAAAGGAATAAAAACGGCAATACGGGAATAACAAGTGAGAATACGGGAATAAAGACAGTTATTGCCGTAAAGCGGCAATAGGTGTACATAATTTCTGGGTGTGAGAGACCCCTCGCCTTTTTCATTCCCTTTAAAATGATCTGTCACAATGGGGGGAGGGGTCAAAAAGTTGGTGGAGTGGGGATAAGGGTGTGAGATGCAAAATTTTGACAATTCTGTATTTAAATGTCCCCATCGAAAAATAAATTGACGTGTTTTTGCTGAAATCGATATTTTGTTTAATTTAGGAGATTGTCACGTGGGGTTTTCGTGACTGGAGGACGTAGTCAGAGGTAGAGAGAAATTAAACACAAGTTGTAAAAAACAACTATATACTAAAGACAATAAAGAGAGTACAAAAGGTTAACACACATGTTGACATATTGATACATATTGTGAGGACGTATATGTCCTCCAAAACAAGTACAATCAAGGGGAGGTCGGAACCAACCCTGTTCTAGCACTAAATCTACTAACTAAGCGTAGGAGCTAGACTCCTAGTAATTTATAAAGCTAGGGATTTTTGTTTGTTTGTCGGATGGTAACAACTTTTACTAAATCTACAAAAGTCAAACAGAGATATGACAATTTAAATTCAAATGTTTTGTTGTTACCAACATGAAAACAAAAAAAGTCCGTATAGCACTCATGTCATCTAAAGAACAAGTTAATTTTATTTAAGAAATTTCTGCAGAATTCAGCACAAAAGAATTCGCGGATCACGCGCCCAGAAACTACGTTGCAAATACTCGTTATTTGTTGTGTTGCAACACACTCGTACGCAAACATTGACTATTACAAACAAATTACTATGAATAGAACGCCGGACCCGATTGCAAAGTATACGATACAACGAGCGGGCGCTATAGACTATAACGCTCGTTTATAATGCCCTGGTTGTTATACAGTTGTTTATATAGTTCGTATCACAGGTATAAACAAAGAATAATATGTAAGTGAAACATAACAGATTTTTATTTTCAAAACAACTCGACATTGGAAATTTACCCGACTTAGTCTAGAAATCTCATAAGGTGTATTTGAGGATAGCCCTAATTAGGAAAGCCCGATCAAGTTCCTATGAGTACTCGATTACGTCAGCCCCAATTTATTCCAAGGATAAGTTACTTAGGGAAGCTTGATTAAGACCTCATGAAGACCCGATCGGGATAGCTACAGTTTTTTTCTGGATTAAACTACATAGGGGAACCACTTAAGATCGTTGTGAATTTCAAAAGGGGCAATTTGAGCTAATTTTACAATTAAATAACTTAAGAAAGCCCGATGAGGCCCCCACGAAGGCCCCAAAGAGACAACCTCAGTCCTCGTAAGGTCCGGATAAGATGTCCTAATACGGTTCTTATAAAAGGAAATTGCGTTACTTGGTTTCACAATGTTCTAACAACAAATACGATTGTTTTATTATAACAAAGGTTAAATAATTTGCACTGTCTCCGATATGAGTTACATTTTGTCCTATCTCACATCCAAACATTCTGCAAAACACGAACGAATTCAATTTTTCATATATAATTTAACAAGTAGTCTAATTTTTTCCGATAAAATTTGTCATTTCAGAAATGAGAATGAGTATCTTTTGCAACTAAAACTACACGATTCGACGAAGGAGACGACTGTAATTTTATAAAAGCAAAGCTACGAATGTCTTAAATGACAAATTTTGCAAAAAAAAATTAGATCACGATTTGAATTCGGCTTGACAATCCATCGAGCAAATTTGACATTTCATTTTGACATACATTTTTTCACTGAGAAAAAACCACTACTGGTTTTTTCACTATAAACTAATTTCATTTGTCCTAATTTGAAAAATTCTGTAATTTAATTGGTTAAAAATTTTCGAGTTGGATTGTCAAAATAATCTTGACTATGGCGCAAATGTTTCCTCTATCATTCTAATATTTTCATTAATAATATAACAAGTGGTCTAATTTTTTCCGACAAAATTTGTCATTTCAGATATGAGTAGCTTTCGCAACGAAAACTACACGAGTCGACGCAGGAGACGAGTGTAATTTTCCAAAAGCAAAAGCTACGAATGTCTTAAACGATAAATTTTGCAAGAAAAAATTAAACCACGAGTTGAATTCGGCTTGACAATACATCGAGCAAATTTTTATTTAGCGTGTGTAGTTAATATTAATTTAATTAAATTTGACATTTCATTTTGACATACATTTTTTCACTAAAAAAAAACACTAGTGGTTTTTTCACTATAAAACTAATTTTATTGGTCCCAATTTGAAAAATTCTGTAATTTGATTGGTTAAAAATTTTCGAGTTGGATTGTCAAGGTATAATTAATTGATTTCTGATCGTTGCAATATTTCCAAAGCATAGCTATGTTTTGCAGAAACGGAAGTTCTATTTTCTTTACTCTTCTACAAATGTAATCCGTAACCAAAGGTTTCTAACATTCTAATATTTTCAAGGTATAATTGATTTCTGATCGTTCCAATGTTTCCAAGGCTTAGCTATTTTTGCAGTAACCAAAGGTATCATTCGATTCATATATATTTCTTTTCTTTATAACACTCCCGAATATTTTTACTGTAAAATAATTAGGGGAGATAGTATTAGGGTTTGAAATAAAATGCACATAAAGCTGTATCGTGCGTGAAGCGATTTTACACCTTGTATGCTGCACTTGCTAAATTAAATATTTTAAATTAATGGAAAATTAGTCCTTTATGCTTAAAGTAGGCATTTTTGAAGAATAAATAAATGTACTTCCCTAACTGAATAAATAGAAAGTTAACTTCTAACAAAAACTTAAGCTTTTTAAATTAAATTAATTAAATTAAGTCTTTTAACCAATTCATTTAACTCTAAATACATGAAAGTACGTGATAAAATAATATAATATCACACGCCAACGATACAAATATAATCAACCGTCCTTCTAAAATATGGCATATCTCTATTAAATTAAATATTATCATTAGTAAGCAGACGACTTATATACAACTATGCAAATAATACTATTTATAACAGAGGTACTCAGCGAAGCTGTTAAACAACAAGGACAGAAGAACCGTGCGTGTTTTAGTAATATGGTTATAATATCTAAGAGATACAAATAATACATTTTCGACTCCGAAATAATAGCAACGCCGCTGGAGGCGAACGCAACTGGTTGTCATATATAAAATATACAAATAGGAGTTAAAAGCGCATGTTAAAGATTCAGAGGCGAAATGGTACGGTAATTTGTTCACTCTAAGTATAAAGAATTTACAAAAAAAAATTCCCCTCTCGACGTGCTCATCATCAACAAAGCTGTATAAAGCAATGGCAATAACTAGTTTGTCCGTATCTGTATATTTAAGGCCGGAGTCGCGGGCGCCTTATAGGCCGTCGGAGTTGAAAAAGATAGATAAGCACGTATATATATATATATATATATATATATATATATATATATATATATATATATATATATATAATATATATATATATATATATATATATATATATATATATATATATATATTTGTTTAACCGCTTATACATACCCGTTTCGCTATATTCTACCGACTTGTCGGACCATTTTCGACGCTCTCAGACCCGGGCTTGGGTCTGGCAACGTTCTCCTATGTTTTCGATGTCTACAGGATAATGTTTACCTAAAACTGCAATAAAAAAATATACAATTTGGGTTTGGAAAAGTAGGGTCTGTAAAAAGTTTTATACAACCGTAGTTCATCACAATGAACTATAGGGGGCGTCGCGCCTTTCTCAAGTGTATATCGTATATTTTTATACAAGACGCTATCAAACCCGCTATGTTCTACAGACTTCCTAAGCCCTGGATCTGGCAACATTGCCATGACGCATATGTTAAGCTTTGTTTTATATACGTTTAGTTATAATAGCTCGCATTTAATATTTGATGGAGAAAAGTGACGTAAGAATTACATCATCTCGTATGCGAGTTCTTTTCACATTTGTAAATATTCTCTGGCTTTGTAAAATTGAAGGTTTTAATATTTATTAATAATATACTATATTTATAGCATATAACTAGATAAATTCCATATAATACATTATAATTTCTTAAATATTAATATAATTTATTACATATTTTTTACACTGTTTCTTAGATAATGTTAAAGATGTACAGTTTTTTACATTAGCTGGAAGTGAATTATATTCAACTAAACCTTTATGAAACAGATTATTTTGTCCTATATTTGTTGTTACTGTATGAACATAAATATTATTTCTACTTCTAGTATTATGATCATGAACATCTTCTACGAATAGTAAATTCATTTAAAATGTGCTCTGGATATATTCGGTTTTTTGTTTAAATATTATTATCATCGTATTATAAAATATATTTTCCTTAACACTTAACAACGATGTAACTTGCAACATTCCTCTTATGCTAGTATACCTACTACATTTTAATATTATTCTTAACGCACAATTTTGTTTTTTTTTGAAGATTGTTAATTTCAGTATTATTTAGGAGGTAAAGTATACTAGCACAATAATTAAAATGGGGAAGTATTATTGTTTTATATAGTAATAATTTAGACCACTTGCTAAGATTTGGGCTTATTCTACCCATGAAATTTACTATTTTTGCAACTTTACTGATAACATAGTTTGAATGACTAGAAAATGTTAAGTGACAATCTATTATTACGCCTAAGTACTTCCACTCATAAACTTGTTCTATTTTTTGACTATTAATTTGTATTCCCACATGACTAGATGTATCAATTTCGTTAAACTTATTTTTTATTATCATGAATTTTGTTTTATTTACATTTAAAGAAAGACTATTTTTACCTAACCAGTTATATACATTTACTAATTCATCATTGATGATATTTATTACTTTTTCAATATCATCTCCTATAAAATATATTAAAGTGTCATCTGCAAATAATTGAATGTTACATTTTTTAATTACATTAACAATATCATTTATGTATAGTACAAATAAATCAGGGCCTAATACAGTTCCTTGTGGAACGCCAAAGGTAGTTTTTTTAGGTGAAGATGTAGTATTAAAGTATCTAGTTTTTTGAAATCTGTTTTTGAGATATCCACTAAACCATTTTATAACTATTGGGACAAACCCATATGTTTTTAATTTCAATAATAATAGATCTCTATTAATAGTCTCAGAAGCACGTCTAAAGTCTAGAAAAACTACACCTATCATCTTCTTCTTGTAAATAGCATTTTTCCATTTCAAAAGAACTGATTGTATTGCACTTTCACATGAATTATTTTTCCGAAACCCTGATTGAAAAGGTGTTAACAGTTTGTTCACTTCAATGTAGTCACGAAACTCGATATTTACGACGGTCTCTAATAATTTTTCATAAGATGGCACCATGTTGATCGGTCTGTATTCTTCACATTTGTTAGTGTTGATTATCTTCTCAATGGGGATAATATGGGATGTCTTCAAGGTTTCTGGGAAGGATACACTTTCTAGACTCATTTGAATTAGATGCAAAAATCTCTGTCCTATTACATTGAAAGCTAATCTTTACGGTAATACCATCGACACTACTATTCTTATTAGGTAAATTGTTTCTACTTTTTTTTAACTCCAAAAACCCTATTGGTAAAAATTTCTCAAACTTGCATTGATGCACATTAATGTGGCTTAAATCAATTTCAATTTGGGTTAAATTTGTTAATGTAATAATTTGTTCTATGCTGTTAATAAAGTAAATATTGAATTTTTTACAACTCCATTGACATTTAATGGTTTTTTTAACAGTTAAAGCATGCCTGTTTAGTGTGTCCATTATGGTTTTAACTAATGTTTCTGCTAGTTGATTGGTGTTTGTACAGTCCGGATTCCATGGTTGATCCATTAGATCTAATTGAAATTGCATTTCATTGAAGTTGCTCATGTCTTTGTGTTGTATTGTATATTCTTCATATTTTTCTTTCACTTTTGCATTTACAGTTATTATTGAGTGATCGGTTATTTTTGGAACATGGTGTACCTGGGCATCAATGGTTTTTTCATTAGATACAAGAAGATCTATGAGGGTAGCACTGTCCTTAGTGATTCTTGTAGGTTGGTCGATAATCTGATGTAGTCCATTATTTTTAATTAAAGTTCTCAGCCTATTTTCATAATATGAATCCTTTAATAGGTCAATATTAAAGTCTCCGATAATTAGTAAGGTCTCTGATCTACTAGCATATACATCAAACAAATTTTCAAGTTTCATTAGAAATTGAGCATCACTAGAGTTTGGAGAGTGGTATAAATTTATAAAGTTATATTTGTATGATTGAAAGCATATATTAATACCTACAATTCATGTGTTCATATCAATGGTATCTTTAAGTAGGACTTTATAACTGAATTCATTTTGTATATAAATGTTTAGAGTAAGGTTAACAGGATTTTCGAACAAGTGAGACAACGCAACATAATACGGAAAAGTTAATTTCTGGGGAAAGTGAATGGTTTCCAAATAAGGTGGAAAAGTACATATGTCATTTTCCGTAGTAATCAAACGATAAATTTCAAGAACTTGATTAAATTTTTTAGTATAAAAGTACTGTAATATCTTCTTTGTATGTTTGTTTGAAGGATTCTTTGTGATTAATTAAAGCTTTATTCTTTTACTGTTAAGATGAGAGAATGAATGCTTGAACTATTTGTTTTCTGAATTATTTTCTGACTCCTTGTTTATATTCGTTGCATTGGATACTACACTCACACATACATATTTATCAATGGATCACAGTACTCATTCATACATAGCGTCGACGTTAATGCATACTAGCGGAACTATTTTCTAGCAATTTTCCAGGAGCGCGGTTTAAATGCTTATAGAAACTTTGTTACAGATGGCATGATGAATTCTTTGAAATCGCAACTAGCAACATAGCTAGTTACAACATTTCAAAGAATTAAGTTCATATGTATTAACGGCAACGATATGTACTATATACCACCAATAAATAACAACGGCGTAGACCATTTAGGGTAAAAATCGTGAGGTGTTCTTTATCAAAAATTAAAATGGGCGAACTAAGTTGAGCATCATTTGTGACTTTTTTGCTAAAACACTGAAGGAAAACTTTCTCGTCTGTAATTTGTAAGATTACTTAATGGAACTTTTAATGGAAACAGGGCACTCGAAAGGTTCGGAGGGGCAGTGTATGTTGCAACCCCCAATTGAATTTCATGAACATTGGTATGGGGTAGATGCAGTAGCAGCACTTCACTATCGCAACACGAAACGGCCACCTCATAGAACAAAAGATAAACGGAATAAATTCTGTGGGACGTTCTTTAACAAAAATGAAACAGGGTGGACTAATATGATTTGCGCCTGGTATATTTAGAACTACATATATTTCAAATGTATCAGAAAATCTCTGGTGTACAATTCGTCACTAAGAATATAATACATATTCCAATTCACAAATAGCTATTTCAGAATACAATAAAAATTGATCTTTAACTTAGTACAAGTGCAATATAACGGAATTGAGCAAGGTTTGAAAAAACTTCTTCTCTTCTTCGTTACCTTTCGACGTTTCTGTTAAAGGCACTTAACCACCATATAGTGTATACTGTTTTGTACCTTCAAATTCATTAAACAGGAAGTAGGGATCGAACATTCCATAATTTTGTTGTAACTGTACAAACGCACAGTAAAAATAGAAACTGCTATTTTTTTAATCTAGGTTAAACTAATCAAATGTAGTGTATTTTGGTCAGCTAAACTTGAAAATGACTTTATGCTTGATTTGTTCATGTTTATGAGTAGATAAACTTTGTAAAATATCAATATTAAACCACGCCCCCAGATGTATTTTGTCGTTTTATTTTCAAAAACTGTTAGGTTTATGGACTGGTTGTTAAGTGGGTTAGATAAAATAAATCTTATTTAATTGGCGCATGAATATATATCATACAGGATGTTTCACTGAAGATTCGTATCCTCTGATTAGGTGGTAGTACACATAAAATGCAACAAAAAAGCTGAAAATCATTAATGTTTATCTTTCATCATAACCGAAAAAAGAATGGTTTTTGAAAAGTGGGTAGCAGGTCACTGGTCTAAGAATCACACTTGGAGCTGGATGTGCCTATCTGATACATTGACGCAGCTGCTGCTAGGTGATGTCGCAGTTTGTTTTGACTATAATTTCCAGCAGTTCCCAAAAGTTGACATTTTTAGCAAATTCTTGTCGATTTGCGTAAAAACAAAAAGAGTTTTTTGTTCCTATTGATGAATACTATCACACATGCAATTTATACGAAAGTTGAGTAAAACACCCTGTATGTAGACCAACAATTTGTACCAATACATTTGCCGGAGCAACTTTAGAACATAACTTATTGCGATCTTGTATTCGTCATCAAGTACTTAGCTAAGAAAAAAAATGTTGAGTTCGCAGTGCAACCTTAGCATCACTTCTGCAAAATTCATGAAGCGATGTTGTTGTTATTGTTGGTTGTAGTATTATGATAATTTTGCAGTAAAAAGAATATCTTTAGGAGAATACCCTGTACTGGACAATTATTTTATAGAAACCAAAATGTATAGGGCATTTCACCTTGTTTTGAAATCTTTCTTACTTCGTTTGTACATCATACTGCATGACGTTTTACCTTTATTTTCTTTCTGCATTTTATAGAGCATTATTTGACTTGTCACTATTCGACTTGGGTCAAGTATACATTAAACATATCACTACCACAGAACTCCGCATCTAGCGGTAGCGGGTACGCTACAGCTACCACAAGCACAAAATAACACTAATGTATGTTCTAATAACAACTGTCCTTGAACACAAAATTTTATCCAAATTGCATTTTTGACTTTTTTATTTTGAAGGTCTATAGCTTTGTAACATTTCATTTTTGAACATAGATATGTTGTGCTTTATGGCCTATTTTGATCAAAGGCATTGACCCTCAGGAATTGGCATCGTCTGCTCAAGATATCCTATATGTAAAATAGGTGAAGTCCCATTTAATGTTAAATATCTAGCTACATTTTAAAGCAGGTGTGGAATTAAGTCGTGAACTTAGAATTCCAAAACAAAAACCATTCAAGAAAAAAATTACTCGATACGAATATGAATATAAAGAACGAAGTAAGAGAGATCCAAAAACCCTGAAGTAGCCTGTACGTTTTAGGCTCACTAAAAAGATTGATTAGTACAGGGTATACCCCTAAAATGTATCTTGCCAATACGAGAATTACCATATGACTAGCCCCAATAATAATGATAATATCGCCACGTAGATTTTGCTGGAGATGCTGAGATAGAAGAAGACTGAACCAGGATCGCGTTCGATGCTCAACGAGATTTCCATAGCTATTTCATGATGAACATCAAATCACACAAAGTTATGCTCGAAGCTTCTCGTATAATATGTACCGATACAAATTATTTGTCTGTGTGACATATGATCGTTTTTCGATTACACAGAAACAAGACAACATGCACAAAGTTTTCATAGCTTTTTGGTATGAAAATTAAATAAAATCCTATTTAACCTAACTGGCTCCATTTTGATAAACCTAATAGTTTCTGAAAAAACAGTAAAAATCATCTGGGGGCATGGCTTACCCTCATCAGCTTCTCTGGTTCACCACTTTTGAGTAGTAACTTTTAAGGGGTTATTTAACATATCACAAAGAAGGCCTATCAAAAATCCAAGGATCTACCTCAATTCCCCTCTATTTTTACTAATTTGACTGAACTGTTACCGTGGTATTAAAATATACATATCTTAGAAACTGTTTATTTGTGCTAGAAACATAACAGTAAAATGCAGGAGGTCAAAAGATTTGGCTATAACATTTATTTTTTCAAAACACATATACATGACGTGTCTTCGAAACTTTTAATTGTATTCTTGTAAACAAAACTAATCATGTTAAAATAAATGATTTAAAAACAAATTATTAAAAAACAATTATTTGCATAAACCTTATGTATTTTAGAACAAAAGAGGCTCAATGCTATTTTCTCATGTTAATAATAATTTTCAGAGTTACATCAGAGTTTTACGGAAAACGTTAATTTTTCTGCGTTTAAGGTTATTTATGGAATTTACGAACAAATCAACAAAAATAAAGATCACTTATGTGCTTAGCATCCCGAAATCATTACGTCAATCGTAATTTTATCTCTGATACATTCGGCAACGTTGCTGGGTTCGGTAGGGTAGGTAGGCTTGCTTAAAATTATACAAATGGGTCTGTAAACACTGTAATATGTATCGGGTTCAAGAACGACTGTCAAATATTACCAATATTTTTTTTTCATATATTTTTACCCCTCGAGAATCTTAAATATTGCTTATCAGAAATAGATCAATATTATGTAAAATATACACATTTTAAAAATCAAAAAATGCGGGTCTACTAACGACCCCACCATATAGCGGGTCCGACAACGTCGATTAAACCAATATATATATATATATATATATATATATATATATATATATATATATATATATATATATATATATATATATATATATATATATATACAGTGAGGATTTTATTTCGCTGAACATCAGCACTATTAACCCTATGTTCAGTTTAAAAAAAAACATGTCAATACATTAAAAGCAATTACGAGTACAATATATCCAAGCAACCTCTAATAAAACAATTGCCATTAATGCCATTAAAAAGTGTCAAACAAATCGCAAACTTGTTGCATACTATCATTATTGCAATTGTACCAGCGTACAATAGCAGTTTTTTCATCTTTTAAATACATGCCGTAAACCCTCGTGTAAACCGCAAGTGCAAAAACTTAAAAAAAAATCAGTTTTGACACTTTTTAAGGACATTAATGGCAATTGTTTTATCAGAGGTTGCTTGGCTATGTTGTAATTGCTTGTAATGCATTGACATGGTTTTTTAAAAACTGAACATAGGGTTAATACTTATAGTGCTGATGTTCAGCGAAATAAAATCCTCACTGTATATATATATATATATATATATATATATATATATATATATATATATATATATATATATATATATATATATATATATATATATATATATATATATATATATATATATATATATATATATATATATATATCTATAGGGCCCCACTATGCGTCCCCCCATGTAAAATCTTAGGTTCAAGCAGCGTCCGAAGTCACTCGGCGTCCGGATATACGGACGCTGGGTGACTAGTGCCTCAAAATTGCACCATATGAAGCTTAAAGTGTCTAGATGACGAAAATGTAAAAATTAGCTGTGCGCAGTTTGACACCCATTTCTGATTCGTGTATAAAATCGTAGTTCGAGCGTTTGCAACACGCAGCGCTAATAGCGCGCGATTTGTATACAAATCGGCAACGGTTTACCCTGCGTCCCCACACATAACAGTAATTTTGTTGGTAACACTGATGGCTTTATCGCTAGACAGTGACGTCATTTCAACGGGACTTCACTTTATGCATTGTATTTCTGAGTAAAGATTGCGTCATTTATGGTGACAAAAATTCTTTCATATTATATTTTGTTAAAGCTAATAAACACTTTTAATACATTTTATTTATGCGTTATTTAAACTTCGTTATTAAAACGGATTTGCTTGCTACTACAAATGGGCGATAATTTTAATAAAATTGTAAGATTTAATAAGATGGATAGAATTTAAGGATATTCTTTCGTTCTCAAAATATGTGTGGGATATTTACACGTAATTGAAAGCTTTATTTATTTAAATTAAACAAACATTATGCATTATTATATTATCATTCGGTATTTAATCAATCACTGATGCTGTTAGATAATAATAAATCAAAATATACAATTAAAATATAATTTTATGGCATTTATTATATTACGTTAATTTGAACAAACTTTAAAATAAATATGTAGAATGTCGATTTTTAAAACCTTCACAATTCTTATCTATCAGATTGTTGACTTTACAACATTTTTTTAAGTTGCCGTGTAAAACAAAAACGTCAATTTTGCACCCCTTGTGTTTTATGTAAATAAATAAGCAATACAGTCCACTCAATCTGTCATTTGACAACATAAGATATGTACAAAAATAAATTAGGCAATTTCTGTTGATAGATGATTCTTACATATTATATTTTGTTAAAGCTATTTAAGAAACACTTTTTATACATTTCATTTATGCGTCATTTAAATTTCGTTATTAAAACAGATTTTCTTATTGCTACTACAAATGGGCGATAATTTTAATAAAATTGTAAGATTTAATAAGATGGATAAGAATTTAAGGATATTCTTTCGTTCTCAAAATATGTGTGGGATATTTCCACGTAATTAAAAGCTTTATTTATTTAAATTAAACAAACATGACGCATTATTATATTATCATTCAGTATTTAATCAATCACTGATGCTGTTAGATAATAATAAATCAAAATATACAATTAAAACATAATTTTATGGCATTTATTATATTACGCTAATTTGAACAAACTTTAAAATAAATATGTAGAATGTCGATTTTTAAAATCTTCACAATTCTTATCTATCAGATTTTGACTATACAACAATTTTTTAAGTTGCCGTGTAAAACAAAAACGTCAATTTTGCACCCCTTGTGTTTTATGTAAATAAATAAGTAGTACGCTTTTTGTTTTCTTTTTCTAATATTGTTGGTTCCTGAAATGGTAAAATATAGTTGAGGAATGTTCCTCCTCCTTTTTCTCTTCTTTTTTTTGCATAATATAAAAAAGTGCATAAAACTTGGATCTGAGATAGTTGATTTCAAATATAATAATAAATGAAAAACAATATGTCAACAACACAAAAAAGAATCCTTTCATGTTAAAAAATTCATGGTTTTTCTGTGAACAAAAAACCAATTTAATGATACTTTATGTATATGAAGATCCTTTGAAGAAGGAGTCAATTCTAAGTTAAGTAAAACCCCCAGGGGGAATTTGGATAAACCCATCAAGTTTATATTTTAATAATTGATGACAGATGGAATTCAGTCGAATAGTACTGCTCAATTTTTATTATAATCATAATGAAACATAAACTCTGCATGCAAAGGATTAATAGCAGAATTGGAGGTCTCGTAAATGGCATCCTGTAAGTAATTTGTATTGTTAATACGATCCAGATTTGTGGAGTTTAAGGATCAGAAACTTAAAAGGTATTTAGTAAAGTGAGTGCCTAAAAGCTTCCAAATTTAGAACAAGAAAAACTAAATTGTAATAACAAACATTATGCTGGTAACTTGTGATAAAGTAGTTAAAAACTGTATTTAAATCTTTACTTATATTTAATAATTGTTGTGTAACTCTATCAGAAAGGGTTATATTCTTGTACTTTTTGTAATAAATTTAAGAAATTATTTTATGCAATCTCTGTGTTTTCTTTATGTGTAAAGGATCTTTAAGATGCACCAACCACCCTGTAGATTTACTTTTCACTAATTTCAAAACTTTTAAACAAAACCTCTTCTTGTTTGTGTGGGCAATCATTGTCTGTCACGAAACAAAGTGGTCCTTCGACCCGGATGGTCAATAACAATTCTTTAGTTTGAGAATGCATAAAACAATTTCAACCTTAGCTTTTAATGTTAGTATATAGTAACCTTTTTGGGCGTGCAAATTTTTTTAACTTTTTTTGTTAACTTCTCTAGACATCTTTTACTAAAGGTCTAATTTCAAAATGAATTACGAAGCACTAAAGATTAGTCGTACAAGTGCCAAAGCTACTATTACTCGAATTTCAAATTGGGTAGTTTCAAATAAAGATAGAGAGACACATGTTTTTCAGTTCCGAACTAGAGAAAAGAATTTGCAAACAGCCTTTGAAAGGTATTCTGAAGCACAAGATAACATTGAACTTCTAGTGAATTCTGAAGCTCATGATGATGCTGAAAATCGTGACGCAATTGAAGAGCAATATTATTTAACATTAACCGAAATATTAGAACGTATAGAAGAATTATCTTTACCTATGTTAACTAAACCAGAGCGATGCAAGCCAAACACGGTGATTCTGCAACAACAAGCTACACCTTTGATTAGGTTACCCGAAGTTAATCTACAACTATTCACAGAAAATGTTGCAGAATGGCAGTCTTTCTATCAACTTTTTACTGCTTTGATATCCAATAACTCCTCATTGACTGACGTGCAAAGGTTTTTGTATTTAAATTTGCGTGATGAACCATTAAAACTAATAGAAAATTTACAAATAACTAATGAAAACTTTTCCACGGCAATTAATATTTTAAAAGGAAGGTATGAAAATAAGATATCAGTGATCAATGCACATTTAGCTTCTCTTTTGGATATAAGTTCCATAAACAAAGGCTCTGCAATACAATTAAGAAAATTTGTAACTAACACAATGAAGAAACTACACACTAACTACACTGACAAACAGCTTTTTGATTTCCTATTAATTTATTCGCTTGAACGTAAGCTCGACTATGCAAGTAGACGCAGTTTTGAGACTGATCGTAAGATTGATTCATTACCTAACCTTACAGAATTTTTTGAATTTTTGAACAAAAGGTATACCATTTTAGAAAATCTATCAACAACCGAGATTTCATCAACCAAAAAGGTGATGAAAACCTCCTTACATGCAAACATAAAGGAAAATCACATGACAATTAAATAATTGTATTTTTTGTAATGAAAAATTTCATAAAATTTATTCTTGTAACAAATTTAAATTATTACCACATGCAAAAAGAATAAACTTTGTCAGGTCCAAAAGATTGTGCTTCAATTGTTTTGCCTCTTCCCATATGTCACCTCAGTGCAGAAGTATCTCCTGTAAGCAGTGTAATCAAAGACATCATACTCTTCTTCACAATAATAATGTTAACAGCAACACAACCAGTAATTCTCAAGGAAATCAAGGACCTCACCATAATAGTAATGTACTTTCTAATAGGTCAAATTCTTTCAATAAAGATTTAAAAACACAAAGTTTGCCTGAGCAGGGTGATGACAAAACAAATTCTCAAATTAATACAATTCCTTCTGGTTCTCAAGAATTGATACAGCATAATACTCAAGGTATGTCACTTACTTCTAATACTCTCTCTGCCTTATCGATCAAAAATGTTCATGTACTATTGGCTACAGCTTGTGTTACTATTTACAATTCTCAGGGAGTCCCTATCACAGCTAAGGTGTTACTTGATTCTGCCAGTCAAAGTTCTTTCATCTCAGAAAACTTAGTTAAAAAACTTAACTTCAATCCTTATTGTAAAACATTAAATATTTCAGGAATATCTGGAAGTATCATAATTTCTGACAGAATGATTAATTTAGTTATGCATTCCAATGTGTATGAAAACAGAAATTTTAGAATTTCTTGTTCTATATTACCCCGAATAACTTGTATGCTTCCACAAGTTAATATTAATACTAGTAAATTTAATATTCCAGATAAAATAATCCTTGCTAATCCCTTCTTTTACAGACCATCTTAAATAGATATTTTAATTGGAGCAGATTGCTATTATAATCTTTTGAAAAAAGGTGTATTCCATCTTGGAAAAAACCTCCCAGTACTTCAAAGTACTCATTTAGGTCCCTATCACAGCTAAGGTGTTACTTGATTCTGCCAGTCAAAGTTCTTTCATCTCAGAAAACTTAGTTAAAAAACTTAACTTCAATCCTTATTGTAAAACATTAAATATTTCAGGAATATCTGGAAGTATCATAATTTCTGACAGAATGATTAATTTAGTTATGCATTCCAATGTGTATGAAAACAGAAATTTTAGAATTTCTTGTTCTATATTACCCCGAATAACTTGTATGCTTCCACAAGTTAATATTAATACTAGTAAATTTAATATTCCAGATAAAATAATCCTTGCTAATCCCTTCTTTTACAAACCATCTTAAATAGATATTTTAATTGGAGCAGATTGCTATTATAATCTTTTGAAAAAAGGTGTATTCCATCTTGGAAAAAACCTCCCAGTACTTCAAAGTACTCATTTAGGATGGGTAATTGCAGGTACAGTTCCGTTTCTCAATTCTCAACAAGGAAATTTATTACCTAAAGTATACACTTCCTCCTCCATAATAAATAATCAACCTTTAGTATCTATGTTTACTCAAGTACGAGACTCACCATCTCTTGATCAATTAGTTACTAAATTCTGGAATACAGAAGAGATTCCGGAAAAGGTCCCTCTAGCCATGGAAGATGAGCTAGCTGAAAAAATGTTCGTATCTACAACTACCATCTCAAATGATGGTAGGTTTCAAGTGAATGTTCCTTTGAGAACCCCTCAAGAAAACTTAAAGCTTGGTGATTCTCTGTCGATTGCAAAGAAACGATTTTTTAATTTAGAAAAAAGATTTCAAAAAAGTCCTTCTTATTTCGTTGAATATAAAAGATTTATTGACGAATACGTTGAATTGAATCATGGAAGATTCGTTCCCCTTACTCAAACAAATAAATCGTCACATCAGAAATATTTTTTACCCCACCATGCAGTGATTCGTGAGAATAGTGTCTCAACGAAACTTCGAGTTGTCTTTGATGCTTCATGCAAAACCACTTCAGGTTTGTCATTGAATGACATCACTCTTAAAGGTTATCAGGTACAACCTGATCTCTATGATATTTTGTGTAGATTTAGATCTTTCAAGTTTGTGTTAACTACAGACATTGAAAAAATGTTCCGACAGATAAGAATAAATCCATCTCAAACCTTTCTGTTAAACATCTTGTGGCGAGACAATCCTGATAAACCACTCATGTGTATTGAACTTTTGACAGTAACATATGGAACAAATTCCGCTCCATTTCTATCAACCCGTGTACTACAGGAAATAGCATTAAAATATGAATCTGATTTTTCTCTCGCCGCAGAAGCTTTAATGAAACAAACCTGCGTAGATGACATTCTTTGTGGTTGTGATGACCTTACAAACTTAGAAAAACTCTATAATGAATTAAATACCCTTTTAAACTATCATGGATTCAAGGTCCATAAATGGTGTTCTAATTCAGAAACATTTTTGAGTACATTTTCTGAAGAAAGGATTCTCGAATATGATATTAATTTTGATGATACTCCTAATAAGGTGCTCGGATTAAAGTGGAACCCTGTAGCAGATTTTTTGTGTATTTCAATTCCCAAAGTTTCTTCAAACTCATTGCAAGGTCCTATAACTAAAAGAAAAATCCTTCCAAACTATTGATTCAGACACTTTGGTCTTTAAAATTAGGATGGGATACAGTTGTTACTGATAATCTCGTACAGGAGTGGCAAAAATTTGTAAATAATCTTTCTGTTTTATCAAAACTAAAGATACCTCGGTATTTATATTTAAATAAATCTATAAAGAGCGTAGAGTTTCAGCATGTGTATATATTCGTACTTTGTATTTGGATGGATCTATATCTTGTAATTTAGTGTCTTCAAAATCTAGAATAGCACCTCTAAAGGTAATCTCTTCCTCGTTTGGAATTGTGTGCTATGCTTCTTCTTTCAAGATTAAAAAAAAACTTTTGCCTATTTATGAAAACAGATTTACAATAAATTCTGTGAGTTTGTGGTCAGATTCCCAAATAGCTTTATTCTGGATAACTTCTCATGCTTCACGTTGTACAGTTTTGTAGCTAACAGAGTATCACAAATACAAGAATTAACAACAGGATTCAAGTGGTATTATGTCAAATCCAGCGAAAATCCTGCCGACCTTCCTTCCAGAGGGATGTTACCTCAAGACGTTTTAAACTGTGAAATTTGGTGGTGGGGGCCTTCTTTTCTAAAGAATCCTAATTTAGACATTTCTGAATTTGCCAAAAATCCTGTTGTGCCAGAAATATCGGAAGAAAGGAAAATATCTCTTGTTACTACAATAAATAACAGATCAGTCTGCCTTTTGGGAACCTATATTTTTAAAATTTTCAATTTTCTCTAGGCTTCAACGTACTGTTTCATATTGTTTGCGTTTTATTCAAAACACAAAATTTATATCAAACAAATTTTCTGGCCCTTTAAATGTAAATGAGTTGAAAGATGCAACATACTTCATTCTAAGAATACTACAGGTTAAATATTTTTCAAAGGAAATCTCTGAACTGCAAAATAAAAAACTTCTTAGTAATAAGAATTTGCTTTCTCTTAACCCCTTTTTTGATGAAAAGATGGTATCTTGCGCGTTGGTGGCAGGTTAGAAAATGCGGATGTTAACTTTGATCAGAAACACCCAGTTTTGCTTCCTTCTCATAATTATGTTGTAATTCTTATGTTAACCCAAGAGCACACACGTTTGGGACATGCTGGTGCTCAAACAGTTTTATAGAATTTCAGATTAAGGTTTTGGCCGTTAAATGGATTAAGAGAAATAAAAAGAATAATCAGAAACTGTGTGACTTGTTATAGATTCAGAGCTCAGCCAGCTCAACAATTAATGGCAAGCTTACCCAAAGATAGAGTTAACGTTACAAGACCTTTTCAAAAGGTAGGTGTGGATTATGGTGGTCCCTTCATGATTAAATCGTCAAATGTAAGGAAGGCGCCTTTAATCAAGGCATACATAGCTATTTTTGTTTGTATGGTAACCAAATCGGTTCATATTGAATTGGTCACGAATCTATCATCTGAAGCCTTTCTTATGACATTGAAAAGATTCATTTCTCGAAGAGGAAATCCCTCTTTAGTCTACAGCGACAATGCTTCCAATTTCTTAGGGGCAAAGAATCAGTTAAAGGAATTACATAATTTTTTTTGCACTCAAAGTAATTTAAAAGGAATCCACGACTATTGTGCTCAAACCCAAATTACATTTAAGTTCATTCCTCCTAGAAGTCCCCACTGGGGTGGAATTTGGGAAGCAGCAATAAAAAGTTGTAAATATCATCTAAAGAGATTAGTAGGTAATTCCACTTTTACCTTTGAAGAATTTTATACAATTCTAACCGAAATAGAAGCCATTCTAAACTCACGCCCCATCTGTCCATTATCTAATGACCCAAATGATTTGCAATGTTTGACCCCTGGACATTTCTTGATAGGATTAAGTTTAGTAGCTCATCCAGAAAAAAATGTAACTTCCATTTCTGAAAATCGACTTACCCTTTATCAAAGGATTTCTCAAATTCAACAATTATTTTGGAGACGATGGTCTATTGAGTACCTCAATCGCTTGCAAAATCGACCTAAATGGGTTTACAATGTTCCAAACTTAAAAGTAAATGATTTGGTTCTGCTAAAGGAAGATGATAATCCTCCTCTTAAATGGCCGCTGGCATGAATAATAGAGATTATTTTAAGTCCTGACAAGAAGGTCAGGGTAGTTAAAGTTAAAACTCAAAATGGTTGTTTCACACGATCCATAACTAAGATTTGTCCTCTTCCACAAGATAAATTAATTGAAGAATTTCCCGCAGAAATTTAGAAAAAAATAATAATACGAACTTAATATTTCTTTTTGTTTTTGTTCAATCTATCTTTTAATATGTTTATTAATTATAATCCCTTTGAGGTTAGAACCCTCAAGGCCGGGGAGGATGTTCGGGAAACAATCCCTTCATCAGTTCTAGTTGAACTTTGTTTCACCCTGTATATATTTATTTTGCGGCGAACTGTTAACTTGCCACTTGTTTTTTTATACGTTTTTGCGCGTTGCTGACGTCTGTACGCTTTTTGTTTTCGTTTTCTAATATTGTTGGTTCCTGAAATGGTAAAATATAATTGAGGAATATTCCTCCTCCTTTTTCGCTTCTTTTTTTACATAATATAAAAAGTGCATAAAACTTGGATCTGAGATAGTTGATTTCAAATATAAAAAAACAATATGTCAACAACACAAAAAAGAATCCTTTCATGTTAAAAAATTCATGGTTTTTCTGTGAACAAAAAAAACAATTTAATGATACTTTATGTATATGAAGATCCTTTGAAGAAGGAGTCAACTCTAAGTTAAGTAAAACCCCCAGGGGGAATTTGGATAAACCCATCAAGTTTATATTTTAATAATTGATGACAGATGGAATTCAGTCGAATAGTACTGCTCAATTTTTATTATAATCATAATGAAACATAAACTCTGCATGCAAAGGATTAATAGCAGAATTGGAGGTCTCGTAAATGGCATCCTGTAAGTAATTTGTATTGTCAATACGATCCAGATTTGTGGAGTTTAAGGATCAGAAACAAAAGGTATTTAGTAAAGTGAGTGCCTAAAAGCTTCCAAATTTAGAACAAGAAAAAACTAAATTGTAATAACAAACATTATGCTGGTAACTTGTGATAAAGTAGTTAAAAACTGTATTTAAATCTTTACTTATATTTAATAATTGTTGTGTAACTCTATCAGAAAGGGTTATATTCTTGTACTTTTTGTAATAAATTTAAGAAATTATTTTATGCAATCTCTGTGTTTTCTTTATGTGTAAAGGATCTTTAAGATGCACCAACCACCCTGTAGATTTACTTTTCACTAATTTCAAAACTTTTAAACAAAACCTCTTCTTGTTTGTGTGGCCAATCATTGTCTGTCACGAAACACATCCAAGGTTCTAGGTTTCACATTTCAGTTATACCTATTTATTATATTAAAAACAACAGACCAAACACTAAAAATTTGGGTTATATATGATATAATCCAAAGTAAATCAAAATAAAAGCACTCATTCGGAGCATTTACAAATTAAATATCTTTTAAACAGTTCCAATCCCAAGAATTTAATGGTTAACAACCTGTCGTTTTGCGTTGCTACGGTTGCTATTCAAAAAATGATATCATATCACTGAAGGACATCGACATTTAGTACATTGAATGCACAGCTGTTTTTCTTTTTAAAATAAATAATTGCAAACAATAAAATATCACTTTACTGAATTGGATAAAAACTGTTTCAGATAACGTTGGACATTTTATAATAAAATCAAAATTTTTATTTCTTATAACGTTGAAATTTTTTATTTTTGTTTGTGCTGTAGTTAAAATCTATTATAATATAAATTTTTTTTGTAAATTCGTTATCTTTAACGTTTCTAATTTTATATTCCTAACAATATAATAAATAGTTACTTAACGTAAAAATGTAAAGTCACTATTCGGTTTAACGAACAACTTTTAACAAAACTTCTGGACCCGGATTGTTTTAGATTTATTATATATCAATTTTCTTTTCTTAAATCAGCATCAGTAATCGATTAAATATAGTAAAAGATAATAATTGTTAATTTATGTTTAACTTGAATCAATAAATCTTTGAATTCCTTTTAAAAACCCTTGTGTATATCCAACCTCGTGCACCTAAAAAATGAAGTAAGCACTAATAACGAAAACAAAAATGTCATTTTAAAAGATTCGCAGTCAATAATATTTCTTGTTACATAACATAAATTAAGTAAAACGGTTTTTTGATCCTTGATAATCGGCGATCTTACTTTTTACGCTTTATTACTAATTACTAAAGACGATAGCTTATATATGTAAACCCATTTCTACAGCAATAATTGTTGGAAATCGTCGATGGAAAACTTTAAATATAAACGAAAACAAAATGTTTTAAAATACTTTAGTATTTTAGATTTTAATTATTATGGCCGCCATATTTCATCCGTCCTTTAAAATTTGCAAACGTTGACATCAAATTTGAAATTAGCGACCTTGAAAACCGCTTTGTAGAAAATTTCATACAAATCCAATTATATTTCGAGTTTTATGATGTTTTAAAATGCATAGAGCATTTTAAATATGAAAGCCTTTTAAATAAAATGCATACACATAAAGAAACGGAACTAAAAGAATTTATTAAGTAGCATTAATCAAATAGAAATGTTTTTGTCAGTTTAAATGACGTAATCTTCTCAGAAATACAGCGAGTAACATGACACCGCAGACAGGCAAGCAAGCTGCTAAACTTTAGAAAAATAAAATGGACGCTGAATAAACCTATAGTTTGCTAACGCTGACACTGACGCTGACTGATACCATCATTTATATACACTTTATATACGCAGGACGCTGGGCGCTACGCTTTTGGTCCGGACGCATGGTAGGCCTTTATAGATATATATATATATATATATATATATATATATATATATATATATATATATATATATATATATATATATATATATCTATAGGGCACCGCTATGCGTCCCCCCATGTAAAATCTTAGGTTCAAGCAGCGTCCGAAGTCACTCGGCGTCCGGATATACGGACGCTGGGTGACTAGTGCCTCAAAATTGCACCATATGAAGCTTAAAGTGTCTAGATGGCGAAAATGTAAAAATTAGCTGTGCGCAGTTTGACACCCATTCCTGATTCGTGTATAAAATCGTAGTTCGAGCGTTTGCCACACGCAGCGCTAATAGCGCGGGATTTGTATACATTTGTATACAAATTTATGGCATAGGTTTACCTTGCGTCCGCATATTTAACAAGAATTGTGTTGTTAACACTGATTCCTTTGTGGCTAGACAGTGACGTCATTTCAACGGGACTTCACTTTATGCATTGTATTTCTGAGTAAAGATTGCGTCATTTAAGGTGAAAAAAATTCGTACATATTATATTTTTTTAAAGCTATTTAAGAAACACTTTTAATACGTTTTATTTATGCGTCATTTAAATTTCGTTTAAACCGGTTTTAATTGCTCCTACAAATGGGCGATAATTTTAATAAAATCGTAAGATTTAATAAGATTTAATTCAAAGCTCTATTGATTTAAGTGAAACAAACGTAACCATTATTATATTATCATTCAGTATTTAATCAATCACTGATGCTGTTAGCTAGTAATAAATCTGGCTGTTTAATCTTATCCCATATTATATTTTAAAATTTTTAAAACTCATATGTTTGTGAGGCAGACAGTGACATCATTTCAAACGGGACTTCTTATGCATTAAAATATTGAAATTAAATAACTTTTACAACTTCTAATTTGTTAGATGACATACAAACTTGAGATTTGGCACAATGATAGGAATTGGGATTCTTGTAAGTAGGAAAATAAAAAAATATATTTATGTCAACTCTCGCACCCCCTGTTAGGAGTTGTAAAACTTCTAGATGACTTAGAAACTTGAAATTTGGTATAATTATAGGATTTAAGATTATTATAAAGAAAAATATAAAATAAATGTTATGATGTCAACCCCTGCACCCCGTTCTGGGGTTGCAAAACTTCTAGATGACATACAAACTTGAAATTTGGTATAGCGATGGAATTTAGGACTCTCCTAAAGAAAAATTATAAAAAAATTATTAAATCAACCCCCATATTCCATTTGGGGGTTGTAAAACTTCTAGATGACATACAAACTTGAAATTTAGTATAGCGATGGAATTTAGGACTCTCCTAAAGAAAAATTTAAAAAAATTATTAAATCAACCCCCATATTCCATTTGGGGGTTGTAAAACTTCTAGATGACATACAAACATGAAATTTGGTATAGTGATAGGGTTTAAGACTCTCGTAAAGAAAAACATAAAAAATTTTATTAAGTCAACCCCCGCACTTTATTTGGTCGTTGTAATACTTCTACATCACACACAAACTTGAAATTTGGTATATTTATAGGGTTTAGGATTCTAGTAAATAAAAATTAAAAAAAATGTTATTATGTCAACCCCGCATCCCCTTTTAGGGTTGTAAAACTTCTAGATGACATACAAACTTGAAATTTGGTATAGCGATGGAATTTAGGACTCTCCTAAAGAAAAATTTAAAAAAATTATTAAATCAACCCCCATATTCCATTTGGGGGTTGTAAAACTTCTAGATGACATACAAACTTGAAATTTGGTATAGCGATGGAATTTAGGACTCTCCTAAAGAAAAATTATTAAATCAACCCCCATATTCCATTTGGGGGTTGTAAAACTTCTAGATGACATACAAACTTGAAATCTGGTATAGCGATGGAATTTAGGACTCTTCTAAAGAAAAATTTAAAAAAATTATTAAATCAACCCCCATATTTCATTTGGGGGTTGTAAAACTTCTAGATGACATACAAACTTGAAATTTGGTATAGCGATGGAATTTAGGACTCTCCTAAAGAAAAATTTAAAAAAATTATTAAATCAACCCCCATATTCCATTTGGGGGTTGTAAAACTTCTAGATGACATACAAACTTGAAATTTGGTATAGCGATGGAATTTAGGACTCTCCTAAATACAAATTAAAAAAAATTATTAAATCAACCCCCATATTCCATTTGGGGGTTGTAAAACTTCTAGATGACATACAAACTTGAAATTTGGTATAGTGATAGGGTTTAAGACTCTCGTAAAGAAAAACATAAAAAATTTTATTAAGTCAACCCCCGCACTTTATTTGGGGGTTGTAATACTTCTAGATCACACACAAACTTGAAATTTGGTATATTTATAGGGTTTAGGATTCTAGTAAATAAAAATTAAAAAAATGTTATTATGTCAACCCCGCATCCCCTTTTAGGGTTGTAAAACTTCTAGATGACATACAAACTTATTTATTTTTATATTTAGGACTCTCCTAAAGAAAAATTATTAAATCAACCCCCATATTCCATTTGGGGGTTGTAAAACTTCTAGATGACATACAAACTTGAAATCTGGTATAGCGATGGAATTTAGGACTCTTCTAAAGAAAAATTTAAAAAAATTATTAAATCAACCCCCATATTTCATTTGGGGGTTGTAAAACTTCTAGATGACATACAAACTTGAAATTTGGTATAGCGATGGAATTTAGGACCCATATTCCATTTGGGGGTTGTAAAACTTCTAGATGACATACAAACTTGAAATTTGGTATAGCGATGGAATTTAGGACTCTCCTAAATAAAAATTAAAAAAAATTATTAAATCAACCCCCATATTCCATTTGGGGGTTGTAAAACTTCTAGATGACATACAAACTTGAAATTTGGTATAGTGATAGGGTTTAAGACTCTCGTAAAGAAAAACATAAAAAATTTTATTAAGTCAACCCCCGCACTTTATTTGGGGGTTGTAATACTTCTAGATCACACACAAACTTGAAATTTGGTATATTTATAGGGTTTAGGATTCTAGTAAATAAAAATTAAAAAAAATGTTATTATGTCAACCCCGCATCCCCTTTTAGGGTTGTAAAACTTCTAGATGACATACAAACTTGAAATTTGGTATAGCGATGGAATTTAGGACTCTCCTAAAGAAAAATTTAAAAAAATTATTAAATCAACCCCCATATTCCATTTGGGGGTTGTAAAACTTCTAGATGACATACAAACTTGAAATTTGGTATATCGATGGAATTTAGGACTCTCCTAATGAAAAATTATTAAATCAACCCCCATATTCCATTTGGGGGTTGTAAAACTTCTAGATGACATACAAACTTGAAATCTGGTATAGCGATGGAATTTAGGACTCTTCTAAAGAAAAATTTAAAAAAATTATTAAATCAACCCCCATATTTCATTTGAGGGTTGTAAAACTTCTAGATGACATACAAACTTGAAATTTGGTATAGTGATAGGGTTTAAGACTCTCGTAAAGAAAAACATAAAAAAATTTATTAAGTCAACCCCCGCACTTTATTTGGGGGTTGTAATACTTCTAGATCACACACAAACTTGAAATTTGGTATATTTATAGGGTTTAGGATTCTAGTAAATAAAAATTAAAAAAAATGTTATTATGTCAACCCCGCATCCCCTTTTAGGGTTGTAAAACTTCTAGATGACATACAAACTTGAAATTTGGTATAGCGATAGAATTTAGGACTCTCCTAAAGAAAAATTTAAAAAATTATTAAATCAACCCCCGTATTCCATTTGGGGGTTGTAAAACTTCTAGATGACATAAAAACTTGGAATTTGATTTAGTTATAGGGTTTAGAGTTCTCGTAAAGAAAAATATAAAAAATTGTTATTATGTTAACCCTCCGCTACCCCTTTAGGGGTTGTAAAACGGGACTTCTCTTTATGTATTTAAGTAATGAAATTAAATAGTCTTTATAACTTCCGAATTTCTAGAGTACATACAAACTTGAAATTTGGTATATTTACAGAGTTTCGGATTCTCGTCTAGCGAAAAATTAAAAAAAAGTTAAAAAAAGCCATATTTATATTTTCAAAATTTTGTTCTGTTTTGGGTAGCAGCCACCTCTTAGAATTTCTACACACGGGAAAAATAGTAAACAATCTTTGTTGCGTTTCATTTTCGAACGGGTGCCGTGAAAGAACATAAAAAGTCATCTATTTTATAGATTTTGCGAAGTTCAGGGTCTAAGGGGGTAGCAACCAACCCTTAGAATTTTGAAATACGGGAAAAATAGTAAATAATCTTTGTTGCGGTTCATATTTGAATGGGTGACGTGAAAGAACATAAAAAGTTACATACTTTACGGATTTTGCGACATTAAGGGTCTAAGGGGTAGCCAGCCATCCCTTAGAATTTGCAAATGTGGAGAAAATAGTAAAGCAGTTTATTTGCGTTTCATTGTTGAATGGGTTGCGTGAAAGAACATAAAAACGCACATGCTTCACCGATTTTGCGAAATTCAGGATATAAGGGGGTAGCAGCCAACCCTTAGAATTTCTAAATGTGAAAAAATAGCAACGATTTTTGTTGCGCTTCATTTTCATGGTTATCATGAAAAAACATAAGAAGTCGCATATTTTATGGTTAATAATATACAAGACACTTTTTAGATTTTGCAAAATTCAGATTTCAAAGGTGTACGAGTCACCACTTCAAATGTTTAAATGTGAAAAAAATAGTAAACACTTAGCCACTTAACGGGTTCTGGCCTATTTAACAGTCTACACTCAATCATTCAGACAAGCTTTTGGTTATAGTAATGAAATTAAAAGAACTTCGTAGATTTCGGCTTCTTGTTTACGAAAACAGTATTAGAATACATTCACTTTATTATTTCATTATCATTCACTTTAAACCTGTAGTACCTTATTACTTTTTTATTCAGAATCCCACTTGCTATCGATTTCCATACTTCAAATCTAATCGTTCCATTTAAAAAAATCCTGATGATGATATCCAGCACCAGCACAAGTTCTAAGATGTGTTCTGATTTCGTAAACTAGAGGTCAAAGTATACAAAGTTCTTTTAATTCCACTGCTATAGTCACAAGCTTGTTGGAATGATTCAGTGTAGACTGTTAAACAGGACACCCTGTATAGTCTTCAATATCTTCCTCTGAATCGCAGAAAAATTAATTTAGTGACAAGCGGTTTGGACAAAAAATTGTTTTTTTTGTTATTGCACTGTTATTGTTAAAATTAGGAACATTTCTTTGAGAAAAATAATGCCTACATGAAAAGTGTTCATTTAACCAAAACGAAATCAAAAAATTAATAAACAAGAAAACATAATTCCCTATTTTTTATATAAATCTTAAATGAATTGCTTTTTGGTCTGAAAATTAGAACCCAAGGTTTCTTTCTATAACCCCTACAAAAATTTCATAGATATATGGCATGTACTTTCTGAGATAAAAACTAATTTGTTTTTAATAAAATTGTCCCTAAAAATGGGTACCTTTTATTACCTATTGTCTGATAAAAACAAAAGTAGCTATAGCATTTAGAAATATAATATTTTACTAAAGTTAAGCTTTATTAAAGTCAGAGGACTCGAGAAAAAAATGGATATTAGATAATCAGGAATATAACTCAATATTATAGTTTAAAAGACGTCCTTATAAAAATTTAATGTTGTTGGCAAGACAATATTTCCTTGTAAGCATGGATTAAATTTCCCAAAATTCCCAACTATGTTTATTTACTGATTGCAGGTGTGCAAGTCTATAAAGTGACGTAATTTTGTGTATGCTGTAACGGATTTTAACAGACTGCTTCCACAGTCATTTTACGTATTTCTTACTATGACCTTGAATTATTATGGGTTTTTATTATTACTTGTTTATGATAAATCTAATATTACAGTAAACAATAGTCGCCCTTTAAAACCAATTTCAGCACACGTAAAAAACAAAAGCTAATTATTGTGTAAAATGACACTTAATTCGAATTCTAGTTAGCGAATAGATCCTGATATTGGGCTATTGCCAGAAATTCCATTTTTTTCAAATTATGCACGATGGTACATTTTATATACTACAATGATTGCTTGAAGCTGGAAAAAGAACTTAAAATTTATAATTTCCACTCTTTTAAAAGTCACTCTTTTCAACAAAAAAAACAATTTTAATTCAATCCTTGCAATTTATAAGACTTTTTAACCAAAATTTGTTTCGGGAGGGTTTCAAGTAATCCAGAATAAATTTTGTAACGACTTGTACAATTAAATAAGGTCTACTATGTTTTTTTTCAATCATTTACATTTATTTTTGATCTCAGTAGGGTAGCGAGATTATAAACGACGGAATTTTAACGAATTTTAACACTCGTTTTTCGGGGATTTTCCAAGGAATAGAGGTTCTCTCTTTTGCAATTATGAATTTGATAAAGGTTACAGCTGTACATATAAGTAAATGTAAAAAACAATTCATTTATACATTCATTCGGAGCATTTAAGAATTAAAGTAAACATTTTAGGTTCTCAGAATTGTATGATGAACAATTTGACGTCGCGTCATCAAACATCGTATCAAATATCATGTTACTGAAGATTTTAGTTGCCCATGCAAATTAAAATCTTAATTATTTATGCTGCCAGATTTTAAATTTTTCTTTATATTCTTGAATCTGAATTTTTTTTCTTGAAAACTAAAGGCATTAACGGCTTGAAAATATTTTAAATGTTTACATTTGAAACCACCAAAACAAATTTTGGTTAAAAAGTCTTGAATAATTATTGTTTTAAATGCGTTACTAAGATTGAATTAAGATTATTATTTTTTGTTTAAAAGAGTGACATGGAATTATAAATTATAGGACCTTCGTCCAGCTTCAAGCAATCATTGTAGTATAAAATGTACCATCGTGCATAATTTTTTCTATCAAAGAAGAAGGAAAGTGGCAAACACTCTCTTATACTGCATGCACGCAGGCCCCAGTTTTTTTCTGCCTGTCATTTTCTACGAGTTTCTCAAAATATTTTTTTATGTCACTATGTGTAGTTTATAGCAATTTAAATTTGTCCAACAAGCGTTGATCTTCGTACACTGGTATAACACCGTAAGCGTTTCAAAATGGAAAACAGCATTCCAATTATACTGTCTCAACAAGGATTTTCGAAGCTCCACTGTCTTTGAGGTATAGCCCAATGCATGAGAGTACCACTTTTAGGAGATGAATCCCTCCAAGACCAAGCAATAGGTTGGGATTTTTGTTAGACACACTGAATTTCTTTGAGCATGTGATGTACTTCTTCATTGCATCACAATGAACCCTTTAGTTCAGTTACATTTGATTTTCTAAGAAATAGAGAAACCATACAAGATCCTTGGGAAGTTTTTTACTTCATTTTCTTCGTTAACGTCACTATTTCCTTTGTTTCGATAGTACAGTAGCTTTTGAGCAGTACAGTAGTTTTTTCTTTTCCTTTGCGTCATAATTTTTTGCAGTTTTCAATGGTCCAACACCATAGTGTGTGCTTGTCGAATAATTTATATGAAGAAAAGAAGTTGTCTAGGAAAATATTATGATTATGGTTATTCTCTACAATAGATAGTAGATAAAAAACAAAGTCACCTCCCAACCCAAGTCTTGATTTTTTATTATTTGGAGGATAACTTGTATAAGTACCCTTCATCTGAACAGATATACCATAATTTGAAACCGAATCTCACCGGTTTTACTTTTAAAAGCATTTTGTTGAGAGTGCCGTCCAAAATATGGAACTATCTGTTCATCTAGTAATATAAGTTGCACGAGAATACTCCATACTGCATGAGTTTTTCATTCATGATGTAAAAATTACCTACTAAGATTTACCAAAAAGAATGAAGTGAATATAATCATAGGTTACTTCAACGGAAAGATAGGTAAAGGAAGAGTTCAATATATTGTTGCAGACCATGGTATTTGCAAACGACACGATAGGGGAGATATCTGGTACAGTTCTGTAATGAAGAAAACTTAATGGTAGCAAACACCTGGTTCCAACTTCCAGAGAGGCGATTGTACACTTAGAAGTGTACTTAGGACCAGGAGACAATGAAGGAAATATCATAAAAATCAAATAGATTATATACTGATTGATAAACGATATAGAAACGGAATTAAAGTTGTAGGAACTTATCCTGGATCAGACATATGATCTGATCAGAACCCCGTAGCTGAAAAACGTGAGATTAAATTGAAGAAAATCCGGAAGAGAAATAAAACAAGACCTAACTTTGAGAAACTGGGGGAACCACAAATAAAAGAGGAAATAACACGAGTTTTGAATAGTAAGTTTAGGGAAACGGTATAATTGGAAACAGAAACAATGGAAAACTTTTGGCAGTCTGTTAAAAATGTAAACATGAAGTACAAGAAAATGAATTGGAAAACCAAGAGCAGAGAGCAAAACAGAGATGGATGACGGAAGAAATCCTTTTATTGATGAACGAAAGAAGGAAGTACAAATATAAAGACTATAATAAATATAAAGAAATCCATAAAAAGATTACAAGGCTTATAAGAGAGGCAAAGGAGACCTGGATGGAGAAACGTTGTCAAGTACTCGAAGAGCTGCCAAGAAAGCACGATTTCTTTAACACACAAAAAAGAAGATAAAAGAAATAACTGGAAATAAAACCCATCAACACGATATCTTAGTCACAGATAGTAACAAAAAAACAATAGACCCAAACGAGATAGAAGAGATTTTGACAAGCTATATACAAGAGCTTTTTGATGATATCAGAATGTAACCAGAACCAAGAGAAAAAGATCAAGAAGATTAGCCATTGAAAATTATTATAGCAGAAGTGAAACACGCAATAAAACTATCAAAACACGTAGAGTCCCAGGTGAAGATAACATCTATACTGAGATGCGTAAAATATTAGACGATGAAAGCCTCAACATCTTAACATCTCTCTTAAATAGAATATACTATACAGGAATCGTACCACACGACTGGACCCAACCTATTTTTATTCCGATACCTAAAAAGAGCGGAGTAAAACAGTGCTCACAGTACCGATTGATTAGCCTGATGAGCCATGTACTGTAGATAATGCTAAGAACATGCATCAACGAGTACACACAAAATGCGGACAATATGTAGAAGAACAATTTGGTTTCTGCTTAGGCATTGGAACTAGAGAAGCAGTTCAAGGTCCTAGGACTAGCAGAAATACATAAAACAAAATTAAATAGCTTATCGGTATCTCCAGCGTAAGTGACTCCTGCGTACAATGTTGCTTCCTCACGGCTTGCTCCAAAATTATAAGTCTGGATTTCTTCAGCTAGTTTGCAAGCATAATTTTCAGAGAAGTCTATATGTAGTAACCCTTCATTCTTACTAAGACTGTTTTTCAGTGTGTTGTAAGCAGCATTTTTATTTTTAATGTTAAATTTATATTTATTTTTAAAGTTTTCATTTCTTCTTGAACCTCTCCCTGCAACTCTCGGACAGGTTTAGTAACATTGATTTTAGCTGCAATCTTAACATTAAATTGAACCTTTTCTTCATTTTATTTTGACATTTCAGAGGCCTGCCATACATATGCAATGCGGAAGCCTTACTACATGTTACAGGAGTTCATATGAATTGTCATTATCTACAAGTTTTAGTGGTTTTAGTTTTTGTGGTTTGAAGCTTATGTTTGCACGTTGCTTGTACAAACAGGTATCTCTGTTTATTTCATTAGGTTTGCATACATAATATAGACGGTAATAACATAGGGATGGAATCGAGAGAATGTACTGTAGGATATTTTTGTTTTGTGTGCAAGGCCAATTGTTTTATTTGCTAAACTATAAAGACGGTAGTGTCCTATATCAATGTACATCAACAAAGCATTTAAAAATATTTTCCGTTGGTTTTTTTGACCTCCAGCAACTCTCCAAGGTTTCACCAGCGAGTCGTGCAAAACTAGAGTACGGATTGCTTATTCCTCATTGCTTTTTCCTTTTCCAGGTCCAAGTCCAACAAAACGTTTCCCTGCAGTTTTTTTTTATTCAGAGATGGGCATTAGTTTTTCTTCAGGTGTTTTCATAACTGTATTGTTTTCAGTTTTTTTCTACTTAAATGCTTTCTTCTTCTTTTCACATTCTCAAGTTTGCTCAAAACAAATAGCCAGAAACCCAAGTGCAGAGAGGTTTCTTTTTGTATCTGAACTTGCCCGACGAAGAGAACACAAAAAAATTGAACAGCTAAAAAATCATTTGGCAGGTCAATCACCGCTGGATATTTTTCTAAAACTTTTTGATGATGAAGTTCAAGATATAGTATTGCGATTTTTTGTAAAGTAGGCTCATGATAAATGAACTCGCTAAATGCAAAACTTTGTAATTATTTACAAAAATAATTATAACAATTTAGATATCGATATTATTGGTTGTCTTGTTTTATGGACTTGCAGTACTGATAAATGTATGAGATGCAAACTTTGGTGTTTTATAAATGTAAAACTTCACGCTTATAAAATATAATCATGTAAAACTCATCATCAGATGCAAAACTCACGGGAAATGTGAGATTGTTAGGTGCAAGACTCAAGTTCACTAACAATGTAAACGCAGAGTTTTGTATTTAGTGGGCTCAAATAATACACACGATTTTATATTTACAAGGGAAAAACTTTTCAGTTTTATTGGCATCCTGTTTTTATTAGGCTATCATACGTTGCCCCAAGCTAATTTGTGTTGGTATGTTGAAGAAGTCAAAGGAGTCGATATTGCATAGAACTGCATGACGAGAAACAAATTCAGAAATATTCACTAAGCTCGATAAAACTGTTACATTTTCTAACTTTGCGGCCTTTTTTACATCTTCTTTTTCTTAAGGTGCTGTCTTCTTATAGAAGGTTAACAACAACTTCGGCAAATCGTTCACTATCTTTTGCTATTCTTAGTAATAACTGTGAGTTTAGGCCAGTGCAGTCTCTCACATTTCTCAACCATGAGCCTTGTCTCCTGCCAGTTCTCTTCTACCCTCAATCTTGCCCTCCATTATCAGTCTTAGGTATGGCTCAGCAGAAGTTCAAGAGTTGCAGGGAGAGGTTCAAGAAGAAATGAAAACTTTAAAAATAAATATAAATTTAACATTAGAAATAAAAATGCTGCTTACAACACACTGAAAAAGAGTCTTAGTAAGAGTGAAGGGTTACTCCATATAGTCTTCTCTGAAAATTATCCTTGCAAACTAGCTGAAGAAATCCAGACTCATCATTTTGGAGCAAGCCGTGAAGAAGCAGTCATTTACGTTGGACATACCGATAAGCTATTTAATTTTGTTCTATGTATTTCTGCAAGTCCAGATCATGTCCTGCAGCTATTTGGGCACACTTAATCCTGTCTTTACCTTTCTGTCGCAACAATTGCCAAGAATCAAAACAGTTTATTTGTTTTCAGATAGACTCTCCATTCTTTAATAAGGTAGTTAGTTATCTTTAAACTTTGATGCATTGAGTATTCCTTAACTATCTTTGTAACATAAACGGTTTTTGTATTTAGTCAAAGTAAAACTTCTAACCGAGAAACAAGAACAACGACGAGTGACATGGACTAAATATGTAGTTGTCCTAGACAATGTTCCAGAGAATGACTGGTATAAGGTCATATTCAGCGACTAGTCAAAGTCTGGTGTTTTCTTTGGTTACTCTCGCAAAAGAGTGATCGGAGCTAAACATGAAGCATTCCATAAGTACTGCTTAAAACGTACGGTTAGGTTTCCTCAAGGTGCAATAGTTTAGAGCTATATGTCAGCTGGAGGGTTAGAATGATTTCAGTCCATAGACGGCACAGTTAATGTTGAAAAGTATCAGCAAATTCTTAACGCAAACTTGTTACCAATCGTTAAAAATCGATCTTGACCACGATTTAATCTTTCAACAAGATGGTGCTTCTTACCACACATCAAAAACGACCAAAAAATGGTTTGAAAATCATAATTTCAAAGTTATTGAATGATCCTCAAGCAGTTCGGATCTTTAGTGTTATTGAATTTGAAATTATCAGCAAGTGGGGCATTATCCAATTTAGATAATTGTAATCCCCAAGTTAGAAGTATGTCAGCCAAAATTTAAGAGGCGAATAAAGCAAAGCGAGATGTTAAATCTTATTGAATTGTATTTATAAACTGCTATCTGAATATTTAGTTGTCAGCGAGTTTTATAAAATTTTTGAAAATTGTTTTCTGCAGATCTTTTTTTACAGAAGTTAATGGTTATTGTTTGAAAATGGTGTAATTTGGAACACTAGTAGGAAAAATAAACACAGAACTCATGAAACTGTCCAAATACATATTTAGTTGTTAGGGCTCGTACATGTTTTGTAAATTTCACAGAGGAACATCGATAACTTAATACCAGAATGTATATTTAAAAGGTAAATAAAATAAATAAAGGTTGCTCATGAAACTAAAATTTGCAAGTAATAAAAATTTCTTTCTCAAAATATTATTCCAAACACAAATGAAAATGATCCGAAATAAACAATTATATATAACAAGGTTACAAGAAATGTGTTTAATACCAAAAATAGGTGAATAGATTAGCATGATCTTACATTTTAGATATATTATTTACTACGTATTATGAATGCACAGCTGTTTCTAGTACATAAACAAACATAAATACAAAACAATACATCTGCACTGACCGCTGGACCTTGAAATTCCCTTCTAAACTACCTTTATCACTACCCAAACTTTTTTTGTCAAATTTCTCTTTAGGCAATATTTGATAATATTGTTGCATGCGCTCATTTTTAAGGTTTAATTTAAAAAAAGAATCAGCTTTCTAGCTCAAATATGTTTGGAGATATAACGATTTAAACCACTGGAAGAACTTAAAAAACTGGAAGCTCTACTTAACACATTAAATCGCTTGGCTCTTTAAAATATAGAACTAGGTATTAGTAGCAATAAGTATCATCACAATTTTTTATATGCATTTAACCTATAATAATAAATTAACCTACACAATTTAAATAGTTTTCATCTAGAAAATACATATTAAAATCAACTAAATTCAACTGAATTAAATAAAATTCAGACACAAATGAATGGAAGTGAAAGATTTATTAAGTAGCTTTAATAAAATTATTTTTGTCACTTTAAATGACGCAATCCTTACTGAGAAACACACATAGTATTTTGGCAACGCAGAGAGTTTCGAATATACTCCCAGATGTTAAGTTTTATGCAAATAAATCAAATTTTAATTATGGCCGCCATATTTCATCCGCGCTTTAAAATTTGCAAACGTTGACATCAAATTTGAAATCAGCGACCTGAAAAACCCCTTTGTAGAAAATTTCATACAAATCCAATAATATTTCGAGTTTTATGATGTTTTTATGCATATAATATTTTAAATCTGAAAGCCTTTTAAATAAAATTCATACACATACAGAAACGAAACTAAAAGTATTTATTACATAGCGTTAATAAAATAGAATTATTTTTGCCAGTTGAGATGACGTAATCTTTACTCAGAAATGCAGAGAGTAACTCGACACCGCAGACAGGCAAAGGAATTCAAGCAGGCTGGCCAATACTGAAAAAATAAATGGACGCTGTATAAACCTATAGGTTGCATAAAATAAACAGACGCTGAATAAACCTATAGCTTGCAAAAGACGCTGACTGATACCATCATTTATATACACTTATATACGCCGGACGCTGGGCGCTACGCTTTTGGTCCGGACGCATGGTAGGCCTCTATAGATATATATATATATATATATATATATATATATTTATTTAATGTATTTACAATTTCGTCATGCATGTTAATTTTAAGAAACCACAATTTATTCATGCATGTTAATTTTAGGAAACGAGATCTCGAGTAGTGGAATTGTTGTAGGGTAGTTTTAAGTACAACCAACTGTGATACAGATCACCATTCACCTTTTTTTTTCTCTATTAAACATTAAAATTGCATTTAAAGTTAACTTTTAAAATCCGCCAATAGTTCAAATAAAGCCCTACTTAGAAAGTTTACATTTCACTACGTGTGTTTTATTTATTTATTATTCATTTGTTTGTGTGATTTTAATATTGCTTTTCAGTTCGTCATTTGTAAGTATATATGTACGGTACGACCAAAATATTGGAAGTTGCCCATATTTTAGTAGAAGATCTATTTCTTCGTTTGTCTGATAAGCTTGAAGCTTTAGTAATAAGCATTGTTTTTAAACGAAGTGGCGCTTGTTTTTTTTATCTTTTATATTTTGTATTACCCCGCCCCTCTCCGACTTATTGGGGGCTAGCTGGCAAAAACTAAAGCAGTGTTATTCAGATCAAGCTGATACTTCCAGCACAGCTACATTTTGGTTGGTTAAGTATTTCTTTATATAAAAATAGCCTTTGTGTTTCTGTAGGTTATAACAGTCAGGAATGTGCAGACGAGAACAAAGAAATTCCACAGACATCGTTGAGAACAGATGAAACAAGGTCAAGGAGATTGTATTTACACAGAAAGGAGTGGGGGCATAGATATATCTATAACTTCAAACTGCAGCACTCAGTTACACTGAAAATGAATAACCAAAGTGCACCAGAAAGTTCGTCGCCGGAGGTCGACCGACCAGCGTCTCGGGGATCAGGTGTGTGGAGCGAAGATACGGAGATCCTCGGGGACGATGTTGGCAACGTAGAGGTAGACCTGGAGGAGGAAACGATGGAAGTGCTGGTACGTAACTAAATAGTTTAACAAAATTACTACAAAACACATAGATATGAACCATATATTTTTATTTTAATGTTCATAGCCCGAGATCAGCAACGTGGTGAGGTCTCGGCCCGTGCTGGTACGGGGGAAATTCAGCACGGAGGTGCTATGTTGTGATTGTCGGGAGCGGTACATCACAGTCCCTCGGGACTATGACGCGGTGAGGCACGCAGCCACACACCAAAAGTGTGAGGCATGCACATAAGTGAGTTAAAATTAGTTTATTGTAATACAATTACTTTACCCCGTGTTTTGCAGCAAGTTACGAAAAGTGCGAGTAAGTTAGTTATGTTTAGTTATATATAACTGTGACCTCCCACTAACAATAACCCAGTCCTTTTCCTATCCCGGTCGGGTTTGCATAACACGTCCTCGTCGTCCCGACTGGAAATCAGTATTGCGAACGTTAGTGGTAAAAGTTGACGTAAAAGCTTTATCGTTTGCCAGTGCGTTCCCGTTTACTGATTACTAAGAATATGCATGTGTGTAGCTGCGGTGCGTCCTTCACCCGACTGGATGCCTTAACCCGTCACCGAAGAGAAAGCTGCCGTGGACCGCTGGACTACCCATCCACGAGCGGTAAGTAACCATTCCTGTGAGGTTGTATGATGTGATACGAGTATTTTGTTGATTACAGCTGGGGGAGCTTCGGATGCTGTAGGTAATACCGGTGAAGGGCCTGCATCTAAGAAAGCGAAAAAAACCTCCCCGCAAGGTACGTGTACACATTGTTAACGGCTTTAGTGTTAGTGATCTGTGCAATTGTTTCAAGAAATACCTCCGCGACGGTGTATTGCGATGTGTGCGAGCTGGATGTTCCACGACGTGGCTACGCTGGACATCTACGAAGCAACCGCCACAATCATCGTAATGCCGCGTCAGTGTAGTCGGAGGAAGTGGTGGTCCTGGAGACGGCGTTCAAGTCTCGTATAGCCAGTTATCGAGTCTCGGTGAGAAATCATCACATAAAACTCAGAGAATTTACTGATGAGACCCGCGAAAATGTGTTAACACTATTAGAAAGAAACGTTCAGCGCTTTCGTAGTGTGAAAGTCAACCTAGAAGTATTCGGAATGTACTTTTTGGAAAGTCAAAATTTGCACGAAATTAAATCGTTTAATACGCAAAATGAGATTGTGACCGGGACTTCGAATCTGACCGATTTGTATGATGATTTCGTTGAGGTGCTGGATACGAAGATGTCGGACTTTAATGATCGGAACTCAGGTAATGAATAGTTACGGGTTACGATTCAATTGCTAATTGTAGGGTCCTTACAGGTTAGGTACTGGAGCAGCTGTTATTTATAGAAGTCAACGTCAATAAATACAACCCGCTCCGTGCTTCCTCCTATGTTCCACTTCCGCCGTCGATACAACATAAAAAGGCTGTAATCAACGTGCAAAATAACGATCAGTGCTGTTTCGGTTGGGACTTGGTGTCCGCTCTGTATCCGCCGAGGGGGGGACCTTCCAACAGGACGACGTCGTATCCAAATTTTGCGCAACTGTTTGATTTTGAAGGTATCACCTTTCCTGTCAAACTGGATGCTATTTGGAAATTTGAAGCGCGTAATCCACGCTTATCTATTAACGTGTATGGTTTGGAAGCTGTATTTAAAGACGGAGAAATGAAACAAGAAGTTGTAGGGTCTCTGCATTACTCTAAGCAAAAGAAAGAAGTACATGTTAATTTATTATTAATTTCCTATATGGAGGGTAATAGTCATTACTGTTGGATAAAAAACTTTTCGCGTTTGGTGTCGGCTCACAATGGAGAAAAACACTTTTGTAACGGCTGCTTGCAGTATTTTAAAAGTGAAAGTAGATTAGAACAACATACCCGTTTTGATTGCAATCATGTTTACACCAAGTTACCAACTATCGAACCCGTATGCGATAAATGGGGGCACGACCGGCCGGGTAATCTATTGAAGTTTGAAAATTTTCAAAAGCAACTTACAGTACCTTTTGTCGTTTACGCGGATTTTGAAAGTGTGTTGAAACCTTTGGACACGGTTGAGCCGGATCCTAGTGGAGAATTTACCATGACATCGTATGAACACGAACCACATTCGTTTGCGTATTACATTAAGTGTTCATACGATGACGCGTTATCGAAATTTGAATTGTACCGTGGTCCGAATGCAGCAAGTGAGTTTATGAAGCGCTTAGAAGGGGATGTTAGAAGGTTGTATAAGGACCATTTAAAACATGTTCAAGACATGCGACTTTTATCGTGTCGACAAACTTTCAACTATGACAATGCAACCGTGTGTCATATTTGTGACAAACCCTTTGGTGAAAACGACGTTAAGGTGAAAGATCACTGTCACCTCAGCGGCGAGTACCGCGGTGCGGCTCACTCCGTGTGCAATCTAATGTACCAAATTCCCGACTTCGTACCGATTTTTTACCATAATTTGACGGGATACGATTCACATCTATTCATAAAGCAATTGGCATTAGAAAAAGAAGCAATCGAAGTGATTGCGCTCAACAAAAAGAAATACGTTTCGTTTTCGAAACGGCTTTTGGTAGATGAAATTAGGAACGGGTCCCAACGGATACAGGTATGTCTTAAAATGCGCTTTCTGGACAGTTTACGATTTCTAAATTCTAGTTTGGATAAGTTGTCTCAAAATCTAACTTCCGACCAGTGTTTGACTATTAAAAAGTATTTTGGAGATGGGGTTAGCTTCGACTTACTGCGGCAGAAAGGTGTGTTTCCCTATTCGTACGTCGACAGCTTCTCCAAACTCGAACAGGACACGTTGCCGACGTATGAGGAATTTTTCGATCGTTTGACAGGGGAACACGTCTCTCGATCGCGGTATGCTCGCGCTGTGGAGGTGTGGAATACGTTTGGATGCACGACTTTGGGCGAGTATTCGGATCTCTATTTGAAAACCGATGTCTTACTTTTGGTTGATGTCTTTGAAAACTTTAGACGTGTATGTCTTGAAAATTACAAGTTAGATCCTGCGCAGTATTTTACTGCACCGGGTTTAAGTTGGGATGCTATGTTGAAACGCACGTCTGTAGAACTGGAGCTGCTCACGGATCTGGACATGCTCCATTTCTTTAAGAAAGGCATTCGGGGAGGTGTCAGTACCTGTGTTGGCAGGAAGTGTTTCGCGAATAATACGTTTCTTCCAAATTATGACGAGTCCAGCCCCATTCAGTATGGGTTACAGTATGCGACAGTATCTGCCGCAGCGCGACTTTGAATGGCTTAGTCCGTACGAAATTGAACAGTTCGATCTAAATTCCGTGGCGGAAGACGCCGATATGGGTTACGTGCTGGAAGTAGATCTACACTACCCAACGCGGTTGCACGATTTACATAATGACTTTCCTTTCTGCCCCGAACCTCTGGTGCCGCCTACGGGAAAGGCGCGTCACCCAAAATTAATTCCAAGCTTGTTCGATAAAACGCGTTACGTTATCCACTATAGAAATTTACAACAGTGTCTTAAGCATGGTTTAGAATTAACCAAAATTCATCGCGTGTTAAAATTTCATCAGGCACCCTGGTTGCGTTCCTATATTGATTTGAATACCACGTTACGTAATCAGGCAACTAACGAAGCGGACAGGGACTTCTTTAAATTAATGGTTAACAGTTTATTTGGCAAGACAATGGAAAATGTCGATAAAAGGGTGGACGTTCGTTTGGTTAGTCATTGGGAACGTCATGGTAAAAAGCATGGGGCTGAGACGTTAGTAACAAAGCCTCAATTCAAAAGCGTTGCTGTCTTCTCGGAAAATTTGGTCGCTATAGAGTTACAAAAAGTGTCGGTTACATACAATAAACCGGTGTACGTGGGTTTTACTATTTTGGATCTCTCTAAAACGATAATGTATGAATTTTTTTATGATTTTCTCAAACCTTTATATGGTGATAACGTGTGCTTGCTGTACACAGATACTGACTCTTTCATTATAGAAATTCGTACTGAAAATTTTTATGCTGATATGAAGCAACACTTAGATAAATTTGACACCTCAAAATTCCCACCTGACAACATTCACGGTATACCGCGCACGGCCTCGGTGGTTGGTAAAATGAAAGATGAATATTGTGGAGTGCCCCTCTGCAGTTTCTACGGTGCAGGTGCTAAAACGTATTGTGTAAACGTGCTTGACCGCGACGGTGAAATGGCGATTAAAAAGGCGAAAGGGGTAAAAAGGGCGGTAATTAAGCGCGATCTCACCGTTGAGGACTACCGTCAGGTTGTGGAGGATGGTGTTGTGCTCTTCCGAAAAATGTTTATATTCCAATCACGTTTACATGCTATGTACACAGAACTTCGGAATAAAGTAGCGTTATCACCAGCCGATAACAAACGTTACATTATTCCCGGCTCGCACAACACTTTAGCATGGGGACACCGCGATATTCATCCGGGGCGTGATAGTTATCAGAATTTGGATCGTCTGTTAGAATTACTGCAAGCCGAAA
This sequence comes from Agrypnus murinus, assembly GCA_929113105.1. Lineage (NCBI taxonomy): Eukaryota > Metazoa > Arthropoda > Insecta > Coleoptera > Elateridae > Agrypnus > Agrypnus murinus. The sequence continues at coordinate 194,631,961 of OV816026.1, forward strand.
TGTAATTTTGGAACTCGTTTGTTGGTAGAACCGACGGTACTGATTAGTATTACCGCAGAGGCCCCCGGCTACGTTGACAACAGCCTTTTCTTTGTTATGAATTATTGTAAATAGTATTTATGCTTTGTAGTTTATAACCGTATATATTTCATGTATTTATTATGATATTGATTAATGTGAATAAATTATATACATCATACTCTGTGTTTCTGTAAAGGTAGAAGAAATAAAACACACTATTGATATCAAAAAGTGATTTATTATTGTTTACTGCTTACATAAAATGATAGTTATATATTAACATTGCAACACACTGCATGCACTATACTACTTAATGCACTATATCACGTGCTGCTATATACGAGTTGTGGGTATTATCAAAGCCCAACCACTTGACTAAAACTTGATCTTCCTTTTTTTTAACACCTTCTTTACTAAAAATACTTCAGGATGTTTAACCACCTGTAATTCCTCCGGGTAGAAGCCTCCACGTATCTCTTCCCCGTTCGTGTCTTCCAATATATACGTTATGGGATTGGTTCGATTAACCTTTTTAATTTGGAAGATTTCGGTACTCCATGTGGGAGTATAACCTTTCGCAAACGCTTCCCGATGCTTGCTGATTCGCACGTGATCACCTACTGTGAATTTAGCACTTCGCAGGTCGGTGGTTTTCTGGAAATCGTAAACTGTTTGTAAAAGAATCTTGGCGTTGCTGTGGTTCACTTCGATGGGTTTGTAGCCGGTGGTGCGGTGTACGGTATCGTTGTATTGGTTAACAACCTTTGGTAATAACTGCAACCACTTATATGACCCTTGCATTGAAAATTCCTTCCACATCTTGTTTTTAAGAGTTCGGTTTACACGTTCTACCGGACTTGCTTTCATACTAGAAAAGGTGCTGTAATGGTTGATGTTGAAAGTTTGCATTAGCTTACGAAAATGCTGGTTGTAAAATTCCTTCCCCATATCCGTTTGTAAATTGTCGGGAGTACCTCCTGTTGATGTTAATAATTTTTTACATTGCTTTCGTGACGTCTTTACCGGTTTTTCGTTTAAGTGGACACGCCCAAACACGCTTGCTAAACATATTCAACAATACTAAAATATATCGAAAACCTTTATTTATTTTAGCATAGGGAATCATTTCCGCAAGATCGGCCATGTACAAATCGTTCAGGCCTTTTACGATTACGCGTCTTCTTCGAAATCGTTTACGAGCAGGTTTATGCAATTCTTCAATTATTTGACGTTTGATACTCATTTAGCAAATGCTGGAACACTAATAACAGCTTCAAAAATAAATATGTCCGTTGTTCTAGGTCTCTTCGCCTTAAACTTATCCCCTTTCGTCAATGACACTCCGATGAGTGATTCGGCATCGTATAACGTATCGTTTAAAAAGATTTGCGCATCTGTGGGATAGTATTTGATTTGTTTAATGATACCTTTTGTTAGAGGAACGACATACTCGAAGTTGGTGGAGTTCAAAAGTGCATAACCGTTTTCATGATTGTATCTTTTATCTCAATAGTGTAGACGAGAAGGTAAACTTCTTGAATTGTAACATATTAACTGTTGTAAATCACCATGCACCTTTAGTAACTGTCAGACATGTAAAAATAATCCACCTTGGCTTACTGAGAACACTAGATTCCTAATGCGTCTTAGGGATAATGCCTATAAAAAGTATAGAAGAACAAAACGCCCTGGGCATTGGGAATCTTATAAGATGTTTCGCAATCTCACTAATCATACTGTAAAAAGAGAAAAAAAAGCTTATTTAGAACACGTATTTGCCAATGCAAGTCCTAAAGAAATATGGAAGGAACTTAGGAAATTAAATATCAAATCCAGTACTACCTCAAACGCCAATGACCTCCCACCGAACTTACAAAATGCTAATGAAATAAATGATTTTTTCTTAAGCAGTATACCTATGTCTAATATAAATCCTGCCAACGTTGTTGCTTATTATGAAAGTAAAGTTATAGATCTCAACAGAGAACAGTTTGAGTTCATTACAATCAATATGTTAGATGTTGCAAAATTCATAAACGAAATCAAAACTAATTCAACTGGTTGTGATGAATTAAACCTTTCAATTATCAAGCTTTGCTGTCCAATATTATTACCTTATATTACTCATGTGCTTAACTGTTGTCTAACTACTTCTACTTTCCCTTCCTTATGGAAAAAAGCACTAATTATTCCTATTCCTAAAACTTCAAATCCTCGTGAGTATAAAGACTTACGGCCAATTAGCATTCTTCCAATATTTTCTAAACTATTAGAAAAAATAATTAATTATCAGTTAAGAGTCTATATAGATAAATACAAAATTATTCCTGATATACAGTCCGGGTTCAGAAAAGGTTATAGCTGTGAGACGGCATTGCTGAAAATCATTGATGATGTGATACAAGCAGCTGATCAAAATGAAGTATCAGTTTTGGTATTACTTGACTTCAGTAAGGCTTTCGATACAATTAACCATCAAATACTACTTTCGATATTAAAATCAATAGGACTAACTCAACAGGCTTTAACTCTTTTTACCAGTTATCTATCAGATCGAGAACAAATGGTGAAATTGAGTAGCAGCTCTACTTCCTCATATAAGCCGGTTGTAAGTGGTGTGCCCCAAGGTTCGATCCTTGGACCACTTCTTTATTCACTCTATGTTTATCAGCTGCACCTGTGTATTAAACATTGTTCCATGCACATGTATGCAGATGATACACAATTATATTTATCGTTTAATTCTGAAAATAGTCTGCAAGCTTTAAGAGATATCCAGGATGATTTGAGTTCAATTTCCGAAGTTTCTTCTCAACATACCTTGTCTATCAATCCCTCTAAATCTGTCATTGTATTATTTGGCAATGCAAACAAGGTAGAAAATTTAAAGTCTCTGGTTGATTTAAAAATTAATGGAGTTACTATTCCAATTCAAGATGAATCAAAAAATTTGGGTCTAATTATAGACAATAAATTCAGATTTAATACTCAAATCACTAATAATATAAAAAAGGCTTATACAAATCTGAAATTAATTTATCCACAAAGACATTTTCTAACACAAAACATAAAGTCTCTACTTTGTGACACTCTTGTATTGTCAAATTTTACCTATTGTAGCGTAGTATATGGCCCTTCCCTTACTAACGAACTAGCGGTTCGTATTCAAAGGGTCCAGAATGCTTGTATTAGATTGATATTTGGAATTAGGAAGTATGATCACATATCTCATAAATTTGCAGAGCACCAATGGCTTTATATGCATAATAGAAGGTTGTTGCAGGCTGTCTGTCTCTATCACAGAATTATTACAGAAAAGACACCTAAGTATCTTTACAATAAAATAAGTTTTAGGAATGACGTTCACCATTTAAATTTAAGATTCAAGGGTGGGATTACCCCGCCTGCTCATCGTACCGCCCTGTTTGAACGCTGTTTTTCATTTCAGATTTATAGTATATACAGTAACTTACCTATATACCTGAAGCAGTATTCTGTGTATTCATTTAAACAGAAACTACGTCAATACCTTCTTGAGAAGCAATTTAACATTATTGAATGTAAAAGGCAAACTACATAGTGATAGGTATTAAATTAAATTAAACTAAATTCATAAGTTTTGTATATTCTTGTTTCAGATGGCTCTAGTTTACAATGTAGGTTTTATTAATTAATACTTTTTAACTCTACCAGATTATCTGTAAGTACTTAATCGCACATACATATTATTGTTCATATCACAAAATGTAGCACTTAATAGTTTTTTTTCTCGTTTTTAGATATAGGCACTTTTTTCACATTAATAATTTTATTTAAGGGTTAGGTGGTAGATCATCGCCAGCTTTTTAGTTGCTGATGAACCTAATCCCTATGGTTTCCAATTATTAAGCTGTAATATTCTTGTTTTAATTTTTAATTTATATTATTGGAAATAAAGTTATTATTATTATTATTATTATTATATTCCCATCATATACAACATTGTCTCGTAATGCACATTAGACACGTCTTCTAAAAGGAATACTTTTGCACGAGCGTCGAGTTTAACTCGGACAGGAGTTTTATGAAGATGTTTACCGAACTTATCCAGAGTCATCGTCGTGAGGTATTGACGATATATGATGGTATGGCTGACTAATAACAGCTTCGAAGTAAAATGGGACGGCTGTAGACGGATATAGCATCGCCTTAATCGTATCACCTTTTATCAGCCATTTCCACAAGGTCTACCATGTACAAATCATTCAAGCCTTTTACGATTACGCGTCTTCTTCGAAATTGTTTACGAGCAGGTTTATGCAATTCTTCAATTATTTGCCGTTTGATACTCATTTAGATAATGGTGGAACACTAATAACAGCTTCAAAAGTAAATATAGCCTTTGATCCAGGCTTCTTCACCTTAAACTTATCACCTTTCTTCAATGACACTCCGATGAGTGATTCGGCATCGTATAACGTATCGTTTAAAAAGATTTGCACATCTGTGGGATAGTATTTGATTTGTTTAATGATACCTTTTGTTAGAGGAACGACATACTCGAAGTTGATGGAGTTCAAAAGTGCATAACCGCCTTCATAGTTGTTTACTCCCATCATATACAACATTGTCTCGTAGTGCAAACTAGACACGTCTTCTAAAAGGAATACCTTTGCACGAGCGTCTAGTTTAACTCGGACAGGAGTTTTGTGAAGATGTTTACCGAACTTATCTAGAGTCATCGTCTTGAGGTAATGATGATATATGATGATATGGATGACTAATAAGAGCTTCGAAGTAAAATGGGGCGGCTGTTGACGGATATAGCGACGTACCTCTCACCCTGATCTTATCGCCTTTTCTCAATAGTATCCCAATTAAGTTGGCAGCACCACCAATACTAATGCCGTTTACAAACATACAGCATGGTGGTGAACTGCACACTTCTTGTACAGTCCCTTCTGTAAACGGTATTGTGTATTCCCGTTTACTGTTGCTACCTTTCAAATTGTAATAGTTCGGTAGGTCGGAAATGTTAGGTTCATTCGACGCTGGCTCGGTGTCTGCCCACATATACATCATTGTTGTGTACCTTACATTTTGTATATCTTCTAATAAGTACACTCTCGAACGAGTGTCGAGTTTCACTCGGACAGGGGTTTTGTGAAGATTTTTACCGAATTTATCGAGCGTCATGATTGCACTAACGTTAGCAATATTATGAAACGGATTGATACGCGTGTGATGATTTATTCGATAATTTTAGCAGCTCTTAATTCATCGATAATATATATGATTTCATTAGTGTGACCGGTGTGACCAGCCGATTTTGAACTTAAAAGGAGTCTCAATCTGTCCACTAATTTATTAGGATCTTTCCAAGGTATAAATTCCACCTGTTTATTATTATAGTTGAGAACGCGCATATCACCACCGCCACGTTTTGGTAATGTGCGAGTTTTCGATCGCGTGACCGGTGTAGTAGGTGTAGACTCGCTTCGAAATCTTGCTCCAGGAGTAGTTAGAAGGGGTCTAATTATATTTGAATAGTTCTTTCCGGTTCCGTGTAGCTGTGCACCCTCAATGTAACCTCTTCTGGTAGCATTGGTACGTGTAAGAAGGTCCTTATACTTCTGCAAGTCTGATGGGGGTGTATCCAATAGGTGCTTTTTTAAATACTAATTAGTAAAAACCAGGAGTGCCTGTATATTTAAAAATTGTGCCTAAGGGTTTTTTAATAATAAAGTCGTTCTCGTCAAAAGTGAGTACGGCGTCTCCGATTAGGTACTGGTGAGATTCCGGATGGAATCGTACTCCATAATGATGATCGAACTCGTTCTTAGTATCCTTGAGCATGTTTTCCATATACATTTTAGCTCTACCAGAAAAGGTCTCATCTATGTAAGTTTGGAATTCCGGGCTGAATCCAACAGCAGCAAGTTGTTCTTTCAATTGATCCAATGTTGGGATCCCAGATTCTTCCAGGACTTCTGTTTCAAAAACTGAGATATCAGGTGAGGGAACGCTAGTAGTGCGCATTCTTTGGGCGATAGGTGATGGTTCGTGAGGTATTCGTCTTGCGGGTGGAAGTCGTTTATAAAATTTTTTTGGAGTCGAGGTAGGTATGGGAGAAGACACTTCCGTTTTTAAGGGTTCTTCTTTCGGAGTTAATAATTCCGTTTTAACTCCGGTTATAAACTCACGCAATGGTTGAGTGATAGGTTGATAGCGGCGTTGTAGTTCCACTTCTGACCGTGCAATTTCAGACTTGAGACTTTTGTATTTCTGTTTAACATGACGTCGTGCTTTAACCAAGTCTTCTGCTACACGCTTGTCCATGTTTACTAAAACGTTTAGTTCGTGTCTTCGGTATTTATGGTGAAGTAACAGTCGAAACCTTTTCGATAACGTCCCCCATTAAGTGAATAATCTTTATCGATTACTAAAAAGCCACATTTCTCCTTCCAACAGTGTAAACACAAGTGTTTAAACGCTTCGAAAGTCATATCCCCGCTAACATGATCGTTAAATATGTGTTTTAAGTTAGTATTATCCTGCTTAAACACGACAATGAGATTTGAATTATCTCTTACGAGTTGTTTAGGTATCGCAGAATATATCTGACATAAATAAAAACAATCGATGTGTTTATGTCTCCCGAAGCAGAAGTAATCACGTATGGTGCTTTGACTATCGCAAACTACATCATCGAAGATAATAACCGAGTTTTGGTTTGCATCCTTAGGTGGTAATATAGTTTCAGAAGAATCGTATTCGAAATAACCGATGGGCAATGATCGAAACAGGTCGCGCAGATATGCGTATTTCGGTTGATAAAGAGATTTACTATAAACATACACGTTTTCGAAGCGTAAACCGTTTGGATGTTCTAGTAAACTTATCATTAGGTTGGTTTTACCACATCCGGAACTGCCTACTATTATACCGCGTTTGCATCCTGTACCCAACAATACGCTATGTTTAAACACTTGTGGCGTCGGTGAACAATTATCCCGATTTACAACCGGTAATCTGTGTCTCTGATGCACCAACTTTAGCTGCTCCATGTAGGACACGTTGTGAGGGAAGAGCACACGTGTGTGATATATATAAATATATGTAGACGGGTCACTTACAGTCACTCTTCACCTGTGATAGGAGGAGTAATGTGTTATGAAACGTACTCTGCGAAAAGCGGATAATCGTCAATCAACTCGTAAGGGGAAGGGAGTGATCAACACTCTCATTAATAAGTTACCGTTAGAATTACATTTACCAGGGTATAACTACTGCGGACCTGGCACCCGTTTACATCAAAGGCTTGCTCGTGGAGACAAAGGAATAAACCCGTTGGATGAAGCTTGTAAAGAGCACGACATAGTCTATTCAAAAACTAACGATCTTGGTGAACGTCAGAAAGCCGATAGTATATTAGGACGTAAGGCGTGGACTAGGTTTCGTTCTAAGGACGCTCGTTTTGGAGAGAGAGCGGCTGCACTTACTGTGGCCGGCATTATGTCTGGAAAAAGAAAATTGGGTATGGGTGTTCGACGACGATCTAAGGTGAAAAGAAGGGGTACTTTAACGTTCAACAACGCCATCAAATTAGCTAGAAAACGTATTGGTGGTAAAGTAAAAAAGTTATCTTTAAAACGATCTGCTCGTCTTGCCCTAGCGGCCGATCACGTATCATTGCTCCCAAAGGTCGGATTATACTTATTCCCAAGCAAGGTGGTTTCCTACCGCTGATTCCTTTATTTGCCGCTCTCGGAGCTATAGGCTCGTTAGGAACTGGAGCAGCTGCGGTTGCCAAAGCAGTGAATGAAGCAAAAGCAGCGAAATCAGCGCTCGAAGAAACGAAACGACACAATATAGCGATGGAGCAAGCGCCTGTAGGAAAAGGATTATATTTGAAACCGTACAAAAAAGGATTAGGATTGTATTTACGACCTCCAAAACACTACCCTTAAAGCTACCACACCGACCACTGACCAATATCGATCTGTCAAAGTACGTAAACGAGTTAAAAATTCCATACTTCAGACGTATTTTTATGCGAAACGGGTTACCGAAACGTATCCGTAAAAACGAATGTGGAATTGTGAATTTGGATGATACAGATGGGGAAGGTACGCATTGGACATCGTATGTTAAACGTGGTCGACATATATTATACTTTGATAGTATTGGACAGTTAAAACCCCCACTAGAACTCGTTCATTACTTTAAAAGTGATGGTAGCTTAAACGTTATTAGTTACAACTATGATGCTTTTCAGAAGCTAAATTCGTACAATTGTGGACATTTAGCGCTGAACTTTTTATATGAAAACACTCCTTAACATTTCCTCAGTCTTACTGGGAATGTTGAGATGTCTCAAACATTCATCTTCTCCGCTACAACGTCTGTTTTAACTTCACCTTTTAACACTCCCATATATTTGGATCCTACAAAACAATGGGTTATGCGTTTGACAAATTTCGAAACGTTCAATACTATTCCGAACGTAACGGATAAAAACAACGTGTTTAAAATGGGAGAAAGAATAATAAAGATACCTACTGGATCATATGAGCTTACTGATATAGCTCAATACATTAATTCTCAAGTAAACGGTGAGTCTGTTAACATCAATCCGAATCATAATACCCTAAGATCGATTATAAAAGCCGATCACGACATTGACTTTACAGTTGAACACTCTATCGGAACATTGTTAGGGTTTAAGAATAGAATCTTAAAAGCTAAGGAACGTCACATATCTGATTTTCCAGTTAAAATGATCAAGGTTAACTCGCTAATGATAGAATGTAATATAATAACAGGAAATTATATTAATGGTACACCTGCCCATGTGATACATCAGTTCTTCCCCAGTGTTCCTCCTGGATTCAAAATAATAGAAGCACCTGAGACTGCACCCTATTTACCAATTAATGTCAATACTATTTCAAACATTACCCTTAAAATATTGGATCAAGACGGGGATTTGGTTAATTTCCAAGGGGAAACCGTGACGATAGGACTTCATTTGAAGAGCGTGGATGATGGTGTTCAAATATAACACTCCTCGATGTTGCACTGATCGCTCTGGCTATAAAAGATCGTGTTGGAAGCGGAAAATGGTTAGTCAGGCATCGGTCACTACTCAATTGACAAGGGGTAACCGCTTATTCTTGCAAACCTTAGGCTTTGTTATCCCAAAATGAATGTGCTAAATGTAAACAAAAAAGTGCTCGTCGATAACTCGATTGTTGGAGCTGAATTTCACACTCACCAACCTTATACCACTCGTTTTGAGAATAATGATGAAATTCGAATACCTATTCAAGAGGATATGTCCACTTTGCCTTCGCGTAGTTATCTATATGTAGAAGGCACTGTACTGAAAGAAGATGGTAAACAATCAGCGAGTGGTAAATTTATAAACAATGGTATTGCATATCTTTTTAGTGAGATTCGGTACGAAATGAATGGAGTTGTGGTGGATTCGGTAACAAAAGTTGGTCTAACAACCACCATGAAAGCTTACCTTTCCCACAATTCGAATGAAAGCGTTAAGTTACAAAACGCTGGTTGGTTTCCGGATGGTACCAGCACCTTGCTAGATAGTAAAGGTAATTTTTGCGCCTGCATACCTTTATCAACACTGTTGGGGATTTTTGAAGACTATGGAAAGATTATTATGAATATTCGTCAAGAATTGGTATTAATTAGAAGCAATTCCGATGTCGATGCCCTAATATCTACCGATGCTAATGAAAAGCTTAAGGTTAACTTGCAAAAAATATATTGGAAAGTTCCACATATTCAACCGGGATTGGCGGAAGAATTATCATTAACAAAATATATTGGGAAAAATATTGACACTCAAGTGGCATTTAGAAGCTGGGAAACACATATTTATCCCGCTGTACCGCAAACGGATAAGCACAGTTGGTCTATTAAAACATCGACCACTCTGGAAACTCCCCGTTACGTTATCATAGGGTTTCAAACCGATCGTGATGGTCAGTTGCAGAAAGATATGAGCGCATTCGACGCCTGTGATATTCAAAACGTGACGGTATTTTTAAATACGGAAAGATATCCTTACGATCAATTAAATATTAATTATGGTGAAAATTGATATGCTACTTTATACGAAATGTATGCTAACTTTCAACGATCCTACTATGATAAACCCAACGAACCTCTACTGGCTCCTGATAGATTTAAGGCACTTACACCTCTAATCGTCATCGACTGTTCGCGACAGAAAGATTCCTTGCTAGGGAAAGCTGTCGTTCTTCGAGTTACTTTCGAAACTCACAAAAGCATTCCAGCGAACACTACTGCTTACTGTCTCATTTTGCACGATCGTGTATTTACGTATAATGCATTGACGAAGCAAGTACGTCAACTGTAAAGGAAATCGTTATATACGTCCAAGGACCTGTTACCTTTATTAGTATAGTCGCACGCTTCGATCATGCTAGTTATCGATGTGCAAGGTTTCAAGACTTCAGAAAAAGACTGCACCCAAGGAATTAGCCGTGTTTGATGGACATCGTGTGTCTCACTACGTTTTCAAACCTCCATTCGCCTTTCGCAACTTACCACCCACGTTTCGTCAACAAGCTACTTGGTTAATGCATAATCATCATTGTCTGGATTGGAATGAAGGATTCACTCCTCCCTTTATGCTTCCTGTAATTCTGCAACGCTTAACTCAGCAGGCGGATACCGTTTACGTGAAGGGATCTGAAAAGAGCAACTACATTCGACGTTTCGTATCACAACCGGTGGTGGAGTTACCAGAGGAACCAGCTCTACAGGCTATGCTTCCATCATGCTTTTATCATCATCATTCACTGTGCTATTGTGCATTAAGTAATGTATACTACTTATATAAAACTCATGAAATGGATTTTTCAGAATAAAGTTTTTAAATATCCATAATGGTTTTATTAAAACAACATAATAAGATTACAACTATTTGTTCATTGTCTATTACAAACTTATATAACTATTCACGATTAAATATAACAATTACTAAATTTTAATACCCAATCCAGATAATATCATATGATTACAACTATTCATTGTCTATTACAAACTTATATAACTATTCACGATTAAATATAACAATTACTAAACTTTAATACCCAATCCAGATAACATCATATGATTACAACTATTCATTGTCTATTACAAACTTATATAACTATTCACAATTGAATATATAACAATTAATACCCTTTAATTCCCAATCCAGATAACGCACCAAACCCGAAGGAAACCGACAGCAGCAAGGTTGTCACGTACACGTTCAGTTGCAGCAATCCATTCACTATACGGTGTAACACATTTACATTTGATAAGAATGAAATCACATTTATCAGGCAACAAGTAAATAGTATGACGATGTATGAGCAACCCCTGTTCTGTACATGTGGAATTTTGTATATTTATAAGTTTACCATTTTTTAACAAATAATGGACTTCTACACCTGCACACGAAGTGTGTCGATAATCGTTTTCACTACGTACAACCACAGTGTTCGATAGTTTAGCTCTTTCGATTAACAACCCGGTATTGTGCGTTTTATAACGCGAAAATTTAATTTCACCCTTATCTGTTGTTTCAAGAACCCAGTAATGTTGCCAACCCACTTTGATTGAACCCATTTTTGTAACTGACGGTAAGCGACTGATGTGACTATTTAAACTATACCCCCACCACTTTTAAAACGTGTATTATAGATACCCTCTCTATACTCTTCTTTCAAAACTGGAGCGATTACATTTTCCACGTAGCTTATTCGTCTCTGAAATCGTACCCTATCCCTTGCTATTATCTCCCATTGTCTTCTGCTTGCTTGACGATGTGCATACTCCCATGTTAACATGTAATGTATTTTGTTTTTACTTTCATCAAATGTCACTAAACCACCCATTTAATCCGTCCTCTATTAAGTCATATGCAAAGTCCCTTAGATGTTGCGCAATGAGCTTTTTTACCAAACACTCATCACAAATCACACCTCTAATGAAGTCTTGACACAACTGCACGCCTTTTCTATATCGTTGTGCTAACTCTTGACAATATTCTGGACTGAATATCCCCGTACCATGAACAGCTTCGTGTGCCGCATCCTCCTCTAACGCTTCTAATTCACACCGTAGTTTCACCACAGCATTCAGTTTATCAATAGCTTTGCTTGATACGTCTTCACTGTTACGCGTCTCCATTGTATTTCACTACGTTACACCTAGACCATGTGTTCTTATATTCACCCGCCCCCCACCCTTTCCCCTCTTCATTCTTCCATTACGCAATACACCTTTTGACTTCCACATCCACTATTACCTTTTCTGGTAAATAATGCACAACTTCTAGCATTCCAAACACGTTCGGGATTTGCATCTTCATTAATGGTTCCAATATGTTTGTGATGTTTACTATGCAGTCACCCGGCATGTCTACAACACCATCTATTATGCTATGGTAGAAATTGAAAAATTTCAAACCCTTCAGAAGGTTTAATCGATATGTTAGTAACGGTATTAACTGCCACAGCTCATATAAGGACACCCACGCTAAATACAATTCATCATCTCCTGCATCAGTTATCTTTATGATTTTTGTTTTATCGTAATTTCTGTTAACAGGCTCAAACGAGATAGTTTTTGTACCCATTTTCAAAGGAACCCCGACCTCTTCTCCTGCTTTAAAGTATTTATTAATGACTCCTTCATTGGTTATTAACGCGTTCCACTGCGTTTCATCAAACAGCATACACTGATTCTTTACTCTAGCTACTTTTATTACAGGAGTGAATCCCAAATGAGCACATAATCCAACAAATACAACTTTACTTTTTGATTTGTTTAAATAAAACACTGATTGATTCACTAGCGGTGCCCATTTAGCATCCTTAGGAAGCTCGTTTGGAACCATCAACTGCTTTTCTAGAGCTTGCGCTTTCGCATTCTCAATTGATTTAGCAAGGCTTTCCATTGTAACACTGCACTGTACACTGCAACTGCAAACGCTTTACTCTTCCCATACATGCAACCTGCTATATATATCTAAAGCTTGACCTTGAATGGTGTTTGATGACCTCGAAGAGTGGTCTTGAGTTCAAGGTCAAAACATTGTTGCCATACTGAGGGCCTTGAGAATGCAGTGTTGACATATTGATGGCCTTGAGAATGCGTTGTTGCCATATTGATGACCTTGAGAATGCGTTGTTGCCATATTGATGGCCTTGAGAATGCGGTGTTGCCATCTTGTTGACCTTGAGAATGCGGTGGTGCTATATTGGTGACCTTGAGAATGCGGTGTTGCCACGTTTAGGTGACAGAGATAGTTTCAAGGTCACCATGTGTTAGAAAGAGATAGGTTCAAGGTCAGGAGTGGGGGGTGGTTCCAGAACTCTCCTATTTTCCCTACTTGAGGCGTAGGGGTGCCGAGATAGGTCTGTAGAAGGGGCAATCTGATTTGTGCGAAATTGAACTATGCAAAATTCTAATAAAGCGGATGTGTATTAACAGTGTATACTAGAGCAGCCGGATACTGAGGTGTACGTATGCGTAATGAGGTGTTACGTATTGAGGCGTACATAACATCAGCTGCGAAAGTCTTTCTTCAGTACTTCGAATTCACGTTGTAAACGGGTTTGCTTGACCTGGGCGCTTGACTCGGTAGGCGTCCCTGCTTGGGCGCTAAATTTGTAAGCGTGTTGGCTGGTTTGCTCCTGGTTTGTTCTGTTGTTTTCGAGTTCTGGGAACAGACTGAATAAAACGGTTTATGTAGGTCCTTATATAGGTGCTCTCGAAGCGTAGGAGAAATGGTAGGAATGAAACTGAGCGGCGCACACAGGGCTGGAAACCGATTCTAGCACAAGCGCCTAGTCGGAGCACGGCCGGACGACGTGATTGGCCACGCGGTGCGGAATCAGATTTAAATTCTCAACGGCACGCGGCGGCAAATTGGAATGTAAATACCTTCTTATATGATTGTGTGTTGTGCATTTTACATACGAATTGATTGAAATTATTGAAAACATAATGACCCGCATGATTTGCTCTTTATTAACCCTTTCATTATCTATAATAATTGTAATTAGAATGCGGCAAGAAATAACCGACAATATGTTAGAAAACTGAAAAATTAGACTCTTTTTAACTCGTAAAAAATACGTAACAATACGGATCAATAGCAATAGGAAATACGTAGTGGTATACCTGGCATGTTTTGATATAAAACAAATAATGCAATTACTTCAAAAATATACTTTATTTCATACTGTGTCACATTTGTCAGTTTTACGTCAAACTTTTTAGTCCAGAACATGCGATTTTACGGTCTAGTATGCCTGTAAACAATTTTATTCACAATCGATACATAATGTGTTCATTACTAACGTTTAAAAAGTTAGAAAGTAGTTTATTATACATCAGAGTCAATAATAAGTTCTCTTGGTTAGTAATTAGTTCTCTTGGTTAGTAACATCCATTACTTACCTTTTGCTCGTTCTAAATATTCTCAACAGATGGCAGAAGTTTTCGTATCTATCTTTACTTTTAGCAGGTAACAAACAGTCAGTCACTGTTTTAGCAACTTCTCGCTATTCCGGTGGTGTGCAACTTACATCAGTTTCACTATCAAGCATTTTAAATCGTGTAAATTGCAATTAGCAATTAGGAGCAATGTAATTAAATTTGGTTTAGTAGTGACACGAATTTACTTTGACAATTGTTGCAGCAATTGCCATTTTATCGCCACCTGAATAAAAACGCTGGTGTTGTGTCCTACATATATCAAGTATAAGGTATCAATGTAAGAACATAATTATGTACGATTGTGAATAAAATAGTATACATACCTCGGCGGGAAGACATTACGCGTCGAGCAATTGCTGCCCTTGGCGCTTCGCGCCTCGGGCAGCAGCATTGCTCTCCGCGTAATGTTCTACTTCCCGCCTCGGTAAGTAATCTACTATTACAGGACATGTGACTGTAAAAAATTTTACCGGACGCAAATACAATCAATCAAGTGGACAATGTTTTAGTACGTAATCAGTTACCATGGAAACTCGTTCTTCATAGATGTCCATATTTTGCATTCCAAACTCGGCTCCTTCGTCGCCTTGTCCGTAACATCTTACTCGACTGTAAAATTCCATTTCCAGAACTTATAACGTAAATTACTATTTTTGATACTGATTATGAAAGTTGACTTTTTTAACGAAAAATCGTAAGTAGCATTGTTTTAATTATTTTGTAATTATGTTTCTAAAAAAACAAACTTCAATCTCCTTAGAGATTATTGTCAAAAAATACTGTTTTTCTGATTTTCTTTTTAAATTTTGCATAAATCCATTTAGGACAAATTTCTAAAGTTACAATATGCAAAAAACCGTGTACACCAAGTTAGGAAGTCTGACTACATAACTACATATTTGCACAATATACATGTTTACTAATTTGAGTCTGCTAATTTTACGAAAAAATAATACACATTCATTCATAAATAAAGACAAAATTTGAGAAATACAGTGCTGACCAATGAATGATCTGAACATCTGAATGATCATACATATTCTTAATTCAACTATTCAATCAAGATTACGCTGAGGGGAACACTAAGAAAAGGAGTTGCAATTTATTGGAGCAGTGCATTTTTTACATTTTATCTTTATTTATGAATGAAAGTATGTTATTTTTTTAATTATTAATTATTTTATTTGTTTTTGTAAAAGCATGCCAAGTATACCACTACGCATCATTTTTTATTGCTATTGACCCGTATGATTTATCTTTCTTTACGAGTTAAAAAGAGTATAAATTTTCAGTTTTTTAACATATTGTTGGTTATTTGTTGACGCATTCTAATTTACAATTGTAGATAATGAAAAGATTATTGAAAAGCAAATTTATTATAACACACAATCATATAAGGAGCTATTTACATTCCAATTTGCCGCCGCGCCGTTGAGAATTTAAATCTGATTCGATACTGCGTGGCCAATCACGTCGTCCGACCGTGCTTCGGCTAGCATTTTTGCCAATCCTAATGGGTTCGGTTATGGAAATAAATTGGATACATTTGATTGGTCAACAGCAGTATTGGCGCAATTGTAATTATTCAAATTTGAAATTCGTTATCTTTATTTTTTACACTTATTTAGGTACTTCAAATTATGAAACAAAACGTTAAGGTTCAGCTAAATAATATAAAATAATTAAAATAGAGTAAACACTGAACGACCATACATAATCGGTGCGATTCTGTTTTAAAAGATAGCAATATTGTTATCAAGCATAATTTGCATAGTTATTGATACGTACTTCTGCACGTTTATTTAAATAAACAGCTGTCTGTAAATTATGAGGTGCTTTCTTTTGCACTGGTAATGAATTAAATTTTGTGTAATGGTGATCTCGTAGATTTACATTTATTTTTATATCTTATATTAAGCCAAGCCTGTTATGGAATTTATAACAAACGTTATTAAAAAGGAGTACAAACATGGGAAATAATGGGTAAGCATAGATATCAATAATAATCATAGCTAATTTGCATAGTTATTGATACGTACTTCTGCACGTTTATTTAAATAAACAGCTGTCTGTAAATTATGAGGTGCTTTCTTTTGCACTGGTAATGAATTAAATTTTGTGTAATGGTGATCTCGTAGATTTACATTTATTTTTATATCTTGTATTAAGCCAAGCCTGTTATGGAATTTATAACAAACGTTATTAAAAAGGAGTACAAACATGGGAAATAATGGGTAAGCATAGATATCAATAATAATCATAGCTAATTTGCATAGTTATTGATACGTACTTCTGCAGAATGCTGATCAGTTACTTCTTTTATGCGAAATATATTTTCATCTGAACCAAACAAGTATGTGTACCCAGGAGGCAGAATATGTTTACACCTATTTTCTATTTCCATATTATTGCACCAAATTGTCTAACAACACAGTTATTCACATTAATTTAATTACTGTCACCTGTCATGTTTAACTGTTTACAATACAAAACAACTCATCGTGCACATCACGTGAGCACCCCCAACCAATCAAAAGTCATACATTTATTTCCATAACCGAACCCATTAGGATTGGCAAAAATGCCTTCGGCTAGGTGCTTGTATTCTAGCCGGTCAAAATTATTTTATAGGCTTAACTAAAAGCAAATGACTGGAATAGTATAAAAATAGTAAAACATCAGAAAAGGAATAAAAAACTAATCTTTTTAGCCTCTAGAACTGGATCAGTTTGATACTTTTTCCAAGAAAAAGTGATTTACATAATTATGTTATTAAAAAATAAAGTAAACACGTAAAATAAATAGCATTTACACGAATTCTTCTTTATTTTAAGAAATATTACACAACTTAAAATGCTTCTTTAATATCTAAATGAAATAACGTGCAAAAATTATATTGCTAATCGTTTAATAACTATTCCTTTTCATTTCGATTGTATTTCAATTTATGCAACATTATGCATAGTATGTTGATTTTTTAAATATGTTATTCTTTGTACTATAGTAAAAAATATTAAAAATACAAACGCATGGTCTTGCAAACTTTGTAAGATATAAACCACAAGATAAAAAATTTATTATTCGGAAAGTAAAAATCACCATTTTATATATTCGAAGGGTATAAACTTACCTCTTTATAAGAATTGTTAGCACTACAATTTTGTTTTTTTTACAAACGGTGCAATCTGATTGAAAAGTGAGGTCATTTGTATAAACCTACTCCTTGTTAAATATTCAGTTTAATTGCATTGAAATAATACCAAGACTGCTATTAATCAAAAGTGTGTATGTGCGGGAACAGAATTTTTCTGTTATTTTGTCCCCAACATTTTAGTAAGTGCTAAAATTTATAATTTACAAATTCAATTTTTATAACCTATAAATTATAAACAAAACAGATAACCACCCCTCGCGGGTGGTTATAGTGCCATCTACTTGCCTAACATTTAAAAATAAATCTCATTTTAAATTACTAAAATAACAACCTGTAAAAATGATAAATTTAAATGATTTAGTTTCTTCCAAAAATGAATACTCAAACTCACCTATAATAAACCCCCATCTACCTTCTACCCACCCAACAACTATCCAGGAACATACACCTTTTTTGAGCCTACCAACCAATTTCTCTTTACTATCTCAAATACAGACATCTAGAGCTCATCCAACTACTTCAAATCTTAAATCACTTTCAACTTACGCATCCATTACTCAGAACTTCTCCTCTCCTAATACAACGCCCCAAGTTTCCCTTTCAACAAAAATACACAATATTAGCAAAAATCACCAGCCCAACAGACCGAACTTTAATCAAGGAATATTATACGAATACATTGAAAATACACCAATCCTTGCCTATTGCAAGGCCGTAGGAGATAAGATTGGTCCATCAAATGTAATATTCGCCAGCCCGATGTCTAACCATCGTATATGCATATTTTTAAAATCGAAAAATCTCGTTGATCTGTTTATGGCTACTCATAACGAAATTATAATTCAAAATCAGGTTCTACATGCGCGAAGATATGTAACTCCAGCAAAAAGATTATTAATCACCAGAGTGTGTCCGGTAATTCCACATGATATTATAATAAATAAAATTAAAGAATTAGGCAACACTCCCGTATCCAACTTAGTTTATTTACATATTAACTCGGCTAATCCAGAGTACCAACATATTTGTAGTTTTAAAAGACAAATTTATATTAGCCAAGATAATTATAATATACCTGATTCGATATTAGTCACCTATGAAGGAGATAATTATAGAATCTTCTTGCACTTGGAAGATTCCTTGTGCCCTATTTGTCAACAAGCTGGACACGCATCACCAAACTGCGACCGTCAACACAAGAATGTAACATCAATTAATACTTTACCTTCCAACTCTGGTGAACCTGAAACGGAAAATACACAATTAAACCAAAACAAAGATACTAGTAATCAAAATCTACTCACATTCATAAATTCAGATAAATCATCACAAATAAACAACCGCGATACATTTACTACGAACACATCCCTGGATGATACAATTATATCAGTGAAACCAACTGATATAACACAGCAAGTTACCCCAGATCTACCTCCCAATACACAAAAAGAAGAGACGAAGATGACCCAACTACAAAACAGCTCATCACCATTTGAAACGAACGTGTTTTTCTGCACAAAAGTACGACAACAAAAAGGCCCCACGTTGAAGCCAGTGAAACACTCTAAAATACTCACAAACAAAACTGGGCCCCGCGATTGGGCGCCAGTGAAACACTAGTTTTTCTGTCAGACTAAATGACAATAAACTAACTATAAAATTATATAAAATAATTCATACTTACTGTAACTAAAAACTCAAATGTCTGCCACAGCTTGAGATTTAAACTCTCTCTTACAAATTAATTATTCAAGTCGTAGGTATTGGTTCCACAGCTGTATAAATTGTGAAAAGGAATAGATAAAGGTTCAAACACAAATAAAAACTTAAAAGGGCGCCATCTGGTTATGAAGCTTAAGGTATATGAATACCCAATCAAAGATGTAAATTGAATAAGCATTAAAAATGATTAAATTCATTAACCAGAAAATGAATAAAATATTTAGTTGAATCAAAAAATTTTGTTAATTTAAAATTTTGAAGTAAAATGAAGCAGAGCATTCATAACTAATATGGTTCCGTTTTCTAGATCCTTAGTTTTGAATTAATAACATTTATTTAATCAGAAAAATGGTAACGACATAACTTTGTATATATAAGAAATAAAACACACCTCATACATTTATTACAATTCCAATCTAAGTTCATTAGATTATAACTAAACCAGAATAAATAAAAAAAAATTCATCTAGAACTTTTCATTAGATAACGGAAATAACCAAAAAATTTATTGGATCGAACACAAAAATTGTTCAAACACATTAATTCAAATATTAAAATTTGTGTTGACTGGTCTTTTTCTGGACAAAATTTATAAACAAATATCTAAATGAAATTAGACAAATTAAATCAATTCGACAGTATCAGTATAAATGATTTGTAATTAAATTAAAGTTTAAAGATTTTTTAATAACGAAGAGAGCTCTCCCTAAAGAAAAAATTCTTAACTGTGAGATTCTTAGTTAACTGAATTATAAACAAATCCTTAAAACTACAGTACCTTGAATATTATCCCTCAAATTTGTGGAATACCATACATATAGTCCAGTAGAAATTGGAAATTCGGCCTTTCATTTAGGGAAATTGTCGTTGAACTCGGCGTTGTATTGAAGTGTTGATTTTCCGTACCAAAAATGCGATAATATTTAGTTATTGTCATTCGCCCATATGATTTCATGAACAAACGGGGTTTTCACTTGGAAAATAACGATAATGTTTCAGAAACTTAGGTTCACGTGTAATCACGTGTAGCACCAAATGCGTTTAAATTCTTTAAGCGGGGTTTTAATTTATAAAAACACTAGAGTCGATCGTTAAATTCGAGATCGCTTTATATGGTTTTGCTTTAAAAAAACTGCACTGGACTTAAGAACAGGCGAAACACAGTAATTGTGATTACAGGTTCTTCACCAAAGAATAAACCCTATTGTTTATTCACGATACGAAACTATAAGTCTTTCAAACACAACTTTACGGAACGTAGATCCTCTCAAAAGGATTAGCACTTAAATAACATTAAAATTGTAATACACGGTATGTAGAATTTTTTTCAACTCTAAAGGATTAATAAACTGTAATCCAGTAACACTAATTCAATATCGATCAATCATTATTGATCGAAACTCAAACGAGAAAACCGCACACCCCAGGTTAAAGTGTGAACATTTATAATCTCGACCGCTTGCTGCAAGGGTGCAGTGTCGAGTCTCCCGCGTCAAAACCAGCGAAGGCTTTTTATGAACTCGGATCCTGTAGTTACACGTGGATACATCTGTTTTTATGCGGCAAGGGCGCTTTTATTTGGCCTTCTATAGGATTCTCAACTCTAAGTGTAAAAAGTAGCACATAAAATTGCGCGCCAAACTAGTGTGGAATGCTACAGCATCTGCCTAGTAGATAAGATTCCTACGCTATAAACAGACTTAAAATTTAAAACGCAATTTACGAACAAAGGAAACTTTATTTTCGAATCCTGTATACTCAGAATGTTAACAAAATATTTCTATAAAATTGATGATCAAGTACTTCTCACAGTTTCTTAGCAAGGTCTCTCCCTAAAATAATTGATATTATTTTAAAATGCAATTTAGCAGGATACGAAAAAGACAATATCTTTATGACGTTACTTCTTTAATTACATCAAATATGACACAATCTCTTCTCAAAATGCTTTCTATAGGAAATGTTTACATGATGAAATGTTTGTTTAAATAACACGCAGCCCTACAGGACCGAACTTAAGATTTTTAATGAGAATAAATACAAAATTCTGCATACTAAATGCCGGTGGAAAATGTACCCGTTACACTCGCCCACTCGTCAAAGAAAAAGAAAAAACAATAAAAAAGAAAAGCTGTGAAGCCCGTCTTATGCTATACTAAAACTAACAAAATGCCAAAAGCATACGAAGATACCATACTAATATCAGAACCAAGGCACACCCAAAAGTGCCTAACGCCCAAATCTATAAGACCCTAATTGTCTAAACATTCAAAAAGGAAATAGGAAAGGAAAGGGACTATCCTGCTAGGAAAATAGAAAGGACCAAAGGCAAGGAACGCCGAATAGAGCTGAAAGGAGCCACCCTAAAACAAATGTCCTCACAGAACATTCAAACAAAACCGAAGGTGTTGGAGAAGCCAGACGCACCAACGGGGATCCCAATAGTCATGTACTAGGAAAATCACAAACGGAATCATACTCAGAAACACCCACCAACATCATAATCTAAAACGAAATCTAGTACGCACACAAGAGAGTGCAACAGCAAGGTACCGCATAGGGTACCAAAAGGCAACACCCCGTGATCTCCGGTTTACAGTAGCCCGATATGGTACTAACTGAGCCTTCACAGATCGAGAAGAAAGAAGAGAAAGAAATAAAAGAATAGTAAACAAAACTGGAAAAGGAAACCTACACAGATAGTACTCCACCCTAGCAGAAGCCAGAACAAGAACCAATCCCCCACTAAACATCCACCGTCCAGCATTAGGACCTCCATCTACCGTCAGGAAAGGTTCAAGCCCAACCACTACCAAAACAAAGCACTAACCGCCACCAGAAGAACGTCACTAAACTAAAAAGTAGTAAAGTAGTAAAACCCATACATCACCTCATTCACGCAAAATACCTATACAAGGTAAGTGTATACCAAAAATAAAATTCAAATTCAATACTTGAACGAAATGACTTCCAAAACGTAAACCATAACTGAAAATCAAACGATATAGAGTTACTAAAACTCCTTTTAAATTCTAACCTATAATAGGTTACCTATAACTATAAACTAAGTAACTTAAGGTGGATAAAACCTCTCCAAATTACACACCTAAGGTTATATAGAAACCTCATCTTAGGGTTACAAAAACCCGTTAAAAAGTCATCAGACTGTACTACAAGCTAAAGGAGTTAAGGTTAACAAACCTTTTCATATAATTCAATAACTGCAAGCTAAAGGAGTTAAGGTTAATAAACCTCCTCGAAATTGAATATTTACAAGTAGATAAATTAAGGAGCATACCCGCCGACACAAAACCATAAGTAGCCAAAAATAAACATGAGAAAAGGTCGTAAGTTGAACAAAACCTACATTATTATTTAAGAATTAGAGTTTTATTGATTGGAAAAGTCGCAATGATTTTCCTTTAAATCTTTGACATGGAAATTGCCAACAGGATGTCCATCTAAATCTTGTAAATGATAAACAAGTGGAGACAAAACTTTGGTAACTTTACATGGAATATATTTAGGGGCTAACTTCTTAGAGTAGTCTTTAGAAGCATCAGACAAAGTAAAATTTCGCTTCCAGACTATATCTCCAACAGAAAATTTGAGCGGACGTTTTCGTAAATTATACTGACGGGAATTTTGCTCATAAGCCTTATGTAATCTGGACTTAACATCCTCATATAATTCGGGAAGCTGAGTTAGCTCACGGGTCCAAAAGAGTTTATTGGCAATCTCTAAAGGTTTATCGGGGTCAATAGGACTATAGAAATCTCCACTAACTGGAACATGTCGACCAAAGACCATGAAAGAAGGGGAAACTTGAGTCGAATCATGACTAGCAAGACGTATTGCCTGGGCAATATCGAAAATATGTTTATCCCATTCACGATGAGAGTCTTTAATATATGACGAAATAGCTGTAACAAGAACTCGATTAACTCGTTCTGTAGGGTTAACTTGAGGATGATAGCGGGCATTCAACCAAACATTCTGTATTTTAACGCTATCTAGAAAATCTCAAAATTCTTTAGAAATAAATTGCGACCCATTATCAAACATAACGGTCTGGGGTACGCCAAATATTGAGAAAACTTGTTCCTTTAGAAACTTTATCATAGGCTTAGTAATGGCCTTACGTAATGGCTGTATTAAGACATACTTAGTAAACCAATCGGTAACAACAAACAAGTACTGATTACCAGACTTACTTCGCGGCAACGGACCTAACAAATCCATACTAATTAACTGAAAAGGAAAGCTAACTTTCTTTTCTTTACCCATAAGGCCTGCACGTGAAACATTCTCACTTTTCTGACTCGCACATATCTTACAATTGCGTACATACTTACTGACAGAATATCTAAGTTTCGGCCAATAATATAATTCGGAAATACGGGATAGAGTTTTCGAAACTCCAAAATGGGCAGCTGTAGGTTCATCATGACATTGTTGCAAAATTTGCTTCCTATTAGCAGTTGGAATTACTAGTTTCCAGTCGGAAATATTAGATTCAAGCGGTAATAAGGAAGGCAAGAACTTATATAGTCGATTATTTTCGACTTTAAAATACGGATATTTTTCAGGAGAAGCTTGGACTAATCCTATCATATTAAGATACCAGTCATCAGGCTCAAGAGTATCGATATTCATTACAGAAATAGATCGGGACAAAGCATCCGGAATAATGTTTAGTTTTCCAGGGCGGTGCTGTACATCAAAATCAAATTGGGAAAGACGCATACACCATCTAGCTAAACGACCTGTAGGTTCACGAATATTATGAAACCACTTAATTGCTGCACAATCTGTAATAACTGTAAAAGGGGTACCCTGAACATAACCTCTAAAATGTTCTATACCAAAAATAACTCCTAATAGCTCACGCTCAGTAGCTGAATATTTTCTTTCGGTAGAAGTCAAAGTTCGGCTTGCATATGCAACTGGATGTTCTGAACCGTCCATAATTTGAAACAATACAATGCCTAAGGCTACGTCACTTGCATCAGTCTGTATGTAAAATTGAGACGAAAAATCTGGCGAAATTAACACAGGAGCGGAACTAATACGCTGCTTAATCTTTTGAAATGATTGCTCAGCTTCGGAAGTCCAATGAATAGGCTCTCCTTTCTTTTTACCTTTAATGAGAGCGGTAATGGGGGCGGAAAGTTCAGCATAATCTTTAATAAAACGTCGATAGTAACTAACTAAACCATTCACACGTTTAACTTCAGTAGTATTGCGAGGGGTAGGAAAATTCAAAATAGCTGAAACCTTATCTGGATCAGTTCGCAAACCTTCTTGATCAATAACAAAACCTAAAAACTTCAAAGAAGAAAGACAAAACTGACATTTGTCTAAATTAATCGTAAAACCAGCATCTTTCAGCCTTAATCGTAGAAGATTCAAAATCTTAATATGCTCCTCAAAAGTAGAAGACGCAATAATAATATCATCAAGATACACAAAAACTTTCTCATCCAACATAAGTGAACCTAAAACTTTTTCCATGCATTTCTGCATTGTTTGCGGACTGTTCGATAAACCAAAAGACATTACAGTAAATTCGAATAAACCCTTACTAGGCACACAAAAAGCTGTTTTTGCACAAGAAGATTCCTCTAAAGGGATTTGCCAAAAAGCTTTACGTAAATCTATACTGGACAGAAACTTAGCATTACGAAGTCTATTTAAAATAGCATCGGTACGAGGTAACGAAAAAGCATCTTTTTTTGTTACACTATTTAATTTTCGTGCATCATAACATAATCGTAGTTCATTTGTTTTTTTCTTAACTAACAACACTGAACTACTCCAAGGACTATTAGACTCAAGAATCACTCCAAGTCTCAACATATCATCAACTTCTTTATGAAGATGGGTCTGCATAGCAGGCGACAGAAGATATTGTCTTTGCTTAATGGGCTGAACATCCCCTGTATCAATATAATGCTTCAATACATTCGTACATCCTAACTTATCGGAAACTAATTCTTCAAAGGCTGAAATTGTTTTCTTTAAAACTGAATTCTGTTTAGTACTTAGAGAAGCTTGATCGATAATTTTCGTAGCTTCCATGGAGGAAATATGGTTTACGGAATTCTCAACTGAAGAAATGGTATTTACGGAGGGTTCTACTGCAAAGTCATACGCTCTTTCATACATATTTAAATTTATCTTAAATAGGTGACCAAAATCCACTCCTAAAATAAAAGCTTGGGTAATGGAAGGAACTAACAAACATTTGATATGTTTCGTAACCTTATCTAAAGTAATCAGTAAAATAATTTCGCCCTCACAAGGTTGAATGGCACCATCAGCTGTAGTAACACGAGCAACTGTTAATTTTCTTTGAAAAGGAATTTTTGTTTTACTTCAGAAACTGTAAACCAGAAGAACCTATGATAATGTTTGATGCACCACTATCTAACAAACAAATAACTGGAAATCGTTGAATCCTAATGAGTATAAAAGAACGATTATCATACGGCATTTTAACACAAAGGGGTGCAATTATTTTGGGGGACAAAAGTTTTTACTTTGTCTAACCAAGACTTCCATTCTGCTGAAGAAGGCGAGAAATTACATTTTGTTGTTTGTTTGGATTGAGAAGTTAATTTGCATGCGAACGTGAATTGGGTTGTGGGGTTTTTGTCTTCGGTACCGTCCCGGTTGAACGATTCATCACTACTTGATCCGCAACGATACCTCCATTGGCGTTTTTTGGATTGCAAACAATACAAGAATTGGAGTATGCACCTACCTTACCGCACCTATAACAAAATATACGTCGTTTTTCGGCACACTGTCTATGTAAGTGCCCAGACTGACCGCAGTTAAAACAAGATTTATCTGTACTGGATAATTCAGAAATATTAATTTTATTTTCCGTAGGTTTTCTTGCCCGACAGTCATTTAATGAAAGACACGCTAAATCTGGTTCCAACAACCCGTTACGCTTGGAAGGTGGTGGATGATACCTTTCCGATCTTATTTTAAGTTCTTGGATTTTTCTACAAAAATCCTTTAATGACGATAAGGACTTTATGTCCTGTAAACCTATACGCTCTGCAAAATAAGGATTTAAGTTCCTAACTATCTGTTCTACCCTTTCAAGTTCTGTTTTAGGATGTTCTAATCTTCTAAACAAAGCCTCCATTGACATTATATATAAAGAAACATTTTCATTAAGACCCTGCGTTCGATTTTTGATCTCATCTAACAGATCTAACTGATAATCGATAGGTAAAAAGTCTCTCTTTAGACATTTAACTAACTCATTCCAATTACTAACTTCATTCTTAATACCTCTATACCATAATAAAGCCGGACCCGAAAATAAATCTATAGCTGAAACAAATAAGTCTTGTTTCGAAATTCGACGAGCCTCACATAAATCATTAATTTTTTCTAAAAATGCCATAACACTATCGCGTCCCGTCTGGCCAGAGTATTTCAAGTTCCATTTAAAAACAGGTACAGGCTTAACCGTTGGCTGTACTTGTAAAGAATTCTCTAAAAACGACGCATTCGCATCACTAAGTTTAGTTTCATTATTTTTCGTCCGAAATTCGATCAATAAACCCTGTAAAACTAACAATTGTGCTTCAAACTCGTCTTTAACAACAGTTTGCTCATCCCCACTTACTTCTAATAAGTTTATGCGGTTCTCTAAATGCAAAAGCCTAGAATAAACTACATCACCCGAATCCTCCGTTAGTTCCTCAGAATTCCCGAGTATTTTCTCGATATCAACAAATGATTCTTTAATCTGTGCTACATTGGTTTTGAAATCATATGGTTGTTTGAGTGAAACCGACTTTAACGTTTTTTCTTTGGCTAAACTGCCTCTCAAAAGTGCACGACGTTGCAAATAGTTACTTACAGGCTTTAGGCCTCTACAGAGAATCTCAAACTTCAATTCATCACCTTTCAAATGGTTAACTTCCATTTTGACAAAATACCGTAACAATGAAATTTACTTTTTCGCCACAAATAAACGATAACTGTAACTAGGCTTTCCAATTTCTTTACAGAAATCCTACAATATTATGGATTCCAATACAAGAATCCTTATCTGGAAACACAATACACAAACACCTAAAATCCTCAAAATATTCATCAACCAATATCTCAAACCTTTTCTTAAACTGTGGAAACAATATTTTATTCGAGCCACACGTTGGCAAAGCCAGTGAAACGAACGTGTTTTTCTGCACAAAAGTACGACAACAAAAAGGCCCCGCGTTGAAGCCAGTGAAACACTCTAAAATACTCACAAACAAAACTGGGCCCCGCGATTGGGCGCCAGTGAAACACTAGTTTTTCTGTCAGACTAAATGACAATAAACTAACTATAAAATTATATAAAATAATTCATACTTACTGTAACTAAAAACTCAAATGTCTGCCACAGCTTGAGATTTAAACTCTCTCTTACAAATTAATTAGTCAAGTCGTAGGTACTGGTTCCACAGCTGTATAAATTGTGAAAAGGAATAGATAAAGGTTCAAACACAAATAAAAACTTAAAAGGGCGCCATCTGGTTATGAAGCTTAAGGTATATGAATACCCAATCAAAGATGTAAATTGAATAAGCATTAAAAATGATTAAATTCATTAACCAGAAAATGAATAAAATATTTAGTTAAATCAAAAAGTTTTGTTAATTTAAAATTTTGAAGTAAAATGAAGCAGAGCATTCATAACTAATATGGTTCCGTTTTCTAGATCCTTAGTTTTGAATTAATAACATTTATTTAACCAGAAAAATGGTAACGACATAACTTTGTATATATAAGAAATAAAACACACCTCATACATTTATTACAATTCCAATCTAAGTTCATTAGATTATAACTAAACCAGAATAAATAAAAAAAAATTTATCTAGAACTTTTCATTAGATAACGGAAATAACCAAAAAATTTATTGGATCGAACACAAAAATTGTTCAAACACATTAATTCAAATATTAAAATTTGTATTGACTGGTCTTTTTCTGGACAAAATTTATAAACAAATATCTAAATGAAATTAGACAAATTAAATCAATTCGACAGTATCAGTATAAATGATTTGTAATTAAATTAAAGTTTAAAGATTTTTTAATAACGAAGAGAGCTCTCCATAAAGAAAAAATTCTTAACTGTGAGATTCTTAGTTAACTGAATTATAAACAAATCCTTAAAACTACAGTACCTTGAATATTATCCCTCAAATTTGTGGAATACCATACATATAGTCCAGTAGAAATTGGAAATTCGGCCTTTCATTTAGGGAAATTGTCGTTGAACTCGGCGTTGTATTGAAGTGTTGATTTTCCGTACCAAAAATGCGATAATATTTAGTTATTGTCATTCGCCCATATGATTTCATGAACAAACGGTGTTTTCACTTGGAAAATAACGATAATGTTTCAGAAACTTAGGTTGTTGTTTAATCACGTGTAGCACCAAATGCGTTTAAATTCTTTAAGCGGGATTTTAATTTATAAAAACACTAGAGTCGATCGTTAAATTCGAGATCGCTTTATATGGTTTTGCTTTAAAAAAACTGCACTGGACTTAAGAACAGGCGAAACACAGTAATTGTGATTACAGGTTCTTCACCAAAGAATAAACCCTATTGTTTATTCACGATACGAAACTATAAGTCTTTCAAACACAACTTTACGGAACGTAGATCCTCTCAAAAGGATTAGCACTTAAATAACATTAAAACTGTAATACACTGTATATAGAATTTCTTTCAATTCTAAAGGATTAATAAACTGTAATCCAGTAACACTAATTCAATATCGATCAATCATTATTGATCGAAACTCAAACGAGAAAACCGCACACCCCAGGTTAAAGTGTGAACATTTATAATCTCGACCGCTTGCTGCAAGGGTGCAGTGTCGAGTCTCCCGCGTCAAAACCAGCGAAGGCTTTTTATGAACTCGGATCCTGTAGTTACACGTGGATACATCTGTTTTTATGCGGCAAGGTCGCTTTTATTTGGCCTTCTATAGGATTCTCGACTCTAAGTGTAAAAAGTAGCACATAAAATTGCGCGCCAAACTAGTGTGGAATGCTACAGCATCTGCCTAGTAGACAAGATTCCTACGCTATAAACAGACTTAATTTAAAACGCAATTTACGAACAAAGGAAACTTCATTTTCGAATCCTGTATACTCAGAATGTTAACAAAATATTTCTATAAAATTGATGATCAAGTACTTCTCACAGTTTCTTAGCAAGGTCTCTCCCTAAAATAATTGATATTATTTTAAAATGCAATTTAGCAGGATACGAAAAAGACAATGGGCCGTATTACGAGCCATGATTTAGGGTGTCTCTAACTAAAGTTTCGTTTAAAATCAACAAGAATGAAGATAGCTTTATCTAATTTTAATAGGTGGGAAAAGATTAGAATTGGTCACCATGGTAATTAAACATGCTGTTAATTTAACAGAGAGATGCGAATACGACTCATCATCTTTATGACGTTACTTCTTTAATTACATCAAATATGACACAATCTCTTCTCAAAATGCTTTCTATAGGAAATGTTTACATGATGAAATGCTTGTTTAAATAACACGCAGCCCTACAGGACCGAACTTAAGATTTTTAATGAAAATAAATACAAAATTCTGCATACTAAATGCCGGTGGAAAATGTACCCGTTACACATTAACTAAAAGAACAACAGAAGCTATCTCTGTGTCTAGTCAATCAGAATCCCAAAAAAGAAAGGTAAAACTCCAAAAAAGAAAAAAACGAGCACAAAAGAAACTAAACTGGAAAAAGAGGAACTCATAACTGAAATCCGTAACTTAAAGATAACACCGACAATTAAAGATCTAGATATTGCGAAATGCGTGGCTGAAGCAGTATTCTTCAGTGATCCAATCAACACTATTCGATTATTTACAGACAGAATCTCTGACGTCAAAACTCATATGATTAACCTACACCCATACCTACAATCAAGGTATTTCAAAATGAAAGTTACAAGAACAATTACTAAACTTAGCAAACTCTTGGATCCACATTATGCAATACACGCCACCCCAACTACGACTGACGATGAATTATCCCAGGACCTTTACTCATCTTAAATCAACTTATGGAAATCCTACAGTGGAACATTAATAGCTATTATACCCACCTACAGTACCTACAATTGCTAATACGTACTCACCAACCACACATAATTTGCCTCCAAGAAACGCTTACCAAAGTTGAGCATAAAATACAATTAAAAGGATATAAATGTTATCACACACCAAGACCAATACAAAATATAGCGAGCGGAGGAGTTGCAACATTTATAACAGCCACATTACACTCAGAAAGATTATCACTACAAACGAATTTAGAAGCAGTAGCAGTACAATTACACACTCCCGCTAGACTCACTATCTGTAATATTTACTTACCACCAGACGCCGCTGTTACTGTAAATGACTTAGAAAATCTATTTCTACAACTTCCAAAACCTTTGATTATAGTCGGCGATTTTAACGCTCATAATCCTATATGGGGTTCGCAAAAACTCGATACAAGAGGACGCATCATTGAAACGTTTATAATAGACAATGATCTTTGTCTTACAAATACTGGAGCACCTACACACTTTAACATAGCTAACCAAACATTCTCCAGTATAGATCTGGCCTTATCAACTCCGTCGCTAGCCCCTACGTTAACCTGGTCCCCCCTTCCCCAATTACATGATAGTGACCACTATCCTATCAAAATCAGTTTTCACTCTCCCTCTCCACCATCAACCGTCAAACTACAACAAAAATGGAAATTCGAATTAGCTGATTGGCCCAAGTATCAAACACATATTATCCAACACCTAACCTCAAATTCCGAAAATCAAGATATAGACTCAGAAATCCAATTGTGTAATAATATTATGTTAGAAGCAGCACAATGCTCCATCCCCAAGACAACCCCCAACATCCAACGTTATCCAGTCCCATGGTGGACTCCCGACTGCAGAAAAGCCATACATGCCCATCACCAAGCATACAATCGTTATAAAAAAACTAGAACACTTCAAGATCTCATTACATTTAAGCTGCTGAGAGCCAAAGCCAGGCGTATCATACGTGAAAGTAAAAAGACATCTTGGGCTAAATTTATACAATCAGTCAATAGTAACACTACAAACAGACAATTTTGGAATAAAATCAACAGTTTTAAAGGCTTGCCTAAAATCTTTTCCATACCATTAGTTTATGACATCAACAACGAACCAGTTACTGACCCTCACCATATCGCCGAGATAATAGCACAAACATTGGAAAATAAATACAATGAAGACTATCATAATCCAACCTTCGAAGAATTAAAACGATCTGTTGAAAATACCTCTTTACAATTACCTACTGACTCACGCCATCCGCTTAACCAACCCATCACTATGGAAGAACTAAATCATGCACTAAAATCAGCCGGCAATTCAACACCAGGACCGGATGGAATCTCTTACATTATGCTTAAAAACCTCCCTCTATCAGCAAAAGTACATCTATTAAAACTCTACAATCGCATTTGGTCAGACCAAGTCTTCCCAACATTATGGAGATCCGTTACAATATTACCTTTCCTAAAATCTGATAAAGATCCTACCCGACCAATTAGTTATCGTCCCATTTCCTTATCCTGTTGTTCCTGTAAATTATTAGAAAAAATTATAAATTCACGATTAATGTGGTACCTTGAGACGCAACACCTTTTAAATCCTCATCAAGCCGGTTTCCGGAAAACTCGTTTAACTCTTGACCACCTTCTTAATCTAGAATCAGCAGCCTACGAAGCCTTTGCAAACCGTGAACATCTTATAGCAATTTTTTTTGATATACAAAGTGCTTATGATAAAACCTGGAAACACCTAATAATCAAAAAACTTCTAAGTTGGAGCATCACTGGAAACATCACTTTCTTTATATATAATTTCTTAAATGATAGAAGATTTTGCGTCAAGATAGGTGATACCTACTCATCCAAAAAATCTATGAACAACGGCATACCTCAAGGATCACCTATAAGTTCAAC
The DNA here is from genome assembly GCA_929113105.1 of Agrypnus murinus. NCBI lineage: Eukaryota > Metazoa > Arthropoda > Insecta > Coleoptera > Elateridae > Agrypnus > Agrypnus murinus. Next base: position 194,664,450 of record OV816026.1, read on the forward strand.
CCTGTTTCTATTAGCTATAAATACCATTGGGGACCAACTTCCGCAACACATTAAAATTGCCTTATATGCGGACGATGTTACCATTTACACTAGTAGTAGAGATCTCACGTTATTACAACAGCACCTACAACGTGCAATAACCATTTTAGAGGATTGGTCAAACCAAACCGGCTTTACCTTTTCACCAGAAAAAACACACGCTATGCATTTTACCCGAACTTACAGAGAACCTATTAACCCGGTACTAAAGCTCAATAATAAAGCTATAGCATATCAGGATTCTGTCAAATTTCTTGGCATGTACCTTGACCAGAAATTAACTTGGAGACGACATATAAAAGAACTCAAAATCAATGCTTTTAAATCCTTTAACATCCTTAAAGTCATGTCTAACCGTCAATGGGGAGTTGACCAAACGTTACTGCTTAGATTATACAGGGTTTTTATTCGTTCCAAATTAGACTACGGAGCTCCCATCTATGCAGCAGCCACTCCCGCAATACTCCATACCCTAGATCCAGTGCAAAATGCTGCTTTACGACTAGCGCTTGGTGCTCTACGAACATCCCCAGTGGACAGTCTACAAATTGAAGCTAGCATACCATCACTCACCATTAGCCGAAACATTCTCACAACAAACTACGCTATTTAAATCCTAACGCATCCTGAACATCCATCACATAAAAACATTCTATTCCAAGATCAGCATATTGAATATCACAATCGTCCAGGTATTAACAAACCCTTCCATATTCGCCACTCCCAGCTCCAACAACAACTTCACACTAAGCTCCCAAACCTTTACCGACCATCACCACACCGAGATATTCCTTGGATTCTACCTCCCTACAAAATAAATACCACGCTCCTCAAATTCAACAAACACACCACGCCGCCGATTCTACTTAAAATCGAGCTTCGGAAACTCCTCACCACCTTTGATGGCCCAGAAGAAATTTATACAGATGGAAGCAAAATGAAACACCAAGCCACGTGTGCCGTATTAACACAAAATGGACAGGAGAAGATACAACTCCCAGATTTTACATCGATCTACACAGCTGAGTTAACAGCCATTCATCAAGCACTGATGTATTCGCAACAGAGCTTAAACAGCAACATAGTCATATTAACAGACTCATACAGTGCACTTCAATCAATTCAGCAACTATATCCTGACAATGTCCTGCTTCAAGATATCCATCATCTCCTACAGCAGCTTTACCTACAAAATAAGACCATCACCTTCATATGGATTCCATCACATGTCGGCATTTCCAAAAATGAAGAGGTCGATCAATTAGCAAAAGAAGCCTTTCACAATCCATCCACGGTTATAGATAAAATGATATATCATGATGCACAAAAAAAACTACAGCATATCATTCTACAACACTGGCAAATCCTATGGGCCCAATCAAACAGTCAACTCAAATCCATCAAACCCACTGTGCACCCATGGAAACACATACACTGCTTTACTCGTCATCAACAAATATTACTTACCCGCCTCCGAATTGGACATACCAACATCACACACGGTCATCTCTTCCTCAAAAGTCCAATACCAAACTGCCCTCGGTGTGCCACACCACTTACGATACAGCACCTCTTAATTATCTGTCCGCAATATGCTACTCAACGGAAGAATATCCAACTTCCCAATACCCTACAAGAGGCTCTCAATCCAGACATATTCAATCAAAACCGGATCTTGAACTACCTACAACTACCCAAACTTATTACAAAAATCTAAAAACAGTACTTAAATTATAACTTAAATCAAAAATATTACTTTGTATACTTACCTACTTATCATACCTAACGTACTTAATACTTAATTTAGCACAATATCTTTAACTATATAATCAATGTAAACTCATTTCATACAGGTGCTAATAACCATTGCTGTTGAAGCACCTAAATCCATATCAAATAAAAAAAAATTTTGTTTTTATAGAGTATTGAATTCAATAAAAACAACCTTTCACCTTAACGAACAAATACATCTACATCAGTTTGGCGCCTTCGAAACGGTTAACTCTGAACTGCACTTTAACGGTATTGTCGAATTTTTTTGTGGTTATTATTTGCCGTAACGGTATACGGCAGGTAGTTACGAGTTCACTAAGCTTTCTACTACAATACTATTTCTTAGAATACCTTTGATTTTAACAATGGTTTTTGGACTTTTGGCCGGCTAGAATCATGTTTCAGCCTTGTGTGCGGCGTACGCCAAATAAACGGTTAGGGAAGGGATGCGTGCTCTCGCTCGAGTCGGCGGCTTATCCGAGAGGCTGTAGATTGCACGGATGATAAGCTTACGAGGGTGGTCTGAAACGTTTCCGACCTAACAAAGATACAAGACATTTTTTCTTTAAATTTATTTTTATTTTTCTACATAGTCTCCTTGTAAGTGTACACACTTCTCCCAGCGATGCTCCCATCTCTTTAACCCGTCCAAATAGTACTCGGCGTTTTTCTCTGCAAAATAATTGTTCATGAAGGTGATTGCCTCCTCATTTGACGAAAATCTCTGTCCTCCGAGCGCAAATTTTAGATGAGGGAACAAAAAGAAGTCGCTTGGGGCTAGATCTGGTGAGTAAGGAGGATGGTCAAGCAGTTCAAACCGTAATTCGTGGATTTTCGCCATGGCAACCGCGGAGGTGTGAGACGGCGCATTGTCTTGGTGAAACAGGATTTTCTTTTTCTGTAAATGTGGCCGTTTTTCCGCAATTTCTGCCTTCAGCTTGTCAAGTAATGATGCGTAGTATGCTCCTGTAATGGTTTTTCCTGTTTGAAGATAATCGATTAAGATAACTCCATGACTGTTGTGTATTTAATAATACTATTCAACATTTATTAATTGTATTTATTACATGATATAAAACATACACTATAACTTCACTATCAATACGTAATTGTAACGTTAACATGTTTTTTAGGTTAGGTTGTTGTTGTATGTATGACATAGAGCTTAGATTTTCATGGAGTAAGCATGAGCACAATAATAAGTTCATAACAGTTCTCCCTTACTTAATAAAATAATATTGTAACAATAACTGATTTTAAATATAGGCTTATTATAAATTTAACCGTTTAACTGGATGTCGCTGCCTCTGGGATCTTCTTAATTGGAATTCTGCTTGGGATATATTTTGTTTTGGTTCCGGGTTAGTACCATCAGATGTTGGGTTCACTGAATCTTCAGCTGCTTCATGTGGATTAACCTCTGGTTCTACTGTGTCAGTTTCTTCTGTTGGTACTGCTACAGGTGGTAGTTGGAATGTTACTCTTCTTTCGGACCTTTGTAATCTTGGTTGCGGTTCTTCCTCCAGTGTTGAATCTTTTACTTGATCAGTATTTTCAGTACTACGCAGTTGGTCAATGTGACGTTTTAGTATGTAACCAGAATCGAGTTTAACTTCATAATGGATGTTCCCCCATTTACGAATTATTGTACCTAAACGCCATTTTTGTGGACCAATATAGTGTCTTGATAGAACACGTTGACCTGGATTGAAGTTACGTTTGACGTTGCTTATATCTGGTTTAAGCCCTGATGGTGCTGGTTTGAGCATATGTAATCTTGTTCTCAAGATTCTATTAAAATGTAATCAGCAGGTGTTTTACCATTTGCAAGAGGTGTTGATCGATATCTAAATAAAAATTTACGTACGAGTTCTTCAATTGATCCTTTCTCTGTTTTCAACATTGCTTTAAGTTTGTATTTAAATGTCTGAACTGTGCGTTCAGCTTGGCCATTTGTGGCAGGATGGCCTGGTGCTGAGAAACATTGTTTTATTCCGTTAAAGTTACAGAATTCTTGAAATTCTTGTGATTTAAAAATTGTGGCATTATCTGTTACCAAAAAATATGGAATACCGTGTGTTGTGAAGATGTTTTTGAAGTCTTGAATTGTTGAAAATGAAGTTGGATCACTAGAAAACGTAGTGATTTCGACCCACTTTGTTAATGCATCTATAACAATAAGAAATTGTTTTCCATTGATTGGACCTGCAAAATCAGCATGAATTCGCACCCACGGTTCAGTTGGTTGCTCCCAGTGATGTATGGGTACTTTGCTAGGTTCCTTTTGATTTTGGACACATGCTGAACATGATTTAACCATACATTCGATATCTTTATCTATGTTTTTCCAGTAACATGTAGATCTCGCAATTGCCTACATTTTAACCATACCAATATGCGAATCATGAAGTTCTTCTAAAATTGATTGTTGTAATGAAGCTGGAATTACTACTCGAGACCCTCGTAAGACGATACCTTGGTGCAATGAATATTGTATTTGATTGGAAGGTTTCGACAATAATTCTGTCTTGAGTTTTATTAATTCTGGGTCTTTCGCAGTTTCCATTTGAAGACGTTCGGTTGTGAGTACTGGTGATGTCGATATTTGATTTATTAAGACTTCGCTTATTAAAAATGTTTCATCTGTTTCTGTAGAATTCAGGTTACTAGTTGGAGCTCTTGAAAAATAGTCAACATTTTGATGTTGTTTACCAGATCTATGTTTAATTGTGTATTGAAATTGACGTAGAAATAGAGCATACCTGGTTAGGCGTAATGTTGTAATAGCTGGTAGTTGTTTTTTAAGGTTGAAGATTGTTTCGAGTGGTTTATTATCAGTAATTAGGGTAAATTCAGTGCCATATAAATACTGAAAGAATTTCTTTATAGCCCAATAGATTGCTGTTGCTTCTTTATCAATATGACTGTAATTTTTCTCTGCTACTGTTAGAGTTCTCGATATAAATGCTATTGGTTTATTTTCACCATTAATTACATGTGATAGAATTGCTGCAAGTCCATAAGGACTGGCATCAGTTTCCAAGACAATGGGTATGTCTTTATCAAATGGAGTTAATATTCGATCACTACATAACTCATGTTTTATTGTATTAAATGCGTCTTCACAATCTTTTGACCATTTGAATTTGATGTCTTTTTGCAATAATTGATTAAGAGGATGTAAAATTTTTGATGCGTTTGGAATGAAATTACTATAATATAGTGCCATTCCTATGAAAGAACGTACATCGTCGACATTCTTAGGTCGCGGAGCATTTAAAACTGCTTCCACTTTTTCTGTGTCTTTTTCTAGACCATCTTTGACCAATCATAGAAATCATGTAACCCAAGTATTTTATTTTGGGGACAAAGAACTTACATTTATCTTTGTTAAGTCTAATGTTAAATTTTTTCAACTGTTCTAAACATTTCATTAACCTTTCTGAACATTCTTCTAATGTTGAACCTTGGATCAGGATATTATCAAAGAATGTGACGCATCCTTCAAGACCATTAAGGATAGGGTCGATGACTGCATGGAATATACTTGGTGCTGTTTTGAGACCAAAGTACAATCTTTTGGCAAGATATGTACCTCGATGTGTACTGATGGCGGCTATTTTTGAACTTTTTTCATCAAGTTTGAGGTGCAAATATGCTTTTGCAATATCTAAAATACAAAAGAAACTACCTTTGCTTTGTTTTGTAAATAATTCTTGAACTCTAGGAATCGGGTAATGAGCATCTTCTAATTGTTGATTGACGGTGACTTTGTAATCAGCACAAATTCGAACACCTTGATCTGCTTTGGGAACAATGACGAGTGGAGTACCCCATGGACAGCATTCTGTTTTTTCAATGATACCTCGTTTTTCTAATGTGTCGAGTTCGCTGTTTACTTTTGGAAGTAAAGCGAATGGTATTGGACGTGGTTTAACATAAACAGGTTTCGCTTCAGCACGTAATTTCAATGAACAGGTAATATCTGGTATTTCGCCAACTGTTCCATCAAAAACTATAGGAAATTTTTCGATGATTGAATTTATCCCAGGATTTATTTGATTTGTTTGTATCTGGAAATTCTCTATTTTATTAACATTATCAAGATTGATTATTTTTAATTTTCTGATCCATAATCTTCCCAATATAGGTAATAGATTTTGAGATACTACGAATAAGTTTTCTGTGGAGTTATTACCATTGTATGATATAGGTACGCAAACGATTCCTTCAGGGATTATCACACTGATTATATGCACGAAATCTGATATTCGGACGCGGTTCAATTGGAAGATCGAGTTTTAATTTATTATAGTCTTTACGTGAAATAATTGTCACAGGACTCCCGGAATCTAGTTCGAATTCTTGAATGTGACCGTTTATTTTTAATTTAATTAAAATCTTTTTACACAATTCTCTTTCTTCACTTGAAAAAATGTCGGGGTCCGCTGCAAATGTAAAATATACACTTGCAAAACTGTACTTTACCAAAAAGTACAAATCTAAAATCGTAATTGTGTAAAAAGCTATTTTGACAAAATAGTGCAATGATAAAACTGTACATTTACAAATCCGTACAATCCTAAAAAGTATAAAATGTAAAACCGTACAATACCAAAACTGTACAATGGCAAAACTGTGCAAGTCTAAAAAACTAATCCCCGCCCTCTGACGCCTCCCTACTCGTAGGACACCTCCTACCTAAAACCGTACATATCTAAAACCGTACAAATACAAAATTTACAGTGACAAATTTATACAGGTGTAAAAAGGGAAATTAACCAAAGGGTACTTTGTCAAAAAAATACAATCACAAAACCGTGCAATTATAAAAACGAAAATTTATAAAACCGGACAAACGCAAAAACGAACAATCGCAAAATCGAACAAACGTAAAATCGAACGAACCCAAAACCGGACAAATCTAAAAATTGACTCGGCCTTATCCCCGCCTTCACACTGTACTTTACCAAAAAATACCAAAACCGTGCAATTATAAAAACGAAAATTTATAAAACCGGACAAACGCAAAAACGAACAATCGCAAAATCGGACAAACGTAAAATCGAACGAACCCAAAACCGGACAAATCTAAAAATTGACTCGGCCTTATCCCCGCCTTCACACTGTACTTTACCAAAAAATACCAAAACCGTGCACTCGCAAAACCGTGCACTCGCAAAACCGTGCAAATCTAAAAAAACCGAAACCACGCATAAACACAGTTGTAAAGTGGGTTGTATAAATATATACACACAAAGCCTACATTTTAAAAACTTCATGTATTATGTGATTATTATAGTACTTTATTATATGAGCAAGCAATTATGATAGCCGTAATTTACGAAAATGACAAATTGAGCCCTCGAGCCGACAGGCGAGTGCTGTATTGAAAACAGTGTAATTTGTTTTTTAAATATTGACAACCCTAACATTCTAACCTAAATCTGTGAATCTGTTATCTATCGCACTATCTGCACCTGAAGCACTGAATATTGAGTTGCATACATTCGGCGTAGATCTCGGAAAGTTATGAACTTAACTACCACACAACGTGTAATAACTTGTTGATTGGAAAAGTATTAGGTTATGTTTGGCATTGTTGAAAAAATGTGGAAACGAAAAGTGATAAATATGCTATTTTCATTTTAGCGTAGCTGATAAATATCAATAACACGATATACAGGGTGTCCCAGAAATACCGCGCCACCAGTGATCTGGTTATTCCTGACCCTATACAGAATCGGAATCTGAAGGAAAAAACGTTCTAACTTCGATAGTAAACGAGTTAGGGGAGTTTGAAAGTGACCAATGAGCAAGCCAGTTTCTTGCTAAATATGGTTGTTGCTATGTTACCGACAGGTTTACCTTTCAGTCAACAATGAACTAATCCGCTCATTGGTCACTTTTAAACTACTCTAACTCCTTTATTATTGAATCCTGGATTTTTTTCTTGCGGATTCCGATTCTGTGTATAGTCAGGAATAAGCCCTTCACGGGTGGGGCGGCAGTTCTGGGACACCCTGTATATCATGACGATACTTATCACTACTCACATCACTAGTTAGTTATACTTATTAATTAATATTATATGTATTATGTAGGTACTACAAAAATATATTTTTATAGCTTTTAAGTTGTTTTTTTTTCACATTTACTTTAATTTCCACAATAGTTAATCCAAAAAATTCAGTTTGTTATAACCTCCTAGAGTCACTAGGGACTTTGTATCAAAAAAATCCGGAAGTTAAACGATGTACATTTCTATAATCTAAACTCATTTGTTAGGTAGGAGTACGAATATTATCATAAAATATGTAATACGATGAGTAGTCAATGTTATGCCGAATATTTTTGTGGTGGTGTCACGAATGTCAACGGCGTTGTGATATGAATTTGACGAGTGCTTTAGCACGAGTCAAATTTTCCACAACGCCGTTGACATAAGTGGAACACCACCGCAAAAATAATCGGCATAACATTGACTACTCATCGTATCGTTTGACTATTTGATGATTCAAAGCATTCAAACCATTTCAGGCACATTAAATAATTCGTCGATCAATCAAATTTTCATTTTTTTTTAAATATTCACTGCCACGACTAGTAAATACTCGCTGATATTGTACTAGTCCAATATCCGCTGCAATCTTTTTGTAACCATGGAAATGACTCAAATTAACTTTTTTCATTGGTTCTTGAACGTTCAATGACAGAAGAATTAAATAGTCAATATTACATTTTTTTCGGTTAAATCTTTTTTTATTAAACGGTTACAATATTCTGAAATTAATTTTCTGCAACAGCGTTGTCTTGGCTTGTACTCGCTTATTTCGAATGTTAATACGTCTTTACATTGCTTGTTACTTAAATAACTAATATTGTTTTGTCAGTAACATTTTTTCCATTAATATTAAATTTTGTTACACAGTTTTTAAATAAAAAGCTACAATTTCCATTGATTAATTTTCATCATTAATGACTACATGGTAGTCAAATCAAAAAATTAGAATAACTGAAAAAAAAGAAACTAAATATTGAAACTTTGGCATAAAATCATTAATTAGTAAAACTAAAGCATAATAGGAATTTTTTGCTTTTAAAAAACGTGTCTACCTAATAGTATTACATTACATAATAGTATAGTATAATATAAGAGTATAAAAGAGCATTTGAAGCACGCGCGACACGTTTAAGAGCACGACGCGCAGCAGAGTGCTTTTAAATGAAGCATGTGCTTTAGAGGCTCTTTCACAGTGCATATAATTATTAATATAGGATCTTGGCCCGTTTTACACTGAAATCCGACCAAAGTATTTTGTCCGCAATGGTATATAGGTACATACATACCGAGGTGCTTCATTACCGAAGCGAAATTTAATGACCAAGCCGCGGTCAATACTAAGCAACTAAGCTGAGGTATTCTGAGGCACCGACTACCAAAGTATGTACCCGTACCCGTATACTAGGTACTTTATTGACAATAATTATCCTCCGTACTCCGTAGCATCAAAAACCATAAACAATTTATCAAATTTTTATTAAAAAGAAGGTGGAAAAGAGCAAAGTAGTAAAAAAGTAACCTCTTTCCACTTAGGAATGTCAGTACTTACTGTCACATTACCTGTGGAATTGTCAAATGGAATGAAAGTTAATTTTATATTTTATTTATAATTTGAATTAAAATATAAATCATTGTTCTATTCTAAACTCACTAGGTATCAGCCATAAATAGAAGATATATGAAATAGGCAACACATAATACTCACGTTTACGAACGGGAGGATTTTTAGATTTGTCCGGTTTTATGTATTTTCGTTTCTATAATTGTACTTTTTTATGTTTGCACGGTTTTAGATATGTACAGGAGGAGGTGTCCTACGAGTAGAGAGGCGTCAGAAGGCGGGGTTTAGTTTTTTAGACTTGCACGGTTTTGGCATTGTACAGTTTTGGTATTGTACGGTTTTACATTTTATACTTTTTAGGATTGTACGGATTTGTAAATGTACAGTTTTATCATTGCACTATTTTGTCAAAACATCTTTTTACATAAATACGATTTTAGATTTGTATGTTTTGGTAAAGTACAGTGTGAAGGCGGGGTTAAGGCGGAGTCAATTTTTAGATTTGTCCAGTTTTGGGTTTGTTCGATTTTACGTTTGTCCGATTTTGCGATTGTCCGATTTTGTGTTTGTCCGGTTTTATATATTTTCGTTTTTAGAATTGCACGGTTTTGTGATTGTATTTTTTTGACAAAGTACACTTTTGTTAATTTCTCTTTTTACACGTGTACAAATTTGTCACTGTAAATTTTGTATTTGTACGGTTTTAGATATGTACGGTTTTAGGTTTACATGCGTCCCCAAAATGTCTATGTATTGTATTGAATTAATGGAATAATCTTCATATAATTCACTAATATTGTTTACAGTCTCATCAGATGTTTGTTTTTTGTCTTTCAACAATGTTGATATGCACACTTTGGCTATATGACCTTTTTTCTTACAACTCGAATACTCTAATTTAGATTTTGATCGACATTCCGCGGATACATGATTATTTTTTCCACACGCGAGAGCAATTTTTTAATTCCACTTTATCGACAGTATCTAATGTTGATGAACGTTTTCTGCTTGCACTTCGTTGATGTAGTATTGGTTGCCTACGGATTTCATGGTAATTTTTATCACGAGATTTTGAACGACTTGATCGAAATTTAGATTTAAAAAACGAATGATTTTCAGCTTGAATTTTATTAATAGTATCACTATTTGAGTTTTTGGCATAATCTTCCAAATTTTGTTTTCTCGCAGCTTCCATGGCCAATGCAAAATCTGTTTTTTCTAATGTAGTTGTGGTTCCATTTGCAGTATCTTTTCACGAATATGAATATCTCTTATACCTACCACGAATAAATTGTGCTTCAAAGATTGAATCGATTTGTTTTTTACAGCTATTTTCTGGACATATCTATGCACATTTTTAAGCAATAACTTTTAGATCTGCAATATAGGTTGATAAACTTTCATTGCAGTGTTTATAACTGGAGTAAATTGTTTTTCTAAAATATTAATTAATTCATCATATGATTTGTCTCCAGGTTTAGCAGGCGCTGTTAAAGAAGATAATAATTGATATTGTGTACTTTTTAAACAATTTAATAAAACATCACGTTTAGCTTCTGCTACAACAGGTGTATTTGTTTTTACCTGGCGTAAAGTAACGAAATTTTCTAACCTTTCTTTATATGATGAAAATGATTCCTTGTCTGGATTGAATGTTTCGAAGATAATATTATGATATTATTGTTGTTGTTGTATGTATGACATAGAGCTTAGATCTTCATGGAGTAAGCATGAGCACAATAATAAATTCATAACAATGACTATCCCAAAAAACAGTCGCCATCACTTTCCCAGCCGACATAACAGTTTTTGCTTTTTTTGGAGCCGATTCCCCCTTCGCAGTCCACTGTTTTGACTGTATTTTTGTTTCGGGCGTATAATGGTGTATCCAAGTTTCATCTACAGTAATTAATTGGCGACAAAACTCTGATTTATTGCGCCTAAACTGCGCCAACAGAGCGTTGGAAATGTTCATTCGAACACGTTTTTGGTCTAACGTGAGCAAACGCGGCACCCAACGCGCGGACAGCTTTCTCATGCCTAAATCTTGATTCAATATGTGACAAACACGTTCTTTGGACATATTCATAGCCTCTGCTATCTCCCTCACTTTAATTCGACGGTCGTTTAGCACCATTTGGTGAACTTTAGCGATGTTATCGTCAGTGGTAGAAGTTTTTGGACTTCCCGAACGTTCATCATCTCCCAAGCTGGTACGACCACGTTTAAATTCAGCTGCCGAAAATTTCACTGTGGTAAATGATGGCGCAGAGTCCCCATACACAGAGTCCAACTCATCTTTGATTTGCGTAGGCGTATTGCCTTTCAAAAACAAATATTTAATGACAGCTCGATACTCGATTTTTTCCATTTTCACAAAAACACTCACATCGACTCACTCAAACGATTGTCAAATAACAACTGCGCGTCCAAAATGGCTGAAATTTTGGTGAGTACTTGTCAAAAGATGCACAACTACATTCCCTAGCTTTTATCACGGCCTACTAAATTCATATAAATTTCGCTTATATACGGCCGTCTCATTTCCAGTTTTTTCATTGTTGAAATTAGGATCTAGAAATTACAGATCGGTACGTTAAGTGGCGCCCACTGACAGTAATTTTTAGAGTCACTCTATATTACTTATAAGAGTTCGGCCAACGCGGGAATTGACGCTGATTGGTTGGATCCATTTGCAGTAATGCCAATTTAAAGACAGGTTTGTTTACTTCCTCATAAATTTATGTGGAAGTTACTTGCTATGGTTACAACTGTTTCTACAATTATATCCATAGAATAAATAAATTGTATCCATAACAATTAACTGTCAAATAAAGTACAAGGTGGTGAAAAGATCGCACTTCATTTGACAAATAATATATTTAGTAAATCGAAGAATTTCTATGAATTTCTCTTCAAGTTTTTAAGAAATATAAATTGCAATTGAAGGGTTGTGAAATCAATGAATGTGAAACACGGCATTTGTCAAAAAAGTATAACCCTTAGGAGAACCAAAAACTAATGTAAGGCCAGAATTTTTATTATTTGGAACTACAAAATTGCAGTTTTGAAACATTCTGACGCAATCCAGAAATCTGTGGTTTTTGACGAAAATTTGCAAAACAGATGCGTTATTTTTTTTTATTAAACATAAGATACATTTTAATTGGAATATATCGGTCTGGCAGATTTAAAAAAAATTAAAATATATCAGTGGCGTGCGGTGAGAATTTAGGCTAGGGAAGCAATCACGATTTTAATTTTAGGTACGATTAGTAGCTACAATATAAAAACAGTGCTATAATAGTTATTAAACTTAAAAGTTTTTCAAAGAAGAACTTTTACACTTTATACTTATTTATTTTAAAAAAATACTACTATTTATTCCGGAGTGGATCCAGATATTTATTTTGGCGAGAGGAAAGAGAATTTTTGGATTTTTTTAAATAAATAATAATTAAACAAACATTATTTGTTTTTATTATATGTATTTATATTTATTCTATGTATTTATATTTATTTATAAATGTTATATATTGCACAATATTTAATAAACATCAACTACTTTTACATTCAAAATTTATTTAACTGTAATACTGAAGTATATAACATCAAAAATTGGAGGGGGAAATTTCCCCTATTTCCGCCCCCATGTATCAGCGCCTGATTTATTTATAATGCAACTCGATTTTCCGGTATTCTTTAGCAAAATACCTGGTACAGGTTTTAATCTTTGCTATTAATTTGGAAGTTCTGGTTTTGATCTGCCTTTCTCAACAATTTGTAATTTCTCTCCATAACTATATGCAGAAAATTCTTTATCTGATAATTTACAAACCGAACAACAAAATCGTCGTGATTCGGATGTATACTCGAACCTTCCACTGAAGCAGCTGAAATTGCAGTCATGACGATAATAGTTATTTATGGTACAAGTGAGTTAAGTAAGATATTATCCACGAACGAAAAACTTACTGGTTAATTTTTCTGAGTGGATAATATTCTTAACTCACGCGTACCATACAAAATTTTATCCAACACCTCTTTATTTAAGTTTAAACATCGAATTTGCAATGTATAGTTAGTCTGTAGTTTTGACGGTAATACTCTAGCACGATGACTGGATTTTAATAATATTAAGTAACGCAAGCTGGTGATTGGTTGTTATCTTTGAAGGAGTGAGTTTTTTAAAAATAACCCACGTTGCTAGGAGCAACGTAGGTTATAATGTAACATAAGAGTAAACAATCACTTTCCTAATTTAAAATGACCATAGTAAACATGGTATTTATATAGAGGTGTTGGATAAAGCAATTTTAAATTTGAATACAGAGCAAACTAAATATAATTTTTTGTCTTTAAAAACACTTTAACTTATATAAATTGAAGTAATAAAATGTTCCAAAATACAGTCTCATTCGCAGATTTACATTACTTAAGTAACATTTAACAAACGCTAAATCGAACAAATATAATAAAAAAATTATAATAAATAAACATTTAGGCACGACACCTTATACGATTTCAATCGTATCGTCACAACGCACCCGCCCACTAACGAAAGCGAGGAGAAAAGCAGTAAGCAACGAAATCAGTATTTATAACACATTTGAATCGGTATTACCTTTCCGCGCGAGTTTAATGGGCCTAATTTAATATAGCATTCTAATTAAGTTGATTAAATATTACAAATTTAAATAAACGATAACCATAATTTTATAAAAATATTTTTTTAGCATTGGTTTTTATTTTTAATAAATTCTCAAGGGAAGCATTGCTTCCATTGCTTCCATGGACCGCACGCCACTGAAATATATACTTTATTAAACAAAAGATTCATATATCTAGCATGAAAGAAAAAATATGTGTAAGCACTGCTGTTGTCGTCCCCGACAATGTCACCTGGGTCTTCATTAGTGTCCAGAATATCATAGAAACCACGGTGTTCTCGATTAAATAATACTTCACAAACGGTTTGAAGATCTTTTAGTTTTGCATGATTGATCTCGATAGGTACAAGTTATAATTCACTAGTAATATGGAGTCTTGCTTCTAATTATCCATTGTCTCCACGTTCCAGAATAGCTATCTCTTACTTATTCTATAAAATTTAACACAAAAGTGTTATTGCCTGAATGTATGCCATACATTTGCGCAGACTTTAGTGGAATAGGTGGTTGAGGATTCTTTACAAAAAACTTATCAGTGGACAGTTTGAAGTTAAAAATATCTATCTTAAGTCGACCCATTTGATAAAATATGCAAAATATGTTACTGAGTAATAACTCTGAAATAAAACGATTTAATAAAGCAAAATAATTTCTCTGCTTTTCAAGTGTTTTTATTACGGAAATAATTAAAATGGACTTACTGGAGCACAAGAGACATTAACAGTTTTTTGTTGTAGCTGAGAGTAATTTCTTCTTTTCTCAATTTCGCAAATAAAATATGAATATATATTACTCTATTTAGGAATTTGATTATATTAATCAATTCAAATAAGCTATAGTAAATTACAATGAAATAAATGTCAGGTTATGAAACATTTGACATTTGCCAGGCAAACATAACCAATAATTTTTGCGATGTATATTTTTGGATCCAAAATTGCGGACTGACATTCGTGTTGGCTCAACTCTTATAAGTAATCAAGATATTCTTGTATTAATATAGAGTGACTCTAGTAATTTTGCAACAAAGATGGTTTGTAGGCAGGATGCCGTCGTTAGTTTTTAGGTTATACGTCATGCCAGTAATTGTACAGCGTGGAAATAAATGATTTTCATCAAGTTGCCTTTGGAATTTTTTCACATGTTTTTTCTGTACCGCTCTACTCGTTTTGATTTAGTACTAAATTAGTTCTGTCAATAAATGAAATCAATCTGTCAAACAATTCATAGAATTGTATATTTTGAGGTTATGGTACTGCCTTCTCTATTTTCGTAAAGCGGCACGTCGTGCTTTTACATGGGGAATGCAATGGTAACTTGATGAAAATCATTTATTTCCACCCAGTAATTTCCTATTGTGTAATATTAATTTATCGACATTTGTATGATTTGTACATAAATATTTGGATATAACGTACGTAAATATGTCAAAAATATGTTATAGTAGGAATTAGGAAACCAAAATACCCTACATGTAACAACATTATACTGAGTTTACGTAATATTTACTAATGCCCCATTTCTTTAGGCAGATGATGTAGACACCTAATGTTAATGCACGATCTATGAACTGAAGCAATGATTAGAAGTATTCATGGAATGAAGAAATCTCACTGTGGCAGTCATTACTAAAAATAAACATGTTTTAGACATAAAAACTGATGGAATCTTCAGTAAAAGAAATATGAAACTGACAAAATTTTTCTCATAAAGAATTACCTTTATATAGTTTATATGATATAAATCAAATGCGATGTCAGAAAAAGTATTTAGAATTTTGGAAGAGTGGTTAGGAATCTAGGATAACGATAATTAAATAACGATTTTGGTATCATATCTTAACAGATTTGGTAGTAAGAATGAGGGAGTATTCCAGGAAGAAGATGGAGTTCTGAACTTTTCTGAACTAATTGAATGTATGATAAATCTATACAAAAGTATAGAATGAAGTCAATGCTGTCGAACTTTTACACACATTCGTATGTAGTGTCGCGCTATACGGGTCTAAATCACAACGGGACAATAGCAAAGAATGAAAACAGACGTATTAGGCTGCTCCAGCTATAGAGAAAAGACTGATAGCATACCGGAAAAATACCATAAAAATAGATGTATTTGTAGAGTGGTTGTTAAAGTATGTTTTTTAGTTTTAATGTAACTTTTTTAATAGTTTATCAATTTTATTTGGGAACTGACAGCCTTTTTTATAAAAATAAAGACATAGAAAGAATAATAAATTAAAATAGTAAATAAAATTTTAATGCAACGTTTTGTAATGTAATATAATGTACCTATTGTTTTTTAATGCATAATTTAATAATATTTGATCTTTGCTAATAAATTTCTTGTTAATAATTACTGTTAATATTTGAGTAAAAATTCTTTAATCGGAGGCAGTTTGACACAATTGACATAAAATATAACCTAAAAATTAACGACTGAGCTCTGACTTCAAATATCTTTGTTGTAAAATTACCGCCAGTGGGCGTCATTTAACGTACGAATCTGTAATAATTTTCAACAATGAAAAAACTGGAAATGAGACGGCCGTATATAAGCGACTAGGTATTAGGCCACCTGAGCCAGACGGAAATTGATATGCCATGTGGCATGCCAATGGCATGGCTCCTCCCCCTGCTTCTGATTGGCTACCCCCACTCCTGTAGCTCCTCCCCTTGCTTCTGATTGGTCGCCGCCATCTTGGATTTCCCCGCCTACTGCTCTCTGATTGGTTAGCCCCCACTCCTGTAGCTCCTCCCCTAGCTTCTGATTGGATGAAGGCAGACATTTTGGAACGTCTGCCTCCATTCTACCACGCCCTGGCGCCATGCTACCATGCCCGTCGTCATTACGGGAATCTGTATTACCGGCAATCTGTGTGCAGCCAGTAGAGGGCGTAATGCTACAATTAGTGTGTATATTGCTAAGAGAGAGAGGGGGTCATGAAGGGATCTGTATGACCGGCAGACTGTGTACTACTACTAGGGGGCGGCGTCATGAAGAAATCTGTACTACCGGTATGATGATGTAGAGGCAACCATTTTATATCAGAGCATGTTTGTTTGTTTGTTTTTGGGCGAGGAATCAGGATGGCGGAGCATCCTTCGTACCTCATGGCACCGATTGCTATGATCATTTGGCCAACCCTACTAGAATTTAGCCGAATCTGGGGGAATTCCACACCCCAGTAGGGATCTTTGTCGTGCCAAGCATCGCATTGACACGGGACCTACAGTTTTACTTCCTATCCGAAAAGAAGGCATGTTTTTAATTTTTCTCCGCTATGAAAAATTACCAGCTCGGCCGGGGATCGAACCTGCGATCTTTGGATTATGAAGCAAACATGCAAACCACTAATCCACCGAGACTGGCATCAGAGCATGTGGTGCGCGCTAAATTTGAATCTGTCAATTTTTAAAATTTGTCATTTTTGCATATGTCATTTTTGCATCTGTCATTTAATTCTGTCAATTTTAATCTGTCCATCTGTCATCCCGCTACAAGTTCTGCTGCTACCTCTCTCCAGCGCACACACACTCTGTACTCTTTCCACTACCTTCTCTAGAAGAAATAATAAAACCATATAGGAATTAAAAATTATGTTTATTAATATATTGTTATGACTACATTTTAATTTATAATAAAAATGTTGATAGAACGCTGGTGATGATGATAGCTTGAGGACTTCAGGACTGACCTCTGTTTTCTATTTGCGGTTCCAGGGGCTGTAACAACAACAACAACAATAGAACATTAAAAAAGGGGTTTATTGTAAACTTGATGTTTACTCCCCATTACCTTATTTGTTTCCACAAACATGCAGTCATCATAACAGCTTGTTTTTCCTAAGTACAATAGGCCTAGAGAAATCGTTTTAGCTCCAATCTGCTGGTTAATCTCGGTAACCCTTTGATCTGTTAACTTATCGCTGATCTGCTTGGGTAGAAACGTAACATGGTTTTCGGCAATAACAATCACACTTTGACGCTTATCACGGCAAACGACTCTTTTGAATTGTAGTATCTCTGCAATTTCTTTTATTTTGTAATCACATAACTTCTTGATAGGCTTCTGGGAAGGTTTGTTCAATTGTTTTAGCAAATGTTCCATTTTTCTATGTAAAACACACACATGATAGAACTTAAATAGCAGCAAAATTTTAACACGCACACAGGAATAATAATGATTATTTTAACATACCTAGTTGAAGCAAACAACAATAATAATTATTACTACCACCGTAGCCGAGGACGCGAGAACAAAACTAAAAACGAAAGGGGTCAACAGAGCTTTTATAACCTTTTAAATCGACAGGAATGAACGCGTTTGTCGCAAATGCAACTGTTTTTAGATAAAATCTAAATTTATTACCCTCGGAGCAAAAGGGTTCAGCATCGTTAAAAAAGGGTCGACACCTGCGCTGTCAATTAACACTTGAGACCAATCTAACCGACTATGCTATATTGTCGTGAAAAACCATGCAAGGACGAGATTGCCAAAGAATATGTATAAAACGACAGGCCATATCTTATTGTGTTATATTGAAACTAAAAACGAATTGCTTATAACAGATTTAAATCTTGATCTTGACAAGGGATTGACCATCGTAAAAACTCTTTTATAATCATTTTGGAAGCAAAGATGAGCAGGGCATATATGTATAATATACCTTTATAATAGTCCTATGTGTGATTAATAATAATATTTTATATTATTTTAAACTATTAATAACTATTGTATCGAGCAGAAGGATAATAAATGCATTAAATTATCATAAAACGGGTCCCTTAAAGTACCGTAGCTTTTTTTTCAAACAGAGAGACCATATAAAACAATTCTCCCAAGCGAAACCTTAATTAAGATTTATTATTGCATATAATTCTCCCCGAAGAAAAAAGAATAACGGTATAGTTGTACCTATGTTAAACAGATATCAAGGGGCGATAAAGATAAGGGAATCTGTATTACCGGCAATCTGTGTGCTGTCAATAGAGGGCGTCATGCTACAATTAGTGTGTATCGTCAATAGAGGGCGTCATGAAGGGATCTGTATGACCGGCAGACTGTGTACTACTACTAATAATATTTTATATTATTTAATCTATTAATAACTATTGTATCGAGCAGAAGGATAATAAATGCATTAAATTATCATAAAACGGGTCCCTTAAAGTACCGTAGCTTTTTGTATTATTTATATTTGTTTCACATAGATATTGGTTATTATAGGTTACAATTATGATGCTATTTAATACATACTAGAAAATAGTGTTTAAACATTTAGTAATACTTTTAGAAAGGATTCCTATTTTAAGCTGATAATATAAACTGTTTTAAAAAAGCTTTATGTTTTAAGATAAATACAAAGGTTACTACCCGTTGACGAACATTAAATAAAAAATCTTTGTTGAACGAGGTTTATTATTCCAGCTTCATCGATAGTTTCTGGAATGCCCCGCAAGGCAGTTTGTAGGAATTTATCACGATTCGACTGTGTTGCTGCTGCTACTTATCCATGGCTTTCTACAAAGCTGAAACACACAATTGTTAAACCAAACAATATTTATTACTACGAAAGCTTTAACCCTCCAACAAGCTTCAATCTCTAAACCTAACATAAGCTTACAATTATCTATCGTATATAGGGGTATTATAACAGTTTTGTCTAATATAGAAAATTACTAATTGAAATGTATATTCGTATAAGATTAATCTCTTAAAGCATTTAAAAGAATACACTTTAAATTTTCGCGATTTTTTTTCCCAGAAATTTATTACCTACTGGCAGGAATACAGCCCTAATTTTTATGTTGTTTGTTGAAAGTGATATGAAACGAGCACTCTAGTCTATTGTCCTATTGACAGGGTCATAAAAACATAACATCGACAATACAGCCATCATTTTGTTCGACGTAGTCGTATACATTTCGAGGGAAATCTTTTGTCAGAACGCGTAAAATAGAATTTTAACAATCCTCGTTAATAACAGCATCTACTGGTTCTATTTGTTTGCCCTATAGATTATAATCTATAATGGTAAAAATTCTTTCTTCGGGCAGCTAGGGCTAACAGATAAAGAGCTCAAGAAAAATCATAATTAGAACTGAGGTGTCAGTTTTTACATTATTACGTGTTTTTGTAAAATAAATTAGGCTATATATATTTTCGTTCTTATTGTTTCTCTATAGAGCTGTAAATCGAAAAATGCATAAACTATGATGCGCTTAATTATTTTTGCAATAGCTTAGGGGGTTATGGTTTTCATCCAATCCTAGTTAAACAAAAACTAACGTTAACACCTTTTTGTATCTTAAAACAACATGTTTAGGGGTGGGACTACATATTTCGTTTTAGATAAATACAAAGGTTACTACCCGTTGACGAACATTAAATAAAAAATCTTTGTTGAACGAGGTTATAAATATTTTTAAAATGGGTAAGCTGTTTTTCTTTTATTACAAGCACTTATTTATATTTAAATCGTAAATTTTGCAGCAAATGTATCGGCGAATGTACGTGCATGGGCCCGATGTGTATTACAACGGTTGTACAGCAACACCAGGCATAGAGGTATTGTAAGTAGACTTTTTTTATCTATCTATAAACAACATACTAAAACGGTGTTAATATTTTTCAGTTCTTGATGCATTGTATGGGTGTGGAGAACCTCTACCCTCATGTCAGGCGGTCGTCGCAATCGAGGTGGCCACAGGTCATATGGATGTCGGGGGATTTACAATAGTTGCTAGGTTGTACGTGAGACTTGACCAGCGAAAGGGGTGGATTGTTTATGTATGTTTTATCAATCTATATATGACGGTGTAAATATATGTAGCTTTACTTTTTGTTTTTCAGAATATATATCAACTAGTTCTAAACGATATTTAAAATAATAAATACATTAAATCACTATCTGTCTTTTTAATTAGCATCCATTCTCTCTTTTTACAGTGAAAAATAGGTGAAAAACCTTCTCAATAAAGCTTCTTTTTCATTTCATATTTGAAACTATTTACTAGAAAGCTGGTAATTATGAAATTTGGTTTTTAATAAATTAAACTGTCAGTGCGGGAATTATATAGATCTGAAATTTGTACAAAGGGAATTATTGTCACGTATATGTATCATGGCTGCATAAACTAAACTTTCCAGTGACAATTTGTCAAATCAAACAACTGAAAATTGATAGGTGAAAATACTTCATGAGAAATCAAGTCGTTCTTGACAAAGGATCCACATGTCCTAACTCTTAACTTATATAACCTATTATTATTATATAGGAACTCTGTAATAACTGGGTAATAGTCGCGTAAATTCAGCCCTTATTTTAAAGGTTTAATTTTCATTGCAGCCAATTTCGACTTTTAATTAGTGTCCAATCTAACTCTTTTACAGTGAAAAATAGATGAAAAACCTTCTCAATAAAGCTTCTTTTTCATTTCATATTTGAAACTATTTACTAGAAAGCTGGTAATTATGAAATTTGGTTTTTAATAAATTAAACTGTCAGTGCGGGAATTATATAGATCTGAAATTTGTACAAAGGGAATTATTGTCACGTATATGTATCATGGCTGCATAAACTAAACTTTCCAGTGTCATAAGTATTGAACCCAGACGGCGTTTGATTGATTAATAACTTAGAGTTCCTTTATGATAATATTAAATAATAAAAATAAGAGTTGGGACATGTACGAGGCCAGATTTTAATTGGCTGGATCCAATGTCAAGGAGTACATGATCTTAATAGTCTGACGCTTTGTTTTTTTTAATTGTATAACAACATTTACATTACTTTACATCCTAATACACATTTTCTTTATGAAATTAAATTTTCTTAATATATGTATTTTTTTATAAGTAAATAAATTATTATAGAAAGAAACAAGAAAACAGAAGAAACAATTTGTCAAATCAAACAACTGAAAATTGATAGGTGAAAATACTTCATGAGAAATCAAGTCGTTCTTGACAAAGGATCCACATGTCCTAACTCTTAACTTATATAACCTATTATTATTATATAGGAACTCTGTAATAACTGGGTAATAGTCGCGTAAATTCAGCCCTTATTTTAAAGGTTTAATTTTCATTGCAGCCAATTTCGACACTTTGAATTTTTTTTAACATTTTTTTATCGGGGGTTATAAAGTTCTCTTTTTATGTGCTCTGTCAACGAGTTTGAGAATTATCGCCCCTTCTACTAGGTGATAAACATTTGAGAGCATCGTTCTAGAGATTTCTATCTTGCCGGTCATCGTTAGACAAGAGTAGCAAAATTGCCAGAAAGGTATTTTGTTTTCTCAGCTGTTATAGATCGACTAATCAGATTAAAAAAAAGGTCCGTTATACATGTAGCTTATTTTACGTAATCAAGTGTTCTATTGTATTAGAATTTATAGACATGACAATTTTTCCCTCATAAACCAAGAACAGCTCTTAATAAATATATACTGTTGACCCTTGACAGGGGAATAAAAATTATCTATGTTGAGATCTACATTTTAAACATCAATAAATTAATAGGCAGGTGTTCTCGTGGGAACTTGATTTTACCCAACTCTCAGATGATAACTATCAAAGGTATGCTGCGCATCACCTTTGATAACCCTATGGGATATTGCGCAAAATTTTGTAGTTTGGTAACGCATTCACCAGGGGTCTCGTTCACTGCTTGAGTATAAAAACCCAAACTCATAGCGATACATGTTATATATGCTCGACTACAGTTCAAGAGCTTCATTACGTTTAGTGGTTGTAAAATAAAAACTCTGTGTGTGTGTGTGTGTGTGTGTGTGTGTGTGTGTGTGTGTGTGTGTGTGTGTGTGTGTGTGTTAGTACCGGCCTGAATCATCAACTTTAGCCAACCATAAGGTAGGATTTTTCTCTTATTTTTGTAATGATTCATTTGTACTAAATTTACGCGTTGATGTTGTTTAAGAGAGAGAAAAAAGCAACAACAAACATCATGTCGCTATTATCATTAAACGAGATCGAAGACGGTAACAGTCTAAATGAGTTACAATTACAACAACAGTTTCGGCAGTGTATCTTAGACGCTGGAGTCAGCATACCTATTTCAGTAACAGTGCTTGTAACGGTCTAAGCTAACGTCATACATAACATGCAAAAGTTTGATAAAATACATGACTGCATGCTCACCTATGTCAACACTTGATAAAATAATTGTAGTACATTTGTATATATTCTTTCACGTTGCAGGAAGTCTTTTTAAATAGATGAAAGATATAAATTTTGTATTTAGTAAATGCTTTAAGTCATATTAAAAATGATTGTATATGTTTTATGAGAACTCGATAAATGTTTTTAGTTTTCGTATAAAAGAAAATTAATATGTCAAGATGTACGTCTGTGCATGTATATACTTTCAAACTGCGCTTGTATCTATTTGAAATTGCTCATGTTTATGCTTTATTATGTACGTCTGTGCGTGTATCTGTTTGAAATTGCTCGTGTTTATGCTTTATTATGTACATCTGTGCGTGTATATACTTTTAATGTACGTCTGTGCGTGTATCTATTTGAAATTGCGCGTGTTTATGCTTTATTATGTACGTCTGTGTGTGTATCTGTTTGAAATTGCGCGTGTTTATGCTTTATTATGTACGTCTGTGCGTGTATCTGTTTGAAACTGCGCGTGTATATACTTATAATGTACGTCAGTGCGTGTATCTGTTTGAAGTTGCACGTGTTTATGCTTTATTATGTACGTCTGTGCGTGTATCTGTTTGAAATTGCGCGTGATATGCTTTATTATGTACGTCTGTGCGTGTATCTGTTTGAAATTGCGCGTGATATGCTTTATTATGTACGTCTGTGCGTGTATATTACTTGAAATTGCGCTTGTATATGCTTTATTATGTACGTCTGTGCTTGTATCTGTTTGAAATTGCGCGTGTTTATGCTTTATTATGTACGTCTGTGCGTGTATATACTTTTAATGTACGTCTGTGCGTGTATCTATTTGAAATTGCGCGTGTTTATGCTTTATTATGTACGTCTGTGTGTGTATCTGTTTGAAATTGCGCGTGTTTATGCTTTATTATGTACGTCTGTGCGTGTATATACTTTTAATGTACGTCTGTGCGTGTATCTATTTGAAATTGCGCGTGTTTATGCTTTATTATGTACGTCTGTGTGTGTATCTGTTTGAAATTGCGCGTGTTTATGCTTTATTATGTACGTCTGTGCGTGTATCTGTTTGAAACTGCGCGTGTATATACTTATAATGTACGTCAGTGCGTGTATCTGTTTGAAATTGCACGTGTTTATGCTTTATTATGTACGTCTGTGCGTGTATCTGTTTAAAATTGCGCGTGATATGCTTTATTATGTACGTCTGTGCGTGTATATTACTTGAAATTGCGCTTGTATATGCTTTATTATGTACGTCTGTGCTTGTATCTGTTTGAAATTGCGCGTGTTTATGCTTTATTATGTACGTCTGTGCGTGTATATACTTATAATGTACGTCTGTGTGTGTATCTGTTTGTAACTGCGCGTGTTTATGCTTTATTATGTATGTCTGTGCGTGTATATACTTCAAATTGCGCGTGTATATGCTTTATTATGTACGTCAGTGCGTGTATCTGTTTGAAATTGCACGTGTTTATGCTTTATTATGTACGTCTGTGCGTGTATCTGTTTGAAATTGCTCGTGTTTATGCTTTATTATGTACGTCTGTGCGTGTATCTGTTTGAAATTGCGCGTGTTTGTGCTTTATTATGTACGTCAGTGCGTGTATCTGTTTGAAATTGCGCGTGTTTATGCTTTATTATGTACGTCAGTGCGTGTATCTGTTTGAAATTGCGCGTGTTTATGCTTTATTATGTACGTCTGTGCGTGTATCTGTTTGAAATTGCTCGTGTTTATGCTTTATTATGTACGTCAGTGCGTGTATCTGTTTGAAATTGCGCGTGTATGTACATGTAACCGGACTATATAAACAGGAACTTTGTTCCTGATCATTCATTAGACGTTATGGAACGACGCTTGTGTGATGTATGCGGTCTGAACATTCGACGCTCCGGGTATGCAAGCCATATGAATATAATAATAATAATAATAATAATCATTTATTTACGGTTTCCCATTATACATACTACATAACTATTGTATTATAAATCACTTGTTACTTTATTGGTTACATTTAATTCCATTTTACAACGATTTTTTAATGCTATTTATGAATTTATTGTAAGTGACATTGAAGAAATCAACAGTACATGAGTTTCCATACCTCATTATTCGTTGCAGAGGCGAACAATAGGTGTAATTAGTTAAATTATCATAATCAAGTTTAAATAAAATTTGAGATCTAGTTAGTCTTGAAGGTACATGAAAGTTTATCATTTGCAATAGTTGAGGACTGTTAATATAGCCATTAATTATCTTAAAAAGTATACAAAGATCAAAATATATTCTTCGGGATTCTAGTGTCTGTAGATTAATTATAGTTAGTATATATGAAGATCCAACCTCCATATATGACAAATTGCTCTTAAAAGCTATATAACTTAAAAACCTTTTTTGTACTTTTTCTATTTGGTATATTTGTGTTTGATAATATGGACACCAAATCAGGGTACAGTATTCTAATGTGCTACGAACAATGGCACAATAGAGGCATTTAATAGTTATTATGTCAGTAAAGTCCTTACTGTTACGCATTATGAACCCAAGTTTTTGCAGCCCTTTTGTTTTGATATGATTGATGTGGGTCTTAAAATCCAGTCTGTAATCAAACACAACACCCAAATCATTAATGGTGTTTACTTCATTTAATAAGGAATTACATAATTTATAATCAAATTTGATATGATTTAATGAACGGTAAAATTTTATACACTTACATTTATCTATATTTAAAATCATTTCATTATCGTTACACCATTTATTTAATCTATTGATATCGTTTTGAATTATGTTACAGTCTTCAATAGTGTTTACCACGCCAAATAACTTAAGGTCATCCGCAAAAAGTAAGAATTTACAATGAGCAAAACAAGTGCTAATATCGTTTTTTCACTACTAGCTTTAAAACATACTATTATCTAGTCTGTTGTCACCTTGTGAAGTTAGCCTTCTTGCCTAGTGGTAAATAATTTTTTATTATTGACTACTAGTCAATAATCCAGATTTTAGTGTAACACGGGGCAAAAATTCATCCCATTATACACTGGCATCCAGGAAAAAATCCGTGATCGCGATAGTACGTTTTTTATGTGAGAAGAATAAAAGGAATAAAAGTACTAGTAGTGAAAAAAATAATATATACACCACGGTTGTGAAGTGTTTTCTAGAGCCTCTCATCTTATATCCCTCGATGCTGCGCATCTCGGGATCTAATAATGCTCGGCTCTAGAAAAAACTCTTCACAACCTTGGTATATAATATACTATTATGTAACAGTTAAAAAGAAGGGGGGAGATATGACTACCTTGTGGCACACCTGATGTAACTGAAATTTCAGTAGAAAATTGATTTTTTAAGTTTACAATTTGAGTACGATTTCGAAGGAACCCATCTAACCATCGTAACAGAGAGCCATAAACACCTAATGCTTCCAACTTATTTAACAGTATGTTGTGGTTGACTTTGTCGAAGGCCTTGGATAGGTCAGTGTAAATTGCATCTAATTGCAATTTATGTTTAAATGCATTTAGTATTTCATTTTGATAAATTAAAAGATTAGTCACTGTTGAGCGACCTTCGACAAACCCGTGCTGCTCTTCAATTAGTTGGGGTTTGATAAGTGGGGATATTTTATCAGTGACAATTGCTTCCGCAATTTTGGGAATAGTAGATAATTTTGAAATTGGCCTGTAGTTTTTAATATTGTGCGGATCTCCTGATTTGTGTATTGGTTTGATAAAGCTGGATTTCCAAATAATAGGAAATGTACCCGAATTTAGTGATATATTGTATAATCTACAAAGAGGTTCTGCTAAAACAAATCTGCAATGTTTTAAAAATACTGGAGGTATGTTGTCAGGGCCTGAGTTTACATCAGTGTTTAACTGCTGAAGTTTATTGAATACTTCAATTACATCAATAAGGACGTTATTGACATTTACAGTATTGTGAGTGTGATTGTTATTTGGTGCATCAGAATTAGAATTTTCGTACACCGATTGAAAGTGAGAGGCAAACAGATTCGCTATAATTTGCGGGTCTTCTGTATGTATTTCATTTAAATACATGGTATTTGGAATAGTATTTTTTTGCGTTTTATTGTTAATAAAATTCCAGAATTTTTTTGGATTTGTCTTAAGTTCTAATTCCTGCATTTTTACATAAGCAGTGTAGTTTTCATTTGAAAATTTTTTACATTCTTCGCGAAGTTTACTAAAGTGAATGTAATCGTCTATGGATCTGGATTCCTTATACTTTTTATGTGCTAATTTTTTATGAAAAATAAGTTCTTTTAATGTTGGACTGAACCAAATAGGGAATTTTCTATTTTTCAATGTTTTTTGCGGTATAAATAAATCGATTACATAATATAGAATACTATAAAATGAGTTTATAATTTGATTAACATCACTACTATTATAAAATAAGGAATCCCAATCTATATACGACAAAAAGTTAGTTATAGATACATAGTCTGCATGCATGTAATCATATACAACATAATTATATTTCATGGAGCTTAGGTTCCCACCTATGTTGAGGCTACATACTAAAGCTGGATGTGGGGCATCCACTGGTAATAACATGTCATCGGCTAAGTTCACATTTATATCGTCTACATTTGAAAGTATAAGATCTAAAATGTTTCCGTATACATTGGGAAACTTGTTTATTTGTTTTAAATTTAAAACTGACATAGCTTCAATTAGCTCATGTGAAATGTCTGAGTCGGTAGCTGATAGGTGAGATTCTGAGCTTTTGTTTGTCCAATTGATCTTTGAAAGATTAAAATCGCCAAATAAAAGAAGTTTATGACTAGGATATTTATATACTAATTCAAAAAGGATATTGCAGTATTCTTCATATACGGTGTTATTTGAGTTCGGTGGAAAGTATACATTTCCTATGATTATAGCTAACCTGTTTATCTTCACTTCTACAAAAACCATTTCAATAGTATTTGAACTAATAACTAGTCTTCTAGATCTCAAGTAAGATCTTATTAAAATTAACACACCCCCGCCACGTTCATTTACACTTGTTTTAGGGCTTCGATCTTCTCTATAAATTGTATACTTTTTGAAGTTTAATTCATCGTTAGAAATAATATTATTGAATAACCACGTTTCACTGAAAATTATGAAAGAGTATTGGTTTGAAACTTCAATGGCACACTGTAGCATTTTTATCTTCGTTCTTAAACCTCTAATGTTTTGATAGTAAAACAGAATTTCGACGTTCTTGTTATTATTCGTTTTGTTAGTATGTATAATGGGATTTGTCTTCAGTAATTGCTATTCAGTTTTTTCTGAAATAGTTGAACTTTTACGTAGGTTAATGTATTTATTTATACGAGCATACCTGGGCCATATTTCAGGATTTAACAATTTTTGGACGTTTTCTAACGGAATCGATATTTTGAAGGACGCATATTCCTGCGGGTGTTTCGAGATGATCTTATTTACTGCGTATGTTTCGATATTGTTCATTTTTAAGTGATTTTCAATATCTTCCAACTCACATTTTGGATCTACTCTGTATAAGTGAAAATCTGAAAATTTAACAACTCCTTTAATTTTAATATTTTCACATTCATTACATACACCGTGGACACAAAGTCCCATGTACTAAATGTTTCAAATCTTTTTCACGTAATAGTAGTTATAAAAGGCACTTGAGTAACGTACGTAGAATCGCACTATAGATAAGATCATGTTACATGAGAATTGCTTAAGATAATAAAACTCACGATATCAAATTACCAGCTTTCTGATAAGTGGACGTTATCTCTATGAGAAACTTCTTTAGCATTTATTCTCTCATGACCATGAAAACTGTGTAGGCAGATAAGGTATAAATACCTCTGTTTTAATATTAAGTCTTCAGTCTTTATAAATCTTTATCCAACTCACAAGTCATTATTAAATATTCAACAAGTGTTTATCCTGTGTGAGTATAAAACTAGGTGTGGATTTTAAAATTGTCCTGCTAGTAAAACATAAAGGCTCATTCGAGTTTTAATTAATTATTTTGCTTAATGTCATTTAAATGTGAATTTTAAAATTGTTCTGTTAAGTGTGTTAATTCAAATTTAATTATTTAAGCTCGTCTTAAACTTCGATTAAATAATTACAGACAAAGTAATATCAATACATTTGTATCATTAATGTTAACAAGAGAGTTTTCTCCTAATTAAAAATTAATAAAATATATTCTACGACTGCAAACGAAATAAATAAATGTGTTTTATTATATTCAATAAATAAAGTTTTAAAAAAAAAGCTTCGGCCACAGAATATAATTAAACTGGCGCAGATTTTGTAACGGATTTTGGAAAATCGACGATAAATATCGATTTTGTGTTTTAACACTTGATCCAAAGGCAAACCGTTCCCAACAACGTGTCGACGTCAAGAGAATTGGAGTTTCACCGCTTTTAAAATTGGCACGGGACTTCGAGAATCAAGGCGCGACATTCCAGCAGCACGTCGACCGACGCAGGCCTTCCAACGCTTCGAACATTGGCCCGGAGGTCTCCCATTCGACTAGGTACAGCTGTAGCGTGATTATTGCAATCAATTTTAATTATACGCAACAAAGTAAGTGTTTTTTTTTCTTTTTCAAAGTGAAAAGTGTTTCAAGAAGAAACCAGCGAATTTATTAAATCATTTTTAAAACCATACTAACTTAGTTTTAACATTTTTAATTGATTATTGATTACGTACATGGTAGACGCCAGACCGAATAGGTATTGTCAGCTAGTGACATTATAAAGCCTTTCATGCTTGCCATGTATGGGTAGGAACCCCGAAACTGTTTACTAACAATAAAAATAATTTTAAAAATAATTGTGTTATTCTAATTATTCTTTTTTTAACAAATTAGTTTTTAAGGTAAAGATTATACAATTTTTGTTTAACTTTAAATGCTTAGAAATCGACCTCGATCTCCGAGACGTTGTAGAAGTGCTGAACGCACAGTAAACCCAAGCTCAAATTCAAATACATCCCCTTTATTATTCTTAAATAACAACAACAATAATATGGCAGTTTTCAATCCAACACTTTTAAATGAAATTCCCATTTATGATGGCAACACAGCCACTTTATCAGAATTTGTTAGAGCTACAGAAATTATTACCACACAATTTTGTACCCCGAAGAATTTATAAATAAATTAATTATTTCTTCAATTAGAAATAGATTAAAAGGACAAGCCCTTGAAATTATAACAGGATATAACTACAATACCTGGAATGAAATAAAAACTGTTTTAATAGAAAATTTTGGCGATCAAAGATCAGAAACAAATTTATTAATTGACTTAACTAGAATCCGACAAGGAAAAGATAACCCTATTGAATTTTACAATAAAATTAGGACGCATTTAGCGACCCTAAATGCAAAAGTTTCATTAGGACGAGATCCAGTAGTAATTAAAACCCACAAATTAGAAGAAAATTCAAAATTAGCTTTACGAACATTTGTCAGTGGACTAAACGAAAATTTAGGAACATTCGTCAGATCTAGAAATCCAGATTCTTTAGAATCAGCCCTAAAAATTATTAAAGAAGAACTAGATATTCGTTATTCACAAAACCAAAATTTTAAAATGAACCAAAATTTTACAAAAAATAATCAAATACATTTAACATCTAAAAATAACTATCCTAAACCATCCCAAAACCTATGTACTACTCAACCTAGAACTGAAAAATTTGGAAATTCGAATAATTTCCCTAATTTCTCAAGACCAAATAATTTTTCAAATAATTTCCCTAATTTCTCAAATACTAATTCAAGACCAAGTAATTTTTCTAATAGACAAAATAATTTCCCAAATTTCACGTCGAATAATGCTTCAAGTAGCAACATTAGATCAAATCAATCTAGAAATTTTAGTTCTTTCAAACCGAACCATCAACCCACATATACTCCAGAACCTATGGAGGTTAGCATAATTAAAAGACCCGCTACCAGACAATTAGGAAACCAAAATAAATTCAGAACCAACTCACAACGCTTTAGACGCTTTCCAAATGCAATTCCAGAAGAAATAAATTATCACGACGATAATTTACCATCAACATCTTTCAATAATATTGAATATGACGAACCAGATCTCGTATATTTTGATAATACTTCTAATGAAAATCCTAATTATTCTCAAGATGAACATCCCCAAGACGAATATGTCCAAGAAAATCAATATTACAATCAACCAAAAGAAGAATACGAAAACATGGACTCTAATGTAAATTTTCATTAAGAGCCTCGGAACCCCTATTACATTTTAACATAAACCCCAAAGCAAACTTACCCTATTTAATCATCCCAGGATCGAATGAAAAATTATTGATCGATACAGGGAGTTCAAAAACTATCATTTCTCCCAAATTCGTGCAAGAAAACTTCCCAGAATCTATTTATAAATATAATTTTGAAATTACAACTTCCCATGGAACTACTCAACATAATTACGTAGCAGACATCCCTATACCTAATCTTTTTGACGAAGAAGGACTTCGTACATGTTACTTATTTGACTTTCATCCCGACTATGTAGGACTTATAGGATCAGATCTTTTGATGGACTTATCCGCATCAATCGATTATAAATGGATGCATATCCAAACGGAAAAAACAACCGTACCTTTTTATTATAACCCTTCCAAATTAAAGCAAGAAATGCAACAACGAAATCATTGTAATTTTTCAAAATTAAAACCAAATCAGGAACCAATGAAAAAGATCCATATACCAGCTCGAACCGAAATTTTTACAACACTTCCAGCAGTTGGGATTAATGGAACAAAATTAACCCCCAAACTTAAGTTTAACGCCTACGTTATTATGCCTTCAGCTATTGTCAGATTATACAACAATTATTTTCAAATAAGCCTTATCAATACTTCCAATGAACCTCAAGTTATCAGTATTTATGACCCTTTAATTTTAGAAGATTATAACACTTCAGATGATTTAATCCAAATTAATAATTTCAATGTAAAATCCCCTTCCAACGTAAGAAAAATCTTGAACGAAAATTTAAAAAATAATTTAAGATTAGAACATCTTAATGAAGAAGAGGAAACCCTCTTGACAAACCTTTGCTATGAATACAAAGACGTATTTTACACCCCAGACATACCCCTTTCAGCAACAAATTTAGCAAAACACCATATTAGGACAAAAACAGATGCCCCAATTTACACTAAGACATATAGATACCCCCAGATTCACCGTGAAGAAGTCAAAAACCAAATTCATAAAATGTTAAAGGACCAAATTATTGAACCATCAGAATCCCCATTTAATTTTCCAATTTGGGTAGTAAAAAAGAAATTAAACGCATCCCAAAAACAGAAGTGGAGGATCGTCATAGATTACAGGAAACTGAACGAACAGACTATCGAGGACAAATTCCCATTACCCCGAATAGAAACCGTTTTAGATAATTTAGGCAGATCAAAGTATTTTAGTACTCTTGACCTCGCATCCGGTTTCTGGCAAATAGAAATTGAAAAAAAGGATAGAGAGAAAACAGCTTTCTCGACAGAAGAAGGTCATTTCCAATTTAAAAGAATGCCTTTTGGTTTAAAAAATGCACCAGCTACATTCCAGCGTGCAATCAATAACGCCCTTATAGGTTTAACACCCCAACAATGTCTAGTCTACTTAGACGACATCATAATTTATTCCGCTTCTCTTCAAGATCACATGTTTAGACTAAAAAATATATTCCAAAGATGTAGACAACATAATATCAAAATTCAATTAGACAAATCAGAATTTCTACATAAATCTATTAAATATTTAGGACATATTGTAACTCCAGAAGGAATTAAACCAGATCCAAACAAGATCTCAGCAATCAAAAACTTTCCAGCACCCAAAACAAGAACCGAAATTAAATCATTCTTAGGACTATTTGGATATTATCGAAAATTTATAAAAGATTTCGCGAAAATCACAAAATTCTTAACCATATGTTTAAAGAAAGATAACAAAATTATTCATACAACAGAGTTTTTATCTAAATTCGAACATTGTAAAAACATTTTGACTAACGAACCAATTCTACAATACCCCAATTTTGATGAACCTTTTGAACTAACCACAGACGCTAGCAAATTCGCTTTAGGCGCAGTATTATCTCAAAAAGGAAAACCTGTTTGTTATGCCTCTAGGACTTTAAATAATTCTAAACAAAATTATAGTACTATCGAAAGAGAATTATTAGCAGTTATTTGGGCAACAAAACAATTTAGACCCTATCTTTATGGAAAGAAATTTACCTTATTTACAGATCATAGACCATTAGTATGGCTCAAGAATTTAAAAGAACCAAATTCAAAATTAACTCGTTGGGCAATGAAATTAGAAGAATTTGACTTTACTGTAAATTATATCCCCGGAAAAATAAATAAAGTTGCAGATGCATTATCCAGAATTCAAATTCACCCATTAAATATTAGACCTGCATCGCTATCAACCCCTGAACCAGAACAAACTAATTATGACAGCAGACTAGCTAGCAGAGCAAGTACTCCCGATATTACAGACTTATTCGACATTCCAACTTATAATCCCCCTCAAACTGACACTACTGAAAACATTGAAAACCCGAACAACGAAGAAAATAATGATCAAAATTCTTATATTGACACGGTACATTCTCAACAATCTTCAACCCCCGTAATTGATATTTCAGAGAAACCTCTACAACATTTTAAAAATCAGATAGAATTTATTAATGCTCAAATTCCAAGATCAATCAGAATCACAAAATACGACGGAATTACTCATTACGCCGTCTTCGTTAATCAAATTAATAAGTCAGAAATATTTAACACCCTATTAATTGAACATTGTCAACCCAAACATCATTACTATTGTTATTTCCCAGATGACCAACTTTATTTAGACTTTTCAAATTTCATTAATACAATCACAAACGAAAATACTCCCAAATTTCATCGTTGTATAACTCAAGTAACCTATATTTTAAATTCCGAAGAAAGACAAAAACAAATTCAAGAATACCATTTAGGAAAAACCAACCACCGTGGAATAAATGAAACTATTGAACATCTCAAAGAAAATATTATTGGACCTCTATTATAAAAGATACTTTTATAAATACTTTTTTTAATTTAATTACATTTGCCAAAGAAATGTTTACATAAGCAAATTTGAAAAATATTTGTATTCTTAATACTTAAGTTGAATCATGCATGAAAACTAAAGAAATGTTAATTTGCTGCATAAAAAATAAAATTTCAATTTAGTTTTATTACCGAAGGTGTTTTAAATAAAGAAGGGTCACAACTTAGCACTTTAATAGTGCCACAAATCTTACAGCTCCTCATTATAAAAAGTTTTGAAATTAATTTGTACTTCTGTTATGAAAGAATCCGGCAAAAGTAAATTTAAATTATTATAAGTTATGTTGCTGTAGAATGACAATCATGCTTCGCACGTCGCGCCATCTATCAGAAATTTAGCTCGCGTTAAAATTGGTTGACGAAATTGCGGCGAGTTGACATACCATATGTTATATGTATCTTGAATAAATTAAACTGTCAGTATGACAATTATATAAGTCTGAAATTTGGTACAATTAATACTTTATTAAAAACTGTCGTAAAATTGATGTATGTACTATAGTAGTTTTAAAAATTCTCTACAAACAATAAATAAATGATAATGTGCACATTAAAAAATTTTACATGCATAAAAATAAACATGACAGCATAACCTAGAATTTATACCTGACAGCTGCTGAATGTTGTCACTAAAGTAAAAAGAGAGAAAAAAAGTATCGCTGTTTCAGACAGACAGCAGAAAGAGATAGATTTTGACATCAGTGTCCTAACTCTAAAATAACACAGTTGAATCGGTCAATGCAGAAACTGAATATGTCCACTTTTTGTGTAAATTGAATTATACATGAATTCACCATAATTCAAGGGTGCCCGATCGAATGGTGCAAAAATACAACATGTCCTGCTTTTCTATAATGTAGAAAAACGATGGTATAGTACAGAAACTGAAGAAACAGGACGTGTTTAATCTCTGTAGCGGTATGTCTTATATATCTAGGATGCGCTGAAGTAAAAACAGCTTAGCTGATATCAAATGAAGCCATCGTCGCGTCGTTTTGACATATGCAAGTGATATTTTGTTGAGGGAAGTTCTCTATGCAAAAATGTCTAAATCAACTAGTAACAGTGTTTACGAAGAAGAAAGTAAAACTGAACAACCTAGGAAACAGTTGAAGGTATTTCCCACTGACTCCACAACCTCTCCAAAACTGAAAGATTTATGAAGTACATTGAGAAAGAATTTGACGAATTTTACCAGCGATTTTATCCTAAAATGGCCTATGAAAGAGAAAGAGGAAGACAGCAGCGCAGTGAAAGCAGACAATGTTTAAAAATATTTTTATTTGTATTTAGGATTTTCAGATTTCTTTTGTTAATATTAAGTTCAGTTGTTCTTTTGTCACAAACAGTGCCGGTCTTAGGCCTCTCGGCACCCTCGGGCAGAGTCCTCCAGAGCGCCCTTATTAACTTTAAAAAGTAACTGTTATTGAATGATTTTAATGATTTTACCAACTTCGGCGCCCCAAACAGCCTAGCGCCCTCGTGCGGCGCCCGACCTCGCACCCCCTCAAAGGTCGGCACTGGTCGCAAAATAGTTTCTTGCGTATTCTTTGCATTTTATTTGCAATCAATGCAGAAACTGAACATGTCCACGTCTTATATGCATTTTTTTCTCTTAGAATACAAAACTTTAAGTAAATTGAACCATGTGATCTTACCTAATAGATACCCTTCTTTCATATCCCAAAAAGTCACGAAAGTCCATAAAAGCAACATTGAGTAATTCCTTAGACTATTTCACTCAATGTTATACGAACCAATAAAAATTTATCCTGTGAACGAAATTCTCTCTATTCCGGCGACTATTTTTTGTTTATAAAATTTTCCGAACTTGTTCTACCAATGAAAACGTTCAAATAAGCAACCTACCCTTTATTTCACCGACAATTTTTTTGCTATAGTAACGATCCTACAAAAATAGTATACACAAACTGTACGTTTCATATTAATAATTATCAACAGTAAGATCATAAGTGCTCAACTCTTGTCGGCAAGATTTTTATTTTGTATGAGCATTGGTTGCTTGGCAATTAAACGAGATCAAATTGACGAAAAGACCCGAGCGCGGAGCGCGAGGGTTCTTTTCCCAAGAATTTGATCGAGTTTAATTGCCTTTTAGCAATCAATGCGAATAAAAAAAATAAAAATCTTGCCTGACAAGAGTTGAGAACGAATGATCTTCGGTTGGAGAATTAACTGAATGAAGCGTTAAATACGTCAAATTTTTAACAACTTTATTTACGAGAACAATTATAATTATAATTAAAAGTGAATTTTGAATGTTTTCATTAATTGAAGCGTCAGGAATGTTGCCGAAGCGCGACATTTCTACTTTTGTCAAAATGACATTTGATTTTTTAAATATTAATGGTTGCTAAAATAATGCTAAAACAATGAGGTAGCGGCAAGAAAAGTAGCATACATTCTTTTCAGTTAAAGAAATCATTTCTAACTTGTGATTGGTGCATGTGACACTGTTTTTAATGTCTCATTGGTCTACAACACTATGAAGTTAATTATCATGGTAAGTAGTCAATTTTGAAATCTGAATTTTGCAAGTAGATTTGTTTAAGTTTTTGTGTGTAATATTTCTTGTAAATCAAAATGCTAAAAGTATTGAAATAAATGTTAAATATTTTTATTCTTTGTGTTGTTTATTCGCGAAATAGTCATAACGAATAACATATGTGGTAAAATTTTGTCTTGGCAAAATTTTTTTTTGATTTACTCGTGTTTGTTGCTAATTCCGAGAAATTGCTATGCAACAAACGCTCGTAACAATAAGAAAATTTTGCCGACAGAATTTTACCACTTATGGTATTATATATGATTATACAACTCATAATAAAATTAGCCAATAGTAGTTGCGAATTATCCTAGTTACCACATATAGATAAGTGAATATACGCTTCACGACGTTGTATAATCGTTTCGGTATTTCCAAGCCTGCAACACTATTGGTTCAAGCAATCGTTGTCAGAGTAACAATTATTTTGAAGTCATCGACATACCTGTGCATGCAATAAATTAAATTAATCTGTCAAAAAAGCATCGCTTTTGAAAGCAAAAATAATAGTTGATTCTAAATTTTATTTGTTATATAATCGTATCGAATACCACTAGAGCAACCGAAAATAATCTTATACCTACCTCGCGACACGACGTATTCCTTAAAACACCACTCCAGCTACGCTGTCGTGGTGTTTCGCAGAATACGTCTCGTCGCTCGGTAGGTATAATCGATTATTTTCGTTTGCTCTCGTGGTATTAAAACTGAATATAAAACTATAGGAAGGATCACAACTACCTGGAACAATACGTTTTAAAAGCGACGGAGATGACGTCATACTGGTCGCCATTAGCCACTATCTATGACTCCTCCCATGTTTAAAATTGCATAACATTGTTTATTGTTGCATTGTTTACATGCACGTTACTATTAGAAACTATTAATACGTAGTGTACATAATTATCTTGTAGTTCTGTCAAGCTCCAAGTAAATTTGGATTAATAAAGAAAGAAAAATATATTAAAATGGTAAGTTGTGCTTCGTGTGGTTATTCTCAATCGCAGACAAATACAAAGAAAGAAATTACATTCACAAGTAAGTAAGTATTTCAAAATACTATGTTTTAAAATTGAGCTTATGTAGTTTATGTGCGCATTTCGAGACAGTGGCGTGTAACATGTTTTAAGCATATTAGTGAATTAAAATGTTTACATTTTTGTAGGTTTTCCAAAAACGAACATAGAAGGGAATGTTGGGCAAAATTCGTAAAGAATTTTGAAAAGAATTGGAAGCCAAAATCGACCTATTTATGATCTCTGCATTTCAGTGTAGATTGTTTTGATCGCACCTCAAAGCTAAAGATTCGCCTAAACCCTACAGCTATTCCCACAATTGAAATTCAAAGATTGAAATATGTATGCATTGTAAAATATTAAAAGCACTAAAAGCGGCGTTTTTGAAGAAAGTTATAATGCACTTCAATCTTAATGGTTTAGGAACATGTTTCCGAAAATACTAAATTATAATAAAGAGTCATTGATAACAAAATTGATATATACCACCAGCTACTGTATTTTACAGGAATTCGATATCTTTATGTCGTAGTAACTACAACTACATTAAAAGCAAGTAACTGTAAACTTAATCAATTAAATAAATGTATTAAACCTTCGTTTTTCTTTTAAATAATCTAAAATAAAGTGCCATCAACGCATAACCGCTAATTATTAAATAAGGTAGTTATTGAGTTGTAAGGTAAATAATAAGCAAAACACTTTCTTAGCTATTTTTGTAATTTTTAAAAATAAAATAGTGTACTGAAAATGTGTTTTATTTCTTCAGTTAAAGAACATATTTAAAAACGAAATTATCATAGTCAACTTGCAAGCAGATATTACAGTAAAACTACTACTACTTAGAATAAATTCAACAGAGGTTGAATTTATTCAAATTCAAATTCTATCGGCAAAATTAATTTTCATTGCATTTTAAGAAACTAAGTACAGAAAATAATTGTTAATAAAACAAGAGATTAATTTAAAATTCGTATTACTTCCAATACATTTGTACCAAAAGATAAGAATTTCGGAAGACCCCTTTCTGACGAACCGCCAATGGAAATATCTAATTACAAAAGCGGAAACACCTACTCCGCCATATGAGACCCTATCCCGGTCGTATGTGGTAGGGTATTAGGCTCCTTCCTATAGTTTTATATTCTATACTATAACCAAAAAATGAAGGATCTAAACCGAGTGAATCTAGCAGGCGCAGATTAGCAGTCGGAGTTGATTGTGAGCGAGCCTTGTTCCCAAATTGTCAAATTTAGACAGTTTGAAATTAAAAATTGTCATTGCAATCTGTCAAAGTTTTGAAAGGTTTTTCACAGCTCCAATTGTTACTTATTAAACTACTATTAATAAATAACATTCTGATAGCAAAAGTGTGTACGACATTAGTTGCTGCTTAAAAGATTTTTCACAACTCCAATTAATATTTATTAATAGTAGTTTAATAAGTAACAATTGGAGTTGTGAAAAACCTTTCAAAACTTTGACAGATTGCAATGACAATTTTTAATTTCAAACTGTCTAAATTTGACAATTTGGGAACAAGGCTCGCTCACAATCAACTCCGACTGCTAATCTGCGCCTGCTAGATTCACTCGGTTTAGATCCTTCATTTTTTGGTTTAGGTATAATAGTAATTCAGTTTTTCTTGTTTTTCTCAAAACATGGTGGTTGGGACATATTCAGTTTCTGCTTTGACCGATTCAGTTGAAGTTTTCATTTAGGAACTCTACTTTTACTAAAACTTAAATTTTTTATTTATTTCACAAACATATAATTATTCGCCAGCCTCGGTGGATTAGTGGTTTGCATGTTTGCTGCATAATCCAAAGATCGCAGGTTCGATCCCCGGCCGAAGCTGGTAATTTTTCATAGCGAAGAAAAATTAAAAACACGCCTTCTTCTCGGATAGGAAGTAAAACTGTAGGTCCCGTGTTAATGCGATGTTTGGCACGTTAAAAATTCCTACTGTGGTTGGAATTCCCCCAGATTCGGCTAAATTCTAGTAGGGTCGGCCAAATGATCATAGCAATCGGTGCCATGAGGTACGAAGGATGCTCCGCCATCCTGATTCCTCGCCCAAAAACAAACAAACAATATAATTATTCAAAGGTGTTTTAATGTAAACATTAACATGTAACATATTTCTCTGTTCTTACTATTAAACAGAGAACTGACAACATCGAAAGGAAATTGAAACAAAAGAGCATTCGACTTGGAAATTGCAAATAATACCAATTTTAGAAATATTCTAATAGTATTAATAATAGTTTTTAAAATTGATTATCGCCTATTAAAAAGACAATTACTATTTCATCAAAGAAATAGGTGGAATATACTTTTTTCTTCCACTGAACACGATTGGATGTAATCTTCGCTCTTATGTACTACTTTCATAAAGAACTTAATCCCATCCAAGTATACCAAGTTAATTGGAAATTGACAATTTGTACATTACGGCTCTGACCTTTTGGAGTGTACGTCAGCTGGATTAAGGTTAGTGGCGGTGCATAGACTTTTATTACTAAAATCTTTCCATATATTTAATATAAACAGTAGAATTACGTAGTAATATAATTAGTTGAGCATCTAATAATCAACCATTTTAAATCCTGAATGATAATCACTCTTATTATGCAAGCGATCTAATCTAACCTCACTCTATAAATTACATAATCCGTTAATATTAATTAATTTGCTAAGATATAAGTAGTGATTTCGTTCACGTTATAGATCATTGAAGATGTTGGGCCGCTTTGGTAATTTGGCATTGT
The DNA here is from genome assembly GCA_929113105.1 of Agrypnus murinus. Classification (NCBI taxonomy): domain Eukaryota; kingdom Metazoa; phylum Arthropoda; class Insecta; order Coleoptera; family Elateridae; genus Agrypnus; species Agrypnus murinus. Next base: position 194,705,234 of record OV816026.1, read on the forward strand.
TGGTCTGCCAAAATGCACAACCAATACAACAGCAGTGCGGAATGGCTACCCTTAAAGCCATTTCCATGCGTTTAAAATCGGTCAAGAACATTCAAAAAATCACCCAATCAATGAAGATGGTATCTGCTGCAAAGTATGCTCGTGCAGAACGTGACTTGAAGCAAGCTCGTCCGCTTGGAATTGGCGCCAGAGATTTTTATGATAAAGCCGAAGTTGCTGCTGCTCCAGCTCCAGATCAACCACAAACTCTCTTGATTGCTATCACTTCAGATAGAGGTAAAAGTCTTTTTTTTTCAGATTATGATCTACTTATGCTTATGACATTTTAGGCCTTTGTGGAGCTGTGCATACTAATGTGTCCCGACAAGTTCGTAATGCATTAGATCAACCAGGTTCTGAAAATATTAAAGTTGTTTGTGTCGGGGATAAATCACGAAATATATTGCAACGCAAATACGGAAAGCATTTCATTTTAGCAGTAAATGAGATTGGTCGTTTGCCACCTACTTTCATTGATGCTGCAAGACTGACCAATGCAATCTTGCAGTCTGGTTACGAGTACAGCTCTGGAAAGATCATTTACAATCGATTCAAATCTGTCGTATCTTATGCTACCACCGATTTGCCTGTTTTTAGTTTGAATGCTATTCAGGTAAGGAAATGTAGATTGTCCAGTTTTTTAAGAGTATAATAATTGCAAACCAAAAAAAATAAATTTTGAAATACTAATGAAACATATATAGAAGCTAATAAAATCATCTTTTAACATTTACTCCAAAGAAATAATAGAACAGATATATAACCAATTATATAAATAAAAAAAACTGAATGATTATATATATATGATCTAATTAATCATGTTGGTGTACTATTAGACTTTGATCCTTTCTAGGCGGCACCCAAACTTTCACTTTACGATTCTCTCGATAATGAAGTTCTGCAAAGTTACTTGGAATTTTCGTTGGCCTCCTTGATTTTTTATGCGATGAAAGAAAGTGCTTGCAGCGAACAGTCATCTCGGATGACAGCTATGGACAATGCTAGCAAGAATGCTGGTGAAATGATTGATAAGCTTACTCTAACATTCAATCGTACTAGACAGGCTGTCATTACTAGAGAATTGATTGAAATTATCTCTGGAGCCTCCGCTCTGTAAATGAATTAAGAAAACGTACACTTATTTGGTATTGCAAGATTTTGTTCTTATTTTATTTTATATAAATCATGTTAATTGGGATAGTAAACAAAGTTATGTAAAACAACACGTAATTGTTAGGGGAACCGTTTTTATTAATATTGTGAAGCAATTTCTTGTAATACTTGTATAGTAATAGCCTACAGTATGTAAGAGCTAAAAGCAAAAGTATAAGCCCAAAGTCACCAGATGTTCTAAGATTATTGAATTTTTTTAGTCTTAACTGTTACATATTCAAACTATTGCTATTTACTATAGAAATAATAAAATATGTATGAAATGAAATCTTTGTATTAATTTTAAAACTAAACCACAGTGTATCCAAGGTAGGCCATTTAATTGAAAGTTTCCAACTGAATTATTGAAAAACACCAAGCCACATTGATTTCTTTGTAAGGGAGTCGAACTTCTGTCATAATTTCATCTAATTTCTGCCATTCCCGTAGGCTGGGTAAACCTCTTTAGAAGTCCAGGTCTTTTAATTCTCTACAACATTGTTAAAGTTTTTGAAATTGGTTTTTGATGCACTTGAAAGTTTTTGATACAAATAATGCACATTTATGTCCGATTGGCATTATAAAGTACTGTTTATTGTATTGTTTTGCAACAGTAAACTGGCTTATTATTGTACTCGTAAAATAAAGTGGTAGTAGTGAAATAAAGTATGGCAACGTATATTACATGTCAAATTTTCTTCTGTCAAGAATAGATGTCAAATTTATAAACTGATTTTTTTTTATAATTACCCCATTTTAGGAATCGAACATAAAGCTTTGTATGCAACTCTTACATAATCGGACCTTATAGACTCGCCCTTTTTATAGGCCTTGCTCGCTTTGCTCACTCAGCCATAAACTGGGCTTGTCTATAAAAAGTCCTACATTATGTACTTGTTACATAAATAGCTATTGTGCACAGATACATTATAATTAGACTTATTGCTCGACTCATCTAAACATAACCGTCTCTTTATGGCCCAAGGGCCTCTTTATGGTCCAACGGGCAATAAAGAAACGTCAATTAAATGTCAAAACTGTTTTTTGTAGAACTTGATTGGTTCTTAATATAATTTGTAAACTTATCGCCATTGAAAATAAGCTGAAATTAAATATTTTGGAATAGTAACTATAGTAACATACTTCGTATAAGCACAAGTATACCGGGTGAGGCAATAGTGTGGGGAAGTCCGATAGCTCCTAAACGGTAACAGCTAGAAAAATCGTTCTAATACGGATGTAAACAGTGGATAGAAGTGCATCTAGAGAAATTATTTTCAAATATACAGGGTGTTGCAGAAAAATATGGCATGCTTAAGGTAATTTTTTTAAATAAAATGCCCCAAATATTTTTGCATATTTAACACTTCTCTTGGCAGGTTTATTCATATCTAAAATTTTAGGGCCATCTAATGACTTGTTTAGAAGTTATAAATTCTTTTAAAAAAAAAAATTGAGTTTTACATTATCCCACTTAACAGTTTACCGCTTTCACTGCCGCAACTATGAAGACGAATTTAAGTAGGGATTTTGGTGCAGAGGCTTGTAGGGTGCTCTTCTTTAAAAGAAAATGGACCCACCATGTACGGGTGTTCAAAATTAGTTTTTAAATTTAGAGAACTTCAAAACTAAAATTCACAACTTTTTCAAATGGAACACCCTGTATATTTTGTACCTTTGTGATGCAGAATTAAATAACGAACATTTTTTGTATGTACGTCCCTATAGCTATCTGTAACCACTTTTGATTTATTGAGAAAAAATTGTAAGAAGTACACAATTAAAAATAATTATTTATTTAGTTGTCAAGTGTGTTGGTTGTTTTTGTTCAACAAAACATTAAAGCATCTAGCAATTGTTGTGCACGTATGCAAAATGTACATTTCTTGCAGTTATCGACCATCAGTGTTTAGTTCTAGTAGGTGTTTTAGTTTTTCAAATTTTAGTAATGAAGAACTTGTAGACATGACTTTTGTTTTGGGCGAGTCAGAAAGAAATTGTTTGCTTGCCCGCAGAATTTACCACCAACAGTATCCTGAACAGAGGCTCCCTAAAGTTCACAGCTTTCAAAACCTGCTGAATAGATTTGTGAGGACCGGCAATGTACAGTATGAAAAAAGTGAACGAATTAACAATGTTGTGATCGAAGAGAATGGAGTTATCTGTTGTGCTGGCAACGATTGAGAATCCCCATGTTAGTCAGAGAGAAGTGAGTTCATCTGTAGGAATAAGTAGACGTTCTGTTGGTCGAATCTTAAAGAAAAATAAGTTTCATGCATATCACATTCAAATGCACCAGGAATTAACTGATGACGATTTTCTACAACGTTTACAGTTTTGTAATTGGGCCATAGGTAAAATGGAAGACAATGTTACATTCTTCAACAATGTTTTGTTCACTGATAATAATAATAATATACTTTATTTATAGCATATAACTAGATAAATTCCATATAATACATTATAATTTCTTAAATATTAATGTAATTTATTACATATTTTTTACACTGTTTCTTAAATAATTTTAAAGATGTACTATTGGTTTCATAATGATCTAGGACAGCAAGGCTAATACGATGCTATTTTTTATTATTTTATCCTATGCATTTACATGAGGAAGAATTAACAAAATAGCATCATATTAGCCTTGCTGTCCTAGATCATTATGAAATCAATAGTTTTTTACATTAGCTGGAAGTGAATTATATTCAACTAAACCTTTATGAAACAGATTATTTTGTCCTACATTTGTTGTTACTGTATGAACATAAAAATTATTTCTACTTCTAGTATTATGATCATGAACATCTTCTACGAATAGTAATTCATTTAAAATGTGCTCTGGATATATTCGGTTTTTTCGAGGGGTCAATCACTCGCCGCAATACATGTACATTTTGGCGGCAATCGCACGCAATCCTTAGCAATCACAAGGAAATCATCAGAAATCTCGCGGCCTTTATTGGCAATCAGCGAAATCTTTCGTAATCCCGCAATCATCATCGCAGTCGTCGAAATCGAATAAAATAGAAGTGGTGCCATGATTAATTTGCGGGAAATTCGATAGTTATTCATACTTATTATCAGTACTTTTGCTAAAAGTGGCATTTTGAGAATCGGTAAGTGAATACGTCAATAAAGCTAACAATCCCACTTCAAGCAAAACGAAAAACCCGCCTATAATTTAGTGCTAATTAAAGACAAAGTACAAAAAAAACTATTTTTCTTGTGGCTAAAATACATTTAGACACAATTCGCATTTCAAAATTGGGGGTGCTAGCTTGAGCTCAAGCTAGCACCCCCACTTCGAACAAAGAAAAATAATAAAGCCATAATTAACTACTAATTAAGGACAAATTTGTACCACAAAAACTTTTTTCGCAACTACAACTCTATAGTCGCTGTTCACATATCAAGACTGGCAGCCAAAACTGGCAATCAACTTTCAAAAAAATGAAAATTTCCTAAGCTGTCATTTAGTACTAATTTAAGACTAATTTGCAACCCCAAAATCTTTATTTTTGTACTTTGCGTTTACAATGGACTCATTGTGACACCGAAAACGATTTCATAATAGAGGCTATTATAACATTGTTTCTGGGGTCTATTTGTTTTGTAAGATTGGTAACATTTGTTTTATATTACATATAAACACATTTAATTTTGACACATTCTAACCTCACAAAACGTGAAACGTCATGTTATAGCTTTACCACATGTTAAACGCAAAAATCACTAAATTGTAATGCAATGTTTTTAATAGCTTGAATTTACAATTTCTATCAAACTAATGACGCAAAGTATAAAAAATAGTATATTATACTTGTTTTATAGACGTATTGTAGCACTCATTCCTTTGGAACACTCCTCGCTTCTCTCGTCGTGTCCTAAACAACTCGTGCTACAATAGATCGTCTTATACAACTCGTATAATAATATACTATTGTATCATGATTAAAATGTTTAAATAAACGATTGTTTAAAACGTGTGCCATCTGTTTCGAGATTATTAGAAATTGATTAAATATAGAAATGTCACCTGTCAACTTTCACATGGCTGATTGCAAGTATTTTTTGGAAGCAGAGGCGATTGCCTCTCAATGTCTTTTTCCAATCAGAATTAAAAACTTTCCTATATGGATCCAACTTTATGGCAGACACTGCATGTGACACATGGTACATCGGGCACATAGTGCAAGTTTTAGATGATCAAACATTTAAAACCAAATTTTTAAAATCTAAACTATACGAGTATTACTATTTGGCCAAAAGAAGAGGATGTGCAGATTGTAAAAATATATTTTTCTTTTATGGGCCTATGCAAAAAATGGATTTTTTGCGATTACAGCGCCACCTGTTGCGAAGATAAAAAATGTTTCAAATAAATTATTCATATTTAGATGAGTAGAATCTAAATATGCAATAAAATTTAGGGGTTCCCGTTTGAATTTTCAAAGTTGCCCCCCTTACCCCCTACAAGGGGGAATCAGGGGGGTTCCATTTTGGCGTCATTCGAAAGAGCACATCGACATTAGTAAGATCATCCATCTTTTATAAAGAATTTTAATTCCCTGCATTTTAAAAGGGGTGTACGTGTGGTCTGGACCACCCTGTATGTATGTAGTAATAGGCAATAGTCCATTTCGTTTAAAAAGCCGAGGCAAAATGGGTATTGAAAAAGAGGAAAAATCTTAAAAGAAGTCAAAACTAGTTAAAACTCTAAAACTCTTTTTATACTTGTCTAACGTTAAAAATAATAATCGAATATAGTTCCTAAATGAAGCATTTTATTTGTGAAGTGTAAAGTAATATCTTTATAATTGAATTTACCTAACAAACAGATTTTGATTAATAGTACTGTTCTTGTAAAAAACGAGTAAAAATACTAGCGATTTTTTTCTAGTCTTTAGCAATCACATTGAAAATCACTTTTCAAACATTAGCACGTCAATGAAGAATCAATCACATTCTAGAAATCATTCTGCAATCCTCAGAAATCATAGGCATTGCGAAAGCAATCCTTGGAAATTGTAGAGATTGTGAACGCAATCCTTGGAAATCAGAGATTGCGAAGGCAATTCTCGAAAATCATAAGAGATTGCTAGGAAATCTTGGATTTCGGCAATACATGTACATTTTTTGGAAGAGTGATTGACCCCTCGGGTTTTTTATTTTAAATATTATTACATCGTATTATAAAATATATTTTGCTTAACACTTAACAAAGATGTAACTTGCAACATTCTTCTTATGCTAGTATACCTACTACATTTTAATATTATTCTTAACGCACAATTTTGTTTTTTTTGAAGATTGTTAATTTCAGTATTATTTAGGAGGTAAAGTATACTAGCACAATAATTAAAATGGGGAAGTATTGTTACGAATGAAAATAAATGCACTCACTTTTTATTTACTCTATTGATTTTATTTCTTAAATTTACCTAACTTATGACTAAGACTAATTCTAAATATAATTAACATAATTTTTACTTACAAACTAATTATGAATTCTAGGGCCATTTCCCTCACACTGGGTATGGCAATCGAGAAGGACTTTACTGCTTTCATTTCACCATGTAACTAACTATCCCTTTCTATTGTCACTTCCCATCTTGACTCTTAATCCCTACTTTCATTTCTTCTTGCAATCAAGGATGGCCAACCTGTCCCCATTAATCAGGGCAGCGTCATAATGCTAGAGTCAGCACTACTTACTTTTGTGAGCAATAATGCTGTGCTAGTATTATGACACACTTTACAAATTGCAGAGTAGCTTCATGTCATACTTGAAATCAATTTGTTTATCTTTATTACTGGGTCAAATAATTTAGAAATGAGTTTTGTAATAATTGTTGTAACATATTTTTGGAATCATAAATTTTTTGAATAATGAATTGATTTAATTTTGTTATGAGTTTTTTCTTTTATTTTATACTTCGTTACATGACCCGGCCTGGTAAGCGTGACGCCCCTGGCATGCACTCCGCTCCTTCAGCAATTAACTTCTGTAGCCATCAACCTGATTGTAAGTTTGTCTATACATACATCAATATGGATCTAACTTAATTTGAAATGATTATTGTTCATCCAAAAAGAATTGAGAATTGGCCCTTTACAATTTTAATTTAAAACCTATCCTAAAAAAAAATCTTATAATTATAACACAATTTTCATGAAAAAGAAAAAAAATGGAAATAGATGCGATTACAATAACAAATTAAAATTAACAGTATCTAGTTTCACATTAAAACGTCTATTAATAATTTTAAATTAGAACTTATTAAACCTAATATTTATCAGTTTATGCATGGAACGCAACCTTTGTCTTTATGGTCTACCACTGTACATTACGGAACGCACTACATTTTTCGTGTAGTCATATTATATTCTGTCTATTGCGCACACGCGACTTATTCAAAAGTGTAAGATCAGCAAATTTGAATGTCTTTCTACGCGAACAATTTTAGTAAGTTTTTCCACGCAATTTTTCTAGAACATTTGCACAAAATCACACATGAACTGGTAAGTTGAATAAGTTTTTTGTTTTCGTCCTTCACAAATTCAGAATTGAATATTGCATGTCTTTAACTGAAGTTAGACATAAAAGCTGATGTCGTTTACCAAAGTATATATTTGTATGACACGTTGCAAATACAACGCAACGATTTCCAAGAAAATTCATTATTTCTTGTCTTCAGGTGCCAATATGTGTATGCCAAATCCCAATGCACATTGAACATGTTAAATGTGCGGTAATAAGGGAAATTCATTAACAGTCCATCCAGAATGTAAGGTGATGCTGCTTGAAATGACGATTTGAATTGCCAACACTGATTTGTAATGAAGTAACTGGCTTCCTCATACAATGTAGACAAACATGTGTCTACTGGATTGTTGACTTCGGCATAGGTAGGTATGATTTTATCTGTGTTCCTTTAATGTATTGGCAACATTTCAGCTGGTGTTTATCGGTGATGAACTTCCAAAGGCGTTTTTCTACCCTTAGATTGATTGCATGATGGTCATTCCCTTTTTGTGATGGTGCGATCTTGGTGCTCTGTGGTATGTTGTCTACTCCACTCGTAGATGGTAAGTTCCATGCAAAGAAACAAGTGTGTTACAAATTTGTTTTATCTTAACTTAAAGAGTTATAATATTTTTTCCTTAATTATTTTATTAATTACCTACTTATTCTATTAAACCTCAAATATTACCTATTTCAACTTTTCTATAAATGTTTCTATAAAGTAAATTATGTATGCTACTATATTTTAGCAAAAGTAATACAAGCACTATAAGAATTTTATTAACTAATGGTTTGAAAATGGTAATTATTTGACATGGAATACTTATGAATATTGTTTGACCTTTATTGCTTAATTAGGTGTTTAGAGTTTTACACTATTTGGTGTATCTAACACATGTGTTACACTTTTAATAATTTATACTTGCCTTCTTGGCTAACTTTAAAAACCTAATTTGTTTTATCCATGATAAATCTTTGTTAAAATTTAATAATTTAAACATTGAAACTGGACTCTATTCACTCTTTATTTGCTCTCATCAGTCATTTACATAAATTTGTACCGGGTGATTTTTTAAATTTCTGATCTAGAAAGCCATGACATAATTTTAAAACAAAAGATGCGAAAAAATCACCCGGTATCATTTCTCACACATTTCATTTAAATCCTCTATCCCAAAATTTGACACCTATGTCCAAGTATATTTCAAATTACATTCATTCATCTAATTTCTCATTGTCTCACATATTACTCAGTGGACATACTTTATTCATCTTTTTACATATTGTTCCACTCAGTGGACGTTCTTTCATTTGTGCATTTCTTCATTTATCCATTCATTCATCTTATATATTTTCTGACTATCAGTGAATTACAAATTGTTTCCGCAGCATTTTGTATTTTTTGTAAGATGTAAATTTGTTTGCCGGCTTTAAACACAAAGTGCTGTTGGATAATTTGCAATGCAGTGATGTCATGGGCCCTATTCATCAATGAATCTCTCTCATTATTCAAGTTATTCTTATTTTTTGCACATTTCAATACATAATACACATAAATTATAATTACCTTTTTTATCTTTAATTGATCCAGTATATAACCAACACCTGATACAGTCCAAGGTCCTATTCTAGAGGTGTCAACCAAGGTAGGCTCTTAAGGTACTGCAGGTTATTGTATGACTTGAAAATCTTCATCCATACTGCTCAAGGTTACACTGATCGCTCTTCACTTTGGACAGAGATAAGAGGTGCTTTCAAATAACTATAAAAAAACTTTTAATACAACTTTCTTCTCATCTTCTGAAATCTTAGCTGGCGAACAACATTTTTTCCTATTTCCTTCCTCGTTTAAGCTTGATTTATAAACTTTTCCGTTGCCGTTCCCGCTTACCGTTCCCGTTCCCGTTCAAACATGAAAAGGTTTAAATGCCTGTGTGCGTTTATAAAGCACCGCTGCCGTTACCGTTTGCCGCTGCCGTTCGTTCGAGATAACCAACTTTTAACTTTTGCCGTTGCCGTTCGCACATCGGTCAATCAAAATCGACATTAATTTAAACTAAAGCTTCTAATAACAACATATTGTCTCTTTCCAAGTTAATCTTACCAAACTAATAATAATACAAAATACAACTTGAAAAATAACAACACACAATAAGGTTATGTTTATGATAATAACGTTTTTTACATTAGCAAGGTCAAGTAAACCATTACATGTGCGCGTGCGTCGCGGTTCCGCTCAAGAAAGTTTATAAATGGGCCCGTGGCAACGGCAACGGGAACTGCAAACCTCAACGGGAGCGGGAACGGTAACGGAAAGTTTATAAATCAGGCTTTATTAGAATCCATTTTGTTTCATATGTTAATGATTTTGTAGCTATTCCTTGGACACTATGGTCCCATCTGGGTCATGAATCTTCTAAAGAGAGTCCTAAAACAAACGTGTTTTCTTCCCTTGTGCAGTTACCCCCAATTGCACTTTGAATAAAAATTTAATTTAATTTTTTTGTTGTATATTCGATCTATATCCTATCTATGTAGTGTCATCCTACTCTATTTATTATAAATATTATCTTTATTATAACTACATCCCTTTTATAGTTAAATGTCCTATAAAATTAATTAACCAATTCTAATTCATAATTCTATACTTACAATTGCTTTTTTTTTTTCCTTTTATTAATAAGATTTTATCCCTACGAGCCCTATCCTCTTAAATTTGGTTTCTGTGTCTTGATCTGGGTCTGTAGTACCCATTTCTCTCTGTTCTCATGCTAACGAATCGTGGTGCCCTGTTGCGGCATGATGCAGCATAGTGTCCTTGCCTACCGCAATTGAAGCATTTGGGTCTGTCATGCTTTGTTATGCTGTTTGTCCATGTATGGTTATACCCAGGGATTTCCATAATTACTTCTTGTTATGCTTCACCAATATGTACCCTAAACTTCCTATCTACTTAATGACACTATTTTAATTCATTTTCATTTTATTGTAATTGTAAGTGCATTTTCCCAGATTTATACTGAGTGCATTGTTTAAAATAATGCACTAAACTAAAAAAATTGCATAAAAACATTAAACTACTAACAAACTGTTGATGATTCTTAATATTAAAAATTGCTACATGTTTTCTTTGTTTTAGAATTAACTAATGCACTATGCAAAAGGTGACTGTTGAAGATTGTGAAGAATCCTCAACAACGGAACAAGAACTCGGCGCCTCCACCATGTTACGAATGAAAATAAATGCACTCACTTTTTATTTACTTTATTGATTTTATTTCTTAAATTTACCTAACTTATGACTAAGACTAATTCTAAATATAATTAACATAATTTTTACTTACAAACTTATTATGAATTCTAGGGCCATTTCCCTCACACTGGGTATGACAATCGAGAAGGACTTTACTGCTTTCATTTCACCATGTAACTAACTATCCCTTTCAATTGTCACTTCCCATCTTGACTCTTAATCCCTACTTTCATTTCTTCTTGCAATCAAGGATGGCCAACCTGTCCCCATTAATCAGGGCAGCGTCATAATGCTAGAGTCGGCATTACTTACTTTTGTGAGCAATAATGCTGTGCTAGTATTATGACACACTTTACAAATTGCAGAGTAGCTTCATGTCATACTTGAAATCAATTTGTTTATCTTTATTACTGGGTCAAATAATTTAGAAATGAGTTTTGTAATAATTGTAACATATTTTTGGAATCATAAATTTTTTGAATAATGAATTGATTTAATTTTGTTATGAGTTTTTTCTTTTATTTTATACTTCGTTACAGTATTATTGTTTTATATAGTGATGAGGCAACGTTTCATAAAAATGGATTTGTTAACTGGCACAATTTCCATTATTATGCTATAGAAAATCCCCACTTTTTCAGACAACTTGATAACCAGCACAGATGGTCCATAAACGTTTGGGGGGAATTATTGGAGAACATGTAATAGGGCCACATCTTTTTGATGGTACATTAACTGGAGCTATTTATCTTCATTTTTTGGAGAACTATCTGCCACAATTATTGTGAACCTTCCTCAAAGGATCCGAAATGGGATATGGCTTCAGCAAGACGGTACTCCACCACATTATTTACATGCAGTAAGAGACCACCTAAATAATATCTACCCATATCAATGGATTGGAAGGAATGGACTTACTAAATGGCCTGCGAGATCTCCTGATCTTACAAAAATGGATTTCTTTTTATGGGGATATGTGAAAGAAATTGTTTATACAGAGACACCAACCACAATCCAAAATATATTATACATGCTTTTAGAAGTATCACACCGGCAATGTTAAGAAATGTACAAAGATTGTTCCAAAGGCACATCGAAATGTGTGTCCATGCAAATGGGCAACATATGGAGCATTTGTTATAGTTTTTTTCTTTTGTTTTATTTGAATAACCTTGATGTTTTAAATAAATAATTTTTTAATTGTGTACTTCTTGCAGTTTTTTCTCAATAAATCAAAAGTGGTTACAGATAGCTAGATTTTTTAGCTGTTACTGTTTAGGAGCTATCGGACTTCCCCACACTGTTGCCCCACCCGGTATGCACAGCGGCTTGATGTAGCTACGTACTCAATTAATTATATTTTTACACAATATATTTGAGATAAAAACTTAATCTGTGCACAAAATAGTATATGTATAGCGGGTATAACTTGCTTTTATGGCCCTACACCCTTTTCCTAGCCTTCGGCTAACGCCTCGCGCTTGAAGTAACACTTCTGGCCATAAAAGCTTCTTTATGCCCTTAATACATAAATAACTATTAATATTGAAAACAAACATATTTTATTAATTGTTCAAAATGTGTCCTGCCAAATTCCATGTATTAGTAAAGTTTCTGTTCAAAGTTACTTCTAATATTTTATAACATTTCTGATGTAATGAAATTTTGGTGGCATTTCACCATTAATGAAGGTCTTGCATTGAATCCGATTAAATTTATAATAAATTTTGATGTCTCTACAGGAAAAAACTCCATGGGCATAACATTGGTGACCTTGCATCAGGCCACTTAATAGAACCTCTTCTGCCAATCCAACCGGGAAAGTACTGGTTCAAAAATTGCCCTACACGATCTGTGTAGTGTGGAACAGCTCTACCCTGCTGAAATAATACATTTTCAATGATTCGGGAAATCATAGGCTAAATCCATATTTCGCCATTATTATTTGAATTTACTGAGAATCACTTCTCCAGTAAATTCAAATAATAATAAAGTAAACTTGAATGAAATTTTTGATTAGAAGAATTTTTTGTTGTCATTTTTACACATTCTAAAAGGCCCCCTTAAGTCATGAAACAACTAATTAAAATATGATACAGTTTAGTCTTATTGAGAATATTAGTGAAAACTGCATTTTTTTATCTTGCAATATAATGATTTTGAAAAATCTTGATGTATTTTCTGCCGAAACAAACCAGCTACCGTCGTGGTGAGGTGATGCTCTATACCATTGTACCGTTAGTTGTGTACTAATTTTTATTTGTAAAATAATATGGCTGGAAAATTACACTTTACAGATTAGAATACAAAAAGAATTCCATAATAATATAATATCAATTATTCCTAAAATTCAAGAGCCGAATTTATTGTTTTCGTACTTTAGAAACAAAATACTTGTCAGAGCCATTCTAGTTGAAATTAATGAGATTAATTTGCCGCATTTTAAGGAATCGAGAGTTTCCTTAGATTTAGTTTGTTGGCGAACTTGATAATCGCAACAGGGTTTGTAGGGAATTCCACATTGCACATGGAAAAAATATTATTAGGAAAATAATATGGCTGGGGGAATTACACTACTATACTGCTTTGAATACAAAAAGAATCCAAATATCAATTATTTCTAAAATTCCTTCCTATAAAAAGTGCAGAATTTATTCTTTTTATCCAAGCCGCATAACGCTTTGGCCACCTATCGCAATTTGGGAACGAATGGAAACTTATGTTAGGATTCAATATTTTGTCATCACTGTGTTTTTTAAATTGAACGACACAGCACGAATTCATACTGATATGTGTATATCATCACACATATATCAGATGTGTGTATGTGTAATGGGACTTAAGGGGGCCTTTAAGTTTGGAATCAAAAGTTAATCTCTGATGCCTTTAAAAAGACTAATAATTAATTAAAAACATAAATATTAACTAAACTGTTTTCACATGCATTCTAATCAAATTAGTATCACTAGAGCCATTATTTGAAGCAAAACTATGTAATTATTTCTATTTGTCAAAATAGCACAGTGCAAAAATAAATGGTGTATGACAAACTAGAATTATTCACGATATGCTCACTCAATTCTTTAACTGCAAATTACGATCAGATCATCTTTGTTGAGTACTTGGGATTTTGTACGGATAGAAATGGTCTAATTTCTTCCGAACACTGGTACATGATTTTATGATATAAATTCTAATAGACCAGGGGTCCACCAACCACTAATTGTGTATAACATGTTTACTCCGTAGATGCTTGGAATGCTGTTAATTTGAGTCATAAAGCACAGAAATGCCCATGTCAGCTTTTGTTTTTGGTATGTGGATGTGTGGCACACATCTAAATGTGTAAAAAATGTCTTGTAAGAGTATATGTTGTTTAAGAATAGGGTTTGCCGGATTCTATAAATAATGAAAAAAACTTTGTAAAAAAACACCACCAAAAAAAATCATAAGTTACACATGGGGATTGGATGTATCTCTGGATTTACCTCCAAATATCATGAATTCCAACTTCCATTCATTTCGGATGGTACAAGGAAGCTCTACCCTTGCACCATTTTGTATAAAAAGTTGGGCAAAAAATAGTTATAAGTAATAATATATATAAGTTTATGAATGGAATTCAGGAAGTTGGTAAGTGTGAACCTACTGTGTATGAAAATAATTCGCCATCTTTAAAAACTGGTACAAAAAAAAAGCCTTGCCATTCATTATAATCGATGGTGTATCAGAGCTTACTGGTTACTCATGTAAGTAAATGAATATCCTAAGCTTATGAATGGCCTTCAGTAATTTAGTAAACGTGTATCAACTGATTCCGAAAATCCATTTGCCATCTCTGAAAAGTGGTACAGAACCCTTGTCGTTCAGGAAAACGTAATACTTATGAAAGCATTAGTAGGTATTGGGTCCCTTGAGCGTGGGAAAATTTTGATGACCGTGGGAACCTAATTAGCATAATTAATTGCTCTAATTAAATTGATTGATATAATAAATATGCAAATGAGGCGCGAATTATTAAATTTATTGCTCTAATTAATATGCAGGTGAGGCGTGAATTAAATTGATTGATCTAATTAATATGCAGGTAGGGCGTGAATTAAAGGACCCCACAATAATCTTATGGAAATTGGGTTTCGGTCAAATTTTCTGAATTTTTGATATGTTGTATATTTTGTCATCCTGAACAAAAGTCTCCATGGGCACAAAGCTCCAAATTCAATATTTTGGCAGCTACGCAGCTCCACAGATCCATTACAAAACTATTCATTTTTAATACTATTTATAGATGTCAAAAACATATTTTAATTATTTAAATATATAAGTTTATGTTTTTGAGGTCGCTGAATTCAAATCTGATGTCAGATTGGAAAAATTGACAGTTGACAGCTGTCAATTCACTGTCAAAGTAGGATAAAAAAGAAAATATTCTCTTTTTACATCAAGAGTTTATGTTTTTGAGGTCGCTGAATTCAATTCTAATGTCAGATTGGAAAAATTGACAGTTGACAGCTATCAATTTTTCAAATCTGACATCAGATTTGAATTCAGCGACATCAAAAACATGAACTTTCAATGTCAAAAGAGAATATTTACTTTTTTATTCTACTTTGACAATTAATTGACAGCTGTCAACTGTCAATTTTTCCAATCTGACATTAGAATTGAATTCAGCGACATCAAAAACATAAACTCTTGATGTAAAAAGAGTATATTTACTTTTTTATCCTACGTTGACAGTGAATTGACAGCTGTCAACTGTCAATTTTTCCAATCTGACATCAGATTTAAATTCAGCGACCTCAAAAACAAACTCTTGATGTAAAAAGAGAATATTTACTTTTTTATCCTACTTTGACAGTGAATTGACAGCTGTCAACTGTCAATTTTTCAAATCTGACATCAGATTTGAATTCAGCGACCTCAAAAACATAAACTTATATATTTAAATAATTAAAATATGCTTTTGACATCTATAAATAGTATTAAAAATGAATAGTTTTGTAATGGATCTGTGGAGCTCCGTAGCTGCCAAAATATTGAATTTGGAGCTTTGTGCCCATGGAGACTTTTGTTCAGGATGACAAAAT
Organism: Agrypnus murinus; assembly: GCA_929113105.1. NCBI lineage: Eukaryota > Metazoa > Arthropoda > Insecta > Coleoptera > Elateridae > Agrypnus > Agrypnus murinus. The sequence goes on from OV816026.1 coordinate 194,721,297, forward strand.
ATACAACATATCAAAAATTCAGAAAATTTGACCGAAACCCAATTTCCATAAGATTATTGCCGGGTCCTTTATTAATCTAATAAATATGTAATTGAGACGCGAGGTAAATTTATTGATCTAGTTTATTGTTTCCAGCCTTATTTTGTGGGACTCCATAATCATGAAATAAATAAAGATTATTAAAAGTTTCACAGTTTTATTAAAATACAACCTGACAATATTGTTTCGACAGCTATGCTGTCATTATCAAAGGTAATATAACCTTAGCGACGTGTTTGTTTATAATATGTCGAAACAATATTGTCAGGTTGTATTTTAATAAAACTGTGAAACTTTTAATAATCTTTATTTATTTCATTATTGATCTAGTTAATATGCAAATGAGGCGTGAATTAAACCATATCATTCGCGGTATCGTTTGCATATCCGCCATCTTGAATCTGTCATTTTAAATCTGTCAATTCTGCATCTGTCATTTTAAATCTGTCATTTATACGTCTGACAATTTTTAATCTGTCAATTTTGCAACTGTCAGTATAAATCTGTCAATTTTGCATCTGTCAATTATGCATCTGTCATTTATGGATATGTCATTTTTGCATGTCATTTTAAAGCTGTCATTTTAAATCTGTCAATTATGCATCTGTCATTTATGCATATGTCATTTTTACATCTGTCATTTTAAAGCTGTCATTTTAAATTTGTCAATTGTGCAGCTGTCATTTTTGCATCTGTCATTTTTGCATCTGTCATTTTAAATCTGTCAATTCTGCATCTGTCCTTTTAAATCTGTCAATTATACGTCTGTCATTTTACACCTGTCATTTTGCATCTGTCATTTTTGCATGTCATTTTTGCCTCTGTCATTTTGCATCTGTCATTTTTACATTGTCATTTTTAAATTTGTCAATTTTGCAGCTGTCATTTATACGTATGTCAATTTTAATCTATCATTTTTGCATCTGTCATTTTTTGCATGTCATTTTAATTCTGTCATTTTTGAATTTGTTATTTGAAGGAGCCATCTTGGATTTCCCCAGATTTAAATTTTTCTCGACACGACCTACAAGTTCTGCTGCTACCTTTCTCTCTCTCACGCACCCTGTACTCTTTCCACCTTTTCTAGAAGAAATTATAAAGCCAGATAGGAATTAAAATTATGTTTATTATTAATATATTGTTATGACTACATTTAATTTATAATAAAATGTTGATAGATAGATTGCTGGTGATGATGATAGCTTGAGGACTTCAGGACTGACCTCTGTTTTCTATTTGCGGTTCCAGGGTCTGTAACAACAACAACAATAGAACATTAAAAAGGGGTTTATTGTAAACTTGATGTTTCCCCCAGCACATACCTTATCTGTTTCCACAAACATGCAGTCATCATAGCAGCAGCCTGTTTTTCCCAAGTACACTAGGCCCAGAGAAATCGTTTTAGCTGCAATCTGCTCATTAACTTCCTTAACCCTTTCATCTGTCAACTTGTCGCTGATCCGCTTAGGTAGAAATGTAACGTAGTTTTCACCAACAACAATCACGCTTTGACGTTTATCACGGCAAACGACTCTTTGGAATTGTAGTATTTCGACAACCTCTTTGACCCCGTAGTCGCATAATTTCTTGATATGTTTCCGGCTGCTGGTGTAGGGTTTGTTCAATTGTTTACAAATCCATTTTTCTATGTAAAAACAAAGATACACACACACATGTTAGAATTTAAATAGTAGCAAAATTTTAACATGCACAAGAATAATAATAATAATTAGTTTTAACATACCTGTTTAGTTGAAGCAAACAATAATAATAATAATTATCACTATCACCGTAACGTAGCCGGCGAGAACAAAACTAAACTAAAAACGGAAGGGCTCGACGCTTTTATAGCCTTCTAATCTGCGGGAATGAACCTGCGTGCTGATGCAGCTGTTCGTAAGATAAAGATCTAAATTTACTACACCCCGAGCAAAAGGGTTCAACCTCGTTAACGGTCAAAAGGGGCCGACGGTACACCTGCGCTGTCAATTAACACTTCTCTAAGTGACCAATCTAACCGACTATGTTTGCCGAGCCGTGAAAATTATGCAAGGACTTGCTCGAGGTTGCCAGAATATGAGAATGTGTATAAACGACAGAAGGCCATATCTTAATGTGTTATATATTGAAACTAAAAAACGAATTGTTTGCTTATAACAGATTTAATTTTAATTCATGCATCAGAGTTCGTAAATGAGATAGAAAAAACAAAGGTGCAAATGTGGGCCATTCTGACCAGTTCATAATATTAAAAATAACATCCATTTATTAGAATAAAAAAAGGTATTACATTTAGGGATGCATGCGTGATTAGTAATTTAAATTAGATATAATGGCCTGCTATAGAATCAACTTAATTATTATTTTGTTTGTTAAAATGCGTCCTGTGTAAAGCTTTATATCTCGCGGTCAGTTAAACCCTTTTGTTTTATAACTTTCTTGAAACGTTATCTGATCGTCCCATCTGCCGCAAGAAGAAAGAATTTTTTTGAAGACCTAGAGATATTACGTACGAAAATGTTATATGTACAAAGTACTTATGACTAAATCTATAAATTAAAATCTTTCGAAATGCGAGTATCTCTAAAAGAAATGTAAAAAAAGGTTACACAATATTACGTAATTATATATAATCTTGATTTCGACGAGTTTGAGTACGAGTTCTAACAAGATAAATACATTACAAAACGTAACAGAATTTAATGTCACTTATAAAGTTTAACAAAAATTTGCATTTATTTATGTCAATATAGGGTCGATGTAAAATCAGCATTTAAGGGACGCATCCGAACCGGTGTCAACACCAACACCAAGCATAAAGAGCCGAAGGTATTCATGGAAGATTGTTCAGTCATTTTCAAACGACGCATACTGAACGCGCTAAAGAAGGATGTAGGGTTGAAAGTGAATGCGACTTTTTGCATATATATAATATTAAAAATGTTAACATATACTATGTCGCTATCTAATATTGATTCGTACCTTGCTGTGTTTGAACTGTAAATTCGTTCCGAGCGACAGAAGGCCCTAATATAAAAAGATACCTTCCCAGATAAGTCACTTTTTAATTCAAAAGCCGTGTACTGGCTATATTCTTAAAGTTCCTGTTTAGTAAACTCGGGTAATAAATACGCTATGACAAAAACACATTTTTATCTGTGTTAGAAACAGAAAGAGGAATTTTATGCATCGAGTATAGAGAATGCGATATTAAGAAAATATCAGAGAATTAAAATTCCTCTTCAACATAGAGGTGGTGTTGGTAGTGGTCAAAAGCATTTTACGACCCGTATCCGCATACCTGGCCCATAGGGTTCTTGCTTGTTGACAGTTAATTAAGACGAATTCATCCCTTTAATATATTCCATGTTGAAACCCGATTGCGACTGATTATTGATATAATATATTTCCATCTACGCGAACAAATATTAAGAATCAAGGCCCTACACATACGGAAAATGTATTAACATCATTGTTGTTTTAGCAATAATAGATTCTGAAGATTTTTCGATCACCTTGCAACAGTAAAAAATCTTTTTTGTAAATTGATGAATTCCTGAATTGTTGCCTGGGTTATTTCTCCGCTTATGTTCGTATTTTGCTTCAAATATTATATAAACATTGCTTAAATAGTTGTTACATCTGAATGTAGGTAACATCTTAAATTTATTGAACGATACATTAAATAAATCGGCATTTAAGTGCAGCTGTACATAATTAAGCACGAGGGAGCGAAAAATTTAATAAGCTATGATTGAAAGAAAGTAACCTGATTTACAGGGTAATATACTTTAATGTTTAACTGTAAATTTAACAAAGGTTGAAAGAGATTCATAATAATCTAACAGTATGGTTGCTACCTCTGTTCTTGTAGCAAAAGAGTTCTGCTTAATTAAGACGTCCTTTAACCGGTGTACTAGATAATATCTCTTCATCTCACTCTGCAAGATTGGGCGTGTTGTTTTCGACAAGTTTTTTGCGTTCTTTCCGCAATTATATATGCCACGACTTATTGTTCTTTCGTTTAAATATTTTATTTTAGGTGAATTTTAAAGAAACACAAGACGTCTACCGGTAGGAACAGTTTTTTTTTAGAAATTTATCACCTACCGGTAGGAACATAATACACTCCCTATTTTTATGTTGATTGTTCAAAGTGAGATGAAACGCGCACTTTAGTCTATTGTCCACAGGTAATTTTAATGGTTCTTTCTGTAAAAATTCTCCTTTTTAACGTAATTGTTTCAATGCTTTGCTGTCGTCAATATAATATTTTCAAAACTTCTTTAAAGACGGTTTGTAAACTTGGCAAAAAAATAAATATAAAAATGCTTGCTTTAAATGTACTTTGAGTTATTATTTTACATGTAGATTTTACTGTAAGCTCACATCTCTGTAAATTATAAATTTATATTACAGTTTTTATTTACAAACTTTGCCTAGGTCGATTCATACTCCTAATTTAAAATCTAAATTAGCGACCAAGTAGTGTAAGAGTTTCGTAAGGTTTAAAATACCACGGGGATTGTTTGAATGATAAGCACACCCTTAAAAGGGAACCGTATCGAGTGCTAAAACGCAGGTAAAATTCTTTTAAAAATTTTAAATCTTTATTGATAGGTCGATCAATACCTTAATTAAGAGTTTAGATGTTTTGAAGAATACAATATTAACTACAAAGAGGCAAGGGTTATTCCTTCTGTCTTTCGAATATAAACTAATTTGGAAAGAAGAGTTGTATTGAAATTGCCGGTTTTTCATATAATAAAATATTATAATATTGATTTGTATTGTTAAAATTATGAGTTACAGCAGTTTCTATTATTAACAAATTAATAAGAGAAACGTTCTTTAGATCATTTCTTTGTGGTCATAGCTGTAACATTATCAAATTTGAAGGCGTTTGATTGATTAATAACTGAGTAATAGTCGAGTAAATTCTGCCATTATTTTAAAGATTTAATTTTTATTGCAGCCAATTTTGACACTTGGAATTTTTAACATTTTTTCTCGGCTTATAAAGTTCTATTTTTATGTGGTTTGTCAAAGAGTTTGAGAATTATCACCCTTCTACGTGATAAACATTTGAGAAGGTCGTTCTAAAAGACGATATCGTTAGACGAGTAGGAAAATTGTCAGAAAGGTATTTTGTTTTCTCAGTTGTTATAGATCTGCTAATCAGTTTTAAAAAAAAGGTTGGTTATACATGTAGCTTTATTATTTTACGTAATTAAGCTCTCTATTGTATTAAAATTTATAGACATGCCCTTTTTCCCCATAAACCAAGAACAGAGTGACTGTTAATAAATATAAGCTGTTGCCCAGGTAGGGGAGTGGAATAAACTTGTCTATGTTCAGATCTACATTTTTAAACAAAACAGCAATAAATAACAGGCAGGTGTTCTAGTGAGAACTTGATTTTACCAAACTCTCAGGCGTTAACTATCAAAGGTATGCTGCGCCTCACATGATGCTTTGATGACCCTATGGGATATTGCGCAAGATCTTGTAGTTTGGTAACGCATTCACCAGAGGGATCGTTCACTGTTTGGGTATAAAATCCCAAGCTCATAGCGATACTTGTTATATATACTCGACTACTGTTCAAGAGCTTCATTACGTTTAGTGGTTTTAAATAAAACTCTGTGTGTGTGTGTGTGTATCGGTGTGTGTTAGTACCTGCCTAAATCATAAGCTTTAGCCGACCATAAGGTAGGATTTTTCTTATTTTTGTAATGATTCATTTGCACTAAATTTACGCGTTGATGTTGTTTTAAGAGAGAGAAAAAGTAACAAAACATCATGTCGCTATTATCATTAAACGAGATCGAAGACGGTAACAGTCTAAATGAGTTACAATTACAACACCAGTTTCGGCAGTGTATCTTAGACGCAGGAGTCAGCATACCTATTTCAGTAGCAGCGCTTGTATGTTATGAATATGATGATTTGCTATCTAGCGGGAAGCTGCTATCTGATTCACGTCGTTATACATCGGCCCCCGGTTCAAATACAGGGCAGTGACAGTGAAGAACATATGATCAGCATGTGTAATTTTTACGGGAGGTTGAATCAATAAATAGACCTTTGGGAGTGAATTGTATTACATTTGTTAAATTTATTCGTTTATAAGTTGATAGGGGATACTTCTACGTTCTACCATGAACCATATTAATTCCTTTTCTTTATTATTATTATTGACATAACATCACTTTTGATTTACTCTCGTTAAAGTGAACTGTAGGAGAGATCATTCTTGAATGAAACAATATAATTTGGCATATATATGCATGGTTTATTTAACTGTCTACAGAGTATATAGGTACAATCTAGATATATTTTAATATGATCAATGCACGTAATCAGCTTTTACAGGAACTTGAAACAATAAATAGGCGTTTGGGCGTGAACTGTTTCACATTTGTTAAATTTATTCGTATATAAGCTGATATTTTAATTAAACGTTATAACTAGGGTCAAGGATAAATATCTCTTAATACTTATCCTGCTTCTACGTTCTACTATGAACCATATTATTATTATTGACATATCATCGTTCTCTAGTACGTTAACTCTAGTATATACATCATTTTGTTATATGAAGAACTTAACATTAACTTATATCTAAACTTAAGTATTATTTTATACAACCATGTTTATCAGGTATGCGATAGTACCCTACGGTAGAGTGTCGTACGAACCTGGAATGATATAGCGCTTATCGTCATGAGGGCTTAGCGCTGTTTTAGTCTGGCAGATGGTTGAAACTCGATGTTTATCAGATCTGAATAATTTTTTGTTGAACGACCGTTTCTTTGTGTTCCTTCAAACAATTTATATAATCATCGAATGTAATATGATTTTGACTATATGTTTCTTGATAACCCTTCGACTTCTCAACTGTTCTTTTATTCTCAAGAACTTGCTGTCGCTTTGCAGATATATATATATATATATATATATATATATATATATATATATATATATAACAAAGGGATAATAATGGGAATTCGCGCAATAGATTTATAAGAGGAAGTTAGTTGCAGCCGTATACACGTGTTTCGCACTTATTAGTGCTCATCAGTACGGCATAGCAGATAGAAGAAATAAAATTTAAGCAACAAACTAGAAACAATGTAAAACAATTGTTTCTACTGTACATTGTTTCTAGTTTGTTGCTTAAATTTTATTTCTTCTATCTGCTATGCCGTACTGATGAGCACTAATAAGTGCGAAACACGTGTATACGGCTGCAACTAACTTCCTCTTATAAATCTATTGCGCGAATTCCCATTATTATCCCTTTGTTATATGTTTATATACGCGCATTAATCTTTCTATTCATGTTTATATATATATATATATATATATAGATTTGAGATTTAATTGGGATATCGGTCTAGTATTTCAATAAAACTACTGCTTTGTTCTGTACCAAGCTTTCGAAACTTTTATTGTTTCTTCGTCAGGGTCTACATTGTAATAAATAATGAGCATATGTATTATTTATGTGTTAATAGAATTTTTCAAAAATGGCCACCTATAAGAACACGATTTTCATTTGTCACATACAAAAATGTCATATACCTTTCATATATATGTGTAACAATTTTTAATTTATATCAATTTCATTTACTATATATATATATGTGTAACAACTTTAATTTATATCAATTTCATTTACTCACAGTTCTGTAAGTACTAAAATTCTATTAACACATAAATAATACATATGCTCATTATTTATTACAATGTAGACCCTGACGAAGAAACAATAAAAGTTTCGAAAGCTTGGTACAGAACAAAGCAGTAGTTTTATTGAAATACTAGACCGATATCCCAATTAAATCTCAAATATAACATTGTGCCGGTCGTTACTTTCAATTAACATGATTCGATGACCAGGATTCGAACCCGGGCTTTCTGTTTCAATATAACTAAAATTTTAGTTACCTTTTGTCAATATTGTATAAAAAATTTTTTTCAACAGTCCTGTCATTATAATGTCAATTAACATTATCCGCAAAAGTTTATCGATGCCGTACGTACACGACTGCAATCATATCAACAGCAGCAGCAGCCGAAAACGTCAACGACGACAACGTTTGCACCGTCGTATTAAGAACACCATGGCGGAAATAAACTAGCTTAGAAATAGGTTACAAAAATATTTGAACAATTTGCATGTGTTACGTGATGATCTCAACTCATACTGTGTAATGAATAATTTGTCAAATAATATGTTACAATTGTCTATTAAATGTATAGCAAAATAAATAATATGTATATTTAAAAATTGATGTTTCATTTACTAGCATAACTAAGGGTGAAGGGGGTGAAGAGACTAGCATGACTAAGGGTGAAGGGTGAAGAGACTAGCATGACTAAGAGTGAAGGGGGTGACTATATAAAAGGTAGATCGCTGTCATCAGCGAGAGAGTACACGAATAAAGCCGAATCTTTCCGATGGCGAACATCCTAAGCTACAAAACAGACGGTAAGTAGTCATACTATGAGAAGGAGCGAGAGAGTTTCCGCTTAGTGAAAGGGATAAAAGGATCCAATCCCAGAGTTAGCGCTAAAATTCAAATCTAGGGGCAAGGGAAATCCAAGATGTCTCCTTCAAATGACAAATTCAAAAATGACAGAATTAAAATGACAGATGCAAAAATGACGGATTTAAAATGACAGATGCAAAAATGACAGAATTAAAATGACTGATTCAAAATTGACATACGTATAAATGACAGCTGCAAAATTGACAGAAGTAAAATGACAGATGCAAAAATGACAGATTAAAATTGACAGATGCAAAAATGACATATGCATAAATGACAGATGCATAATTGACAGATTAAAAACTGACAGACGTATACATGACAGATGCAGAATTGACAGATTTAAAATGACAGATTCAAGATGGTGGATATGCAAACGATACCGCGAATGATATGGTTTAATTCACGCCTCATTTGCATATTAACTAGATCAATAAATTTACCTCGCGTCTCAATTACATATGTATTAGATTAATAAATTTAATTCACGCCCCACCTGCATATTAATTAAATCAATCAATTTAATTCACGCCTCACCTGCATATTAACTAGAGCAATAAATTTAATTCGCGCCTCATTTGCATATTTATTAGATCAAATAATTTAATTCGATCATTTAATTAGAGCAATAAATTTAATTCGCGCCTCATTTGCATATTTATTAGATCAATCAATTAGAGCAATTAATTATGCTAATTAGGTTCCCACAGTCATCAAAATTTTCCCACGCTCAAGAGACCCAATACCTACTAGCATTAAATATTTAAAATATTGATTACCTATTTATATGCAAAAAACAAAGTTTTGTTGTATTCATATTTTACTTTCTTTTTTATTTTGAGTTTTTTTTTAGAATATTGTAACATTCTTTTTAAATAATACTAAAAATGCTGTTTAAGGTCCAAGTGTACCCAAATAGTATATTAAAGAACAAGTTTTATAAGGGTTGATTTGGCGCACGAATCCCAAGTTAGAAAACGAGTAGCAGGCGAGTTTTTTTATGGGATGAGTGCGCCAATGCCCTTATAAAACGAGTATTTTATGCTATTTTTTCTAATTTGCGCCCCCTTTTTTCTTATTTTAATATAAAAAAAATATTTTGGTCGTCTAGAGAATTTTGTGTTAGTTAGTAACAGTAACAGTAACAGTTCGGCGCCCACTTGATTTTTTTAAAACATTTGTCATCATCCGTCACTTCAAATAAATTAGTTATTACTTTTGTTATAAATGTTTATAATTGTCCATGTAGCAAAAACAATTAGGAGTAATTGTTTTTGCTATAAATTATAATAATTATAACCGTTCGTAAGTTAATACACTATTGCCTATAATTCATAAATAATAATAAAAATTTATCGGAGGTTGACAATTTTGACAGATACTTGCAGTTTGAAGTTGTCACATTCCACGCATTACTCATCCAACCCTTAAAAACTAAATAACCCTATAATTCATTAAAGTACAGTGTACTTTTATAGATAGCCATAAACGACTCCTAATGATAGACGTTAATAAACGTATTACAAAATCAAATTAGAAAAAAGAATGTAACAGTACATTCAAAAATTGTAAACAAAATTACAGTGGATTTACTTATATTGTGGTGCCACCTTAAGTTAATGTTGTCACTTTTTCATAGTAATATTATTTTATTTTTATTACCTAATAAAAACGTAAACTTTTTTTTTAGTTTATTAATCGTAAATTTGCAAGCTACTCTACAAGGAGTATTAAGCAAATATGATAATATGGTAATGAGGCAATGTGAGGAGAAACCACTCGTTAGTGATACTCCTATATAAATCCATTCACATCAGGGTGTTTGGAGGTCGTATGGCCAAGTTCTGCGTAGTCTTCTTACAGTTGGATGGAAGTTGGACAACTCTTGAATCAGAGCGTTGTTGTGGTCCTGGAATCTGTTATAATGACTTTGGGAGAATCTATGAATTTCATCAACAACAAGTGGTATGTCAAGGTCCACATGTAAGGTTTGATTGGTGACATACCACGGTGCACCAGTTATGGCTCGGAGAGCCTTCAGTTGGAATTGCTGAATACTTTTTATTCGCGATGGTTTGGCACAACCCTAGAGTTGAACTCCATAGGTCCAGATCGCCTTCAGCATGGTCTTGTATAGGAGCACTTTGTTGGATAGGGAAAGATTTGATTTTCGTCCGAGTAGCCAATACATTTGTTTAAATTTTAGGTTTAGTTGCGATCGCTTAGTCTGGATATGTTTGGCCCAAGTCAGGCGTTGATCTAGGTGTAAACCCAGGTACTTCGTTTCTGATTTAACGGGTACTGGAGTATTATTTAGATTGACTGGCGGACATGTGTTGAATCGAGTTGTGAAGGTTACTTGGACTGATTTGGATGTGTTGATTTTAACACGCCATTTAGTAAGCCATCCGTTGATTAGATTTAGATGTCGTTGAAGGTTCTCAGAAGCCAACACTGGATCTTCATGTGTGGATAAAACGGCGGTGTCGTCAGCAAAGGTGGCCATAACAGTATCATTGTTTTCTGGTATGTCAGCAGTATAGATAAGATACAGGAGTGGGCCAGGGAGGACACTTCCCTGAGGGACATCGGATTTTATAGGAAAATAATTGGAAGATTCGTTATCGTGCTTAATTGTGAAGTATCTATCTGAAAGATACGATTTAAGGAGAAGGTAATAATTATTTTGGAGTAGTCTTTTCAGTTTATAGAGTAGCCCAGTGTGCCATACTCCATCAAATGCCTGGGCAACGTGTAGGAATACGGCTGTGCAGTATTTCTTTTCTTCAAGGCTACGTGCAATTTCATTTATTATCCTATGTACTTGCTGTGTTGTGGAGTGACCTTCACGGAATCCAAATTGATGTGCAGGAATATATGATGCTATGTCAGTTTTCCTCATTAATCTTCCAAGGAACAGTTTCTCGAAGAGTTTTCCTAATAGTGGTAGGAGGCTGATTGGCCTGTAAGAGGTTACATTTTCAGGTTGTTTCCCAGGCTTAGGAACCATTATTATTTGAGCATACTTCCACAATATAGGGTAGTAAGACAAGCTTAGCATACGATTATAGATCGTTGTTAGAAGTACTATGGCTTTTCTAGGGAGATTTTTCAATATTTGCCCTGTTATTAAGTCATATCCTGGTGTTTTGTAATTGTTTAGCTTATTGATTTCAAGCTGGATCTCCGTTGGTGAGAATGGTTTGATGGGTAGTGACATCTGGCACGGAACATCCAGGTAGTCCTCTACAGCTTTATCTGGTACATTAGGTTGAGGGGGTAGAAATACATTCGACAAATAGTCAGCGAATGACTCAGCTTTCTCTTTGCTAGATCTAGCCCACGTGCCATCAGTTTTGCGTATTGGGGGAATGGTAACTTGAGGCCTTTTAAATCTTTTTGTGGCCTTCCAGATGGTGTGATCTTCTTGCTTTAGGTTTGTGATGTAATAATTAAAGTTGGCATTTTGACAATCCATAAGAGTAGCATGAAGTCTTCGAGTTATTCTGTTAAGATTTAGTTTATCGGCTGTATTACGTGTTCTTTGCCACCGTGATCGAGCTCGTCTTTTTTCAGCTATTAATTCTTTTATGTATAAAGGTATGTTATTAGTATGCTGTGTTGGTTCAGTTAGGTTGGGAGTGGCTTTCCATGCAGCTTCTTGGATAAGAGTGACTAAGTATTGTACTGCTTGATCTAATTTTTGTGGTTGTTTTATTTTTAGGTTAAGTTGGATTTTGTCTTCGATGTGTTTTTGGAATTCACACCAATCAGTGTGCTTTGATGTTAGTCTTGGAGTCAGTTCTTTGTTGACAGGCCGAGTACTTAAATTGAGTATTACTGGTGCATGATTACCTGTTAAATCGTTATTTGACTCCACCATGACTAAGTTTACAGCTATCCCATAGGAGATGTAGAAGTCCAACAGGTCAGGAAGTTTGGTTGTATCCGTTGGCCAATGCGTCGGTTCACCAGTACTATGACAATTGTAATTTTTTGTTATAATTGCCCTAAATAAGTTTCTGCCTTTTGTAGTGATGAGTCGGGAACCCCAGTGGGTATGTTTGGAGTTCCAGTCTCCACCAGCAACGAATCTGTTTCCTAGGGTTTGAAAGAATTCGATATAATTATGTTCAGTTATCATATGTCTAGGAGGGGAGAAATAACGGACACTGTGAATGACCATGGGAGCGCGTTCACTCTAACATTTGCGCCTTGTATTTTGTCAGTTTGAAAAGGGTTAAGCTAGTAGTGTGATATGGAGCTTTTAATGATCACAGCAGCTCCTGCGTGCGCAGTACCATCAGGGTGGTTAGTAGCATAAATGTTATAGTTAGGTATACGGAGTGCTGTTCTATCAGTGAAATGCGTTTCAGATATTAACATTATATCTATTTTATTTAAATTCAAAAAGGTAATTATCTCTTGCTTGTGGTTTATTAGACCATTTGAGTTCCACGTGGCTATTCGTAATATGTTGACCATTATTGAGTTATTTTAGTAACTAGCGTTGACAATAGGTTTAGCATGACGTTGTTTTGGTTCATTAGCTGCGCAAACAGATTCTTAAATTCGTTTAGAATGACAGTTAATGTGTCTTCTGAGTTGACTTGTTGGTTATTAGTACTGATAGCAGCTGTTCCGGATTGTGCGACTGTGGCATACGTAGGGATGCGATATTGCGAGTTCACGTTGTTGGATGAAATTGTCGGAAGAGGGATAGTATTTGTTGTTTGAGCATAGTTTCGGTTAGAAGTCGGTCTATTTGATGTTCTATTTCTTGCGTTTATTATTTCCTGGTAGACAGAGCAGCCTCTATAGCTTGAGGGATGGCTGCCCTCACATAAGGCACACTTTGCTGGTGTGGATCTAGGTTTTGCGCATGTTTTTGAGTCATGTTGCTGCCCGCACTTGACACACATAAATTGTCTAGTGCAGTAGGCTGTAGAGTGTCCATAATTTTGACATCTAGTACATTGAATAACACCCGTTTTCTTATGTGGTGGTTCTACCTTAATTTTGCTATTACATCACAAGTATTGAATTTCAAATATGTATTGTCTTATTACTTTCATTTGTCTTGAGATCAATAAAGAATAATGGAAGCGGTTCTTTGGTTTCTTTGTTCCTTATATTTAACATGTTGCGCACATGATGACCTAATTCTTCTAGTTCAGCTTTTATTTCTTCGATAGGTGTTGAGTGGTGTATGTGTCTGATAACTACTCTATAGGCTCGTTCATCTTTAGGTTGATATGTATGATAAATAACTTGTTCTTCTTTTAGATGCCTAACAATCTGTCTGTATGTGTCCGGAGTATTTGGATTGATTTTAACAGTATTATTTCCTAAGGTTTTTGTGTAGTATTGTTCTTTTTCCGCAACTTTTGAGATAAGCTCAATCACTTGGTTAAGATTAGTAACACCGTATATATATATTGGAGGTGGTTTTGGTATCTTCTTAGCATTGTCATTGCTGTCTACTTGCATTTGACGTGATTCTTCGTTAGATTGATTTGCTATCGGTTCGAACCTATTGTTAGTAGTTATACCTGGTTGGTCGAACATAATGCTTTCTGCTGATCTGTTTAGCCTTTTCCTTTTTTTAACAACTTGCCAGGAGTGTTTATTGACTTGTGTTTCGTTGATTTCATTTTGTTCATTAGATTCGTGTTCGTTAGTTGGCTTAGGCTGATAAGGAATAGATACATTGTTGTCGTGAATAGGAAAAGGGATGTTTGTATTCGTTAGATAAGGTTGATTAAATGTAGGATTTGAAAATAATAAATTTGGTTGTGGCATTTGCTGACTAGCATGTGGTAATTGATATTGCTGATATGGTAACGGTAGCTGATTACTGGGTAGATTAATTACGCACCCAGAGGTCGCATTTAGATTACTAGTTTGTATGGGATACATAACGTCCCATTTGCGCGTTGAATTAGGTTTATTTATTTAAATTTTTAAATAAACTTACGATTTACTGGCGAATGTAGATTACACTTATATTGATATATGTGTGCACTTGACCTCAGGTCAACGCCTTGCAATATTTGATATTTCAGAGAATTAAGACCGCCGCACGTCTTTATTCCCCGAAAGTCAAACCAGCACTCAAAAACGTAAACTTCAAAACTTGAATGAAATTTCTGGTTAGAATTGTTTTTTTCGTCATTTCTTTGGTCACTAGACAGTCAAAAGTTAATCTGACTTTAAAAAGACTAATAATTAATTAAAAACATATATAAATAATAACTAAACTGCTTTCACATGCATTCTAATAAAACTAGTATCGTTTGAGCCATTATTTGTAGCAAAACTATGTAATTATTTCTATTTATCAAAATAGCGCAGCTCCATAACTTTTGTCTCAAACTATCCCACCAGAACTTCCTTAAAAATGTAACATCCATTTCTCGATGATAATGCTATTTTCTTGTTTATTGTTTCCAGCCTTATTTTGTGGAACTCCATAATCATGAAATAAATAAAGATTATTAAAAGTTTCACAGTTTTATTAAAATATACCTGACAATATTGTTTCGACAGCTATGCTGTCATTATCAAAGGTAATATAATTATAAACAAACACGTCGCTAAGGTAGATACAAAATAGGTAACTAGATAAAATAATAATAATAATAATAAAAATTAATAATAAAAATCATAATTAAACATCTAATACTTCCAGTAACGGAGAATTACTGAGCTCAAGTTGTTCATTCATTAAAGGTACCCTGAGTTTGTGTTTGTATATCTCAAAGGCTTCTAAAATGTCTAATTTGCGTTTGTTATTACAAAAATGTAGGAATTTAATATTATTTTGAGGAGTCATTGTGTGATTTTGTTCTAAAAGGTGTTTGGCGTAATTCGATTTTTCAGGATGTTTATTTTTGTAATGACGTACGTGTTCTTTATATCTTATGTCAAAATTTCGAAGTGTTTGTCCAATATATACCGAACTACAAAAAGAACAATTTAAACGGTAAATGCCCGATTTCATGATATTATGTGTTCTGTCTTTAGCATTAAATAAAAATGAAAAAGTGTTAGTGTTGGTTTTAAATGTTATTTTATAATTGTTGGTTTTTCTTAGTATATGTGCAATTTTTTCTGATATTTTGCCAAAATATGGTATAGATATGTAATTTGTGTCTTCTGTTTGACATTCAAACAGAAGACACAAATTACATATCTATACCATATTTTGGCAAAATATCAGAAAAAATTGCACATATACTAAGAAAAACCAACAATTATAAAATAACATTTAAAACCAACACTAACACTTTTTCATTTTTATTTAATGCTAAAGACAGAACACATAATATCATGAAATCGGGCATTTACCGTTTAAATTGTTCTTTTTGTAGTTCGGTATATATTGGACAAACACTTCGAAATTTTGACATAAGATATAAAGAACACGTACGTCATTACAAAAATAAACATCCTGAAAAATCGAATTACGCCAAACACCTTTTAGAACAAAATCACACAATGACTCCTCAAAATAATATTAAATTCCTACATTTTTGTAATAACAAACGCAAATTAGACATTTTAGAAGCCTTTGAGATATACAAACACAAACTCAGGGTACCTTTAATGAATGAACAACTTGAGCTCAGTAATTCTCCGTTACTGGAAGTATTAGATGTTTAATTATGATTTTTATTATTATTATTATTATTTTATCTAGTTACCTATTTTGTATCTACCTTAGCGACGTGTTTGTTTATAATTATATTACCTTTGATAATGACAGCATAGCTGTCGAAACAATATTGTCAGGTATATTTTAATAAAACTGTGAAACTTTTAATAATCTTTATTTATTTCATAATGCTATTTTCGGCTATGTATATAAGCCTGGATGATGTGTGTGTATACTGGAGATTACCTCTAACGTATGAGATCCAAAACATCGAAACAGCTGTCTTGGGAGTGTCTCCTGTGAATTTATAAACCTATAATTTTTGGAGTCATCTTTGGAGTAAACATACTAATAATTATGTAGGAATAGGTAATCTATAGTATGTTAGAGAAACAATGGTCGGCAGCGGCGATCTTGGTAGGTTGTGCGTACAGATCTGGTTTCAGGTTCTCAATGGAGTTATGCTCTTTTGGTTATACTTTAATGTGATTGAGTTACGGCACAGTATAAATAACAATCAGTAGGTCTACTTGGGTGTATACTTTGATGTCGTTAAGCCAGCTTCGAATATTTACGCCCACAAATGAAGCAGTGCACCGAAGTTTATCGGTCGACATCGTCTGCGAATGCTGGTCATCAACAGGCAGGGACGTATTCCGTAAAATAGTGTGGCGAGGAAAGTAAACATTAAAAACTCTTATTATAGTGGTTTAGTAAGTATAAGAGGAAATAGAATAGGAAAGACGCATATGTCGTCAATTGAGGAAATTCTTGCATTTTCATAAACGTCATTACTAAATTAATTAGAATATTAGTTATAAATGCATTAAACAATTAACCAATTTTAAGTAATTAATTTTTGAAAACCTTAAAAATTTAAATAAATTCAAAATGCAATACTGGTGTCCTCTAATAGATAAATCTCCGTTACATCACACAGTTCCAAAGACGACCCACTGTTGGTAGTAATGTAACAGTTAATAGTCCTATATTACCCGTCAGTTTGAAAAATGTTTCATATTCAAGTTCAAATATCGTCTACTTATTAACGAGTAATTAATATAATAATGTACGTTATGTTGTTGTGTAATTAACTGCCATAATAAAAGTGGTGTAAAATGTTTCTGTTAATAGTGTTAATATAAATTCAAAATTCAATTTAATGGTTTTCATCAATCATTTTCATCAAAGCATATCTCGATCCTTTTAGGTTTGGTATCAGGGTTACAGTGTAATTAAAGGGTGTTTCAGGTAAAGTGTCGCTATTTTGAAACAACTATAATTAGTGTGCCTTGGATGCACAGTGAAACAAAGGTTTTTTAGTCTAACTAAAATAAATAAAGCTTAAACCTTCAAACGAAGAATTCACATTACTTAAACTAAATTTAGGACACAAAATACGATACTTACTGTATATAAAAATGCTCAAAATTGCCGGCTTGAGATTTTGCTCTTTCTTACAAATTGAAATTTCAGGTCGCAGGTGTTAACCCTAAAAGCTTCTAATTAAATACTGGATTTAGGAATAAATAATAATATGTTGGGCGCCACCAAAGCTGAGGATGTTTTTCATAAAACATGAATAAAATTTGGAAAAAGTGAAGGTTATCAGCTAAGGAACTAACCTCCTTATTAATTTTGACGTGAATTTAATTAAAACATTAATCAAACAATAAAAGATCTTGATTAGCCGAAAAAACCAAAAAGCCAATTAGATTTGAAATCTGTATATTAAAAACAAAAGAAAATGGTACATACAAAACACATCAAAGAAGTTATACATTAATGAAAATTTGTAAATTCAAAATACAAAGCACATCAAATTAAAATAGTTATTGTTCTAAAAAATGAATAAAATTTTGAGATCCCAAGTGATTAAATATTACCTAAACAATACAATATTAATAAAATTAAATACCTTAACAGTTTTTTATCATCCTAAATAGTCTTCGTACAATTCTTTCCACAAGTTGAAGGATTCGAACTCTTGACAATCAAAACACCATAAAAGCTTTAAACAAGGCTACAATAACAAACTGCTGAGCTGCAACGATGCGGGAAGAAGTCTTCTGGATTTTGAACTGAACGTTATTAGCGAGATTCATCAAACTTTAACATAATTGGTTGCAATAACTGCCTTTGATAATAAATTCTTTATTATTCTTCTGACTGGAACGGTACTCGAAATTACTTGAATGTTGCTCAAAATAATTGTGGAAATTATTATATAACAAATATTCATTCGTTATTTGTTATGTTTCCAATAATTCAAAAAGACCAATGTAACGGTATGAAAATCCCCTTTTCTTATACATGGGAATTAACACTGAGTTCTAATGACAAATGTCCGGCAACTAAACTATTCTTCAATAAATGAAGAATCACGAAATAACTATATTTAAGCGGTACTGTAATACTATATTTTTATTCGAACAACTCGAAAAACTAAACGGCACTTTAAATAGTTAATTTGTTATTTTATAATAAACAAATCGAACGGTAATCACAACATACTCAAACGGAAAATTACTAAATTCACTTGACGGGATTTAAAATTATACCCCGCCGAGGCACGCCGCACAAAAACTTTAGCTGGACTCTCTGCAACTATGTTCTATAAAGATCGAAACTGAAGTGTGTCGGACCAGCAACTGAACGGAAGTATCTGTCTTCTTAAAAACTCAGGGTTCTTTTTCTGCGTAGGAATACATTACCAGATGCAAATCGACTTCAACCAATAGCGGGATCGCGTGGTTTGGCCTAAACGAATCAGGGTTAAACAGTCCACGAACCATATTTAATAGTTTCCAAGATTTTTAACAAAGAAGCCACTCTAACCAATGTACACGTGCATAAATAGAATACAGAAAGAAATAATTTATTGCCCAGATGCTTTTTATAATTCTAAGAAAGTTCGAGACACAGCCTGTTTTAAAATAATTTTTATAGGATTGTTTGTACCAAATGCTAACAGAAGTTTACATTTTAGAAGGAACGTAAATTTGCAGAACCGGATTTAAGATTTTTAGTAAATATGTAGACAAAACTACTGTACCCGAACGGCTACATTGATTTATTATAATTAGCTAACTTGGTTTATTAGTTTGTATCATTTATTCTTAAACTATTTTTAGCTAAAGTTTATATTGTATTGTACCCGAATGGCTACATTGATTTATTATAATTATCTAACATGATTAGTTCATTAATTTGTAATATTTATTTTTTAAACTATTTTAGCTAAAGTTCATATTTACTTAGTTCTGCAAATAATAATTGCATTTTTAATAATATATTTATTTAGGGTTAAATGAACTCCAAGGTACAACTTATTTATTAAAATTTAGTTTTTGCATATCTAATATGAAGAAATTGCAAATCTAGCTTCCCACGGGAAATAGACATTATATTTCCCTTTTGCGAAAACTGTGAAATTCTATATTTTTTTTTAAAATGCTTATTCTTTCATATGTGATAAGCCTACTTCCTTCAAGACGTGCAAAATTGCATTTTTCTAATATTAATCAAAAGAAAGTAAGTTTTGTCTTGGAGTTTATCAAACACACGTACACTGTTAATTTAATTAAGTTTGTTTTGTCACCTAAACTGTTTTCTAAATATCTACATTTTTACTTAGGGTTTTTCTTTAAGTCAGTTCTGATTAGGTCCTCAAGAAAGAAGGAACTCACTTTCGGTTTTAAGTTTTTATAATCTTTTTTCAATTTTTATTTAAATTCAATATATTACTCCTTCCTACGTGAAAGTAATAAAACTTCAATAATTTATGTTCGGTGTGAAATAATGTTATAAACCGATTTACTAATTTGATTAACAATAATAAATAAACTCGTCTTTAATTATTAACTATATACTGTGTTTATATTATTTGGATTACCTCTCCCTTTCTGTAAGGAAGCGAAATTAAGGTAAGTGCACTTGATTATTATCTAGCCCAGCACTTCAACCCGTTGGCCTCTGAGGGAGCTACCAAACATCATAAGTTTCAGCCGAAGGGTTACGTGCGGACAAGGGTTACAACTGCTTAGGGTTACAACTAAGTATCCCAAGGGTTACACTACATTTGTTCAGGACGGATAAAAATGTACCGTTACAACAGTCACGTGACTTTTATGTTATTTGACACGTTGTTCAGTGTAGAAATAAAACTGGTGCTTAGTGTTGAAAATAGCTGTAAAATGAAAAGGAGTGAAGCCAAATTTTGCAACGCGATCATTATAAGATATTTCCAATAATATAATTACCATCGACAGCTTACTCTTAATCATTTCCAGACCCACAATGGACCAGCTACAGATGTACAACGAGCTTCAAAACGATGTAGCAAGACTGTTATCAACCGAATGGAAAATAGCGACACTTTGCCTGAAACACCCTTTAAGTAGCATTGTTGGTCTAATATTTTCTAATGCTGCCATTAATGTAGCACAGTACCAAACCTTATAATTTTTCAGTGTCAATATACTATTGACACTATATTTCTATAACTGTACGGCATACAAGTGTACCTCTATTCATAGAAGTTTATCTCTGTTAACACATACTATTTCTGTAATTTTATAGAAGTGTTATTATCCCATGTACTTAAATACGTTTTCATAGTGTTTAAAATATTTTGTTTCAATGTGTTTAAAATATTGTTTAGCTTTAAAATACACGCAAGGAAAAAAAAACGCACCACTTTAAAACGCACCAAAAATACCAAAATTCCAAACCGTCATAACTCGGCGGATTTTGGACGAAAATGGATGAACTTTTTAGTGCTAACAAGTTTAGAGTGTCTAGTTTAAGGGGGCGTAAGCGAATGTTACGTTTAAGCTTTTCCGCTCCCCACCATCCCCCAAAGAATAAAAAATGTTTTTGATTCAAAAAATGTCAAACTTTAACAGCTTGTACGGTGTAGCAAAAAAATCGTGGACCCAATCGACCGCCAGGGCAATAGAGTTCAGCCCTCTTTCTGTAAAGTTCTCAAAACTTCGAGTGCTTACTATGACTTGCCGCGAAGTTATGAATTTGTGAAATTTACCCTGCATTTTGTCGGGAGTCTTTCGTCTTCTGCCAGCGACATTATTACCGGTTGAGTTTGAACATTTTTTCCCAAACTCAAGAATTTTGAAAAATGTTTTTAATTAATAAAAACATTTTTTTATTAACTTTAATTTTTTTAACGTGTAACCGCCACCCGAGTCATGCCTAAGTTATAAGGAGGATGGTTTAGTTCTTGGAAGCTGTAGTTCCGAACTGGATTCCAATAAGGCCTCTGTCAATTTCTTCAAAGCACCTGCGTAATACTACCCTATGATTGTCTTCTTGTGTTGGAGGTAATCAACCAAAGTTATTTCATCTCGAATCCAGAAAATTGTTCCATGATCTTGCCAGCTGATGGCTGGCTCCGGACATACATATGTCTTTGGCGGCAGTGATTCCATGTACTTTCACTGCATGGATTCTTGTTTGGTCTTGAAACCCCAATGGTGAATCCAGGTTTCATAACCAGTTACTAATATTGACAAAACTGGGTCTTTGTTGAGAAAGGCTAAATTCTCTTCTGAAATTAATATGCAGAACTTCTGTAGAGGCATCAGCATTCTTGGTACCCACCTTGCGCTAACCTTGAACATCTCCAAATTTTCATGACTGATTCTTGAAACTGATGTTTTTGAAATGCACATTTTCGGGCAATCTGGGACAATTTTAACCGGCAGTCTTCCTGTGATATTTTGATCTTGTTATTATTATTAATTTAAATAATAATTAAACACGTTATTTTCTATACTATTTAATAACTTTATTATTTCTAATAAATTTATTTCATTACCCTTTTACATATTACCAATTATACATATTTCACTAAGATCTTCCACTGGAGTCGTACTATGTTAATTGTTAAACTAAATTTGTATACTAAGGTGGTTCTTATTTAACTGAAAATTTTAACACCAATACAAACTTCCTATCTCTATTCTAATCATTCGCTGTAACTGTAAGGAGAAATTTCCCATTTAAAATACACGGTATTTTCAATTCTTATGCATATATTTTTGGGACAAATTTTTGAAAAAAATCTGGAAATTGATTTTCTAGAATTAACGGGCATCTTTAGGTGAAAAAAAATTATATGGGACATTCTACATTACTTCGACACTATAGTTGAACAGTGTATTATTTTGAATTTATTTGTAAATCACTGGAAAAAATCGAATGCTAGATATAATTTTTTTTGTACCTAAAAGTAGCATCGAACACTGTTAATTAAAAAAAAATCAATTTTTTCTTAACAATTTATCCCAGTGGTCAAATATATACAAAAGAATTGAAAAAAGGTGTGCATTTTAAATGGAAGATTTCTCCTCATTACAGCGAATGATTAGAATAGAGATAGAAAGTTCATATTGGCCTTAAAGGTTTTCAGTTTTTTCACCCGGCAAAACCAAAATTCCAACATGAGCCAAATAAGAACCGCCCTAAAGTATACACAGTGTTTCTTATACTTAATATACAATACATTACACTTCTCCCCTTGTTAAGAAAAATAATTATAGTTACATTTATGTATAACTTAAACGATTAATAGGTTTTGGTAAACATGTAGGTCTCTATAAAACTTCTGCAATGTCATCTGGAAATTTATCAGCAGCTGTAACACCATTTATACCATTTCTGGCAGTGAAGCTTCTTTAAAGTGAAATTCTTTAAGTTGATTTAAGTGATGTTTCCAAATAACATTTAGAGTAGGAATTTCAACTAAATAAATTACTTTTTAGAATAGAACCTTTAATCCAGGTAGGTTTGTTAGATGTACTGTAATTTTCTACTAAAATTGATTCACCTATATTAAGATCAGTGGCGTGCGGTCCATGGAAGCAATGCTTGCCTTGAGAATTTATTAAAAATAAAAACAATGCTAACAATAATACTTTTGTAAAATTATGGTTATCGTTTATTTAAATTGAAATATTTATCAAATTAAAGCTCAATATCAACTCTGTACAGCAAAAACTATAATTATTTAGAGTACTATTTTAAATTAGGCTCATTAAACTTGCACGGAAAGGTAATACCGATTCAAATGTGATACATACACTTCATATAAGCACTGTTTACAAATGTTCTTCTCTTAACCTTGGCGTGAATCAGCGAGCGTGGGGTGTTATAGTATACGGATTCTGTTAATATTGTTTAGGCGTTATTTTTATTGTGCTTCGTTCCCAAATGTTTATTTATTATAATTTGGTTATTTGTTCGATTTAGTGTTACTTAAGTAATGTAAATCTGCGAATGAGACTGTATTTTGTCGCATTTTATTATTTTAATTTATAAGTTGTATTTTTTTAAAGACAAATAGTTCTTAGTTTGCCTGTATGCAAATTTAAAATTGCATTCTCGTCACGACTGCAAATTCAACTGCTTCGGTGAAAGGTTCGAGTACCTTCGATATAGCCGAATAGGGACGATTTTTTGTTCAGTTTGTAAATTATTAATAAGGAATTTTTCGCATACAGTTTTGGAGAGAAATTACAAATTATTAAGAAAGGCAGATCAAAACCAGATCTTTCAAATTTAACAACAAAGATTAAAACCTGTACCGGTATTTTGCTAAGACCGGAAAACTGATACGTAGTAGTAGTTTTTTTAAAAATAAATAATGATAGTCAACAAATTCCATAAGTATAAAGTGTAAAAATGCTTTTTTGAAAAACTTTTAAGCTTAATAATTATAACACTGTTTTTTATTGTACCTAGCAGGGGCGGATCGAGAGAAGTATTTTGAGGGGGAAATCTTTGGCAAAATAATTGTTTTAATAAATAATAATTAAACAAACATTATTTGTTTCTATTCTATGTAAACTTATTTCTAAATTGGGGGGGGGGATTATTCCCTCCCCGTTAATCCGCGCCTGTACCTAGGTGTATTATAATTAAAATCGTGGTTGCTTCCCTAGCCTAGATTCTCACCGCACGCCACTGATTAAAATTACAAGTTCTCCTACTTCTGTAATAAAATCATTGTTTTTCTTGACTGATTTTAACCTTATTTTCAACATAAGTGTCTGGACTAGGCAAATAACTGCTAAATCTTGTCAGTAAATATCTATCAAACATTAAGTTTGCTGGAGTGATACCTGTAGAACAATGAATAGTATTTCTGTAATCAAAAAGAAAATTACGTAGTAAAATTATAACTTGGAGCAAATTTAAATCTAGTTTGTTATTACTAACCAATGCTCTCTTTAAAGCATTCTTAATTGTCTTGACTGAATTTTTTGCTGCTGCATTATAGGAAGGATGAAAAGGAGGTAAAGTAATGTAATCAATCGTATTTTTGCAGAAAAATTCTTCAAATTCCTAAGAACAAAATAAAATTCCATTATCCGTAACAATTAGTTTTGGCAATCTGTCAGTCCATTTTGAATGCGCATCTAATATAATCCAAAAGTATTTAGTTAAGTAAGGACCTGCAAAATCCAAATGCAAGCGAGACCAAACTTCTGTAGGCCAAACTCAATTTTTTAAAAGCAACTTATTTGGGCTCTTTTTATGCATAATATAATTCTCACACATAATATAGTTGCACAAATGCGCTCGATGTCTTTATCAAGACCCGGCTACCAGGCGTAAGTAGATAGGCAACAAGAGTTCTAGCGCAAAACCCCATGTTATTTCTTATAAAGGTCCAAGATAGAATTTTTGGTCAATTTCAAGGTCATTCGCGGTCTAGCGCGTGACCTCACCGCGCTCGCGTTATACGCGGATCAGCGTGCGATATTACCACGTATACGGATCAAATCTACATATTACATTATGATTGATGCCTATACATCCTTAGGCTAGAAACAGTCTTGAAACAAACAAAAAAATTGCCGAGTCCACCCTGTTACACAAGAAATCAGAGTATGGGCGTGATAAATAAGCTTTCCAATCTCAAGTTGTTACTAAAGAAAATAACATTATTGTAATATTACATAATTTCATTAATGAATACTAATCGTATGCTGACGGCATCAACCACACGACTGTGCTCGTTATCTATTCTCACTCGGCATCTAATACTCATATGTCTATACGTATATATTATTTAATAAAGAGCTGTAAATGAAACACACAAATATGGTTTATACACTTTTATTTTATTTAACTATTGTACATTTCAAGCTAAATATATACTTATTCTAAAACTACCTATTAAGAAATATTAATTAACAAGACAGAGTAAAGACTTTTAGCAACATCTTACAGGAAAAGAATATTAAAGACAATCATTAACATAGAAACATCAAACTAAACATATT
The DNA here is from genome assembly GCA_929113105.1 of Agrypnus murinus. Classification (NCBI taxonomy): domain Eukaryota; kingdom Metazoa; phylum Arthropoda; class Insecta; order Coleoptera; family Elateridae; genus Agrypnus; species Agrypnus murinus. The sequence continues at coordinate 194,746,859 of OV816026.1, forward strand.
TGCATAATCATAATTAAAGTACAGAGTTATATGATTAACTTTATCTTATACTAAACTACATATTAGGAAATAATAATTATGAAGCATAAGGCATTTATAATATTTTACAGGAAAAGAAGATTACATTCGATCAGGATCATAACATACATCATCAACTAGATATCATAATGAATATATTAAATATTAAAACATACATACAATATAAAACAAACATACACATATTACATTAATATCTAACCTTACAGAATTTTACATTACATATAAGATTTTTCGGTGAGGACACACATCAGTCTACATCCATTAGTTCTAATATCGAATAATGTCCTAAAGGTAGTTTCATAGGAGACAGATATGAGGTAACGTTTATCATCATATGGGCTAAGAGCAATCTTTTGCTGAGTGATCGAATGAACATGATGCTTATCAGATCGGATTATATTTTGATGTACGAGTTTTTCTATATAGTTTTCGAGACATTCTACATAGTCTTCGAAGGTAATTTTCGTATAAACAACAGATTTTTTCACACCTTTAGTTTTTCATTACATCATAATTAGATATAACATCGGCGATTTCATCTTCTTCATATTCTTCATCTTGTAAGCGATCTCTTAATACTTCTACTTCATTTTGCGAAATGAGAGTTTTTATTGTGTATAATTCTTGATCGGAGTCCAACGTAATGTGTCATCGGTACCCCATTACATTCATCCTTCATTAGCCCAAGAACTTTTTTATTAACGCGCGGAATACCGTATACATTATTCACAGGGTAATCGCTCGTATCAAAATACTGAAGGCAATCACGCTTCATAAGGATCCTGATTACGAATTTCATATATAAGAGAATTTGAATATAACATATATATCTGAATATAACACAGAACACCTATCACCAAATGTACTCTTTATATATCCATAATGGAAATCGTAGATGGTAGTCTTAGCGAGATCCAGAATGCTTATACCGACATAAATAGGTTTGTTCAGGTAGATTTCGGATTTTCTTAACTCGATTGCTACTAGATTCTCATTAAATATACTACAAGTTTTAAATTCAGGCTTAGAGATGTAAGATTCAGCTCCATATCTACCAGTCCATTTAGTTACAAAACGTATATTTACCCGCTTCCGTAAATTTTCTATAGTCTTACCAAAGACCGCGTTATTCATAAGCTTATAGAGATTCTTCTCAAACTCATTTCTTGCGTTTTGACGTAACTTTGTGTTTAAGTCGATATATGATTTTAGCCACGCCGATTGTTTAAATTTAAGCACTCTATGGACTCGGGTAATCTTCAACCCATGCTGCAACACTTGTTTTATAGCTCTATAATGGATATTATACTTTTCTTTATGATGAAGAGTAGCCATCAACTTAGCTTCCCGAGAAGAAGATGTGCAAGGTTTTTCAGTCTTCGGATTAACATGCTGCGGACAGAAAGGTAGATCTTTATGAGTATCATGCAGTTCCCTAGGGTATTCCAGATCAATCTCTAATATATAACCTTCAGGAGCATTATCAGAAATGGTTAGTACATCAATACTATCTGATTTGATCCATTCGAAACCTCCATATGGTCGGTACTGCGACATCGCCCAACCATACTGATTATCGACATCATAGTACATTAAATAATTTTCAGTACTAGTCGGATCATATGTCGGAATGTATTTATTGTTAGCTGTCGATCTCCTTTTAGAGCAAACTTGACTAAGACCACCTCGGATTCCGCGTTCAACAAAGAGAAATTGATCGAGATCGGTTAGGAGCTCTAACTCTTGTTTTGTATGCTTTAACATACAATCCCAAGTGAAACCTGGAAGTGTAAAGTAATGAGCAGGGTCTAACACGTAAGTTTTCAAACAACTATTTCTAAATTGCTCAAAAACGTCTGCTAGTAACAGGATATCAGTTTTCATATATAGATCGATGTACTCTCCCAAACTGCTACAATTGAATTTAGACCATACATCTTTAGCTCTCCTATACAATTTTCTTGAACACTTTTTATTTTCTAGTTTATTATAGAAAGCTTCAATAGGCGGTAAACAAGTTTCTAAACTTGTCAATGCAATCGATATAATCATAGGGCATTACACACTTTTTTGTTAACATACTGAAGAGATCATGAGATATATCAGAATATTGAGATTTTAAATTAGGAAAACTATGTAGATATGAAGCTAGCTTTTCTAGGGAGGACGCCATAAATCGGAATGAATCGATAAACCGGAACTGAACCAGAGAATCGTTTATATCATGAAATAAATAAAGATTATTAAAAGTTTCACAGTTTTATTAAAATACAACCTGACAATATTGTTTCGACAGCTATGCTGTCATTATCAAAGGTAATATAATTATAAACAAACACGTCGCTAAGGTAGATACAAAATAGGTAACTAGATAAAATAATATATCTACCTATTTTGTATCTACCTTAGCGACGTGTTTGTTTATAATTATATTACCTTTGATAATGACAGCATAGCTGTCGAAACAATATTGTCCGGTTGTATTTTAATAAAACTGTAAAACTTTTAATAATCTTTATTTATTTCATGATTATGGAGTTCTTCAAAATAAGGCTGGAAACAATAAACAATCGTTTATATGTTTAGTAAAAGAGATATACTGTTCTTTAGTTATAGGAAGTAAATCAACAACACCTTGCATTCTAGACGCTATATCGGCAATTATAAAATGAGCATCATAACCGCTTAGATTATGAAAGACAACAGGAATAACCCTTGCATCTTTGTAGTTAATATTACATTCCTCATGGGCAGATCCTCGATAGTTATTTTCAGAAATTAGATACGTATGATCACGTACTTTTTTATCGCCCGGTCCAAAAGGTTTTTCACAAATATGACAATGAGTAGATTTTCTAAATTCTGCTTCCTGTTCAGGTGTTATATTAATATCGTAAGGACAAAGAAATACTGTTTCCAAATCCTCTGCCAACTGCTGAATCTCATCGGCAAACCATTCCACGCAATCCAAACCTCGATGGGAACGGTAAAAAGATAATTAGTCATCATATGAACATTTGACATAATAACCTACAGCAGCGGGAATGTGTTCTTGATACATATTTTTATTATTACACGGTTTCAGGATACTCTCCAAATCGGCATATATAACAAAAGGAGCCTTCTCTTTATTTTTAAAATTCTTAAATTTTAACAGGTTCTCGCGTACTTTAGGCATTTTGATAAAGCAATCGTTGAGCTGCTGACAATCTTCAATATGCTTATTTAACTTTTCTTATGATCTAAAGTAATGCAAGCATCGATCGCAGAAATATTTTCTACCATGTTCTTTACTAAGTTGAGAGGACAACAGTCGGTTTAGATTCTTTATCCAAACGAAATGATAACGAATTGGTGTAGTGTAGTTTTCTGTATCTTCATCATCATCAAAGTACTTATCTTGAACGAGAAGCAAATTCACATGTCGTTCTACTTTGTTTTTAGCAAGATATGACGGTAATGTCACATAATCTAGATTTTTCTTCTTCAGTGAATAAACATTAATGGATATATTATTCTGTTTTTCAAATCTAGGGATCTGCTTGATTGTCATCGGAAACAGGATACCCTTTAAATTTAAAACCTTAGAGTAGTGCGGATATTTCGAGATACGCTGAGGATCTTTATCAACAGGATGTAATGCGCTGACTACAACCCATGAAAAGCACGCCTCATCATCATTCTTCACATTGATGCATGCTTTCTTCATATTTATTTGCTCGGGCAGATCGATGTAAGATGACCCAAGCTGAGAAGTATATTTATTGATATTAACTTGAAGGTTAATAATCGATTTAAGGGTCCAACCACTCTCTCGCTCTTGGAATTCCTCCAGCTCAGTTAATATCGGCTTTGTTACTTTATCATCAAACCATGAATCTAGATCTGTATCTCTATATATCGGAGAGTTCGAGGTTGTAAAATGTTTGTTTTCATTTAGAAGCAGATCACCTCTCTTACATTCAAATTCTCCCATGAAAATGACATTAACTTTTACTGCTTCATACTCTTTCAGGATATTAGGAATTCTTCGTTTGAAAAGAGTCTTACAATCCGTGAAGAACTCTTTAGGATCCTTATGTTTAAGGTTACTGATCACCCCACTTCGAATTCTATTATCAAAAGCTGATATAGAATCATCCCAGCGAACTCGATGTTTAGCGGTTTCTATAGTTTCCTTCTTCGATCCAGTACCACTTTTCTGAAGCGTTTTGAACAGAGATTTAAAAGTTTTTACTTAAGCCAATTGAGTCATGAGATGCTGCTTTTCACCAACAGACTTAGCACACTTCAGCTCACGATAGATTTTTCTAATAGTTCGCGTACATTCCTTAAGCCCTTCTACGATACGCTTATTAGTCGGAGCAACCGATAGAATACCGACCAAGGCTCGAATATTACTGACTGCAGCATTAACTAAAGACATCTTAGATATTATGATAAGTGAACTAATAAACCGATAATGAATGTAGCAACTGATGTTGTCAACACGAAGGTTGTATTAACAATGAGCTAGCGTAGATGTTGACGTTTCTTATATACTCTCTACACGTACCGCCGAGAAGATGATGCAAAGATGCGTCGATAAATTCAAGAACCTGCGAGAAATATTGAATATTATAGTATGCAAGATAGTTAAAGAAATGATGCTTTTTAGCTAGACAATAAAGGTTTGCTGAGATTATATATAATTTACTTCTATTAACAAGTATAAGCTATCAAATACTATTAAAAGGCTGATGCTATCAACCTCATTCATCATGCTATCATTCGCATTAATTATACCGTGATATCAAAAATTATCTTGGTCAAGGGTGGTTATGGAATATAAATCGGTTGTCTTAGTTTGAGTTTTTGCATCTTTATTAGTCAATTATAATTATTATTAATTCAAACTAAGACAACCGTTTTATATTCCATAACCACCCTTGACCAAAATAATTTTTGATATCACGGTACTATCAACCACATTTACTAATGCTATCAGTCACATTTACTACGCTATCAGCCTTTAGATTATCAGAATAAATGAAATAATAGAGTATGTTTTACAGCCTATCTATTATTTATCAGTAATGTTTAATTTATTATATTAATTAAATTTTAAAATTAATTACACGTAAGTTAACCCTCAACCAACACATTATGCTTAGACATGCTAATTTATTCACATTCTTCCACAGTCAATTCAATGCAAGGTTTATATGAAGTATTAGCATCGACAATATAGCGTTTAAGTTTTCAGGAAGACTAGTTTTTGTATTTACTTCACTCTTAAGATCGAATATTTATTTATGATATCATTTTCACATCAACCAAGATTACAACCTAGAAATCTTTTTAATTATCAACGTAATTTATAAAATTAATAAATAAGTGAACCCATATTAATTCATAAGATTGAAAGTTGTGTATACGTCAACTTAGAAAAACCGCAAATGATTACACATATAATACAAAACATGCTGAGAATGAAAAAATTTTAACTTCATCAATTCAGACAATCGAAACATAATTTATATAATACAAAAATAATTACTTAATCGAATCCTACCTTTTTTTATGTACAGGATAGCGCAGGCGACGTCTTTAACGATATTATGATAAACGAACTAATAACTGATGATGAACGTTATAGATTTTTCTAATAGTTCGCGTACATTCCTTAAGCCCTTCTACGATACGCTTATTAGTCGGAGCAACCGATAGAATACCGACCAAGGCTCGAATATTACTGACTGCAGCATTAACTAAAGACATCTTAGATATTATGATAAGTGAACTAATAAACCGATAATGAATGTAGCAACTGATGTTGTCAACACGAAGGTTATATTAATAATGAGCTAACGTAGATGTTGATGTTTCTTATATAGTCTCTACACATACAGCTGAGGCACAAGCTTCTAGCACCACACGAAAAAGACTGAAATATTCAATATAAGAAGAATAAAGAGAAATAAAGCATTACATAGGGTTTTCATCACGCGCTTAACATTAATAATCGAAAAAAATTACAACGCTACAGAGTACACAATAAAAAAATTAAATAATAAAATTATATAAAATGATTTATTAACATCGGTTAAAGCGCGGTTGAAAGATAATTAGAAAATCTATTATTACTGAGATATCGTTTATTTAATTTTATTTAATTCCCACAACCGGTTTTGATTGATATATCAGTGTGTTAACATTAACTTTATCAAAATCAACTAAGAAGATTATAATAATTGAAATATTAACATATTCCATAAATAAACAAATCTATTAGAGTCTAAAATATAAAAAGGGAAGAACGTTTATATTAAAATTAACTGATGTCAACAAGATATCACTTCGCAAATTTATACTGTTTACTAATTAGCCAGCCTATGCTTAAAGAACACTCCAAACGATGTGTTCTTCAACAAAACCACTTGAGAGATTATAATTAAAAAATATCAATCATTTTCACCAAATAAACTATTCGAGCATCCGAATATAATAAAAATGAATAAACATACCTACTAAATTAGATATACTCAACAAGAAACCACTACACAAATTAACGCTAATTATAAAAAACGATTAATTTAAATCACTCGAGAAATATACGCACTGTAACAACTGAAAAAACGCTGCATAATGATTTTTAAAAACAAGAATCTACTGCTTTATGAAATATAAATGACTCATTCTACTAAGTGCTGTTCAAAGAATTTCAATTATTTTGTTTGTTAACGCATGAGTAAATACACATGTTTCTTCATGAAAAATTGTTTTCTGATGATTAATTGTATTGTTTCAGAACTCTGAATCATGCTGATTTAACCTACTCATCATTAACATAAGAAAATTTAAGTACTCTTTATTATTTTGATTATTCTTTTTTAAACAGGACGAATTAAATTTAAAGCATGTGTATAGGGATCATGATGTAGGGGATGTTAACTATGCGGACTCTAAAAACATTCGTCGTATGTGTTGGAAGGATCCGTATGATTTCCTAGATATTAATAAAGATTGCTCCCTAAACAACGGTAGATATCGGAAAGGTTTTGTTGCATATATAAGTTTATAATTAGACTCGAATTGTTTAGTTCTATCTTAGAGTTATCAGCATGTCGAGCTCATATGATTTAAGTTTAAAACGTAAAATAATAAGCGCACGCAAGGGGCTATACATAGAAATTTGCATACTTTCGTCATGATAAATCTGTCTCCCTGTCTGATTATCTCTATTGCATCTTGACATGTTTAAATTTAAACTTCGTAAAGCTAACATTTAAAATATAGTTTACAAGTAAATTGATAACGGCCGTGTAATTATTATCATAGCATCTTTTCATTTATAATTATCTCTATAAAACGTATTTCAGTGTAAAGCTATCAGTCATTAGAGTGCAACAGTTGATTGTGTAACAGTACCATGATGAGTTTAGGTAGTCCTGATTATTATTATCATCGCTATGAAGACATGTTTACAAGCAGTGATGAAATGGGAAAGAAAGAAAACGGTTTGAGTATGTATACATTTGAATAATTTATTTCATTTTAGATCAACATCATGAAACATGTGTATTTACTCATGCGTTAACAAACAAAATAATTGAAATTCTTTGAACAGCACTTAGTAGAATGAGTCATTTATATTTCATAAAGCAGTAGATTCTTGTTTTTAAAAATCGTTATGCAACGTTTCTTCAGTTGTTACAGTGCGTATATTTCTCGAGTGATTTAAATTAATCGTTTTTATAATTAGCGATAAATTGTGTAGTGGTTTCTTGTTGAGTATATCTAATTTAGTAGGTATGTTCATTCATTTTTTATTATATTCGGATGCTCGAATAGTTTATTTGGTAAAAATGTTCAATATTTTTTAATTATAATCTCTCAAGTGGTTTTGTAAAAGAACACGTCGCTTTAAGCATAGGATGGCTAGTTAGTAAACAGTATTAATTTGCAAAGTGATATCTTGTTGACTTCAGTTAATTTTAATATGAACGTTCTTCCCTTTTTTTATATTTTAGACTCTAATAGATTTGTTTATTTATGGAATATGTTAATATTTTCAATTATTATAATCTTCTTAGTTGATTTTGATAAAGTTAATGTTAACACACTGATATATCAATCAAAACCGGTTGTGGGAATTAAATAAAATTAAATAAACGATATCTCAGTAATAATAGATTTTTTAATTAACTTTCAACCGTGCTTTAACCGATGTTAATAAATCATTTTATAAAATTTTATTATTTAATTTTTTATTGTGTACTCTGTAGCGTTGTAATTTGTTTCGATTATTAACGTTAAGCGCCAGATGAAAACCCTATGTAATGCTTTATTTCTCTTTATGAGTAGGTATTGCGCCACCTGAGCCAGACAGTTCTAGGGACCCTAGATTCTCTGTCTCTCTCTAATCTGGTGACTTTTTGTCTGCTTCTCTCTAGGTGGTTAAGTACGGAATCTGCATTACCGACATTCTGTATTATCGGCATTTGGTTCGTCACTTGGCTAAATGGTGTTAGTGTTGCTAGGGGAAAACAGATGGCGCCGGTGTCGTCTGACGTGATTCTCGAAGTACGGAATCTGTATTACAGGCATATGGTTCGGCGCTCGGCTAAATGGTGCTAAAGTGTTGCTAGGAAAAAAACCCCAGAGGACTCTGTTAATAGAGGGCGGCCTCATGAAGAAATCTGTATTATCCTACGTACTGATGCTATTAGAGGTCGCATTAAAAAGCCTTCTCTCTCACTCTCTCTTATTAGAGGACGCATTAAAGAGTCTTCTCTCACTTTCTCCTATTAGAGGACGCATTAAAGAGCCTTCTCTCTCTCACTCTTTCGCTCTCACGCTCTCTCGCTCTCTCTCCCTTCATCCTAATGCTAGTAAATGAAACAGCATTGGATAGAGGTAAGTAACCGTTACGTCTACTGTTCTGGGATTGGTTCGGACGGCTTTGTTATTTTATACGTGAAAATAAAAATCGATAAATGTTTTACTGTTTTTATTATTTTTTGTAAAGTTACACAATATTACTAATATTCTATTGTAAATCAGCTTAAACTAGGTGATTATAGTTTTATATAGTATATTACTTTATTACTCAATATAAACTAGATATGTTATATGAGTATGTTACAAATTAATTTTCTAACAAAATAACTTAGATCAGCTTATAAATATATATATTCTAACATTCAACATTTACTTAATAGAATATTAACTATATATTAAATAATCTTAAACCTCAACATACTTTATTTAAACTAGTAATATAAACTTCATATAGGTAAGAACTGTCATTTAACAACATCTTCCGCCTTTATCCAGGACTTTTCATTCAAGCCGAGCCATTTTACATAAATGTCACCATTGCTGCGGCGTTTAAGTACTTTTTCAACTAAGTAAACGTCTGGCTGTTTGGTTTTCTGCAGCTCAAACTCGTAGAAAGCTCCTTGGACAGCAACCCCATGAAGATCTTCCAGCAGATATGTGACAGGTTTTGTAAATTGAACTTTAACTATTTTGAATAATTCAGTTGACCAGCTGGGCGTGTATCCCTTAGAAAAGACCCCTTTGAACTTACTAATACGTACGAGGTCATTCAAGTCTAGTTTACGTTTACTTCCTGCAGCGACATCAGCTTTTACATTAGTGTCATAAACGGTTAGTTGGGTCGTAGGTGTAACAGTAGCAGGAGCTCGACCTATCGTTCTATGTCTGGTGTTGTTATAGCTGTCAACTACCCTCTGTAATATATCTATCCATTTAAATGATCCTCGGTAGCTAAACTCTTTATACAGCTTTTGTTTAATTGTACGGATAACGCGTTCAACTATTGAAGCTTTAATTACGGAATATGTAGAGTATGATTTATACTGTGCTGTTTCATTAATCGTTTAAAATGTTTATTGTAAAACTCTTTCCCGAGATCCGTCTGAAGATTCTTAGGTATGACTGCATTAGCACTCTTAATGGTGCTGCGGACCTGCTTTGTCACCTCTTCTCCGGATTTAGTTTTCAACGGTCGTGCATACAGATATTTCGAATAACAGTTTATCATCAGCAGTATGTAACGATACCCCTTATTTACTTTAGCATAGGGAATAAACTCGGCTAAGTCAGCCTGGAACAAGTCCTGGAAATTTTTTATTATAGTGCGGCGTCTTTGAAAGTTTTTTCTAGCAGTCCTGTGTATTTCATCAACAACGGCTTGTTTAGCACTCATCATACAATTAATATCAACGACGACACCGAGAGCAACGTCTCAAATAATTATACTGGCAGCAGTCGAGTTTGACGAATACTGAATAATGTTAAAAGCAATATATCATTATATACCCCCGAAATATTCTATTCTATGATGCCTTCCTCCTTAAGTTCGCTTATAATTGATATTATTTCGTTTTCATTCTGTGGACTAGTGTTGCCGGCACTCTTTACAGCATATAACAAACGAAGCCGGTCGACTAGCTCGTTAGCCTTATTCCAGTAGACGTATTCGACTTTGCAATCGCTTAATTTTTTAAAATTTGACGATGATGATAGTCTAATGCCTAAACCTTTGATTCTGGGTAAGTTCGGTTTAATTATATAATCATACTTCCAATGTTTAACAGCTGTTAGTTTACCCTGTGGTATATATGATTTCTTATGCGCATTAGTAAGGGCTATTATCTGCATATAATTATTGATATCAGCTTGCGATGGTATAGTCTCTAATTCTCTAAACGTGAGTAAGTCAAACAGACCGGGTGTTGCTTCGAAAACGTTGTTTTTAATTATGATGTTTGTATCACGCATAGTCACAGGGGAAGATGCAAATGTCCATGCGTCTCGATCAATTTTATATCTAATACCGAATCTAGTTTTATCTATATTTTTGTTTCCGACAGCGTTAGCTATCAGCATACCGTAACGAGTAGGGAGATCAAGAGTTTTATTAGATTCTTCTTCTTCTTCTACTTCGTCTGCTTCCGATGATGATGCTGATGCAGCAGGCTGTTTTTTAACTTTCAACTGGGGAATGTAACTAGCAGTAGTAGTAGTAGTAGCAGATGGTTGTGTTTTAACTTTCAATAGGGGTACGTTAGAGGTGTTAACTGATTTAGCAATGGTTTCCAGCGGCGATATAACTGGATTGTGCGTGACGCGATACATACGTTCTGTTTCTGCTCTATCACGACGAAAGTATGCAAATTTCTTACGTATAGCATTACGAGCGTGTATTATTTTACGCTTTAAACTCAGATCATACGTGTTGGACATGTCGGCTATGCAGAGACTACTAAACGAATCGACTCTAATTATAAACTTATATAAAAATCAAAACCCTTCCGATATCTGCCACGGTCTAGAGAGCTGTCTTTATTAATTACCAGGAAATCATGTGGCTCCTTCCAACACAGAGAGCAAATGTTTTTGAACTGATCATAGCTAATACCGTCTCCTACAACATGATCGCTAAACACGTGTTTTAAGTTCAACTCGTCTTGTCTAAAGAGAATAATTAGGTTTGCATTGTCCCTAATCAGATGTTTCGGTATCTTGGCGTACGTTTGACCTAGATAAAAACAGTCGACACCCTTATGCCTACCCATGCTAAAATATTCTCTAATCTTTTCCTGCTTGCTGCAAATTATATCATCAAAAATGAACACAGAATTAGGTTTAACATCACCGGGGCTGATTACGTCATCGTTTTCTCTAAACTCATGATATCCCATACCCGTAAGTTGTTTCATAACACGTCTTAAGAATTTATATTTAGGCTGAAATAAAGACTTGGCGTATAGGTAGCTATTTTCAAATTTTAATCCGTTTTCGAGAATAAGTAAACCTAACATAGCATTAGTTTTACCGCAGGAAGATGGACCGCTCAATATTGCTCTACATGATACGGGTAACAGGTCGCCATGTTTCCTAACATCCTCGCCTTTTCGTTGTAAAGATGTATCATCGCGGTCATCTAGGTTACATATGTTTAGTGACTTATTTTGTTTAACAACCTCCATCATTACGGTATGCGTATGTGTCTAGTCACGGTCTCGTTAAACGGATTATACTCGATTAATGCGTCGTGAAGGATCAAACAATACGCCTTAGTTGTGTTCGTAAATGCGGTAGAAAACTCGAGCTCTAGTCTAATATCGACAGTGGAATCCTTAAAACTCTCTACCTGTCTTGAACAGTCAATAACAAAAACGGGATACGTTTCAAACGAATTGTAGCTGAGTAAACAGCTCTCAGCCGCACCTCTACCTATACCGTCATAGTAGTTCTCACGAAAACGAATATAATTCAGATACGCAGGAATGTAGTCCCTACGCTCGAAATCGAGATTTAAACGCTGATGTGGGAACACTTGCGAATTTAAATACAACTTAACGTCGACCAAGTTCGAATGAGTGAATGTAGTCGGGTTACCCGCTCTTATACCCAGCTGACGCTCGTCTTGTAAAACTACAAAGACCCAGCGCGGTTTCTCTAGATCATTGGAGTTCTTTACGCGCCAAACCTGGTTTTTAGTAGTTCCCAACGAGGGTAACTCGTGTAATTCCCAACGTCTGAACGGAGCGATAATAGAATAATTATCTCTTAAACTCTCCACCAGGTTCACTTTGCTTTCATCTGATAACAGTATATGCGGAACTTCCCACGAGAGCTTATCAATCTTGAAATCTACATCGGTACCTGCATCACCGGCGTCGCTTTTATAGCAATTAAAATCGTTCTTGGCGCGAATTAAAACTAGTTGACAACTCATATGAGATATTACTTTTTTATAATCGTCTGCAAATCCAAAGATATCTTTTAATGGTATTCTACATGTGAAATGAAAGACGTTATTCCCCTGGTTATGTAACAAATCATTATCGCTAGTAATCCCTAAGTTCCATGCACTGCAGGTTAAAGCTCTATCCTCTTCGCCATGTGAAACGAGACCCTTTATAGTGCTTGTAATGCCAGGCTGTTTACATACATCTATGAGCTGGTTTGCGCCTAATATTAGTTGAATTTCATCAAACAGAAAGTGGGCGAAATTGTTTACCAGAAGGAATTGCTTGTTTGAAGCACGCGTTATGCTACCTTTAACAAGTACATAGCTGTCATACAAAGCTAAAACGTTATCGGAATTTTGTATGCTGATTCTAATGGTGTCGGAATGATTGGCGTTTAACGTAAACGGCAGATAGGTATAAAAATCCTCTTTTATTATATCTGTATCGACGCGCGGCTTCCCAAATATGTTTAATTTATCAATGGTAAAGGTGTCGGTGTTAATATGCATTTTACTTCGTTTTGACATGCTGCTGCTGTTATCGTACTTTAAAGCCTAAAGATTCAAGAAAAAGGCGACGAGTTTTAGTTAGTTTTAACCCATTAACGCCTAGCGTCCTATTTATAGGACAGTTTACGTTAGGCCTTCTGAGAACTCAATAAAGAAAAAGCAATGAAAAATTCCCACTTAAATGTTATCAGTCATTACTGTTGCATCTCTTTTCAAAATGTTTGTTTCCTAGCTTTCACTTTAGTGACCTTTGTGGCGTATCAAAGATTGTTGCTTTTGTGCATCCCTGTAGCATTTACTTAGTTTTTGTCCTAAATAGAAAAAATAGTAGCAAGTGCTTTTTTTGTATTCACTTATTTGTTGAATATATAATAATGTATTATATGAAATAAAGTTAATTTGTTCTTGCAATTTTTAGTAATGTTTATGACATCTCAAACTTAGTGTCCTATAAATAGGACGCTGGGCGTTAAGCTTACCAATACGAAAATTTCAAGCAAGTTCATTTTGCTTATAGACTCATCAATTGTGAATTGAAAAACGTTCCGAAAGTTAGAGAATGTTGTGGAATATTTGTTTTGGAATGAAATAGAGACTGATATACCAGCACCTCATCCGGATATGGATGAATTGACAGCTGAAGATGGTACTGTGAAGACGATACTGGCATTGCAGAAGCTGTAAACATCCCTGAAAATGTTAAGATTTCTGCACCTGATCATGACTGCATTGACTCCGATGCAGAAAAACAGCCTGATCCTTCCGCTAAGTTTCTACCAGCAAAAAGAAAAAAGACAAAAAAATTTTTCTTGATAAACTGCTAGAAAGTACTAGAACTACATATAATTTTCCTGATTCAAACGATACTAATGTTGGAAATATTGAAAATATAAAACAAACTGTAAAAGGAAAAACTCCTGTTGAATATTACATCTTTTCATATTTTGTTTTATATTTTCAACCTAAGTATCTTCTGAGTCAGGAAAACCATATATCGCTAGTTCTTTCTTCCAGATTTTCAAGAAAGATTTTCTCATCTATCTTCTTTTCACTGGTGGAAACTAAACTAAAGTTTTTCTGCATCGGAGTCGCTACTGCCACGATCAGGTACAAAAGTTTTAACGCTCCTAGGGATGTCTACAACTTCTGCAATGCCAGTATCGTCTTCATAGGTATCTTCCTCATCTGTCAATTCATCCACATCCGGAGGAATTGCTGATACATCAGCCTGTATTTCATTCGAGAACAAATTTTCCACAGCATCCTCCAAGTTTCCGAACATTGTTTTACTTATAATCAATGAATCTATAAATAAAATGACCTTGCTCAAAAATTTCATATGTATAATATTGTATAAGCTTAACGCCCAGCGTCCTATTTATAGGACAGCCTTTATTTCGAAAAATTAATAAAAAATTGTTATTTTGTGATTATAAATGGTTTGAAAAACTAAATATTAGCAACATTTAAAATTTTTACAAAAAAAAATTGAAAAAAATTAATTTGGGCGTTAATGGGTTAATCGAAGGTCTGCACAGGCCGGCGTTCGACGGTGAATGACCTTTGATGGACATATGCTGATGTTTTTATAGCTAAAGTTTATCCCCATTTTTCACGTTTAAGTTCTAGCCTGATGCTCGTGAAAGTGTCTTCAGACAAATTTATCAACTCTCCTCTCGCGTCTACCAGTCTAATGGTAATGTTGTCGATCTCGGTGACAGTGATGGGAAAGTAAATCACATGCGATGGCTCCTTTTCAATCAGATAACCGGGTGGTACGCAAACACTGAATTCGAAAATTGTATGACCTGCTTGATTGTTTCTATATGAACCGCCTGTAATATTCGTGTCTACAAAGATGTTTGGAGTTGAAAGTATATCGACAACTCGATCTGATACGTGTCTACTACCGGGTTCTAGCAAGCGCTTCTTAAATCCTAGTAGGGATCCTATGTTATCGGGTTTGGTAAAATCAATCAACTCGGTAGCTGATTCAATCTCACACTTTCCCGTATTAGTGTTAGCTTTGATTTGTAGTAGTAGATCTCCCTCTTCCGGATCGCCACTAATTTGATTCTTTATATAGTTAACGATTTCAGCCAACTCGTAGCTACCCGGTTCAATAGTTATCGCCTTTTCTCCGTAATAAAATTTATTTTTGCCTGGGTATATATTCCGTATCGTGTGACTTGTATATAAGCCGACTAAACCTAGTGAATATTCGTAACGCTCGTGATCTAGTGTTATAGGTGGATAAATACGATCCGTAGAAAACTTGTTTCCTGTACCGTACACCGTGATGGTCCTAGCCATACTTAACCGATTTACACTTTCACCTCTTTTTTATACAAAAATCGTAGACACAGATGTCCGCAGTTGTATGTATTGAACTTTTGTTCTTGGGCTACGTTGTAGTATACGACGCAGCGAGGCCCTAAATATTTCACAAGTTCAGCTGGTGGTCTCAGGTCTCCGAAGGGGTCATAGTACAAAACCACGTTTCGATCCTTTCTATAGGCAACCCAATGAGTACCCGGTCCTCCAGCGTCGTCAAGATTAACAATAGCTCTTTCGAATTGCAAAGGTTTCGTTGCAGGTAGACTTGTTCTCATATAGACACCTCTAAAATAGGGAATGTTTTATTATATCTAGGTCTGTAAGTGGTCTCCGAGGCAAGTTATTCAGTATTTTGACCGCCTGACATATGGATTTAAGTACAATGCAGCTCCGCCAGCTCTATATGGCTTCAGGTAAAGGGCGTTCCCGTTCTTACTGCCTAAAGCGATAGCTTCCATACTTTTATTATGACGTGTAGTTTCTTCTAGCTGTCTCTTATTACTATTAGCAGTGTTAACAGCTTTTGCTACGCCAGAAGCGCCTCCTATAATTGCACCGAGAGCCGAGAGGCCAGCAAAAATTGGTATGAGTGGTAAAATACCCCCTGTAGCTGTAGGCACAGGAATAATTCGGGGTACTTTAACGTTTTTTCGACCGCCTACGTTTTGAATGATTCTTCTGGCAGCGCTCAGGGCATGATGTATTAAGTCTTTACCCGTGAGTCTCTTGCTTGCACGATTCACTACACCAACAAGCTTCTTTAGAACGCCACCTTTGAAAGTGACAGTTTTCTTCTTCTTCATCTTTCTAGCGAGACCCTTTTTCGCCGATAGTTTGTTTGTTTTTACGCCCATTCCCAACTTTCTTTTAACCTTCATTATACCGGTTACAAACAGAGCTGATGCTTTTTCCCCTAATTTAGAGTCTTTAGCCTTAACACGCTTCCAAGCGGCTTCTTCTAATACACGATCTGCCTGGTGTCTACTGTTCAAATCGGAGCTTTGAGCGTACGAGATGTCGTGCTGCATACACGCCTGGTCCAAAGGATTTATACCTTTATCGCCATGTTGTAATCTTTTAGATAATTTAGTACCAGGTCCACAGTACTGATAGGAAGGAAGATGTAGTTCAACAGGCAGCTTGTCTATGAGCTTGTTAACATAGCCGTTACCCTCGTGAACTAACATCTGGTACTGAAAGAAGAGACTGCTTGTACCTGTATTTATACTCGGTGACCGCTGCAGCCGGACTAATTTGTGTTCTGAAATCTCTGCGTATAGATAAAGTCTCTATGATCAGTTTGTAGAATTTTACACAGATGCTTTTCAACATTATGTATTCTTGTTTGAAAACGGTATCTGTCCAGAGCTAATGTTTGCCAGTCTCCCTTTCTCGCCTGTCTGTATGCATACTCCCATACTATCATATGATGTATATTATTCATGCGTGCGTCGGCGAAACTTACTTTCTTTACCATATCGATGTGTTGCTGCTGCTACATATCGTTATGTTTGGAGAGTTATTGATATTAGTAAAACTAAAACTTTGTTTAAATACATTTTTATTTCTTCAACGATACATTTAGGCTAAGATAGAAAAAAAATAACTGATTAGCGTAGATATAAGCAAACTAAGCATTTGCGCAGCATTCCCGTAAGGCTCGCCACATTTCCTATCTAGGCTATTCAGGCATTTGATATAATACACTTAAAACTAGAATAAAAATGGTGTCAATATGATTAGGTCAACCGATAGTAGTAGTAGTAAATTCAGTTATTAGTCGGCATTGTACACTCTCTTTATGTTGTAAGAGTTCGTACGTGTTGCAGATTCGGCTATTAGGGCATCAAACGATGATCGCATAACTTTTTGAGTATCCTCGAGCGCTTGTACTTTATCTAATAATTTTTTATAATTACTATCTAGGGTATTATTCGTTTCTTCCATCTTTGTCAACACACTCGAATAATTAGTTTCCATCTCATCATTCGTTATTAGGAGATTTCTCTTTGTTTCTTTTTCCAGCGTTGTTAGCAAACTGTTAAGTTTACTAGTTTCAATGTCAACCTTTGTTACCTTTTGCTTTAGATCTTTAATAGTGTTCTGAGTGTCGGTAGTCATTGTAATGAAGGTTTGTACAGCAGAGTCGAATTCAGCATCTACATAGGCTTTAGAAGTGACATCTGTGCCATCTATAGGGTAACTTACTGAAACAATACGTTTACCATCTGCATTAAACTGCATTTGATCGTTTGTATGCATAGCTCGTTTGTTAAAATACTGCCTAGAGATTACATCTTTATCTTCTAGAGGCTCCCCTATATTACAAATTCTTCCATCTTTAGCATCATAGTACGACCCCTGTTCTTTAGCCTCTCGTCGTCTCAAACATTTAGAGAGTAATTTTCTTTCAACATCGTCCACCAGCTCGTCGGTATACTTTTTCGTGCAAACATCGTGGTCGTCAAGCGGTCCTTTAACGTGTACTAGTCTTCTTTTCTTAACATCAATTACACCTTCATCGTTATCTGATAACATTAGTACAGAACGCTTCGTGACAAGATCGTTATCGTTGATAGGAACACCTACATTAGTTATACGTCGGTTCTCAACATCGAAATTACCCTCTGGTGTTAATTTGAAACCATAACCTCTCGGTCCACGTTTTGTTGCAGCCATTGCTTCATCTGTCATACTCATCATAGCTCTGCGGAAGAGGTCTATTGTGTTCATGATGACGTATGACAAATAACTGTCACGCATGAACAGAATACACAATATTTATAGCTGAGATCTTTATAGCGCAATGATGTACATATTTCAATACGTCATGAGATTTATACTGCGGTGATCTATATGAATGAAATATCCGCCGTTCCAATTGTATAAACATATACATTATATACGGTGAATTAACTTTAGAAAACACAACAGATATTCTTTATTTCTCTCAGCTAGCTCAGGTTTGCTCAGTAAAGCATAAATTATATTAATTGCGAGACTCTTATGTACTTTTATGCCTGGAAAGAAGGAAAAACTTATATAGTAAGCTCTAAAACTCATGCAACCTGGACAACTGCTACTCAACTCTGAATTTGAAAGACAAGAATACCAGATGTTTCTATTAACATCAATTAAACACATATATGAAATTTAAAACATAATACGTACAAAGGGAAATAGAAAAAAAATTAGTAATTATCATTTCACTTTATTCAATAAAAACTTATCGTTGTCGTGCTATAATAACATTATAATTTTACGTACATGAGATTTGTCATAGAAAGTTACCGAGCCTTAATTAAATTAAATGGTCTGCAAAATGAATCTATTTTATTCCAGATAATGAGTCGTTTATGCTTTTAATTAAGTGAAAACCAGGATTTTTGTCTATAACGGATTTAAATTTTTGTTTTATAGTCAAACCCTTGGGCCCTTTTACTTTATTCAAAGAAACGCCTAACAATTTTACATGCTCAAGAGATTAATCTAATGAATTTCCCTGACTTTCTAATTTTTAAATTACTTTAGCTAAACGCATACAATTTATCAAAACAAAAATTTAAATCCGTTATAGACAAAAATCCTGGTTTTCACTTAATTAAAAGCATAAACGATGCAATATCTATAAAAACTTAACGTTATCGTGCTATAATAACCTGCATTTCGACTAGAATAGATTTTTTTTGAAAGATAAAACACAGGTAGTTTTATCGTTTCCTTCTATTGTGCATTAAAATCAGGTTGTTCTGATATCCGGGCAGGTAAAAAGAAGGTACGCCATTTTTTTGTAAGAAGGGTTCTCTTTTTAAATTATATGTACTAAATATCACCGCAGAAATATACCAAAACGATTGGAGTTACTAAAAACAAACCATAATTTCGATCGGGTAACCAGATAACTGGCAAGAATTTTGACTTGTCAGATCTTGCATATGGTCTCGTATAAAGGGTGGTTATATTACTGAAAGCCTCACTATTAGTTGGCATCAGATAGGTGTGTTTACATAGGATATTTTGTTCGGGTCGTGGTTTATTGTTTTAAATTTTACTATTTGTTTTGGTGTTAGTTGATAATATTTACTGCGTACGTGTGCTTAACGTATAGAGTTTTTTTGTTTAAAATTGTGCGTTCATTATTAGTCGGCAACAGATAGGTGTGTTTACATAGGATATTTTGTTCGGGTCCTGATTTATTGTTTTTAAATTTTACTATTTGTTTTGGTGTTAGTTGATAATATTTACTGCGTACGTGTGCTTAACGTATAGAGTTTTTTTTTGTTTAAAATTGTGCGTAGTGCATATTTACAGAGGTGTAACATATTAGGTAAGTTTCTTGTTATAAACCCGAACCTTTTATCTCATGTAAAATACTAATGCTATTATATAGCACGACAACGATAAGTTTTACTGAATAAAGTGAAATGGTAAATACTAATTTTCTATTTCCCATACGTATTGTACGGGTCTAAAACTAATACATCAATAGTGTTTACTGTCTCCAGCCTTACTTTGTGGAACTCCATAATCATGAAAATTTGCATTTATTTTGTTACACTTATAATCTCTAGATTTACTGGGGAAATGACCGCAAACTAATTATTGTTATGATGACGAGACCTGTGTGTGTGTGTGTGTGTGATTGATTTATTGCCCCATGGAAATAGGTGAGTTGTTTATTAGATTCCTGTAATATTAAAATTAAGGTGAAAAAGATTGTCGGAACAAATTTTTGTTTATTAAAAAAAGAAAAGTGACAATAAGATTTAATTGTAAAAATCTAAGTATTTTGATTCGAAAAAAGGAAATAAGTTAAAACCTAACCAACATCGACCATACTCTTTTGATTTTACTGTACCAGGAATTTAAAATGTTCAACTGCCAGCTATCCAGTAGCCTAAACCGACCTTTTTGGGGTATGGTGATGCATTTTAATCTGATAATTATCTCGATTTCAAGTCCGGACGTCTTTAAGGAAGATTGAAAAGATTATATATATATATATATATATATATATATATATATATATATATATATATATATATATATATATATATATTGATGATGAAAAAAGGGAAAGAATTTTTACAGAAAAGAATCATTCAAACTTACCTGTTTTAAGCTTGAAGCGGGTATAAAAACCGCAAATTTCTAGAGATTTGGAGGTCGAAGCGTGCCTTTTTTTCAAAAGAATGTACAATGCCTCAGGGTGTTTCCCTTTTTTTGTCGTCGTCGTCGAGGGTAAGGTAAAAATTTAACTTCAGTTTATTTTGGTACCTTCTACAGTATAGTCGTGTTTTCGTTTTTTTAAATTTAAAAGATGATTAGTGTATATTCCTTCTTGATGAGAGGTGTTTTAATTTAAAGTGATATATGATGGAACTGGTAAGTTATTTTCTGCAATAGAATTAGGTTTTTTCTCTTTTTAAATGGTTAATTCAGACGTTGATACATATTAGTGTTAGAATTCAGGCCGATCCCTGAACGTGAATCAAGAGTCTTAACGTAATTTTCTTAACATGGAGATCCGAAGAAAGCCCTTCACGTAGGGTAGCTACTGACATAGATATGACGGTTAGTCGAGCTTGCAAACCTCGCAGTGGTATCAAGGATTGTCGGTTTTATTTTAAATTTCATGATCTCTTTGGGGTAGAAAGCTTCATTAGAATACAACGGTCTTGATCACGTGGTTAGTCATCCGTGAAATATAAAATTCTAGGGCGGGAAGAAAACTGGCTGCTCGCTTATATCGAGCAAGTCCGCGATTTACGTTTAAAGCTGTCTGTTTCATTTACTAGAATTAGGATGAAGGGAGAGAGAGAGAGAGAGAGCGTGAGAGTGAGAGAGTGAGAGAGAAGGCTCTTTAATGCGTCCTCTAATAGGAGAGAGTGAGAGAGAGAAGGCTCTTTAATGCGTCCTCTAATTGGACAGAGCAAGAGAGTGAGAGAGAAGGCTCTTTAATGCGTCCTCTAATAAAAGAGAGCGAGAGAAGGCTCTTTAATGCGTCCTCTAATAGCATCAGTACGTAGGATAATACAGATTTCTTCATGAGGCTGCCCTCTATTAACAGAGTCCTCTGAGGTTTTTTCCTAGCAACACTTTAGCACCATTTAGCCGAGCGCCGAACCATATGCCGACAAAGCCTGTAATACAGATTCCGTACTTCGAGAATCACGTCAGACGAAACCGGCGCCATCTGTTTTCCCTAGCAACGACGCTACCATTTAGCCATGTGACGAACCAAATGCCGATAATACAGAATGTCGGTACAAAAATCACGTAAAACGACACCGGCGCCATCTGTTTTTCCCTAGCACCGACGCTACCATTTAGCCGAGTGACGAACCAAATGCCGATAATACAGAATGCCAGTACAAAAACGACACTGGCGCCATCTGTTTTCCCCTAGCAACACTAACACCATTTAGCCGAGTGACGAACCAAATGCCGGTAATACAGAATGTCGGTAATGCAGATTCCGTACTTAACCACCTAGAGAGAGACAGACAAAAAGTCACCAGATTAGAGAGAGACAGAGAATCTAGGGTCCCTAGAACTGTCTGGCTCAGGTGGCGCAATACCTACTTTTATGCTTCTTATATTGAATATTTCAGTCTTTTTCGTGTGGTGCTAGAAGCCTGTGCCTCAGCTGTATGTGTAGATAGTATATAGGAAACATCGACATCTACGTTAGCTCATTATTAATTCAACCTTCGTATTGACATCATCAGTTGCAGCGTTCATCATCAGTTATTAGTTCACTTATCATAATAACGTTAAAGACGTCGCCTGCGCTATCCTGTACATCAAAAAAAGGTAGGATTCGATTAAGTAATTATTATTTTTGTATTATATAAATTATGTTTCGATTGTCTGAATTTATGAAGTTAAAATTTTTCATTCTCAGCATGTTTTGCATTATATGTGTAATCATTTGCGGTTTTCTAAGTTGACGTATACACAACTTTTAATCTTATGAATTAATATGGGTTCACTTATTTACTAATTTTATAAATTACGTTGATAATTAAAAAAAGATTTCTAGGTTGTAATCTTGGTTAATGTCAAAATGATATAAATAAATATTCGATCTTAAGAGTAAAGCAAATACAAAAACTAGTCTTCCTGAAAACTTAAACTCTATATTGTCGATGCTAATACTTCATATAAACCTTGCATTGAATTGACTCTGGAAGAATGTGAATAAATTAACATGTCTAAGCATAATGTGTTGGTTGAGGGTTAACTTACATGTAATTAATTTTAAAATTTAATTAATATTATAAATTAAATATTACTGATAAATAATAGCTAAGCTATAAAACATACTCTATTATTTCATTTATTCTGATCATCTAAAGGCTGATAGCGTAGTAAATGTGGCTGATAGCATAGTAAATGTGGCTGATAACATATTTAATGTGGCTGATAGCTCAATGATTGTGACTGATAGCGTAGTAAATGTGGCTGATAGCATGATGAATGTGGCTGATAGAGTAATGAATGTGGCTGATAGCATGATAAATGTGGCTGATAACGTAATTAATGTGGCTGATGACATGATGAATGTGGCTGATAGCGTAATTAATGTGGCTGATAGCATGATGAATGTGGCTGATAGCATGATGAATGTGGCTGATAGCGGAATTAATGTGGTTGATAGCATGATGAATGTGGCTGATAGCGTAATTAATGTGGCTGATAGCATGATGAATGTGGCTGATAGCGGAATTAATGTGGCTGATAGCATGATGAATGTGGCTGATAGGGTAATGAATGTGGCTGATAGCATGATGAATGTGGCTGATAGCATGATGAATGTGGCTGATAGCGTAATTAATGTGTCTGATAGCGTAGTAAATGCGGCTGATAGCGTAGTAAATGTGACTGATAGCATAGTAAATGTGGCTGATAATATAATTAATGCGACTGATAGCATGATGAATGAGGCTGATAGCATCAGCCTTCTAATAGTATTTGATAGCTTATACTTGTTAATAGAAGTAAATTATATATAATCTCAGCAAACCTTTATTGTCTAGCTAAAAAGCATCATTTCTTTAACTATCTTGCATACTATAATATTCAATATTTCTCGCAGGTTCTTGAATTTATCGACGCATCTGTTATCGTTGAACGGCTCGTAGTTATTCATTCAGAGTTACCAAATAAAGCTATTAAGAGGAAAGAAAGGTTAACGCAATAATACGGCAGTATTATAACACAAAATAAAGTCATATATTCATCCAAATATATACAATAACAAAATATGATAGTGGTTATGGCAAAAATCGGAAAAATAATGAGAGCGAGCGTCTCGCGTGAAGCGCTTATATGTTACGATGTCGGTCCCTCCTCCAGGCTGGTGCTGCATCGTGGTTGGCTGGCCGGATTCTCCAATTGCAGGCTGCTGGCGTCGTGGATCACGTGGTTGTCGGTGTCAATTCGCCCCCCCTCGGAGACGACGGCATGGCCTGCAAAGCGTCTTCTTCAGGGTGCGGTGGTGGTGATGCCGGAGGCGGTGTGCGAAACGCTGGGCGTCGTGGTGCTGGCCGGATGTGGTCTGCGTGGTACTTCACCTGCTGTCCCCCTTTGTCGACCGTGTAGACCCTCCCGTCGAAGATGTTCCGGATGTTGTAGGGTCCCAACCATTTCGGCGCGAAACCGGCGTGGATCTTCCGCTGCTCGTTGGATTGGATGTGGGCGCGTACCATGACATCCTCTCCTACCCCGGCGACTGGTGCAGCCGGCTGCCCCTGGTATCTCCGGTGATACCGAAGTTGGTTGGCGTTGGCTTCCCTCTGTCGGTCCTCGGTGGATGGCGGTTCCTGTTGTTCCGGAAGCTGTTGGTCCCCTGGCTGAAGTGGCTCGTACCCGAACAGCAGCTTGGCAGGGCTCGATCGCGTGGCGGCGTTGGTCCGGAGGCGGAGATCGTGGAGGACTCGGGGTAGATGGCGGACCCATTCGTCGTGGGGTTGTCCCTGAAGTCGCGTGCGGAGGGCCTTCTTGATCTCCTGGTTGCGTCGTTCGACCGGGTTCGCTCGGGGGTGGTAGATCGCCGTCGTGTGGTGGGTCGCGCCCCATCTTCTGCACGTGGTTCTCCAGAGGTCGCTGGTGAACTGGGTACCGTTGTCCGTGAGGATGACTTTCGGGTAGCCGAACCGATGAAAGACTTCCTCGTCCGCTAGTCGACACATGAACTGGCTGGTGGCGTCCCGCATCGCGAATGCCTCGACCCATCTCGTGAAGGCGTCTTCGATCACCAGGATGTATCTTCTTCCAGAAGCTGTTGGTGGATAGGGCCCCATGATGTCGATGTTGACGGTGTGCCATGGTCGGGTTGGCTGGCGTGCCTGCAAAGGAGCGTTAGTCTGTAACTTACCTCTTTTCACGGCGGCGCAGGTCGCGCATTGTTGGACGTGGAGGGCGACGTTGCGGGCTAGTTGCGGCCAGCAGTATCTCCAACGGATGGCGGTGTTGGTCTCGTCCCGTCCGGGGTGTCCGCTGTCCTCGTGGTATTGCTTGAGTACCTTTTCTCGGGCTGCGGGTGGCACGTACAGCGTCTGCGGATCGGTGTCGGTGGCGGCGCGGTAAAGGTATCCCTCGAATTGCTCGTACGCGGATCGGATGCCTTCATCTTCGGGGGTGAAGGGGTTTCGCCAGCGTCTCAGGAACTCTTGCGTCTCCTCGTCCTGGTCTTGGGCCCGCTTAATCTCGTCGACGATGGTGGTCAGGGCGTTTGCCACCTCTGTCTCCGCTGTCGCTAGGGCCTGGAGATCCGGTGAGGCTGGTCGCGCGTCAATTAGGGCGTCGTGGGTGGTCTCGTCCTCGGGGTCTCGCGATAGAACGTCCGCGAATTCGTTCAGGGTACCGCGGCAATGCTCCAGGTCGAAGTCGAATTCCTGTAAAAACAAAGCCCATCTGAGTAGTTTTGCCTTTTCCTCTTTGAACGATTGTAACCAGGTAAGGGCTTTACTGTCCGTCCGGACTTTAAAGCGTTTCCCCTCTAGTAGCGGTCGTTAGCGTCGGAGGGCCCATGTCAGGGCCAGGCACTCTTGCTCGTTGATGTGGTACCGCTGCTCCGTTGGTTTAAGGCGCGCGCTGTCGAAGCAGATGATCCTCTTGGTCCCGTCGTCGTTCTCCTGGTAGACTATGGCCCCGATGCCGATGGAGCTCGCGTCGGTCTGGACCACCAGGGGCGAGGATGGTGTAGCTGGAGCGGTTGGCTGCATGCGGTCTTCAGTCGGTTGAATGCCCCCATGACTTCCGGTGTGATCTCCCACGTTTTCTTTGCCTGTAACAAATCGGTTAGTGGTGCCGCGATGGTCGCGAAGTCCGGGATGTATTGGCGGATCCATCCACAAACGCCAAGGAAAATCCGGAGTTTGTCCTTGTTGGTCGGTACGGGCAGCTGCCGGATCTGCTCTACGTGCTTCCGCTGGGGCGTGATGATTCCCGGGTGGATGGTGTGGCCGAGGAAGTCGAGGGACGCCTTTCCAAAGGCGCACTTCTTGATGGACAACCGGAGGCGGTGTTGCGATAGTCTCTCCAAGACTAAAGCGAGATGTCGGAGGTGGGTCTCGTAGTCGGAGCTGTAAACGATTATGTCGTCGAGGTATACCATG
This sequence comes from Agrypnus murinus, assembly GCA_929113105.1. Classification (NCBI taxonomy): domain Eukaryota; kingdom Metazoa; phylum Arthropoda; class Insecta; order Coleoptera; family Elateridae; genus Agrypnus; species Agrypnus murinus. The sequence goes on from OV816026.1 coordinate 194,773,139, forward strand.
CAAAACTTACGGAGGTATCCTGCGAGTACTTCCTGGCTCATCAGGCGTTGAAACGTCGCCGGGGCGTTGCGGAGTCCGAAGGGCATGACCTTGAAGTGGTAGTGGCCTCCATCCGGGGTGCTGAAGGCGGTGAGCTGCTTGGATCCCTCGTCCATAGGGATTTGCCAGTAGCCGCTCTTCAAGTCCAGACGGGTGAACACTGCTGCATCCCCCAGGTCACGCAGGGACTCTTGTATGATGGGCATCGGTGATGGCTCGCTGGTGGTGATCGCGTTCAGCTTGCGGTAGTCCACGCAGAACCGGGGTGTGCCGTCGGATTTCTTCACCAGGACCACCGGGCTGGAGTACGGCGATGTGGAAGCCTCGATGATGCCTTGGGACCGCATTTCTTCTACCTGTTCTTGGATGATCCGCTTCTTTTCATTCGACACGCGATAGGGGCGTTGGCAGACTGGCTTCCGTTCCGTCACGTCGATCTTATGCCTGGTGCTGCTCGTTGTCGTCATCCCCTGGGTGGTGTTGAATGGCGCGGGGAAATCTGAAATTAAATTTTTAAACCGGGTTTGCGCGTCCGTTGGGAAACTGTGATCAATTTCCCCGATACTTATTGATTCCGTCTTAGGGGGTGGTTTGGTCCAGAAGACGGTCTTCCGTTCCCCGATTCCCAGGTACAGGCAGCCTCTGACGATGTCCACCGTCGCTTGCTGCTCTTGTAACCATGGGATCCCCAGAATTCAGTCCTCTCGGAGGTCGCGGCTGACGATGAATTTGGCGGCGTGTTCGTAAGCGGAGATGATGATGGCGAGTTCCGCTTCCCCGCTGCAGGACATCTTCAGGCTACCGCTAGCCAGTGGGAGTTTGGTGGCGACTTTCCGGGCTCCCGGGGCGAACTTCGCGTTGATGACATTGATGGAGGCGCCGGTGTCCACTAGCGCTCTGAAACAAATGCCATTATTCATACTCACCTGAATCCTGGGTACTTGTATGCCGGGCATGGCCGTTAAGGAGGGAATATGCCGGCCTAATCCCCCCTGGCGTCGTTTCCCGAACTCCGTGCGGGGCAGTCGCGGTGGAAGTGTCTTTCCGGACAGAAGCGGCATTTCGGAAGTTGATCCGCGCTGATGAAGGGGTTGGTCGCCTTCTTGGTAGACTGGAGGGTGTCCGCGGTGGCGATGGCTGCGTCCGCTAGGTCTCGCACGCTGTTGAAGTGGCCGCTACCTCGGGACGGAGCAGCTTCCGTAGAAGGTGGATCTTGTCGGCTGCCCGCATACCTGGTGCTAGCTTCTGCAACAAAGACATCTTCCGGGTTAGGAAATCCGCGGTTACCTGACGGTCGGCCTGGGTCTTCGCGTATAACTCCTGGTACAGCTGGACGCGCTGCACGGGGGAGTCGTAGGTCCTACGTAGAAGCTCGAACAGCTGCTCCGGAGTCCTTGGCGGCTGCTTCTGGGCCAGGGCGCGTGCTGGTTCCCGCATTTGGACCATGATGAGCCTCAGCTGGTCCGGGGATGTCGCGATGTTGGCAGTCATCTGGGAGATAAAGTCCTCCAGGTCTTCATCGTCGTGGCCGCCGTAGGTCGGTAGGGCCGGCTTGACTGCCGTCGGTGTCAGGGCGGTGAGCCGGTCCAGAAGGGCCGCGAAGAACGCCGAAGACGGGTCCATGGATGCGGCTGTCGGTTTGTTGTCCTCTGCCATCTCTCGCGTTGTCGATCGGGTGTTCACCATAGGCTGGGTCGTCGGTTGTTGTGTTTATCCAAACACACACTGTAGTTGGGCGCCAATTGTTACCGTTGAACGGCTCGTACTTATTCAGAGTTACCAAATAAAGCTATTAAGAGGAAAGAAAGGTTAACGCAATAATACGGCAGTATTATAACACAAAATAAAGTCATATATTCATCCAAATATATACAATAACAAAATATGATAGTGGTTATGGCAAAAATCGGAAAAATAATGAGACAGAGTGTCCCGCGTGAAGCGCTTATATGTTAGGATGTCGGTTCCTCCTCCAGGCTGGTGCTGCATCGTGGTTGGTCGGCCGGATTCTCCAATTGCAGGCTGCTGACGTTCTGGATCTTCTGGTTGTTGGTGACACATCTTTGCATCATCTTCTCGGCGGTACGTGTAGAGAGTATATAAGAAACGTCAACATCTACGCTAGCTCATTGTTAATACAACCTTCGTGTTGACAACATCAGTTGCTACATTCATTATCGGTTTATTAGTTCACTTATCATAATATCTAAGATGTCTTTAGTTAATGCTGCAGTCAGTAATATTCGAGCCTTGGTCGGTATTCTATCGGTTGCTCCGACTAATAAGCGTATCGTAGAAGGGCTTAAGGAATGTACGCAAACTATTAGAAAAATATATCGTGAGCTGAAGTGTGCTAAGTCTGTTGGGGAAAAGCAGCATCTCATAACTCAATTGGCTCAAGTAAAAACTTTTAAATCTCTGTTCAAAACGCTTCAGAAAAGTGGTACTGGATCGAAGAAGGAAACTATAGAAACCGCTAAACATCGAGTTCGCTGGGATGATTCTATATCAGCTTTTGATAATAGAATTCGAAGTGGGGTGATCAGTAACCTTAAACATAAGGATCCTAAAGAGTTCTTCACGGATTGTAAGACTCTTTTCAAACGAAGAATTCCTAATATCCTGAATGAGTATGAAGCAGTAAAAGTTAATGTCATTTTCATGGGAGAATTTGAATGTAAGAGAGGTGATCTGCTTCTAAATGAAAACAAACATTTTACAACCTCGAACTCTCCGATATATAGAGATACAGATCTAGATTCATGGTTTGATGATAAAGTAACAAAGCCGATATTAACTGAGCTGGAGGAATTCCAAGAGCGAGAGAGTGGTTGGACCCTTAAATCGATTATTGACCTTCAAATTAATATCAATAAATATACTCCTCAGCTTGGGTCATCTTACATCGATCTGCCCGAGCAAATAAATATGAAGAAAGCATGCATCAATGTGAAGAATGATGATGAGGCGTGCTTTTCATGGGTTGTAGTCAGCGCATTACATCCTGTTGATAAAGATCCTCAGCGTATCTCGAAATATCCGCACTACTCTAAGGTTTTAAATTTAAAGGGTATCCTGTTTCCGATGACAATCAAGCAGATCCCTAGATTTGAAAAACAGAATAATATATCCATTAATGTTTATTCACTGAAGAAGAAAAATCTAGATTATGTGACATTACCGTCATATCTTGCTAAAAACAAAGTAGAACGACATGTGAATTTGCTTCTCGTTCAAGATAAGTACTTTGATGATGATGAAGATACAGAAAACTACACTACACCAATTCGTTATCATTTCGTTTGGATAAAGAATCTAAACCGACTGTTGTCCTCTCAACTTAGTAAAGAACATGGTAGAAAATATTTCTGCGATCGATGCTTGCATTACTTTAGATCATAAGAAAAGTTAAATAAGCATATTGAAGATTGTCAGCAGCTCAACGATTGCGCTATCAAAATGCCTAAAGTACGCGAGAACCTGTTAAAATTTAAGAATTTTAAAAATAAAGAGAAGGCTCCTTTTGTTATATATGCCGATTTGGAGAGTATCCTGAAACCGTGTAATAATAAAAATATGTATCAAGAACACATTCCCGCTGCTGTAGGTTATTATGTCAAATGTTCATATGATGACTCATTATCTTTTTACCGTTCCCATCTAGGTTTGGATTGCATGGAATGGTTTGCCGATGAGATTCAGCAGTTGGCAGAGGATTTGGAAACAGTATTTCTTAGTCCTTACGATATTAATATAACACCTGAACAGGAAGCAGAATTTAGAAAATCTACTCATTGTCATATTTGTGAAAAACCTTTTGGACCGGGCGATAAAAAAGTACGTGATTATACGTATCTAATTTCTGAAAATAATTATCGAGGATCTGCCCATGAGGAATGTAATATTAACTACAAAGATGCAAGGGTTATTCCTGTTGTCTTTCATAATCTAAGCGGTTATGATGCTCATTTTATAATTGCCGATATAGCGTCTAGAATGCAAGGTGTTGTTGATTTACTTCCTATAACTAAAGAACAGTATATCTCTTTTACTAAACATATAAACGATTCTCTGTTTCAGTTCCGGTTTATCGATTCATTCCGATTTATGGCGTCCTCCCTAGAAAAGTTAGCTTCATATCTACATAGTTTTCCTAATTTGAAATCTCAATATTCTGATATATCTCATGATCTCTTCAGTATGTTAACAAAAAAGGGTGTAATGCCCTATGATTATATCGATTGCATTGACAAGTTTAGTGAAACTTGTTTACCGCCTATTGAAGCTTTCTATAATAAACTAGAAAATAAAAAGTGTTCAAGAAAATTGTATAGGAGAGCTAAAGATGTATGGTCTAAATTCAATTGTAGTAGTTTGGGAGAGTACATCGATCTATATATGAAAACTGATATCCTGTTACTAGCAGACGTTTTTGAGCAATTTAGAAATAGTTGTTTGAAAACTTACGTGTTAGACCCTGCTCATTACTTTACACTTCCAGGTTTCACTTGGGATTGTATGTTAAAGCATACAAAACAAGAGTTAGAGCTCCTAACCGATCTCGATCAATTTCTCTTTGTTGAACGCGGAATCCGAGGTGGTCTTAGTCAAGTTTGCTCTAAAAGGAGATCGACAGCTAACAATAAATACATTCCGACATATGATCCGACTAGTACTGAAAATTATTTAATGTACTATGATGTCGATAATCAGTATGGTTGGGCGATGTCGCAGTACCTACCATATGGAGGTTTCGAATGGATCAAATCAGATAGTATTGATGTACTAACCATTTCTGATAATGCTCCTGAAGGTTATATATTAGAGATTGATCTGGAATACCCTAGGGAACTGCATGATACTCATAAAGATCTACCTTTCTGTCCGCAGCATGTTAATCCGAAGACTGAAAAACCTTGCGCATCTTCTTCTCGGGAAGCTAAGTTGATGGCTACTCTTCATCATAAAGAAAAGTATATTATCCATTATAGAGCTATAAAACAGGTGTTGCAGCATGGGTTGAAGATTACCCGAGTTCATAGAGTGCTTAAATTTAAACAATCGGCGTGGCTAAAGTCATATATCGACTTAAACACAAAGTTACGTCAAAACGCAAGAAATGAGTTTGAGAAGAATCTCTATAAGCTTATGAATAACGCGGTCTTTGGTAAGACTATAGAAAATTTACGGAAGCGGGTAAATATACGTTTTGTAACTAAATGGACTGGTAGATATGGAGCTGAATCTTACATCTCTAAGCCTGAATTTAAAACTTGTAGTATATTTAATGAGAATCTAGTAGCAATCGAGTTAAGAAAATCCGAAATCTACCTGAACAAACCTATTTATGTCGGTATAAGCATTCTGGATCTCGCTAAGACTACCATCTACGATTTCCATTATGGATATATGAAGAGTACATTTGGTGATAGGTGTTCTGTGTTATATTCAGATACTGATTCTTTTATATATGAAATTCGTAATCAGGATCCTTATGAAGCGTGATTGCCTTCAGTATTTTGATACGAGCGATTACCCTGTGAATAATGTATACGGTATTCCGCGCGTTAATAAAAAAGTTCTTGGGCTAATGAAGGATGAATGTAATGGGGTACCGATGACTCATTACGTTGGACTCCGATCAAAAATTATACACAATAAAAACTCTCATTTCGCAAAATGAAGTAGAAGTATTAAGAGATCGCTTACAAGATGAAGAATATGAAGAAGATGAAATCGCCGATGTTATATCTAATTATGATGTAATGAAAAAGGCTAAAGGTGTGAAGAAACCTGTTGTTTATACGAAAATTACCTTCGAAGACTATGTAGAATGTCTCGAAAACTATATAGAAAAACGCGTACATCATAATATAATCCGATCTAATAAGCATCATGTTCATTCGATCACTCAGCAAAAGATTGCTCTTAGCCCATATGATGATAAACGTTACCTCATACCTGGCTCCTATGAAACTCTACCTTTAGGACATTATTCGATATTAGAACTAATGGATGTAGACTGATGTGTGTCCTCACCAAAAAATCTTATATGTAATGTAAAATTCTGTAAGGTTAGATATTAATGTAATCTGTGTATGTTTGTTGTATATTGTATGTATGTTTTAATATTTAATATATTCATTATGATATCTAGTTGATGATGTATGTTATGATCCTGATTGAATGTAATCTTCTTTTCCTGTAAGATATTATAAATGCCTTATGCTTCATAATTATTATTTCCTAATATGTAGTTTAGTATAAGATAAAGATAATCATATAACTCTTGTACTTTAATTATGATTATGCAAATATGTTTAGTTTGATGTTTCTATGTTAATGATTGCCTTTAATATTCTTTTCCTGTAAGATGTTGCTAAAAGTCCTTACTCTGTCTTGTTAATTAATATTTCTTAATAGGTAGTTTTAGAATAAGTATATATTTAGCTTGAAATGTACAATAGTTAAATAAAATAAAAGTGTATAAACCATATTTGTGTGTTTCATTTACAGCTCTTTATTAAATAATATATACGTATAGACATATGAGTATTAGATGCCGAGTGAGAATAGATAACGAGCACAGTCGTGTGGTTGATGCCGTCAGCATACGATTAGTATTCATTAATGAAATTATGTAATATTACAATAATGTTATTTTCTTTAGTAACAACTTGAGATTGGAAAGCTTATTTATCACGCCCATACTCTGATTTCTTGTGTAACAGGGTGGACTCGGCAATTTTTTTGTTTGTTTCAAGACTGTTTCTAGCCTAAGGATGTATAGGCATCAATCATAACGTAATATGTAGATTTGATCCGTATACGTGGTAATATCGCACGCTGATCCGCGTATAACGCGAGCGCGGTGAGGTCACGCGCTAGACCGCGAATGACCTTGAAATTGACCAAAAATTCTACCTTGGACCTTCATAAGAAATAACATGGGATTTTGCGCTACAACTCTTGTTGCCTATCTACTGGCGTATGATTTTGCAAAACTCTTTTAGTTTTAATTACCCCCATGTGAGCTTTATGTAAGTCTTTTAATACTGTATTATGCAATTTAGAACGTATAACTAATTTATTATTCCACATTAAACATTCTTTTTCTACACTTAATTAGTTTTGTAATCGTAATTTATAAAATGGGTTTGAAATTTTCCTCAACCTGATTAGGCTAATCGCTACGTACAAATTTAATGACTTGGCCAAGAATTCTGTCTTGCACAGTAATATGCCTCACTTGTTGAAAATTTACTGGTAAATCCACACTTTTTGAAAAATAGTTAATAAAATTTACATCAGCATCTTCCCATTCACTATTACAACTTACTAAGGGTAATCGAGATAGACTATCGGCAGAGTTTTGTTCAGACTTAACAAACAAAAAGATAATTTGATAATATTACTGCCCATCGCCTTAGCCAATTTGCTGAGAATTGATGGATACCTTTTTGAGGGTGAAAGATTGATGTCAACTACTAACGTAAACTTATGCATGTAAAGGTATTAATTAAATTTACATAATCCAAAAATATTGGCTAATCCCTCCTTAATATTGTAACGTTCTGTTTAAAATAATAACAAAAATGCTGTTTAAATCGTCTATTTATAAGAGAAATATTAATTTACATACACTTAATTAAAACACTATAACTATAAACTATTTAACAAATTAAATATTTACAAATTTATTTGAGGACTATTTATATAAAAACTATTTATGTATTACAATTATTAACAATTTATTTGGAGTACATTTCACTATGCCGATCAAACATTAACTGCCCCCTTCTACTCGCGACTCAATTTATATCTTTCATACGATGACTCATACATCTAGAATGTTCGATGACGTGTTGATGAGTCATACACGCAGCTGTTGATAAGTGACATCGATGAGGCGTGTCGATGGGTCATACTTGCAGGTGTTGATTGACGAGTCATACATGCAGGTGTTATTGATGAGTCATACATCTAGAATGTTTGATGACGTCATATGTGGGTTTACTATTCGTTACAATATGTAATTAAACCAAGAAAAGATTTTAATTGCTTAACATTCTTGGGAATAGGAGCATTATTTACAACCAAAATCTTTTATTCTGAGGTGTGTAAACTTTGCTAGCTAATATCAAATCTTAAATATGAAATTCTTTCTTTAAAGAACTCACACTTCTTTAATGAACTTTTAGTGCAAGGTCTAAAAGTTCAAGCAATTCAAGAATACTTAAAACTCTCTAATTTAAATAAATGTTCTTTCCTATCAAAGATACCAGTAATGAGAATGTCAAAAGACAACCACTTCTTCCAAACTACCTAAAAGGAATCCATAATTTTTTGAAATTTTGCAGGAATACTAGCTATCCTGAAAGGTGCCCTAGTATAACGATACAATCCATTGTTACTAAACTTTTAGATTTTTCATCCAAGGATAATTGTTGGTAAGCATTAAATAAATCTAATTTTGTAAAATTAACGCCTCCCTATAATTTAACAAATAAATATTCTATTCTAGGAATCTGATATTGATCTACCTCAATATATGGGTTTAAAGTGACTTTAAAATCACCACAAATTCTTACCAGACCATCTTTTTTAATAACTGGAACAATTGGTGTTCCCCATTTGCTGTAATAGATTGGTTCGAGTATGTCTAAACTTTCGCGACAATTCAATTCCTTTTCAATCTTACCGCCAATGGTGAACGGAAGTGGTCGAGACCTAAGAAATTTTGGAAATGTATTATCACATTTTAAATTAATAGAAATTGAACCTTTATTAAAAGTACTTAATCCAGGCGTGAATGTTCCTTTGTGCTTGACTAACAAATCATTCGATAATCCAGCGTAACTGTGAAATTCCTAACTTAAACTCAAAAAATCCCTTCCTAATAGAGACAGTCCAGTCGCATCTTTAATCACATATATCTCTAGGTAAACTTTTATACCTTGATATTGAACATTACATTTTATGAAACCTATAGGAATAACTCTATTTCCATTATATAAATTGAATATTTTATCTGTAACAAATATATGTTTATTCTTAAAATATTCATTATAGATTTCTTCAGGTATAACACTTAAACTAGAACCTGTATCTAAATTGAAGGTAAATGAAATATTTTCTATAAACAAATCTACTAAAATTGGATTGATTTTGCAATCTAAATTACACAAACAAAAATCATTTGTTTCTAAAAATTTTGAGTTATATTTTGCTGACTTTTTATAGCAAAAAAGAGCCAAATGTCCCCCTTTTTTTAGAAATGTTACAAGAATAGTTGCGATAAAAACAATCACTTGTAATGTGGTTCTTACGCCTGCAGACTGCATTGCTGTTCTGCGTTTCTCCCACCTTGCAGATTTGGTATGCGTCTGTTCATCTTCTATTTTGAAAAATGGAATTCCGCTTCTGTTTTGATTACCATATGTGTTGTGGAGCTTGCTGGACTGATTTTGCAGCTGCAACCTCGCTAATTTTCGCTAAAAGTGACTGACTTTCTTTCTTCTAGTAGCCTATCTTGAACTAGACCTTCCTCATACCCAATGATAAAATGATATCATAGTACTAGCTTTAAAATCACACCTGGGCCCGTATTCTTGAACTCATACGAGCAAGTTTCGCATACGAGATGACGTAATTTTTTCGTCATAAAATGCAACCTAGCCAATCAAATATTAGAAGGTAATAGAGAATAACGTCATCTCGTATGTAAAACTTGTACGCGAAACTCAAGAATACGGGCCCTGGCTGCCAAACTTCTGATTCTTCCTGCCCATTCTTTAGCACTTTCGTTAATTATTTTTTTTGAATTGTAGAATTTACCCGACACCCCAATGGGTACCAGGGATTTCGAAGAAGAAGAAGAATTGTAGAATTTATAGTGGGCGGCAAAAACTGAAACATTAGGTTTAAAATATTGACTTAAGATTTTTGTTGCTGAAGCTTGGAAAAGTTCTTCTTTCTTGGTTCCACCTGCATGCACAAATTGTACGTTAATTGGTAACCATTTTCATTTAAGCTATTTAAAAAGATTGCACATTTCTGTTTTTCATTATCAATAGCATTAGCTATAAAATAATTTGCTAGTCGTATTTGAAAAATCAACAAAGTTTTAACCATCATTGAAACAGAATATTTGATGAAATAAATAAAGATTAGTAAAAGTTTCACAGTTTTATTAAAATATAACCTGACAATATTATTTCGACAGCTATGCTGTCATTATCAAAGGTAATATAATTATAAACAAATACGTCGCTAAGGTAGATACAAAAACAGGTAACTAGATAAAATAATAATCAGAATTAAATATCTAATACTTCCAGTAACGAAGAATTACTGAGCTCAAGTTGTTCATTCATTAAAGGTACCCTGAGTTTGTGTTTGTATATCTCAAAGGCTTCTAAAATGTCTAATTTGCGTTTGTTATTACAAAAATGTAGGAATTTAATATAAGATTAATTAGTTAATTAATTAACACTTTAATTAAACAAAAAGATTATAGGTTAGATATCAAAAGAATATATCCCATTGACAATCAAACAGAAGACACAAATGACATATCTATACCATATTTTGGCAAAATATCAGAAAAAATTGCACATATACTAAGAAAAACCAACAATTATAAAATAGCATTTAAAACCAACACTAACACTCTTTCATTTTTATTTAATGCTAAAGACAGAACACATGATATCATGAAATCGGGCATTTACCGTTTAAATTGTTCTTTTTGTAGTTCGGTATATATTGGGCAAACACTTCGAAATTTTGACATAAGATATAAAGAACACGTACGTCATTACAAAAATAAACATCCTGAAAAATCTAATTATGCCAAACACCTTTTAGAACAAAATCACACAATGACTCCTCAAAATAATATTAAATTCCTACATTTTTGTAATAACAAACGCAAATTAGACATTTTAGAAGCCTTTGAGGTATACAAACACAAACTCAGGGTACCTTTAATGAATGAACAACTTGAGCTCAGTAATTCTGTTACTGGAAATATTAGATATTTAATTCTGATTATTATTATTATTTTATCTAGTTACCTATTTTTGTATCTACCTTAGCAACGTGTTTGTTTATAATTATATTACCTTTGATAATGACAGCATAGCTGTCGAAACAATATTGTCAGGTTATATATTATGTCTGGTTTATACAACCACTTATCATTTAACAAGTACATTTAATTTAACATGTAAGGAGTAAAGAAAAGTAGTGTCGGTTTATACAGCAATTATAAATTTAATATATACGCGTGCGCATACTGACATATGTTTGCAATACTGCCACAAAAATGAATATTTTAAGGGCAATTACATGATAATGTATTGGCTAACCTGTTTTTATTCCTAGCCATCATGCGCACTAACGATTCATTTACCAAGTAACAAGTAGAATTTAAAATAAATCCAATTAGGAAATGTACTTGTTAACTGCTAAGTGATACGTGAGTTGTATAAACCCATCTGAGTAAACACCATATTCTAATTCTTACTTGTAACTTGTTAAATGATACTTGTTAACTGTTAAGTGGCTGTATAAACCAGGCATTAATAAAACTGTGAAACTTTTACTAATCTTTATTTATTTCATGATTATGGAGTTCCACAAAGTAAGGCTGGAAACAGTAAACAAGAATATTTGATATTCGATTTTATTAAAGTTCGAGTTTAACCTTGGCAGCACTGTGATATTTCGATCTTGTTATTATTATTAATTTAAATAATAATTAAACACGTTATTTTCTATACTCTTTCATAACTTTATTATTTCTAATTAAAATTATTTCATTATCCTTCTTGTACATATTACCAATTATTATACAGTGGAGTGGTACTTCACAACTGCACCTGCACATGGATTATTTGTTAAACTAAATATCGAGTGTTTTTTTAAATTTGACGTCAACGTAGGCTGTGAATAGTCGATTGTGAATTATTTAAACACGTGAGTAATTTGAACGTTTTGACAATGACATTTATTAATACGATCAAGATCCGTTCACAATCAACTACCCATAGCCGCCTTCGACGTCAAATTTAAAAAAACACTCGATATATATATTGAGATGATATGAATCATCTCATCATCATCATCATCCGTCAACCAAGTATATCATAATAAACTATAAAATATAATTAAATATATTTATAGTAATATGGAGCTCAAAGTGAGAATAAAGTGTAATCTTTCAATAAATAAATATCTCAAAGACTTTCTCACAAAACGAATGTGTGTGTACAAATTAAAGAAGACACTTCCAGGACCTGGCCAGGCCAGGATAGACACTGTGAGAACCATTTCTTTGTCGCTTTGTGCGAGTGTTCTCACAGATGTCAGCATTATTACCTTTTGGTATTAATGTATATTTGGGTTTTATATAAAGCCCTGGATGGTGTGTGCAAATTGGAGAAGACTATCTTCGACTGATGATAGCTAATAAGCTTGAAACAGCTGTATCGAAATGTCTTCTTTAATTTGTACACACACATTCGTTTTGTGAGAAAGTCTTTGAGATATTTATTTATTGAAAGATTACACTTTATTCTCACTTTGAGTTCCATATTACTATAAATATATTTAATTATATTTTATAGTTTATTATGATATACTTGGTTGACGGCCAGGCCAGGATAGACACTGTGAGAACCATTTCTTTGTCGCTTTGTGCGAGTGTTCTCACAGATGTCAGCATTATTACCTTTTGGTATTAATGTATATTTGGGTTTTATATAAAGCCCTGAATGATGTGTGCAAATTGGAGAAGACTATCTTCGACTGATGATAGCTAATAAGCTTGAAACAGCTGTATCGAAGTGTCTTCTTTAATTTGTACACACACATTCGTTTTGTGAGAAAGTCTTTGAGATATTTATTTATTGAAAGATTACACTTTATTCTCACTTTGAGTTCCATATTACTATAAATATATTTAATTATATTTTATAGTTTATTATGATATACTTGGTTGACGGCCAGGCCAGGATAGACACTGTGAGAACCATTTCTTTGTCGCTTTGTGCGAGTGTTCTCACAGATGTCAGCATTATTACCTTTTGGTATTAATGTATATTTGGGTTTTATATAAAGCCCTGGATGGTGTGTGCAAATTGGAGAAGACTATCTTCGACTGATGATAGCTAATAAGCTTGAAACAGCTGTATCGAAGTGTCTTCTTTAATTTGTACACACACATTCGTTTTGTGAGAAAGTCTTTGAGATATTTATTTATTGAAAGATTACACTTTATTCTCACTTTGAGTTCCATATTACTATAAATATATTTAATTATATTTTATAGTTTATTATGATATACTTGGTTGACGGCCAGGCCAGGATAGACACTGTGAAAACCATTTCTTTGTCGCTTTGTGCGAGTGTTCTCACAGATGCAGCATTATTACCTTTTGGTATTAATGTATATTTGGGTTTTATATAAAGCCTTGGATGGTGTGTGCAAATTGGAGAAGACTATCTTCGACTGATGATAGCTAATAAGCTTGAAACAGCTGTATCGAAGTGTCTTCTTTAATTTGTACACACACATTCATTTTGTGAGAAAGTCTTTGAGATATTTATTTATTGAAAGATTACACTTTATTCTCACTTTGAGTTCCATATTACTATAAATATATTTAATTATATTTTATAGTTTATTATGATATACTTGGTTGACGGCCAGGCCAGGATAGACACTGTGAGAACCATTTCTTTGTCGCTTTGTGCGAGTGTTCTCACAGATGTCAGCATTATTACCTTTTGGTATTAATGTATATTTGGGTTTTATATAAAGCCCTGGATGGTGTGTGCAAATTGGAGAAGACTATCTTCGACCGATGATAGCTAATAAGCTTGAAACAGCTTATCGAAGTGTCTTCTTTAATTTGTACACACATTCGTTTTGTGAGAAAGTCTTTGAGATATTTATTTATTGAAAGATTACACTTTATTCTCACTTTGAGTTCCATATTACTATAAATATATTTAATTATATTTTATAGTTTATTATGATATACTTGGTTGCAGTGGCGGATTTACCTTGTGCGGGGCCCTAGGCGCAATTAGCTAAGGGGGGGCCCCTATTCTTTTAGGAAATATTGGAAATAGGTGTAATTTAATAAACACTTTTATAAAATAGATTTTATTTCCAGTCTACACATTTAAAACATTAATCATGACAACAAAAATATATAAAATTAAAAATTAAAATTAACACAATAGGAATTAAAGATTCTTTTCAGATATGAATGAGATTAAAAACTGAATAAAATAAAAATAAACTTTACCTATGTAAACGAAATAAGTAAAAATATAATAAACGACCCCAGGCCCATAATAGTTCGGACATTATATAATAATTCGGCCAGGACACTCCAGAACATTTATTACGAATTTTTGTTGTGGTCCACGATAATGCCGTTTCTTGTTGTTAAAATACTGCCCAATGCCAAGTTTCATGAAATTCTATTAGGAGGTTCCCTCACACCACCCTTTCGAACTTTTTGGGAACCCCCTGTTAATTTCCGAACGCGATAAGAAGCGGTGTGAGGTGAGGGAACCTGTCAATAAAATTTAATGAAACTTGGCAGGGAGTACGTACTTGGTTGAGAAATATTTAAACAAAAACTTTTCTCGATTTCATTTCATGTGGATTTGGTTCTGGGAATATTTCCTTAGCCAAAACAATAAAATTATATTCTCACAAGATTTCGGAAGCGTCCCTAAAGTCGGTCAGCCGGGCGTATGCACGGAGCCCCAGAAACTAGTGGGGCCCCGCAACGAGCTACCTTATTTTAATCAACACTTGTTTATTTACTGGGGGCCCCACTCAATATTTGTGCCCGGGGTCTCAAAATCTAAAAGGCGGCGCTGCAAGATTTAAAGATTAAATGAATGAATTACTCTTTGTTAAAAATATATAAGTTTATTGAAAATACTTTTAAACAGTCACTTCTTGTTTAATAACTATAAATTTGTATTCGTAGCCTTCTGGCATCTATATTTTCCATACATGCAGCTGTATTTAAATACTTTGAAGGAAAAATATGAATTTTTGTGTAACGTTCGGGGCCCCCGCTCGATGCGGGGCCCTAGGCGCGCGCCTATAGGTAAATCCGCCACTGCTTGGTTGACAGCCAGGCCAGGATAGACACTGTGAGAACCATTTCTTTGTCGCTTTGTGCGAGTGTTCTCACAGATGTCAGCATTATTACCTTTCGGTATTAATGTATATTTGGGTTTTATATAAAGCCCTGGATGGTGTGTGCAAATTGGAGAAGACTATCTTCGACTGATGATAGCTAATAAGCTTGAAACAGCTGTATCGAAGTGTCTACTTTAATTTGTACACACACATTCGTTTTGTGAGAAAGTCTTTGAGATATTTATTTATTGAAAGATTACAAATATAATTATTTCATGCAATAAAATAAAATAAAGGATAGACATGCTAGGATGTTAGGTTTATTTAATCTAAAAGCTACATGTTAGGTCACAAATAGAGTTATCAATTTTTAAAACAGAAAATATAGAAGGACAAATTTCATGCAGACATAACCTAAACTTTTATATACAAAGTCTGAATTATAAAAAGGATATCAATCATTTAGATTGTTTTCATAATACATGTTTTATGCAACCCAAGTCACATGTTAGGATGGTTTTTCCATTTGTCTGGAAGATTTAATTTTCTTGATTAAATTTGAGTTTAACGATGGATCACGTAGGGAAATTCTTTCTGTTTCCTATGCAACTGATTCAGTTTCGGGATCATATTTAACTAAAAAGATGTAAATTAGGTCAATATTGTAATGTCTACTCTAGCACAATAAACATACAATCTCTTGAATAGTAATAAAGAGCATTTATTCTAATGAAGGTTTCGGCTTTGCTGATATGCTTCGATTTTTCCAAATATTGATTTTAATATAACATTTGACACCATTGTTTGAACACAAGCACTTGAAGGACTGTATGCTGAACAAGTTTGACTATAATTTAATTTCATTTAAGTTGATTTTGGTGTAGGAGGTTGCATAGCATCATTGAATTCATAAATAGTAAAAAACAGATTTTAATTTGAATTTTTCTTCTATTGTAAATGATTTCTTATGTAAATTTTATATGTATCAGTTACCTAGTGTAATTATGTATTCATTATTTGTAAAGGATTGGGCTGCAGATTTTGTGTATCCATGTAATTAAGTCCTTAATTAGATTTTTTCATCGTCAATCGTTTTTGTTAATTTTCTCAGTTATGATAAATTTTAGACTATAGGTGTCTTATGTTGTTTTCATCGTTATTTGGCCAGCTACAATTCTTTTTTTTTTAGATTTAAGATTAGTGATACTTACAAACACCTGTTTTGGTAAAGTGACGTCATAAACATAGCGTGTCAATATTGTTTTTCGGAAATTTGACGTAGCCAGCAAGTGTTTTGCTAAATCATATATAAAGGCCAGGAAAAATTAACAATTTCAGTTGATAAAACGCTTTGGGGAATCCACGTTCGACTCGAGATCAAAAATCTGAAAAATAAGTGAGGTTTAGTGACAACCATATGGTTGTATGTCAACAAATGAAAATTCAATATAATTCATAATAATTCAGTATAAGGAATATTTACCTGGATATTTAAATTGAAGGTTTATATTCGTTATTCAACAATTGCATGGAATTGTGAACAATTTATTTTTAAAATAAATTCAAGAATTTTCGTTTCCAATATTGATTTGAATAATCGACGCATTTACATTATAAAATCATCTGTCTGAATTAAATGCAGTATTACCAATTTTAGAATAAGATAGAAGTGGATCTCGACGTACTTGATATACAAGGTTGGTCAAAATAAAAGGTTTTGATTAAATTTTTCAATTAACAAAATTATAAAGACAATCTGAATAAATTCAGAATTTATTTTTCTCATCTTAAAAGTTTTTCAATAATAAAATTCCACCAAATAAAACAATTTAAATTTGTTTATTAAAATTTAATTGTCATAAGTTAAATTTATTTTAACAATTGTAAATATTTTTAATCGATAACATTGATTGATGTCAGTTTGCTCAAATGTAGAACAGTTATAGCCCTATGTCAGGTTAATAATGACTAATTTACACATTTGAGCAAGCTAAAGGAATCTTCCTTTCCTATACTTTTTACTGTTTTGTATAAATAATTTTTCTCTTACTTTCTTTTTTGAATTAGATTATTTTTTATTTTCATTAATAAAAATAAAGACTGTGTTTTTCGATTTATCTATGTGTTTATTTGATGTGTATGCAAGCATCCATTTCTTTTTCTTTTCACACATAGAGTTTAGCTTGCTGTTGTCCAGTTGCGGAAGTCCAAGTGTCTTGGTAATGTTCTTTCATTCCAGGTATAAGAATCAATAAGATTTTATTATTTCATTTATCTCATGCTCTATCGAATTAAACCTGAGTCAGCCCATTGGGAAAAAGGAAAAATATTGGGGTTATATTATTTTAGTTTATTAAATTTCACCTCAATATACAGTGTGTTTCATATACTTAATATACAATACATTACACTTCCATAATCAGGGTTTTTTAACTATGGTGATCATTACAGAATCACTTCCACAAGCCTTCCTGCTCGAGGATCATTATCAATGGAGACCCGACACCATTTAAATAGCTTGGACCAGAATCACTAGGTAAAGTGAGGGTGAATCTTCGTCGTATACAGCTAGCATGCTTTTGTATATCATCTTTGGTCCATTACCTTCCTTTGTTAAAAACTTTATGAAACAACGCTGCTCGAAAATCAAATTTCATGTTTCTTTCACAATTCACAACTCATAAGTACTCGACCTGCTGTCAAGGATGAACCACTACTGGCCTGATATCAGTGCCTTCTTGCCATAGACATGTCTGAACGTGTACTAAACAGTTCAGTTAACTTTACTTTACTTAAAAAATCCCCCTGGTAAATAATAATTATTACTATAATAAAGAACACGATTAAAACAAAAGCAAAGCTAACAAGTCAGACAATACAGTCTTTGGCATTGTCTTCTTGTAAAGCTACATTTACTCCGATTTTATTAAATTTTTATTCCCCTTATCAAGTTCATTTTAACCCTTATATATTAAAGTTAAACATTACAAATCAATAAACCCAAGACTGATACATTCCTATCCAAGCAATAACGTCAGTCCAATCAGGAAATCCATTTAAAAACTTCATAAAACTTGCTGTTTTAATATCTATTTTGGCATGTTTATAACTTCCAGCTAATGAAATGTCTAGTATTGGTTCAGACCAGTTGAAAGGTACTTCAATATCTAATGAGAAATTTAAAGGCGTATCCTTTACACCCCATACATAATTTACTACATAGTATGGACGTTTATACCATAATAATGGTTTGGCAGACAAATTATTTACTAGATTTGTTCCAGTCAGTCTAGTTCCATCTCTTGGTGAAATGTATAATGTGAATTGGCTAGGACCTATAATATAAAGCAAAATATTAAATTGTTGCTCAGGGTTCCTCATAAAAAGATAAAATGGGCCATAGCAGACCATGCTGTATAACAAGAGTGTCACATTGGTGAGAAATATTACAGACAGTAGCAGCTAATGCATATACAAGCCCAGAGTATAGGAAATGTTATGTATATCTCTATCAAGCTCTTACAGACACTTAAAAGGGCTTCAGACCAGAGGCCCAAGTTCTACTCTAAATTTACATAGGTGGTGGTTGAAGTCTAGATACACTTATTGCATTTGAAGATGCAATTATGATTCTTAGTTAAACGTAACTGCGTAACCCCCTTTCTGGGTGTGCCATTATTTATATATGGATCTCAAAAGGGTTAACTGGGATAAACATATTGTAACGTTCTTTTTAAAATAATAACAAAAGAGCTGTTTAAATCATCTATTAATAATTAATATTTATTTACAAACACTAATGAATACACTATAAATTAACGCTATGATTATAAACCATTAAAACTATTATTTACAGACTATGAATTTCTAATACAACATTTATCTTCACATTTACTATTTATTTCGTGATACACAGTTAATGACTCGCTGTTGACTGCTCTCTTTTATCCGCGAAGTCGATTTTATACCCTCATATAATCGTACCAGAAGCCGCTGGAACCTACTATGTATTTCTAGAAGGCGCCAGATAAACCGCGTCTGATTTACATGCTTGGTGCGATGCGTCATTCTCTCGAATGCTGTAGAATATTCCATTTGTTGTGTGAAGAAGAGGTTCTTTCTTTTTCTCTCTTGTTACAATATGTTCTAGCTTTTCTAAAATGCTTAATGTTTGTAACACTTAGACATGCTTGTAAAGACGGAATGAAATTTCTTTTTATAAAAATGTTGGAATATGGAATCAATATTTGAGAAGTAACACATGCAGGCAACTGATGCAGTAACAATGTGGACAGATTTCACCTGACGTGTCTCGCAGAGAGATTGGCACATAAACAAATGCTAAATTGCGCTATGCTGTAATTGCTCCCTAAGACATCTATTGTGCTACATGATAGGCAATGCTACACATTTTTATTAGTGGGTGCACATTTATCTGTCAATGAAGGAGGGGGCCCTCAATGACAAATAATGTTAAACATAACAAAATTTAAATGATTTTATTTAATTTAACAAAAATATTTTAGCTTTGCAATCTTTTGTAATGCATGCAGAAAAGGTACCATAAGCCAGAAGAACTAGTTTTCATTTTTGAATTGTATATTATTCAGTGAGCTGAGTATTTAAAACGAAATTACATTGATTGGACAAAAATTGCGCCAGCTATAATTTTTGTAGTAAGTTTACAACTGTGTTTTAGATTTATTTAAATGAATAATAATAACACTAATATAATAACAATAACCGATAATAATATTTATGCTTGAGATAAAAATAATTTGGCTTAGCTGGATATGTTGGCTAGGTATAAATATTGAAATGTATTTAACTTTTTCTGGTATCGAAATGATGACAAATAACTTGCCAACAATGTAAATAATCTTCTTACCTTTAAGGATTGTTTTGCCCGGCTTTGAAATATTTCTGTGGAGAATTCTTTCCCAAAGGACTATGAGATTCTTTTCAGGGTGGGCCAAGCGGCCCACTAGCACAGCTGCTATATTTATCATAAATTGTTATGATCATAATTTCACTTTTCCTTGTACGGTCTCACTTAGAATATTGCTCAAGTGCATGGTCACCCAACTACCAAACACACATTAATAAAATTGAACAAGTCCAGCACAGATTTTTAAGATTTGCCTCTTTTAAAATGGGAATCTCTGTACATAATAATTTTACTTTTGAATTTGTTGTCATGCCTAAATTTTAAACCACTTATGATAGGATATTAAATGACTAGGCTTATGATTTCAGTATGCAGGAGTGGCTAAATATTAGAAGATTTTGCAACCTGAGTGTACTGGCGACACCTTTTAAACCATTTTCTTAAGAAGGGGAAATCACACACGCAGTCTGATACAAACTCTCGGCAATGCTTCGTCTTATTAACTTGTTTATTTTAAAGAAGGCGTTATCAATATCTTTCTATAAAATTATTGAAAGTATTGTATGTAATTTTTATACAAAACCTTGTTTTCAAGACAGTAAAATAAAATACACTTAATACATTTGTTCTGACAAAACAAATTTTGATAGAAATTTTTCTTCAATAATGAGGAACTGTATGATACTTTGTAAATAAATGTATGTAACGAAATGATAAAAATAAAAACAGTTAATTAAGTGCAAATATAAAATGCCGCAAAAATCTATCGTATTTTACGGAGTAATTAATAAATTAATAATCAAAACTATTTGACAATTAAAAGATAATTTTATGACACTTATTATATTACTTACGTTAATTTGAACAAACTTTAAAATAGATATGTAGAATGTTGATTTATATAAAACTTCACATTTCTTATCTATTAAATGTTTAATAGAACAGGTGGGAGGGCCAGGCCACAGTATAAATAATATACAGTAATATGACTCTCGCAAATAATTATCATCCACCACACCACAAGCTGGCATGTGTCAGTAGTACGTAGAGAGCAGTTCTGTTTCAAACAGAATGTGACAGAGCGCATCGAATTAGCCAGGGCCGGATAACCAACAATTGTGCAGTACGAGTGCCCCAGTAGTACAAAATAGAATACAAACAGATACAGTTGTTGTGCCGCCAAAGGCTGTATAAATACGACGGAAAAAACTGTAGTGTTTTTTCGGGTTTCCGATGGATAATCACCGGTAAGTGTTAGTTTTTCCTATATACTGTTATTTTTTAATAAATACGCTCGTAAAAACAATGCCGTATTTAAGAATTTACTTTTATATATATTTACCAATTGCTTAAAATTGAATTGCCAACACGTAATAGAACAAACAAGCGATTATGAAATCCTACCTAATAAAATTTTTTATGCTGACTTCTTAAGAGTTCAACACTAAAGAATCTAGGTCAACGCCTTATCAACAGGTGTGAAACACATCGTCTTTTGTTACTCTCGGGTGTTAAAAAAAGTCAAAGCGTGCTTAGGATTGTACTTTTTAGCATTTCGTTTGTCAGTGTGTCTTTAATTTAATATGGATGAAAATAAATTTTATTATTATTAATTATTATTATTATAGTGTAAATTGATTTCATCTCCCCTATTTCGTACGTATGTGATTTCGGTGACCTAGATTCTCCATTTGTTTGTTGTACAGGTATTCAAATTGTATACAGCTATGCATTAATTATATCTATCATTTATATGCTCGACTGATGTGTATTACACATTAAAAGACATAAACAGAAATTTTAAATCAGCCAAAGGGAGTAAAAAGATTATTATATTGAGAATCGCCCTCATATGTCACATGATTTAAACTGACGAATCATAACCCCGAATTTTTTGATAGCAACCAATCACAATTTAATTAAGCGGAAATTATCCCAAGGGAAAATTTCCGAAATAATCTCCCTAGGGCTATGGAGAAATTTCAGGAGATGCGATACGAAAGTAAATTAACAAAATTAAAAATTCATTTAAGGTTGATTCAGACCGGCGGTGGCGGAGCGGAGGCGGAGCAAAAGCGGCGGATCGGTTTCTGAGCGGTTTCCGCTTTGGAGCATTCATACTGCCCGCGGTAGCGGGACGGCGACGGTTTTGCAGTGCAGACATTCATGGTCGTGCATGTGTCCCTAATAATGTTAAATCAGTTTTTCATATTGTTATATGTATTGTTTAATGAATGCAAAGTTGTATAGAAGAGCTTTCCATTCATTAAACCCATCAAAAATGTGACACCCTATATAACAAATATCTGAATACATTACTTTCCTTTTTTATATAAATGTTTAATAATATTTAATAAATAATAAAGTTTAAGCGGTATTGAAGTTAATTAAGTAGTTTCTAGTTTATTAAGTATTCACTAAAAACTGAGTGTCTTTGTCAATATAATAATAAAAAAACTAATTACAATGAAATGCTTACGTTATTTACATTTACGTATGGTGTTTTGTTACTTTTCAATTTGCAACACCAGCAGTCTTAATGGACTGCACTGAATAGCGTTGTTTCAGTCAAAAACATAATTCTACCTTTCTCTAACCGCGCGGTTTCTTGCTAAAAATCGCTTCTAGATCGATTCAATCCGCTCCGCTCTCAGACCGCCGGCTCACCGCTATGTCGTTTTTCCGCGCGCGATTTCACTTCGAATCATCCCATTTAAAACTAAGGAAAGCGATTTGGGAGCGAATCCGCTACCGCCGGTCTGAATCAACCTTTATTTAGTAATTATTAATATGAAATTTACAATTATTATATATATTTTTGTTTGATTGTTGTTCACTAATTTCTTGGGTATCTTCAAAAGTTATGTTGCAGCGATTTTCCACACATCGAAGATTTTCTACGATTTTCTTGTGGTGTTCTGAATCAAGTTTCAAATACGGTTTAACCGAGGACGTACTTGAATGACCAGTCATTTTGATTAATACCTGATCCTGGATTCCTGACTTTGCTAGGTGTGATACAGTTGTAGATCTGTGGCTGTGGTTAGTAATTGTAGTTTTCTTTATGTCAATACCAATTTGTTCCGCAGCTGTTTTGGTCAATTTTGACATTGTATTTTTTCCTATGGGACAATTGATAAACCAAGGTAGATTGGTGCCCGGCTTCCAATTCTTATTTGTGGTAAGGAAAAACCTCTCAGTAGAAATGTTTTTTCCTCTTTGTTGAAGGAGTTTCTTGTACAATCTGTAAAAAAAATACATTACTTTATGTATAATAAATGAAATTTTGTACACTCACCTAACTTGACACAAAGATTTATTTCCTTTATTAGTAACTATCCATTTTGAGTCAGTGAGTTTTGCAGATCCTCCTTGCGCTGTTTTTGAAATGATGGGATTATACTCGATTCTCCCAGTCGGTTGACCTGTATTGTCAAATTCTTCTTTAAAGTATGTGGTCAAACAAGCCGCTCCTTCGCCACCCCGCCAGGCCATCTCGTGTGCTGCAATATGGTAAAAGAGTTTCTGCAATCCATCAGGAGTATTTTCGTCATATAAGCTCAAAATTCTTCCGACTTCCGTAAATGCGGCAGAACTTGAAGTTCTATAATCCAGATTCCTTTGTAACGATTTTCTTTTGCAATCTCTACTATCTCTGGCACTTTTAAACAGAATGTCAAAAAATGGATCTACGTTTAACTGGAATTTCTCAAAATAAATTTCTTGTATTTGTTTTGCAACTGAATTCCGCATAACCTTAACAACTGCTTCTTTATATTCTCCTCCATCTTTTTTCCGCATATTTTGCCCCCAGTCTTTTAGTACAGTACTTAGGACTTCAGGTAAAGCTGGTTCTTCTATTATATCATAGCCCCTTTCCTTACAAAATGCTTGAAACTGACACCATACTGAATTCTTCGATCGTACGGTGTTAATCGGAACGCTTTTCTTAATTCTACGATCGATTTCTTCAGCATTAACTGCCCCAAATCTTGAATTCATTGTACAATATTTGCAAAAATCGGTTTATTGAATTTTTTTTGCAAAATTTTATTCTACACAACAACATAGTCATAGCAACGATAGCAACCATAACGACGTGGTCCGACACATACTAGATTTTAGTCTTAAATTCATGCCAATTTGTTAAAGCTTTTTTTGGGCGATTCTCTGCCAAATATTCCTCGGGACAGTTATATTGCCAGAAACTTTCACTCCCAGTCTAACCCTCGTGTTTGCCGCTCAAAATTACCCTCGGGCTAACGCCCTCGTGTAATTTTTTCGCTACAAACACTCGTGTCAAGACTGCTCGAAAAAATTTCCGGCAATATAACTGTCCCTTGGTATATTATATTTGAAACATAATTAACACTCAAGCTTTCGTTTCGTAAATTCTTATTCAATTATGTACGTTAATTTAAGTTCAGTTAATAACAAACTAATTTTGTTGATTCACATATGTTGTAATATCAAATTGTAATAATTAAACTCAATATTTTATAAATCACTTTTTCTGTCTTTTTATCAAAATGAATTGTAAAGTCATATCATCTATTTTCATAATGTAAAATCATTACATTGTATTTTTTTATGCACTGGCATTCTTAACTCCACGTGCATCCTGTGGACATGATATTATGCGTTCCATGATATTATGCGTTCCATGAGAATCGCAATCTTGCATTTTAGAATAGCAAGTAACTCTTGAAAGAATACTATAACTTTAGTTGGTAATTAACAATGTAACAAGGAACAACTCTTTTAACTTAGTTTAATAAATGTTTTGAATATATAAATTGGTGAAATAAATAAAGATTATTAAAAGTTTCACAGTTTTATTAAAATATACCTGACAATATTGTTTCGACAGCTATGCTGTCATTATCAAAGGTAATATAATTATAAACAAACACGTCGCTAAGGTAGATACAAAATAGGTAACTAGATAAAATAATAATAATAATAATAAAAATTAATAATAAAAATCATAATTAAACATCTAATACTTCCAGTAACGGAGAATTACTGAGCTCAAGTTGTTCATTCATTAAAGGTACCCTGAGTTTGTGTTTGTATATCTCAAAGGCTTCTAAAATGTCTAATTTGCGTTTGTTATTACAAAAATGTAGGAATTTAATATTATTTTGAGGAGTCATTGTGTGATTTTGTTCTAAAAGGTGTTTGGCGTAATTCGATTTTTCAGGATGTTTATTTTTGTAATGACGTACGTGTTTTTTGTAGTTCGGTATATATTGGACAAACACTTCGAAATTTTGACATAAGATATAAAGAACACGTACGTCATTATAAAAATAAACATCCTGAAAAATCGAATTACGCCAAACACCTTTTAGAACAAAATCACACAATGACTCCTCAAAATAATATTAAATTCCTACATTTTTGTAATAACAAACGCAAATTAGACATTTTAGAAGCCTTTGAGATATACAAACACAAACTCAGGGTACCTTTAATGAATGAACAACTTGAGCTCAGTAATTCTCCGTTACTGGAAGTATTAGATGTTTAA
The DNA here is from genome assembly GCA_929113105.1 of Agrypnus murinus. Lineage (NCBI taxonomy): Eukaryota > Metazoa > Arthropoda > Insecta > Coleoptera > Elateridae > Agrypnus > Agrypnus murinus. The sequence continues at coordinate 194,798,777 of OV816026.1, forward strand.
TTATGATTTTTATTATTAATTTTTATTATTATTATTATTATTTTATCTAGTTACCTATTTTGTATCTACCTTAGCGACGTGTTTGTTTATAATTATATTACCTTTGATAATGACAGCATAGCTGTCGAAACAATATTGTCAGGTATATTTTAATAAAACTGTGAAACTTTTAATAATCTTTATTTATTTCATGATTATGGAGTTCCACAAAATAAGGCTGGAAACAATAAACAAGAATATAAATTGGTTATCGTTTTATTTATTAGATTCGATAAGTAAAACTTCAATCAAGTGGTTCACTACACATAATTCTATTTCATATTTTACTATACTATTATAAACAAGAGATTTTGTTTACATATTTGCTCGACACATAATTTTACTAAATGCGGCTCTAAGTGTTATTTACCAGCATTCGTAGGCGATTTCGACCGATAAACTTCGGTGCACTGCTTGGTTTATGGGCGTGATATTCGAAGGTGGATTAATGAAATTAAAAGTACCGCACACAAGTAGACCTACTGATTGTTATATATACTGTGGCCAGGCTATCTATAAGAACAGTCAATGTAAATACGTTAATGCAAATTCTGCACTCAAATCCTAAACCTGTAAATGACTTACGCATTATCTATGAGATCTTTAATTCTGTAATTGATAGTCCAGAACTTCTAGATGCTATCAAATTATATGTCCCAGTGCGAACTTTGAGATCTTCAAATATTTTGTATGTGCCTTTTCACAGGACTAATTATGGTTATTACAGTATTTCTTGAATTTGCTGTTCTATCAATTCCCACTATGATGTAATTGATTTATTTGGAGTCTCTTATTCTTTATATAAAATACAAGTACCAAAAATACAGTTTCTATAGGTTGTATTTATTCTATTAATTATTATTGTGAATTTAATAAAGAAGTAATTATCAATTTTGTGAATTGAATACGGAACTTCATTATGTTTCTATTATTCTGAATTTAATATAGAAATCATTTAATGCTATATTAATTTTTGAAGTATAATACCTACTAGTTTAAATTGATCCCTTATTTGTTATGGAAATCTCTCTTTTTTCCCTTTTTGTTATACACATATCTATATAACTATGGTACAATGTTAGTTGTTATATTTTATTACTATTGTTAATTAATTTTTGTAAAGGTTGGTTACCCCTATATGTATTAATAAATAAATAATTAACAAAATAATAGGCAACAGATTATAGGATACACTAATAAATGCAAACTAAATAAAGAATACAATGCTTTATTTATTAAATATTAAATTAACAGAGAACAAAATTTAAAAAATGGTATGCGTTATCAATAATTAATTTTTTAAACTTTTTTTAAGAGACTCAGAAAGACTGATTGTATTTAATTTTTTTTAATTTCACGCCTACACTATGGGGGAACCTGCAGCTAAGAACATATGTCCCCCATCTAATATGCAACACCCATAGTTGAGGTGGTGGAAGTTCCCATTTAGCAAAAATCTTGTAGCCCCAAGTCGGAATCAAACCCACAACCCTTGAAACACAAGTGATGCACTGACAGTACTCGATCACCGCCGGCCCATTGTATTTAATTATTAAATTATTGATAATGAATAAACGCTAATAATTAATAATAATCAATCTGTCTGCTTTCTTTACTTTTCTTAAAGAAAGAATTATAATTTTTTACAAAAAATAAATCAATTTAACTTAACAAAAATAAAAAATTATTTAAATATCTCAAATTTTGTTATTCTTAAAATTTTTACTTCTAGTCAAATTTTCTAGATTTAATAAAAATTGGTATCAAAATTAGGTAATTAAATTTTAGTTGTTATTTAAAGACTCACTTGTCAACTCAAAATTCATAACCAAATTGTGATTATAAAATAGATAATAAAATACAAAACTAAGGGTGGGTTGTATAAATGTATAATCGCGGGGTAGCTAACCCTTGATATTTATAGGTAGTGGTGATCCGTCAATTATCTGCCGATACTAATTTAATACGTGCGAATCTACGCCAAATTCATTGTTTAAATTTGACATTCCGTGTCCATATCAACGCACTCTGCTTATTTCTTCCTCAGCTGAGGGCATTTCTATATATTTTGATCGAAGTGAAGCGAGAGTTTCCAAAACCGTAACCAGGGCCGGCGCAAGGCAGGTTCAGCGCGTTCCCCGGAACCCGGCCTCGCGCTTTTTAGTCGGCCCCAAGGTTTATAAGGTGCCGCGTTACAACTTACAAGTACGCGCGCTTTCTCTGCTACTGTATTCACACCGATGTTTCCGTGTCGCTAACGACTCGTAGAGCAGACTCCCACCATTCAACCTACGTAAATTTTGATGACGTAATCAAAAACTTTGTAGCGAATAGAATATAATAAATTGCCTTCGATAGTTTTCAAGTTGACATAATCCCCGATAATATTGCAAATAAGTGTATATCAATTCAACAAAATTCTAATCTACAAACTATGAAATTGACTTACCAAAATGTGACCGTCAGTTGCTCAAACTCCATGAGTTTGAGTCCACCTTTTCGCAAGAGCTCTTTTGCTGGTTCTTCTTTTCTTCCTTTTCTTGGTTTCACAATTTGGCAAGGCAATAGATTATTTAAATTTCACAGTATGCATTTTACGAGTATTGCATTTGTTTTTGTTTTCAATGCAATAGAGATTAACAAAATAACAAAAAAAATATTAAATGAATTCTTAACAAACTTTAAAATGAAAAAGGCCAGAGAAATAATTTTTTAAATTCACCACTTTCAAAATGACATTTTGCGAATTTAACAATTAAACGTAAACGTAGTGTTCGCGTACTCGTGCTTCAAAAAGATGTAAAAAGCACTGTAAAAATAATTTGACTTGATAATAATAACATTTGGAACAATTGAAGAATTCACTTTAACGGAAATCTTATGCTGATTTCGAATATGTAAATCATTTTTTGGGCAAACGTCCATAAGCCTCCAAGATTAGTTGCTACCAACATAACCCCCACAAAAACGCCACTACTTAATCGAAACGCTATGCAAAAGCAAATTCGGTTTTTTTCAACCTAACCTGACTTAACTTTACCTAATCTAACCTACACCTAACCTAACTAAATTGTGTAATTGTAAATTATACAATTTGTCAATCATAGAATTCATTGCCATGAAGATTTAGCATTCTTTTTACTTTTGAAAATTTACTTTTGTCCCAAGAATAATTTACATATTCGTAATCGGCATAAAACTTTCGTTAAAATGACATCAGTTTGGTCAAAAACTGTTTGGTAGGGGAATTCTTTAATTATATCTAAAATCTAATTTTGAAAATGCCATTTTTCCCATTTGAGTATTAGAAATCACAAAAGAAAGACTAGTAGTCGCTAATAATTCCTTTGATATATAGCCCCTTTATTTTCAAATAATAGCGACAACAATTGATCTCGCCGCTGGAGCAAAAGCACCAGATCGATGTTGGCGACATTGAATATTACCAGATTTGACATTCCGTCTTACAATAAATCTTAGGTTTAATAATAATCTTGCACAAGAATATTCACAATTTAACATTAATTGATAATGTACATTCACGTTCTGTAAAAACAACTATATTAATATGATATATACTTCCGTAATTGTAGTATTTGAACAACTTTTTATTGAATTTTCGCATCACCATGCATGTAGTAATTTTTTCTTTATTAAAGTTTGTGCCAAGTTTGCTCCACAATGTCGCTACTATTAGAAATAGAGGGGTTATACTTTGATAACTGTGCGAGCGCCATCTATTGGCAACAAGAGAATGCTATTGCCTACTTGTCACGGCCTCCTCGATTTGAGAGACGAACGTCTCTTAGACGGCCGGTCGCATTTAAAAAATTTCTGTTTTTGACAGGTTAAGTATTGTGGTGCCATCTGTCGAGTCCTGTAGTGATTAAGCACTATTGGCGCGCAATCTAGATTGCCCCTTGTTTATTTTCAATAAACATTAGCATCAATAATTTACTTATTGTTAGTGGTAAAATATATTGTAATTTTCTATAAACTATATTAAAATTTATTAAAAATGCCTCGAAAGTGTTGTGTTACGAACTGTAGCTCGTATCAATTAGAAAATGTATCTCCCCATAATTTTCCTGCAAATGTAAAATTAAATTTTAAATGGAAAGAAGCTCTAATTAATCATACTGGTACATAATCTATAAATTATTTTATTCATTTTTTAAAGATTTTCGGAAAAATGATATTGGTTTACAATTTGAAATATTGGTTAAATCGCCCATTGTGAGTGTGGGTATTTGTAACAATAGTTTCAGTAGCACATCAGCGAAACATCCAAGTGTAGGTAATATGTACTTTGATTTATAAATTTATAAGAGGATAAATTATAATCACCAATTTCCCAATCACTTTTAATAATAGTTTAGAAGTATGATCGTATATCAGCAATTTTGTTATTTTTGTAGCGAGTTAATAAGGCACAATGATTTTTACAGTGGATATAATTTATTATTATTTGATGAACCAACCGGTTTCGTTGCATTTATTCGTTTGCATTATTGGTCAATTTATTTATAACCATAATAGATTAATAAATAAGAAGGATTTAAACATAATATTCCTCACAATTAAAATATTACTGAATTGTTGCTTTAATTCATCAGATTCTACAGAAGGCTTTGTTTGTTTCTTTTGTTGAATTTTCTTTACGATTTCTCATTTTTATAATCGAATTTCGACATTAATATTAACTTATTACAATATGCAAGTGCGAATTTTAAGAGGTTATGTTTTATTAACAACTTTGAGAATTTGCAACCAGGTAGTAATGTAATATTTCGAAAGAAAATTTGATAATACGCAACCTGGATGTTCTGTATTGTGGCGCCTCCTTCAAAACAGAAATATTGCCTGGAACTACAAATGCGAACGGCCGTGTAAGAGACCTTTGTCTCTCACAAATCGAGGAGGCCAAACTTCGACTTTTGGAACGTGATTGGCAAAAAGTACTTTTTATCTGGGTAGACATTAAGCAGATTAAAAAAGATAAATTTATTCAGCAAATATTAAAAAAGTAAACTGAAAACAGTATCTTTTTTACTCTATTCCTATCCTCTAACATAATATTACAATGGGAATTGGGGCGGCATCAATAGTTGTGCACATGGGCGGTCGACGTGCTAAGAACGCCACTGGTAAGTAACCTTTCAAAATCGTCAACTTTTAATTATGTGTAATATTTACCAAGTAAACCTAAATTACAATATCAATATGATGACAATATGTAACCGAACTAATATTCCGAGAAAAAGAAGTATTACATTACATTATTATGCAAAACTAATAAAATTATTCTTTTCTTTGGTTGACTTTGGTAGTGAACAAACTGCTAGATATCGAGCTGGTAGTGTTTATATCAACTGGTATGAATTTTAGCTGTATTGTAAAACTATTTACATTTCTCTTGCCTTAGTAGTGTAGGGACTAGCGTGCTCGTCTCTCACCCAAACAGCCAAGATTCGACACCTGGTATCGGCAGATCTAGTTAAAGTTTTCTGCAGTTTTCCTTAGATGTAACACAAGTGTGGGATTTGCGCTATACCATCTGTTAAGTAGGCTGCAGCCGCACGTTAGGCCTGCATAATGATAATAATCACCCTCCCTTCCGCACAAGCTCCACAGCTTCTGGGGCCTGGTTCACCAGGTAATGAGTAGTAGCAATTATTATTATTTTTGATTTATGGCAGCTTTTCCTGCACCACATCACATTTAAAATAAATGTTTAATTAAAAGAAAATTAATAAAACTTATTATGTCCAGCAGTTACTTTGTAAAACTGCATAATCATGAAATAAAATAACATGATTATTATTAAACAGTTTCACAGTTAAATATTTGTTACCTGCTAATTGTTTCAATATAGAATTGATGTTTTTGTTTTTCTTTAAGCTGGAAATCTCTCTAAAAGCTATTGTCTTTTCCCCGAAGCGGTACCGGTTCTTTGTGGAATAAATATTACAAAAGTTTGAATTGTGATTAATCAAGATGTAGTGTGGCATATTCATACAATACAATGAGATCCTAGGTGCCAATAATAAGTGTCCTTTGTTATTATTATACATTGTAAAAATCAAACATAAAAATTGTAGAATTTTATAGGTCTTTTTTAGGAGCCCGTATAGTTTCACAGTTAGTTAGTTAGTTACCATAAATGCATGTAAAGTGTCATTTACATAGAAAGTGGAAATAAAATATTAAACACAGCTTGTACAGTAATCTTTACTTTCAGGCCATGTTATTGTTCCTGAAATTTAAACTGAAAGGACCCCGCACGTTTCTTACGGAAATTGGATCCCAGTCAAATTGGCTGGAATTGTGATACGTTGTAGTTTACATTATCCTGATCAAAAGTCTCCAGGGCCACGAAGCTTTAAAATTAACGGTTTTGGAGTTACAGAGCACGAAAAGCAGGAAAAATTCATACTTTGGTATATGGATTTTTAACACATACAGCCTTGGTAACATCATTTTTTGTTTTTGTTTTAAGTAACACAGGTAATTATGTTGTTTTGCATTAATATGAATCATGTGAAATTATACTGCGTGTCTCAAATTGGCTGATATGTTGTAGTTTATATCATCCTGATCAAAAGTCTCCGAGGCCACAAAGCTCTAAAATTAAGTTTCAGAGTAACAGAGCACGAAAGACAGGAAAAACTCATACTTCGGTTTATGGATTTTTAACACGTACAGCCTCAGTAACGTCATTTTTGTTTTTATTTTGATTAACACAGGTAATTATGTTGTTTTGCTTTCGTGTGAATTATACCGGGGGTTATTTTGATCCTTTATAAACTAATATAAGTTTTAAACTAATTGAGATAATGAAATGCGATGTTCACCAGACTTCTTCTTAGTTTTTTTCTGAGTATTCATCTTTTTTTGCCCACTTTTGGTTTAACTGGAAATGACAGCATATTTTTGGGGATAGGGCAACTTTGTGATTTCAAATGGAATACCCTGCGTAAGTAGAAGCTATGACAACTTTCTAAAGCAAATAAATAAATGTATCTAAGTTGATGGATAGTGTTCGTTTGACTTTTGACGAGCAAGGTTGTGCTAGCCCCGATTAAGTTTAAATTAACGTGAAATAATAAGTGCGGCCGTAAGGCCAAGTGTTTTTAAACTTGAATAGTGAGAATGAATTTATCGGCTTCCCAGTATCGCAGCCGATAAGCTATCTTCTGCAACCAAACTTTAGCCCGCCAATAAATTTGACTCCAGGGCAACAACAGCAGCCGATTATTCTGCAAAACACAAATAATGCAGGTACGCAATTTAATTTAACGCCGTTTACACCACTCATACAATTAACTCCTCGACCTGGATCTAATTACACCAATGATAAACAAAGTACCGACGTAAACGATTACAGCGACGACGAAGAAATTACTGAAAATGCAGATAAGATAAATGAATGTTCATGGCAGATAGTGAGTCCCTATAAAAGAAAACGAAAAAATCAACATGTAACCCATACAGATGTTCCCACAATTACACAATCTAACAGATATGCTCCTATTAGCAATTTGAACAACGATGAATATCAACACAATGATAATCACGTTGGAACAACAGAACCTGCACTTAAACCACCGCCCATATTCGTACATGGTGTGATTGATTACGAGAAAATGCTAAATACCTTATCAGCCGCCACAGAAGAAAATCAATTTACAACCAAATGTTTACCAGAAAACGTCGTTAAAATTAATTCAAAAACTACCGACACATATCGAAATTTAATAAAATTTATGCAAACTAAAAACATTATACATCATACGTATCAGTTAAAGGAAGATAGATCATATAGAGTAGTAATCAAACATTTACACCCCTCAACACCAGTGAACGATATAAAGCAAGATTTGGAACGAGAAGGATTCGCCGTTAGGAACATAATAAACATCAAGAAACGTAATAATAAGAATATTGGACTTCCGATGTTCTTTGTTGATCTGGAACCAGCTGCTAATAATAAAAATATTTATAATCTAAAATACCTTGATAATAAAGTCATTACAGTAGAACCACCACGTAAAAACACTGATTTAGTACAGTGCACACGATGCCAACAATATAATCACACAAAAAGCTATTGCAATCGTCCATATGCCTGTGATAAATGCGGCGGACCACATGATACTAGAACCTGTAAAAAAACAAGGGACACCCCTGCTAAATGCATTTTATGCGATGGAGCACATCCGGCAAACTATAAAGGTTGTCAAATATATCATGAATTACAGAACAAATTTCGTGTAGCACAGCAGCAACCAAGAAAGCGTATTAATGAATTCAGACAATACAACAATGAAATTACCTACGCGCAGATGGCGAAAAGCAACACAGAACAAACAGACGCCAAATCTGATATAACACTCAATCAGTTTCTCAACGAATTCAAGGGTATGTTCACACAATTAATGCAACAAAATAACATGTTTCTTAACATGCTATCTACTGTGATTCACAAACTAGTTAACAATGCCTAAATTCATTTTGTTAGCTTTATGGAACGCCAAAGGCCTCCAGTCAAAAAAACAAGACGTGGAACTCTTCTTGAAAATGCACAACATCGATATTCTTTTAATATCTGAAACTCATTTCACTGACAAATCATTCTTAAAAATACTGAATTATATCATATATCAAACTCAACATCAGGATGGAGATGCGCATGGTGGAACAGCTGTCATTGTTCGCCAAACGATCATCCACCACGAATTACCTAAATTTGAAGAGGAATATCTTCAGGCAACGACTATCCAGGTTAACAAGCTAGATAACCCAATCACAATATCTGCTGTATACTGCCCGCCAAAACATAGACTTATCCATGATGATCTAAAGAGATTTTTTGATTCTCTGGGAAAAAGGTTTATAGTTGGAGGCGACTTTAACGCGAAACATCTTAGCTGGGGCTCAAGATTAACGACGACAAGAGGCCGTGCACTTTACAAAATTATAGACAAAAATAAGTATGGTACTCTCTCGACAGGAGAACCGACTTACTGGCCATCAGATTTGAATAAAATTCCTGATCTGCTAGACTTCTATATCACAAAAGGCATCTCATCTAATTTTACAGATGTCAAATCGAACTTTGATTTAGCTTCCGATCATACAGCCGTGTGTGCCACTGTCAGTACTATTATAATAAAAAAGAACAAACCAGTATTACATAACAAATTCACTAATTGGGATCTATTTAAAGAATATACACACTCAAACTTAAACCATCCGAATATTAACTTAAAATCTGAAGCAGATATAGATGAAGCTACAAATTATTTTATAACATCTGTGCAACAAGCTGCTTGGAAGGCAACGCCAGCAACCCGCGAAGAAGAGAGACAAACGCAAAAATGGTAGCTGAAAAAAGACGAGCAAGAGCTAAATGGCAAAGAAGTCGACATCCAGAAGATAAAAACACTTACAACAGACTGGCTAATAATTTGAAATCGAAACTCGCGAGACCCGAAATGAAACATTTGCTAGATATTTAAATGATCTATCAAATAAAGATAATTCAATTTGGAAAGCAACAAGAGGATTTAAGCGACCAACACCTACTGTCTCTCCTCTCCGCAATTCTGACAACAGCTGGGCGAGATCTGATAGTGAAAAGTATATGCACAGCATCTTGCTCAAGTTTTTCAACCACACGCAAATGATGCTGATCCTAATGTTGAGGAATTTCTGACTGCACCCTTTCAAATGTCGAGACCAATTGCCAATTTTACCATACAAGAGGTAGAGAATGAAATAAAACTTATAAACAAGAAAAAAGCTCCCGGATACGACCTAGTTACCGGAAAGATATTATCTGAATTGCCTGAATGTGGGATAAGATTCTTAAAAATCCTATTCAACGCTGTACTACGATTAACATACTTGCCAATCCAGCTTAAGCATGCTATTATCATGATCTTAAAACCGGGAAAACCACCCACAGATGTGACGTCCTACAGATCCATAAGTCTGTTGTCAGTAATTTCCAAACTTTTGGAAAAGCTGCTTCTCAAGAGAATGAAAGAAAATAATTTAATTGAAGAATGCTTGCCAAAGTTTGTCATCAGTTTGGTTTTCGTTATAACCACTCGACCATCCAGCAATGCCATCGGCTAGTCAATATCATATATAAAGCATTTGAAGATAAGGAATTCTGCTCAGCCGTTTTTTTAGATGTCAAGCAAGCTTTTGACAAAGTATGGCATGAGGGTCTTTTGTTTAAAGTCAAGCACAAGCTACCCCACCAATTCTTTCAGCTGATAAAATCCTATTTATCATGTCGCTCATATCGGGTCCAGTACGGAGAAGAAACATCAAGTATATATCCTATTATATCAGGGGTTCCTCAAGGAAGCGTGCTGGGGCCGATTCTCTATCTGATCTACACAGCTGACCTGCCAGTAACTCCATACACCGAAATTGGAACATTCGCGGATGATACTGCTATATTAGCCACAAATACAGATCCCGCTGCTACTTCTCAACAGCTACAAACCCATATGCACCAGCTTCAAGAATGGTTTAATACATGGAGAATCCGGATCAATGAGGGCAAGTCTACACACGTAACCTTCACGTTAAGAAAACAACAATGCCCACCTGTTTATATGAATAATGTAGAAATACCTCACGCTACAGTAGTTCAATATCTGGGATTAAATCTAGACAGCAAGTTGACATGGAAAGTGCACATAACCAAAAAGAGAAAGGAAATGGATCTCAAATTAAAAAAGATGCACTGGTTAATTGGAAGAAAATCCCCTCTCTCCTTAGAAAACAAAGTCCTCATTTACAAAACAATCCTCCGACCAATCTAGACATATGGGCTGGAACTATGGGGTTGCTCAAGCATGTCAAATCTAAAAATTATTCAAACTTTCCAATCCAAGGTGTTGAGGCAAGTGACGGATGCACCATGGTATATAACCAATTTAACACTCATACTGACCTGAGCATTCCCCTTGTAAAAGAGATGATACACCAACATGCAACTAAGCATCAAGACCGAAATACAAGCATACAAGCGACTCAAAAGAAAGTGGCCACAGGACCTACTGACCAACTAATGGTTTTAAGGGTAATGCCAGTGGGCTAATCCCTCCACGTCGACCACCATCAAATCAGCTTATGGAATATTTATGTACTTTATATTAAGTGTATAATGTATATTGTTCCGATTGTTGATGTATTTATGAAATAAAAAAAAAAAAAAAAAGTTGATGGATGGCATTTCGAACATCTTTTATAACTAACTAATGTTTAGGGATTTATTTATTTCATACTTATTTATTATTTAATAAGTATCCTGTTACCCTTTGTTAGATCAAGTTTCATATGTACATTTTGAATATAAGCAATTAATTGAAGTAACCTGTAATTGTCAATAAACTAATTTGGCGTTTACAGTGATGTTTTCTTTAATTTCCATAGTCTACTTTGTGAATTATATTATTATATTTTTCCGGCATTTCAATAACATGCAGTATTCACTTTAAGAGCTTATAAAACCATCACCCTGTATAATAACCATGACAAGTATGGTACTTTTGGGAACAATGAGTCTTCAAACTGTGAAAAATATACAGGGTGTTCCATTTCCGAATAAACTGGAAGTGAGCAAAAAAAAAGACGGATACTAGAAAAACAAAACAAAAACTGATGAACATCGCATTCATTATCTCAATTAGCTCAAAAGTTATATAGGTTTATAAAGGGTCAAAATATAATGAGACACCAGGTATAATTTCACATGATTCACATGAATACAAAAACAAAAAATATACGCAAAAATGACGCTACGAGGCTACATCTTAAAAATCTATAAACCGAAGTATGACTTTTTTTCACGTTTCGTGCTCTGTAACTCCAAAACTGTTAATTTTAAACTTCGTGGCCATGGAAACTTTCGATCAGGATAATATAAACTACACTGTAAAAAATGAGGTAAAATTACCTTGGGAAAGAGGTAACTTTTCGCTATTATTTGCGGTATTTTTACCCTAAAATTAATTTTACCTATACATTTAGTAGTTTTACTATTTGTGGTAAAATGCCCTGTAATTATGTAAAATTATACAAATATAAGTAATTCTACTACATTGAACTGGTTAAAATCACTATCCATAATATAAATTTACATAACTCAGACAATTTTTTCCTTACAAATGTATAATTGCTCAATAACTTAATTCATTTTTAGTGTAATATTAAAGATAAGATGAACTTGAACAAGAATAGTGTAATTTTACCCTTAATATTTACCCTTAATTAATATTTCGCTGATCGCACTTGTTTGTGACCTTCGTTTCGTGAAAGAATTCAGGAATCCATTATGAACAGTCCAAATAGGCTTTTTGGGGAATGGTCGGAATGGTGTGTACCATTCTTTTATGATTTCGGCGAGGCGTACTCTATCGATATCGAACGAAGTGTTCATTCTGTTGCTCATTAATATTTTGTTTTTCGTTGTAGTGTAGTGCGCATTTATTAAAGGCAAATATTTACACGTATGACCGAAGATGGGAAGAATTTTATTTTATAGTAGAAGTTAAAAAATAATAATCGGTAAGTACCTATATGTTAAAATTACAAATTTAAACCAATAAAATAAAAATATTTAATTTAATGTTTTTCTAGGATGAATCAAAAATTGAAGAATTCGAAATAAACTAGCATAACTGTAATTGAGAAAGGTACTCGTGTATAATTGTTTATATAATTTATAATTTTTTAATTTTCTAGGTGGAATCGAAACTTTATCTGAATGTCTTTGAGAGACCAAATATTTCCGAAAGCCCCTGAAAAGAAGTTCTGTTAATGTCTTATATTTTATATAAGTACATACGTTCAATAAAAATTACTTTGATTTTATTTTGTTTCATACAATTCCTTTACCTATGTAAGTAATATTCAGAGGAACGATTGAATTTGCAAGTACTTTCGCAAGTCATCGTTACATTCAAGAAGTATTTTCACATTTGTATTTTAACCCTGAAAAGTACTATTGCCATGAAATATTAACTTTGCCATGTAACTTTACACAGGTGTTTTAATGTTAAAATGTAAAATTACATTGAGATTGTAATTTTAATCTGTAAATTTACTTAAAAAGGAAACATTACAATGCAAATTTAACCTAATGTTGAAATTTCCCCACTTCCTATGAAAATTACACTTTGAAGTAAATTTACCCCAAAAAATGGAGGTAACATAGTTGCCTCCATTTTTTAGGGTATAATTCACCGGTAATTTTTTACAGTGTACAACGTATCACAATTTCAGCCAATTTGACTGGGATCCAATTTCCGTAAGAAACGTGCGGGGTCCTTTCAGTTTAAATTTCAGGAACAATACAAGCTGTGTTTAATATTTTATTTCCACTTTCTATGTAAATGACACTTTACATGCATTTATGGTAACTAACTAACTAACTAACTGTGAAACTATACGGGCTCCTAAAAAAGACCTATAAAATTCTCAATGCTCATCAACAAAAAGATATGGAAACTACTTTGTTGTTTAAACACAACATCATGCCAATGCCTAGCTATAAATTGTGCCACTGCCTTTGATTACTAAATGTCTTTTTATAAAAAATATGCAAATTATAAAAAACGCCAATGAAGGTGGAAATAAAACTTTGTACGTGACACGCTTTGTAATTAATCTTTACTGGGCTCACTGGAGGACTCACAAGCTTCCCAGCTCACCCGTAAAGATTAATTTACAAAGCTTGGCACGTAAATAACTATTACTTACCCTCTGCAGTGAAGTTAAACTGCAAAGTCGAATTCCCAATGCCTACTTTCGAATTTAATTTTAAATGTATAGGCTTGCTAATATCAGGTGGATCAGCTGGTATCCATGTACTTTCTGCTCTTGAATAATTTTGATAAAAATTAAAAAATAAAATGGTTTTTCTTTATTACAGAATTACTTACAATATAGCAATCACTCTTGTAGTTGAAATTGGAAATCCACATAACAAATGCTTCGCACAATCTTCTTTGATTAATATTTTTGTATTTATATCTTTTACATACTTTTTAACACTGTGTGGTGAATTTCGATCCATATTTAATAAGAAATATCCAGAATCGCTCTTGTATATTTCATTTGTATCATTGCGGAAGTCTCTTCGCAAATGCTATAAATGTTATAGTCAGTTATAATTGCAATAAATAAGAAACAATCATGTTTACATAAATCCAGAAACGCTGAGGTGCTGGTGATGTTGGATTCCCACCATAAGGGAATCCCAGAGGTGTGAATACTAATATTAAAAATAACAAAGATATTCCTTGGAAGATCTTTAGCACTAGTAAAGGTTGATGTAACAAAGTTACTAGTGGAGTCTACAAGCAAGTGCATGGTTATGACTGCGGTAATCGTGATATTGATATCTAAACTTACATAAAATGAAGTAATCAATATGGTCATTGCTAAAGTGAGAATACCAATATAGATTTCAGCATTTCTATCAGAACCAATACGACCACACATAGGCACGAAAAGGGCAAAAACTTCTCTCGCAGCTTTCATTAAAAACATTGTTGGTGTTAGTGTGCCCAAAATGTAGACAACTTGCCATTTTCTTACTGAAATGTTTATAATAAATATCAATAGACGGTGCCCTGGGGTAAATCTTAGACAAGAAGACACAGGGTCATTCTTAGCCAGGTCATGTACTCAGAGGTCATTCTCATTTGCATACGTAAAGAAAAATCGCTGCCATTATATAGATACTTCTTTTTCTTATAACAACAATTTCTATTGCATTTATAGTTAGTCCTCTGACTTATGATTATACGGAGATGAGAAAAGTCCTCCAAAAAATTATATGCTTACTTTTGCTATGAATATTTTTAAAAATTTCTATAGTAATATTAAACGTTGATTTTCTTGAAATCTTTAGCAGAACTAATCCTTATCTTCATTTTCGCAAAGGGTAGCAAAGATTTTCAAAATTTAAAAACTTAGATAAGAAAAGATTTTTTTTTGAAAATGTTTGAATTTTGATGTCACAGGGTGATTTTTGAAACCAGTGTCTAAAAGTTGCCCCATGCATTTCTAAAAATTATCCTTATGACTGGGGGTTTTTATTCTTTTTTTCTCATTGAATATTACAAAACAGGTTCAAGTTTATACATTAAGAAACTTGCCTGATGAATAGTGGTATCCCATGAAAAAATTTAAATATATTTTTAAAGTGACAAAAATTAGAGTAAAAGATTACTTTTTGTCTAAAAATTACCCCATGGCAGATTACCATATGAGGAGAAAAAAGAACTGATAATTGACAATGGTGCTGTCAACATAATCTTTCAAAAATAAATTCCAAAACCTTGTAGATGATTTTCTTCTCAATCATATTGTATTATAAGAACATGCAAATAGTCATAACATTAAAAAGTTAATTCTTAATTTAATCTTTAACCTTAAATAAGGGCATTGTTTTACAAAACTGACTGTGTTAACAATTAGTAGTTTAGCTTGGACAACCACTGCTTAAACACAACATTATCAGGCATGCTTTCAATCTCATCACATTCTAGGAGCATATTTAGTAAAGATTCTGAATCTGGACAGTCTTCACAATCACCTATGATACATTCAGAGATTTAAAGACTGTTTGTGAGTTGAAGGTGCATGATTATTCTATCGTACAGTACCTATTTCTGAAAATTAACTTAGGTGTTTCAAAACCTCCAAATCAGAGAAATATGAAGAGTTTTTGACATCAAGAGCTGTATTTGTCATTGCAGAATGATGACATTACTGCTTGTGTCTATGGTGCTTGGTATATTAAAAACATTGTTGAACACAATGACTTCTTTATCCATTTTTAGAAACCTTCTGCATCTAGAACTTCTTTCAAGCTGAATTCAAGATATAGCTTGAGCACCTTTGCAAAACATTTTAAGAAAGCTTAGTCTAGAAAGAGTTAACTACAGCCAAGGGTCGCTATACTATAACATTAAATACACAAAAATTTTGTGATGAGATTTAGTGGTAATTAAATCTGAACAATACTTCTAAAAACGCGAAAAATTTCAAGGACAGATTCCTTGGATAAAAATAAGAAAAAAGTTCCTATGAACATGTCTGGATATGCTTCTTTTCTGAGATAGGGGGCATTATGATTTTTTATTGGCTTTTAATTATTTCAAAAGTCCTTTATCCGTTTTCATTGAAAATTGGCAGGTTTATTTCTAACAATAGAAGCCATTTTTTTGTGTCGTTACATTTCACTTTTTATTCCAGGAGTGCCTCAGAAGGCATTTCATTTAATATTTTAATGAAAAAAAAGCAGTACATAACTGCTTTTTTTAAGTCTGATATTTTTTGTTTTGATAAGGCAATTAAAAATACAACTTTTTGTCCCTTGAATTCTTATCGTATCTCACTTCATTTTGAAGAAAAAATTGTTTTTTATTTGAATCTGCTAGGATAGATAGATTCTAAGATAATCGAGTTTATGAAAACTCTGAAACTGCAAAAAAGGCTATATGTGTGAACAAAAGTTACCACCACGGCTGGAGACATTTTTTTAAACAAATAACGCTATTTCTAAATTGTCATAATATAGAGAATCACATATACAAAATATGATATATTTTAAAAATGGCCAAGCAACTAGTTCTGGACCAAAGCATATGGATTGACTGGTTTCCACAATTGATTCTTTTAGAGATTTTAAATTTTCATATTGTCGAGCTGTAAATCTTTGATTTTAGGTATCCTCAATAAATAATTATTAGGTGATGAATTTGGAGACCTCAGAGGTCATTCAATGAGACCACTGCAGCCAATCCATCTATTTGGGAAAATCTCATAACTTTCTGCAAAACCTTGTTAATCTTGATCTTAGTAATATGATTCCCCTAATAATATACAGTGCAAATTCAATTAATTTAGCGCCTACCTGAGTAATGCAAGCAAAAAATCTGTATGATTGCGCCACTTAGCATGTGAAATAGAACTGGTATAAGAATTGCATAAACAGCTCTAATTCCAATACAGGTTCCAACTAATAATAGCAATGTCCATATTAATCTCAATAAATGGGTTTGTACCTGCGTCTGAGCACTGATACTGATATTCTTCTAAAACAGAATACATCAAGATATACCTATCAATTAAATGAATTTTGACAAAAGTTACCTTTTCAAAAATAGTATTCAAGAACACAAGAGAACAGCAACAACAATTAAATGCAGGTAATACATATAATCCTAATATTATCCATGGATTGTTATACCAACTTAAACTAAACCCTGTTGCATCTATAATTAGGGCAATTACAATTACATAAATGCCAGCTAAAATCCATCCTAATAATATTGCAGCTAATGTGAAACCAACATATATCTTAGACGATCTATCAAATTCTAAAAATAGAAATTTTATAAACAGATTCTTTTAATAAAAATAAATATAGCAAACATACTTAAACCAAAATCATGAAATGTTTTAATGGACACAATAATCGATAATATAGATGTAAGAACATTCACTATAATTGCAACAGTGTTTGAATACGAGATCATAAATAATCCAAAGAAATCATAAAATATAAACTCTTGAGATAACTGCCCTTTGGGATTTGCCAATTCTGGTGCGTTCGCTAAATTACGAATTAAAGACAATACATTGTCGCCAACATGTTGATAAGATCCAAGAGGTATACTTGAGAAATCATCAAATTTTGTATGATAGCGATAACCATTCCTTATAAATGCAATATCCAATCCTAAAATAAACCATTTAGAAAATTTTAAATTCTAATATTCCAGTATTATTACCAATCATATTCCCGAAAGTTTGGAATATTTTAAAATCAGTACCGGAAGGAATAGTATCACTTTGAAATAATTCCTCTCCAGCAGCATGCCCATTTGGATGTGGCACTTTCTGATAATATTTTAATAACCAT
This sequence comes from Agrypnus murinus, assembly GCA_929113105.1. Taxonomy (NCBI): domain Eukaryota; kingdom Metazoa; phylum Arthropoda; class Insecta; order Coleoptera; family Elateridae; genus Agrypnus; species Agrypnus murinus. The sequence goes on from OV816026.1 coordinate 194,816,778, forward strand.
GATTGCCCTGGCCCGGCTTGGAAAAGAATTTCTTTACCACCTGCACCTGCAGCTTCTAAATTAACGACTACTTGGACTTCTTTTGCCCATCTATGTTGTGAAATAAAACCATGAGAAGCATGTAATGGGGTCTCTTCCGCACCATTAAAAAGAAATATTATACCATGTTCAGGTGGTTCTGGTAATTTTGATAATTTATATAAAGTTTCTAACATAGTTACACACATTATCCCATCATCACTTCCTCCTAAAATGATAAAGACAAAATATTAAAATACTGGCATTTTGACATGATTTAGACGGAGAGCCAGCAACATATTTCGAGTTGTCATTTCAACAGTCGTGAAAATTTGGGTACTAAATCTTATATACCTGCTGAACACTAAAAGTCGATTCTGGCAGTCCCCTGTGGCCGGGTTATACTACCCCAAAATTACTAAGAGGGTGAGAAATAAGATTCAATTTATTTAAAGTAACAGTCATGAAATTTCAGGAGATTACTTTCAATAGTATTTTTTATTTATAAATATTACCAGAACATTTCAGAACTGCCAGAATTGACTTTTAGTGTTCAGCAGGTATATAAGATTTAGTACCCAAATTTTCACAACTGTTGAAATGACAAACCGAAATACGTTGCTGGCTCTTGGTCTAATTGCTTAATCTTGGAATTATATTCAAAAGGAGATAGCAGATTTTTAATGTATTTTGGCCCTCAGTAGAAAACCCTGTATTTTGGTATGTTGTAGCTCGTATCAAAAGAAGGCTTTTTTTTACCAGTGGGCCAAAATCCTAGACAAATACTTTAATATTATTAATACCGGAAACTTATTTTGAAAAATGGGAGACAAAATTTGATAGCGCCTCTTGCGGTGCAGTGTGCAGCCTCTTTATTTCCGACCTTTGCACGTCTATTTCTGTTATCTTCCAACCTTTTCTTTTTCGATTCCTTATCTTCTTTCTTTGTAGCATTTTTCTTCTTTCCCTTGTCAGCCTGTTTATGTTCGACCTTTGTATGTCTATCTGTTATCCTCCAACGTTTTCTTTTTTAATTCCTCACTCTCTTTATCCCTGACTTGTCTCTTTCTTTCGATTGCAATAAATTGATCTACTCTTGAGCCAGACTCTTCATTGTCTCTCCATCTCGCTTTCTAACTTGAATCTTTTTGCCCCTAATTGTTGTTGATTTCCTTTTTTTGTGCTTCTTTCGAACAGACCCTCCGTCTTCTAAACCTTCTCGATGCGGTGTTTCAATTTTCTCCAACACATCAAAGTGACCCTCTGAGGGTCTCCCTGAGAAAAGTAGCCTATTTGTATGAAGGTCAACTTGAACCTGAAGTGTAGTCAGATAGAAGAGGCCGCCGTCCCTCCACACTTCAAATGCAAATGGGAAGATTTGGGTAGCTGCAATAACTTCACACAGCGAGCTATAAGTCCTACCGAGGCCCATTTCTGCCCGGTATTCGGTAGGAGTTAGGTAATTATCATCGCCGGGAGTCGAACTAAGGACCTCAAACTCTTCCCAGTTGTTGCACATGTGGCCGAAAATGAAGTCCCTTACCACCTCGTGCACTGTCTAACTGTTAAATACACAGTGTGCGATAGCTCTAAATAGACAGTTCTTATCGCCACTCATTGACACAATGCAATGGGAGACTTTACCGTCTTCCATTATCAGTTTCTCCATTGTAAAAATGAAATATTAACAACTCCGTTAATATCGTCAACAAAGTTTGCTAAATTCAAATCCGAAGTAAAAAAAGTTCAAGTTAAAACAGTCGAAATAAACTCGCCCGATGTTGCGTCGCTCCTTATATATGAACAGAACAACGTTCATAGCGAAAGAAATGTCGCCTTGTAGCTCAAGATGTGCTACTCCAATGGAATTTATATTTTCCTTAATAATAATGTCAATAGGATCATAACATGTAACATTGTAACTATAATTTTAAAAAATTACGTTTGATTCATAATTAGCAATGCCTTTCTTCGTAATTACTAATAAGTCCCAAACTTTTTTTGCTCAAATAAATGCTATAAAACACATAAGTTTGCCATTTTTCAAAATAACTTTAAACAAATGGCAGGCGTGTATTACTAGGCCAGTAAAATAGAATCCGTTGGTGGAAATAAATGTTATAAAGCGGGAGATCGTTTCGATCGCTTCGTTTGAGGTCAAATATAAGTATCCTAGGTTTGCACGGTCTCTCGACTCGAGCTTACCTGAGGGCATCAAAAGAACCACGAAATCTTCGGACCTTTTTTAGTTTTTCGCTTATAACGCGAAAGCGGTGCTTTCCAACGAAAACTTTACTATTACAAGAATTAAAGAACATTAAATTCTGCGTCGGATGAGTATCCAACACTTTAAATTCGGTCCAGTGGTATGGTCGAAATCGACGGTCGAGAAACGACAATTTTACAAATTTTCGATTTTCCGTGAGACCAGATGCCCAGAGGCTTTCCGTATAAAAAAACCCGTTGGACTCATTCTGATTGTTAATATAAGTCGAGAAATACCTACGCTTTGATATTATAGAGGTTGCCGGATTAACTTAATGGCCATTTTTCTGTCATCCCCCATCATAGCAATTAGGATCAATCCATATGAAGTACTGGTCGCTCGATCATTTCGAAAAAAGATAATGTTTTGTTTGTTATCACCCCTAAGTATTGGTAGATCAAAACCACTGTCATTTTATTTTTATTCCATTTGATTGAAATATGGCAGCCATATTTGTTCGTGGTGCACGACGTTGCTTGCAGTTTTTTGATGTAAACGTAACTCTTGATATCTCAAGAACAGTTGATCCTAGAGACCTGCGGTAAAAATGATTGTATTGCTCACATGTCGGACTACATTTTTTAATCATAAACATAATATTGATATGACGTATCATAACGAGAACTTCAAAGCCCATAAATACCAAAATAGTAAAATTTCAGATTTAAAATATTTTATACATAAACTACCTCTAACCATGTACGTTTAAATAGAAAATCCGCCCTAAGACTTCATTTTTATCTGGATCTATGAAATATGCCCCCATAAAAGCGGAAATTTTTATAAAAACTTTAATCTTCGGGATTAAATCACACCCATAAGTAAGCATCCTACAAAAGCGTCCCACAAAAATTATGTTTGGATTAAAAAATGTAGTCCAACATGTGAGCAATACAATGATTTTTACCGCAAGTCTCTAGGATCAACCGTTCTTGAGATATCAAGATTTACGTTTACATCAAAAAACTGCAAGCAACGTCGTGCACCACGCAACAAATATGGCTCCCATATTTCAATCAAATAAAATAAAAATAAAATGACAGTGGTTTTGATCTACCAATACCTCGGGGTGATAACACACAAAAAATTATCTTTTTTCGAAATGATTGAGTGACCAGTACTGCACTACTTTATATGAATTGATTCTAATTGCTATGATGGGGGATGACAAGAAATGGCCATTAAATTAATCCGGCAACCACTAGAATATCAAAGCTTAGGTATTTCTCGACTTATATTAACAATCAGAATGAGTCCAACGGGTTTTATTATACGGAAAGCTTCGTCATAGTCTGACGGAAATTCGAAAATTTGTAAAATTGTCGTTTCTCGGCCGTCGATTTCGACCATACCACTGGACCGAATTGAAAGTGTTGGATACTCATCCGATGCAGAATTTAATGCTCTTTAATTCTTGTAATAGTGACGTTTTCGTTGGAAAGCACCGCTTTGGAGTTATAAGCGAAAAGCTAAAAAAGGTCCGAAGATTTCGTGGTTCTTTCAATGCCCTCAGGTAAGCTCGAGTCGAGGGACCGTGCAAACCTAGGATACTCATATTTGACCTCAAACGAAGCGATCGAAACGATCTCCCGCTTTCCAACATTTATTTCCACCAACAGTCCAAAACGGGTCTAATTTTACTGGCCTATATTATATATGTAGTTTTTTATTACATTATTTACCTTATATATTAGCATAATATTCGTTTGAAAAGCAACGGCGTGTGTAGGAACCACCGCTTAAAACCCGCCATCGATCGCTGACAATCAGTGTGCCCCCATTAACGTTGTAGATTTTGTAAGTTCGGTTGTTGTAAAAACTGTTGAATTTCGAGAACCACTGAGTAGATTTTGATGCCGTTTTCACCATTTGATAGCCTATTTCTTAGAGAAGGTTTTTATGTATACAGATTGCTCAGAGAATCTTTCAAATATCGTGTAATAAGGAAAGTGTGAAATAAGTAAGAAAATTGGCTCAAACAGGGAAAAAACGCATTACGCTGCAAAAATGATAAGAGATAAAGGTAACCAATTTCAGTTCTTTTTTGACTGCCTAGTCTAAATTAATACATCTAGAAAATTTTTAGTTTGAAAGTTTAGGAAGTTCCAACTTAAACAAATTCCAGTTACTGATCACTGTCTCAGAAACATTGGGTGGATCAAGCAGACTACACGCCACCTACCCATAGAACTGGCACCGGTAAATCCAATCCCGGTTTATCACGGTTAGACGGGGTAAGTTCTGACCAATGAGAAACTGCATGCCACCAGGAAAACCTGGGGTTAAAAATCTTTCTAAATTCTCGCTACTTCCGATAAGATATTTTTTTTGCACAAGAGCGATCTATAGGGTGACACAAGTAGAAAATCACATCGGCCATGGGGTTCCAATCAAGACCTAAAACCTTAATAAAGATAAGTTCTTCGTTGTCGAATTGAACTAGCGTTTGGACATCAGCCGATGGTACAGCTGCAAGAGGTTCCAGACAGTTACTTATCCACTTTTGCTGTTAGGATGGTTGACTCCATCTTCCAGAACAGATGCATCGGTACAGCCACAAGAAGTTCCAGACAGTTACTTATCCACTTTTGCAACTCGAATCCACTGGATCGCAGAACCTGTATTAATTCCAATTGAAGTTTCTGGGCAGAACCTACAAAATCATCCCCAAATTACGTCATCAATATAAATATGGTTATGCAACGCATCCGCAACATTAGGATACTTCGATTCTTCTAAATTAGCGAGTTCTTGAATGGTTCGCAAGGCTAAAAACGGGAAAGAAGAGTAGATTCAATCGTCACTATTCGTCAGGTGTGGCCGAGTTGAACAGCGGCGGGCGTATTGTTTCTACTCTAAATATACTTTAATTGTTGGTAATTTAAATTCAACCATATCGTAGGGCCCTTCAAGGCAATTTTATAAAGGCCTACCGGGAAACTCCCGGTATCCCGGTGGGCCAGCACGCGCCTGCTTGCGACCCCCTCGGGTTTTCTAGGATTAAGAATATACTCATGTACCCCTTTGGGGTTAAGGTCCACCTGCCTGTAAAATTTCAGCTTCCTAAGTCTTCTAGTTTTCGAGATATCTTTCGGTGGACATCGGACCTGGTTATTATTATATTAGGAGATAGTATATTAAGGGCCTATACCATGCAGGAGCATTTTTTGTTTTTGACATAACCTCGAAATAATCGTCTGTAATATGGGTGGATTCGTTTGCTAAAATTACACGCCCATATTGAGTAGTAAAAATCATGCATCTCTCTCTTACTCATTTTTTCTCTTTGTTATAGAATTTCAACTAAATTTATATTTAAGCTGGGAGCATAGAGAGTATACTCCTTTAACTCCAGCAAAGATGGTGGTGTAAAGAGAGCAAATGACAACATAACCTAAAATTTATGATTGCAATTTTTGTGGAAATCATTTTTTGTAATACTTAGTAATGGATATTCCTGGAATATTATTTAAATGTTCCGAATTTAAAGTACAAAGTTTTAATAAAGATGAAATTACTAGGCATATACAAACGCAACATCACGTTAAAGGTAGGTTAATATAATTAAAATTCTTTATAGTTAGTATAAATATGGAAATTTAATACATTTATATGTAATTATAGATAGCTTTTGGTCAGATTTTCAATCGGTGTAAACGTACACAATTTCTCAAGCAAATGATGAGATAGCAATAATAAATAATGAGATAAGTCGCTCTTTAAGGTTATTCGCTTGATGATTTCTGTGCTCTATATCGTTCTAGATAATATTTTGCACTCCATATACTCGCTGGTCACGTGACTACATGATCTACTCTTCTTACTCTTGAAACGTAAAACCGAATGCACCTTTAGTAAGCATAAATCTTACATGTGTAGATGAATTAATATTAATTGTTGATTAGTTAATGTTCATCAATTGATAAGTAAATGTACTGTAATTAGTAATATTGTAAAAAAGAATTAAAAAGCAAGTAATAATAAAAAAGAACCAACCAAAAAGGTATAATAAATGAACATTCATTAAAGAAGTAATGTGTGACAACAGCTCCATAGTCGAATGCTGCATTCGATTATGCGTACTAGCTTCGAATAAACGAACGAGAGTTCAAATCTCAGCTAATGCAAAAAAAACTTATAATTATTATTTTATAAATTAACTTTTTTTTGTAAATACTATAATATTTACAAAAAATAATTACATAAAATTATCCCTTTAGTCATTGTTCAACAAGGGGAGCTGACGTGACGACGATTTCAATATCCGATTCAAAAATTTTATTGAATTAAATTTACAAAATAATCCAATTGTAAACAGGATCTAGTTTTATTAAAAATAATCTAAAAAAAAAATATGCAGCTTGCGGGAATAGAACCCGCGGAAATCTGTAAAGGCGGTTACTGTACTTTTTAGCCACCGCGCCTTTCCGTTAGGCGAATTCTTTTATAGGTACCAAGTTAATACCTTGCATCTTGTATGCGTTAATTTGTGTCGCATTATATTAAATACAGAAACACATATTCTGTTATTTTGAATTTACTTTCATTTAAAAAAGAAATTTTTGAATTCGCAGTCATGCCATTTAATATTTAATTGTAATAAAGCATAAATAAAATCTAACATCAGCTCTAATGTTACTATAAAATGCGCGTTAGCTCCCTATGCAACTACCGCTTGTGGCTTCATGTCGAAGGTGCTTGCTTTGCAATTCATATATTGCGGGTTCGATTCCTGCTCGGGTAGTTTTTTTTTCATTTGAACTTGTTAGTTCTTAAAAAGAATAATTATTTACTTAATTATTTGAATGTTATTTGTTTTTTATTATTATTGTTCTTATAAAAAAAGGACAGGAATTGATCCTGCGACCTTCGAGGCGTAGGGGATAATTGTTTAATGAGCTAACGTACGTTAGCATAAGCAAAACAAATAACATTAAAAAATATAATTCAAATAATTAAGTAAATAATTATTCTTTTTAAGAACTAACAAGTTCAAATTAAAAAAAAACTACCCGAGCAGGGAACGAACCTGCGATACATGAATTGCAAAGCAAGCACCTTCGACATGAAGCCACAAGCGGTAGTTGCTTACGGAGCTAACGCGCATTTTATAGTATCAGTAGAGCTGATATATATATATATATATATATATATATATATATATATATATATATATATTCACAGCGCTACAGGCCTTAGAGGCCCTTGGCTTTTTCCACTATTTTCTTCCATTTCTTTCTTTCTAGTGCTGCTTCTTCCCAGTTGGTGACTCCCAATTTTTCCAAATCTTGTTTAACTTCTTCTTTCCAGGTAAGTCTGGGTCTGCCTCGTTTATTCCTTCCTTCTGGTTCACTTTTATAAACTTCTTTCACCATTCTTGAGTTTGGTAGTCTGGTTAGATGCCCCACCCATCTTATCCTGTTTTGCTTTATTACTTGGATTATTGTAGTGTCACTGTAGACTTCCTGTATTTCGTTGTTTGTTCGTCTTCTCCATTGGTCATTTTCTTTTATTCCTCCGTATATTAACCTTAGTATCTTCCTTTCCCATGCCGCTATTTTGTTTTCTTCTTGTTGTGTCATAACCCAACACTCACTCGCGTATAGCACTACAGGTCTTATAATTGTTTTATACAGTTTTAACTTGGTTGATTTAGAAAGAATTTTTGATGTTAATAAGTTTTTGTGAGCACCCATGCACCTACACCCTAGCATTAGTCTCCTTTTTATTTCGTTATTCATTTTCCCGTCTGCCGTTACTTCTGTTCCTAGGTATATTACACTTTTTACCGGTTTTATTTTAACAACTTTCCCTTTCATGCTGATATGTAGCGATTCTTTTTCTTCCATTTCTCCCATTACTATAAATTGAGATTTCTGGTCGTTTATTTCCATTCCCATTTTTTCTGCATTTTTTAATATTGCCTTCGTCATTTCTTGGAGTGCATGTTTTGTTCTAGCCAGGATCAACACGTCGTCAGCGAACGCTAGGCATTGTTGGGGGCCTTTATGTATATTTCCATTTCTATTGATGTTGCTTTGCCTTATAATGCGTTCAAGTACTAGATTAAATAATACACTTGACATTGGGTCACCTTGTTTCAATCCTCTGGTCGTCGGGAACTTTCTTGTCTCCTCACTACCTACTCTTACTTTGCTGAATGATTCCTTTAAGTGTCATCTTTACTAATCTCTGTAGTTTGAGAGGGCAGTTTAAGTACTGTAGGGTTCTTACTATTTCTTTTCTATTTATCGAGTCATATGCCTGTCTGAAGTCGATGAAGAGTGCAAATATCCTTTTATTCTTTTTCCAACATTTTTCCTGAATTTGTTTTATGATGAAGATGTTATCCACTGTTGATCTATTAGCGCGGAAGCCACTTTGGTAATCCCCTAATAGTGGGTTAGTTGCGTTTTTCAATTTCTGCTCTATTAGTTTAGCAAGCACTTTATACACTACATTTTGTAGGCTTATAGGTCTGTAATTTACGCATTTCTCCTTCTCACCTTTTTTGAAAATAGGAATTATAACTGATTCTTTCCATACTTCTGGTATTTCTTCTTTTACCCATATCTTAATTATTAATTTGTGGACTTTCTCGATCAAAGTGGGTCCCCCATATTTCAAAAATTCGTTGTATACGTTATCGCTGCCTGCCGCTTTATTGTTTTTCAAGTCTAAGATTATTTTCTACGTTTCTTCAAGTGTAGGTTGTTCTATATCACCATTCCCTTCCATTATACTTCCTACTTCCTCCTCCCATTGTACCGTGTCTTTGAACATTTGTTCATAGTATTCAGCCCACATGTCCTTGATTTCTTGCTTATTTCCTATTTTTCTTCCTTCTTTTTCCATAAATATTTGGTTTTGTTGTTGTTTCTTTTTCATTTTCTTTGTTTTTGCATAAAACAATCTTAGCTTGTTTTGTTTAAAGTTTTCTTCTATTGATTCCAACTGGTTATTCAGGTATTGCCTTTTTTTCCTTCTTATTACGCTTTTTGTCTCTTTTCTACTCTGCTTGTATTTTTCTTTATTCTCTTCACTATTTTTCCTTAGGTATTCTAATTTAGACTTTCTTCTTTCTTCTATCTTTCTTTTGCATTCATCATCAAACCATTCATTTGTGGTTTTCTTCTTCCTTCCTAATACTTCATCTGCTTTTCCTCTCATTATTTTGCTTAGTGATTCCCACTCCTCATTAATGTCCATTCCCTCCCTATTTAACTCTAATCCTCTTTGAATCGTATTCACATATTTGATTCTTGTTTCTTCTTCTTTAAGGGTCTCCAAGTTTAGCCTGTTGCTTCTTTTCCACTTTATCTTCACTTGGGTTAATTCTTCATTTAACTTAATTCTGACCATTATATGGTCGCTACTAATATCTGCTCCCCTTTGGCTTTTTACGTCTATTATTTTAGCTGTATGCTTTGCTTCTATTAAAACGTGATCAATTTGGTTGATAGTTTTGCCGTCTGGACTTAGCCAAGTTCCTTTATGGATATCTTTATGTTGTAGGAATGTGGCTTTTACTCGTAAGTTCCGTTCCGCGGCAAAATTTAGGAGTCTTTCCCCATTATCATTAGACTTGTCGTGTTTACTGAATTTCCCTATTACATCATTATAAGCTTTTTCTTTTCCTAATTTGGCGTTGTAATCGCCCATTACTATTTTCACGTCAAATTTAGGGCAGTTGTCGTAGACTCTTTCCAATTCTTCGTAAAATTCTTCTTTTTGGGTTTCTGTGCTTTCCTCTGTCGGTGCATGACCGTTTATTAAACTTATTTTCCTTTGATCACCCCTTACTCTTAAATAACTTAATCTTTCGTTTATTCCTTTTACATCTACAATTCTATCTACTAGAGCTGATGTTAGATTTTATTTATGCTTTACAATTAAATATATCATAGTATGTTTAATCGTTTAGTTTTATTTTCAATGAAAGATATGATATTTAATTAGTAAAGCAGTAATAAAGTATAAGTATTTAATTAGCTATGTAATAAAGTATAAGTACTTAATTAGCTATGTAATAAAAGCATTTGCTACATTTTATTCATATGGTCTATTATCGTACACATGCCTCTAAAGTAGGCGGAACCACGTTTAGTGTTTACAGTATTTAGCAAATGTAGTGGCCTCTTTTGACACCACTAATAACTAAATTACCCAAAGAAAATTGATTTCCAATTATTTGTCTCCTGATCTTATTACTTCATCTATTAAAATGAAACAAAAAGCAAAGTGAAGTACAATTAATAAGCTACACCGGCGTTTTTGATTTTTTTCAGAATTACCCTTGGTTAATATTTTAGGATTTTTTTAAACATCAATCAATTTTTCTGCGTTTTACAAGAAAAACGCAGAAAAATTCTACTAAAACTGGAATAAGGTGTAACCTCAAACTGCAAACTGGGTGACGATCAGACGAGGGCTTTTCTATACTACTTCTAATATTTTAAACTCTTATTGTGTTATAAAAATTCGCGACGAATTTAATTTACTTTTTAGGACATACTTACGATAGGACATACTTACGAAAAAGATAAATAAAAGCACAAAAAATATATTCAGAATTTCTTTAAATTAATATTTAATAAAACTAACAATATGAATAGTTTGTTAGAACAGATTCAAAATAATAGTAATTATCAATGTAACATTTATTATTCACTGCGTGACGATGGAGGATGAGGTACGTTCTCAAGTTTAGTATATACTAACTTTGGCTCGTTCCTACGCAACCATTTCATATTCTTGACTCTCATTGGTCAACAGCTCGTTATACTTGACTCTCATTGGTCAACAACTCATTGCATAATGGAAACTAATTGCATAATGAACCTCATTATGAAACGGCTATTGCATATATAATGACTGAATTAGAGTAGAGGAGTAGAAAAAACGTCTTATGACACGAATACTTTATACTATTTTTTCTATTTGCGTTAGTTTGTTATTAAATAATTAAAAGAATTACTTAGTTTTAAATAAAATTTGTTAGGGATATTTTGGTAAGTGGCATAACAGTTGGCAACACTAGAAATTATTGAATTGTTTTTTACATAACCTCGCTTAATCCGCGCGACGTAGAAATTCTCATTCTTATCTCATATACGCAAAGCCCGTTAGTAGCGGGCCGCTACTAAGCAGCAGGTCCTCGTTCAATGAGAATGTGGAAATTATTATAAATTCAAAGTAGAATGTATGCCAATATATTTGTGACATAAATAATTGCTACTTAATGAATTAAAAACTTGGATGAAATAAGAATAATTATATTTCATTTTATAGAATAAATACCTTGTTTAAGAAATTAATGAGGTATTAATGCAATAGTATTTTCAGCAAAGAATGATTTTTGTTAACAAAAATAATTATTCATTGGATCTTTTGGATATTATAACGTATAAGGTAAAGATATATAATTTTATAAAACTGAATTTTATTACGTTAAGTTTATCGTGAGCTATTGCACATACACAACACAATGTATCCCATATGATGACAGTATCAAAATTTACAATTTCGTTAATAATAAAGTAAAAACCGTTACGCCCTTAACAGGGCTATTTATTATTCGGTGCATTTATGTGGCCTGCAAGACTAATTTTGCAAGCGTTGCATACCAGTTATAAGAGTTCACTGCGTAAATAAGACAAGTTTGACATTCTAAGAACAGCTTCTAACAGTGATCTCAACTTTAAAAAATAAAATGTTACTGTTTACAGTATTCTAAAAAATTTCATTAGAATACGCAAAATGCGTGTCCTAATGAAGCCATTAGAACACGCAAATATAAAAAATTAAAAGTAACATTCCAAGTTAAATTTTGTTTTTTATAAATAGCAATTTGGAGAAACAAGCAGGTAAAGTTCAATGCTCAGTTGTATAAAAATTTAACTAAATGCTTATGTTCGATCTTAGTTCATTTGCATAAAAAAAAGGAACTAAGAAAATCGAAAATAAGATTTGATTCCAATTTGCAGTAGATCTTGATATATTAAATGCTTGAAATTTATGAATATAGACAACGTTAAACAAGGATTGTTTGTATATGTTTAGATAGGGTGTTAAACGGTATGTACTTGTAACTCTACATTTATTATTTTATTTAAATTCAAGTTGAATAAATGTATTCATTTATTGATTCATCGTTTATCTTCCACCGTATATTTCCATCAGTTTCTGAATAAAAAGAAAGTTTATTAAACGAAAGTGTGTTAGATGGGTACATACTATGGAGTTTATGATTCCGTACTTTCATTCATCGGGCCATTTTCCATATATCAAATCGGCTCAAATTTATTTGCAAAAGATAAAAGAATTACCAACCAAAATGGACCCCTGAAGAGTTCGGGGAGTTCTATGATGAAATACATGAGTGTTTCAAAAATTTGCAATTTTTGACCTTGAATTCATATTTACCAACCCCAAAAACATAAATAATATTTTTTGCCCATAGGACTTAAATTACTGGATTAATCATTTATTTACAATTATCTCTTGAATTCTTCAATAAACTATTAAACAAAGATTGGTAAATTCTAATTAATAATCATGACCACCACCATCTTAGAATTTGATGAAGTTTGGTACATTGGTAGATTTTAATTTTGAGCATAAAGCTTAAAAAGGTTTAAAGATCGGCCTAGTCGTTTGTGAGTTACAACCTGTTGATCACTCGAAAATTTTAAAAACCAAGTGCACCACTCAATTTTTCATGCGAGACTCGCGAGCATAAAAATTCATAACTTCCTTCTTATTTAAGCTACAAGATTCTCTTTCAAATAGACATGCAAAAGATGCTATTTTATACTTTGAGGGGCTTCGAATAAAAGGTGTACAAGTGCAAGTTTTAATATTTTGAGATATTCCAAGTTAAATAATTCAAGAATTTTTGGAAAAAAGGGTGATTTTCTTCCATTTTATTGTTTATTGAATTTAGTGGTTTTATTTCAGTGTTAAAATAAATATACACATTAAGATGAGCGTCTAAATGAATCACATTAAATTTCTGATAGGTGTCGCTAGAGTTAAGAATTAGATAATTCCGAAGCGTCATCTATGTGTAAGAAGCACCCCAATCTTCATCTTCTTTGTAACCTATGTGTAGATACCTACGTTACCAAATTATGATATATAAAATTAACACAACAAATTTAAAATCGTTTGTGAATGTACTTTTAGTGAAATTGAATTTTAATTAAATTTTGATATAATTGTTAAGAACAATAATTGCAAGGTAAATACTACAATTTATAATTTACATTTATAATTCAAAGAACAATATTAATTACACTACGGAACACAATTTTGCATCGGAGACCAGACTAGGTGATTCTTATAGATTTTTGAGCGTAGAATTCGATGGCGTAAAAAAATTGCGTATCACGTCATGATTATGAGATATTCGCACTTAAAGGTGCAAAAAGGGCCTATTTTGACCATTTTCAGAAGGTTATAACGCAAAATATTTAATATAGGATTAAATTTTCTCGTATGCATTTGAAAGTACCGACATTCAGCTACAATTTAAGATATTTACTTTTCTTGTGCACAAATTCTTCACAGAGATATTTGTATTTGAATGACAGCATTTTATGTATTGACATTAATCTTTCTTTTAGTGAATCTGAAAATTTACATTCAAATATTTTTCAAGTTATGCGAAATTAATAATTTATTTAAATTAAACAGTGTATAAATATTTATTACATCATTTATTAAAAATAATCAATTTTTAATTCATATTTAATAATAAGCTAAATATATGTAATGATTTTAATTTTGTCCGCCATATTGGATCCGCCATCCTGATTTTGAAAAGTCTCTAGATTAATTTTGCACAACTTGAAAAATATTTGAATGTAAATTTTCAGAACGATTGATTCACTAAAAGAAAGATTAACGTCAATACATAAAATTCTTGATATGCTGTCATTCAAATACAAATCTCTGCGAAAAATTTGTGAATAAGAAAAGTAAATATCTTAAATTGTAGCTGAATGTCGGTACTTTCAAATGCATACGACAAGACTTAATCCTATATTAAATATTTTGCATTATAACCTTCTGAAAATAATCAAAATAGGCATTCTTTGCACTTTTAAGTGCGAATATCTCAAATATTATATCTCATGACGTGATAAGCAACTTTTTTTGGCGTCATCAAATTCTACACACAAAAATCTATAAAAATCACCTAGTCTGGTGTCCAGTGCAGAAACAAGTGCTATTTTTGTTCCATAGTGTTATTAACCATCGCCCGTAGAAAATAATTTCGTCTGCGCAGAAGGCCGAAATTAAAAAAGGTAAAATATTCGACATTCAGAAGTAATGGGTTTATTCAGTAAAAATCCTTACAAATAAGGTAAAATTATTTCTTACATTTTTTTTACATACATTTATTACAGTAATTTGTTCATGTGAATTATGTTGTTACTATATTCCGGAAACCGGTCTCAAGTGACCTTCCCGAGTGCATTTTCTCAAGTATAACAAGAAATTTTTCCCCGAAATTTATTCTAAAACATAAACAGCTTCAAGGAATACACAAACACCTAAAGAGATATTTTGTAAAACTGCGGAATTATTTAGAAAAAAAGAAAGTGGGGTTGAGAAGTTTGAGTTAATATGATGAGATTTTTTATCTATTATCATACATAAATTGCTGAATTAAATTTTTTCTTTTTGCCAGAATTATTGTTTTAGCATTTATAAAACAGTTCATTATTTGAGGTCGTAGTAAATGCAAAACGAAATAAATCTTAATATTTTTTCATGGGCTAAAATGGATTTATTACTCGAATGGACTTTTACTTCAAAAGAATTTTTGCGTTCGTGTTTTAGGCATATACAAAATATTAAATTTATACAGTACATTAATATTTTATTTATTATAAACTAGGACCGGCAACAGTGTAAGAACTATTCCCATGAGTTTATTATCTAGATATAGTCATTATGCGTGGTAGGTATGCGTATGCTCGGGTACCTCTTATGCATTTTTACCAGTTTTAATAAGGTTCTATTTCTCAACAATTGTTAATTAAACAAACCTGGACTAAATGCAACAGAATCAAAATGTGCATTTACAAGTAAACTGTGTGAAGAATCATTTTTTGAATGCAGCTTGACTACAACATTTTGTACTGCTCCATATGCATTTATCACATTATATGGGCTTCCCAGATAATATGAACTCGAAACTGTCTGTATATCTAATTCAATTGTCTGATTTGAATGAGCCTGCTGCTGAATTAATTGGATCTTCTTGACCAGAAACTCTACAGCTGAAATTTCATTTTCAACACTTCCTACAACTCGTGGTCCTATATCTGTTAATAACTTTAAGTTATTTCTGGCACGTTCAGCAATGAACGAATCTGGGTTGCCTTTCTACAAAAATAAATTGTTAGACATTTTTTACAAAGAAAATCATTAAATTTGATCACAGACATCTATGTTACGAAGTATAACAAAGTTTGACCTCACCTCATCATTAATATTTAGAGGTCTTGGAAGAATACCATCAATTAAATAAATTATTCCATATAATCCAAATAAACTAAATACAAAAATTAATCCCACAACTGGCGACATACTATGAATACTTCGTCTTTTTTTAACATAATAGTCTGAAGCACTGGGACTGTTTAAGAATGATTCTTGTATATCTGGCATCGTTCTGAGTTTTTTATGTTACACGCTTTTTAAAATTATTTATTTATAGCACGACCTTCTAGATATCGCGAGACGAAGTCTAATAAGAGAAATCTAGGAGGTCGTGATTTATAATAATAATAAATTAATAATCAACCAGTCATCATACAACCACAAAACATAAACATAACCTACAAATTACCCAACGAATGGCGAGTATTGATACAACGCACACTTATGTTATGCGATGTACATTCAGCCAATAAAGGCCGACCGTCGAACCACGCCTTGCGCTATTTAAACCACAGAGTTCTTAAGAGTAAAGTATACGAAACACCTTTTCAAGACATGGAGGCCATGAAAGAGAAGATACGTGCAGTTTGTAGGGAAATAACACGTGAAACTTTAAACAGGGTTCCTTTATCCTTTATGAGACGCAATAGAATCTGTTTGGAACATGATGGACAACACTTTGAACATTTGCTTGGTTGAGTTGGTTAGTTTTAAATTAATTCTTATTTAAGCTTCTACTCAAGTGGATATGTAGCAAATTTTTCTAAATAAAATTTTGATTTTCATTTTCTACTTGATGCAATTCAGTTCTTAAACGGTCCTCGAAACAAATATCTACTATATTCTATTATCAGTGATAAATTTCCTAATGACTTTGACATTTGTAAAGGATGTCCAAATTAAACACAAGTTAAAAATTATTAATATTATGAATCTAGTTATAAATTACTATTAATTAGAGTATATTAAATATACTCCTATTATTTATTATTTTCTTTTTTTGAGAGGCTGAAGTATTTCTTAAATAATTTGCAAAAAAGATTAATTTTACCATTACACTGTTTTGATTGAAATCTGCATTTTAATTATGTCCTGCTACATACCTATGAAAATACCATATATTTAACGAAATAATACGTAATGCAAAATATGTACCTAAACGGTAGTCACTTTTTATGGCGAAATAATAGTCATGTCTTTGGCGGCTATATTTTGAAGTTTTGTACACGCCCCTTTCTTCTCTAATTGGCCAATAAATAGTCCCATAACAAAAGTGTGCGTTGTTTCAATACTCGCCAACGAATGTACACCATATGTACACTACTACTCATAAATACTGTGCAATTCATGGATTTAAAATGATAAAAGGGGTTTACGAGAATTGAATCAGCTCGGTCGGCTGGCTATTTCTATCTTTTTCTTTTAAGGGAGTTGTGACGCTACAGAAGAATGATGACAATGTAAAATAAATTAGCACAGTTGATATATTTTAATCCACAAACTCTTTTCCTGAAAATTCTTTAATGTTTAGGAAGCTTGTTTATGTAAAAATTGTATTTAAAAATAACACGCGATCTTATGTAAAATGGTAAGTTGTTGACACATTTATTATGATAACTTCATAAAAAATGATGTAAAAAAAGTTGTCACTAACACATTTCAAGTAAAAACGTTATAAGATTTTGTCGTTAAAGTTTCAAATTTATTAGAAAGATAGTTTTTTCAAAACAAAAAAATTAATACAAAGAATTTGTCAATTGAACGCTTGATAGCTAGCATAGTGGCAACGTTGCATTACGGGAAGTGGGCGGGAAATTTAAATCATTTATTAAGATACATTAGTTTATAAGGTACTAAGAATTATTTCTTTGTGATAATATATCATCAACTACTTGGCTATGGATTATTTCATTTTTAAAAGAACTATTCAATAAATCTTAATACTGACCCATATTTCTGTTTATTAACGCATGGAAATTGTTACAGATCATTACTTAACTAACTTATTGGAAATACTAAAAATACAAAAACAACAATAATTCCACATCTTTGATATAGAAAAAATCAGTGCTTAGTAAGGAATTTTTATATTATTGATATAATGTAAAAGTATACGAGCGAATGCTAACTAAAAATGCGAAAAATGAACATAAATAAATACGAATAGAAAACAGAGTTTTATATCACTTGTACATATTAAAAATATGAAACATGAACTTAAATAAATAAAACATAATAGTAAACTTACAGAGCTTTACAGTACTTATTTGTTTTTAGTTAAATAATCAACGATTTTATTTATCACGCGAGAGGATTTCGTTACTTTGATATTATTATTTTTATCAACTCCAAATAATTTTTTAATGCCGGTAGCTTGTTCATGACGAAAGGTTTCTACGAGATTATCGTATGAAATGTCTACCTCAGCCATTTTTTTTCGCATGTTAAGTGAGGCACTATCTTTCAAACATAGAAGAGTATTTAGATTTCTGGCAGTCCTCTCGCCGTGAATTTCTTTTTGAGCAAAAAAATCCCAACTTTTACTAGCAGAAATCAATTCCATTCTCGAAATCCCGAATTGTTCAACAATCTTTTCTAGCATTTCGACGTCGTAAACAGCATTGTGCGCCCCCTCGACCGAAATATTTAACGACGATGCTAGACTTGTTAATGTATTCGCCCCCTTTTCGGTTTTACCAGTAATTTTCTTTAAAATCGGTAGTGTATCAGTAAAACCGTGAATTATAGCACTATAATCCAACATCATTGATGATGTATAAATTGCTTTAACTAAGCGAGGAGCATCAAATTTGCAGTTATGAGCACATAAAATGCATTTTTTATTAAATTGGCGCAAATAAGTTAGGAATTCCTTAAGTACCATTCTACGAGGTCTCGATGAGACACATTTATCATATAACATAAGCTGACCATCCACGTTAGTTAATCCATTCGCTTCTGTTGCTTGAGTGCAATTTGTTGAGTAGGATTAATATATGCTGAAAAACCTGTGGTGTTACATTTTGCAGCGATTTGAAGAACGTCCGCACTCTTAAGGAAACTTGACGTTTCCAAGTCAAAAAGTACAATGCAAAAGTCATTATCAGGAAAAGCATTAATTACACTGTTCGGATTGTCTCCCACAGCTGTAGTAGAAAGAAGACCCATATTACTACTGTACGTTGTACCTTCAGAAGCTTCTCGCTTATTACGTAGCATAGTTTTCTTTCTTTTTAAGAATAAACGCCTTTTTTTGAACTGGGGATCTTTTGCACGCTCAGCTCTAAGTTTAGCAGTTTTTTCGACCTTTGTTATATGTTTCTTAGTATGTTCTCCCGGATCAAAAGATAGCCTTTCTTTAACAATATGTATGTAGTCTTCACCGATGTTTTTCTGGTTCACTGAACAAGCATATCTAAATTCCCCAGACTCTGATGAACTATAAAATCGAGCTTTTGGCGCTTTACTGGCCATTGTGGCATTCAAGCTTTCATTAACTTGGCTCGATGCGCCAGAAGCATAACGATCAACATTATTAGCAAGCTTATTAAACAAAATTTTTAACTCCGCGAACATCTGTGGATTTTTAAAACAATCGTGAGGCTTGTAGCTGTCCGCATTTTGAAGAAACTTGGACCATTTTCCACAGCTATTGTGTTGATTGAAGCAATGATACGGTATATTTCGAATCGCTTCCTCCATTTCTTTCTTTTTTCCTTGGTTTTGTCCCATTGCATACGTAAAACACCGATGAAGCTTCTCTATACATTCTCTTTATTCATGTCCTTAAAATCTTTCTGCAGATTATACAACTCTTTGGTAACACCGCGACTAGTGTGATTTTTATCAGAGTGCTTAATAACTCGGTGACGACTAGCATTTCGCACGGCTGCAATAGTCGAACTATCATCATCACCAACTAAGACACCTACTTCAAGATTAAGACTTTTTAAAATGGAACTTTGTGTCGTAATTTCAACTGCTGCACTTGGTTCCATCGCTTTAGCGCTCCCATTAAAAGTGATCCAT
The DNA here is from genome assembly GCA_929113105.1 of Agrypnus murinus. Classification (NCBI taxonomy): domain Eukaryota; kingdom Metazoa; phylum Arthropoda; class Insecta; order Coleoptera; family Elateridae; genus Agrypnus; species Agrypnus murinus. The sequence goes on from OV816026.1 coordinate 194,836,546, forward strand.
ATCCATATAAGCTGTTATAGCTTCTTCCCGTACCCCTGGTACTCCATCCCATATCGTAAGAACCAACGAATCGCACCAAATCATTGCAAGCTACTTCAGTCTGCAGTAAAGCTTGTCTTCTCATATCATCATTTTGTAAATGACAAATTAATCGATCTTCTTTAATTAAATTATTACAAGAGTTATTAGTAACAGATTGTGTATTCTCGGCTTCAGTGCCAGTGGCCATGTCTACATCTTCATAGTTTTTTTTGTTTATTATAAAACTTGATTGTAACTCGATGGGCCTATAAAGAATTGATAAAATTATTTGTTAGTTACGTTATCGTTATTCAAGTTATTCAATATTTCTTTTTTTGGTGAAAAATCTGTATTTCAATTCACCTCACTATTTCTTAAAATTACAAAAATTATCGAAATGCTTACAATAGCTTCTTCAACTCAGCTTCATTCTCAATGGTAAGTTTTCTTTCCATTTTTGCCCATTCTTGGCAACTGTCTTTAGCAACAGCTTCCACAACGTTTCCAATCTCGCGTTCGTGCCTCTTAAACAATTTGGAGTCTACTGATGGGACATCCATGCATGCCAGTAGTTTATTGAGGTGAGTATAACCCATTCCTGCATGTAAAACTCCTATAAAGGTATCATCAATTCAACAAAAATGAAATGTTACGTATATAAATAAAATTTATAAAATAAAATAGAAAAACTATAAACCTACCAAGAGCTGCTTCGGTATTTATATTACAGCGTACTTTGCGAGTATTATTCAGTACGTGCTGTTTGTTGGTCTGCACATTATTTATGTCCAAACACTTGCGGCATTGGATTCGAAATATTGAAGCGAGGCCAACTAGTGTCTCTTCTATTATATCTACTAAAGAAAGGACTTCTTGGCATGATTTACAAATTAAATTTTTTCCAAGTGTATTGATTTCAACTATACGTCGACCACTGATAAGTTGGAGATCCGAAGAACCATCTTGGAGGTTAGGTGACACATCTTCGAGGTTAGGTGACACATCCTCGAGGTTACGATCGGAAGCTAGACTTTCTTGCACATGGAAATATTTTCTTCTTTTTTGGCCAGATTTTATTTGGCTTAATCTTTGATAGTATATTTTCTCTGTAACGCGTTTTCTCTTCCAGATATATATTTTTTTTCCATTCTTATCAAACCACAAAATTCCAAAAAGAAATAAAACAAGGTTTAGAAAACTGCAATATCTGCTTTTCAGAATTAGAAAAGCAACAAATCATTAATAAAAACCCACAACCACCTAAACTATATGGACTAGTCAAAACACATAAACAGAATATGCCAATAAGACCCGTTGTATCATACATCAATGCACCTAATCACATTTTATCCAAAAGACTGAACCAGATTATTAACACGATAGGTTACAAATCGAAATACTCTGTTAGAAATTTATTAGAATTAGTAGATAAGCTGCAAAACATACATCTTCCACCACATTCAAAACTTGTTAGTTTTGATATTTGCAACATGTTCTCCAGAATACCCCCACAAGAATGTATTCCTTTATTAGATAGTTTCTTAATCAATAGTAATATAGAATTAGTTAAAAGGTTAGAGTTAATTCAATTATTTGACCTTTGTATAAGTCAAAATTATTTCACTTTTAATAACATAATTTATTTACAAAAGGATGGTTTACCTATGGGTAATTCTCTAAGTCCTCTATTAGCTACATATTTATGGACAAGTTCGAAGATCGAATATTTGAATTAAACCTCTCTAAACACATTATCTTCTGGTTTCGTTATGTTGATGACATTTTAGCTTGTTTTGACAGTTCTTTTGAGGTTATCAATGAATTTTTAATTCTTATTAACAGTATCCACCCTAACATAAATTTTACACTAGAAACAGAACAAAACAGGGCTATAAACTTTCTAGACTTAAATATCAAGATTAACGCAGACAATCTATTTGAATTTTCCATATACAGAAAACCAACACAAACAGACATAACAATACCAAATAAATCTTGTCACCATAATACACATAAAATAGCAGCCTACAGATCATTAGTACACAGAACTTTAACTATTCCACTAACAAAATCAGATTTTAGCAAAGAGATATCAACCATTAAACAACTAGCACATGCAAATCATTACAATCCGAACATGATTGACACTTTAATTAAACAAAAAGATTATAGGTTAGCTATCAAAAGAATATATCCCATTGACAATCAAACAGAAGACACAAATTACATATCTATACCATATTTTGGCAAAATATCAGAAAAAATTGCACATATATATTAAGAAAAACCAACAATTATAAAATAACATTTAAAACCAACACTAACACTTTTTCATTTTTATTTAATGCTAAAGACAGAACATATGATATCATAAAATCGGGCATTTACCGTTTAAATTGTTCTTTTTGTAGTTCGGTATATATTGGGCAAACACTTCGAAATTTTGACATAAGATATAAAGAACATGTACGTCATTACAAAAATAAACATCCTAAAAAATCTAATTATGCCAAACACCTTTTAGAACAAAATCACACAATGACTCCTCAAAATAATATTAAATTCCTACATTTTTGTAATAACAAACGCAATATCCGTTTAGCAATAGTAGTTGTTTGGACTAATGAGACCCTTTTAAATAAAACTCATGTGGACTGTAATAAACTTAAAAGAATTTATTTTTCTTTTCTAACAACTTGCAACCTCAATTTCGAGGTACTACTAATCGAGTCTAAATCTAGTTAACAACTGATACAAAAAAACTGCACTTAAGTTGGGGTAGCTTTGCGCACCCTTCTCCCACCACTTTATACTGAACAAGACGAAACTGGCGTTTGGGTGTAACAGTAGTAATTATATACTTTGAATAAATTGTTATTTCAGGTAGTACCTATCTCACTAGAGACGAGCGTCTCGCGCCACATGCGATCCGATGTTAATTTGACATCGCAGGATTTGACATCGCAGGATTTGACATCGCTGGATTTGACATCGCAGGATTTGACATCGTAGGATTTGTACCTAACCTATTTAAAAGGAAAGTTTCGTTTTATTTATAAGATTTGAGAAAACATATGATCACTGTACATAAAGTGGAAAGTGGGTATAATGAGTTTCAGTTTGAATCTTCTTCAGGTAAGCTCCTGGATTTGATAATAATATTTTATTTAACTATCTTACGCAATAGTGTTTATAGCAAGTCATAAAAAAAGTAACAGTATATAAGAACATATCAATGTATATAACAATTAATTTCAATCAATTTTCTAGCATTTCATCGACGGAAAGACCAAATCCAGGAAAGCAATTTGTCGTTGTATGTTCTTCATACTTCATTTAAATTATTAGCCGATGGCAGTAAGAAAGAATTTTACAACTGTCATTGCTCCTATAATTGCATAAACAAGGGGAAAGGTGTAAGACATTTTAAAAGCGAAGGAATAAATAAAATTGGAAAAGCTTGTCCTTCAAGGATGGAGGTTTTGACTAAAAGCGAGGGACTTATTCTGGTGAAGTTTTGGATAACCCATGTAGGTCACTCACTTGACATTGTCTGTTTTTTAAAACAAAGAAACAAGAGCTAAAATTGCAAGTATGTATACATGCCCTTATTTAAAAACCATAATTTAGTAAACCATTTATTGGGTTCTAGATAAATTAAAAGGAGCAACTTTTGTACACATATTAGATGATATTCGGGATGCTGGTTTAATAAAAGAATTACAACGAATCCTGCTAAAAAATATTATTTTGGCAAGTCTTTTAAATACTACAGATGTTACTATAAACATTCATACAAGGTTCGACCATACATACACTTCGTAATTTGATTTTTCCTATTAACAGGATGCTATATTAGTTTTAATATTTTTAATTAGATATTTAATATTTATTATCATGTAATTATCAACAGTAAGATCATAAGTGCTCAACTCTTGTCGGCAAGATTTTTATTTTGTATGAGCATTGGTTGCTTGGCAATTAAACGAGATCAAATTGACGAAAGACCCGAGCGCGGAGCGCGAGTGTTCTTTTCCCAAGAATTTGATCGAGTTTAATTGCCTTTTAGCAATCAATGCGAATAAAAAAAATAAAAATCTTGCCTGACAAGAGTTGAGAACGAATGATCTTCGGTTGTAGAATTAACTGAATGAAGCGTTAAATACGTCAAATGTTGCCGAAGCGCGACATTTTTACTTTTGTCAAAATGACATTTGATTTTTTAAATATTAATGGTTGCTAAAATAATGCTAAAATAATATATATATATATATATATATATATATATATATATATATATATATATATATATATATATATATATATATATATATATATATATATATATATATATATATATATATATATATATATATATTGCGATGAATTGGCATAAACAGAATAATTTTGATTTCTTTTGCCCCACCTCGGCTAGCAAAATAAAAATATATGCGTTGAATTCGGCTAATTAAAAATAAAATATTGTTTTTATATTCACTTATTAAATACTTACAAATAACGAATAATTGCTGTTAGCTTGTAAATAGTTGATTTATAAATAAATTAAATTAAAAAAAAACTGTGTACTTTGGAAATGCTTCTCAACTTCCCTCTTTTATAAATTCTTATATGATTCAAAAAAATACCTTTTAATAGATTTAATAATGCAATGGTTATATAAAATTAATGTTACGTTAGTTCTTGACTAACTCAAGTTTACGTAAGAGAGTTGGGCGCCAGTTAAATAAATTAAATTAACAGAATTAAATTTAATAAAGACTCATCTCAGGGTGAATGTGGATTCCTGTAGGTTTTAAAAATATACAACTTGAAATTGAAATCACTTTTTAAAAATTGAAATCTTAATTAAGTTTAATGGCTAAATTGTTCAAATCACTTAATTACACCTCACAAACGATAGTCTTTTCTTCATCAGATACCACTACAAAAAGGAAATAACTTCCTACCTTCTTATATAGCGATGCTTCTTCCTTTTGCTATAAATGCCCTCTTTCCAAAACCAATTGGCAGAGCAAGTCACTTATGTTGTCTCAGTGCCGATTTCCAATTCCGGTTGACTTCCTTCCTTTTGCATGGCTTTCCCACATAACACCATCCACACTCTTGGTTTTGGTAACTCACTTTTGTTTTATTTTAATAACGGGTACTATATCCCTTTTTCGAAGAACTTGTGTTTGCTTCTTGTGTTTAATTAAATAAAACACCGATTGATGGTTTTAATCGAAGATTTATTATCTTGCTTATTTAGCAAGTAAATTAATTTTAAAAGGTAGTTCTTTATACACTTTTACAATTTACAACCTTTTTAATACTTTCGCCGTATTCCATACATCAACCAACTTAACTATTTATTTACAATATTATCAGCCACGACTTTACTGGATTTACGATAATATCTTTACTCTTTCGTCGTTTAACAGTAAGTGATTATTTACATATTTACTATATTTCTTACACGACTTTACTGCGTCGCTTTCTATCAGGAACTATTTTACATTTTACTATAGTCTTTAATACGACTTTACTTCGTCGCTTTATTTAGTGAAGTGTCTATTTACATTTTATTATTGTCTTTAACACGACTTTACTGCGTCGCTTTATTTTACTGACTCCCCTAAAATTATAATTTTCTAAGCTTATATACTATTTCTTATTTACATAATTATATTACACAATCTGACGTCACCTTACGAACTAATACAAACTGTACACTCATATAATACATAATAGCAGATTAAAATTCTTATATAAAAGTGACACGTCTATTACACATTATTACACAATACTTTTACGCAATAATAACGAACTATATACAAAAACAAAACCTTAAAGAATCACATAACCCGTCGATATACTCATTTGAAATTATACATAATTGAATTACATCACATCAATAACTTGCGCACAACTGGATGTTACGTATACTTAAGTAATCGGTGAGTAAGCTGTTTGATAATAAATAGAAACATGTATTATTTAACCTTATTAAAAAGTATACACATTGATTTCAAAATCAATGACACTCCATTAAATAATTTAAATTTATTTTTACCAGGAAAAGTTGATAAAAATATTTCAAAAGTGTTAGTATTTAACAACGATTTTAGAATTTTCCAAAATTTTCCAAAATTTCCAAAATTTTGACACTAAAATCCACAGCAATATATATATATATATATATATATTGGTTTAATCGACGTTGTCGGACCCGCTATATGGTAGGGTCGTTAGTAGACCCGCATTTTTTGATTTTTAAAATGTGTATATTTTACATAATATTGATCTATTTCTGATAAGCAATATTTAAGATCCTCGAGGGGTAAAAATATATGAAAAAAAAATATTGGTGATATTTGACAGTCGTTCTTGAACCCGATACATATTACAGTGTTTACAGACCCATTTGTATAAGTTTAAGCAAGCCTACCTACCCTACCGAACCCAGCAACGTTGCCGAATGTATCAGAGATAAAATTACGACTGACGTAATGATTTCGGGATGCTAAGCACATAAGTGATCTTTATTTTTGTTGATTTGTTCGTAAATTCCATAAATAACCTTAAACACAGTAAAGTTAACGTTTTCCGTAAAACGATGTAACTCTGAAAATTATTATTAACGTGAGAAAATAGCATTGAGCCTCTTTTCTTCTAAAATACATAAGGTTTATGCAAATAATTGTTTTTTAATAATTTATTTTTAAATCATTTATTTTAACAGGATTATTTTTGTTTACAAGAATACAATTAAAAGTTTCGAAGACACGTCATGTATATGTGTTTTGAAAAAATAAATGTTATAGCCAAATCTTTTGACCTCCTGAACATTTTACTGTTATGTTTCTATCACAAATGAACAGTTTCTAAGATATGTATATTTTAATGCCACGGTAACAATTCAGTCAAATTAGTAAAAATAGAGGGGAATTGAGGTATATCCTTGGATTTTTGATAGGCCTTCTTTGTGATATGTTAAATAACCCCTTAAAAGTTACTACTCAAAAGTGGTGAACCAGAGAAGCTGATGAGGGTAAGCCATGCCCCCAGATGATTTTTACTGTTTTTTCAGAAACTATTAGGTTTATCAAAATGGAGCCAGTTAGGTAAAATAGGATTTTATTTAACTTTCATACCAAAAAGCTAAGAAGACTTTGTGCATGTTGTCTTGTTTCTGTGTAATCGAAAAACGATCATATGTCACACAGACAAATAATTTGTATCGGTACATATTATACGAGAAGCTTCGAGCATAACTTTGTGTGATCTGATGTTCATCATGAAATAGCTATGGAAATCTCGTTGAGCATCGAACGCGATCCTGCTTCAGTCTTCTTCTATCTCAGCATCTCCAGCAAAATCTACGAGGCGATATTATCATTATTATTGGGGCTAGTCATATGGTAATTCTCGTATTGGCAAGATACATTTTAGGGGTATACCCTGTACTAATTAATCTTTTTAGTGAACCTAAAACGTACAGGGTACTTCAGGGTTTTTGGATCTCTCTTACTTCGTTCTTTATATTGATATTCGTATCGAGTAATTTTTTTCTTGAATGGTTTTTGTTTTGGAATTCTAAGTTCACTAAGTTCAACGACTTAATTCCATGCCTGCTTTAAATTGTAGCTAGATATTTAACATTAAATGGGACTTCACTCATTTTACATGTAGGATATCTCGAGCAGACGATGCCAATTCCTGAGGGTCAATGCCTTTGATCAAAATAGGCCATTAAGCACAACATATCTATGTTCAAAAATGAAATGTTACAAAGCTATAGAACTTCAAAATAAAAAAGTCAAAAATGCAATTTGGATAAAATTTTGTGTTCAAGGACAGTTGTTATTAGAACATACATTAGTGTTATTTTATGCTTGTGGTAGCTGTAGCGTACCCGCTACCGCTAGATACGGAATTCTGTGCTAGTGATATGTTTAATGAATACACCATTGAATGCAAAATTTAATTCTTCACAAAACAGGTATACTTGACCCAAGTCGAATAGTGACAAGTCAAATAATGCTCTATAAAATGCAGAAAGAAGATAAAGGTAAAACGTCATGCAGTGTGACGTACAAACGAAGTAAGAAAGATTTCAAAACAAGGTGAAATGCCCTATACATTTGGGTTTCTATGAAATAATTGTCCAGTACAGGGTATTCTCCTAAAGATATTCTTTTTACTGCAAAATTATCACAATACTACAACCAACAATAACAACATCGCTTCATGAATTTTGCAGAAGTGATGCTAAGGTTGCACTGCGAACTCAACATTTTTTTTCTTAGCTAAGTACTTGATGACGAATACAAGATCGCAATAAGTTATGTTCTAAAGTTGCGCCGTCAAATGTATTGGTAGAAATTGTTGGTCTACATACAGGGTGTTTTAATCAACTCTCATATAAATTGCATGTGTGATAGTATTCATCAATAGGAACAAAAAACTCTTTTTGTTTTTACGCAAATCGACAAAAATTTGCTAGAAATGTCAACTTTTGGGAACTGCTGGAAATTATAGTCAAAACAAACTGCGACATCACCTAGCAGCAGCTGCGTCAATGTATCAGATAGGCACATCCAGCTCCAAGTGTGATTCTTAGACCAGTGACCTGCTACCCACTCTTCAAAAACCATTCTTTTTTCGGTTATTATGAAAGATAGACACTAATGATTTTCAGCTTCTTTGTTGCATTTTATGTGTACTACCACCTATTCAGAGGATACGAACCTTAAGTGAAACATCCTGTATGATATATATTCATGCGCCAATTAAATAAGCTTTATTTTATCTAACCCACTTAACAACCAGTCCATAAACCTAACAGTTTTTGAAAATAAAACGACAAAGTCCATCTGGGGGCGTGGTTTAATATTGATATTTTACAAAGTTCAGGATATTATCTACTCGTAAACATGAACAAATCAAGCATGAAGTCATTTTCAAGTTTAGCTGACCAAAATACACTACATTTGATTAGTTTAACATAAATTAAAAAAATAGCAGTTTCTATTTTTACTGTGCGTTTGTACAGTTACAAGAAAATTATGGAATGTTCGATCCCTACTTTCTGTTTAATGAATTTGAAGGTACAAACCAGTATACACCATATGGTGGTTAAGTGCCTTTAACAGAAACGTCGAAAGTAACGAAGAAGAGAAGAAGTTTTTTCAAACCTTGCTCAATTCCGTTATATTGCACTTGTACTAAGTTAAAGATCAATTTTTATTGTATTCTGAAATAGCTATTTGTGAATTGGAATGTGTATTATATTCTTAGTGACGAATTGTACACCAGAGATTTTCTGATTACATTTGAAATATATGTAGTTCTAAATATACCAGGCGCAAATCATATTAGTCCACCCTGTTTCATTTTTGTTAAAGAACGTCCCACAGAATTTATTCCATTTATCTTTTGTTCTATGAGGTGGCCGTTTCTTGTTGCTATAGTGAAGTGCTGCTACTGCATCTACCCCATACAAATGTTCATGAAATTCAATTGGGGGTTGCAACATACACTGCCCCTCCGAACCTTTTGAGTGCCCTATTTCCATTAAAAGTTCCATTAAGTAATCTTACAAATTACAGACGAGAAAGTTTTCCTTCAGTGTTTTAACAAAAAAGTCACAAATGATGCTCAACTTAGTTCGCCCATTTTAATTTTTGATAAAGAACACCTCACGATTTTTACCCTGAATGGTCTACGACGTTGTTATTTATTGGTGGTATATAGTACATATCGTCGCCGTTTTTGCATATGTTCTTAATTGTTTGAAATGTTGTAACTAGCAATGTTGCTAGTTGCGATTTCAAAGAATTTATCATGCCATCTGTAATAAAGTTTTTATAAGCATTTAAACCGCGTTCCTGGAAAATTGCTAGAAAATAGTTCCGCTAGTATGCATTAACGTCGGCGATATGTATGAATGAGTACTGTGATCCAGTGATAAATATGTATGTGTGAGTGTAGTATCCAATGCAACGAATATAAACAAGGAGTCAGAAAATAATTCAGAAACCAAATAGTTCAAGCATTCATTCTCTCATCTTAACAGTAAAAGAATACAGCATTTATTAACCACAAACAGTCTTTCAAACAAACAAACACAGAAGATATTACATGTGGTGACCGCCGACTTTAATTGAACACGCAACAATCTGTCAAGAAACTTACCCCTGCAAGCATACCATTCAAGATACTAGGATCCTATTTATGAAGCAGATGTCGAGAAATCAATTAGCATAATTCCAGTAGAGGATCAATACTCTCTCAGCACCACCACTACCAGTACATGGAGCTGTTCCATCGCTGAAGTCATAATCTATCTGAAGTCACGGTTGTATAAAGTTTTTTTTGTTCTAAATTTTTCTGCCATCAAAGCAGACTATCTACAGCATTTAAAGAAAGTATTTCAATGCCTCTATCATTACGGTTTACTATCAAATTAAAAAAAACAATCTTTGAAGCCAAAGAACTAACTTGTCTCGACCACACAGTGAACAGTGATGGAGTTACGCCGCAAATTTCAAAAGGAGAAGCTATTCATAACTTTCCAATCCTTAGAATGCAACAAGAATTATGCCGTTTCGTTGGCATAGATTGTCGATTTAAACCTGAGCTAAACCTATTTATTCCAGAAAATGTTTCAGAACCCTACAAGAAACCCACACAACAGTGTGTCGCAAAACGTATAATTACAAATCGGTTGTTGTGAACTTCAATAAACGGTCCTACCAAAAATTCGTTACTTCGTGTGATCGGGAACACAGGGAATACATAGCAGATAAGCTTGGATGCAGCCCATTACAAATCCTTCTTATCTTTTTTTTGTGCCGTTTACGTATAGAACGTTCGCAATTACTTTTTGTTACCTGTTAGATATATTTGTGTACATATATTTACCATTTTCCTTTTATGTTGCATATACGATTATGATCCAGCCAACAACCTACAAGTCCAACAGAATCATTATACGTTCCTCTTAGGTTAAGTTTTGTAGTTTTTAGTTATTTACATTTTGTAACAAGCCCTAAAATTAAGAATCCGCTGTCTTAGTTTTAAGCGTTTTCAATTATCTCATTCGATTCTCACGTTTATTAGTTCACTTCTATAGGTTAAGTTCTTATCATTGTAACGAACATTAACATTAAGAGCCCTGTACTAACTTTAATCAATTGTAAAACCAGCCAAAGAAAAAAACGCGGTTTTTTACGTATCTATCAAGTTGCTTTACAATCACAACCGCATCTTATGCGTACATTCACTAGTTCTTTCCAATCCTGTCCTCAAGCAAACTGATGGAGAATTTTTCTGCTGGAAAAATTCTAAAAAACAAGGGAGCAATAAATGTGATGATCACCGTTGCCCTGGATACTTTGTACTATCCAAGGAAACGAATATAAACGAGGGATCAGAGAATAATTCAGAAACCAAATAGTTCAAGCATTCATTCTCTCATCTTAACAGTAAAAGAATAAAGCTTTAATTAACCACAACTTCAAACAAACATACAAAGAAGATATTACAGTACTTTTATACTAAAAAATTTAATCAAGTTCTTGAAATTTATCGTTTGATTACTACGGAAAATGACATATGTACTTTTCCACCTTATTTGGAAACCATCCACTTTCCCCAGAAATTAACGTTTCCGTATTATGTTGCGTTGTCTCACTTGTTCGAAAATCCTGTTAACCTTACTCTAATCATTTATATAAAAAATGAATTCAGTTATAAAGTCCTACTTAAAGATACCATTGATATGAACACATGGACTGTAGGTATTAATATATACTTTCAATCATACAAATATAAAATTATAAATTTATATCACCCTCCAAACTCTAGTGACGCTCAATTTCTAATGAAACTTGAAAATTTGTTTGATGTATATGCTAGTAGATCAGAGACCTTACTAATTATCGGAGACTTTAATATTGACCTATTAAAGGATTCATATTATGAAAATAGGCTGAGAACTTTAATTAAAAATAATGGACTACATCAGATTATCGACCAACCTACAATAATCACTAAGGACAGTGCTACACTCATAGATCTTCTTGTATCTAATGAAAAAACCATTGATGCCCAGGTACACCATGTTCCAAAAATAACCGATCACTCAATAATAATTGTAAATGCAAAAGTGAAAGAAAAATATGAAGAATATACAATACAACACAGAGACATGAGCAACTTCAATGAAATGCAATTTCAATTAGATCTAATGGATCAACCATGGAATCCGGACTGTACAAACACCAATCAACTAGCAGAAACATCAGTTAAAACCATAATGGACACACTAAACAGATATGCTCCAACTGTTAAAAAAACCATTAAATGTCAATGGAGTTGTAAGCGTTGGTGGACCCCAGAAATAGCCTTGGAAATTGAAGAAAGGGACAGATTATATAAAAGAGCAATCTTTACACAAGAAGAAAGTGATACGAATAGGTATAGACAACAAAGAAATGGAATTGTTAGTTTGATCAGGAACCACAAGAGAAATTATTATCAAGAAAAAATAGATGATATGAAAAATAACTCAACAGAAATGTGTAAAACAGTTAAAGAATTAATTAAAGGAGGCCATAACAGACAAAAAAAAGGAAGGTATAATTTTTGACAATGAGTTAGAAAAAAAGGAAATTCAAATTGCAGAAAAATTCAATATTTACTTTATTAACAGCATACAACAAATTATTACATTAACAAATATAACCCAAATTGAAACTGATTTAAGCCACATTAATGTACATCAATGTAAGTTCGAAAAATTCTTACCAATAGAGTTTTTGGAGTTAAAGAAAATTATAAACAATTTACCTAATAAGAATAGTAGTGTCGATGGTATTACAGTAAAGATTCTTAAATTAGCTTTCAATGTAATAGGACAGAGATTTTTGCATCTAATTCAAATGAGTCTAGAAAGTGGATCCTTCCCAGAAACCTTGAAGACATCCCATATTATCCCCATTGAGAAGATAACCAACACTAACAAATGTGAAGAATACAGACCGATCAACATGGTGCCAACTTATGAAAAATTATTAGAGACCGTCCTAAATATCCAGTTTCGTGACTGCATTGAAGTGAACAAACTGTTAACACCTCTTCAAGCAGGGTTTCGGAAAAATAATTCATGTAAAAGTGCGATACAATCAGTTCTTTTGAAATGGAAAAATGCTATTTACAAGAAGAAGGTGATAGGTGTAGTTTTTCTAGACTTTAGACGTGCTTTTGAGACTATTAATAGAGATCTATTATTATTGAAATTAAAAACATATGGGTTCGGCCCAATAGTTATAAAATGGTTTAGTGAATATCTCAAAAACAGATTTCAAAAAACTAGATACTTTAATAGTACCTCTTCAGCTAAAAGAACTACCTTTGGCGTTCCACAAGGAACTGTATTAGGCCCTGATTTATTTGTACTATACATAAATGATATTGTTAATGTAATTAAAAAATGTAACATTCAATTATTTGCAGATGACACTTTAATATATTTTATAGGAGATGATGTTGAAAAAGTAATAAATATCATCAATGATGAATTAGTAAATGTATATAACTGGTTAGGTAAAAATAGTCTTTCTTTAAATGTAAATAAAACAAAATTCATGATAATAAAAATAAGTTTAACGAAATTGATACATCTAGTCATGTGGGAATACAAATTAATAGTCAAAAAATAGAACAAGTTTATGAGTGGAAGTACTTAGGCGTAATAATGGATTGTCACTTAACATTTTCTAGTCATTTAAACTATGTTATCAGTAAAGTTATATATAAAAATCACAAAGTTATTGTCATCTTCATTGTTCTAAAAACAATCACCGCCTACTCGCTCTCTATATATATATATATATATATATACAGGGTCTCCTAAAATTCGCGGACCAACGCAACGGTACGTTATTAAGTAGTCATCAGGGAACACGAAAAAAATATTTAAAAAATTCTATCTCTGTTAATCTGCTAGATATTGAACTGTTTTCTTGGGTAAATTTGGCAACATCTAATTTACCTTAATAATGCATAGGTATGTTCGATTCTTTTTTGTAACCATAGAAATAACAAAGAACAATCATGATCATATTTTTTCAATAATGTCAGTAATTGTGTCAACAACGTCAAAACTGTGAACATTAAAATTACGATAACATTGAAATAAATCTTCAAGATTTTGTACTCTTCTAAATATTTTTCCATTTAGGAAAGGAGCAGCTACAAATTTCCTATTTACTAAGTCGTTTTTTATAAACTTAGAGTAACTGCTCAAAGTTTTCCCCATGCTGATTTCTGCATAGTTCAACTCGTCGAATGATATTCGCTTGTACTCTCTCAAGCATATGTTGCCATATGCTTTTTAGGTGAAAATCCAAAAAAATCGCTTTTAAAAATTACGACAAAGCACAAAGAAAATGAAACACAACCAAATCATAATTGTTAACAGACACAATCAGACACAGTCAATACAAGTTGATAATTAAAATCTTTTTTAATAATGACGATATTTGAGAGCAAATGTGTGACATTTGAAGTCTTATATCTTGAAAACTAATAGAGATAGAATTTTTTAAATATTTTTTTCGTGTTCCCTGATGACTACTTAATAACGTACCGTTGCGTTGGTCAGCGAATTTTGGGAGACCCTGTATATATATATATATATATATATATATATATATATATATATATATATAGAGCGAGTAGGCGGTGAATATATATATATATATAGAGAGCGAGTAGGCGGTGATTGTTTTTAGAACAATGAAGATGACAATCAATTTTGTAATTTCGAATATAGAAATGTTTAATAAAGATTTATGAATTAAATAAGTTCTTTAATGACTTGTTGATTAGTCTAGAAGACAACACACATACATTCTTTTCAGTTAAAGAAATCATTTCTAACTTGTGATTGGTGCATGTGACACTGTTTTTAATGTCTCATTGGTCTACAACAGTATGAAGTTAATTATCTATGTAAATGTAATTATTGTTTTTGCCTGAATTGTTATTGTTGAATTCTCATTATATTTATATTTAATATTACCTATCCTGTTTTCTTAAACATATTTCTGATTTATTAATTTTGTATTTGACCTTCGGCAGAAGTATTGCTAGTGCTACAGTTAATGTGGGACACATTGCGCTTCTTAATGAAAGCCAAACAATAAATCTACTTTTGGACATACGCATTGCTTGAAGTAGTGCCGATCTGGAACGTGTTACGGAACCTTTTGCAAGTGAGATCGTAGAATCACTTCAAAGATATATTCCTGTAAATCCTTACAAGGAATTTACAATGATGAATATGAACATTTAAATATAATTTTAAGTTGAAGTGTAGTTTTAAACCTTATTTTTAAATAAACAAGTACAATTTCTAGTTTCATTTTTTTTATTGTAAAAGATATATTTACACAGTTTTCACTTAACATTAATATACCGGGTACCGCAAGGGAGTATTTTAGGACCCCTTTTGTTTAGTCTATATATTAACGATGTTAGTAATGTCATTATAAATGTAAATTTTATTTACTGACAACATGGTTGCGTACATTAGTGGGAGGGATAATATTGGTATTCAAAGGGAAATAAAACTAAATTGTTAATTATTGGTAAAGGAAGTGCATATCTAGAGGTTTTTAATAATTTTGGAGTTAATGTTAATGGTGAGATCGTAGAAACAGTAAAGTCAAATATTTGGGTATTACACTGAGAAAAAGGTTTATTAGATGTAACTAAAATTTATTTGAGGTAAACAAATACTAAAGTTGAATACGGCGAAAGAAAGATACAGTGATATGAACCAAAGGCTTAAGTTCGATATTACAATTAAGCAATAATTTAGTAGAGCCAAGAATTATGTAACTGAAATAAAAGTGTTTCTAAAGAAACAAAGCGGAAAGTTAAGTCAAATATATTGTTTGTTTCACAGAACTAAATATAATTCCTACAACCTATGGCTTATTTGCCATAACATAAGTAAAATAGTTGTAACATAGAACTAATTATTTAGATCAACTAAATCTTAGGTTGTAGGAAATGTAGGCCGTCTTCCCGTAAGTATGCTTCAGAATTGTTTCATTCTTCGGATTATTTCTTCATAATTCGAGATTATTTGTAACAACCAAATTTTTTGTTCTTTTACATTAATGAAAATTTCATTGCAAGGTTGGCTAGTTTAAAAGAAATTAAATTATTATTTACCTCAAGGCAAGCAAAATATTCATAATTAAAGTATGCATGTCACAACTAAATCAAATTGTTAATAGAATTGATTGTTACTTCTTTTAATTATTTATAAAAATTGAATGAAATCATGTTTTGTTCACAAAACTTCACCATTCTTTTTAGACAATAAAACATCTGATTTACCTTTAATGTGTTTTATTTCAAATTTACAGATACAAAACATTTTTCTGCATTAGTAATAGGCTAATTTCATGCCAAATCACCTAATTTTAAAACATGACCGTGCTTCGATATCTCAGATTTTGTTCACAGTTTTTCCTTGCATAGATACATTCGAGGGCATCAGATTAGAGGGGCGTATCACCAAATTTGTGATCTTTTGTCTCTCAAAACAGGCGAATGTTTTGTATGACCAGATTAATGTCTTACAAAACAAAAAATCACAATTCGCCCCTCTGATCAGATGCCCTTGAATTATGAAATGACATTAAACTAATTTTTTGGGTGAAAATACTACTATCCCACACTAAGGAATTAACCCATGGGGGGGTGGGAGGCGAAGCTCCCCCCTCAAAGTTGATAATTTTGAGCGAGAGTTGGCAATTTCACAATTTGAGAAAAATGAGAAGATAAGAAAATGTGTCCAAAACAATTTATTTTTTTTAATTTAATCTAATTGCCATACATAGTACACGTTGGAGAGTTTTAAATAAAAATAAGATTTATACTAATTTTGCTTCATATAATGTTAGGTACAAATAAAAATATTTTCTTACTAGTAGTTGGTATTTCCATCTTAATAAGTTGGCAATTTTAAGGTTACCCCCCTCCAAAAAAACTCCTTAGGTTCGTCCCTGCCCACACTTTGCATCATCTGGCTAAAATTGTCATAACTCCCTTATTTTTTATGTTATCTGGCTAATTCAGGTATCAGATTAAAACTAGTTTTTGGATCTTTCAGAGTATATCAGAAACGTGCAACAGACATTGAACAGTAGAAAAAGAGGAGGCTCTGAAAACAATTTTTTTTCAAAAATAATTTTTTTAAAACTACAAAGAACACCCATTTTGTTTTTTAACCAAGCCACGTATATGCTAAGGTAATTATATAAAACAAGATTCAAAGGTATAAAACACTAAAATTTGCTTTTCTACTGTGCATGTCTTTGAACGTTACTTGATATAATCTGAAAGATCTAAAAACTAGCTTTTAATCTGACACTTGGATGAGCCAGATAACTCAGAAAAAAACAGAGTAATGACAATAAGTCAGATGATGCGCAGCGTAGGATAGCAGTATTTGCAAAGATATCGAGATTTTCAAAAATCTTCGGCTGTTTTCATCCAAGAAATCTGAAAAAATTAATTTAATGTCATTTCATAATTTATGTGTCTATACAAGAAAAAAATTTGAAAAAATTTAAGACTTGAAGCAAATAGCTCTAGGTGATTTGGCGTGAAATTAGCCAATAATTAATGAAAATCATTGAATAAATGAAACATCAACATAATATTTATCAAGTATTATTGAAATAGGCAACATAAACCTTTTGAATGTCTGTTATTGAACGACTCACTACTACAAACATATAATGAATTGTTGAAAGGTCAATCCAAACTTGGACATTTTATTTTAGTCTTGTTTATGTTTACACATCCAGTGTGCACCAGGATTCTGTAACAAAAATAATGAATAAGATACTTATTACTTTTTGATTTAATGCAATAATTTGTACCTTCACCTGTAAAATAATCCCCGCCTTTGCTTCATGAGTGGTAGGATTCCAAAATTGCTGTTACCTTGCTTGGCTTGAACTGCATTTTCTCCTGGTGTCGGTGGAACCAACGATGATACTCGTATAAGTGATAATTTCATCACTATTCGCGAATCTGCAAACTCTTAATATTTAAACAAACATGATAAATGTATACACTGAGAGAAATGAAAATGTTGATTCAAAAATTTCTTGTTCAAAAATTATTTATTGTTGACATACTTATTACTTTATGATTTAATGCAATATATTTGTACCTTCACATGTTAAATAATGCCTTCTTTTGCCTCATGAGTGGTAGGTTTCCAAAATTGCTGTTACCTTGCTTGGCTTGAACTGTATATGCCCCCGGTGCTCAGTGCTGGTGAAACCAAGGATGATACTCGTATAAATGATAATTTCATCACTATTCCCGAATCTGCAAACTCCTAATATTTAAACAAACATGATAAATGTATGCACTGAGAGAAATGAAAATGTTGATTCAAAAATTTCTTGTTCAAAAATTATTTATTGGTGACAACAAAAAGACTACCACTTACCAATGTTGCTTTGAATGAAGTTTTAATGATAATTAAATATAATTGTTTTGTTTGATATTTATATTTTCTTAAAACTTAAAGCGAAGAGGTAAAACATTTTTCACAACATTATAAACAAGCGCCTGGCGACGATTTATTCAGTCCGCGTCCAGGACTCCTAGCAGGACCAGCCAGCCAGCACAGCCAGCCAGCCAGAGCCAACCGGACCGTTCGGAATATAAGAGTAAGATATCGGACCGATAAACCGATCCCGTTTCCGCCCGTTGTATACCTTACCCCTTTTCCGAGACTTCACTGTGCGTAGCCTGGAGGTCTCATCCTTATATCCCTACCTTTTCCGAGACTTCACTGTGCGTAGCCGGGAGGTCTCAGCCCTACATCCCCCGCACCTTTCCCAAGACTTCACTGTGCGTAGCCGGGAGGTCTCATTCCTTCATCCTTGCCCCCTGTCCGAGGTCTCACTGTGCGTAGCCTGGAGATCTCCTCCCGCTCTCCTTATTCTAGTCAGTCCGCCTTTACCCGACACCCCGTCTCGTAACCCCGAACCCGTATTGGCACGCTTGCTTGTTTATTGCACGCCGGATTGCACCCCGCTTGCTGTGGCTTTTGTAGATAACCGTATGCTTGCTTTTAGGTATACAATTTAAAGCTTGGAGCTTTGGCAATAATAAACTTTATTTGGTTTAATGATTGTGTGTTTTATTTGTTAGCATTAATACCCTCTTGTTTTATGAAAGCTTTAGGAATAGGTAAAGTGATCCAGACTGGGCCGACCTCAGCAACCCCAGCAGTTCCCTCGATTATCCTTTCTCCACTTGCAGTTACCCGGTTCCGTGGAGCATACCACGTTAAAATAACTGGCGCCCGAGAGTACCGAGATCACCGAGAAGCATACAAGCGCCACTTCGTAAGCAAGCCCCGTAGAAACAACGAGACAACTCAGGGGCACCCCAAACCGGCTTACAAACTTGGCGCCCGAGCAGGGACCTTCGCTTTGGAGTTGCCAACTCCAACCTCGGTTTGGAGTCACCCGGATACCGCCATTGGATAGAGTCCACTTTAATGGCAAGGGAGATCCGGAGACTTTCCTCGAAAGGTTAGAGGAAATATGCACATCACGAGGCATAAACATGGATAGTCTACTACCCCATATGCCAGAGTTACTGCAGGGTGAAGCCGCACACTGGTTTAGGAACAACCACCATAGTTGGCTAACATGGGACCAATTCGTTGTCGACTTTAAAGCTTTCTACTTTCCCGTTAATTATGAAGTCGACTTAGAAGCAGAAATCAGTCGCCGTCTGCAAAGGCCCAACGAAACCGCTACCGCATACATTACTGACCTGCAGACACTGGTCTGTCGTCATGGGAATATAAACCCAGACCAAGAGTTACGATGGCTGTACCGCAACCTGTTGCCTGATTTCCGTCAGCAAATCCGCCGTGGAGACTATTGGGGTGTCGCCTCTTTCTCGAGGGCAGTCCGTGACTTCGAGGTATTAAAGAAAGAGCTACAAGCAACCGAACGCCGTCCCACCGTTCCAGTTAATACCACCGCTCGTCAACCGCTCCGAACTAACAGGACTACAGTTCCAGAGCCCAACCGGGACAACCGCCCACAGACCAGCAGAGTCAATCACAACACCTCCATAGAACCGACCCAACGCCCGATGGTTTGTTGGCGATGTGGACAAGCAGGACACTTGAGAGCGAATTGTCGGCGACCGGCCCGTCTATTCTGTTCCCTTTGTGGTACCCAAGGCGTGATGTCACGGGATTGCCCATGTCGACAAGCAGAACCCGAAATAGCTGTCTGTCTTAACGACCGAAGACCTCACGTTACCGTAAGGGCATTAGCTACACCGTTCACTGCCTTAGTGGACACCGGAGCCAGTATCTCATTCATAGGAGACCGTGTGTTGGCCCGGTGCCGAGAGGTTCGTTGCCCAACCGTCAAGCCAGTAACCACGACAGCCCGAATGGCAAATGGAGAGTCCGTCTCAGTCAACAAAGCCTACAGGTTAAGGCTTGGATTTGGAACCGTTTCTATTGCCGCAACCCTCCACTACTTACCGAATCTGGCATCCGATATGATCCTAGGTATGGACGTTCTGAGCCAGTATGACTTTTACATCGACCTGAAAACTGGAATGGTACATTTACGAGGGCAACCGTTGTCCGCAAATGCGATACCGCTGGCATGTTGCCCCATAGGTCATATAAGTACTGGTTCCCCGTTGACTTTGAGCAAGAAAGAAAAGGCTTGCATTAAAGCTTTCCTTGACAGAGAGCTGCCGTCGTTTACCGATATAAATGGAACCACGCCGATAGTACAACACCGAATACACTTGCTTAACCCAGAACCAATCAAGCAACGGTACCGACCACAAAATCCACGTATGCAGGAGGTTATGAACAAAGAAGTAGACCGAATGCTCAAAGAGGGCATCATCGAACCGTCTGATAGCCCGTGGAGTTCACCGGTAGTATTAGTCAAGAAGAAAACCGGGGACTACCGGTTCTGTATTGACTTTCAGAAAGTAAATGCTGTAACACGCAAAGACGCTTACCCGTCTCGATTATAAACTCGATATTGGACAAGCTGCGCAGAGCCAAGTATATTTCTAGTTTGGATTTAAGAGAGGGTTATTTCCAAGTGACCGATTACCGCTTTCACGATACCAACCCGGGGACTTTTTCAGTTTAGAGTCATGCCTTTTGGATTGCATTCAGCACCTGCCGGTGCTGTTCCATCAGCCTTTGGAAGGTTGCCACCTTCCAAAGGCTGATGGACCGTATAATAGGACCCGAAATGGAACCGTATTGCTTTGCATATTTGGACGACATCATCGTCCTGGGGGAAACCTTCGAGGAACATATCGAAAACCTCCGTGAAGTTTTCCGTCGCCTGCGAGAAGCTAACCTCCGCCTGAACCCCGACAAATGCCAATTTGGGCGAAGACAGCTGAGATACCTCGACCATCTTGTGACATCAGAAGGGATCCGAACTGATCCGGAAAAGGTAGTTTCCATACTTGAACTACCCACTCCTTCGAACGTCCGTAGCTTCAGACGATTCTTGGAAATCGCGTCTTGGTACCGTCGTTTCGTACCGGGATTCTCGCAGATAACCGCACCACTTAACCGTCTCCTGAAAAAGAACTCATCGTGGAAGTGGACCACCGAACAAGAAGAAGCTTTCCATCGATTAAAGACCTGCTTAACCGAAGCTCCAGTTCTGCCATGTCCGGATTTTACCAAGCCCTTTGTACTACAGACAGACGCGTCCGACAGAGGGTTAGGAGCAGCTTTGACCCAGCACATCGATGGTAGAGACCACGTGATAGCTTATGCAAGTCGTTTACTCACGTCTACTGAGAAGGCTTACTCTGTGACCGAAAAGGAATGTTTGGCCATTGTGTGGGCAATCGAGAAGATGCGCCCATATCTAGAGGGATACCATTTTACAGTTCTCACCGATCGCCAATCCCTCCGTTGGCTGCACTCCATTAAATCTCCGACTGGGAGAATTGCAAGATGGAGTATGTTCCTACAGCAGTTTGATTTTAAAGTCAAGTACCGAAAAGGAGTACTTAACCGAGTTGCCGATGCCTTGTCCCGAGACCCCGTACAAGTTGACAATCCCATGGAGGAATCTGAACCATTATTTGCCATTGACAACGTGGCCGAGTGTTCATGGTATACCAAGAAGAAGGAAGAAGTCTGCACGAGCCCTGCAGCTCACCCCGACTACTGCATACGAGAAGATTGTACCGACACTTCTGGGATATGTTCAATATGACCGAGCCTGAACTTACCGACCCATGGAAACTATGTGTACCAAAGTCAGCTCGACCGTCCGTCTTGCAGGAGAATCACGATGCGCCCACAGCGGGTCATTTAGGAATAGCTAAAACTACTAGTCGTATAGCGCTTCGCTACTATTGGCCCGGAATGTTCCGAGACATTGCACGTTATGTCCGAAATTGTGCTTTATGTCAAAGGTATAAACTATCACAACAACAACCTCCCGGCAGGATGCAGCCATCACGGAACACCGAACCGTGGGAAATCGTTAGTGTTGACCTAGTGGGACCTCTTCCAAGGTCCGCCAAAGGCAACCGTTATTTGATGGTAATGCAGGACCGTTTCACTAAATGGGTACAGTGTCGACCACTGAGAAGCCCTACTGCAAAAGGGGCCAGTCAGGCACTCTACGAAGAAATTGTTACCCGGTTTGGGTGCCCCAAAACCCTAATATCCGATAATGGCACCCACTTCGCGGGTCAATCCTTTACCGAACTCCTAAAAGATATGGGTATCACACACCGTCTAACCCCGCCATATACTCCACAGGCCAATCCTGTAGAGAGAACAAACAAGACCGTCAAGACTATGATTGCACAATATTGCGAAGAGGACCACCGTAAATGGGACACACAGATTCCAGCTTTGGTCTTTGCAATGAACACGTCACGACATGACTCTACTGGATACAGCCCCGCATTCCTGAACTTTGGCAGGGAACTAGAGACTCCAAATGCCATCTACCGTCAGGAACCAAAAGCCGACGACCCAGGAGCCAAAGGCTCCGACCCCGTACAAGTCTCTGCTCGTTCCAAAAGACTGCAGAAGCTTAAAGAGATTTTTGAGTTGGTCCGTGTCAATTTAGCCAGGGCCTTCACAAACCAGAGCCACTACTATAACCTGCGCTGCCGTAAATGGCGTTGCCAAGTAGGCGACAAGGTTATGAAACGTGAGAATCCGTTGTCATCTGTCGTCAGGGGTTTCGCCGCTAAATTAGCTCCGAAGTACTCCGGTCCGTTTACCGTTACCAAAGTTATTTCTCCGGTGGTATATGATTTGAAGAGTAGCACCGGAAAGCGGGTACACCGCGTCCACATAAAGGATCTTAAGCCCGCGTACCAGGGACCCACGTTAGGGTACTGCTGTTTTTTTATAGATGCTCGAGAGAAAATGGAGTCGATGTATGGATGTCCGAAGCCTCCTCGTCGTCATCATAGCCGTTAGCAGTTCGTCCTAGGACCAAGAGGAAGAAGATACCGTTTCGTTTATTATATACATATTTTGTTTATTTAAGTCAGGGCGATGCCTTATGCATCTTAATGTGTATTTATGTTGAAATATTTTAAGCTGAATTATTTAAGGTTTTGTTGGATGCCTATTGCATCGTTATAAAAAAAATTCTTTTTCTTGGTAAGCAAAGGGGGTGCGTAACGAAGTTACTTAATTTTGGTTATTTATTTTGTATATATTAAATAAAATCCATATCTTGGCGTGCAATCTCATTCCGTCCGGATAAGAGACCGACTCGAGCGAGTGCACGCGTTCCTTTCCTAACCGATATTTGGCGTGCGCCGCTCTGATTTACTCCTACCATTTCTCCCACGCTCCGAGAGCGCCTATATAAACAAGCGCAGGGCGACGATTTATTCAGTCCGCGTCCAGGACTCCCAGCAGGTCCAGCCAGCCAGAGCCAACCAGACCGTTCCTGGGGAATATAAGGGTAAGATATCGGACCGATCCCGTTTCCGCCCGTTGTATACCTTACCCCTTTTCCGAGACTTCACTGTGCGTAGCCTAGAGGTCTCATCCTTATATCCCTACCTTTTCCGAGACTTCACTGTGCGTAGCCGGCAGGTCTCATCCCTACATTCCCCACACCATTTACGAGACTTCACTGTGCGTAGCCTGGAGGTCTCATCCTTATATCCCTACCTTTCCCGAGACTTCACTGTGCGTAGCCGGGAGGTCTCAGCCCTACATCTCCCGCACCTTTCCCAAGACTTCACTGTGCGTAGCCGGGAGGTCTCATCCCTTCATCCTTGCCCCCTGTCCGAGGTCTCACTGTGCGTAGCCTGGAGATCTCCTCCCGCTCTCCTTATTCTAGTCCGTCCGCCTTTACCCGACACCCCGTCTCGCAACCCCGAACCCGTATTGGCACGCTTGCTTGTTTATTGCACGCCGGATTGCACCCCGCTTGCTGTGGCTTTTGTAGATAACCGTATGCTTGCTTTTAGGTATAGAATTTAAAGCTTGGAGCTTTGGTAATAATAAACTTTATTTGGTTTGATGATTGTGTGTTTTATTTGTTAGCATTAATAACCTCTTGTTTTATGAAAGCTTTAGGAATAGGTAAAGTGATCCAGACTGGGCCGACCTCAGCAACCCCAGCAGTTCCCTGGATTATCCTTTCTCCACTTGCAGTTATCCGGTTCCGTGAAGCATACCACGTTAAAATAACTGGCGCCCGAGAGTACCGAGATCACCGAGAAGCATACAAGCGCCACTTCGTAAGCAAGCCCCGTACAAACAACGAGACAACTCAGGGGCACCCCAAACCGGCTTACAATACAACACATATGTATAACTTCCAAAAAGCAAATATCTCTCGATATCATATCTGTAAATTCGAAATATGCAATTAACCTTCCGACGTTTTTTTCCTTCGTTCGTATCTTTCCTGTTTTGGTTGTTATTGCTGTACCTGCTGTTTTATAGCCCAAATAAATACTGGGAACCCAATCAGGATTTAAATTGTCTTCTAAATCAGCTGGTTTTCCTAGAAGAAAATTCAAATTAAAACATTTTTTAATTTTAGAAATGTTCTAAGTTTCAGAATGAAATATGTTATGTGCATACCTGAAATAAAGTGCTTGGAACACACTCTTGTATATTTTGTATTATTTCCAGCTAAATCTGCCCGTTTAATAGCATTTAGCCATTGTCTTCTTCGTTCAACAGCTAAATCGTTTAGATGTTGTTTATGTTTAACTATATGCAGTAACAGCGGAAATTCTAAAAAATCTAACTACATCTCTGTTTGATCTATTGGTACACCCAACTACTGCACAAAATTAAGGCATTTTAAAACTCTTTTGTTCTACAAATATAACTAAAATTATTTATAAGTTACTTCAATGCCATACACAACAAACCTTTGTTTGTCATCCAGCAGCCATATTTAATTTTATTAGACAGCTGGTTGGATTGCCCTATTGTCAAATCCTGCGATGTCAAATAAACGTCGGATCGCATGTGGCGCGAGACGCTCGTCACTAGAGGTGGTCTTAGATCGGGTGGAATCCAGATGTAATAAAGATTACAAAAGGATTGTTATTATTAAAAATAATCTCTTAAGAAGGTATAATAATAGTGATAGAATATTTCTCAATGAAATGGGAAAAGAAAGATTTACTATTGCAGGTTGATAATATCACCATTGTTGGGGTATTTTAAACATTTTTAGGAGTTTATTTGTAAAATTTTTTTAGTGCATTTGAATAAAGTTCTATAAAAATAATTATACTCATATTTTTAAATTCTTGAAGTAATTGAGAATTAGTAAAAAGTATTTACCTATTAAATTTGCCGAAGATATCGTAATAAACTGATACGTAATTATTAATTTGTGTTTATTTCACTTTCGGGATGCAATTAAAGTTAGTAACTTTAGTTAAAAGCTATATTTCGATCCGTTTGGATCTTCGTCAGGGCTACGTACATCAACTTTAACATACGGTGGATCTTAATAAAACCACTTTAAGTTGCCAATTAATGTATTAAGATCCGATATAAGTTATTATGTTATAGTATATTAAGTATCAAGAACAGTAAGGACAGTTTACCGATCGACGACAATAGCGAAGTCGCCAATATTGGAGGAGATCGGTAAACTCCTTACTGTTTGAGATGCTTATACTATTTTTTATACGACCATTATGAATTCAAACTAAGGAAATATCCCTGAAAAACATAGATCTAAGATAATTTATTTTTGCACTGTATATCCACCAAACATTAAGTAGGTTTTGTCGTTACCATGGATATGTTTGTAATTACTATTATTTTTGAATGTCACGATATTTGTCAAACTCGTGAGAATGAGTGAATCTGAAAACGAATATAATTGGGATATTGAAGAGGCCTGAGCAAATTTAAATAAACAACATACATTTTTTTAAATAGTCCAATTATTTAGAGAATAAATGATTTCTCGCGAAAGAGACATCTAAAGATCATGCATTTATTTTATAAATTACATATAATTTACTTACCGTTCTGTTTTTGACAGAACTGAACGGTAAGTAATTACTTACCGACGCGTTTTTGCTTAGCAACCAGTAAATATAACCTACTGTTCTAAAACCAAGTATGGTAAACAATCCGAAATAGCATGGTCGTACAAAAATGTTAATAAACCCCTGGCAGAGATCCAAAGCGGATCGAAATATACGTTTAAACTAAACTAACTTTAATTACATACCCAAAAGTGAAACAACACATTAAATAAATAATTAATAAATAAATATTAGTTGTAATTAATTTATTTCATAAAAACCAATCCAAACAAAGAACTAACTGATACTTTTACTATTATTAATAATATTCCTCCAAGAACAACGTATTGTTGCTTTGTTGTTTTTTGATTAGACTTTTTTCTATCCTCCATATAATCTCAACTCTTTTGAAATCAATTCAAAACTGAGACACTTTTATAAAATTGGCGCGTTTTCCAGAAATAATAAATATGACATGCGCACTATATAGTTAAAACGGTGAAACCGTATCTATATTAACGTCAAAGATGTGTTACCTTTTTAGAAAACGCTAGACAATCGTTGAGAGTGCGCATAGCTCAACGGTTGGTGTTACAGAATAACCTATCTGTCGATTCTCGTTGAAGTTGCCGCTGAGGAAGTCGCTAACGATCGCCGTTTACGAACGGCTCCATTCGTAAACGGTCAGTTACAGAATAGACCCCTAACAGTGGCTTAGCGCCATTAGGCTTGTGCACCTGACGTCACAACTTCAAGGTCATCCAGCTTGGAGTACAAACAAAATAAACTTTTTAGGTTATAATAAGTTTAGCTTGCTTGTAAGTTGGTTGTTTTTATTAAACTTTAAAACAACAATGCCGTCTTGCATGGTAGTTGACTGTGGTAACAGAACATTAAGGGATGTAGATGTACATTTTTATAGAATTCCTTCTATACAGGATGTCTCAGAAAAAAGGGATTTGAGTTAATGGTAGATAGGTGGAATGGAGTAGAGCAAATTTTCCTTATAAAGTTTGTTCTTCAACTGAATAGTTTTCGAGAAAATGAATTTTAAAGTTTCATTGATTTTCAAGTCCGACTCTGTAACACTAACCTACCTTAATGTACTTAAAAAATGTGATACCATTTGTAGAACTGTGTGCCTTTTAAAAATTGTTATTGTATGTCACGTACAAAAGTAATTAACGATATCTGAACGTCTGCAACGTAAATAAAGTTGTTATTACCTATTAGTAAGTCGAAATATGATCTGCTGTTGTAGGTATGCTTTACTTGTGTTGATATAAACATTACCTAATTCGTTTTATAGCAATTCTAACTGTTAATTGATTTTATTTTATTTACTTATTTCTAAGGATGTCTTGAGATTAAATACAATTCAAATTCATTGAGGTTTTTCAACCTATACTACTACAGCATGTACCTACTATGTTGTAAGAAGAATAACAAAACACCCGGTCACTGTTGTTTAGTCTATCTTTATTTAGGACGCATTTATGTCTTTATTAAACTATAATAACAGTTTAAATAGTAAACATTGTTTTGCTTGGAATAAACTAAATAGAATGAGATCAGCATACTATGTAATATTAAGCTTCACCAGACACCAGGGCCGTCTTCAGTTTGCTTAGTTTTCCGGGTGCCCACAAATTTTTAGTAAAAAATTTTTTTTAGATAGTGCGGAATTTTATGCATTTTTGGCTTCTTCCATTATTCATATGTTACCCATTAACTCAAAATCCTTTATATTTGGGACACCCTGTATATAATAATAAAGGCAAAGAATGCCCTCTTTTAAAAGAAAGACGTGACAAGTGGATTCGTGCTTTAAAAAGGGAAGACGTAACTGAAACGAAATTAAAATATGGGCGAATTTGTTCTAAACATTTTATTACAGGTAAGTAAATTATAAAATTAAGTAACATCTGGCAATCTTTTATTTACTATATATAGCCACAATAATCATCAATTAATGAATGCTTTAAATTTTGAAGCTGTAATTCGTCCTGCTCGATAGTAGAACCATTCCTTGCATTTGGCCTGATCCTGGGTAATAGCCTCTATTTTTTTACAATGTTCAATAGGAACAGATAAATCTAAAGCAGCTCCTGTAAAAAACCATATATATGTATATAAATTCTAGAAAAATGTATACACATACGTACATACCAATTTTTTGTAAATTCTCTAACGGTTCTGTTTCATATTCAATAGCGTGCAGCTTACTTAAAGAAAACGTTCCCTGATTTTTTATATTTTCTGCAATTTCAGTAGCAAATGGCTTTGTGATTAAATGCAGCACACATCCCCGTGGAGTAGATTTTAATTTAGTTAATGTCTGAAGTATCTCATCCCTGCTTAAGGAAGGCACAGAAAGCGACATTTCCGATTCCCTTCGATACAAGGTTCCACCACATGTTTCTTCTACTATTGTGCATGGTGTAGCAAAATTTATATTTTTAATTTGTTGTGGTTCTGCAATTTTAGAAGGACGCTTCCAATATGCTTTGACATCCGTTATCGATACTGTGTCCGCTGCAGTTAACTTGCGAACCTGTATATCAAGGAAAAACAGAACTGCACTAACATTTGTAAATCTTTCTCCCAGTCCAGCAACACAGTTACAGTGACAGCTTATAATTCTATCGTCCTCTTCAACTATTACTCAACAGGACAAAGGCTTTTCATTGAGCCGCTGAGAATGCAAAACCTAAAAACCATATAAATTACTCAGAAGATACTCAAGCAAAATACATTTTATGCAAATAAAATTCTCAAATATTCACTTACCTGTCCTAAAATCACAACTTTTGTGTCAAGTTTTTTGGTGTAAACTTTTTTCACCCAACCACAGGCTGCTTGTTTATACGCCTCTAAACCTTTATACGCCTTCATTTGTTCATAAGTGTATGCACTTATTTCATGCACCAAATAATTAAAAATATCAGGGTACAACACTTTTGGGTAATCCTTAAAGGCAACACTACATTTATTTAGGTCTATCATGAATGGATCGACTTTCACGGCCGAAATCTTTTCTCGATAACGACGTGAATGTTCTTCGTCTAATGTTGAATAATACTCAGAATAATGGGTTGCCATTTTCATATCAAAATACTAATTGTTTCACAAAATCTAACACAAAAACACGCAAACAGGCACAACAACTGTAAATGTTACCGGTTGTTTACGGTTATAGAGGTTATGTTTGGGTTTTGCTTATACTCCAACCTAAAAGTCACGTGATTTTAGTCACGTGATGCACATGCCTAATTGATTAATGTGTTTAAATTTTAGTTGGTGGCGGTGGGTGGTTGACGGTGGCTCAGTGAGACTGCAGCCTAATGTAAGTACAACAATGTTTTTCTCCCACAAGTGAGTAAACATCAACTTTAATTGCTTGCAAACACCAAGTTTTAGCCCTCTTTATTTAGAGGTGTTAAATAAATATTTTTGTTCAATACTTATCGTCGTTGAAAATTACTGTTTCTTACCTAGATACCAAAGGTGAAAGCGTTTGTTTTGTCCATTCAACCTACTTACATAGCAACGGGTGAGCGAAAACAGTGGGTGAAAAAATTTTCACTCACACGCGATAAGCAAAGTTATAAGCGCCGGTGTCCACATGCGGGAATTCCCTTTGCGAGCTCGCTGCGGGCCCGCACATGCGGTCTACGATACTATAAGTTAAATGGTGCAGTTCACACATAGTGCGTCATCCTTGCGAGCTCGCAGCGAGCATCTTGCGGGCGTTTCTTGACGCAGATCCCTACAGCCCCGCAAGGTTGACGCAGCCGCAAGTACGGGCTCAAGATAACATACCTTGTTGTATATTCTGCGGTTCACACATGCGGGCGTTTGACGTAAGAATGGTAATAGAATTAACAATGGTGAGTTCTATAATTTTGAAGAATTATTGGATATTCAGCTGTTTATTGGTGTTATTTGTCAAAATTTAATAAAAAGGATAACAAGTATTGTTAAGTGAAGGGAAATAGAAAGCATTAAGCATGTAGTTAAAATTTAAGTAATATGTTTTTAAACCTTTTTATTTAGAAATTCAGTTTTGGTTCACTTTTATCTTCTTAATATAAATAACTAGGGTTTTTAAACATATTTCCGATAAAAGTCTATAAAACTACTTACTGTGGGTGTTATTAAATTTAGAAATACCTACCTGCTTATGGGGGTTATAGGGACAGTTTGTGAATTTCGGTTTATTCGATTTATAAATTATTTGAAAAGTTTTTTTTGAAATCTAACGTAGCACAAGCGATTGTACATCAACCAATATTATAATAATAAAATAGCGAACGTGCTTTCAAATTACTTTTTAAATCTAGTATCTAAGTCAATTTTAGCTATCTTGGACAATAGGACTTTGATCAAAATTTGAATCAAAAGTAGAATACTATTGTCCAAGATAGTACCTACAAAAATTAATTTGAAAGGGCGTTCGCTATTTTATTATAATATTTGTTGATATACAATCACTTGTGCAACGTTAGATTAAAAAAAAACTTTTCAAATGATTTATAAATCGAATAAAGCGACATTCACGACCTTTCTCTAGCCCCCTTAAGATCTTTACTACATACTAATTATTACTACATATTTTGTAGTTGTATTGCTTTAATTATGCTTTTGGTATGAAGAATTATGGGACGAACCTTAGTTAAGTTTTATTTTGTGTGTTTGTATACTTTCTTAATAAACATTGTCTTAAATTATAAACGTATTATTTAATTATACAAAAAGTAGATAGGCAACACCGGTTCTAGCCCAAAATCCCATGTTATTTCTTATAGAGGTCCAACGTAGTAATTTTCGGTCAATTTCAAGGTCATTCGCGGTCTAGCGCGTGACCTCACCGCGTGATTATACTTCTACGCTCACATCTGACTAACCATGTGATCATAATATTCAAATCATGCTTTCTACGTTTATTCATCTGCTAGCCAACGAGATTAAGAAATTTAAAGAAACCAACAATCGTCAATGTATCTGCGAGGGTTGCAAGCTCGACTAACGGATATATCTATGTCAGTTACTACCCTTTTGTAAAGGGCTTTCCAATCTCAAAATAACATTAATGTAATATTATATAATTACGTTAATGAATACTGATCGTATGCTGACGACACCAACTACACGACTGTACTCGCTATCTATTCTCACTCGATATCTAATACTCATATGTCTATACATATATTATTTTAATAAAGAGCTGTAAATAAAGCACACAAATATGGTTTATACACTTTTATTTTATTTAACTATTGTACATTTCAAGCTAAATATATACTTATTCTAAAACTACCTATTAAGAAATATTAATTAACAAGACAGAGTAAGAACTTTTAGCAACATCTTACAGGAAAAGAATATTAAAGACAATCATTAACATAGAAACATCAAACTAAACATATTTGCATAATCATAATTAAAGTAGAGAGTTATATGATTAACTTTATCTTATACTAAACTACCCAAGTAGCGCTGGAATAGAAATTTATGTAAAAATTACGTGCTTCCAATTCTTTTTTAATGCCACAAATTAATATTCCAAAGAGATGCTCAATAGCACGTAATAATTACGTGCCCCGCGGTATATCTTTGGAACGTTAAGATTATTACGTAAATAATACGTCCTTTTCATGTCTTCGTCATTTACCATATCCTTCACATGCTTTTGATGAGTATGTAAATAATTGAACAAAACATTTAATTTATAGAATCCCTACACTGCAAATAATGTTGCTATATAGTTTTACCTCCGATAAACGTGTTTTAACCTACTACTCGAATTAGTTCTTACGTAAATTTTTTGTTTCACTAAATGAAATTAAATTTAATTGAATTACTTTATTTCAAATTTGCTAGTGTAATTTACTGCTTATTAATAGGGGTCGTATCAGACTTCGTTAAAACATATTTATCCAACACCTCTATATAAATACCATGTTTACTATGGTCATTTTGAATAAGGAAAGTGATTGTTTACTCTTATGTTACATTATAACCTACGTTGCCCCTAGCAACGTGGGTTATTTTAAAAAAACTCACTCCTTCAAAGATAACAACCAATCACCAGCTTACATTGCATAATATTATTAAAATCCAGTCATCGTGCTAGAGTATTAAATTTATTACTGTCAAAACTTCAGACTAACTATAAATTGCAAATTCGAATAAAGAGGCGTTGGATAAAATTTTGTATGGCACGCGTGAGTTAAGGATATTATCCACTCAGAAAAATTAAAATTTTTCGTTCGTGGATAATATCTTACTTAACTCACTTGTACCATAAATAACTATTATCACAATGAAAGACATTATATTGACTGCATAATACTAAATATTTCTAATTAAAGAATAGACATTTTATTATGTACGAAATAATTATTTCTTTTATTTCGATATAAATACACATTTTAAAGAAACACAATATGTATAATTTTATTAAACAAACAACCTCGAATCCCTAAATTGTTTATGCAATAAAGTACTGGAACACCCGACGGATAACCAAGGGCAACGCAATTACAGCAGTTTTAAATGTAGTGGTTGTTAATATATGTGACATCTCCATCACCTTGAAATTATACACTCGTCATTTTCAGTGTTATTCTTATAATATAGCTGATCTTTTTGTGAAACGTTTGTTCTTGTTTTTAGTGAATAAGTATGGTTGTGCAGGCTGTAAAAAATTGGATTATTTAAATTTTTAAATCCAGGTGAGTATGAATGCTATATTTTTCCAAACAATAAATTGACGCCAGACAAACATGTACGTTGAAAATGCCATAGGCGTCGAAAAAACAACTACATTTAGGGGTTAATGAAGATAGAGTAATAAGTTTTATTTTATTAGAAATTTCTAAGGTTCAGAAGATTGCTTTAAATGTAATAGGGCCTTTCGTAGCAACGAGTGCGCATGCTCAGTTGTTGAAACTGCATAGTTACCTAAACGGTTCATAGAGCGCGTTTGAGTCAAAAAAATGATCTGGCAACATTGTCCAGCAGGACATCGTCAACTGTCATTTGAAACAAACACAACAACAAAAAGATGGCTACTGCCTTGCCTTTTTATAGTGTTACTTTAAATGAAAATGACGTGCCTGGTGCTTCATTGGGAAATAAGAGACCATCAGAACTGACAAAATTGCAGCTTCAACGGTTTTTAAAGTGTAGAAATGTTTGTACAAGGGTAAAAACGAACTGATTGTGAGGTTAGTATAAAATTGTTGCTTCTTATTAAACATTACTAATGCACATTTTTCTTATGTAACTGCCGAGAATCGCGAATTACTAATGCATGTGCAAGAGCAAGTGCAATATTATTTTTATTTTCACCGTTTTCACCATTTAACCTAATACGTTTGACAGTTGTCAATTAATCGCAATCGCCAATGTTGCCACATTTCTGCAAACATTCATAAAATTCACTTTCGCGCGGCGCATGCGCCACTAATATTTCTGTAACGAAAGGCCCTATTAAGAACTATTAAATTTTCGTTCTTGACTGCTTTGTTATTGAAATTTTCAGCATTTGTAAATTTAATCATTTAATTAACCGAAAATAGTCTGCAAATATTAAAAATTATGAGGAACAATAATTAATAATGTTTTTCAGATATCGTAAAACAAAAATGATTACAAATCTTGCATTTGACAGGTGCATAAAGAACTCCCGTATTTGCTCATCCCATATTTTGCAGAGTGTGATTTCGAGAGTTAAAAGGGGAGAGAAAGAAATGGTTCTGGAGAAAAGATGCTGCTCTAATTCCTGTTTTAGAAGTTAATGAACCACATACTACAAGGTAGGATGTTTTAATTTTTCCCTTAACAAATTAATTAGACAAAATACGAATACAAGATTTAGTAATAATTGATAAACTAAACTTTAAACTTATTCCATACTACTTATTATATTTATAATTTTAAAAGATGTTTTAAGCAAAAAAATAATTTATAGACATAAAAGAAACATTTTGATTTTATTTTGTTTCAGAAAAAGATGTGTGTGTGTGTGGGCTGTTTATCCAGCAGCTATACATACGAGCAGAAATCAGTTCATCATCAGCTGTACAATTTGTAGCAGATAGATCGTGGAATCTCAGTGTTCTTCAGAACCCAGATATCATCTGCTGCTTTGCAGGTAGACCAGTCTGAAAGTGAGATTTTCCAAACACGAGTTCTACATTTGTAAGTTACAATTAATTGCATCATTTTAAAAATATATATGTATAATAATATTGCCATAATTGTTTATCACAGAAATCGTTATTATAACAGTCAGATCAAGTATCTGTCCATTTGTCTACCACATTAACTGCTTTTAAAACAGAGTGTGCTACTCAGAACATTCAGAGTACAATAGTACAAAATAGAAAAAAAACTCAATGCGAGTAGAATTGAACAAAATTAATTTGAAAATGAAATGTTTTAGGAAAAAGTTGGGAGATTCCAATATTTTTAAATTTTATCAATCAGAATATATGTTAGATGGTATACATATTCAGAAAAAATTGCTAAATATTTTTTTACAGGAGGACTTACACACAAATAAAAACGGAGTTTACCATTATCATTCGCAGTATGAATACTACTATAGATTTGTTCGGACGTTCAATAGTTGGAGATGCTGTAACAGTTCCAGGTCCTCCCGGGGTAGGATTTAAGCTAACAGAAGATCAGAATTTCGATTTAGAAAACAAAAGAATTACAAACGCAGGCCACGCTAAATTGATTAATCTTCGTTTCTTACAGTCAATAGTTTTATTTTCTAGTATTAAAGCACGTTTCTTTGTTACCAGATCTGAATCATTAATAGCGTGGCCTGCGTTTGTAATTATTTTGTTTTCTAAATCGAAATTCTGATCTTCCGTTAGCTTAAATCCTACCCCGGGAGGACCTGGAACTGTTACAGCATCTCCAACTATTGAACGTCCGAACAAATCTATAGTAGCATTCATACTGCGAATGATAATGATAACCAACTGACTACTTACAACCGTGACGAAATCTTTTATTCTATAATACATTCTTCTTTTAACTCGGAAATAATTTAAATTATTTCGTTTTCATTCAGAGAACTACTGTTACCGGCTTTATTTACAGCATATAACAATCGTAGCCTGTCGACTAGCTTGTTAGTATTATTCCAGTAGACGTATTCGACTTTGCAATCGCTTAATTTTTTAAAATTTGACGATGGTGATTATAGTCTAATGCCAATAAACCTTTGATTCTGGGTAAGTTCGGTTTAATTATATAATCATACTTCCAATGTTTAACAGCTGTTAGTTTACCGTGTGGTCTATAGGATTTCTTATGCGCATTAGTAAGGGCTATTATCTGCATATAATTATTGATATCATCTTGCGATGGTGTAGACTCTAATTCTCTAAACGTAAGTAAGTCAAACAGACTGGGTGTTGCTTCGAAAACGTTGTTTTTAATTATGATGTTTGTATCACGCATAGTCACAGGGGAAGATGCAAATGTCCACGCGTCTTGATCAATTTTATATCTAATACCGAATCTAGTTCTATCTATATTTTTGTTTCCGACAGCGTTAGCTATTAACATACCGTAATGAGTAGGGAGATCCTGAGTTTTATTAGATTCTTCTTCTTCTTCCTCATCTGTATCTGAAGAGGATGATGCTGCTTGTTTTTTAACTTTCAACAGGGGAATGTAACTAGCAGTAGTAGTAGTAGTAGTAGTAGTAGTAGCAGCAGATGGTTGTGTTTTAATTTTCAATAGGGGAACGTTAACTGATTCGGCAATAGTTTCTAAAGGAGATATAACCTGTTTATCAGTATCACGATAAATACGTTCTGCTTTTGCTCTATCACGACGAAACCTCACCCTTCTCCCACCACCCTTCTCCCTCCACCTTTCTCCCTTCACCCTTCACCTTTAACCCTTAACCCTTCATGCTTCAACCTTAACCCTTAATCTTAGCCCTTAACCGTTCGGTCAGGGATCGTTAATCTCTCGCACTAACGTTATATTAGGGTATGAACCCTCTAGAGGCAGAATACAGGCGTATGTATTCTGTATATTACCTCTTAGTTAACATAGTATTTTATAAAATAATTAGATATAGTTATATTTACTATCTATTCTTTTAAACTGCTGTTATACTTACCTTGTTTACTTTATATTCGGGTATGTAGTACCATTATTAGTGTATACGAAATGTACTATTTTAATAGATATTATATATAAGTTATGTATTATGTTTTAAGTAGCGTCGAAACTACTCGTATCAATAAACGTTCTTGTATGAAAGTATGTTGTTTTGTACTTACTCTGCTCCCTACGTTCTGTCCTAAAAATGTATTCGTAGGCTCTAACCTAATCTAACCTAAATTATATTCGTATGCTCTAACCTGTGATGTAATAAAAAACAATAAGTTTTAAAGACATTTATTATATTATATTTATTATACATTATATCCAGATGTAATAAATTTAAGTCTATCATCTAAATCAAGGTCGTTCTGCAAATCTACAATAGTTTTCTTAGTAAACTTATAAACTAATTCATTCAAAAATAAATCATCCTTATATTTACAAGAAGAATTTAACACACTTAATAAAATATTATTGTCTACAAGCGTTGTTCTAACTTTTATAGCCGCGTCCAGGACTTCTTCCGCAAAACATTCGTAATTGCGATGCATAGTTTTAATACTATCAATATTTTTTCCATAAAAGGTTTTCATCGTGTATAATCTCCCTAGACTTAGTTCGGAAATGTAAAGTTCAAAACTTTGATTATTTTTTGACCTATTGTACCTATTCTTTTCTCTCCGTTGTTTGTATAATATAAAATATATATTCCGCGTCAAACTGATTAGTATCGTCATATGTACCGATTGTTATATTTCCGTGAATATTTGAGTTTTCACCAATACACAGGATAAATTTTTATCTCTAATTTTATATATGGCGTTTTATATAGAGCAGGAGTCTCACGATAATTTATACATATATTGTCTTTGAATATTCTAAAACAGATAAATAACCCTGAATCCTTGTTAGGAATTTTAAAAATAACGAAATTTTTATTGAATCAGCTAAATAGATAGTGTACTTATAAGTGAATCTCTAAATAACGAATGCGTTAACAGAACTCCTGCATTAATATACATAACGTTTTATCGTGTTTTTCAAAACACATTTCATTGTAAAAGAATAAGAATAATTTCAATTTTATGTATCAGGCGATATACATTATATTATTTTCATATATTAGTATGCAAAGTTGTTGTTTCAATAAAAAGTAAAATATTTATCTGATTTATTTCTCCGGGTTAAGTCTTCAGGGTTCTCATAGTTATGAAAACCCTGAATGATCTACAGTTGTAGATATTGCAAGAGGTACCTACCCTGTGTTTCAAAGTTATAAAGACGTATTACAAACATATGTTATAGACTTATATTTCGAAGGTATCGAAAATGGTTACAGATTATTATTAATCATACGAGTTTACTATAGATACGATGAATATCCTACAAGAGTATATAGTATATTATTACATATCTGCGTATTTCGAAGCTATTGAAAATGTATGATATATTGTAAAATAACGTTTAAGTATGGCGACGAATGTCTATATGATGTATAAACAATAAGAACACATGTAGAAACAGTTTACAAGGTAGTAGATATAACGAAAAGGCTAAAATCTGTTCAAAACTACATTATGTCTAGAAACTAGAAAATTAGAGAATTGTAGCATATGCTTGTTAAAGAGTCGGTAACAACTCATGCGACTTCGATGTAGCTACGGTCTATATACATTAATAATAATAGGAAAATGCTTTTGAATCCTAAAATTTATTTAAATAAAACTTAAAGAATAAAATTTAGAAAAATTCTATTGCTATATTATAAGGTATATAATCTCAGTAAACCTTTATTGTCTAGTTAGAATACTTGTATAGGATTTAGTTGATAGCTCTGTATGACATTCTGAGTTAGATGCTAACTCTATCAAGTTTTTCAGTTTGCTGATCTGAAGTTGTTGAAGCCTTTCACTTCTGAGGGGGTAGGAGCATTCTAGATCTTGCTACCGTACGTGCTTTCATATACAATGAATACGTTTAACATAGAAATAGGTGAAAAACTATAATTTTGTTTTATCGTTTTATTTATAAAATTTTAATAATTATATGGAATGTTTGTATTGTACGATATGATGATGATAGGGTAAGTGAATTGTGAGCATTTAGCAGACTTGAGTTTCTAACTACAGATCTATAGGTTAGAAAAATCATAAAAGTATTAGCATTGTACATTGAATAGACTCCCTGCTTCATTTCATAACTTATTTGTTTTAATAAATAGACATTAGTCAAACGATGGATATCCTCATGTCTTTACTCTACCTTCGATATATAATATATTTATTTATGATATCTAGTTAATGATATATGTTATAATCTTGATTGAATGTAATCTTTTTTCCTGTAAGATGCTATAAAAGCCGTAATTAATATTTCTTAATATATAGTTTAGTTTAATCCGTGTATGATAGCAATTAGATGATAACCGTTTCTTGTAAAACGCTAGACTTGATATTAATTTCAATGGCTACTATCTTTTTAATAGCTTACACTAACAACGCGTTTATGTACATATAACCGTATAAGGTTTTCATTAAATCAATTAAACAATCGCATATAAATATTTATAAACACTTTTTACATTATTATTCCAGTAGACGTATCAAGCTAGCAATATTTTAAAAAATCTGCTGCTTAAAATTCCTTTGCTGTAAATTTTAAATAAATTTTTAACTAAACATGTGACTATATTGAAAGTAATTATATTTGCTTTCATAATGATTATGTCGGGTTAATAGCTTCTCGTGAATTAATATAAATGCTTAAATAATATACTATAGATTTTTTTATACCGCATCATCCTACTACATATAACCATATAAGGTTTTCATTAAATCAATTAAACAATCGCGTATAAATATTCATAATCACTTTTACACTATTATTCCTGTACACGTATCAAGCTAGCAAATACGTTTTTAATTTAAACATTAACGATAAATATGTTTTCATCCAAGTTGAAACTGACTCAGGGTTAATCCGTGTAGAACCTAACGATGCAGAATAATTGCTATCGTAATAAACGTGAAACGCAAGACAATTTTAAAGTATCAATATTTAAACGTTATAATTCTATAAAACCGAAGTTAGATGTTGACTCTATCAAGTTAATAATAATAGATATTTATAATTGATAAAGATTCATCTTTGTAAAACCGATAATATTGGAAAGGATCATGAATAATCTCAAACCTGCATATACTACACATATTTAAGGAATGTTCTTCTATGAAAAACCGGGTTATTAATTAACGTGTACGTAATTCAAACATTAATAATAATACTGAGGGTTGAAGTAAACTGTTTAATGTATCTATAGCAATTATAAATATTTACTGAAATATGTTTTGAATTTACAAAAGCATTACGCAATATTCTTTTTCTCTATAAATAAATAAATTATAGTTGTTTTAAACATAATGGACACCTTTCAAGAAATTTCAAAGGAAGCTAATCGGTTAATAAATGTTTGTCGGTCGTTGTATGAAACAATACATTTGAGAGATGTCTAATTAGGGAAAATCTGCAAGCTGAATAATAAGATAGCATTTTTATATTACATAACGGGTTTCAATATGGAATATAATCATTTATGATATGTAGTTAATCCTATTACATATAACCGTATAAGGTTTTCATTAAATCAATTAAACAATCGCATATAAATATTTAGAAACTCTTTTTTCATTATTATTCCAGTACACGTATCAAGCTAGCAATGTTTTAAGAAATCTGCTGCTTAAAATTCCTTTGCTGTAAATTCTAAATAAATTTTTAACTAAACAGGTGACTATATTGAAAGTAATTATATTTGCATTGTTTTGAACATAATGGTATGTTATGATAAGAAATATTTGACGGGTATCGAATGAAACAATACATTTTACTTGAGGTTTTATGTTGGCGTAGAGATAATCCTCATAGATCTGGTTCTGAGAACTGAGGTGAAATCAATAATGAGAAATGACAAGTTTCTACATGTTAATTATGTTACACATTTTAAATGTTATGACTAATAGATTTATATTTTAGGAATGTCTGTAGTTGAAATGTAATATGCAGATGAGATATAGAAAATGAAATGCTCGATATGAACAGTCGTATGATATGATCCTGATTGATTCTTTACTATAAGATATTACAAAAGTTAGAGTGTACGACATGTAGTTAAACCTAAAAAGAGAAAAATAGCAGTTAAATGCGGGCCTTGTTAGTCGTATTCTATTTAGGGTGTTTTCAGGAATTTAGTTGAATTCATTATCAATATAAATGTTAATTATTATTATAAAAATATTTATTTTTATTGGGGGCGTTGGATAGCTAAACCATTGTTATTTGCTGTAAAAGAAGCCGGTAACAGTCTGAATGAAAACGAAATAAGTTCAATTATTTCCGAGATAAAAGAAGAAGGTATTATTGAATAAGAAGCTCTAGAGGGCCGAGATGTCGTTATTATAAAATCGTTATGATCCCCCGGATGACTGCATCAATCATAATGTAATATGTAGAGTTGATCCGTATATGTGGTAATATCGCATGCTGGACCGTGCTAATCCGACAAGTGATTGACAGTAACCTTTCGATGAAATCATGTTTAACGATGTCTGGTGCATCCTTAAAAGCATACATCATTTAAGAAGGATCTTAGTATGAGAGATGAGATATGCAAATGATACCGTGAATTAAATTAATTTAATTAATTAGATCAATATAAAATCGTTATGATCCCCCGGATGACTGCATCAATCATAATGTGATATGTAGAGTTGCCTTGTATTCGTGGTATACGCTGGACTGTGTATAACGCGAGCGTGGTGAGGTCACGCGCTAGACCGCGAATGACCTTGAAATTGACCAAAAATTCTATCTTAGGCCTCCATAAGAAATAACATGGGATTTTGTCGCCGAACTCTCCTAGCCTATCTACTCATATGATCCGACTGGTCCTGAAAATTATTTAATGTACTATGATGTCAATAATCAGTATGGTTGGGCGATGTCGCAGTATCTACCATATGGAGGTTTCGAATGGATCAATTCAGATAGTATTGATGTGCTAACCATTCCTGATAATGCTCCTGAAGGTTATATATTAGAGATTGATCTGGAGTACCCTAGGGAACTGCATGATACTCATAAAGATCTACCTTTCTGTCCGCTGCATGTTAATCCGAAGACTGAAAAACCTTGCGCATCTTCTCAGGAAGCTAAGTTGATGGCTACTCTTCATCATAAAGAAAAGTATATTATCCATTATAGAGCTCTAAAACAGGTGTTGCAGCATGGGTTGAAGATTACCCGAGTTCATAGAGTGCTTAAATTTAAACAATCGGCGTAGCTTAAAGTCATATATCGACTTAAACACAAAGTTACGTCAAAACGCAAGAAATGAGTTTGAGAAGAATCTCTATAAGTTTATGAATAACGCGGTCTTTGGTAACACTATGGAGAATTTACGGAAGCGGGTAAATATACGTCTTGTAACTAAATGGGCTGGTAGATATGGAGCTGAATCTTACATCTCCAAGCCTGAATTTAAAACTTGTAGTATATTTAATGAGAATCTAGTAGCAATCGAGTTAAGAAAATCCGAAATCTATCTGAACAAACCTATTTATGTCGGTATGAGCATTCTGGATCTCGCTAAAACTACCATCTACGATTTCCATTACGGATATATGAAGAGTACATTTGGTGATAGGTGTTCTGTGTTATATTCAGATACTGATTCTCTTATATATGAAATTCGTAATCAGAATCCTTATGAAGCTATGAAGCGTGATTGCCTTCAGTATTTTGATACAAGCGATTACCCTGTGAATAATGTATACGGTATTCCGCGCGTTAATAAAAATGTTCTTGGGCTAATGAAGGATGAATGTAATGGGGTACCGATGACTCATTACGTTGGACTCCGATCAAAAATTATACACAATAAAAACTCTCATTTCGCAAAATGAAGTAGAAGTATTAAGAGATCGCTTACAGGATGAAGAATATGAAGAAGATGAAATCGCCGATGTTATATCTAATTATGATGTAACGAAAAAGGCTAAAGGTGTGAAAAAAATCTGTTGTTTATACGAAAATTACCTTCGAAGACTATGTAGAATGTCTCGAAAACTATATAGAAAAACGCCTACATCAAAATATAATCCGATCTGATAAGCATCATGTTCATTCGATCACTCAGCAAAAGATTGCTCTTAGCCCATATGATGATAAACGTTACCTCATATCTGGCTCCTATGAAACTCTACCTTTAGGACATTATTCGATATTAAAACTAATGGATGTAGACTGATGTGTGTCCTCACCGAAAAATCTTATATTTATTTATTTAATATCACCCAAACACAACGGGCAATGCCCAATTACATTGTCGGGGAATCCCGAGATTTTAAATTAAAATACATTAAATTCAATTACATATAGTTCAAACATAAGAGAAAAACAAAAACATCTAAAGCTTAAATAATAATTATAAACAACAAAGCAATAACATCCTGTTTCAGTATATTAAGACGAAACCTACAGTTATTACCTATCCATGTGCATTTAGTCAGAAGAATAATAATCTAAACAGTGATCGTTTAAACGCTACGGGGGAAGAATCAAACAAATCAATATCTATTTCATAGCTAACAGCATTAAAAGATTTTTATTAATGAAGAGTGTAGTCTTAAATTAATTCGATGATGTGGAATGTACAAGATACCTCGTGGCCGTGATCGATGCGCTGGTACGTACAAACGCACCAAAGGCAACAACTTGGGACAATCTATTCTGTTATTTATGAGCTTATGTACAAAGCAAATGTCCCCCACTTCCCTTCTTATATACAGTTTAGCAATGTTAAATTCCGACCTAATATCTTGATATTCGTCATAATCGGGATACAGTCCATGCTTTTTGTAATGCAAATATTTTAAAAATTTGTTTTGAACCGTTTCAATCTTATGTTTTAGAGTAATTAATCCTGGGTTCCAGACTACCGACGCAAATTCTAATTTTGATCTAACTAACGAATTGTATAATAATTGTATTGTCTTAGTGTTGCTAAAATCTTTTGTAGATCTAATGATGAAACCAAGATTCTTTAATGATGCGTTTACTATCTTATCAATGTGATCGTCCCATTTTAAGTCAGACTTAAAATGAACTCATAAATCCCGCATGTTAGACAGTCGCTCCAATTCGTTATTGTTCATCGTATATTGATGAAGGTAAGGATATTTCTTTGTTGTGAATGTCATAGATTTACATTTATTGATATTGAGATCTAACTTGTTGGTATTACTCCAACGTAGTAAAGAGTTTATATCATCTTGTAATATTTGATAATCATTTTTATTAATAATTTGTTTATAGATCTTAACATCGTCGGCAAATATAAGACATTCGCAACCCCGAATACAAATTGGGAGATCATTGATAAATAACAGAAAAAGCAAAGGTCCTAAGTTGCTGCCCTGTGGCACACCTGATCTTATAGAGAATTTTTGCGATTTTGTTCCGTTTAGTTGTACAAACTGAAA
This sequence comes from Agrypnus murinus, assembly GCA_929113105.1. Taxonomy (NCBI): domain Eukaryota; kingdom Metazoa; phylum Arthropoda; class Insecta; order Coleoptera; family Elateridae; genus Agrypnus; species Agrypnus murinus. The sequence continues at coordinate 194,880,885 of OV816026.1, forward strand.
TCGATTTTGTAGATAGGATTTGAAAAACAGTAATAAATCTAGAGAAAACCCGTGTTTGTGTAACTTACGCAATAATATGTCATGATTAACGGTGTCAAATGCTTTTGAAAAATCGGTGTAAATTACATCTACTTGACCCGCTTTATCGAGAATATTACTAACGTATTCTGTAAAAGTTATTAAATTCGTTTCGATAGATCTTCTGTTTATAAAGCCATGCTGACATTCTGTTATATCATTTTTTAAAGTTGTATAGATTTTGTTATAAACTATTTGTTCGAATATCTTTGCCGGTGCTGATAATATTGATATGGGACGATAATTTATTACTTTTGATTTGTCACCGGATTTATGTATTGGTATAACTTTAGTTAGTTTCCAAAAATCTGGAAAGGTGTTCGTTTTTAACGCTAGATTATACAGGAGTGATAAAAGATAACTTAGTATCTCGTGACATGCCTTGAATATATATGGAGGTATTAGATCCGGTCCTACAGATTTTTTGGGTTTAAGTTTCCGCATAACAGCTTCGACTTCTTGCACATTCACTTTCTGCAATGTTACACAATCAGAAACGCTAGTAGCATTCTGGTTGGTCTCCGATACTATTTGATTAATGTTATATTCTGAGACGCTTTTGTACACGGACTTAAAATATTCGGCGAATAATTCAGAAATTTCAGATTCATTGTCGGTTGTCTTTTTGTTAAATTGATATTTTCCAAAGTGTGAATTATTACTTCGTTTTCTATTAATATAGTTCCAAAAATTGTTTGTAGCATATATTATTTCGTTTTCAATAGATGTAACATAGTTTTCGTATGCACGCTGTGTATCCTTTTTAACTTTATCCCGTAACCGACGGAATTCTTTCAAATGGTAGTCAGATGTATTTCTTTTTTATGATGATATTCTTTCTTTCTGATATCGGCAATAATCTCTTTAGTGAACCAGATTGGGTGTCGAAAATATAATTTTGTCGCAGCTTTGGAACTGATTCATCTAAAGCACGATAAAATAGCTTATAAAATTGATGTACAGCCTCGTTCACATTTCTAAAATTTTGCAGTTCATTCCAATCAGTTGCTCTAAGCAAATCGTACAGAAGAATGAAATTAGCTTTTTTGAAATTATAACTTTCTGGCGTTACTCTAGATGTATATCTCCCCGGATTCAAATAATTAAACGTAACTGATAAAGTTGGATGATATACGTCAACATGCACCATTGGATCGTTATTTTTATCAACATCTACCAATACATTACTAATTATTAAGTCAAGTGTTCGTTCTTGATGGTTTTGTATAGTGTTATACATTTTTAAATTCAAAATATTAATAAATTGTAATAATCTTCTTGATATCATGTTACCATTTGCAAGATTATATTTCGCGCTACTAATACAAGATAAATTAAAATCGCCCAAAATAATGATTTCCTTTGTTAAAAAGAATTCTGAATTTTCAATAATATTAAAATATTCTTCGTAATTTCCATAATTTGATTGAGGTGGAAAATAGACACCGGTAATTATAATATCTCTTCCGTTTACATGAATATTAATAAACAAGGCTTCTAACGTCAAATTTAAGTTAATGTTATCGGATTTGTATTTTTGTGAACTGCAATTAAGACCCCACCGCCCCGTTTACGATTGAATACTTGATTACGATCGCATCTGTACACAATATAACGAGGATCAAATAATTCGTTATTGTATATATCTGAGTCCAACCAGCTTTCTGTCAAAACTATTACGTCATAATTAGTGTTAGCAAGATTATTGTGAAAGACATTCGTTTTTGTACGCAACCCCCGTACGTTTTGATAATAGATTTGTAGTGTTTTATTTTTCATGTAATTTAATTATATTAAGTTAATTTTCATTTCATTAATAGATATATAGATTATATATTTATATTTTAAATAATAAATTTGTATAATGATTAAATGTAAGCAAAAAGATAGTTAATAACAATTAATATAAGTTTCGCCTCGACAATTCAAGTAAGCAAGTACCCAATACAATATATTTTTAAGTGAAATGAAATACAAAAAAAAGAAATGGAGAAAGTTGATAATTGATATTTAATGTAGATCTATTCAAATGTACGTAAGAAAAATCAAAGAAAAAAAACAATAGATTTGTTGTGACTAATAACTACTTCTAGTTAGTGGATTAACTTAAAGTAATGTAAATCCCGCCGTGAGTGATACCATATAATGCAACAGTGTTGATACTAATAACTAATAATATAAAAGTAATATTCAACGGCAAGCACAAGGAAATAAAATAAAATAAAATTACCTCCCTAATTTTAATAATTTGAAAACGATATAGAAGATATAATCGTATAATTTAACATAACACAAATAGTGCATTCCGCAGTATTCATAATTTTTTTGCTATAAAAAGGAATAGATGAATCCTATAGATATATTTATACCAGAGTAATGTCGTCTGCTTAAAATAAATAAAAAGAAATATTATTGACAAGTAATAAAAGTAAGGAAATCATTTCCTATGTATAATAGAATGCACGATAGAGAAAAAAAGAACATTTGCCTAGTAGACAGATTATTAAAAAAAATCAACGAGACATACATCTTTAAATAAAGTAAATGATATTCATTAACAATAATTACACTGTAAACTAGTATAAAGTAAACAATCACTGACCACAGGGCATACGATATTCCTGATACTATGATAAACAATTATCTGTTCTAACATTTCTTAAATGTTTAATGATTCTAGATCAGAAGATCTGTCAATGACACGTGTTGTGTTATAAACTCGAACAAATATTTTGCCATCGAGTGTCCAAACTTTAGTTTTTCCAAATTTCTCTCTAGCCATTTTTAATAAATTGTAACGTGTACTTGTATAACGTTGAAATTCACAACCCATTATTTGTTTGATGGTCACTGTTTAAAATCAAGCTTCTCCGTTGTTTGGTTGTCACTGGTTTTCCCTTTCTTTCGGTTTATCGTGAAGTCGCTCCTGCGCGTTTGAGCTTCCTTCTCAATAGTAGAGTGAAGTAACAAAATGGCTGGTTTTTGGTACTAGAAGTTGGATGTACGAGATATATTAGGAAATTGGTTTTATATATAATTCGCTTCAGCGGAATAAATCTCGCATTCAACAGCATGATCGCTTGACTGTTTATATGCGATCAATCGTCAAATTGGACGGATTACGTTCTAGTGCTAACCATTTCAGGTAAATTCTTTTCGTTTCCTTTCCATGCGCTTAGAATCTTACAAATGTCTTTTTATTTTAGGTAATATTATTTCCCTAGCAGTCACCTTGAGGGAATTGTTTTGTAAAAGACCTTTCAGTTTATAGAAAGGTAAAAATCTTCAAATATTTTAAATTAATACGATACACAGGGTGATTTCTTTGTAGGTCTTTTTTTTATTTCCTTGGTTTTGGGTTTTGTTGTTCGTTGTCGTATTCGTGTTCCCGCTCTCATGCATGTTAATTTTAAGAAACCACAATTTATTCATGCATGTTATTAGGAAACGAGATCTCGAGTAGTGGAATTGTTGTAGGGTAGTTTTAAGTACAACCAACTGTGATACAGATTACCATTCAACTTTTTTTTCTCTATTAAACATTAAAATTGCATTTAAAGTTAACTTTTAAAATCCACCAATAGTTTAAATAAAGCCCTACTTAGAAAGTTTACATTTCACTACGTGTGTTTTATTTATTCATTATTCATTTGTTTGTGTGATTTTAAAATTGCTTTTCAGTTCGTCGTTTGTAAGTATATATGTACGGTACGACCAAAATATTGGAAGTTGCCCATATTTTAGTAGAAGATCTATTTCTTCGTTTGTCTGATAAGCTTGAAGCTTTAGTAATAAGCATTGTTTTTAAACGAAGTGGCGCTTGTTTTTTTATCTTTTATATTTTGTATTACCCCGCCCCTCTCCGACTTATTGGGGGCTAGCTGGCAAAAACTAAAGCAGTGTTATTCAGATCAAGCTGATACTTCCAGCACAACTACTTTTTGGTTGATTAAGTATTTCTTTATATAAAAATAGCCTTTGTGTTTCTGTAGGTTATACTTGTCAAATCTTCCGCGATAGCTACATTAGTGCCTTTTAAATACTTTTTATTATTAAATATTTCGGATTTGGTTTTATAACTAACAAATCTCACGATTATAGGACGCGGATTGTGTGTGGGAGCTTTGACCACACTGTGGCACCGGTCAATCTTTTCTTGCAACACTGATAAACCTAACTTGTTTGAAAACATATCAGTTACCTTTTTTTCCAGTTCACAATTTGCACTTTCGTCCTCCGGAAACCCAAAGATGCGAATATTATTCCTCCTGGAATATTGTTCCAATGTATCAATTTTATTATTTAAAATTGAGTTCTCTTTTTCAAGATGATGTAATTTATCTTCATATTCGCTTAATTTTTGATTGTTTGCTTCTGTAATTTTTTCCAGTAACTTATTGGTTAATGCTGTAATGAACGTGTCATCATGGATCATATCCATAATAGCCTGTTTCACGATACTTGATAAATCGGAAGTTTGCGCCTGGGCTCTAGTAGTAATAGACATTGTAACTGATAAGGTATAATAATACTATCACAAATACCAAAGCACGAATATCAAAACACAACGGAATTTAAATAGATGTTTACTCTTTGCAATACATCGAGGGAATGTAATGTAAAATTCTGTAAGGTTAGATATTAATGTAATCTGTGTGTATGTTTGTTGTATATTGTATGTATGTTTTAATATTTAATATATTCATTATGATATCTAGTTGATGATGTATGTTATGATCCTGATTGAATGTAATCTTCTTTTCCTGTAAGATATTGTAAATGCCTTATGCTTTATAATTTCCTAATATGTAGTTTAGTATAAGATAAAGTTAATCATATAACTCTCTACTTTAATTATGATTATGCAAATATGTTTAGTTTGATGTTTCTATGTTAATGATTGTCTTTAATATTCTTTTCCTGTAAGATGTTGCTAAAAGTCCTTACTCTGTCTTGTTAATTAATATTTCTTAATAGGTAGTTTTAGAATAAGTATATATTTAGCTTGAAATGTACAATAGTTAAATAAAATAAAAGTGTATAAACCATATTTGTGTGCTTTATTTACAGCTCTTTATTAAAATAATATATGTATAGACATATGAGTATTAGATATCGAGTGAGAATAGATAGCGAGTACAGTCGTGTAGTTGATGTCGTCAGCATACGATCAGTATTCATTAACGTAATTATATGTATAATATTACATTAATGTTATTTTGAGATTGGAAAGCCCTTTACGAAAGGGTAGTAACTGACATAGATATATCCGTTAGTCGAGCTTGCAACCCTCGCAGATATATTGACGATTGTTGGTTTCTATAAATTTCTTAATCTCGTTGGCTAGCAGATGAATAAACGTAGAAAGCATGATTTGAATATTATGATCACATGGTTAGTCAGATGTGAGCGTAGAAGTATAATCACGCGGTGAGGTCACGCGCTAGACCGCGAATGACCTTGAAATTGACCGAAGATTACTACGTTGGACCCATAAGAAATAACATGGGATTTTGGGCTAGAACCGGTGTTGCCTATCTACTACAAAACCTTCGACAATTATCTTTAACCACAAAATAAACATTTTGTAGATAATATAAGCAAATACAACTAGTTTTCTGCAATATACATCTATTTCTGATGACAGTAGATTGTTTACTGTGCGTCATTTCACCGTGTAGTGTGAACTGATTTTTGCGGGCCCGCAGCGAGCTCGTTGCGAGCTCGCAACGGGAGTTTCCCGCATGTGGACACCGGCGCTTAACAGTAACATTATTCATAACAGTAACACATATCAACAAAATTACTTATAAATATGAAAGTTAACATTACAATTGTTAAAAATCGGTTGATTAATACCAGGGAATTGATCTTTGTTGACAAATAATGACAAATTGATTGTTTGTTTTATGACGAATGATGAGAACCATAACAACGAAAACTGCCTCCTAATTTTTCTGCAATTATTCTAGAAATTTAAATTTATTTATTTATTTTTTTAATTCCTAATAGCAGGCACTGAACAAAACGCTATACAGCACTCGTGGGAACTGAGTCACTCACTTGTGTGTAGTTCCACACTCGGCTTCGCCTCCCCTACTATAATAATGCTGCTTTATTCTGATTTTACATCGATATAGTGGTAACTACAATAAAAACAATATTAAAGTTTGTCACTTTCAGAAGTAGAATCCTCGTCTACATTTATAATAATTCATCCAATTTCTATATATCATTTTCAACTTCAATTACATGTTTAACAGCTTTTTCCCAATTATCAGGTGTAACATTTTGAACAGTTTCCATGATATGATGTTTGCGATGATATTGTTTGCCACAACACTCACGCCTGTGATAAAAAATATAAAATATGGTATAATAATGGTATTTGCTTGAAAACATAATATGGATACCTCTTCGAAGCGTCTGAGTAATCTTCACTGTAACTTTTGATAATATTCTAATGCTAGTTTAGTCACCAACTGTAAAATTTCTTGAAGCCCTTTTTTTAGGGAGCGACACAACCATATTTCCCTCGGTCATATTCAATATAATTACCACGATACACAATTGGCTGACATCAAATGAATTAAATAATTACAATTTTAATTATATGTTTAGGTACCGATTTCAAACTCCAACAACAACGAGATTGTCATGAAAATGACAGTTTTTTGAAAACTATGAGACGAGCAAAGCAAGAAATAACACCTGGACCAAACGTAATAACAACAAAAGAGAGGTTAGGATATCCGTAAAGATATTTTGCTTACGCTATCACAATTACCGATGTTGCCATCTGTTTATTTGTTTCTAATAGCGTATTGTTTTCTATCGAATTATAATATATTAAATTGCTATAATATAATATAATACTGATTGTTTGCTGTCTAAACAACAACTAATATTAATTGCTTTAATTTGTCATCTAATATAAGAATTCTTTGTTTCCACCGAAATGTGAGGTAACTTTTAGTACAAACTGGCAATTCTGTATGAACTGCTTCCATCATCTCTGCACCTCTTTTTATTAGTTTTTAGGCAGTTATATTTTCTACTGTAAAACTGTCCTACCAATTACACAACAGCTTTTTAAATGCCCGCTCTTAAGTGGGCGTTTTATTTACTCTATCTGTACATGAACTGGACTTTTAGTAATCTGATTAAACCCGATTTAATTTTCGTAAATGCTTAAGAGCGCTGTAGCTCAGCTGATCAAGGCATCAAAAGCCATCAATACATCCCCCAGAACACACAACTTAATAATTAAAAAAAGGCGTTTGCTGTATTATGCATCTTTCTTCCTTTTTAAATTATCGAGTGCTAAAGACGCGTAACGTTTAAATTTCTGTGTTCGCATGTAAGATCGTCAGTGTTACATCGGTAATAGCGCAAACACGTTACTAGCTCTTCTACAAATGGTGGTATTTTAGACTAGCGTCTAGCCCCCGAGTATCACTAAAACATCCTGGACTTAACGCATGCGTTTTGTGCAGTTGTCTTGAATCTTCAATCCGATAGAATATGTGCAAATGAATATTAAATATATTATTAATTACAGTTCTGTTTAGGAGTAGGCACATACTTATCTTTTTTTAAATAATGATTGTATATTGTACGAGAAAAAAAATAAACGGCCAAATTCAAATTAACGAATTTTCAAAGTAAAGTCATAGCCATTACCTTTTTGTTTTAATAAAAAAATCTTTAGTATACTTCAAATATTTATTACAATGAAATAATTAATAAAAATAATTTTTAATACTGCATGCTTTTACAGTGGGAAAATCGCCTTTGTTTATACACGTTATTATAGGATTTAGATGTAATTCCTAAAGCCACTGTAAAAACATGCAGTGATAAAAATTATTCATTATTTCATTCTAATTAATATTTAAAGATAACTACTAACGTGTTTTTTTATTAAAACCAAAAGGTAATGACTACGACTTTCCTTGAAAGAACGTTAATTTTGATTTATTAGTCGTTTGTTTCTTAACTCGTACAATCTATTACAATCATTAATTTAAAAAAAAGGTAAGTATGTATTTACCTAACTCCTAAACAGAACTGTAATTAATAATATATTTAATATTAATTTGCACATATTCTATCGAATTGAAGAGTCAAGACAACTGCACAAAACGCATGCGTTAAGTCCAGGATGCTTGAGTGATACTCGGGGACTAGACGCTAGTCATCTTTACGTGTCTGTTTACCGTTAACGCTATAGCAACTACTTCCATTAACGCATTAACCACCTTTTTTCTTCTGTAACTATTTTATTAACCTATAATTTTGAATCGCTTTAGTTATTCTCGTTACTATTAAAATGACAATAAATGTAATAAGTTGTATTACTCAAGTTGCAAATTTTCTGAAGGTTTCTCCAGGAAAAATTAACTTAAATTCAAATGCAGTATGCAAACCTAACATTATCTTATTAGCCAGTTCTTTTATGTACATGTTTTTTTTTGTAGTTACCTGTCCGAACAATTAATAATACTATAACGTCTGGTTTTACAGCTATAATTCTCAGTTTATTAAAACAAGCTAACTCGTCTTTCATTTATTCATTAGCAGATGCAGCTGAAATACGGCAGTGGTTAGAGTATGTTTTAGTTTATGCTATTAATTGTGAAGGTTCACTAGGCGTTCTGCAAATTTTGAAGGTAATCTTCGGTAAGATAACATCTGTTTGTGAGACTAATAATAGTTAATTTTTATTAAGGATTTGAATGCAGTTTTAAGTACAAGAACATATCTAGTATCGTCCAGTCTTAGCATTGCTGATGTAGTAATGTTTTATGTCTTGTATCATATAATAGTAAGTAGCTTTTAGTTCAAAAAAGTCAAGAAAGAGTAAAAACCATGTAATCAAAGCGATTACACTCCTTTAGTTCCCTACAATTCCCTAAGAACTAACAAAATTTTGTTTAATTCCATTTATAATAGTGTAAACACTAATAATTCATAAATTTTAATTTTGGGTTAGCAACGTTTTAAAAAAAATATATACTTTGAACTACCCACTCTGTGCATACTGATCTTGGGTGGCAGATTATTCACTTAACCTGCGTTTAAACCAAAATAGTAAATGTTGGCTGCCTTTACGTTTGTTTAAATGTTTATAATTTTATCCGTTGCATCACTCATCACAGGCCTTGTAATCTTTCTTAATTTTCCCGTATTTTAAGTGCATTAAATGTTATAATAATAAACATATTTTTAGGCTAATTCAACATATTTAGAAAAAGAAAAATACATACATGTATCAAGATGGTACGATAATTTACAACAGGATGCTGATTTGAGACAGAAGAATAAATTAATTGATTTCAACACAACTTACTTAATGCATGCTGTAGCTGCAAAGCATTAATAATCTTATTAAAGTTGTCTGTGAATAAATGTCTCTTCGTATTAAACATTGCATTGTGATTCATTAAAATAAAGATAAACTTATTTAAACTATTGGTCGTCTCACGTTGGGACTAAAGCGAAGGAAAGATAGCTAATGTATTTCTTATGGGAGTTTGTGCTTCGTTGTTGCCACCTATTTCACTGTATGAATCTATAGAAATTGGATTAAGATTCCAGAAGTTCCAAACCTTTGAAAACGGTAACTGAAAGAGTGTAATCGTAACCATACAAAAGGAGAATTTAAGGAGAAAGTCTTATTAATATGTATTTATTATTTTATTAAACATTAATTGGGATTGTTACTATTACATGTATATAAATATTTGATATTTTATTACTTATACTTTTTTATTTAATTCTTTCGTCTTCAAATTCTGTCAACATAAAAATAACGACTGGTTAGCTTCTGTATGATCTTTTTTTATCTTTTAATAATAAATAAATAAAGGAAGTCCCAAACGCAATTTTAACGGTAAAATGATTTATCATGATAAAATCATTCATTTGTTCAACTTGTTTCAAAAGAAACTTGCAAAAACGGAAATTTAGGATTAGCAGCAAATGCAAAGGATTTTAGTAAACAATAAACCCTTCTGGTTTTTTCTACTTTTACTTCGTGGAACTACATAATACAGTTTGTACTTACTGAAATTATAGTATAATGTTTTTGTCGGCAGTATTATTTGTCACCGAACGCATATAAGCAAATTTTTTAATACAGAAATAATTATTTGGTTTCAAATTTGGATAGCTTATGCGTCTATAGATCTTCGCTTAGTTGTTTGGGTTTTATCGTTTGTAATTAGTGTTAACATTGTCGTGTTGTTTGTTGTAACTATTCGTATTGTACTATTACATAATGCACATAGTACATTATACATAAGTATGGTGAATATTGTTAAAAACAGAATGGGTTGTGTACTAAAGGTTGGTGAAAAGCAGATTTTGTCAAATTTGATAAAATATCGTCTAACTGAGACCCGGCAGTCATTATCAGTAATTATTCGAGAAGTTTCTAAAGAAACAGGTATTAGCGAAAAAACTTTGTTCTCAGTATATCAAGAAAGTATTTTACCTGATGGAATAAAATCTCCAAGAAAAAGAGCAAAGAATAAAAATACTTCAAATCGCATTGCATTATCTTTCCAAATCCATCATAAAAAATTAGGGTTTCCATTTAAAAAATTTCATTATCGTCATAACTCGGAAACAAAAGATGATCTACAAATAACGATTACACTAATATATGTCTCCTTTAAGATAAAAATCGACGTGTTCGAGGATTTTCCTCAAAAATACTTAATAAAAGATTTATTTCGATAGCTCCAGACTTTATACGCGCACTATATGAACAACAAGTTTTGAAATTTTGTTTTACTACCGCTGTCAGAACAAGTGACTACCTGCAATATAACTTGCTCGAACAATAGGGATTATAAAGGTTTATGCAGTTACAACTACAATATTTAGAAAGTGTTTTTAAAAGTTGCTTGCAAAATGTTTGGCAACCCCGTTGTCCATAAGAACACCCACTGTAGTCTCAACGTGAGACGACCAATAGACTGATTTTTTTATCCAGGCTCTATTTTGCTTTTCATCTAATCAAATTAACTTGGCAAATATGCCAATATTTGTGAATTCGACAAGTGCATAGTACTTGCGTGACCGCTTTCACAACTTGTACACTGGCTTGCAAAAAATTCGTGTACACCTATTTTTGATTGTATTAAGTCAGTCTTGATTTTTAATTTGTCATTGTCAATCAGTTAAGATTATTCTGTTTTATTTTCCTAATAACAGACTTATCTGTCAAAAATTTAATGTCAAAAGTCAGAAACGTCACGTTTACAAAGCAAAAACTAGATTAAAACTCAGTTACTTGATTTTTAAAGTGTATGCGATTTTTTTGCAAGCCAGTGTATATTTGGCAAACATTCGTATTTGAAGATATACATTTTTAAATAATTTATTTGTCAAGTAATAAAAGTCTGATTAGTGTTATATTTACTGACCGTCAGGAAAGGACAAGAGGCGAATATTTGTATGAGTTCCCACTACTTGGAAAAAATGACGAATGGAATAAAGGCTTAATGGCAACAGGATTGCCAGATAGCTTCAACACTAAATCAACAAAAGATGGCACTCTAGTAGCCAACAATCGCCAACTTTTAAAACAGTCTGCTGTAAATGCTTAATTTGTTTACTAGGGAGTTATTGCATCATCAATGCTAAACGTTATGTTAAGATCATGTGACAGTAAGCTATTTCATATAACATAACAGTAAAACTAGTTATTTTGTATATTCATTATGCTAAAGTTAGCTATAACCTCAAAATTATTTAGATTGTGTTTGTGCTGACTTGCACTTGTTTACATTTGAATAATGGTAGATTTATTAACGGAGGAGAACAAAAAGTGCACTACAGGATATGGCAAAGAAATTAGTGCAAGAAGGGGAAAAAGTAGGGTTAAGAATAAATGAGAAAAAATCACAGTTTATGATAATGGGAGGTAGGAAAGAAGAAGAACAGCTACACATTAACGATGAAGAACAAGTTGTAAAAATAAAACAAGCAAGAAATGTGATATATTTAGGTACAGAAATAACATCAGATGGGAAAATAGAAACAGATATCAAGAAGATTAGTGCTGGGGTCGAGGTGTATGGGAGGTTTAAAAAAGTTACTAACATCTAAAGTGCTCTCGTGTTCGGCAAAGGTGAGACTCTATAGAACAGTCATAAGACCAGTAGTGCTATACGCGAGTGAGTGTTGGGTCATGAGTGTACAGGAGAAGAAGAAAATTGATGCATGGGAAAGGAAGATATTACGAGCAATATATGGAGGCATAAATGAAAATGGTAATTGGAGAAGAAGGACAAATAAGGAACTAGAAGAATTATACAAGGATGCACCAATAACAAATGTAATCAAGCAAAACAGAATAAGATGGATAGGACATCTAACCAGACTGCCCGATGCTAGAATAACGAAGCAAATATATAAAATAGAACCACTAGGAAGAAATAAGAGAGGACGTCATAGGAGTAATTGGAAAGACAGTGTGGAAAGAGATTTAAAAGAATTAAAAGTACGAAATTGGGAGAAACTGCCTCAGAAAGAAAAGAGTGGAGAAAAGTAGTGGACAAAGCCAAGGGCCTTTAAAAGGCCTGTAGAGCTAAATTATATATATATTAACGGAGGAGCTAATGAAGTGACTTGAAGTGAGCATATACTCTTAAATATAACTAAAGTTGAATAGTTGGTGTACTTTATAAGGTTAAGGTATTTGTTCATGCTATTTTAGAAAAAGTTACTGTGCTTGATAAATACTTAGTGTTACGTTATTTTCTGTGCATAGGTTTTATCAACAAATTAACTTTTAAGATTGGCGTTTTCCCATGCATGTGCTATTAAAATAAACATACACAATTTTATTTCAAGACATACTACCGATGTTTCATTTGAAACTAAACGAAAATACTACTACACTGTCGAAATATCTCTTAACGGAATAAAAGGAAGATATAAATAAGAGGTATAATGTTGTGGAATTATTAACTATAAAACTATTTATTACTTTTTCATGAAAATTCTGGATTTTTATAAACATATACTGAAATGATCTGTATCTTATCTGTTTGTTTGTGGTAGTCCATCCTTTTCAATAAGACACCAACTAGCCTTAACATTTGCGTTAGCTTTTCCAAGAGGAATGTGTTGCTCCCTAATGTGTCTATAACAAAATGTATATTCTAATGACACTTATAATCAAGAAATGTTTTATTACAACAAAGACGGAATTATAAATGATATAAAATATGAACATTTATTAATGTTTTAATCAATAAAGAGTTGATCAGATTGTGTAATTAGCTGAAATGAAATTAAATAAAGCCCTTTCTGTTACTATCGGCACCTGTCCGTTTCATAATAATGATCTATGACAAGGCTAACGTGATGCTATTTTTTAGTGCTTTTTTAATGCAAAAAGTAGCATTATATTAGCCTTGTTGCCCTAGAACAGGGGTTCCCAAAGTGCGGCCCGCGGGCCAAATGCGGCCCTCAAACCCTAGAAATGCGGCCTTCGATGTAAGGTCATCCGCGATTTAGAATTCATAAAGATAATTTTAAAAATAAATAAATTTTATATTATAATTAAAAATTGCACAGTCAACAAATACTAAATTTTTTATGTAATATATTTTGTTATTTATAGATTATATATATTTTATTGTCTTAACGGTTGCCTTCAGCTGATTAAATCTTGATGTTGTTCCATATGTCTCTTAGTGGAGTTAAATTGAATGAAAAACTCATAGTCTACTCCACCTTTATTAGTAATAAAGAAGACTAATAAAAACTAATAATAAAGACTCGTAATAAAGACTGAGTTTTTTATTTAATTCTCGCTGATTAGGCTGATTAGCTGATGAGTATTAATAAGTTCAAATTTAAATGATGAACATTTAAAAGCGGTGTTAAGAATAAACTCAACCGACTTAGAGCCAAGACTCAATGATATTATTAAAAGAAAACAACTGCACAAGTCACACATTTCTGATTGAGGAATTTATTATTATTTTTTTTATTTGAAATTATTTAGTTATTTTTGTTTAATTATTTTTGAAATGTGTTAACAAACATTTTGTAATAAAAAGTAATTGTCATAAAAAATTAGTATAAATCTTTCTGTTGCGTCTTTTTATCGATTTGAACGTATGTTTTCATAAAACTTTTTTTTTGGCCCGCCAAATATTTTGGAATTTACAATTTGGCCCACCTAGGCAAAACTTTGGGAACCCCTGCCCTAGAACATTATGAAACCAACAGTACAATGTGTTTCATTTCACAGCTTGACACTCCTCTGTCTGTTATTTATAGTCCAATCCCAAATTTCTATCAGGTATAAAACTATAAAAGAAGTTTGTGTATAATTAGAAACCCTATTTATTATAATTCAACAGCCTACTACCATCAAAAATAAATGCAAATAATTCCAAAACCATAAAAGTAATTGTAAAACCTAAAAACCTTAGTGGGCCTTGTAAAAGTCATTACGGAAATTTGTTCTGGACCACTTAAACTCCCCCAAATCAAATTTTGGTTAGAAAATTTAGAACCATAATTGTTTTAAGTCTATTATTAGAATTAAATTAAAAGTTATTTTATTTTCAGAAGTAAAATTTTACTTCTAATCTTAAATGAATAATAAACAGTTAAAAATTAACGTTGAAAAGGAGAAATCTTACAGAGAAGCAACTAAATTGGTTACATGTAATCCAGAAGACATAAATAAACTTGATCTTTCGTGTCAAGGATTTAAAATTCTGGATGTTGTAAATAAACTGAGAAAAACTAAAAGTATGGCAAAGAGATTTTTTAATCAATTGCAACACTATGCTAACCTTTGATAATAAAGAAGATATCCAAAAAATCTGCGAGATACAATTTATTTGTCACATGAAGGTTAAAATAGAAGTACCAAGTAGCATCAAGTACCAAGGAGTAATAAATTAATCCATCAGTGCAAGAAATGATAACGTTTTGGGCGTACACAGAAATTCTGATATAGAGCACCAATCTGTGTTAAATGCACGGGTGATCATTTAACTAGTGCATGTAAGAAACCAAACAATGAACCACCAAAATGTTCTAGTTGTGCAAACTCACATCCAGCTAATTATTGAGGTTGTCTGATTGCAAAAGAACTACAGAAAAAAAAGATGAGTAAATTAAAGCAAACTGAATCAACCAAAGGTCTTCCAGACTAAAAAAATCTAGTGATATTTCATATGCACAAGCAATGCAAAGCCATTAATGCTCAACGTGAACCGGAACAAAAAGAACAACAATCTGTTAAACAAATGTTACAAAATGTAATGCAGATGCTAAATCAAATAAGACACTAGGAAAACTCGAAGTTAATAATGCCAGTGCTGTTGCACGTAAACCTAATTAATAATAATAATAATAATAATAATAATTACTACAACCCATAACCTTAACCAAGGCCCCAGAAGCTATAAGCTTGTGCGGGAGGGAGGGGGCGATTATTATTATTATGTAGGCCCAATGTGCGGCTGCAGCCGACTTATAGATGGAACAGCGCAAATCCCACATTTGTGTTACAGCTAAGGGAAACTGCAGAAAACCTTAACCAGATCTGCCAGCGCCGGGAGTCGAACCCGGGCCGCTTGGGTGAAAGTCCGGCACGCCAGACATTACACTACCAAGGCTGTTGGTAATGGATCAAAGAGACTTGATGCAAATGGCATCCTAATTAAAACACAAGAACCGGAAATATTTGTAAATGTTCAGAATGTTGACGTGTATTTGGTCTCAGCAACTCATCTAAACTAAACAAAATTACCTTTACATAAGAGGATATAAATTGTACCATACGATCCACCCAGACAACCATGCCAAGGGAAGAAGTGTGGTAATAATAAAAAATAGTATTAATCATTATGAAGAATACTATCTTCAGAGTGCTCAAATAGCTGATAATGGTTGGTATAAAAACAACTAAACAAAAGCTGATTGTTGGTTCAGTACTACTGCCTGCCTAGGCATAACCTCAGGAAAATGGATTATAACAACTTCTTGCAGCATGTAAGTGAGAGATTTATCATAGTGAGGTGATGACATGCAAAACATGTGGATTAAGGATCCAGGTTAACTACTACAAAAGGCAAAGAACTAAAACTAGCGATTTGGGATGTAACTACCACACCACAGTAGGCAAGCCTGGCCAACAGATCCGAACAGATTTCCTGATCTAGATTTCTTCATATAAAAAAAGGATCTTCGAACTTTGTTGATGTTGAAGAAAACTTTGACCTAGACTCTGATCAAGTGATCACTCTGCAGTAATATTAACTCTAAGTAAGAGGATTATCAAAAAAGAGAATAGACCAACATTAATCAACAAGACTATTGATTGAGAAAGCTTCAGGATTAAACTAGACAATTAAATTAATACATATTCAACTCAGAGCGAACCAAAGAACAACTGGAAATAGAGGCTGGAAAGTTCGTCGATTCCATCATGCTGGAATAATACCAAGGAACACATACACAAAGTTATAGGATACAATTAGAGGGAGGCGTGGCTTATAAAAGGTGTGGCTTGGAGAGGAGGAAAGTGAAAGGAGGTCAAATGAGAGTTCAAGGTTGTGTGGCTCCACTATACTCATTCTTTCCCTATTGATTTTAATTGCTATAAAAGAGGTGCTGGTGACTCGGGTACTAATGTCGATATCAAGATTGATTGATAGGCTCTCGTGGGAAGTTACACATATACTGTAGTGATCGGAGCCCAAGGGAGATACATAGGAGTAGTAATAAAGTAATAAAATGTCGACTCTTCCTAATTATTTATTGCTATTTAATCTAATAGATAATATTTATGGTTGGTGATCATCAAAGTTGGGTTATTATTATCTAAGATGAATAATTAGAGGAAACTTGCACTTACCTCTAACCTTGGCATCTAGTTAAGCTTATAATTGTTGATTAGCATTTGCTTACTTATTTTTTTCTTATGACCTACGTTGTGTTCGTAAAAGAAATACCTACGTTGTGTTTAGGAAAAACAAGATATACCTACGTTGTGTCTAGTTCTTAAATGCACCAAAGAGTTATTTGTTTTGTTTCAAGTTTGCTTATGGTGGAGTTTGTCTTCAAACTCGTAAGTAATGGTTGAATTCAGGTAACTGAGATTCAGGTAACTCAAATTCGTATTCGAAGTGTACCACACACAGGTTTGGAGTTAAATGGAATGAAACACTGAATTTTCACAACAGAAATGTACAAGATTTATTTAACAATCACCACGAGGACAGTGCTACAAAAATATTTACAGTTTATTTACAATGTCGCCCCTATTTTTAGGAGTCTTGAAAACAAACAATTTCATTTTCTGACTTTACTTTGAGTTATTGAAAAGTTTGGCTGAAAGAAAAAACTGAAAAGAAAACCTAATGAAACACTGAAGGGTTCTGGTCAAAATTATTGCGCCCTGATCAAGTTACTAAATAATGATCAATTTATTTCGGCTAAGTCCGATTTTTCGAATTAACCCATTCCTATCTTTATCTGTTCACCTTGTGATTATGGTTATCTCCTTTATGAGATTTACTTGATTTTATTCTTTATCTTATTTTTTTATTAACTTTTATAAGAGCTGGTCCGATACTGGGTAAATCTTAAGTGATAATTTCTTTAGAATTTTCGCGTGTTATGCACGTATTGGTTAAACCATGATTGTATTTGGTACTTCAATAGGAAGATTAATAAACCAAGAACTGACGTATAAAAAAAAATGGTTATTGTTTAACTGTTGATGTTTTCTTTGCTTGGTGGTAAACTCGGGCAAATCTGATATAAATTTCTGTTTTGATTTAATACTTAATTGATTGAAACTTGTTGGAAATTTATCAGATATGTTGAGTTTGGTGGAAGGATAGGTAAACTAGGAAAAGTTCGTGTCGTGTTACAATTTTACTCTTAAGCCAGGATTGCTGAACCAAAAGCCGAAACGAGAGAATTTACATTCGAATCAAAATAAATGTTAAGGTTAATAATGTTTACATGCCAGTTAAGTTAGTCTAACTCAAATGTAAATAAATTTTGAGGTTTCCTATATGGAAACTAGATTTGAACGGATGAGTGCCGGGCTCCAAGTAAAATCACAGCACTATCGTACTTTTGGGGAAATTTGGTAAAATATTTTATAAGCTAAATGATGCGCGATGTGACAATTCGCAAACCCGGATAGCTAAGGTGGGTTTTCACACACTTAAACTACCTGTTTCTTCCGATCAATGTAATTTGTAATAACTGTACATAATATAAATCCCGCGTTGGTTCCAAATAGTAATTTTTTTTTTGGTTTTGTTTTGTAATGGTTTTACTTAGTTGGAACTTATAGGTGTGCGTGTGTGTAAAGTGTATGATCAGAGAGGGCTGCTCAAAATCACCTGAGAGCGATTTTTCCGCATTAGGAAAATCGGTCTAGTTACGCCTAACTAAGAAAGGAGTAACCCAAAGGGTTAGAAGGTTAGACGGTGTAGTTGGAGGTTGTAGGATAGTAGAACTTCAGAGATGTTTATTTCTCAAAATTGCTCTACTCACTCTCGTTGAGATTTGGTACTAAAGGGTTGAACTGGTGATAAATTAAAACAATAAATTATAGAATTCCAATTACGTCCCTTTACAAAGAATCTTGTATAATGAATGGCTGGACTTTAACTTGAAAATTAAATTTAAAGAAAAGTAATTTGAAACAGTTTTCATTTTCGGACCAGTCTTAGACTTTCGAAATCTTTAGTTATCGCAAGGTAAATAGATTTATGATTTAGAATTGACTCACGTTTCGTTGGCGACCAGATTGGTCTCCGCGGTGATGATTAACCCAAAATTGGTTTACGCTGCTGGTTCGCTGGCTGTTGCTTACGCTGGTCGTTCAAAATAATCCTTTGAATTTTTCACTAATTCACAATAATGCCCTAACTAATATTTAAGTTTGAAACTTAACGGAATTGCACTAATTTTAATTTTACACTAAACGATCACGTTACTAATAAAACTACCCGATAAGCTTAAGTAATTTTATTACTTAAAGTTTTCCTGACTTGAAACTAAACACCTAACGCACGCGAAATTTAGCTCGCACAATTTACAACTTTCCGTTAAATAACTTTCCTAAAATAAATCGACATAAAATTTAATTAAATTAATTTGTAAAATTAATTAAGATTTGTGTAACAAATAGATGAAAAGAATCTCGAAAGATATTTGCACCGATTCAGTAGTCAAAAGCGACTATCTACTTCCTGCGGCGAGGGTGCCTTTTATAACCTTTTTTGGTTTGGGTGGTTGACACTTTAGTCTGTTGTTAACAAAACTGAACCTTTTTTGTATAGGCGTTAATGACCAAAGTCCCTTCTCCTATCATTACCCCAAATTAAATTTTTTTAAACGAATTTGGAATATGGATTGGCGTGTTTCATTAAAATATGATTAGTCAAAATTATATGATTGTTATTTAAGAAAAACGGAATTTGTATCTCGATTGTCTTTCGTTTGAATAACAATTTGTTTTCGGTTTTAAGTATTCAAGTAAATTGTGTTCCGAGAAAACTCTTGAGAGGTTGTTAAATTGACTGTGACCCCCTTTTTTTTAAGCAATAACTTTCCGAAATTTCCCTTTTCGCAACTAGCTTAAAGTTAAGTGAGTTTGTTTCTCCCGGTCTTGGTTAGAGGGGGTTGACGGTCTATTTAGTGTAAAGTCACTAGATACAATAAGTAGCGCAATCGTCCGCCATGTTTGGGATTTTTAAAGCGGAAAATTCAAAATGAGATGTCTCAAACATTTATTTCACTTTCTGCATAAGTGAATTGGACAATAACACAGAATATGTAATGGAAAATTATTTATTTACAGAAGCTCGCATTGCCATACTGCGGCTACTCTGCGTCGAAATATTACAATTTGGTTTTTTATGTTTGTTATTCAACAAGAAATAGACCCGACACTTAAAAAATAATTTTACAATTTTTTCAAAAATGTTATGACAATTCGGAATGCTATCAGGACACATAAAAGTATTTATAGCATTGCTTATAAAATCATCTAAAATTAATCTATTTTCTAAAATGTCATCTTCATGAGCTCTAAAACTAAGTTCTATATTAAATATGCAATCATATAATGATAATTTAGGATATACTAAAATGTTAGATTTATATTCTCTCAATTTAGTAAATCTAGTTAAAACTGTAACTTCATCTGGAACCTCCTGTACTGCTTTATAACAATTAGCGCATATTGCATAATGCTTTTTTATTTTATGTAAAACAGCACCTAACAAATAATATAAGCCGGCCTGCACTGCGCTCGACAAATTAAGATATGAATAAAATTCATCTTCCTCTTGTAGCTCGTGCACTACAGTGGTTTCTATTGTTACCAGTTCTTTGTTTTTTTTTAACTGACTACAGTATTTAATCAGTAAATTACCCTCATCATTTTCATAACTACTGCTTTTGGAATGACTTACAAATTGGTAACGCATAGGTTACGAACTGACGCGTGACGACAACTAAGAAACTTTAGGTTAAAATCCCTGGTTAAAATCACAGGTTAAAATTAAAGTCTCTATAATTACCTAGGAACTTTAGTTCAAATTATGTCACATGTCCAACTGTCAAAAAAAATTGTCAAACGGCAGCCATGTTTGGGATTTCGATAGCTATTTTTTTCTATCTTATAGGCCTAATTGATTGCGCTACTTATTGTATCTAGTGACTTTAATTTAGTGGCTGAAACGCGGCGTCTTTCTTTAATAACAATCGTAATTAATTATGTAAGCAAAACAAACATGTACAAAATGGTAATCCAAAATTACGAAATGATATTTTACAACATTACTCATGTTCTTTGAAACGAGACATTTAACAATGACACTTCAAAATTAAATTATTGACTTCTGGTATTACAATTTCTAATTCCCTTTTGAAGATTCATAACATAGAATGAACTCTATCTAAAATTAGTCTCTATTTCCGTTTTTCAATGATTTACTTATAGTCCAGTTTGGTTTGTTAACTGCGCAATTGATATGTATGTTCGGCCATTCCTTTGTTTTTAGAAAGGTCCATATGTAAACACACGTGCACCGTGTCGAATCAGGCATTTCCAAATTGTGTGAGAACTCAAGTCCCGACTAAAGACTTGCGACGAGGCCTGCACCAAATTCTCGGACCCGCTGTCACAATAAGTCTCCGCGTTTAGCCCGATTCCTGGAAAACCTGCTAACGGTATCACATAACACGACGTCCCCGGAAATCGGCTGTCGATGTAGAAAAGAAATAGTAATATTTAAGACTGCTTGCGCGTTTTTAGTTACGCCCCTCGATTTCTGAAAGATAATATAATTTTTAGAAAAATGCAAATTTCCGACTTACTACAATACTGTTATCAGATGAAAGCAAAGTGAACCTGGTGGAGAGTAAGAGATAATTCTTCTATTATTGCTTCATTTAGACATTGGGAATTACACAAGTTACCCTCGCTAGGGACTACTAAAAGTCAGATTTAGCGCATAAAGAATTCCAATGAACTGGAAAAACTGCGGTGGGTCTTCGTAGTTTTAGAAGACGAGACTCAGCTGGGTATAAGAACAGGTGACCCTACTACATTTACTTAGTAGACGTTAAGTTGTATTTAAATTCAGAAGCATATTTGAATTACATTCGTTTTTGTGAGTAATATGATGCTATAGGCAAAGATTAGAGAGGGTTAAGATAGGAAACTGGCATAAGAGCACTATGTAAAAAAACGACTACGCTTTTTGTCGTCCAATATCCCCTGAGACGTTAGATGTCGCAGTATTCACTATAATGTCATGGCCATTCATATTCGTTGACGGCGAACATGCATGAAGTTGGTCATGATAATACGACTGGCGTCGAATTTAGAACTGTAGATGTCGCAACAATCGCTATAATAGGTAATATGGATGGCTCCAAATTCAGGGAAAAAGTATACTAAAAATAGTCACTCTTATTTAATGTTCAAGATTATCTAAAAGAAATAAATCTACTGGTTTGTTTATAGACATTATAATGACTGTATAATACAGATTATACACAGAAATAATGCTGTTTCGCCTGTTTTACTTATACTTCTGTATAAAAAGACCATTTATCTTCAAAATTACTTTATTTTATAAACATGAATACATTTCAAGTGTGTCACCTAATTCAATATTATTTAGTAGTCTTGTTTATATTTTGCCCTTGCCATAACTATAGTAATTAACATACTAGATATCACAACATCTTCCCCTTTTTAATTAATCTGAAAACGAGAACCTACGAGGAGGCCTTACAACTCTACCAGATCTTGTTGTCTTTACATTATTTTCTAGACGAACATTACATGCAGAATCTATATTCAAGTTATTACTTCTAGAGTCATTATTACAAACTAAATCATCCATAACACTTAATCTATTGTTATGATTAGCCTCTCGAGTTCCATATTCAGTATTATTATATAACACATTGGTCTTGTCTCTATCATTTACATTACTAATTTTATTAGGTTTATAATTAGGAAAAGTATTTATTATAGGTTTTGGTTGAAGTAAATGATATCTGTTTCGTTTATATGTTTTGCCATCGGGTGTTTGAACTATATAAGATCGTGGTTGAGAACATTTTTCCACTACTGTGCAAGGGGTCCAAGGCAACTCAGGCATTTTTTTCATATACACCCTATTGCCAACTAATTTTGCTAATACTAACCTATTGCCAAGGGTAACAAAGCTTTAGTATTTCTGTTATAATATGTTTTTGACTTCATATTACTTTCTTGTTTTAATTTTTTGTATTCATTGAATCTAACAACACTAGGTTTTAAATTATTTTTTAAGTTAGGAACTTTTTCCTTAATTTTCTTGACATTAATAGTTCTGAGGGTGAAGGCAGGTTATTTTTGGGACTGGCCCTATAATGTAATAATGCAATATAAGGATCAGAGGAATCATCATCACATTTCTTAAATAATTGTTTTATAATATTTACCCCCTTTTCTACAAGGCCATTTGACTGCGGATAATATGGACTAGAAGTCACTTGATCAATATCCCATTGTTGATAAAATTGTTTCATTTCTTTTGAAGTGAACGGAGGGCCTCCATCACTTACAATTTGAAAAGGAATACCGTGTCGAGCAAAAATGCTTTTCAAATGAATAATTATTTTATTTGCTGTATGAGTATTTCTAGCATTGTGCATTCCTAACGGTGCTAACTCAATGTATTGTGAATAGTAATCAATAATTATTAAGTAATCTTTAGAATTATGTGTGAATATATCCATTCCTACCTTTTCCCATGGTAATGTAGCAATAGAATGATTAATAAGAGGTTCTTTGGCATTAACCCTTCTAAATTTTAGACAACTTGTACAATTCTCGACTTTATTTTGTATGTCAGCATTAATATTTGGCCAATATATATTATTTCGGGCTAGACGTTTACACTTTTCACTTCCTAAATGACCCTCATGTACTAAATTTAGTATATAATTTCGAAGAGTAACGGGGATTACTAAGCAATTGCTTTTAAATATTAGTGACACTTATTTCATTTCTTACTTTATAATAAGGTCTAACAGTTTCATCAACATTATTTTTATATTTAGGCCAACCATTATAATAATAATTTTTTAATTTTTTCAAAGCATCTTTTAAGGTTTCAGTTTTTATCAGTGATAACTTTTCCTTACTAACAGAAAGATTATTTATTTGAAAACTAGCATGTATCTGTATTTCTTTTTCTAACCACTCATCTTGTTCTTCATCTTTAAACTCATTACCTGAATTGACAGGAGACCTTGACAGTGTGTCAGCAATATACATTTTTTTACCTGGTTTATACGAAACTTTTAAATTGTAAGCCTGTAGCTTTAACATCATTCTCTGTAGTCGATTTGGTACCTCTGCTAAAGGTTTTTTAAATATGCTAACTAGTGGTTGATGATCTGTCTCTACATTAACAATATAACCGTATAAATATTGGTGAAATCGTAAACATCCAAAAAGAATTGCATACAATTCCTTTTCAATTTGTGCATAGTTTTTCTGACTTACCGTTAAACTTTTAGAGGCATATGCAATGGGATGATTATCATGCATTATGACAGCACCTACAGCATCTTTACTAGAATCAGTAGATAATGTGAACTTTTAGAGGCATATGCAATGGGATGATTATCATGCATTATGACAGCACCTACAGCATCTTTACTAGAATCAGTAGATAATGTGATTGGTTTTTTCGGATCAAAATGTGTTAATATAGGTGAATTTGTAATTATTTCCTTTAAATTACTAAATTCTCTGTCATGAATATCATTCCAATGCCACGTCACATTCTTTTTAACAATTGACGAAGATTACTAATTTCTATTGACAGATTTTTTATATATAAGCCTAAGTAATTGACCATACCTAGAAAACGCTGTAATTCATTGACATTCTTTGAAGAATCATTTTTAGTACAGCCTCAATTTTTGAATTGTCAGGTTTCATACCTTCTTTACTAAAAATATGTCCTATAAATTTTACAGATTCTAAGCCTATTTTACATTTAGAACTATTTAGTTTTAAACCTATTTGTCTGGCTCTCTCTAATACTAACTTTAAAATTCTATCATGCTCTTCTTTACTACTACTGTAAATTAAAATATCACCTATATAAATTATAATAGATTCTATGCCTATAAAATTTTCTATCATTTTTCTATGAAATTCTTCAGGTGCTGAAGATATCCCATATGGCATTCTCAGAAACCTGTAACGACCAAATGGAGTATTGAAAGTACATAACTTGGAACTTTCTTCATCAGACTGTAGCATCCAAAATTCTGAATTTGCATCCAAAGTTGAGAAATATCGGGCCCCATTCAAATGCGATTTGATTTCTTCAATTGTAGGCATCTTGTAATGTGATCGTTGAATGTATTTGTTGAGGTGCCTAGGATCCAAACATACACGTAATGATTTATTAGGCTTTTCTACTATACTGCGTTTACCCAACAGATATAGTAATGAAAAACCAGAGACATTCAGATGCAACTTGAAACTTGAATATCCATTGGTTGAAATAAATGGGGCGGTACTCGATAGAAGTCTCATTTACACATACAAACACAAACGGCAAACGCCAGCTTGTTACGCATGCGTTTACGTCAGTTGTTTTGAAAGTTCCGTCAGTTTTTCCAACTGTGTTACATATTAGGTACATTACAAGTCTTTATTAAGACTCGCACCATTCAATACACGAACGGTTGTCAATAAGTAAGTTAGAATTATATGAAAAGTTAATAATAATAATGAGTTGGTTAATTTGTAGAATTTTCCTTACTGCAAAATTATTAAAAATGGATGATGAAAACGTCAACGATATTCAGTTGTCACCACCAAAAAAAACGCCAAAAAAGCACTTTTCTGTAGAGGTGAAACAAATAATTATGAACGCTTTTAAAGTGTGTGAAGAGCAGCATCCTCAATGGAAAAAACACGAAAAAGAGGAAAATGTTGCTAGATTGATAGGTCATGTTTTAATTTGCCTTCCAATCCCACTGCTTATTTACTATAATTTTATGAATTGGTCTGGCCAGTGTTTACAACATACTTCGTGAGCACAAGCAACATCCTGATTATTTTGCTGCTCCTAAGGCGTGTCATAGACCAAGAGCTATTTTGGACAATGTTTCCGAAGAAGACAAAAATGGCAAAAAAAGTGTGGGCTGACATGTCCATAACAAATCCACGAGATGCATTTTTGAGAGGGTTATCGACTGACTTGAGAAATCCATCGGGGAAAGGAAAGCGACTCATCACCCTTCATATAGGATCTGATGACGGTTTTGTAGATAATGGATTACTGTTATTGAAATCCAAGAAAACAAATGACTACCATGAAGAAATGAACGCAGATACATTTGAACAATGGTTTAAGAATATTTTGCCCAGTCTTGAAGAAGGTTGCGTTATCGTCTTGGATAACGCAAGTTATCACATAAGAAAAATTGAAAAAATTCCGTCTAGCAACAAAGAAAGCTGACATACATAACTGGCTGCAGAAAAAACTATCCCCTACGAAGACAGTATGTGAGAGCTGAATTGTTATCTTCAGTAAAACAGCATGCACCTAAACACAGTGAGTGCTAACGTAATCGACGAATTAACACAGGAAAGCAACAGAACTGTTCTGAGATTGCCACCTTACCATGCGACGTATATATAGTATGTTTGTATGTAATTTCTTAAAATGCAATTTTTTAAAATGTATGGTTATTATTTATACTAGTATAAATTAGTGACATCATTTATAACGAATTAACAATTCATATACAAAAATGTTCTATTGTAAATTTAACTTTCACATAAAACCAATCAGAACAATCTGTCCTGCCTTGATTTTTTTTAACTATATCTGTTCAGTGTTCGGAGTATAGTACAATTAAATTCAGTAGGTTCCGTCACTTGTTTAATAACCCCTAATTCTTCTGTTCGTTCAAGTTCCTTTTTATAAGATTCATTAAGTTTAAATGGCACTTTTCTTGGTGGATCTATTCTTGGTACTGCTTCTGGCTGTAATGTTATTTTGCTTTTGCCTGGAAGGCAACCCAGTCCTTCAAAGACATCTTGATATTCTCCAAATATATTCTCTTGTCGAATTTCTGTCCTTTTGTCTTTATTTGAAACTGTACATATTTTTTTAATTAAATTATATTTTGTGCATGTTGGTAGACCAAGTATTGCTTGAGTATCATTAGTAGTTATATAAAATTCCACAAATCCACTTTGTTTATTTTGGAAATTACATTTTAATAAAGACACACCTACTATAGGAATACTATGACCTCCATAAGCAATTAAATCTGACTTGGTATCTTTTATTGTACCAGGATTCAATTTTAAATATTTAAAAGCATTTATTGACATTAGGTTTGTCTGCGCACCACTGTCTAGTTGGCATGATAATTTATTATTATTAATTTTTACATCTATAATTCACTTGTCAATTTCTTTATGAGATTTCCTCTCGTAAACCATTCCATTTAGTATACTAACACCATTAGTTAAGTCTATTTCTTGAGCATTTTTAATGGACATTTCTAAGTTCTTGGCAATAATTAATACATTTGTTAAAGACATTGAATCATCTTCGCTTAAGAGTTTTTCTTTGATGTACATATATTGTTTTGATAAGCCTGCTATCATTAAGCCTTTTACCAAGCTTTCACGCAAATCACCAAGTTCACATGAAAAACTTAGATTTTTTAACTCAGTGACAAATTCATCAATTGATTCATTTTTCTTTTTGCTTTCATGTCAAAAGTTTATACCTTTCAACAGTTATCTTTTTCTTAGGTGTAAAATAATTTTCAAACAGTTTTACTAAGTCATTATCTTTTATGATGTCCATGTAAACATTGAATGAATTAAAAATTTGTAGTATTTGTTGATTATTACCCATTTGATGCAGTAATAAGGCAACCTTTCTTGAATCACTTTCGTTTTGTAAATTTCCCGCTTTTAAATATATTTGGAATTGCTGGAACCATAGTTTCCAATTTGTGGATAGATTCCCTTCTAAATTTAAATATGGGACACTATAAATTTTTATTATTTTGTCCTTTTATTTCAGACATTGCCATTTTTTATATCAATTTTTTGTACTTATGTAAAATGGTAATATTTTAATTTTAAAATGACACTTTTGTTTGCACTGACTTGACAGTCCTATTTTTTAGCACTGAAATGTCTTTTTCACACTTTATTTTTATTTTTTTACACATTTTAACACCCGACACCATGTTTTACTTATACTTCTGTATAAACATGTTCTTATGTGTATGTTCTTATATTACATGTTCTCAGTGGCGTGCGGTCCATGTAAGCAATGGAAGCAATGCTTCCCTTAAGAATTTATTAAAAATGAAAACCAATGTTAACAACAATATTTTTAAAAAATTATGGTTATCGTTCATTTAAATTTGTAATATTTAATCACCTTAAATCTCAATATCAATTCCGTACAGCAAAAAGTATAATTAGAGTACTATTTAAAATTTGGCTCATTAAATTTGCGCGGAAAGATAATACCGATTCAAATGTGTTACATACACTGCATATAAGCACTGATTTCGTTGCTTATTGCACTTCTCCTCGCCAGCCGGCCAGTCTCGCCTTCGTGCGTTGTACATTACATGGTAGTAAGGTTACATTATTTTTAGTGTGCTTCATGCGCAAATATTTAGTTATTTTAATTTGGTTATTTGTTCGATTTAGTGTTTGTTAAATGTTACTTAAGTAATGTAAATCTGCGAATGAGACTGTATTTTGAAACATTTTATTATTTCTATATAAGTTGGAATTTTTTTAAAAGCAAATAATTCTATTTGTTTGCTGTGTATGCAAATTTAAAATTGCATTATCGTTATGACTGGAAATTCAGTTACTTCGGTAGAAGATTTGAGTACTTCCGATACATCCGAATCGCGACGATTTTGTTGTTCAGTTTGTAAATTAGATTTTTCTGCATACAGTTTTGGAGAGAAATTACAAATTGTTGAGATAGGTAGATCAAAACCAGAACTTTCAAATTTAACAACAAAGATTAAAATCTGCACCAGGTATTTTGCTAAGAAAGACCGGAAAATCGAGTTGCATTATAAATAAATAGCAGTACTTTTTTTAAATAAAGAATAATAGTCAACAAATTCCATAAGTATAAAGTGTAAAAGTTCTTCTTTGAAAAAATTTTGAGCTTAATAATTATAACACTGTTTTTTATTGTACCTAGCAGGGGCGGATCCAGAGAATTATTTTGGTGGAGCGGAATTTTTTTAAAATAATTGTTTTAAATAAATTAATAATAATTATACAAAGATTATTTGTTTTTATTATATGTATATTTATTTATAAATGTTATATATTGCACAATATTTAATAAACGTTAACTACTTTTACATTCAAAATTTATTTACCTATAATATTGAAGTATATACCAAAAACTTGGGGGGACCCCCCTCGTGGATCCGCGCATGTACCTATATAGGTATATTACAATTAAAATCGTGATTGCTTCCCTAGCCTAAATTCCCACCGCACGCCACTGCATGTTCTGTATATTTTATAAACATGAATACTGTTGATTTGCGCTGGGTTTCTCTTTTTTGTTTGAATGATACACTTCGTTGCAAAATATTCTTTAATAACATAAACACATTTAAATAAACATTTGTGGCTGCGGCACGACTGTACGCTTCAACGCTAGGAACACTAATACTTGCTATTACTAGATGGGGTAGCAGCCTTGCAAAATAAAGCGGGAAATCACAAAAATTCAAATATATATAAGAAGCTTGAACATGCCGCCGCCCTTGAAATCTCAAAAGTTTCAAAAAAATACAGTAAGAACAATAAGGTAAACTTTACAAAGATAAGGTATGATATAAAACATAATATAAAGGTAAGCATTTTAAATAATGTTATTTAATGTCTATTTCAGTCTTATCGTCATTGCACATTGGGAGTAAACACACTTTATTGACTGCGCGTTTCACTTTTCCATTCACACACTTTACTGTCACTACACGAACCACTCCATCAGCACCTGGGTGGATCTCCAGAACTCGTCCAATACGCCATAGTGATGGTGGTAGATGATCTTCTTTGAGCAGGACCATGTTGCCTACATGAATTGGGTAAGTATGCTTCTTCCATTTTGTTCGTTGCTGTAATGTATGAAGGTATTCTTTATGCCATTTGTTCCAGAACTGTAACTGTAATCTCTGCAAAAGCTGGTAACGAGTAAGTCGTGGGATTGGGTTATCGATTACATTAGGTTCAGGAATGGTAACAAAGGATCGTCCGATTAGGAAGTGACCAGGTGTTAGTATTTCTAAATCATTTGGGTCATTGCTTAACGGAGTTAATGGCCTTGAATTAAGCATAGATTCAATTTGAGTAAGTATAGTATTAAATTCTTCATAATTAAGAGGAGTATTTGATAAAACTCTTTTCAGGTGAAATTTTACACTTTTTATTCCTGCTTCCCATAGTCCTCCAAATGTAGGTGAGCGAGGTGGGATGAAATGCCAGTTAATACCTTCCTTGGCAACAGCATCTTGAATTTTATGAGTTATTTCTTAAAAATTCAGACATAGTTCTTAATTCTTTATCAGCGCCTACAAAGTTTGTAGCATTATCACTATATATGTTTAATGGTTTTCCTCTTCTAGCAATAAATCTTTTTAATGATAATAAGAATGATTTGGTTGATAGATCTGTTACAAGTTCTAAATGTATGCATTTTGTAGAAAAACAAATAAATAATGATATGTAGCATTTAATAGTTTTATTTCCTCTGCCAATGTTACCTTTTATTAAGTACGGACCTGCATAATCTATTCCAGTTGTGTGAAATGGGTACATCGATAATGTTCGAGTTATAGGTAAGTTTCCCATTTGTTGATAAATTGGTTTTACATTAAATCGTCTGCAAATCTGACAGTATTTAACAATTTTCTTAGCTAAATCCTTACCACGTATTGGCCAATATCTCTCTCGAATATTGCATAATAAAAGTTTTGGACCAGCATGGCATGATTTCTTATGTTCTTCTTGAAATATTAATTCTGATAAGTGACCATCTTTAGGAAGTAGGATCGGATGTCTTTTGTCATATTTGAAGTCAGTTAATGCTAATCTGCCACCTACTCTAAGTATTCCATATTCATCGAGAAAAGGAGATAAAGACAGTAGGGTACTTTTTGAGTTGATTAATTTATTTTCTTTCAGATCTTTAATCTCTTGAGAAAAATAATGATTTTGTGTGATTTTTATTAAAATATTTAAAGAATCGTTTAATTCATTTTTGCTTAGAACACCATTTTGGGATTGGATTCTTCTGCAATTCTTGATAAATCGTAATACATATGCTGTAACTCTAACTAATTTGCCTAGCGAAGAAAAGTTTTCAATAAGAACTAGTTTGTCATTCTTTGTCACATGAAATGATTTGCTTGTTCGTTCTTCTACCTTAAATTCTTCTGAATTCAACTCTGGTAAGGTTTGTGTTATATCACTAACATCATTCTGTAACCATTTTGGACCTTTCCACCATAAAGAGCGGTTTATCAGTTGACTCGGTAATATTCCACGTGTTATCATATCGGCTGGATTGGTTTTTGAACTAACATAATACCAATTATCAGGATCTGTGACACTTTGTATCTCTGTCACTCTATTACCGATATAAGTTTTCCATCGATTTGGTGTTGATTTTATCCAACTCAGTGTGATTTGAGAATCACTCCAAAAATATTCACTATGAATTTTCATTCTAATGATTTCTCTTACTTTAGTGATTAACTGTGCTGCTAAAACGGCTGCGTTTAATTCTAATCTTGGTAGTGTGATGCATTTAATTGGGGCAACTCTTGATTTAGCTGCTATCAAACATGTAGTAATTTCATTTGTATTAGATACTGATTTCAAATAAATGCAGCATCCATAAGCTTGCTGTGAAGCATCACAAAATGTATGAAGTTCTGTTTGTTTACAGTTGGATGTAATTGCTTGCCTAGGAATTGATATTTCATTAATGTGATTTAGTTCATTTCTAAACTCTACCCAACGGGTATACAAATGAGATGGAGGTGATTCGTCCCATCCGATTTTTATTTGCCATAACTGTTGAAGTAATAGCTTAGGAATAATGATAACTGGCGATAATAGCCCTAAAGGATCATAAAGCTTTGCCGTCTCTGCCAATATGGAACGTTTCGTAATTTCTTTGTTTGGTAAAAAATGTTCTACAGAATATCCAAATGTATCTTTTTCTGGATTCCAATACACCCCTAAAGTCTTGTTTTTGCTAAGATTAAGATCAATTGGTTTTTTACTGATATTAATTTCTCTTAATTCTTTGATGTTGCTATTGAATTTACATAAATTAAAACCATATGATATCATAATATTTTGTAGGTTGGATTTTATTTCAAATAATTCATTTAAATTATTCGATCCAGTAATGAGATCATCCATGTAAAAATCTTCGTTGATGATCTGTGATTCAATAACGAAATCTTCTTGGATATCACTTGCAATTTGTCGTAATGATCTAATTGCTAAGTATGGTGCTGCTGCTGTACCATAAGTCACAGTATTTAATTCATATGTCAAAAATGGTTCATTAGATTCGTTTCTCCAAATGATTTTCTGATACTTTCTGTCTTCTGGATGAATCCAAATCTGTCTATACATTTTTTCTATATCGGCTACGATTACAAATTCATATAGTCGCAATCTGACAATGATAGCAAATATTTCATTTTGTAGATTTGGGCCAATATGTTGCAGATCATTGATGGCTTGACCATTCTCAGGCTGACTTGATCCATCAAATACCACTCTTAGTTTTGTGGTGTCACTTGACTCTTTGGTGACGCAGTGATGAGGTAAGAAGAATGAGTCTGTTGTCTTCGTTGTTGATAAGCTCATATGATTCAAAGAAATGTATTCTGCTATAAATTCAGAATATTTTTCTTTTAGTTCGCTGTTTTTATTTAATCGTGTTTCTAAACATTGAAATCTAGATACTGCTTTATCATATGATTCTCCTAAATTACCATCTGGATTTGACTTGAAAGGTATCTTCACAATGAATTTTCCATCTTCAGCTCTTGTTGTCGTCTGTTGAAATAACTGTTCACAGTACTCTTCATCTTTAGTATACTTTCTTTCATTCGTGATAATCTGTTCAGTTTCCCAAAATCGTTCTACACTTTTGTGCAGATCATTTAGTGCTAAAAATGTAGCTTGTTTGGCTTGATTATTCTGTTTTGATGCGATACCACCAGATACAATCCATCCTAACTTGGTTTTCTGCAGTGATGGTTTGTTCTTTGTTTTTATTTGCCCAATACATAGCAGTTCCCAAAATAAATTAGCGCCTATGATCATATCTATGGGACCAGATTGATAAAATGTTGGATCGGCTAACTTAATGTTTGGTGGGATGTGAAATTCTTTGTAATCTAATGTGTGTGACGGAAGCTCATTAGTGATTTGTGGAATCACCAGACACGTTAAAGTTGCTCTGAAATTGTTGTGCTTGGATTGAATGATGACTTGTACTTGATGTTTTATTATTAAGTTTCGATTACTTATTCCTGTGACATTAATGTGGATTGGTATTTTCTCCAAACCAAGCTGATCACAAACTTGTTCAGTTATGAAGTGGGATTGCGATGCTGAATCTAATAAAACTCGTATGCTTTGATGTTGGTTTGAACTTAAAACATTTACTTGGGCAGTAGATAGAATCACACGATCTTCTACCAATTGTGATGTACAGCTGAGACTGACTTGTGTTGATTGTTCATTATCCGTGCTTTCGTTTTTTGATGTATTTTCTTTGCTGGTTGTAAAATGCAGCATTGAATGATGTCTTTTTGAACAAGTTCGACATGAATTCTTTGATTGGCAATTTTGGATAAAATGGCCTTTTCGCAGGCAATTAATACATAACTTTAGATCTCTTGCCTTTTGATTTCTTTCTTCTGGACTTAATTTTGAGAAGACATTGCAATGTTTTATTTCATGATCTCCTTGACACACAATGCATTCAACTTTTAATGAGGTAAATGCTTTGGTACCTGTATTTCTGTTAAGAATGATTTGTTTATTTGAACTTGTCTCCTTCTTTGTGTAAACAGAATCTAGCGTATTAATTTTATCATTAAGAAATTCTAAAAATTCCTCAATTGTGGGAATATAAGTACGATTATTTCCCTTGTTAAGTTGTGCTTCCCATTCTTTGGTCGTTTGGGAATCTAACTTGCTTAATAACATTGGTATTAACAGTACGTTCCAGTGTTCTACTGGCATTGCCCAGGTTTTTAAACATTCTAAATGTGTTTCAATGATGTTTACTAATTTAGCTAAACTGGACATATAATCTTTGCTTATGGTTGGTGCTTCTAGTAAATGATGAACATGATTGTAAATAATTTTTCGTTTGTTGTTATATTTTTTATTCAATTTGTCCCAAGCGATGCTATAATTGGCATCTGTTATTTCTAATGGTCGTAATAAATCAGCAGGTTCACCTTTTAAAGATGATTTTAAATAATTTAGTTTTGTATTATCAGGGATTGTTTGGTCAGAATGAATTAATGACATAAATGCATTCGAAAATTCCCTCCATAACGTGAAATTACCATCAAATATGGGTACCTAGTTTAATTATTGGTAATTTGATATACGAAGATTTTGCCTGATTTTGTACATTATTCCTCTGATGAGAATTATTGCCGCTACTAGAATAAGAATGATTGTCTGATTCATTTGTGCTTTGTTTAAAAACATCAGCACGACTTATTACTTCAAAGTATTTGTCTTGAAAATGTTCGCGTTCGCCTAATTCAACATTATCTTCGTCATCTGTTATTAAACACTCAATCTCAGTTTGAAGGTAATCAAATTCCTCAAATAATGGTATAATTTTTTCTAACCTTGTTTTTAAATTGATTAAATTTAAATCGATTTCTCCATTTTCTAACTTACATACATATTTTTCGAATAAAGTTAATTGACTTTTCATAGTACCACGCTTAATACGTAGATTTTTCAACTCTGCCATTATGCGTATTTAAATTGTAAAAAAGGATACAATAATACTTACAGATAGGAAATTTTAATAAAGGAATTTTTGCAGGATCTTACTCGTATGATACTTTCCAGTGGACCACCTTGGTATTGGACTGAACGTCGCGATGATTTCTTTCTCCTTGAATTGGCCCGCTGTACTTCTTCTAACCTCGAAAATTTCCCTCTTCTTTCTTCTTTGTTAATTGAAATTGATTTTCAATTATCCCGATCGAAGGACCAAATGTTGATTTGCGCTGGGTTTCTCTTTTTTGTTTGAATGATACACTTCGTTGCAAAATATTCTTTAATAACATAAACACATTTAAATAAACATTTGTGGCTGCGGCACGACTGTACGCTTCAACGCTAGGAACACTAATACTTGCTATTACTAGATGGGGTAGCAGCCTTGCAAAATAAAGCGGGAAATCACAAAAATTCAAATATATATAAGAAGCTTGAACAAATACATTTCAAGTGTGTCATCTAATTCAATATTATTTAGTAGTCTTATTTATATTTTGCCCTTGCCATAACTATGGTAATTAGCATACTAGATATCACAACATCGCCAAGTTTTAAACAATTCCGATAAAAAATGCTCGCTACACTTCCTGAAATCCTTTTTTGTACTGATGCTTTCTACATATTTTAATAAATCATCCCGTGCAGTGAACATAATCCATTTCTTTGCACTGAAACAAACAGTAAAAGTAGTCCTGAAGAGCAATAATGAATACAACCAAAAGATACTTACATATTTACGTCTTTTGGCACCGTTAAATCAGTATGTTGAGGATGATTATTTTTATTATTGCGGGAATTTTCCACTACGCAACACGAGACCATTTTTTCTTTCAATTTGGAGAGTAAAATGACAAACAAATACACATCAATTACTTTTTTTACCGACCAACTTCTTTCCCCTGAGACTATAGATGGCAATACCTACAACATCGTCGTATAGCCCCTCTATTTCATATAGTAGCGACATCGTGGAGCCAATCTGATACAAACTTTAATAAACAAAAAATTACTACATCCATGGCGTTATGGAGATATATGTCATATTAATATGGTCGTTTTTACAGAACATGAATGTCCATTATCAAATTCATGTTAAACTGTGAATATTTTTATGTATGATTATTATTAAACCTAAGATTTATTGTAAGACAACATGTCAAATCTGGTAACGCATTCAATGTCGCCAACATCGTTCTGTTGCTTTTGCCCCTTTATTTTGCTGAAAATAAAGGGGCTATACGACGATGAATAGCCCCTTTATTTTCAAATAGTAGCGACAACGATTGATCTCGCCGCTGCAGCAAAAGCACTAGAACAATGTTGGCGACATTGATGTCCAATTTCACCAACGTGGATTGACACTGACACCAGGTTTAATCCCAGTGTTAACACCTGCATAGCATTTCACCATTGTGGATCAAACTGAAGTTGGTGTTAACACTCAGATCAGTGTTCAACTCTAGGATTTTGATGGATTATTTGAATAACACTCTTTAGACAAAAAAAGGTTATGACACTTTAATAAATAAAATAGTACTTTGGATTGTTATACATCTGATTATTTGTAATTAGGTTGTAGAAATAAAATATATTCTAAACGAAAATAATAAATCTTCCAGGGCTTGCAGCCTTTTATTTTTTTATATTAATACATAATAAGTAAAAATTTTCAAAAATTTCTTAAAAAGAAGCTTAATTTGTTTATTATTAAGGCTTATTGAATTTCCATGCTTTTACTTATTTAATCTTACATCTGTTTGTATTACAGGCAATTATAAAAATGTTTTTATTATTAATAAATTTTTGATTTGAAAAAGCCTATTGTTGATAATGCGAACTGTTGCCGTTTGAAAATAATTTTTTATTTCATTAATAAATGATTTGTATTAATATGAAAAAATAAAAGAGGGTACAAGTTCTTGGAGATTTATTATTTTCGTTTAGAATATATTGTACATTAGATTGTTTCTGCTATCTTTTTGTTATGTATGATGGGTATATTTCAAGTAATAGAAAAGTCTTCAGATTTAATCTCTTACAACAAATTTATTAATAATTTAATTGAAATGTTGCCACGAGAAAGATAACTAAGAATCCGAAGCAACCTAATGGATATGTATGATGAAATAGTATTTAAAATGAGGTACAGATTTCCAACCGCATTCTAAAACCGCAATTAGATAACATCCAACAACAACAACAACATAACCTAAATAAATACTTCACACCTGTTTGGTGTTTAAAGTTTGGCAACTGTTAGCGCGTAGAAGTTACTAGATTCTTAGGGAATTTAGTGGGAGTTTCCTTCGTGCACCAAAATCATTCCCTTACACTACAGCCAGTGCAGGATTCATTAATCTATCGTGTTTGACATCGGGATTATTTTGGTGAAATGGAGGACGGATTGAATCCGGAATTAAATCGCGAGTCAGTGCTGGCTAACCCCTCGTTTGAACCTCGTTGGTGAAATCGGGCATGAATGTTACCAGATTTGACATCCCGTCTTACAATAAATCTTAGGTTTAAAATAATCATGCACAAAGATAATCACAATTCAACATTAATTTGATATTGGACATTTGTGTTCTGTAAAAACGATCATATTAATATCATATATAACTACTTAATTGTAATTTTTCAACAACTTATTAAATTTCCGTAACAACTTGCATGTAGTAATTTTTTCTTTACTAAAGTTTGTGCCAGGTTTACTCCACGATGTTGCTACTATTTGAAATAGTACATCGTCGCTTAGCTTCCTATCTTAACCCTTTCTACTTTGGGTATAGGTAGAGGAGCGGCTGAAAGTTGTTTAGTTAGTTACAAAACGTTTGAAACGTATCCAGTTTTTGTTATTGACTGCTCAAGACAGGTAGAGAATTTTAAGGATTCCACTGTCGACATTAGACTAGAGCTTTAATCTTCTGCCGCATTTACTAATACAACTAAGTCGTATTGTTTGATCTTTCACGACGCGTTTTTGTTTTTATACACCTCGTGTGATTGTGGCATTCGACGTCATTTTATGCCGCAACTTCTTCACACTCGTGAGAAATTGACACTTTT
The DNA here is from genome assembly GCA_929113105.1 of Agrypnus murinus. Lineage (NCBI taxonomy): Eukaryota > Metazoa > Arthropoda > Insecta > Coleoptera > Elateridae > Agrypnus > Agrypnus murinus. The sequence goes on from OV816026.1 coordinate 194,918,725, forward strand.
CTGCACTTGTAACACAATAAACTATTATTTCATGAGAGGAGCAAGATGTGTACTAGTTACTTTAAAAATTGGAAATTCTTAGGTTAGAATCTAATTTTGTTTATAACTATTATTAAGGTTGTGTAACGTTAAAATTATTTAATTTTGTTTAAAGTGTTTATGAACAATAAGTTGTTTTTCGAAGATAATAGTTTTTTAAACTTTTGAAAATCATTATAAAAATTAATAACATTTATCATTTTATTTAACCTTGTCAATGTTAAATTATATATGGAAGTATCAAAAGAAAGTATCAAATTTAATACTTACCAGTTTAATTGAAAGAAGCTCCTTTTTTAATAAACAACAATAATTTGGTTTTCGACTTGTATGGAAATAATGGTTAGATCGGTATTATTGTAATTCGATTGATATATGGAGATATCAGAATAATTTTGACAGAATTGTTTGGATCAGAAACTGGCAATAAATTGATGAGTTTGTTAAGCAACCCGAACTTAATACTACGTTCTAGAATTACATCTTTTACGTCTTTTTACCCGTTCACGTTTCTTTATTCACATCTAGAGCAAACAGATGCGTTCTTCATGAAAATTCGGAACAAATGGAGGCAACTCGATTATATCGGATATTCTTGAGAGAGTTTGCACGGTTTTGAAGGCAAATTCAAATAATAATAACAAGCAAGCTTAGAAAGATAGGTCATCTCATACACTTAATTACATTAAATTATTATACGTCTAAAACAGTAATAAAACACATACGTTTTAAATTTCACAGCAACTGAGATGTTGAGGGTTTATAATCACCCGTTACAATCAGCGACTCAACAGTACAGTGCTTAGTGTCTGGAGAGTGGGTGTACGTGTGATTACCATCTCGAACGGTACGCGAACCCTAGTAGAGTTGCTAATCATGCGGCCACTTTTCTGTCGTTAAGGGTGCTCAGCTACTCAGTGGTCAGTTTGTGTGGTGTTAACTGGTGAGTCGACTTTTCCTGGTTCCAGGAAGTAGCCCCCTTCCCTCCGACGAGCCTTGTGCGATCCCGGTTATCCGGATTCCGGTATCTCCTGTCGTTTTTGTCGTTGCAGGGCAAGAGTGCCGTCCCTTGTGTTCAGTCACCCTCCTTCCTTCTAAGTCAGTTGATAGTCACGTGTGGAATGGTAACTCCATTCGAGTTTTTTGCCTGGGGGCTCGGGTGGCCTAGCCAGTGACTATCAATTGTCTGTCCCTTACCTTCCATCCCCATCCTGGGTGCCTGTCCACTACCTATAGGGGGGCTCCTTAATGGAATCTAGTAAGTCGACTCATTACTTGGTGCTACACAAAGATCCCCCGAAAACTATATTTCGGGGGTGGATCTGACAAAAGCCGGGTTTTGTCTATATCACCAATTACTACAAACCACAATCTACTATTACGTCGACTGCAAGAATCTATCTACCACGTAACAACTCATCAACGATCTACAATCTCGCGACCAATTCATCACCGACAATTATGGTTATCAACTTCTACTTCAATCAATTCAACTACTTCAACTACGCCATAATTAGTCACCAATAAACATCTACAATACTACCATTCTTCGCCTTGCCTCCATCATCTCTACAGCAATTACCATCAACAATCAATCAACAACCAACAAAACCAACGGTAATTACTGCCAACAACTTATCAACAAATTCCAACGTTATTGCCCATGCTAACATGTGCACATGTTGACATGGCCGATAACAAACAAAGAAGAGCCATGAAAGTGAAATTATCGAAGAAAACAACAAGTACGGAGCGATTGTGGTTATCATTACCAACATTATTATTAATGCTGCTAATAATAACCACAAAGGTCACTTGCCGTTGCCGGGCTAGTTATTATTAAATTTTAATTTAATAATAATTGGTCTGCCAACGGCTGGCTGAAGAGGCCTACTTGATTAGGCCTATAACAGCCTCAACCCGCTTCGCGGGGTGATAAAATAACGTTGAACAGTCAGTCAGCGACTCAAACCGGAGAGACTCATCAATGTAGTTTGAATATGTTACTCACTACGATAAATTTGTACAGCCGGAGCAATATATAACATTTTATAAGGTAAAGAAGTATTCCATTTCATTTTGTTACAAACGTTTTTTGTCCGTGTATTATACAACTTACAACCCATCATCATCATCATCATAGTAATATGTATATTACCTATAGCAAATACTTTAATATTACTTATTTCATTTCGTATTTCAAACAATTGTTTATATACCACAATTAGTAAAATAAAGTATATCTTGATCTCCGTTGTCAATGACACCGGAGTTCAAGACGTTCTTGATCCGCGTTGTTGTTGGAAACGTAAATCATTTGATGTTGCATAACAGCCACACGTGCTTTTTATCTCCTTGGTTACGCGTATGATGACACAGACAAGGCAACTTGCTTCTTTATACAATAAATTCGTATGAATTCTAAAAGGGAAGAATTAAGATTGAAATACGAAATAAAATAAAACAACTTATGCAATACGAAGATCAAGCTTCTTTAAATCCTCGAAGATGTTATAATACATCTTCTCGGATTTAAAGTATCGCTTGATCTCCTAATTACATAATATATATGTATAATACCGGAAACTTATTTTGAAAAATAGAAGACAAAATTTAATAGCGCCTTTTGCGGTGTGGTGTACAAACAAACCTGACATTTCTAAAATATTTGGAAAGTAATTAAAAAATTGTAATGAAAGATTGAATAGTTTAGATAAATTGTAAAAATTTATGTATTTTAGTATAACAGTAATAAACCATCGTTTAACAGAAATAGTGCTATCTTTTAATAAGATGCAGGTTTCTCATCGAAAAACCATTTGTTAGTTGCACACCTATCTGCGAAGATGTCGCATCAAAGATGTCCCCTAAGTCCCCTATTTTCATATGGTAAAGTATATGGAGTTTCCGGTATTAATAAATGCATGTTGTAACTTGTAAAACAATAAAAGAAACTCAAAGCAACTAAGAACAAAAATAAACGCACTTACACAAAGATTTACGACGAATAAGGTTGGGATTATTGGAATGACGTCATTGTGCAAAAAAAAAGTACCATCGTGTTGATACAATAGACACAGCTATTCTAGTCTTTTGGCGGCAAGTTGTGACCACAATCGCAATGAATTTCTAACCAAAGTAATTATCCATGTGGTCTGTGCATTCCGACTAAAATATTAGCAAATCTCTTATTATTACACTTATTTAATATGCCTGTTCCAAAATCTAGTAACCAACCAGTATTTAACGACGAAATAACAATTGATTCTCTGCTGCGATCCCACGATGTCTACAGAAAGCTGGTCGAAGAGGTTGCTTTATGTGAAATTAATTCCATTCAAACTGCAATGCCTGTATTTAATACAGTAGCTACTTTGAATAAGACTGAATTTAATATGTTCATGGTAAGTCGATTTTAAAATGTTATATTAATAACCAATTTACAATTTACAACAGAGACGGCTATTGTATAAACAATATAATGAAGATAAAAAGCTATTTATTAGTATGGCTGCAGGTGTTCTCGATACATTTGCTTGTGTTATGGATAATAGTAGATTTTATCGCAGTTACTGCGATAAAAACAAAGATGGTTTGCAACTAATGATACAATTACTACAAACTATTAAATACTTAGTAATATGTTCGAAAGGTAGAGTGATTATATCAGGTATTTTTCTTTGTTACATGTTTCTTTTGTTTTAGTTATGGATAACAAACAACTGAAGATTCTAATTGGTATAATAGAAAAATCTGTTAAACGTATTAAAACCGAACAAAATGATTATAAAATAATAGAGGAAATTCTTCAAACATTACAAACTGAATTAAGAAGTAATGAAGATAAGGAAAATAACATTGAGATCCCATGTGTTGGAAATGTATCTCCAGTTAGTTCTGCTTTCATAACACTCTGTGATAAAAATCAAAATCTTAATCACATTGTTAGCAAGGAGAGCTTGAGAAAAATTTCTTCGGAAACTTCTATGCATTTTATGGCAAAAGAAACCAATGATGAAGTTACAACGAAGACACGTACTGTGAATGCTTTTGAAGTTATGATGCTATCGTCTAAACAATTAACAAAGAAAAGAAAATTGGCTGTGTAAATGTAATGCTCTTATATAGCTTTAATGCTTTAACTTATTTTTCCCTATGTTGAATTTAAGGTTATTATTGAGTTTGTTTTAAAGAAAATATGGCTGTTTAAATGTTAATTTAGTTTTTTAGTTATATTTCAACTAAGTTTATGTGTTCACTTGTATTATGTGCTCTGTTTAAAAGCACTTGTGGTGCCCTGTTAAGTTAAGGTGACTCGTGATTTTTTTAATCACGAGTTTCAGTCAATTATGCATAAATTCCAGTTTAATTATTATGAGCACCTACACACGTGGATGCTGAATTGAATGATTTGCAACATTGCAATGATTCTATCATGCTGTAAAAATTCAACTAGTCTCCAACATGTCTCATGTAGCTGTTTTAAGAAGTCATCAATTCAAAAACTGACACATCTTATTTTATCATAAATTTCGTTTTATGTTCTAATAAAAACAAATGCAATTACACATTATATTTTGTCACCTGGTTTAGGTTATCTGCAAATATAAATATATTTAAAAAAATGGATGAAGCACTATTTAGATTTATTTATTTTATTTAAACCATGCCTAAAACTGAAGTTTTTTTCAGAGTTTTTTTGGTATAACGTTTTTGTTTTTTAATGTTTTTGCTTCAAAAATGTGTATCTTTATGTTTTTGATGTCGAAAAATAGGATTTTCAAGAATACATTTTACTTCTAATAAAATATGAAGATCAAAAGCAAAATATGCAATGCTTTAAAGTACATATGTCTCGTTTCACAAAGCTTGATTAAATTCTGATTAACTTAATTGTCATTAAATTCAAAATTCAGAAATTTCATTGGCTGAGATTTAACAGACCTTGAATTTTATCCAATTATATTTCTAGATTTCAAATTTAATCACAATTAAGTTAATCAGAGTTTAATCAAGCTTTGTGAAACCAGTCAATAGTATATCAAAAAATGTAACCAGCAGTTAAAATATTGAGCAGAAAAAGAACAATTATAATTAAAAATAAGATCTATACACCGTTTAATCTAAGTTTACGTTCACGTCATAGATATAAAAGTAGTGACGTAAGAGTACAACCAACTGTGCAAATAACTTTCAAAATTTAATTTTATGAAGAATGATTATTTGCTTTATCGAAAATAATAAAATTTAATTTTCATATATTTAGTAATACAGTAAGAACTCCATAATCCGAACACACTATATTCCGAACATTCAGTAATCCGAACAGCAACATTTACAAGCTATAATCCGAACATACCTCTTTAATCTGAAATCCTCTTTAATTCGAACAAATCTCTTTAATCCGAACAAGAAAGTTCTTTGTACCAACTAAAATTGAATATGTAGCATTCTTGGAAGGTGAATATTAATTACAAATGAGATTATAGCAGATTGCTGATGCAGTTTTTGGCTGATGCTTTTTTGACCCGACGGGTGCAAACAAATTCTACGAAGATTAACAAGCGCTTTTGTTATTAATATAAAGAGTAATAAAACCCCTGAAGGCTACAGATGTAAAAAATAAGCTATAAATATAGTAATGATACCCTTACAAACACGCCCTAAATGTTTTGACGTTGCAGTTTTGCCACAATTGTTTGTATAAAGAAATCATCTACCTTAAAACCTTTTTCCTTCAAGTTTGTTAATACACAATTTGTATTCGTGACGTTCAAAATTCAAATTAAAAAAATGTCAAAACAAAGACACACATTATTATTAAAACTAGCTGAGAAATTATTCAACAATTAAACGTTAGGTTAGTGTTTACCAATTGCTTTAAAATACGGTGTTGGTAAATCGACAGTCAGCGATATAAAGACAAACAAAACTAAAATCCTCTAGAATATATCTCGTCTGCTGACAAAAGTACAGGAAATAGAAAAACACCGAAACTAAGACCATGAAATGAGGCTACATCGATATAAAAGGAGAAAGAGAAAACTTAAAGCAAACAAATTACTGATTTTCTTAATTAAAAATAAAATGTTTGTAATAAAAATTAAATTAGTAAATCACATAAGCTAAGTTCGTTATAATAAAGTACCATGGCATAAAGCAATGTTTATATTCCTATATCCAGTAATCCGAATTCCTCGTTAATACAAATTAGCCTTGCATTTATAGGTTCGGATTAAAGAGTTCTACTGTACATTTATTTATAGAATAAATACAAATAGGTTTTTAACCCAAAACGTAATTTGTTAATTTAATGAGAAAATACATTTATTTCAACAGAAAAACAGGTTGGTACACCTGTATTGTCAAATTTATTTCTTGTGTTTTGTAAGTTCGGTTTACAATAGTTTGTTACTTATTTTGTATTTACAATTGCATTAACTGAATAGAATTCTAGAGAGTTTCTCAAGCACAGAATATATCTTAAGACTGTTTCCAACATTTCATCTGTGGAAGAAGTTTCCAGTCGAAAGAGGAAACGAAATCGAAAACAAACTACAGAAATTGATCCTCTGTAGAGGCAAATATTAGCAATGAAATTTATAAAATACATATATAAGAACAGTAAGTACCTGACGTTATGAGTGTGGCTGTGCTCTTCAATTGATATACCACATTTGGATACAGGAGAACATGTATCACTTAATATTTTGTCAAAAAAATTGAAATCCAAGTTCATGTATGAAGGAAGTAGAAGTTATTTATCCATTGCCTTACGACAAATTGGATTCGTATACTATAAGAATGACCATCCAAGACAAGGGATGATGGATGGGGATGAACAAAGTCATATTGTTCATAAGAGAATAATTCTTTTAAAAACGTACTGAAAATATGCAGCAAAGGTGTTGGATCAAACAAGGAATATCCAATTCCATATGGCAACAGCGCATAGTCTGACGTCATAATTTAGTAATGACGTGAACATAAACTTACACTAAATAATGTCTATACATTATTTTATAGCAATTAACAGCTATATTGACAGTTATTAACTGGCTGGTAGCTAACTACCGCTGGTGCAATTGCCTGGGGCCCCCAAGTCCATTTTCTTAAGCAATATTGTTAACATTTATTTTTCAAAATTTTAATTGTTCAATTTTGGATCTATTATATATCATCATGGGACCCCCCATTGTACCTTAAAATGTTCAGTTTAAACTATACAATTAATAATATATTTTTGTACAACTTAGACTGAGGGTATAAAAATGTTTTGTTTTATGAAGTTGAAGTCATTTCCTCAAAGGGGCCCACCCTCTGAAGTGCCATTATATGTCATTTAAGAAGTTTCCTTGAAACATCAATTACCCTAAAATTTGAAATGCTGACGATAATTGTTAGCTATGTTATTATTGAAAATTATTTTTGATATCTTTGGCTCCCCCATTGTTTGATGTTTAATTCAAATTTTATAACTGAAAATATGTTTTTAACATAGACAGAGAGTTTGAAAACATTCTTATTTAATGAAATTGGAATTGTTTTCTGGTTGTCGTATTCTGAAAGGGTGGCCCCCTACAGGGTGTCGTCGAGTAGTCATCGACACGTTTGTGAAAGCGAATTTCGCCGCCTTAGATTTTGACTGCGTTTGTTTAATGTAAAGCAATTAAAGTGTAAATACATTAATTATATTTGGCCTCGTCTCCAGGGCCGTTCCTGGATAGGGTGCTGGTGGTGCCCTTGCACGAGGGTGCCAAACATAAGGGGCGGCCGACGACAAAGAAAAATCGATTAATATCGCTGTGGCGTTGTGGCCCGCCTCCTATACTGAGAAAGTTTTATCGGTTTTTGGTTTTAAAAAGTGGAAACTCCGCGAATATTTTTGACGAATTATATATTTAGCTAATTTAAACTTATTGCTAGTAAAAGCAAAAAACATTATTTACGTTACGAACTATTATACTCTATGCTAGTAGTAATATGCATAGACCAAAAATGTCTGGATTTTCGAATTTATAATAATAATTATCAGGAAAATTAGATTTAAACTTCGGAAAAATTCCCAACAAGCCAAATTTTTGTATGCAGCTTTATTATGAGGCCTTAAACAAGCTCTTAAAAGTTCTGATGCCTATCGCCTTTGCAAACTTTTTTATAGAGGGTAGGAGAAATTTAATGTTTTCCAATTATCTCGAAAACCATTGGGTTTTTGAAAAAAGTGGTATTGGGTCATATTATGAAAATTGTTGCTTGTAAGATGTGCTACAAAAAAGGTTCCGTGATCTTTCTTCGTATTAACGCCATTAATTAATTAACTTGTAAATTAATGACAATTTCGAATTATTGTACTTCTGCAAAAAGTGTAACCCTATTCACACCACCGTTCACCGTGGAGGTAGAGTAACTAATAGGCGCATCTTTTTATGTGGTATCCCCAGTAGTTCTAATCCACATGCCATTTGGAATGTTATTCTAGTTCCTACTCAAGTTGCAGGTCATTTCCGACTTCCTCGTAATTTTCCTTTATCTCCTCGTCTTCTACCTCGAAAGCTTTACGGTCAATGTCTTCATAAGCATCTATGTTGTTTAATGTCAGGTGAAACATGTTCAGAATGCTCAGACAAGACTGGCCATACTAGTAACTGCATATTGCAGAACAGTGGCGATTCATCTTCCTGCAACCGCAGCTCATGTTATAGCCTTTTGTACAGTTACAGAAAATACGATTGAGCAATACTCCTGGAGCAAGTGGCAAAAGGGTTTTAATTGGCTGTAAGTGATCAATGATCATCATCCATCCCCACTCTGCATTGAGATCAGTGTCTAACTATTTTTGAATCTGTAGATAAACTACATGAATGGTGTTGGGCAGCACTGGATGTAGGGGGCCTAGGCGGGAGATTTGATAAATTAGTAGCTTTATTACGGATTGTCGATTGTATGAATAAATTATATCTGAAATAATCAATACATGTCGGATTATACGGAGCATCAAACATGGCTAAAAGGACTCGTATACCATTATTAATAATTGATTCTCTAAGACATTGTGGTATTTTGGAATAGTTTGCGCAATCTCGTAAATCCTTTCAATTTTGCAACAACTTGACGACTTTTCTTTCCTATCTGAAATAGAGCAGACGTAGTATCGCACCCGCTAACTGTATGTAGAAATAAAACATGATCTTTAATGTTTTCAAAAGAATCACAACTTTTCGAAGAATATATAATCGATTGGACTTGGACGAGCAATTGATAGTACTAATAAAACGACTCCTGCGCCACATACAAACTAAGGAAGGTATAAAGTCCTTTGTGTGTACACATCGTCAGCTGCTATTGAAGGTCGGACTCCGGTCCGAACCTTTTATGGCATTCATTTTTGAAAATGTACCGAATGTCTTCGATATTATATTCCTAATTAGTAAAGTAAATTGTACTTTCATTATAACTTTTCACATTTTACTTCTCTTATTACGCCTTTTTGTCAGGACAATAACGTCGATGTATAACGCAATAGTCTAGTGCAGATTTGTATCAGTACTTTCAAATTCTTATATCACTGAAAGGGTTGGTTATATGATAAAAAGTAACAGGACTTTTTTTGTAGTACATTTTACGAGCAACAATTTTCATAACGACTGTACATAATTCCGAGGCAGAAAACGATTACGAAGACGTCGAAAGTGATCTACAACTTGAGAAGGAACTAGAATAATTGGTCTACATTCTACATTCCAAATAACATATGATTAGACCTACTGGGGATACCACATAATTCCCCTACCTCCGCGGTGTTGTGCATAGGGTCGCACCTTTTACAGAAGTACAATAATTCAAAATTGTCACTCATTTTTCTCCAAAACGGTATCTCGCTTCTCCAAACTTATACAAAGAAAAATCATAGGACCTTTTTTGTAGCACATCTTCCGAGCAACATTTTTCATACTAGCCACCTTTTCCGAAAACCTAATAGTTTTCGAGATAATTGGAAAACATTGAACTCCCCCCCCCCTATAAAAAATTTTGCAAATGCAATATGCATCAGAACTTTTTAGAGCTTGTTTTTTCGACCTAAATTCCCTGGTCTATTTGAAATATTTCAAAAATAATGCTAAAATTTTCCAAAAATATGTTTAATGCTTAATTTATTCAACCTTAATAGACCTTTAGATCGAAACAACAAAAACATCTTATAGGGGCGGCCACTTTGATTTTGCACCTGGGTGGAAAGCACCCCAGGAACGGCCCTGCTCGTCTCGTAAATAAGAACACATTGTAGTTCCCCCATTTCTATACCAACCGGCACAATTTTTAAAGTAACCTACAAAAAATCGCCAAGTCCTACCAATCTAGTCGCCTGCCATTACAAACTTCATTCTTTAAAGCATTATCCATAAACAAAAATGTTAAGAGGAAAGGGGTTAATTACTTAGGGAAACTGGGTGGGACTTATTTACTTCGACGAGGCCCAATATAATTAGGATCGAACTTCACTTAAGGTAAGTTTGTTTGATCGTATAATTATATTTGGCCTCGTCTCGTAAATAAGAACACATTGTAGATGCTTAAAGAACTTAACTTTTTTGTTTTATGTATATAAACATAGAATCGAAAATATACAAGACGCTACACATGATATATATAGATAAAGACTTTTTACTATAAAAGACAAATAGTGAAAACAACTTATTACAGAAACAACACTATTGTAGATACAAAACATATTAAGAGATATTATACAGTGCTATTAAATTGAATTGCAGTATGTGCTGCAATTTCCCTATGTTGCATTTGAAAATAATCGAATCAAAGCATTATGCATACCTAGGCAACCAATTATAAAGCACGCTCTTTTGTACGCTTTACATATATTGCATGGTAAATAAATAACTCTGTATATCGTATGTTGATATAATTTATATATAAACAACTTAACTAACAAAAAACGTATTTGCAAAAGTTTTCGAATTAGCAAACCAACCTGCTGCCAACACATTGTAGTTCCCCCATTTCTATACCAACCGGCACAATTTTTAAAGTAACCTACAAAAAATCGCCTAGTCCTACCAATCTAGTCGCCTGCCATTACAAACTTCATTCTCTTTTTTTGTGCCGACCGTTCCGCGTCTATTTTTTGGCTGTCCAACTTTCGTTTTTAAAAATTTGTTATTTTTAGTGTTTTTGTGTCCTATTTGTTCAGTTGTGATAGGACAACATGCAAAGAAGAAGCAGAGGGACAGTAGTAGTTCATCTGCTGATGAATATATACTCCGAAGGAAATTAAAACGCATAAAAAAATGGAAAAAATTGACAAGCGTTCCGAAAGATGTCATTCCTCGAAGTTAAGAAGGCGTTCCTTGTATCCGGAAACTCTTTCTCTGACGCAGACAAGGATGGATAATGCTCCGAACGATAGTTGTTGTATCAGCAGAGATCGTTTTGATAACGATACACTTGCTGACTTACCGGAATTTGAAATTCCAGGTAACGAGATGGCCATAAACTATCTGTTTTTCCTTTGTGGCGTGAGCATGGAGTATTTTTATTGGATGAAGTTGTTTTGATAACAATTATTGAATGAAACCAATTTTTTCTATTGTCCGGGAACTATTTCTCTGACGCAGACAAGGATGGATAATGCTCCGCAAGATAGTTATTGTATCAGCAGAGATCGTTTTGATAACGATACCCTTGCTGACTTACCGGAATTTGAAATTCCAGGTCACAAGATGGCCATAAAGTATCTGTTTTTTCTTGTCTTTTATTGGAAGTTGGTTGTTTTGATAACAATTATTGAATTAAATCCATTTTTTCTATTGTTTAAATGGATGTTCTTTACATTGTATTGATATAATTTTTAGGTTGTTTTGACAATATAAATTATTTTTGATACATTCCTTCCGTAAAAAAACATCGGTTGTTTTGATAACAACACTTTTAAATATAGATTTGATTATTCAGATGATTCAACAGAGAAAAGAACGTTGTTTTGATAATAACGCAGTAACAATGGTTTTTGTTTTGTTGGTTCAGTTTTTACTTGAATCATCGGTTGTTTTGATAACAACCTCTTCTACATGTGAACACTTGATGTTTGTGTTCTGTTTATCCTTGTGTATCCTTTTATTATTTTTTTAGACGAGACAGTCGAACCTTCGGCGAATATTGGCAACGAAAATACTTACCCTCCAGCATACGAACTAGACCAGGCAGTGCTTTCCTTATTGGGTTATGACCTAGTACATGCTAAGACTTTAGTTCCGCCGTTTCAAGAGGAGGAGGCTACATCGTGGACTAATCTTTTGCAATGCAGGGGGTTAAGTGCAGATGAGCTGAGTCTATTACTTAATAAATATTCCCCACCTGAAAACTGCGCTCTTTTAGAGGCACCTAAAATAAATCTTGAAGTTGTTTCTGTCCTTAGCGATGTCGTAGCCCGAAGGAAAAAATTGATGATCTTCAAAATCAAATTGGAAGTGCTCTTTCAGCATTAGGACAATTATTAACTGTTCTTCAAAGGATGGTGGGGGTGGGGAATAATGGCCCTTGTATAGTTGACAAATGACGCATGCCGTCTCCTATTGGATTTTCACTATCAGCAGTCTAAATCCCGGCGGGAATTGATTTCTCTAGACCTTAAAAAAGCTGTAAAAGCGACGCTTGTATGTCCAAGTAGCTGGTTGGCTCTATGGAGATAAATTAGGTGAACGATTGAAGGCCAAGGAAGTGGAGCGCACTGGTTTGGATCTCAAGTCATATAAATAAAAAAGATTAGATTCTCTCTTGGGTATCGGGTTTCCAGATCCCTTTCTTAGCTTTACCGTTCAAAAGCTTATGCCTACGGAACCTAGGTGGTCAATAAAGGAAAAGATGTAGCTGATTGTGTTTTTAAGCTAATTATATCTGGTGCTTAAGCCCTGCTAAGCCTCAAAAGGTCAATTTTTGTCCAATAATTTTTTCTGTGCCAAAGTCGGATGGTACATAGAGATTAGTGTGAAATCTAAAGTCTCTAAATAAATTTGTTATAGCCGATCATTTTGGATCATGGATCATGATCAATTGGAAGATCAAAAGACAGTTGCACACATCCTTCAACCGAATAGTTTTTTAGCAACTTTAGATCTAAAGGGTGCATATTTTTTGATAACTGTCACGGAGTCTGACAAAGTTTTTAAGATTTCACTTCTTCGGTCAAATATTGCAATTCAATTGCCTCGCTTTAGGCTGAAATTGTGCACCCTTGGTTTTCACCAAGTAATGAAGCCAGTGATGACGTTTTTAAGAGAAAAAGGTTTTATGTCTTATTTATTTAGATGATTTCCTATTGTTAGGAAACCTTCCTATTGTTGCAAAGAAAATGTGAACTTTACACTAAATACCCTTGAAAGACTCGGTTTTTTAGTTAATTACAAAAAAAAAGCTTATTGAAACCCTTGCAGAGATGTCAATACCTGGGCTTTATTTGTAACTCGGTTGATCTTTCAATTTCCTTGCCGGAAAATAAAAAAGTAGCCATTACTAATCTAATAATTTAAATTTTAAGGCTTAAAAAATGCGTAATTAAAGACTTTGCTCAACTAACTGGTAAACTTGTCTCTATTTACCCTACTCTTCTGGTAGGTAATGGTTGGTTTCATTAAAACCCTTTGAACGAGAAAAGTTCCTAGCTCGTAAAAAATCTAAAGACAATTATAATAGAACTATGGAAATTTCAGCTAGTTTATCTATAGATCTAAACTGGTGGCTAACTAATATTCCATCAGCAATAAATAATAAACATAATATTCAGACGCCTCTTTACAGGTTGGGGGGTTTGTTGTAATGTATTAGAAATGTATATAAATTTGTAGATACCTATGAATTGTAAACAGTAGCGTTTGTTTTTATTGTATATTATGCTAATAGATGTTAAAAACTTTGTTCTGGTATTTAATTGAGTTCAATACTAAAACCACATTAAATCTTTATAATGGTATTTCTTTCTACTGGTTCTTCTACGAATCTGAGAGAGAAAAGAAGACCTATAAATTTTTTAGAGTTAAAGGTGACTTTCTTTGGACTCAAATGTTTTGCTTATAGTCTTAAAAATGTTAGCATTTTATTACGTATCGATAATATAGCAATATCCTACATAAATAAAATGGGGGGATTTGTTTTCGACATCAAAACAAATTATGTCATGCTATGTGGCAATGGTGTGAAGAGTGGAACTTATATATTTTTGTTGCTTATATTAGCTCAGCTGATAATACAACAGCTGACTCTGTTTCACGAAAAAATGGGTTTAAAATACCTATTTTAAGCAAATTATTACTATTTTTTAAGCCAGATATTGATTTTTTTGCTAGTCATCAATCATAAGTGAAATAAATTTATTTCTTGACATAGGGATCCAGAGGCCTTTGTGGTGGATGCCTTACGATAAACTGGAGTAATATAAAATTGTATGCATTTCCACCCCTTTCAATGATTTTGAAGTGTTTGCAAAAAATTGTTCATGAAGGGGTCAAGGGCATTCTTGTGGTGCCTCCGTGGCCAACACAGCCTTAGTATCCCGTATTTCAATCTTTATTGATTAACCCCATATCCAATATGGCCCCAGCTTACCCTGGTAGCAGAAGTCTTGTCCGGCAAGCGCTGTAACTAGGGCAGTTTTCAGAGTCCGCCTTCGATATATGTATGGCCTCTGTAATAGCTTACACATCCAAGCAGTATCAGGAGCATTAAAATTATGGTGGCAGTTTTGTCAAACAAAAAACAACGAAGGGTGCATCCTTCAATACATGGCCTGACCTAGCTCAGGTTTTTAGAGTTAACAGATTTCTTAACGGAGTCTATCAGTTAAGACCAAGTAAACCTAGATATTCTAATACTTAGGATTCATCTATGGTATTAAGGTTTGTGCGAAATTTGAATAATGAAGAAATTACCCTCCAATTTCTTACATACAAACTTTCTATCCTTCTCGCACTTGCTACTGGTCAACGAGATCAAACGTTAGCTTTAATCGAGCTAACAAATATTAGAAAATCAAAAAATGGTGTGGAGATAAACATACCTCGAAAAATACAAACTTCAGGAAATATAGATTGCAATCATTTTTAAATTTACCGTTTTTCTTTTTGACAAGACAAAGAAATTTGTATAACATTAACTCTTATCATATCTAAAGAAAACGGAAGCTTTGGGAACAGATAGTGTAAAATGTAGTAATCTCTAAATAACTTTGATGAAATTAAAAAATGATCCATTAATCGGGTGTTGATATTTCTCAATTTTGGCCACACAGTACTCGTCATGCAGCTACTTGGTCATTATTCAGGAGAGGTATTACATGACACTTCGTTTGGCAGCAGGTTGGTTTGCTAATTCGAAAACTTTTGCAAATACGTTTTTTGTTAGTTAAGTTGTTTATATATAAATTATATCAACATACGATATACAGAGTTATTTATTTACCATGCAATATATGTAAAGCGTACAAAAGAGCGTGCTTTATAATTGGTTGCCTAGGTATGCATAATGCTTTGATTCGATTATTTTCAAATGCAACATAGGGAAATTGCAGCACATACTGCAATTCAATTTAATAGCACTGTATAATATCTCTTAATATGTTTTGTATCTACAATAGTGTTGTTTCTGTAATAAGTTGTTTTCACTATTTGTCTTTTATAGTAAAAAGTCTTTATCTATATATATCATGTGTAGCGTCTTGTATATTTTCGATTCTATGTTTATATACATAAAACAAAAAAGTTAAGTTCTTTAAGCATCTACAATGTGTTCTTATTTACGAGACGAGGCCAAATATAATTATACGATCAAACAAACTTACCTTAAGTGAAGTTCGATCCTAATTATATTGGGCCTCGTCGAAGTAAATAAGTCCCACCCAGTTTCCCTAAGTAATTAACCCCTTTCCTCTTAACATTTTTGTTTATGGATAATGCTTTAAAGAATGAAGTTTGTAATGGCAGGCGACTAGATGATTGGTAGGACTAGGCGATTTTTTGTAGGTTACTTTAAAAATTGTGGCGGTTGGTATAGAAGTGGGGGAACTACAATGTGTTCTTATTTACTTCGACGAGGCCCATTATAATTAGGATCGAACGAATCATAAGACTTTCATCTACATCCATTCGTTCCTGTAGATAATCACCATCCAGCGCTGGAATGTGGCATAAGATGCGATAAACGTAAAGTTGTAAAAAATATTACTGGTAACCAATATAATTTTAAAAAAGCCAATTTTCTAAGGCTATATTACAATCTAAGCAATACAGATTTGGACGTTCTAAACAATTACAGTGACATAAATATTGCGGTTGATAGATTCTATGAACTTTTTTACCTGGCATTAGATGATGCTGTACCTAAGACTGGCAGCTGTAAAGGAAAGTTTCCTCCGTGGTTTACGGGTTCTATAATTAACGAGATAAAGAAAAAGGCGAGACTTCAGAGAAAACTTAAAAAACTAAGAATGATGAGATCAAGCAAGAATTTAAATCCCTCAGAGCAAAAATTAAAACTGATATTAATAATGCCTATGCACAATATTGCGAAAATATCGAATTAAACATAAAAAAATATCATATTTCAATCAAAAGGAATTAAAATAAAATAACAGTGGTTTTGATCAGTACTGCAGCACTTGATTGATCCCAATTGCTGTGATGGGAGATGACAAAGAAATGGCCATTAGTTTAATCCGGCAACCTCTACAATATCAAAGCTTAGGTATTTCTCGATTTATATTAACAATCAAAATGAGTCCAACGGGGCCATCCGACGCAGAATCTAATGCTCTTTAATTCTTGTGATAGCGAAGTTTTCGTTGGAAAGCACTGCTTTAAAGTTACAAGCGAAAAACTAAAAAAGGTCCGAAGATTTCGTGGTTCTTTTAATACCCTCAGGTAAGCTCGCGTCGAGAGACCGTGCAAACCTAGGATACTTATATTTGACGTCAAATGAAGCGATCGAAACGATCTCCCGCTTTCCAACATTTATTTCCACCAACGGATTCTATTTTACTGTCCTATTATTAAATACATTTAATTTAGCCTTCATTCTTTGTTTAATTACTTTCATGCACTCTTCATTGAACCATTCTGATCTTTCTTCTCCTTTTCTAATATTTCTAATATGTAGTATGATCCCTAAAATAATTTCTGCTCTCTGTGTCAAAAGCCCATTACATTTGCTAAATACTAAACTTGGTTCCGCTCATTCTAAAGGCATGCTCACGATATTGTTTCGCACGTGGATGTAACGTAAGTAACAGTAATTGTGTAAAATAAAATTATGAACTATTTAATAAATTTTATAAACAGTTTTTTTAATTCAATTTTAAAGCAGTTTTCTGCGGTGGGTGGTTTTTGTGAAAAAGAATATTCTCGAATAAATTTGTCCTCTAAATCTAAAAAGGCCAGCGATTTCACTTGATGTGAACGAACATTTTAAATATTCCCATACATGTATAAGTTGAAATTCTATGAAAAAATATTATTAAAACCTATCTTGCCTTAATTTATGATTTCCTCGTACGTGCTTATTGGTAAATTTTAAATAAACACATCTGCGTTTTGACAGATATCATGTCTGCAACTCTTGTCGTTGTGAAACCCCGGTCTCTGAATCTTTGTGTAAAAATATTAATTTTGGTTGGGTAAAGAAAATTCGTGTCGTTCTTTTATTGGTCTATTCGAAATGCTCCCCCTTAAGATTGCCCGTCATCATGTAAGTTTGAATCCTTTTTTAAAGAGAGTTGACAAGAGAACCTCAAAGAGTAAACAAGTAGACGGACTGAGTGGAAGATAATTTTTCGCGTTTTCTTGGGCCTCTCTCTCGGAGAGATGCCCCAGGTTTTTATGTCAATCTTTATTTCAAATACCACAGTTTTTTAATATGAACAAAGTTACCGTCTTAAAGAGTATAATTAAGTTATACTATTATCGTTTTGTGTATCTAGTTCCGCTATCGAATCGGAAGCTCACTTTGTAACGGTATTTTTTATCAGTTCTGAATAAATGTAATTTTGTATACATATTTATTGAAAAATCTTAATTCCGGTCCTGCAAATTTACGTTCTTCTTGCAATTGAAAATCATGTTAGCATTTGGTACAAATAAACCTATAAAAAATTATTTTAAAAGGTTGTTTTTCAAACCTTCATAGAATCGTGAAGACATTCGTGTAATAAATTATCTTTGCTGTTGTCGTATTTATCCACGTGTGCGTTTGTTAAAATGGCTTCGTTGCTAAAACCTTGAAAGTTAACAAAAATGGTCGGTGGCGAACCTAAATTCATATAGTTCCCATAGATATTGCAGTTTTGCGTTTCTTGAAAACATTATAAAAAAAACCCCTTTATCTAACAAATAATACAGGGTCTCATAATAGATCGGAACCCACGTGACCTCAAAAATTATGCAACCAACATTGCACTGTTGATATTAATTTAACCAAAATTTCCCTAACATAAAAGAAATGTAATACAGTGGCGTAACGCAATTTTTTCATGTGAAAGTAAAAATGTATGCTTTACAAAAAATCAAAACATGTTTTCATAACCAAAATAATACGCTAGCATTGTTATTTATTATTTTATTTATTTGTTACGAATATTTATTTAAAAAAACGTCCTCGGTTAAAATGGTAGGTCTACCAGTCGACTTTCCCTTGCTTATGCAAAATTTCTAATCATACCTTTGAAAAGGGTATGCTTTCGTTTTTTGAAATAGTCATATTCCACAACGACATTAGGAAATGCTTCGGAAAATTTACCGTTGATTTTCTGGGGTTAATAAGTTAACCAAACTACAAAGTTTCCCGTTCTTTAGAAGTTGTGAATTATACCGAAATTGAAGTGATTAATTTGGAATCGTTCTTACCGAAACCTAATAAATAATTTACAGTGCAGTTAACGTTTAGCAGAGGCATTTTCAGTTTTAATGAATGATCTTGTTTGATCGAACTATAGTTATTGGAATGAACAATTACAGTTATCAAATTTAACCTATCGTGAAATAAATTCCTTATTGGATTCCGTTTTTAACCTAATTTAAACTCGGAAGTGTTAAACTAAATAATATACTTTAGTGTGGCGTTACCTTGATTAATAATGAATGTTTTTAATAAACATTTAATAATCAAATTTTTATGGCTATTTCAGCTACTGTTTTATAAGAAAAAAGAGATCGTTATTATGAACTTTACTTCCTTGGAGCAAATTCTAGTTGCGGCATCAGTAAGGTGTTTTCCAGGTTCTTCAATTTCATCGAGCAATTGAGTTTGGTGATATGTGTTTGTTTTGATGAAAAAGCAATATTGTTTCAATTGCTTTGTAAGCTGAAATCAGATTAAACTATCTGAATAAGGTATTATGACTTAATGAATTTTATTTTGTTATTATTGATGAAATCTGAACCATTATTTTTGTATCGAATATTTTTGACTACATTCTTTATGTGCATTATTTCCCTGTAGTTAAGAATTCTTACGTTGGGTATCATTTTTACATATATTTAAATTTTGTAACGATGTTTTATTTGGAAACTTGTTTTTTTATTTTTTCATTTATCAATAAAGCTATAATTAAACTTAATTATTCAGAATATTACAGGACCATATATTTATGAAAGTCTTTAAATATTTTATTCAACCTAACTTTGACATAACCGATTTTGACTAATTAGAATTAAACTTAAATTTATTAGATCTGATTCCAGTTTCTGGTTACTGGTATCGTGTCAACATTTTTATAAAAAATTACTGGACTTTCCTAATCAGATGGCGCCCTAATATGTATTTTCTTGTGTCTTAAACCTTTATCTATTCTTTTATAATTAGTGAGCTATTGGAAACAATACCTACGACCTGACATTTAAAGATAAGATCTCAATACGTGGCAATCCTGTTGTGAGTGAGTTGTGCAGTAAGTATTGAACATTTTGTGTCGTACAGCTTACGTAAGAAGTTTTGAAAATTAAAGTGATTTGTTTTTTTGTGTTAGAAACACTAGGTTACAATTTGGCGCCCAATCGCGGAGTTTGTTTTGTGTTGAAGAAAAAAAGAGCGTTACAATTTCGAAAACAAGTGTTCGCCGAATTCTTCATGACCATTTGGGTATGAATAAAATTAGTGTAAGATGAGTACCGCGTCTTCTTTCTGCTGTTCAACGTCAACGGCGCGTCGAATGTGTGCGCTCGTTTTTAAACTTGCGTTGAGATGATCCAAAGCCGATTTTGGAGTCCATTGTCACTGGAGATGAAACAATGGTTCTGTATTATGATCCTATATCCAAAAGGGAATCGAAGGAATGGCGGCGACCCGATGAACCTCGCCCCAAAAAGGCGAAAGTCGTTCAATCGACAAAGAAAGTTATGTCAACAATATTCTGGGATTGTGACGGCATTTTACTGATTGATTTTAAAGAACGCAATACAACTGTTAACAATACATATTATGCGTCTTTATTGCATAAATTCATCCATCGTACAGTCCGGATATGGCTCCTAGTGACTATATTTTTTTATTTCACACCTAGATACACAACAGGGGAACCAACAGTTAAAGTCACCTGTCTCCCATCTAACATGCAACACGAATACACACACCTATAGTTGAGGTAGCAGAGTTTTCCAATTAGAAAAATCCCGTCGTCCCTAGTGGGATTTGAACCCACGACCATTGAAACACGAGTGATGCACTGACACCAATCGTCCACCTAGTGACTATTATTTATTTTCCAATTTAAAGAAAGACCTTAGGTGACGTCGTTTTAAGGACGAGAACGAGTTGCAAGCAGCTGTAATTGAACATTTTGAAGGAAAAGCTTTAGATTATGTTTACAAGGGCATTGAATTATTCATTCCACGTTGTAATCAGTGTATTGATATTAGGGGAGATTGTATTGAAAAATAAAAATTATTTTTTTATTTTTTTTAAGTTTATTTTTTCTATATCAGGCCGAAAATTTATGGCGCTGACCTCGTACAAACTGTCCACATATCATTAATTGTAGTGTTTTAGGTTTCATTATTGTTGTAAGTATAATCATAGTTTAAAATATTATCTAGATTAAAGGCGAAAAATATTATAAATCAAAAAGAAAACCATATTGTTGACGATAATCAATTTAAACCTTAAGAAAAAATGAATTAAACTTTTGCAAAATTTCAACTAAAACGGAGAGGTGTTAAGTAAACATTACTCATAAACAATAACAACTCATAGTTTACTAATTAACTAACCTATGGATTTCTTTCTGATTAGGACATATAATAAATAGGACCTCATTAGCAATACGAGTCAATCATTATTAATCCATCGAAGCCGAAACTCTGTCAGTCACAATACTCGTCTTTGTTGTAGTGCTTAAAATACAAGTATCATAAAATTAAATAAAATAGAACAAAAGTTGTGTAGTGTTTGTAATAAAAATATTAGTTTTAAAAACCCTGTTTCAATAACCTGAAACAACTCACGTTCAGCTTCACACTCTCCCTATGTCGCATAATGCTGAGGACTAGTTTGTTGAACTTGGAATTTGTCAATACAGCACATTTTTGTCCATGCCGCAAAATACCAGACTGAGATGGTTGATCTTGGAAGAAATTCGCAAATAAAACACATGCCCTTTTTGCTCATGTTACAGTTTGTTTATTTTAAAATAAATTCAAGATCTAATACCAGCTTATAAAACATCTTAGTTTTAAAGAGAACATTTGATATTGTCTTCTTCTCCACGTGCGCTATCCGTTCGCGATCTATAAGGCAATCTTAACTTTGTTGACGGCTGTTCGGAAGAGGTCTGTCGTTGTCATTGAGAACCAAAATCTTAGATTCCTCAGCCAGGAGATGCGCCTGCGCCCGGGTCTTCTCTTTCCTAGCACTTTACCTTGTAGTATCCGTTGAAGTATCCCATATATTTATATATTGATATTCTAATTAATTAAAGGGCAATATTTATTTGTGTTGAATTTAATTTAAAAAACAAAAAGCATTGGGTTTTATAAGAAAATTACGTTCAACAAACAAATGAAGAATCTAGGTCACCGCGTAGCACTACCTGGCTAACACATAAAATAAGATCACATTGCAAACAACACTTTTATATTATCTAAGCTATTAAAAATGTCAACGACGTGCGATATGATTGGCAAGTGGCAACAGATGTTTATTTTCATTACTGATTTTGCTACTAATAGTCTTATTTACAATTAAAAAGGGACCCTACTCACGTCATTTTTCTTATCAGTTAAGTTACTTGGATCGAGCACGTCATCACCGCAAAGTAGCTTCCATTACCAGACTCTAGTATTGCATGTAATAGTATATTACATGTTGAGTTGGTAAAGGATATCTTTACAAGCCAAGCGATAATTGTTTGACCGAGACGGTACGTCGAGGTCAAACAATATCGCGAGGCGTGGAAACTTTACCAACGAAACATGTATACTATTTTATTCACAATAATTAGACTTAAGATAATCAAAATAAAAAGTAGGTAATTTTAAATTTTAAAATAAATTTTTTATGCACTGTCATAATTTCAATCAGAGCCATCTATCGACCAAAAGAAATTTTAAGTAAAATTTCATTCTTCGCCGCTAGATGGCGATGTATGCGCTCAGTATTTTAAAATTAGAAATTAATTAATTCCATTGTAATTATTAAAAATAAAATATGGAAAAATAAAAATAAAACTAATATTAAATAAAAAATATGTTTTTAGCGTTAAATATATTTATAAAAACTTAAATTTAAATGGCATAAAACATCCTGTTTTAAATTATTCAGAAAAAATAGTTTGCCATAACTTTACATGTCAGTTTTACAGACATGTAAAGGAAATTGTTAACCACTTTAGTGTTGCTATAGCAATAGCTTACTTTCCAAGGTTTTTACAACATATGAAATGTACATATTGCAATATGATTGTGAATAAAATTATTTAAAGCAGGATTTTCGAAAATAATTTCTTAAAATTGGTAATTATTCATGCATTTTTACCAACTATTCTAACTAATTTAGTAATAAAATTTATGAAAAGGCAACAACTTTCTCGATCGACGACATACGCACCTTTCCCATCGTGACATCATAGTGAAACAACGTCGTTATTTCCATCGCTTAGTGATTGTTTTTTGGGCATTTATCGGTGAATTTGTTTGAATTTTTAATGATTTTTTAATGTCATTTAAAATAAAAACTTAATAAATGTAATTAATCATCCCTTCGTTAATGTTACAAAATAGCCAAATTAGATACTTAAGTTTTTACAATCGATTGTTTACCTACAAGTATACAATTCTAATAGGTATATTAGTTTATTTTTAAATTCAATTAATTGGTTAAAACAGAGGTTTTAAAGTCTTGTAATTTGTAGACGTGGATGTATTTCAATCTCGACGCATAAAAAAAGTTAAAATGCGCCTCTCTTTATTTATATTTCTTGTGTCTTCAACTTATCTTGATTATATGCAGGTAAAATTCATTAGTTTTATTTAATCTACACAATTTTTTGTGAAAATATAAACACTTATTTTCTACATATATTATTTAAAAAAACCCTGACCACAATTTCAGGTTTTCAAGTGCCCTAGAACAAATTCTCGTAACGACTTTTCCAATTAAACAAGGCCTAACATGTTTTTTAGATTTTTTGCATTTATCTTCGATCGTAGTAGGCTGGTGGTTTATAATAAATGTTTTTAATTGCTCACAAATGTATTTTAAGGGGTTCTGTACCTGATAAAAAATTTAAATTGACACGATAGTAAATAACAAAGATACAGAGGAGTCAAGCTGTGAAGTGAAACATATGAATTGAATATGTGAACTGTACATTTTCTATCGTTTCACCATTAACGTTTTTTTATTTTTCAGATAGCAGACGGAGCTGTTGTAAGTTCGAAAAAGGATAATACAATCAACCTAGCCGCAGCTTCTGATAAAAGTTCTTCAGAGTCTCGTTCCCCATCTGCAGAAGAAGATCTCGACGCCGCGCAATCAGGGGATACCGAAGAATTCATTCAATCCGCCAAAAAGGCTCCTTCCCGAAAGCAAAAAGATGAGGATGATGATAGTAGCTCTAACAGTAGTTCCGTTGATGCGGATAATCGTGTGAAAGAGCCATATCAAGAACAAACAGTAAAGGCGGATAGAAGGAACGACAAGCAGCGCGGTCGAGTACAGCTAGAAAGATTCGTAGGACAGTTCGTTATCGATTATTTGGTAACTAAAATGAAAGTTGCGAAAGAACGACTTGCTGATAGTCTCGTATATGACAATTCGAGTTCTGAGGAAGACTAAATCTACTGTAACACTGTAGTAAAATATGTAAATCTAATCTAACAAAATATAAATCTTTACACAATACGCAGTAAGATGTTATAAGTTATAAGTGGTTTGTTATTAGTAGTTAGTCAGATTTCTTTCGAAAAAGATATATACCAATCACAAGGCGCTAATTAACTTTTCTTGACGTTGAAAAGCGTTTTTAAAATAATACTTTATCTAAAAACGCAAAAGACGAAGTCTAATTTCCAGAAATATACACAGTTTACTGTTAAGTACTATAAGTATTTATTGGTTGTTAATATAGTTAATATACAATATGCACTTGCATAATAACTTAAACACTATACAGTTTTAACTTTAAACGAGTAATAATACTCAGAAAACCGAGGTAAACAATATTCCTGGATATCAGTTTCTACGGCTTCTGAGTATAGCTCGAAAGGCAGGTAAACAATATCCCTGGGTATCAGTTTCTAGCTTTCAAGCTCGTCGTAACTCAAACTGATTTAATTTTCCAAGTAGCGCTGTGTATATACACGTTTTGCTTCCGCTAGCATTTTGTAGAATGCATTTAGATAAAGTTACTTAGCATTTCTCCGAATGCATTTAGATAAAGTATCTAAATGCTGCGCTTGTGGGCGGTATTTATCTCGTAGCTGCGAACCGTTATCTTGCACGCGGTAATTTATAACGAGGTCATAATTCTCTTATGTGTATATCTTTACTAATGAATAAACGTTAACTCGCTTTCCAGGACTTATTTAAGCATTTTAGCACGAACGTTATCTAAACATTGTTTAATAACTTGAACAACATTTCAAAACCTATAAATGCATACGTATGTAGCAGTGACGGCTCGTGCCTTGAGAACGTGGGTCGGTCAAAACAAAGCTGTCGTTAGTCGACTTAATTTGGTACTCAGTATTGCAACAGTGATTCACGATATATGTATGTACAAAAATTTTTAAATGGCAGAACCAACATTAATAAGTCCGACTGCGAGATACATATAAAACCAAAAAATTATATTGTGCAGCAAGAATAGTGGGGAGGTCTAGAGCATTTTTGCCAAGCACGAAATAACATTTATGATAGGATAGGAACGGAAAAGATATAGGGTACAGCTTGCGGAAAAAATAAATTAAGCTCTCGTCATTTAAGTATGTATTAAAGCTATTATAAGCAAAAAAATATAAAAACAAACTAAACTCTTATTTAAACGGAAAACAAACATGTGATCCTTATAATCTATTATTCATAAACGAACATTTAAAATAGACTCTTTGTTTTTGCGTAATATCTAAAGTGGTGCATTACGGCCATCGATATTTACTTAGAGTTCACGTAGTTTCGAAACATCACAATGACTCATCAAGATCTGCGCGAACGTCACCTGCGAGTACAGTGGCGGCGCGTATGTTGTTCATTAAAAGGGGTTAAAAATATGTGCACATAAAATGTTATGAAAATCTCAAAGTATACTTTATAATCTTTAAATAACCACTTTCAATTGAAGGGGTTGGAGCTTAAATCAACTCACCTAAGTAGCAAAAAGATAATTGTGAGATATAAGCACACGCAACAAGACAGAATGGAAATATACCGACGCTACTGCATTAAGTAAGATATGCGCGTGCGACGGAATTTCGAACGCTCATACGTATTTCGGTTTCTGCGCATTGTGCTGTTTCGAATTTATAATTAAGAAAACTATAAGCCTTAAGGCGCAATTCCACTGATGCAACACTAGACGACATGTAGTATGCCATATATCGAGTGTTGCCTGTTCTTGATGTGCGACTTAAATCGTGCGACAACTATTTATGAAGCACGTGAAACTTGTCGCCTCATATCACGTTTGTCGTATGTGTTTGTAGCATGCTGCTAAACAATTCCATTAAATGAACATCAGTATTTTGCGTTATTAAAATTTAGATTCTGTCTAAAATATTTAGATTTATAATAAAATTAATAAAACTTCTTTAATTATGTCTTTGAAAACGGTCGTGTCGGCTGCATATTTAGTAGTAACCTAATAGCCTCTTAAGTAATAGAAGAATAAAAAGGTCGTGGTGCAAAAGAGAATTATATGTTGATTGTCAAGAATCTGGGAATGACTTTGTCAAAAAATTGATTACTAACGATGAAGCTGGTGGTTGACGTGATTAGCCTTGGATAGCTTAACGAGCGTGTAACTGCAATGAGTGACGTCACGAGAGTGAATAAAATAAAAAATATACTTTTTTAATACAAACAAAAAATGCAAAGAATACATAAAAGTGTTCTCACGAAATTAAGGAAAAATTGATCAGTGCCTCAGTGTTCCTGCTACTGCATTAAAGACACATGGCTCCATGGCTTTCCAAAGAATCAAAAATTACGTTAAAAGTGGAAAAACGTACTTTCCACGTACTTAGCGATGTCTGTATAAATTGATCCGTGAATCTTTTTGCAGTTACTTCCCACACTGCACGAAAACGCTTAAAAAAGGCATTAGTGCCTACTCGGAAACTTAAACTTACTTCTGTAAGCAGTGTTTATTAATTGCTAAACACATTAAAAATTATAACAAATAAAAAACATAAGTCTTATCATAACACTAAATTAACAATAATTAAAATTTAATAATAAATTTAATTCAAATGTAAAATACTAGATTTATTTATTTAATCATAGATTATTTTTGAAATAAAATATTTTTTGTACGACCATGCTATTTCGGATTGTTTACCATACTTGGTTTTAGAACAGTAGGTTATATTTACTGGTTGCTAAGCAAAAACGCGTCGGTAAGTAATTACTTACCGTTCAGTTCTGTCAAAAACAGAACGGTAAGTAAATTATATGTAATTTATAAAATAAATGCATGATCTTTAGATGTCTCTTTCGCGAGAAATCATTTATTTTCTAAATAATTGGACTATTTAAAAAAAATGTATGTTGTTTATTTAAATTTGCTCAGGCCTCTTCAATATCCCAATTATATTCGTTTTCAGATTCACTCATTCTCACGAGTTTGACAAATATCGTGACATTCAAAAATAATAGTAATTACAAACGTATCCATGGTAACGACAAAACCTACTTAATGTTTGGTGGATATACAGGGCAAAAATAAATTATCTTAAATCTATTTTTTTCGGGGATATTTCCTTAGTTAATACCTTTGTATTCATAATGGTCGTACAAAAAATAGTATAAGCATCTCAAACAGTAAGGAGTTTACCGATCTCCTCCAATATTGGCGACTTCGCTTCGCTCAGTCGCCTAACATTGTCGTCGATCGGTAAACTGTCCTTACTGTTCTTGATACTTAATATACTATAAAATATTGTTTGTGAAATAGCAATTGGTTACAATGATGGATATATATTTACTATTAGATATTTTTGTATTCAGATTTAGGAAGTTGGGAATTCACAGCAGAATTATTATTACTTAAAACTGTCAGATCACACCCTGGTATTTAATTTAATATAAATAATCCGGGTAATAAGTCCTACACTGTTCACGTCTATAAATATTTTAGAAAGCTCTATCTATTGCTAATCACTGTTTATAAAAGAAAATTTTCTCAGATGCTCCACATATTAATATATTTTTTGTCCAAATTCCATGACCATGGGGAGCAAGAAAAACAACCAAGTTTTACTGAGATATTGTTTTATTCATTTAAACAATATATAGCTGACGTTTCGCATGATTTTGTTCATGCCTCTTCAAAGCTATTATAAAAATTGAATGTGAAAATTTCATTACATTTGTATAAATTTGTCTAAAAATTGTTGCCTATCATCATGATAGTTGTGAATAAAATGTAATGTAATAAAATGTAATAAAATACATTTTATTCACAAGTATCATGATGATAGGCAACAATTTTTAGACAAATTTATACAAATGTAATGAAATTTTCACATTCAATTTTTATAATAGCTTTGAAGAGGCATGAACAAAATCATGCGAAACGTCAGCTATATATTCTTTAAATGAATAAAACAATATCTCAGTAAAACTTGGTTGTTTTTCTTGCTCCCCATGGTCATGGAATTTGGACAAAAAATCACTGTTTACACTATCTTAAACTGCTTTTTCTACCGTCACAAAGTGCAACAAACATCTATGCAACCTTACTCATAAAGCTTGTTATTCACTCTTAATTCCGACATCTTCCAATTTTCAGCGCCATCTACCGGTACGTTATATTCGCGAATAATATATATTATCATAACACCCAATTACCACTTGGTGTAGGGTTACAATTGTTTACACCATCTACCTCTGACAAACTAACTTAATTTTAATTCTAAATACATAATATATCTTAAACTAACTTTCACTGCTTATAATTAATCAATGCAACAAAACTAAAAGATAATCAAAATAATTTACGTAGATAAAATCAAGTTCATCTTTTACCTCAAAACTTAAACTTTGACCATCACTTTCACCCACAATAATTTAATTTTGGTACACAAACTTACTCCATCTTTTTTATTTTTCGCTACATTACTGGCTTCTTTCCACGATTTTCCTTATAGTAGAGTAAATCTGAAAGCGAATTGTGTTGTCCGTGGTACATTGAAAGGTAAAAAGCTATCGAGTACGTTATCGGATGCTATTTAGGGTGTATATCAATCCCCTAAATTCGTCTGGTGATATCGGTGTCCAACACCCCCCCGGGGGGGGGGGGGAAACTGAAAAACCGGCAAATCTAGAATACTTTATTTGCTATCCGGCTATATTAAAATAAATACGATCTCTAAAGTATTAAGCGAGTTAGAGCTAATTTTCACTCAAGAA
Organism: Agrypnus murinus; assembly: GCA_929113105.1. NCBI lineage: Eukaryota > Metazoa > Arthropoda > Insecta > Coleoptera > Elateridae > Agrypnus > Agrypnus murinus. Next base: position 194,947,879 of record OV816026.1, read on the forward strand.
TTATCATTAAATAACCGGAAAGATACTCACTAGATTAGCTTCTAACTTCCTTATTATGCGTATTTGTATTTTTTCAAAAATAGAAAAATGTTTATACCGTGATAACTTTTGGACGACACAAGATATCAAAAAAGTTTAAAAAATAATTGTTGTTAGTGCAAGATTTTACATTCCAATGGTTTTTGAAATTTTGAAATTGGTCGAAAAATAACGAAGATATGGCCAATTCATTTCGACAATGTAAAAATCACCGATGAAAAGCGATCGCTGTCGATAGAACGATCATTCTATCTCGTCTTCCAACCCATTCTGATGCACACACAACTCTCACCGCATGATTGAATGAGATTCTCAAACAAAACCTTTTGTGTTAAAATTCTTATTTGCTTTAACAAAGAGAATTATAATGATTTAATAACATGTACTATTTACCTATTCATAAAAGCCTTGATGCATAATATACCTGTTTATTGATATTTAATAAATAATTAAAGTAAATCCATATCGTCTTTATCGGACAAATCTGAATGACGTTCTGTAAATTCATTCAGGCAAGATTTTGATCCAAAACAGCCGCATGTTGTCAGACAAGGCAATGAGTGTTTCCTACATTGACACCGAAGGGTACCACAACCTAAACAAAAGAATAAAAATAGGAATAGGTAATAGAAGAATCGGTTAACCATGTAAGGAAATGAAGCTTACCAGTCTTACATGCACAAAATGACATTTCCGCAGAAACGACCGGTAGTATTGGCTTTGTTGTAAATACAGGAAAACATCGCCGTCTTGAGTTGTTGTCCATCCGTAATTATTGTGATTAGGTATAGTCATAATTGGAGTTAAGGCACTGCTCCAAATTATCATCTGGTAAATTGATCTTAAGCAGTGTTGTCTGAGTGCATCTGAAGTTGGGGGTAATTTATCAATAGTAACCTTCGCGGACATTTTAGCTCTCAAACAGTCAATTGTTTTGCATACTTCAGTTGAAGTATGTGAATACATCAACATGACAAACTTGTGTAGATCACGAAACTTGTTTTCATCAAAAGGAAATGGTTCAGCACATGTCGAGGAAAGAAGATGGTAATGGTTTTCATAAGTTTTCCAAGCGCTTTTCTTCCCTATGCCACTGAATTGACTAGTTACATCACAGCCAGTTAAAGCGTGAAAGAGAAGCAAGTTTCTTTTTACATCTTTATGTAATTTGATGGATTTTATATCTATCATCTTATTAACTGGTGTCTGCATGTATAAACCAACGCTCAATTTATCACAAAAGTGTACTAATAAAACTAGTACATCAGTGTCTCTACAGGAAATTACATATTCTGTGTAGCCTTCTATTCTAGCTGACAATATATGCAGTAACATTCGGCAGTCTGCTTCTTCATGATTAGAAGATATAAATTTTGACGACTGAAATAATAGATCATTTGCTGCATCAAAGCGTAAAGGTTCACGAAAACCTCCAGATGTTACTAGATGTAAGCCATCACGTCTAGCTCGTGTTATTAAGTATGTCGATAAATAGTGAGTCAAATCAAATATATATATATATATATATATATATATATATATATATATATATATATATATATATATATATAGTAGTATATATTGGCGCGGCTGCGTGTCATTGGTCTCGCTTGATCCGGTGGCTTTCTCTCGCTTTCCCTTTTATCGTTCTGCTGTGCTGGTTTTCGCTTCTTGACGGTGATGCTGGTTATAGCTGGTTTCCACATCGATCTACTACAGTTACACCTACGTTTAAGTAACACAATTCATCCAGCTCTATGGTCCACACTAGATAACCTAACGGAGTTTCGCGCAGAAACTGACGCTAATTTGACAACTTCTAACCAGAAGAAGAAATTTGAGAAGCTACAAGCCGAACAACAGCCCAGGAAGTACATCAACCACCAAGTTGAACCAAAGAAAGTAGTTTTCAATCTTTCAGATCTACCGCTGGATGAAGCGACACATAGCGTGCTATCGAAAGGATTTAACTATGCAGTAGCGCCAAACCGGATTCCAATAGAAAACATTATTTGCGGAGTCGAAGCATCAATAACAGGGATCCCAGGAAATACCGCCGAAATTATACGTCAAGACGTGTCACGTATACTGAGAACAGCCAAGCCACCGAAGAAGAACTTATCCCACGAAGAAATCCAAGCCTTACGCGACCTACGGGCGAATACTAGCGTAATCGTGTTACCAGCAGACAAAGGCAACGCAACCGTAGTCATGGATAAGGGTGAGTATGAAAGAAAAATAGAAACCTTACTAAATGATCCTGGATACCAAACAATCTCAACGGATCCTACAACATACTTGGAAAAGACCACTAAAGCCAAAATAAAAACCTGCAGTTTCAGTCAAGAACAACAGTTACAACTAATTCCGAGAGAGAAGTCGTCATCATGCCCTAAGCTGTACGGATTACCAAAAGTCCACAAGGAAGGTGTACCACTAAGACCCATCGTAAGCTCCATTGGATCACCACTGCAACCTCTAGCGAAATTCCTGGCCAAGCAACTGCAACCTTATGCCGAAGAAGCCGAATCTTACGTAAAGAACGCAAGCCACTTCATCGAGCGTATAAAAGACATAACAGTGGCACCAGGAGATCTGCTGGTAAGCTTTGATGTAACCTCTTTATTCACGAATGTTCCAGTAAAAGAAGCAGTAGATATGATACAACGGAAATACCAAGTCCCAAATGAAATCATCGAGTTAACAAGACACTGCCTAAACAACACCTACTTCATCTACAAAGATCAACGGTACAAACAAGTGGAAGGAGCACCTATGGGATCACCTTTATCGCCGGTAATAGCGAACCTATTCATGGAAGAATTAGAAGTCCGAGCAATAGAAACGGCAAGTGACAAACCTGAACTATGGCTAAGATATGTAGACGATACATTTATTATATGGACCCATGGAGAAGAGAAGCTGCAGACCTTCTTACAGCATCTAAACAACATACACCAGAAGATCAAATTCACAATGGAGGTGGAAAAGGACAATCAACTACCTTTCCTAGATGTATCTATAATCAAGAAGGAAGACGGCAGCCTGGGATACACAGTATACCGAAAATCAACCAACACAAATCGCTACCTGAACGCGCAGTCACATCACCACCCAGCGCAACTACAGTCAGTAGTCAAGACATTAATAACTAGATCACAACGATTGACTGATGACGATAATAAACATCAAGAACTAGAAAAGGTGAAGTTGGCATTAAAACAAAATGGTTTCTCTTCCAGAAATATCAAGAAAGCGTTAACACCAAGGGACCCAAAGCCAAAGGAAGAAGAAACATCGGTATCCTAAGCGCACTTACCGTACATCAAAGGGACCACGGACAAAATAAGTAGAGTGCTGAGAAAACACAACATCGACACCATCTTCAACACCGACAAGAAGATTGGAAACATGCTTCCATCCGCAAAAGCAAAAATACCACTAGAAAGCCAAGGAGTATACGAGATCCCATGTAAAGACTGCGGGGAATCCTACATAGGGCAGACCAACAGAAGAATTCAAGTAAGAAGAGAAGAACACCGAAATGCAGTCAACAAAAATGAGAGAACGTCTTCACTAGCACAACATGTAAGTGGTACATCTCATAACATAGATTTCGAAAATACAAAAGTTTTAGCGAATATACAACATAAGACCCGACGAACCATAAGAGAAGCCATTGAGATCGAGAAACGTCCGAACAATCTTAATACCGAATCTTAAGGGAATACAATCTTAAGGGAAAGCGAGAGAAAGCCACCGGATCAAGCAAGACCAATGACACGCAGCCGCGCCAAAAACCAGCCGACCGCAACCATGCGCAACACCGTAACCGTATATAAAGACCAACCGCTACAGCAAGACGTCAGTCTACATCGTGTAACCACGCGAAGCAGAAGGAAGTTAGAAGTGACCTGAAGATGGCAAGTGTGATCTTGCCGAAACGTCGTCAACCATTGTCTGGTTCCTCTAGGAGCCGAATAGTGAATACGCGGAGTGAAACCCGGAAAAGTAGTGAAGTATCATATATATATATATATATATATATATATATATATATATATATATATATATATATATATATATATATATGTGAATTTTATTAAATCCATGTTCTATTTATACATATATATGATTTTATTAGTTGTATATAATGTGTTAATAATTTCGTTTTATCAACGAAACTAGTAAAGCGGCTAATAACCTCAGTTGTTGAAGCCGCTAATAATATTAAAAAAAAAAATAAATAATAATAATAATAATAATAATAATAATAATAATAATAATAATAATAACCCGCAGGGTGGCTGAAAGCGGGCAGCCATTGGGGAGTAGCGCCCCCACGGGTACCAGCTCAGTACACCTCGTTCCAACACACATACCTGCCCGTAAACACAAACATATAAACACACAGTTTTTCTATTTTAACCCAAACACACATACACTACACACACGTACACTGCATACGGGCAGGTCACCAACACGCACACTCATTCCTTGTTTGACAGCGTGGAGAACTAGTAGCAATCTGGGACTTGGACTCGCCTGCTGGAGGGTACACCGGATAAAACTGGGTTCCGGGGTGTGCACTCCCAGGCTGCAAGGTAGTACAGGGGCCCGGGTCGGTCTAGCCAACATGACCTGGCTGCCCTATCAACTTACGAAAATCTCGCTTATGCCGTAATGCCAGGTGGCGCCTGGACCGGGAACCTTGCGGTATAATGCGGGGGGCTCCGTCGAGGCCACCAGAGTCGGGTTCTTTGGAATCCTTTGGCTGTTGCTGGTTCCTTAATCTGTCAAACACTAAAAGGAATGAAAAACACGCTCTGCAATATCCATACACAATTTACACACAAATAACTAAACTAAATATGATGGATGATGATATAGAAAATGATGTTACAAAAGTGCCCCTTACCCTAGAAACGGAGCTTCCCGGCTCTACCCCCTTCTCTTTGTTTGATCCCCCACCTCCAATTAATCCTCCCAATCCTTTTAATCCTGCCTTATTAAACCCTATAGCGTCTGAGAACGCGGCAAATCCGAATTTTAAGAGAAAAATGCCTGATTCTCCTGTTCGTGAAAGTAGTGGTGATGAGTCTGTGTCTGTGAGAGTACCTATTAGTTACTCTAGAATTAATTTTGTTGTAGTAAAAAGAGTAGATGGAGATTTTGTCAATGTTAGTCCGTTTCTTATTTCGAGAGTTATTAAACATAATGTGGGTGATGTAAAGTCAATTAAGAAGATAAAAGAAGGCTTATTAATTGAAACCATGAACAAAGAGCAAACCATTCGTTTACTTGAAATGACCACGTTTGGAAATCTCAACGTGAAGGCTTACGTCCATGGGACTTTGAACTTTACCAAAGGTGTTATCACATGTAAAGATCTTGACAACTGCAGCATAGAGGAAATTAAAACAGAACTGAATCGATACAGGGTAGTTTTTGTAAAACGTATGACGGTTAGGCGACAAGGAGAAGTGGTCAACTCTTCCTCTTATCTACTGACATTCGAAGGTACTACATTGCCTGAGCGAATTAAGGTTGCCTATTACAACCTTCCTGTACGCCCCTATATTCCTGCACCCATGAGATGTTTTAAATGTCAAAGTTTCGGCCATACGGCAAGTAATTGTCGTAAAGAACAAATATGTGTTTGTGGAAAACCGGTTCATTTGGGAAAACCATGTGAAAATCCGATCGTGTGTGTAAACTGCCAAGGTGACCATTCAGCCCGATCATTTAATTGCCCTGTATACAAGAGAGAAGCTGCAATTCAGAAACTTAAAACTACTAAAAGGATTAGCTACATGGATGCGAAACAAGAATACGAACGCATGTCACCTACACCTACACATGTGTCGTATTCTAACATATTGAAAATTACCCCTTCCGTGAATACCAATATTGTACAAGTATTGCTTCCGGAAATACGTAAAATAATGAGTGAAGTAGTTACTTCGATTCTAGAGAAATACAATATTAGGATGCCAGAAACAGAAAAGCCAGAAACAGAAAATTTAACAACAATAGAAGAAAATTTGAGTGCGAATGCAACACCTGAAGTGCCTCTAAAATTCGATAAAGTTAATATCACAAATAGCCAACCCATTAATGAAACGCGATTCATACACTCTTCTCCTGGACCTTCTTGCAGGTCTATAAGCGTAGATTTGGATACAAGTCTGGAGTCTATTAACACCAGCATTTTAAATAAGACTAGAACAAAGAAAAAGAAAGGTTGGCAGAAGGGAAGACCCCGTAAGAAGACAACTTGATCAATTTGATCATAATTGTAACAAGGGTCAAGTCCTTTTTTTTAATTAATTCTCATTATGAACAAAAAGTGCATTATTCAATGGAACTGCCGTGGTTTTTTAAACAAACTAAGCTCAATTCAAATAGGTACTTATTAATGAGTACGACCCTACTTGTTTCTGTTTACAAGAAACACATTTTAAGGAAAATCGTCAATACCACCTAAAGAATTATCACATTATTCGTCGAGACGCGATAGATGGAAATAGAGCACATGGTGGAGTAGCTATATGCGTTAAAAATGACGTTATACATACAGCTATAAATCTAAATACCAATTTACAAGCAGTGGCAACACGTATTAATTTCCCTGCCAGTTTGACTATTTGCTGTGTATATTTTCCTAGTGTGCCATGGGACACTAGTGATCTTCAAGCTTTGTTGAATCAGCTACCTCCACCATATATAATATGTGGGGATTTCAATTCGCACAATCTTACATGGGGCTCTTTTAAAAATGATCGTCAAGGTAAAATTCTAGAGAGTTTTTTAGACAAGCTAAATGTCTGTATACTCAATAATGGAGATAAAACTCACCTTGACGCATCTACAGGAAAACTTGGTGCGATTGACCTCAGTTTATGTTCTCCGACCTTATTAAATTCTTTAGAGTGGTCATCCACGTCAGATCCACACTTTAGTGATCATTTTCCTATTGTTATTAGCAAAATAGACTCTATAAACAAATCTAAAGTAATCTCATCTAAATGGTTATTGAGCAAAGCTGATTGGAACGCTTATCGGAACGAGGTAGATGAACTTATAGCTTCAACAGAATTGGACCTTTCAATATCTGAAATCACAGATATTATATTAGTAGCAGCAAACAAACATGTTCCCAAAACAAGAGAAAGCAATTACAAGAAGGTTGTTCCGTGGTGGAACGAAGAGATTTCACACAGTATTCGAGAAAAAAAGAAAGCTTTTAAACTTTTCAGACGTGATCCCACCATGGACCACTTAATAGCCTTCAAGAAAGCTAGAGCCTCTTGTCGGAGGAAAATTGTTGAAGCGAAAAAGAGTTCATGGAAAGAATATGTTTCGAGCATGTCTTCTGCTTCAGACGTTGGTGAAGTATGGAGGAGAATTCGGAGTATTACAGGAAAAAAGACCTTTCCTGATATCAATTTCAAAATAGGCAATACAATCGTATCAGAAGACACAAAAATTGCAAATCATATGGCACGTCATTTCTCCAACATATGCAACACCGACGATGAAGAATTGTTAATAGAAAATTTAAACCTACCTCGTAACGATGATGCTGATCACAATCGCTTATTCACAGTTGATGAACTAAATGATGCACTTGAAAATAGTCGCGACACTGCACCTGGCAACGACCATGTTACAAATGCCTTTTTAAGGCATATGTCGGATAATGCAAAAGTAACCTTACTAAGTGCTTACAACAATATATGGACTGATGGTGAATTACCTGACAGTTGGAAGGAAGCAATTGTGGTTCCTATTTTAAAATCTGGAAAAACACCAACGACACCAGTACACTTCAGGCCCATATCACTTACAAGTTGCTTGTGTAAAATTTTTGAAAAAATGATAAATAGAAGACTAACGTATGTACTAGAATCGAGGAAATTACTTAGTAAATTTCAATTTGGATTTAGAAAAAACCGTTCGACCGTGGATGCGTTGACGTACTTAGAGAATGCGATACAGGGATGTTTTAATACAAATCTACATTTGTCAGCCGTTTTTGTAGACCTTAAAAGTGCCTTTGATACAGTGAAGCGTCGAAACATAATAGAACAACTGTATGCTTGGAATATAAAGGGAAACTTAACCAGATTTATTTGTTCATTTCTCAGTGGAAGGTCAATGCGGGTTAAAGTCGGTAATTCCGTGTCTAATAGTTTCCCTTTAACGAATGGAACTCCCCAAGGATCCAGTCTAAGTGCAACACTATTTCTGATCGCGCTACAACCCATTTTAAAGTCTGTTCAAAGGTCGGTCTACTACTGCGCATATGCAGATGATATAGTTTTATTCCAATTTGGAAAATGTTTTAATAATATAGAAGCATCCCTACAAACCGCATTAAACACACTCGCATGGGAGGCGAGGAATGCAGGATTGTGTATCTCAAGAGAGAAAACTGTATGTCTGCATTTCTGTCGTAAACGGAGTACATGCCAACGTAATCACATTCTACAACTTAACTCGATGCCCATATGCAACACAGATAGTACTCGATATCTAGGAATGGTTCTAGACTCAAAACTCAGCTGGATTGCACATATTAATGACTTAAAAGCCAGGTGCAACAATATTATTAATATATTAAAATCGCTTTCGAATATTAATTGGGGCTCAGATCGACAAACGCTATTAATGATTTACAAGGCAATGGTTTTATCAAGAATTGATTATGGAAGCGTCATATATTCAGCCGCTAAACCAAGTCGTCTACGTGTATTGGACTCAGTCCACCATTCTGGAATCCGACTCTCTACAGGCGCCTATTATACGAGCCCTGTCTCAAGTTTGTACGTAGAGTCGGGACTTGAGTCACTACAGTTACGTCGTGAACGCCTTCTGTTGAATTATAGGATGACAGTACTTAATCAACAGGCTAGTCCTAATAGGATGTCATTCTGTAGTTCTTCTTTGCTGCAGCGGTATGTTAATAGAACATCGTCTACGAAACCAGCTGCAATAAGATCTAAAATTCTCTCGGTGCGCTTGAATATTCCAGAAGGTAATTTATATACTACGGATGATGCTAATTTTGTCGCCCCGTGGATTACTCCAAACGTGGTTTGCCGTTTGGATCTAGAAAGACATAATAAAGATACTGCTAGCGTACTTATAAAACAAGATCTACTGCAAATCATTAATAGTTATAAGCCTTGTGAAGTACTATTTACTGACGGTTCCAAATCTCACTCAGGTACCGGATGCGCAGTAGTAACTCCGGATTCAACAATGACCTGGTCGCTCCCGAGAGCCGCAAGCGTCTATACATGCGAGATGTATGCTATTCTGCTAGCACTCTTGGTTTGTCGGGAATCATTATCAGCAACGCTCCTGATTTGTACTGATTCTATGTCATCGCTCTTAACATTAAAAGACAAATTCTCGAAAGAGCCTATTGTGCGTGAAATGTATTTTTTAATATATGAATGTGCAAATCAGGGGAAAATAATAGTTTTTGTATAGGTTCCTAGCCATGTAGGTATTGCTGGTAATGAAAATGCAGATAAAGGTGCCAAATTCGCAAGCAGACAGCCACCAAATGTTAACAAAGTCATTACACAAAGAGACCTTAAAAATCACATTAGAATAAAGTGTCAAATGGAATGGCAGTCCTTGTGGGACCAGAGTGCAGACAAGTTGAAAACTGTAAATGAATCAGTCAAATACTGTATATATCAGAAAAAATTAACACGCCGAGAAGAAGTTGTCTACTGCCGACTCCGAATCGGTCATACACGTATGACACATTCCTATCTGCTAAGCGAAGAAGACAGACCGGAATGTGTCATCTGTCAAGTACCTTTAACAGTGCAACATATCCTGCTTGACTGCATTGAATACGAACATTTCAGAAGAACCTGTAACTTGTCTGCATCAATGGAACAAGTACTAAAAAATGAAAAAACAAATATTAATAAATTACTAAAATACTTACAAGTAACTGGCTTGCTTCAAAAGATATAGTTAATAGACTTGTTATATTATTTTACACATTTTAACTATATTTTATGTTTTGAAGGCGTTTATTTATCAAGTTTGTTTTCATGTTTACAAAGTCTATGCTTACTTATTTACATTTTATCTATACATTCTATTTTACTTATACAATAGTTTTATATATGTATATTTACACCATTTTATTTATACAAAAATTTTTGTCGCATTAGTTTTATACAAAATATGTTATCATCTTCACTCTGTGTCTGTCGTATGTATTATAATAGATTGTGATTATTGCTAATCAGACTATTATGAACTAGTACTAGTATATTAGAAAGGCGGTGAAATGACCATAGCAGTCGAAACCGCCCAAATTTAATTTAAAAAAAAAATAAAAAAATAATAATAATAATAATAATAATAATCACCAAAGGAATCACATATCTGATACCCAAAACCGAAGAAACAGAAAACCCAGCGAAATATCGACCAATAACCTGTCTGTCAACAATTTACAAAATCCTCACATCAATAATAGCAAATATAATAGAGGAACACTTAACAAACAATAATGTACTAAACGAAGAACAAAAAGGGTGCAAGAAAAACAGTAGAGGGTGCAAGGAACAGATTATAATGGACCAGGTGATAACGCAACACGCAAGACTAAAACAACGAAACTTATACTGCACATACATAGACTACCAGAAAGCTTTTGACAGCATTCCACACACCTGGCTAATACATATATTAAACATATACAAAGTAAACCAAACTATCGTTAAATTCCTCGAACATATAATGAAATCCTGAAGTACAACCCTTCACATAAACACATCGGAAAACATACTTAAAACCAATGAAATAAAAATAAAACAAGGTATTTTCCAGGGAGACTCTCTGAGCGCCCTTTGGTTTTGTGTAGCACTTAACCCATTATCGAACTTGCTCAATGCAACCGAATACGGATACAGAATAGAAAACAAGAACAACACAAAACAGATAAACCACCTTCTGTATATGGATGACCTGAAATTATATGCTAACACCGAACATCAGCTTAGAAATATTACTAATATTACAGAAATGTTTAGCAGAGACATCAGAATGAATTTTGGATTTGATAAATGTAAAACATGCTCAGTAATCAGAGGTAAAATAAAACATCATGAAGGTCATCGCACAGACACCAACACAATAGAAGAACTAAAACAGGATGAGACTTATAAGTATCTAGGACTACTACAAAACCCACTTATAAATCACACAAAAATCAAAGCAGATATTAAACAGAAATTTAAAAAACGTTTAGAAGCTATATATAGAACTGGGCTAAATGCAAAGAATAAAACAGCAGCTATAAACACATATGCAATTCCTCTTATAACATACACTTTTGGATTAATAAAATGGTGCGACACAGAACTAGAGGAACTAAATCGACTAACAAGAACGACTGCTACTAAATACCGTATTCATCACGAACACTCTGCAGTTGAAAGATTCACTCTTCCTCGAAATGAGGGAGGACGAGCTTTTACAGATATAAAAAACACGCACTATCAGCAGATCAGTAACCTACGAAAATACTTCTACTCAAAAAAGGACAACCCTCTATATAAAATAATAATTAAAACAGATAACTCGATTACTCCATTAAACTTAAAAAACGTAGAGTATGATTCGGAACAAAAAATTGTATTAAACAGTCATAAAATAGAAACTTGGAAAAACAAAACACTACATGGCACATACCCTTATCATATAGCCATGGAACACATTGACAAAGAAGCATCTAATAAATGGCTAAAATCAGGTACCCTTTTTGCCGAAACAGAGGGATTTATGATAGCCATCCAAGACAGGACTATAAAAACCCAAAACACTACATGGCACATACCCTTATCATATAGCCATGGAACACATTGACAAAGAAGCATCTAATAAATGGCTAAAATCAGGTACCCTTTTTGCCGAAACAGAGGGATTTATGATAGCCATCCAAGACAGGACTATAAAAACCAAAAACTACAGCAAATACATTTTAAAACAAGAACTACCAGATGACAAATGTAGAAAATGCCACAAAACATCAGAAACAATAGAGCACATTACCAGTGCCTGTACTGAATTAGCTAAGGTAGAATACACAAACAGACATGATAACGTCTGCAAAATTATACACCAAGCACTGGTAGACAAATACAAGCTACAAGAAACCATAGAACCGTGGTACAAATACCAACCTGAAGCAGTACTCGAAAATACGGAAGTGAAACTATACTGGAATAGAAATATCATTACAGACCGAACAGTTACACACAATAGACCGGATATCACGTTAATACACAAAATAACTAAAACCACATACTGCATTGACATTTCCATACCTAATACACATAATTGCAACAAAAACACGCTGAGAAAATTCGCAAGTACACACCTCTCATAGAAGAAATCAAAGGAATACATTGATCAAGTAACGCAGACAAAAAAAATTAATACAGAGCTTGTGCTACTAATATAGTAACTAATTTTACTAATAACCAACAAAAACATAATAAAGCTTTAAATAAAACGATTTTAAAAACAAAGAAATTCTTGAAACAAAATAACAACATAATCATTACCAAAGCTGATAAAGGCAATGTCACTGTAGCAATAAAAAAAGATGAATATAACAACAAACTAGAAGAACTAATCAAAGACCAAAATACGTACAAACTAGTAGACAAAGACCCCACTACCAGCACTCAAAGAAAAAACAATGAATTAATTTCAAACCTAAAAAAACACAAATACATCGACGAAGCTACAGCAAAAAAGCTGACTATATATAACTCAATACCAGCGAAACTCTATGCTATTCCTAAAATACACAAACAAGGTACACCACTTCGACCAATTGTATCTACAATCAACTCACCAACTTATAATTTATCTAAATTTGTTTCAAACATATTAATCAAATCCTTTAATAATAAAACTGAATATAACATAAAAGACACATTTGATTTTGCGAAGAAAATGAACGATTACCAACTACCTAAAAACTATGTAAATGTTTCATTGGATGTAACTCAATTATTCACCAACATCCCTCTAGACCTAACAATAAAGCTTATTGAAGAAAATTGGAATATAATACAAATTCACACTAACATCTCAAAAGAATATCTCATCATTATAATAAGATTCATCTCTAACCATACATACTTTGTAAGTAATAATAAACATGTAAAACAGATATTTGGAGTAGGTATTCCACCCATTGAGATGCCTCCCACTCCTTTTTTTTGGCCACGCCTACTGCTCTCTGATTGGCTATCCCTACTCCTGTAGCTCCTCCCCTTGCTTCTGATTGGTCGACGCCATTTTGAATCGCCATTTTGAATAGCCATTTTGAATAGCCATTTTGGATCGCCATTTTGAATAGCCATTTTGAATCGCCATTTTGAATAGCCATTTTGAATCGCCATCTTGGATCGCTATTTGAATCGCCATTTTGAAACGCCATTTTGAATAGCCATTTTGAATCGCCATTTTGAATCGTCATGTTGAATAGCCATTTTGAAATGTCATTTTGAATCTGTCAATTTTGAATGTCATTTACCTATCCGCCATTTGTATCTATCATTTTCAATTTGTCATCATTTCCCGCCCCGGATTTGAATTTTTAGTACTGCTACTGCCATCTATCGGTGACGTCATATGATCGGTATAGTAGATTTCTATACACCTGTAGATAGGCAACCTGTTACACTTTTTTATAAAAATCAATGGAGCCGGCAGGGTTTGAACCGGGGACCGCTCGAATGGTAGCCAGCCAATGCATCCACTACACCAACGAGGTAATCTATTAAAGCACTGTAAACGGCTTATAAAAAAAATTGTTGACTAGCGACCACGTACTCATAACATAATACATGTTAGTAATTTCATATTATCAGATATGATATCCATTATCTCAACAAAATCATTAGCAAAGACGTGTTTTAGTTATAAGTTTAAGCGATAACAAAATGTCCATAGCTTAACCCCGAGACCACGGAGCTTGTCTTTTAAATTACTGCATACGAGTTATTTCTAAAAATGCTTTCACGTATATTTGATTAAATCCAATTTATTTAAAAATAATTCCCGGAAAATATTTATAAATATTGTACATTAATAATATTAAATCTTTAGGATTCAAAAATTATAAGCCAATTATGATTATTATCATGAGTCATTAAATGAGATCGGTAAGGTAAAAACATGACGCCTTGATTGTAAACGATGATTTCACCATTGCTAATGAATTTCCAATTATTTATTTATTTATTTAATTAATATCACCCAAACAAAACGGGCAATGCCCAATTACATTGTCGGGGAATCCCGAGATTTTAAATTAAAATACATTAAATTCAATTACATATAGTTCAAACATAAGAGAAAAACAAAAACATCTAAAGCTTAAATAATAATTATAAACAACAAAGCAATAACATACTGTTTCAGTATATTAAGACGAAACCTACAGTTATTACCTATCCAAGTGCATTTAGTCAGAAGAATAATAATCTAAACAGTGATCGTTTAAACGCTACGGGGGAAGAATCAAACAAATCAATATCTATTTCATAGCTAACAGCATTAAAAGATGTCGCCATTCTTATTAGTGAAGAGTGTAGTCTTAAATTAGTTCGATGATGTGGAACGTACAAGATACCTCGTGGCCGTGATCGATGCGCTGGTACGTACAAACGCACCAAAGGCAACAACTTGGGACAATCTATTCTGTTATTTATGAGCTTATGTACAAAGCAGATGTCCCCCACTTCCCTTCTTATATACAGTTTAGCAATGTTAAATTCCGACCTAATATCTTGATATTCGTCATAATCGGGATACTGTCCATGCTTTTTGTAATGCAAATATTTTAAAAATTTGTTTTGAACCGTTTCAATCTTATGTTTTAGAGTAACTAATCCTGGGTTCCAGACTACCGACGCAAATTCTAATTTTGATCTAACTAACGAATTGTATAATAATTGTATTGTCTTAGTGTTGCTAAAATCTTTTGTAGATCTAATGATGAAACCAAGATTCTTTAATGATGCGTTTACTATCTTATCAATATGATCGTCCCATTTTAAGTCAGACTTAAAATGAACTCCTAAATCCTGCATGTTAGACAGTCGCTCCAATTCGTTATTGTTCATCGTATATTGATGAAGGTAAGGATATTTCTTTGTTGTGAATGTCATAGATTTACATTTATTGATATTGAGATCTAACTTGTTGGTATTACTCCAACGTAGTAAAGAGTTTATATCATCTTGTAATATTTGATAATCATTTGTATTAATAATTTGTTTATAGATCTTAACATCGTCGGCAAATATAAGACATTCGCAACCCCGAATACAAATTGGGAGATCATTGATAAACAACAGAAAAAGCAAAGGTCCCAAGTTGCTACCCTGTGGCACACCTGATCTTATAGAGAATTTTTGCGATTTTGTTCCGTTTAGTTGTACAAACTGAAATCGATTTTGTAGATAGGATTTGAAAAACAGTAATAAATCTAGAGAAAACCCGTGTGCGTGTAACTTACGCAATAATATGTCATGATTAACGGTGTCAAATGCTTTTGAAAAATCGGTGTAAATTACATCTACTTGACCCGCTTTATCGAGAATATTACTAACGTAATCTGTAAAAGTTATTAAATTCGTTTCGATAGATCTTCTGTTTATAAAGCCATGCTGACATTCTGTTATATCATTTTTTAAAGTTGTATAGATTTTGTTATAAACTATTTGTTCGAATATCTTTGCCGGTGCTGATAATATTGATATGGGACGATAATTTATTACTTTTGATTTGTCACCGGATTTATGTATTGGTATAACTTTAGTTAGTTTCCAAAAATCTGGAAAGGTGTTCGTTTTTAACGCTAGATTATACAGGAGTGATAAAGGATAACTTAGTATCTCGTGACATGCCTTGAATATATATGGAGGTATTAGATCCGGTCCTACAGATTTTTTGGGTTTAAGTTTCCGCATAACCGCTTCGACTTCTTGCACATTTACTTTCTGCAGTGTTACACAATCAGAAACGCTAGTAGCATTCTGGTTGGTCTCCGATACTATTTGATTAATGTTATATTCTGAGACGCTTTTGTACACGGACTTAAAATATTCGGCGAATAATTCAGAAATTTCAGATTCATTGTCGGTTGTCTTTTCGTTAAATTGATATTTTCCAAAGTGTGAATTATTACTTCGTTTCCTATTAATATAGTTCCAAAAATTGTTTGTATCATATATTATTTCGTTTTCAATAGATGCAACATAGTTTTCGTATGCACGCTGTGTATCCTTTTTAACTTTATCCCGTAACCGATGGAATTCTTGCAAATGGTAGTCAGATGTATTTCTTTTTTTATGGTGATATTTTTTCTTTCTGATATCGGCAATAATCTCTTTAGTGAACCAGATTGGGTGTCGAAAATATAATTTTTGTCGCAGCTTTGGAACTGCCCAAGAAACACATAGTGATCTATAGACCATCTATCTACCATCTACCTCATCTAAATTCCATCTACATCTACTATCGTACATCTAATAGATGTAGTTTAGACACAGTAATTTATTCTGTCTATAACGCTATATCTTTTAGACATGTAATAGACATTATCTATAATTTTAAAAAAGGTATTATTATGCTTTAAATTAACCTGATAAAAGTTTAGCCTCTTGCTTAAAAATAGTTTGTTAGAGAAAATAATGTTAATTTTCAATAAAAAAAATTTTGTTTAATGTTATCTGAAATGCGTCTAATTGATGTAACTTTTTGACCGAAAACACATGCTAAAATATATACCATCTATTTACAATCTAACTTAGATGAATCCGAACTGAGTCTATTGTCTTACATTTAATAGATGTAGTTTAAACATACTATTTAATTGTGTCTATAAGGCTATATATTTTAGACATGTATTAGACATTATCTAAAATTTTTAAAAATGTTTTATTATGCTTAAAAATAACCTGGTAAAAAGTTTACCTGCATGCTTAAAAATAGTTTGTTAGGGATAATAATGTTCATTTTTCATAAAAAGTTTTTTTTAAGGTTATCTGAAATGCGTCTAATTGATGTAACTTTTTGACCGAAAACACATGCTAAAATATATACCATCTATTTACAATCTAATTTAGATGAATCCGAACTGAGTCTATTGTCTTACATTTAATAGATGTAGTTTAAACATGCTACTTTATTGGTCTATAAAGCTATATATTTTAAACATGTATTAGACATTATCTAGAATTTTCAAAAATTTGTTAATTATGCTTAAAATTAACCTGATAAAAAGTCTACCCTTGCTTAAAAATGGTTCCATAAATAATGATAATCTTTATTTTTCAATTTTATTTTTTTATTGTTATCTAAAGTAAGAATTTTGACACTCCAATCGCCTCCAGTAAAAATAACAGAAATAATATTTCTGTGAGCGGAAGTCTTTTCAAACTTTAATTACCATACATGCACCAAACATTTTCAATTAACCTTGCCTGAGGGATGTTTGGAGATTAGTATTTTTCCTGGAAAAGATCAGGGTTTTCCGACCCCGGCTCCTCGGCATTTGCCTATCGGTACCTGTTTGTATTTTTACTTGTATTCATATTGAAATAACAATAACATTCTAATAATAAACATAATCAGAAAGGACATCTCCTTTCTCAATAAACCCCCAATATTGCAACCCTGCACCCACGTGATGGCCATGCGGCCTGTTCGTGAACTTTGGATGTTGGCAGGGGGTAGTTATTGTTGAATTACCGTTATTGTTCGGTACTCAGTTCGTTTGTAGAACTACCAGAAGAAGTATCTCTGCTACTTTGGGTATCTAGTTTTTGCATTTATAATATAACGGCAAAAAGTTATTGTTCTAAACTTGCTTGTATATTTGAGATTGTAAAAAATTCTTATTTTATACTCTAATAAGAAATATTTAATTTACAGAAAAACAGACTGGCTATAATAGGAGGTGGAACCGTGAGACGACACCAAAAAAATCAAACATAATTTGCTGTATTTTATAAGTATTGAGTACTGTTAAGATTCCATTTGACTT
This sequence comes from Agrypnus murinus, assembly GCA_929113105.1. Classification (NCBI taxonomy): domain Eukaryota; kingdom Metazoa; phylum Arthropoda; class Insecta; order Coleoptera; family Elateridae; genus Agrypnus; species Agrypnus murinus. The sequence continues at coordinate 194,966,030 of OV816026.1, forward strand.
TTTTAATAAAAATTATACAGATTATTGTACGTATTATCTTTAACATGATGTCTGATATACCGTCTATGCAAATGCAAAGAACAATGGTAAAAAGCTCTTGATTTTGGTAACAGAGAGGTCAACGCACAAATTATACATCATTTTGTTTGTCTTGATGTGAGGATTCTAATGATATCAAAAGCAAGGACAGACTCCCGAGGGAACAAAAGTTATTACCACATTTGTAGGTTTATACGAAAAGGAACCTCACGGAAGTAATCCATAGGACTTCTTTTCCCATCACATCTTTTAAATGGTGCAATATCAAGTATCAAATGTATTAAATTAATTAAAATAATATGCTGATTCTAGTAAAATAAAAGTTTACAAATTGTTTATTTTACCAGAATCAGCATAATGAGCCATATGAATAAAATGTAGCAAATACTTTTGTGCTTTTACTACTGTTAATAAAAGATAACAGATATGATTTTTAATTAATAAGAATAAGAAAGATGCATAGTAAAAGCATTTATGTGCTATATTTTATACACATGACGTATTATTTTGATTAACTTGATACTGGATATCGGCCATTTAAAAGATGTGATGGGTAAAGGAATCCTATGGCTTACTTCCGTAAGGTCCCTTTTTGTGTAAACCCACAAACGTTTTAATAGCTTCCGTTCCCTCGGGAGCCTGTTCTTGATTTTGGTACCATTAGAATCCACACATCAAGACGAACAAAATGATGTATAATTTGTCCGTTGGCCTCTCCGCTACCAAAATCAGCAGATTTTTACCATTGTTCTTTGTAGTCTATTAGAACATCTAAAAAAACTATAAGTTAGACGTCGGATATTCCGTCTACGCAAATGCAAATTTGTAGTCTATTAGAACATCTAAAAATAGTATAAGTTAGACGTCGGATATTCCGTCTACGCAAATGCAAATTTGTAGTCTATTAGAACATCAAAAAATAGTATAACTTAGACGTCAGATATTCCGTCTACGCAAATGCAAATTTGTAGTCTATTACAATATCTAAAAGTAGTATAGCTTAGACATCAGATATAGGTCCTAAGCAGCTGCAGATTTGCAGTCTTATTAGAACATCTAAAAATAGTATAACTTAGACGTCGTATATACAATCTAAGTTGCGGACATTTAGTGGTCTACAATGCATCTAGAAAATACAGTCGATAGACATATATGCTAGATGTTAAGTAAATGTTTATTAGATGACACTGTGTTCCTTGGGTGATTCATCTAAAGCACGATAAAATAGCTTATAAAATTGATGTACAGCCTCGTTCACATTTCTAAAATTTTGCAGTTCATTCCAATCAGTTGCTCTAAGCAAATCGTACAGAAGAATGAAATTAGCTTTTTTGAAATTATAACTTTCTGGCGTTACTCTAGATGTATATCTCCCCGGATTCAAATAATTATAGGTAACTGATAAAGTTGGATGATATACGTCAACAGGCACCATTGGATCATCATTTTTATCAACGTCTACCAATACATTACTAATTATTAAGTCAAGTGTTCGTTCTTGATGGTTTTGTATAGTGTTATACATTTTTAAATTCAAAATATTAATAAATTGTAATAATCTTCTTGATATCATGTTACCATTTGCAAGATTATATTTCGAGCTACTAATACAAGATAAATTAAAATCGCCCAAAATAATGATTTCCTTTGTTAAAAAGAATTCTGAATTTTCAATAATATTAAAATATTCTTCGTAATTTCCATAATTTGATTGAGGTGGAAAATAGACACCGGTAATTATAATATCTCTTCCGTTTACATGAATATTAATAAACAAGGCTTCTAACGTCAAATTTAAGTTAATGTTATCGGATTTGTATTTTTTGTGAACTGCATTTAAGACCCCACCGCCCCGTTTACGACCCACACGATTGAATACTTGATTACGATCGCATCTGTACACAATATAACGAGGATCAAATAATTCGTTATTGTATATATCTGAGTCCAACCAGCTTTCTGTCAAAACTATTACGTCATAATTAGTGTTAGCAAGATTATTGTGAAAGACATTCGTTTTTGTACGCAACCCCCGTACGTTTTGATAATAGATTTGTAGTGTTTTATTTTTCATGTAATTTAATTATATTAAGTTAATTTTCATTTCATTAATAGATATATAGATTATATATTTATATTTTAAATAATAAATTTGTATAATGATTAAATGTAAGCAAAAAGATAGTTAATAACAATTAATATAAGCTTCGCCTCGACAATTCAAGTAAGCAAGTACCCAATACAATATATTTTTAAGTGAAATGAAATACAAAAAAAGAAATGGAGAAAGTTGATAATTGATATTTAATGTAGATCTATTCAAATGTAAGTAAGAAAAATCAAAGAAAAAAAAAAAACAATAGATTTGTTGTGACTAATAACTACTTTTAGTTAGTGGTTTAACTTAAAGTAATGTAAATCCCGCCGTGAGTGATACCATATATAATGCAACAGTGTTGATACTAATAACTAATAATATAAAAGTAATATTCAACGGCAAGCACAAGGAAATAAAATAAAATAAAATTACCTCCCTAATTTTAATAATTTGAAAACGATATAGAAGATATAATCGTATAATTTAATATAACACAAATAGTGCATTCCGCAGTATTCATAATTTTTGCTATAAAAAGGAATAGATGAATCCTATAGATATACTTATACCAGAGTTATATCGTCTGCTTAAAATAAATAAAAAGAAATAATATTGACAAGTAATAAAAGTAAGGAAATCATTTCCTATGTATGTATTATTGACTATGTATAATAGAATGCACGATAGAGAAAAAAAAAGAACATTTGCCTAGTAGACGGATTATTAAAAATCAACGAGACATACATCTTTAAATAAAGTAAATGATATTCATTAACAATAATTACACTGTAAACTATAAAGTAAACAATCACTGACCACAGGGCAGATATTCCTGATACTATGATAAACAATTATCTGTTCTAACATTTTTTAAATATTTAATGATTCTAGATCAGAAGATCTGTCAATGACACGTGTTGTGTTATTAACTCTAATAAATATTTTGCCATCGAGTGTCCAAACTTTAGTTTTTCCAAACTTCTCTCTAGCCATTTTTAATAAATTGTAACGTGTACTTGTCAAATCTTCCGCGATAGCTACATTAGTGCCTTTTAAATACTTTTTCTTATTAAATATTTCGGATTTGGTTTTATAACTAACAAATTTCACGATTATAGGACGCGGATTGTGTGTGCGAGCTTTGCCCACACGGTGGCACCGGTCAATCTTTTCTTGCAACACTGATAAACCTAACTTGTTTGAAAACATATCAGTTACCTTTTTTTCCAGTTCACAATTTGTACTTTCGTCCTCCGGAAACCCAAAGATGCGAATATTATTCCTCCTGGAATATTGTTCCAATGCATCAATTTTATTATTTAAAATTGAGTTCTCTTTTTCAAGATGATGTAATTTAACTTCATATTCGCTTAATTTTTGATTGTTTGCTTCTGTAATTTTTCCAGTAACTTATTGGTTAATGCTGTAATGAACGTGTCATCATGGATCATATCCATAATCGCCTGTTTCACGATACTTGATAAATCGGAAGTTTGCGACTGGGCTCTAGTAGTAACAGACATTGTAACTGATAAGGTATAATAATACTATCACAAATACCAAAGCACGAATATCAAAACACGAATATCAAAACACAACGGAATTTAAATAGATGTTTACTCTTTGCAATACATCGAGGGAATTAGCGGGTGTAGAAAGTTAAAATTCAAACATGAAAAACTATTGGTTTAATCGAAATATTTTAAAAGTTGCCGACGGCTAATTATTATTTAATAGCAACCGTAAATTCTGAGTAAATCTGTTTGGATATTTCCTGAAGCCTAAATCAATTTTGTTTGTATTAAAACCTAGAAATTTCAGAAAAACGGTTTTAAAATAAATTGTATATAGTTATACATTGTGAAATAAAAAAAAATGCAAGAATAAAATACATACACGGATTAAACTAAACTATATATATTAAGAAATATTAATTACGGCTTTTATAGCATCTTATAGGAAAAAGATTACAGTCAATCAAGATCACAACACATATCATTAACAAGATATCATAAATAAATATATTATATATTGAAGGTAAAGACATGAGTATATCCATCGTTTGACTAATGTCTATTTATTAAAACAAATAAGTTATGAAATGAAGCAGGGAGTCTATTCAATGAACATTGCCTAATACTTTTATGATTTTTCTAGCCTATAGATCAGCAGTTAGAAACACGGGCCTGCTAAATGCCTGCAATTCAGCTACCCTATCAATATGTTGTACAATTTTAGATATGTAATGTATACGTTTTGTTTCTTACTTAAGTCTATTTTGTTTGTATGTTTGTAATATTTAGACATTTACGAAAATTAAATCAAGCTGAACAGCAGATTACTATTTGAAATTTAATAGATCATACGAATTATCTTACCCTGTTCTTAATTACTGCTTTGTATAAATTGTACATTGTTTGTAAATGCTCTCTGAACTAAAATATTCATATATGAGAGAAATGTTATATAAGTCAATACAGCCCTATAACTATCATTTATTGAGCTATACAAAGAGATTTATATCTACGCTAAACTAAAGATTAATAGAAGTATTGCATTCCTGATATCATAAGATAACGATAAAACACATGATTATTCTTAGACTAAGGTCTAATTTAGGTAGTCAAAATGTAGGTAATCGAATTGTAGGTACATATCATGATGTGATATCATACAATTATATTCTAGTAAGAATTGTAATAAAGTCACTGCTATAAATAACATCATTCTTTATCACGATCATCTATCATTATCAAAATCATCTAATGTCATGCAGAGTCAGCAGCTAGCTCCTAAGTTCGTATATGCGAGAAACTCTCTACCCGCTCTGAACAATCAATTACAAAAACTGGATGAGTTTCGGACGTATAGGCAGATAATTCCAAATTTTAATCCGTTTTCATTAATGAGTAGACCTAACATAACATTAGTTTTACCGTAGGAAGAAGGACCGCTCAGAATTGCTCTACAGGAAACAGTCTGACACTAGGTTATTCAGATCAAATATTATTTACAAATCGGAAAGGATATCTATGAAACTCGTGCTGAATTAAATGTAGGAACCTGAATGCGTGGCAGCATCCGTCGCTATTGCATCAACCGTTTCTTCGCATAGCTTTTAGTTTATCTGTGAGAAATTCTATTTTTATTTAGTACATAAGGCGTAGATTAGATTATTAATCTACCCAAAAGATTCACCAAACATGGACCTGCTAAATGCCTGCAATTCACCTACCCTATCAGTATGTCGTACAATGCAAACATTTAATATTATTATTAAAATTTTATAAATAAAAACGATAAAAGAAGTTTATAGTTTTCATTTATTTTTATGTTAAACATATACGGTAGCAGGATCTAGATCGATGTATACAAATTCATATATGACAGAAATGTTATGTATCTCAATACATATCTAAAACGTATTCTTCGTATATTCAGTAAGAGCTACCCATTTTTTCTAGACATTCGAATTTTGAACAGCTTAATAATAGGTTTTCTCATTTAATCATAATTAGGTTGACTTTATATAGCATTTTTCAGGAAAACCTTCTTCAGAAAAACCCTAATGATTATTTAATTTACATAAAAAAAAAATTTAAAACATTTGATTACACAATAATCCCATTTTCGATACCTTCGAAATATGTCTATAACATATGTTTAGGTCTTTATAACTTTGAAACACAGGGTAGTTACCTCTTGCAAAATTTACAGTTATGAGAACCCTGAAAACTTAACCTGGAGAAATAAATCAGATAAATATTTTACTTTTATTGAAACGATAAATTTGCATACTAATATATGAAAATAATATAATGTATATCGCCTGATAAATAAAATTGAAATTATTCTTATTCTTTTACAATGAAATTATTCTTTTACAATGAAATGTGTTTTGAAAAAACACGATGAAACGTTATGTATATTAATGCAGGAGTTCTGTTAACGCATTCGTTATTTAGAGATTCACTTATAAGTACACTATCTATTTAGCTGATTCAATAAAAATTTCGTTATTTTAAAATTCCTAACGAGCGACCTACTGATAAGCGTTATATTATACCAGGTACGTATGATACTCTACTACTGATTGCATACCTGATGAACGCAGTTGTACAAAGTAATATAGGATATACGTTACAGAGAAGTTTAATTTTCCGTGCAACAAATGACCTATATATATATTTTATGTACAATGCTGACATTAACATATTTAGCGCATACCTGTTGAACATAGCTCTACAAAGTAATATTTAAAAGACTTAAAAGGCTTATATTTTAGAGATCGGATACAGTCGCATATATTCCTGTATATTACCTCTAAATTTTACTTTAACAATACATGTAGTCAGGTTTGGCGTAAATAACAATTAGGGATATCAAAGCCATACTAACTGAACGCTAACATAATATGCTCTACAGGTCAAACTCAATTAATTAACCCTGGGGCTATACATCCTTAGACTAGAAACAGTCTTGAAACAAAAATGGCTGAGTCCACCCTGTTAGACAAGAAATCAGAGTATGGGCGTGATAAATAAAACATAAAGTTATTTTACAAACATTTATTTAGTATACATAACATAATACAAGAATATAGATCATAAGTTGTTTTCTATGACGACTGTTGTAGTTCTACGGGTCTCTGAGTCGTCGTATGCCCTCGCAGCAATACTAATACGTATAAAGTCCGACGACTGACTCATTGGAACTGTACCGGTAGCCCTTTCCTTGTTCAACTCTTCGTTACTATCATAGTTGGTAAACGAGGAACCACATTCATCAATACCCCAAATGCATGGCTGAAGTCATATCTTCTTCTTCTTCTTCTTCTGTCTCATCGATATCAATAGGTCCATTTTCTTCCTTTACCAGAGCCGTCTTTACAACATCTGCGTTATTATGTACGTTTTTAAATGCCTTTTATAGCTGTCGATGCGTGAAAGATATTTGAAGCAATTAGAACACTGGACTTTGATTGATTCGTGAACGCTTTTCGTATGTCTTTTAAGCTGTCAGAGCTTGAAAAAGTTTTGACACAGCTAGAACAGCAGATTCTGTTTGAATCGTGTATGGTTTTTACGTGTCTCTTGCAGGTGAATGGCCTCGCGAAAGACTTGAAGCAAACCGGACACTGTATTTTGCAATCCTGTCGACCAGAGCCATTCTTCTTCTTACGCTGCTCCATCTCGACTAATGAAGGAACAGGAACACTATCCGTCTATTTATACTGATCGACCAGAGCAATCGGTTGTTCTATCCTACGTTGAGAAAATAATTATACTATGTAAGCTTAGATACGCTACATATGATTGCGAGCCTGAGTATAAGCATAAACCCTATACTACAGATTTTTATCCTTTTTTCATTATATCTGCTACAGACGAGGTGAAGAATAGGTACATTTAACATGCGTATGCTACAATTATCTAATTTCTAGTTTTCTAGACGTAATGTAATTTTGAACAGATTTTAACCCTTTTCGTTATATCTACTACCCTTGTAAGCGATTTCTACATATACGTTCTTATTGTTTATACACCATATAGATATTCGTAGCATCTAAAGTAAACTCTTATTTAAACGTTATTTTACAATATATCATACATTTCAGCAGCTCGTATGATTATCCGTCTCTATCGTAACCCAGTATGTAAGGACATTATGTTAAATACTATCTCATACATGTAAATAAACATTTCTTTAAAGAGTTTGTTAGGTCACCTAATCTGTTATAATATTACTATGATATTAGATCTCGTCGATTACAGTTTTACCATTAGGACATACTTAGTAGGTTATATGTGCTAAGTAAAATAATAAACAGATATTTCGAAAATTTTATGCATTCTTGAGAGAACGGGGTATAATATTTAAAAACACACTGTAGAAAACATATCAGCAGAGAAAGGGAATACATAAATACAGTATGTTTTGTATGATGAGTTGTCGTCAGTTTAAAAGAAATAAGTTCGTCGCCATATTTAAACGTTATTTTACAATACATCATACATTTTCAATAGCTTCGAAATACGCAGATATGTAATAATATACTATATACTCTTAAAGAAATAAGTTCGTCGCCATATTTAAACGTTATTTTACAATACATCATACATTTTCAATAGCTTCGAAATACGCAGATATGTAATAATATACTATATACTCTTGTAGGTTATTCAACGTATCTATAGTAAACTCTTATGATTAATAATAATCTGTAACCTTATTGTTTTTTATTACATCACAGGTTAGAGCATACGAATATAATTTAGGTTAGATTAGGTTAGAGCCTACGAATACATTTTTAGGGCAGAACGTAGGGTGCAGAGTAAGTACAAAACAACATACTTTCATACAAGAACGTTTATTGATACGAGTAGTTTGACGCTACTTAAAACATAATACATAACTTATATATATAATATCTATTAAAATAGTACATTTCGTATACACTAATAATGGTACTACATACCCGACTATAAAGTAAACATGGTAAGTATAACAGCAGTTTAAAAGAATAGATAGTAAATATAACTATATCTAATTATTTTATAAAATACTATGTTAACTAAGGGGTTATATACAGAATATATACGCATGTATTCGACCTCTAGAGGGTTCATAAGACTAGACTAGACCAGACCAGACCACACCAGACCAGACTAGAGCAGACCAGACCAGACCATACTAGACCAGACCAGACCAGACCAGACCATACCAGACCAGACCAGACCAGACCATACCATACCAGACCAGACCAGACTATAGATGATAGATAGTAAAATCATTAACAATTATACCACCTGTAATATAATAGAGCTTACTTGATATTTTAAAATTAGTGGCTGAATCTAATTATTACAGAAATTCAATTGTATAAACTGAAGATGTAATCTTTAAAACATCTAAAGTTAGAAGTTTTTAGTAGTCAGGTCAGATTAATAGAGGGTGTTATAATGAAATCGTTTTTTTTTAGAAACTATTTGTTTTGTAAGATTGGCGCCGTAAAGAAAAACAACATAGCTGTAAAGACTAGACTAGACCAGACCAGACCAGACCAGACCAGACCAGACCAGACCAGACGAGACCAGACCAGACCAGACCAGACCAGACCAGACCAGACCAGACCAGACCAGACCAGACCAGACCAGACCAGACCAGACCAGACCAGACCAGACCAGACCAGACCAGACCAGACCAGACCAGACCAGACCATACCAGACCAGACCAGACCAGACCAGACCATACCAGACCAGACTATAGATGATAGACAGTAAAATCATGAACAATTATACCACCTGTAATATAATAGAGCTTACTTGATATTTTAAAATTAGTGGCTGAATCTAATTATTACAGAAATTCAATTGTAGAAACTGAAGATGTAATCTTTAAAACATCTAAAGTTAGAAGTTTTTAGTAGTCAGGTCAGATTAATAGAGGGTGTTATAACCAAATCGTTTTTTTTTTTAGAAACTATTTGTTTTGTAAGATTGGCGCCGTAAAGAAAAACAACATAGCTGTAGTCTTGATTTTGAAATTGAGATAGCTCGGAACAAAACGATGAATACAAAGTTTAGAAGTTTATTTCAAAATTCTGTGATAAAAACATTAATTCTTCTTTACTTTACTTTAAAACCCAAGATTGCATGATAAATCAATATAATATTAATATAAATGATTAAATTAAATGAAGCAATCTAGGTTAGACTCCCAAAAATTATATTAAGGTTATAGATTTTAGACTCCGGTTGTTGCAACGATTCAAGAATCTCTATTAAGATTAGTTCATAAAACATTTATTAGGTTAGAGCATGTAGCTACTTACAAAAAAAAATCTCTATTAAGATTAGTTCATAAAATATTTATTAGGTTAGACCAATGTAGTTACTTACAAAATCGTCATTAACATTCGAAAGACTTACATATAATATTAGTTGGGTTACAGTCTACGAATATATTTTAGGTTAGATTTAGGTCGCGCGCGCGACCTAAATCTAACCTAAAATATATTCGTAGACTGTAACCCAACTAATATTATATGTAAGTTTTTCGAATGTTAATGACGATTTTGTAAGTAACTACATTGGTCTAACCTAATAAATATTTTATGAACTAATCTTAATAGAGATTTTTTTTTGTAAGTAGCTACATGCTCTAACCTAATAAATGTTTTATGAACTAATCTTAATAGAGATTCTTGAATCGTTGCAACAACCGGAGTCTAAAATCTATAACCTTAATATAATTTTTGGGAGTCTAACCTAGATTGCTTCATTTAATTTAATCATTTATATTAATATTATATTGATTTATCATGCAATCTTGGGTTTTAAAGTAAAGTAAAGAAGAATTAATGTTTTTATCACAGAATTTTGAAATAAACTTCTAAACTTTGTATTCATCGTTTTGTTCCGAGCTATCTCAATTTCAAAATCAAGACTACAGCTATGTTGTTTTTCTTTACGGCGCCAATCTTACAAAACAAATAGTTTCTAAAAAAAAAACGATTTGGTTATAACACCCTCTATTAATCTGACCTGACTACTAAAAACTTCTAACTTTAGATGTTTTAAAGATTACATCTTCAGTTTCTACAATTGAATTTCTGTAATAATTAGATTCAGCCACTAATTTTAAAATATCAAGTAAGCTCTATTATATTACAGGTGGTATAATTGTTCATGATTTTACTGTCTATCATCTATAGTCTGGTCTGGTATGGTCTGGTCTGGTCTGGTCTGGTCTGGTATGGTCTGGTCTGGTCTGGTCTGGTCTGGTCTGGTCTGGTCTGGTCTGGTCTGGTCTGGTCTGGTCTGGTCTGGTCTGGTCTGGTCTGGTCTGGTCTGGTCTGGTCTGGTCTGGTCTGGTCTGGTCTGGTCTGGTCTGGTCTGGTCTGGTCTCGTCTGGTCTGGTCTGGTCTGGTCTGGTCTGGTCTGGTCTGGTCTAGTCTAGTCTTTACAGCTATGTTGTTTTTCTTTACGGCGCCAATCTTACAAAACAAATAGTTTCTAAAAAAAAACGATTTCATTATAACACCCTCTATTAATCTGACCTGACTACTAAAAACTTCTAACTTTAGATGTTTTAAAGATTACATCTTCAGTTTATACAATTGAATTTCTGTAATAATTAGATTCAGCCACTAATTTTAAAATATCAAGTAAGCTCTATTATATTACAGGTGGTATAATTGTTAATGATTTTACTATCTATCATCTATAGTCTGGTCTGGTCTGGTATGGTATGGTCTGGTCTGGTCTGGTCTGGTATGGTCTGGTCTGGTCTGGTCTGGTCTAGTATGGTCTGGTCTGGTCTGCTCTAGTCTGGTCTGGTGTGGTCTGGTCTGGTCTAGTCTAGTCTTATGAACCCTCTAGAGGTCGAATACATGCGTATATATTCTGTATATAACCTCTTAGTTAACATAGTATTTTATAAAATAATTAGATATAGTTATATTTACTATCTATTCTTTTAAACTGCTGTTATACTTACCATGTTTACTTTATAGTCGGGTATGTAGTACCATTATTAGTGTATACGAAATGTACTATTTTAATAGATATTATATATATAAGTTATGTATTATGTTTTAAGTAGCGTCAAACTACTCGTATCAATAAACGTTCTTGTATGAAAGTATGTTGTTTTGTACTTACTCTGCACCCTACGTTCTGCCCTAAAAATGTATTCGTAGGCTCTAACCTAATCTAACCTAAATTATATTCGTATGCTCTAACCTGTGATGTAATAAAAAACAATAAGGTTACAGATTATTATTAATCATAAGAGTTTACTATAGATACGTTGAATAACCTACAAGAGTATATAGTATATTATTACATATCTGCGTATTTCGAAGCTATTGAAAATGTATGATGTATTGTAAAATAACGTTTAAATATGGCGACGAACTTATTTCTTTAAGAGTATATAGTATATTATTACATATCTGCGTATTTCGAAGCTATTGAAAATGTATGATGTATTGTAAAATAACGTTTAAATATGGCGACGAACTTATTTCTTTTAAACTGACGACAACTCATCATACAAAACATACTGTATTTATGTATTCCCTTTCTCTGCTGATATGTTTTCTACAGTGTGTTTTTAAATATTATACCCCGTTCTCTCAAGAATGCATAAAATTTTCGAAATATCTGTTTATTATTTTACTTAGCACATATAACCTACTAAGTATGTCCTAATGGTAAAACTGTAATCGGCGAGATCTAATATCATAGTAATATTATAACAGATTAGGTGACCTAACAAACTCTTTAAAGAAATGTTTATTTACATGTATGAGATAGTATTTAACATAATGTCCTTACATACTGGGTTACGATAGAGACGGATAATCATACGAGCTGCTGAAATGTATGATATATTGTAAAATAACGTTTAAATAAGAGTTTACTTTAGATGCTACGAATATCTATATGGTGTATAAACAATAAGAACGTATATGTAGAAATCGCTTACAAGGGTAGTAGATATAACGAAAAGGGTTAAAATCTGTTCAAAATTACATTACGTCTAGAAAACTAGAAATTAGATAATTGTAGCATACGCATGTTAAATGTACCTATTCTTCACCTCGTCTGTAGCAGATATAATGAAAAAAGGATAAAAATCTGTAGTATAGGGTTTATGCTTATACTCAGGCTCGCAATCATATGTAGCGTATCTAAGCTTACATAGTATAATTATTTTCTCAACGTAGGATAGAACAACCGATTGCTCTGGTCGATCAGTATAAATAGACGGATAGTGTTCCTGTTCCTTCATTAGTCGAGATGGAGCAGCGTAAGAAGAAGAATGGCTCTGGTCGACAGGATTGCAAAATACAGTGTCCGGTTTGCTTCAAGTCTTTCGCGAGGCCATTCACCTGCAAGAGACACGTAAAAACCATACACGATTCAAACAGAATCTGCTGTTCTAGCTGTGTCAAAACTTTTTCAAGCTCTGACAGCTTAAAAGACATACGAAAAGCGTTCACGAATCAATCAAAGTCCAGTGTTCTAATTGCTTCAAATATCTTTCACGCATCGACAGCTATAAAAGGCATTTAAAAACGTACATAATAACGCAGATGTTGTAAAGACGGCTCTGGTAAAGGAAGAAAATGGACCTATTGATATCGATGAGACAGAAGAAGAAGAAGAAGAAGATATGACTTCAGCCATGCATTTGGGGTATTGATGAATGTGGTTCCTCGTTTACCAACTATGATAGTAACGAAGAGTTGAACAAGGAAAGGGCTACCGGTACAGTTCCAATGAGTCAGTCGTCGGACTTTATACGTATTAGTATTGCTGCGAGGGCATACGACGACTCAGAGACCCGTAGAACTACAACAGTCGTCATAGAAAACAACTTATGATCTATATTCTTGTATTATGTTATGTATACTAAATAAATGTTTGTAAAATAACTTTATGTTTTATTTATCACGCCCATACTCTGATTTCTTGTCTAACAGGGTGGACTCAGCCATTTTTGTTTCAAGACTGTTTCTAGTCTAAGGATGTATAGCCCCAGGGTTAATTAATTGAGTTTGACCTGTAGAGCATATTATGTTAGCGTTCAGTTAGTATGGCTTTGATATCCCTAATTGTTATTTACGCCAAACCTGACTACATGTATTGTTAAAGTAAAATTTAGAGGTAATATACAGGAATATATGCGACTGTATCCGATCTCTAAAATATAAGCCTTTTAAGTCTTTTAAATATTACTTTGTAGAGCTATGTTCAACAGGTATGCGCTAAATATGTTAATGTCAGCATTGTACATAAAATATATATATAGGTCATTTGTTGCACGGAAAATTAAACTTCTCTGTAACGTATATCCTATATTACTTTGTACAACGGCGTTCATCAGGTATGCAATCAGTAGTAGAGTATCATACGTACCTGGTATAATATAACGCTTATCAGTAGGTCCCTCGTTAGGAATTTTAAAATAACGAAATTTTTATTGAATCAGCTAAATAGATAGTGTACTTATAAGTGAATCTCTAAATAACGAATGCGTTAACAGAACTCCTGCATTAATATACATAACGTTTCATCGTGTTTTTTCAAAACACATTTCATTGTAAAAGAATAATTTCATTGTAAAAGAATAAGAATAATTTCAATTTTATTTATCAGGCGATATACATTATATTATTTTCATATATTAGTATGCAAATTTATCGTTTCAATAAAAGTAAAATATTTATCTGATTTATTTCTCCAGGTTAAGTTTTCAGGGTTCTCATAACTGTAAATTTTGCAAGAGGTAACTACCCTGTGTTTCAAAGTTATAAAGACCTAAACATATGTTATAGACTTATATTTCGAAGGTATCGAAAATGGGATTATTGTGTAATCAAATGTTTTAAATTTTTTTTTTATCTAAATTAAATAATCATTAGGGTTTTTCTGAAGAAGGTTTTCCTGAAAAATGCTATATAAAGTCAACCTAATTATGATTAAATGAGAAAACCTATTATTAAGCTGTTCAAAATTCGAATGTCTAGAAAAGATGGGTAGCTCTTACTGAATATACGAAGAATACGTTTTAGATATGTATTGAGATACATAACATTTCTGTCATATATGAATTTGTATACATCGATCTAGATCCTGCTACCGTATATGTTTAACATAAAAATAAATGAAAACTATAAACTTCTTTTATCGTTTTTATTTATAAAATTTTAATAATAATATTAAATGTTTGCATTGTACGACATACTGATAGGGTAGGTGAATTGCAGGCATTTAGCAGGTCCATGTTTGGTGAATCTTTTGGGTAGATTAATAATCTAATCTACGCCTTATGTACTAAATAAAAATAGAATTTCTCACAGATAAACTAAAAGCTATGCGAAGAAACGGTTGATGCAATAGCGACGGATGCTGCCACGCATTCAGGTTCCTACATTTAATTCAGCACGAGTTTCATAGATATCCTTTCCGATTTGTAAATAATATTTGATCTGAATAACCTAGTGTCAGACTGTTTCCTGTAGAGCAATTCTGAGCGGTCCTTCTTCCTACGGTAAAACTAATGTTATGTTAGGTCTACTCATTAATGAAAACGGATTAAAATTTGGAATTATCTGCCTATACGTCCGAAACTCATCCAGTTTTTGTAATTGATTGTTCAGAGCGGGTAGAGAGTTTCTCGCATATACGAACTTAGGAGCTAGCTGCTGACTCTGCATGACATTAGATGATTTTGATAATGATAGATGATCGTGATAAAGAATGATGTTATTTATAGCAGTGACTTTATTACAATTCTTACTAGAATATAATTGTATGATATCACATCATGATATGTACCTACAATTCGATTACCTACATTTTGACTACCTAAATTAGACCTTAGTCTAAGAATAATCATGTGTTTTATCGTTATCTTATGATATCAGGAATGCAATACTTCTATTAATCTTTAGTTTAGCGTAGATATAAATCTCTTTGTATAGCTCAATAAATGATAGTTATAGGGCTGTATTGACTTATATAACATTTCTCTCATATATGAATATTTTAGTTCAGAGAGCATTTACAAACAATGTACAATTTATACAAAGCAGTAATTAAGAACAGGGTAAGATAATTCGTATGATCTATTAAATTTCAAATAGTAATCTGCTGTTCAGCTTGATTTAATTTTCGTAAATGTCTAAATATTACAAACATACAAACAAAATAGACTTAAGTAAGAAACAAAACGTATACATTACATATCTAAAATTGTACAACATATTGATAGGGTAGGTGAATTGCAGGCATTTAGCAGGCCCGTGTTTCTAACTGCTGATCTATAGGCTAGAAAAATCATAAAAGTATTAGGCAATGTTCATTGAATAGACTCCCTGCTTCATTTCATAACTTATTTGTTTTAATAAATAGACATTAGTCAAACGATGGATATACTCATGTCTTTACCTTCAATATATAATATATTTATTTATGATATCTTGTTAATGATATGTGTTGTGATCTTGATTGACTGTAATCTTTTTCCTATAAGATGCTATAAAAGCCGTAATTAATATTTCTTAATATATATAGTTTAGTTTAATCCGTGTATGTATTTTATTCTTGCATTTTTTTTTATTTCACAATGTATAACTATATACAATTTATTTTAAAACCGTTTTTCTGAAATTTCTAGGTTTTAATACAAACAAAATTGATTTAGGCTTCAGGAAATATCCAAACAGATTTACTCAGAATTTACGGTTGCTATTAAATAATAATTAGCCGTCGGCAACTTTTAAAATATTTCGATTAAACCAATAGTTTTTCATGTTTGAATTTTAACTTTCTACACCCGCTAATTGGAAATTCATTAGCAATGGTGAAATCATCGTTTACAAGCAAGGCGTCATGTTTTTACCTTACCGATCTCATTTAATGACTCATGATAATAATCATAATTGGCTTATAATTTTTGAATCCTAAAGATTTAATATTATTAATGTACAATATTTATAAATATTTTCCGGGAATTATTTTTAAATAAATTGGATTTAATCAAATATACGTGAAAGCATTTTTAGAAATAACTCGTATGCAGTAATTTATAAGACAAGCTCCGTGGTCTCGGGGTTAAGCTATGGACATTTTGTTATCGCTTAAACTTATAACTAAAACACGTCTTTGCTAATGATTTTGTTGAGATAATGGATATCATATCTGATAATATGAAATTACTAACATGTATTATGTTATGAGTACGTGGTCGCTAGTCAACAATTTTTTTTATAAGCCGTTTACAGTGCTTTAATAGATTACCTCGTTGGTGTAGTGGATGCATTGGCTGGCTACCATTCGAGCGGTCCCCGGTTCAAACCCTGCCGGCTCCATTGATTTTTATAAAAAAGTGTAACAGGTTGCCTATCTACAGGTGTATAGAAATCTACTATACCGATCATATGACGTCACCGATAGATGGCAGTAGCAGTACTAAAAATTCAAATCCGGGGCGGGAAATGATGACAAATTGAAAATGATAGATACAAATGGCGGATAGGTAAATGACATTCAAAATTGACAGATTCAAAATGACATTTCAAAATGGCTATTCAACATGACGATTCAAAATGGCGATTCAAAATGGCTATTCAAAATGGCGTTTCAAAATGGCGATTCAAATAGCGATCCAAGATGGCGATTCAAAATGGCTATTCAAAATGGCGATTCAAAATGGCTATTCAAAATGGCGATCCAAAATGGCTATTCAAAATGGCTATTCAAAATGGCGATTCAAAATGGCTATTCAAAATGGCGATTCAAAATGGCGTCGACCAATCAGAAGCAAGGGGAGGAGCTACAGGAGTAGGGATAGCCAATCAGAGAGCAGTAGGCGTGGCCAAAAAAAAGGAGTGGGAGGCATCTCAATGGGTGGAATACCTACTATTTGGTGCTCCAATGGGGTCACCATTAAGCCCCATATTAGCACTTATTATCATGGATTATATCCTAGATAACTGTCTAGCTCAATTATCGTTTAGTGTACCCTTCATCGTCAAATTTGTAGATGATATCCTCGTAGCCATACCAGAAAACAAAGTTCAAGAACTATTAAACACTTTTAACTCGTTTAACCCACATATTCAATTTACTATTGAAGAGGAAAAAAATAAATCTATACTATTTCTAGACACTATCGTAATCAGAAATGAATCGAACAAAATAATGTTGGACTGGTATCAAAAACCTACAAATTCAGGTCGCTACCTGAATTTCCACTCCAATCAATCAATAACACAAAAAAATAACACAGTATTAGGTATGAAAAACAGAATACAAAAAATAGTTCATCCTACAAATTTAAACAAAAATTTAAACATTCTCTTAAATATGTTCAAAAATAATGGTTACCCGAATAAACTTCTAAACATATGGATTTTCAACACACCATGCAAAATAGATTTAAATAAAACTAATCAAAACAATAATATTAAAAAATACAAAAAATTTCCATTTATTAAACAAATTACTCCAAAACTTAAACAACTAATAAATAAAGAAAATATTATTATAGCTAGTTATTGTAGTCACAACTTAAATAATCTCTTTACTAAATTAAAGGATAAAACTGAAAAAGACAGATTATCAGGATTAGTTTACTTAATACCATGTAATGATTGTAATGGTGTATATGTGGGACAAACTAAAGAATGGTTATGCAATAGGGTAAAACAACACAAATTAGATATAAGAAATAATAAAAATAATACAGCTCTGTCATCACATACAAAAGATACCCTACACAATTTCAATTTTAATAACGTAAAAATTCTTGAAATGGAACAAAACCTCAATAAAAGGAGATTTTTAGAGATGTATCATATTAATAAAAACAAGGACTCAATTAATTTCAACACAGATACCCAAAATTTAAATATAATTTACTCTTACTTAATTGCAAAAGCAACGATGGTATGCAACACATATAACACCAAAAAATAAGTTGTACTTGATAGATATTATTAACAATCCTTAAATTTCTACTCGTAGTGTATATATTTTAAATTTTACAAATTGGCCAACGTGTAACTTTATATGTCAAAATAATTAAATGCGCAATTGTTCATGTCTTTATAAATTTTACAATTGGAATAACAGTTTTAAAATCTCAAAACCAAATTGTAATCGTCATTATTAACGTTTTAACTATGTGCTGTATTCATCAAAATCTATGTATTTCAACAAATCATGTTTTCTGACTTTTAATTTCCACATTTGTAAGTATATATCAAAAAAATAACCTAAAATAATTAATCATACTTAACATTGCAAAATAAATTTTTTATAAAAAAAATTTTTATAGCATGTGCAAGAAGAAGCCATACAAATAGATGGCGAAAATTCCACAAATGAAATAAAGGAAAATTAATAAATTCGTTTGTTTCTTTTTGACCACACACCCAATAAAGTGTAAATTATTTCATCGTTTCTCATAAATGAATCTATTTTAAATCTGGAGCTTTCTGGCTCCACCACCCCCACCCTTTCCAATCCCCTAATCCCCTAAGTTAGGGATTATTTTAGTCATGAGTGTTGATATTTTAAATCCGGAGCTTCCCGGCTCCACCCCTTCCCAATCCCTAATCCCAACCCCAATCCCAACCTCCCCTTCAATCCCATTAACCCCTTCAGTCCTTCCCAACCCAACCCTTTCCAATACAGATTTCCCCCCTATAAGAGAGAGTTTTTGGCATAGAGAGACGGTGGATTGTCCCCGGTTCCTTGTCATGGAGAAGAATGAAGGTGATTTTGTAACGACTAGTCCATTTATCATATCCAAGCTTATTTATGGTTTAATTGGAAGAACGAAAATGGTTAAAAGAATACAAGGGATGATTTTGATTGAGACAGTTTCGAATGCACAGTCGCAACGACTGTTAGAAGTTACCCGATTTGGCGAATTTGATGTTAAGGTGTATCCTCATATGACACTTAACATACCTAAGGGAGTAGTGTACTGTCGAGACTTCCTTAACTGCAGTCTAGATGAGATCAAGCAGGGTTTGAAACATGAGGGTGTTGTTGAAGTAAGAAGGATTAAAAGTAGAAGAAACGGGGAACTTGTCGATACCCCCAATCACATTCTTACTTTTAGCACACCTAAGTTACCGAAAACTATCGCTGCAGCTTTTTATTCCTTAAGTGTGAGACCCTATATACCTCCACCAATCCGCTGTTACAAATGCCAATCATTTGGTCACGTGTCGTCTGCTTGTAACATGACTGAAATATGTATATGTGGTAACCCTCCGCATAGAGCTGAAGCCTGTACCCAACCCTTCAATTGCCCTAATTGCAAGGGAAACCACTCAGCGATATCAAAGACTTGTCCAGTATTCCAACAAGAAATTAAGATACAGGAAATTAAGACCGTACACAGAGTTACCTATATCGAAGCAAAACGCATGTCTAATACCCTTGTGGTCCCTTCCCGTTCCTATGCCCAAGCTACTACTCCTTTAGAAGTGACAACTCTTTGGATGCTAATTCCTGAAATCCGAGGGATCATTAAAACTGAATTAGCTAAATTAACCAGTGCTCTTTCAATAAAAAGAACTGCTTCCTTAGAAACCACTACTAGTGATGATGAGATTATAATTAATTCCCAAACACCTACTCCTAAAACCAATAAACTCGTAGTACATGCTTCATCAAGTAAAGAACCCGATGTAAACTCGATAAATTTAAGTACGCATGATAAAAGAAAGCTTTCCCAAATTAATAGTAAATCGGAAGATGAGAGATCTGGCATAGACTGTAGTCTAGATTATGTTGATCAAGCGATAATAAAGAAAATAACGAAAAAGAAAAAAGGCTGGCCGAAAGGTAAGCCTCGTAAGAGCAAATAATTAGCCTAATTAACAATTTATTTTTAATCCTGTAAACCGTTTTAACTTTGTTTATAACTATTTATAATACTTTAATAATGGACCCCACTCAAACTATGCAATTAACCGATGACAATATTATCAATACAAATGCTATTCTTATACAATGGAACTGTAACGGTTTTCTCAACAAACTTCAAGAATTAGACCTCCTGGTTAAAAAATATCATCCTTTCAGTATTTGTATCCAGGAATCGAGGTTTTCTCCAGCTAAGATTGTAAAATATAAAAACTACAACATTTATCGTAAAGATGTTCAAGATGGTGAAAGAGCGCATGGCGGAGTCGCAGTTTTAATAAAACAAAACTTTCGAAGTGCTTTAGTACCCCTACAGTCAAACTTGCAAGTAGTAGCAGTCCGAATAGAATTTCCGATTCAAGTCACTCTATGTTCTATTTACTTGCCAAATCCTGACTGGACCCTAGATGATTTAACCAATTTGGTTTCACAGCTTCCTCGACCTTTTGTGCTAGTCGGTGACTTTAATGCTCACAGTCCATCTTGGGGATCAACAGAAATCAGTGGCACTGGACGTGTTGTTGAAAACCTACTTGAAAACATTGAGCTAACACTGCTAAATGATGGTTCATTCACACATTTCTCTGCGAGACATGGGACTTTTTCGGCTATCGATCTGACTATATACTCCTCAACTATTTTAGCAAATTTGCTGTGGTATGTCGAACAAGATTTACATCATAGCGACCATTATCCGATTGTCATAGAGTTCAACGCCTTAAAGAAAACCTCATCATACCTACCTGAAAGCTGGATATTCCAAAGAGCAGATTGGATACAATTTAATAGTCAATTAGCTAAATCATTAATAGAAAACCCATCCACATCAATGGAAGATTTCACCAATGCAGTCCTCCAGGCAGCAAACGACTTTATACCGAAACGATTCGGCGCAATTAGAAGCTCTCGCAAGGTTCCATGGTGGTCTGACACTGTAAGGGTGGTTATTGCTGAAGCATTACAAAAATTCAAGCGACAACCCACGCAAGAGAATTTAATATTCTTCAAACGGAAAAGGGCCATTTGTCGCAAAACCATTGACAGTGCTAAGAAACGATCATGGCAACAGTATGTTTCGTCCATGAGGGAAGACACACCTATAAAGGAAATCTGGCACAAGGTTAAATCGATAAAAGGGACCAGTTGTCCATTATCTATTTCTTCTATAACTGTTGATGATGCTGTTGTCAGTGATTCAAGACAAATAGCAGACAACTTATTTAATTACAGTATTTTTCAACAGAGCGCGCTACATATAGAATTTAAGAGAAATTTACAGAAGGAAATAGGTTTTGCACGATTGAACATTTTAATCTTAACCACGCCTGTGACGCAGTGACGTATAGAGAGGAAAAAAGTTTGAGACAATTTGTTTAAATGTAATTTGGAATAACGTGGAACCTACGTAATAAATTTATTCATTATAACCCTTTAATTAATTAAAAGATTGATTCTAAGAATTACAATTAACACCAAAATTAAATTATTATCATTTTACAAGATTTTTAAAATTGACGAGATTGATTGATGAGAAAGATTGATTTCGTATTAGATAAAACCAAAATTAAATCAAAATGATTTTATAGATTCAAAGTTATTTTCATTAATTATTGTCATTCTTGTCAACTTTATAATTTAACTGCAAAGTATTTATTATAATAAATTAAGTAAATGCAATAATATTGTTGCAAATTACATCAAACATATATAATATATGCTATGCTAATATGCTGATAATTCTTGTTACATCAAAATAAAATAAATCAGATATAGTCCGAGAGCAGACCCTCTGAATTCGACACCTTCTATACAACTCACGAACACTAACCTAAAAAATAGGTAATCTAATGTAAAATGATCTGCTGAATTTGATTTTTTAGTTCGCCCATTGATTTGAGATTGCCAAAACGGCCGAATTGCCAATTTAAGAAAAAAATTACAAATTACGTGTGTTGAGTTGTAGTTTGCTTGTAAGTAAGATATTTTGAATGTTTTCAAAGTTGGCGCATTTTAGAAGCGTCACGACAAGTTGTATTGAGTGGAACCTATGTAATAAATAAATTCATTACAACCTTTCTAATTAATCTTTTTGTTAAATATTTATAAAAATTGATATTAATTAACACCAAAATTAAATTATTATAATTTTATATACGTAGTTATTACAGTTGATGACAAAGATTGATTTCTTATTACCAGTTAACTCCAAACTTAATTAAGATGATTTTAAGTATATATAATTTTCATCAAGTTAACTACAAAGTATTTATTATGGTTAATAAATGCAAAATATGTTACAATTAACATAAAACATAAAATTATTCAAATTTACCATTGTCATGTTGTGGTGATATTTTTCAGTGTGGAGGTGATTTTAAAACTGAATAAAAACTATAAAGTTATGCTCATAATTCTTGATACAACAAAATAAAACCAATAAGATATGTTCGAGTTGTTTTATTAAAAATATATAATTTTTGTGAAACTGTACGCGAAGTAAACACAATACAGGCTGCGAAATCCAATTTCCAAGTAACTTACAATTAGTACCATAGTTCAGGTAATAACGTTTTGAAAAAAAAAAAATTGGGAAAAGCTGAAAATTGGTATATACGCTTAAAATGTGGTGCTGAGAAACGTATCACAACTCCTCATGCGTGGGTGATCAAGGTCTTTTGATGCATGCATAATTCTATCTAAAGCACTAGGTATACATACACATGAATGGACCTTGGTGGGTCATGAGCCGGCTGCGCCATCTTGGAAAAATGGCGGACAAAATGTAGCTGACAAGATTCCCCACAATTTAATTTTTTATCGAACCTCGTACCTTCAATAGTTTCTGAGATAGAATTTTTTTCAGCAACTGTCATTTTTTGACATTCCGAAAAGTGCCGTTTTTTGCGCGTTTTTCGTAAATATTTCAAATTTGGCTACTCCTACGTACAAAATGGATTTTATAAACGTTAACGAGAATTAAATTTCCTACAAAAAAGTTGGTTATTGAATGTCGCGCAGCTATTTTTGGATATATGATTTTGTAATAGTATATTAAGTATCAAGAACAGTAAGGACAGTTTTCCGATCGACGACAATGTTTGGCGACTTCGCTTCGCTCAGTCGTCAATATTGGAGGAGATCGGTAAACTCCTTACTGTTTGAGATGCTTATACTATTTTTTGTACGACCATTATTAATACAAAGGTATTAACTAAGGAAATATCCCCGAAAAAAATAGATTTAAGATAATTTATTTTTGCCCTGTATATCCACCAAACATTAAGTAGGTTTTGTCGTTACCATGGATACGTTTGCAATTACTATTATTTTTGAATGTCACGATATTTGTCAAACTCGTGAGAATGAGTGAATCTGAAAACGAATATAATTGGGATATTGAAGAGGCCTGAGCAAATTTAAATAAACAACATACATTTTTTTAAATAGTTCAATTATTTAGAAAATAAATGATTTTTCGCGAAAGAGACATCTAAAGATCATGCATTTATTTTATAAATTACATAATTTACTTTCAGGTCTGTCAAAAACAGAACGGTAAGTAATTACTTACCGACATGTTTTTGCTTAGCAACCAGTAAATAACCTACTGTTCTAAAACCAAGTATGGTAAACAATCCGAAATAGCATGGTCGTACAAAAAGAAAATTGTTATCACGAATGTTATGAGAATTACATATTTTGACCACTAGTAAATAAAAAACGGTTAGTCCGACATGGCTAATTCCATGCCAAATCACATAATTTAAAAACGTATCTCAGATTTTGTTCAATTTTTTTCCTTGCATTGATACATACGAAATTATATTAAATTAATTTTTTCAGATTTTGATGCAAATTCTGCTACCAGAACATCATCTTACCAAAATTGTCATAACTCTTGTTTTATTTCTTGAGTTATCTGGCTCATCCAGGTGTCAGATTCAAGCTAGTTTCTAGATCTTTCAGAGAGGCTGATATTTTTGTACTCTGCAAAGTCGTTGCATGTTTCTTGATATAATCTGAAAGATCCAAGAACTAGCTTTAATCTGACACCTGGACGAGCCAGATAACACAAAAAATAAGAGATATGACAAGGATATAACAAATTTAATTAGATGATGTAGAATGTCGGATAGCAGAATTTTCAAAAAAATTCTGAGACATTGAAGCACATGGCTCTACTTGAATTGGCATGAAATTAGCCGAATGAAAAAACATATAGATTGAGAAAGTAGTTTATGCTTAGAATATAAAACTATAGAAAGGAACATAATCATCTACAACATACGACCAAGATGGGGTCTCTATATGGCGAAGTAGGTGTTTCCGGTTTTGTAATGAGATATTTCATTGGCGGTTCTCACTGTCTCGAAATGTGCACATAAACTACATAACCTCAATTTTAAAACCTAATATCTTATATACTAATTCATGAAGACAAAGCTACCGGTCCCTTTTTCTCGGCTCCCAGACCACTTTGAAAGCTGTGGGTGGTCTTATTTTGAAGCTAAGAACCGCCTGGCGTCACGGATCGGGTTTTTGTCGTTTTTTAAATTCATAAGTGGGAGGAGGAGACTGAAGGAGACATTAAAAGTTTTGCTCTTTCAAGGACAGTTTGGTGCCGCGAGTTAGTCATCATTCCGACCTTATCGGCGGCGATTTCCACCGTAGTTGGAATTAAATATTTTGGAATAGTTACTATATTTACGTACTTCCAGTAACGTACAACATGTTTCTTGATTTGTAGTAAATAAATTCAACAAACATTATAAAATGAATTAAACTGTCGGTCTTTAAAAGCAATGGAATTTGTATCTATTTTTTACGGTTGCACATAAAAAGATGTGTATACCTTGTTCGCGAAATTCTTTAGCGCCCTCGAGATTATCCTGGCTTCGGCTACAATTATTCTCTCAGTACTAAAAAGAGATTTCGCGATCTTGGTATACAAATACTTAACTATTTTAAAACAAGAATGGAATCATAAGATTTATAAATGTTTGACAACTTTTAACTTATGTCTTGTTTTACTGTTAACTTTTTTAACACGTCTAGATTCACAAAGAGAATCTTTCAATAACTTAACTTTAATTAATAACTTAAGTAAATATATACGATGTTCAATACATTGATTCACAAACCAGCTTGGAAAATGAAGATCGGTTTTCGACTTTATATGATTAAAGATTAAAATTGACAATTGTTTTTTATGTTTAATTGGTTCATATATCTCAACATAGCAGCTTAGTTGGAATTCGACAATTGAAGTGAATAATTCTGATGGAAGACACAAGTGGCCAGTAGTGTAATCCCTGTTGAGTATTAATAAGTCTGATTCTTGTTGTTCGTCTTTATCTCTTATATTAGTCAAAATGCAATTTTCAAATGGAAATGCTTTAAGGCATTTAGTTATTAGGTATCCAGCATAATAGGAAATCGAACACAGTTCTATAATAGAAACCTCACTATGTAAATCTAAATCGTCTTCTACTTCATTTATTACACACTCAACACTTAGATCTGATTGATTGGTTTTAGATGTGGAAGGCATATTTAAATTATCACGAACTTTTTGGGATTTCAAATAATCTGTAATTGTTAAAAGAGATTCTCCGTCGTTTTGACAATTTCCTTCAGTCCAACTTTGATCTATCCTGTGAAAGACAATGTTTTCTAGCCTATGCCTAAATTGTTGGGCAGTAGGGTACATACTGAAACCGCCAGCACCACGAACTGTACTAAATAAATTTTCCAAACAATCTTGCGTTAACTTATTTGTTAGTAAAAAAAGAACCTCTACATTTTTTAACTCTTGCCACATCATAATAATAGCGTTAATAGTTTGCTGAAGTCCGGTAAAACATGGTGGTACTTTGTGTTTTCTATTGTCTAGTGTTATAACCTCCCAAGTCTCAATCCATTTAACGAAATAGTTTAGATCCTCTATTAATGTACTGCTTTCGCTAATTGCACAATTGTAAGGATTTGACGTTGATTGGAATCTACTATTTAGAATGTCTATTAATCGATTCACTTTTTCAATAAAATCAACAGTATGCGAAGCACCTGGATCAATCAATTTGCAATCTATGGCTGTTTTAATACCGGATGCTGTTCTATGGCTAAATACCTGCATTGCTAAGTGAGCGGACATTTTTTGAAAATTGTTAGGTCTAATATGTGCATCCGTCAAATGGCCTAAGAACTTTGCACGTTTTAATTTGATGTCAATAGCAAATGTATCGGCTATGTGCTTAAAAGATACTTTGTTATTTTCAACAAGAAAGTCGGCTCAAACGGCCGAAACGGCTTTATTTGTGTACAACAACATTAGTACTTTTCAAAAGGGTTCCAACCTTCATACTTACAATATAAGGGCCGATCCCCTACGGGCTCGTAGTGCTAAAAGCTCAATATACTATAGATCTTTTTTGTTTAATTCGGTGAAAATATACAATAAACTGCCTTCAGCAATTAAAGATATAGACACTATTAAAAAATTCAAAATATCACTGAAACGTTATTTAATTGAAAATTGTTTTTATACTCTTGAAGAATTCTATACTGCATAATCTCAATAAAACTAAATTTTGCTAGTAATTTCCATGATCGTCTAAGCCAAGCACCAACGATAATTACATTTAAATACTGTGTTTGTTGTTAATTATATTTGTTATATTTTATGTTATATTCATATTTAATTTTATTTGTATATGTAAATTGTTTTAATGTGCATGTTTTACCATATTTACATTTTACATTTTATTATATATACCTATATTTTTATTATTTACATGACTAATTAATTATTGTTTTTGTATTATAATTCTACACAGAGAGAAATACTTCATAAGAGCTTTGCACAATATTGTTCAAAACGGTGTTGGAGAAATTTATATTATAATTGTAGAATCGTATTGTCCAGCGTTGTGTAGGATTTCGTTACTGAATTGTCTAACAGGAACTTACGACAATTATTTAACACAGTCAGATTTAGTTCTGCATTCTTTGGAACAATGTTGTAGAGGATAAGCTAGCATATTATGTTGAAGTATAATTGTAAAAAATGTTTAGAAAAATACAATATTTTGTTTGAATGAAATCATAATCCAGTGTTCAAACTGCTTGCTACTAATTATTGTGTTTCGCAAAGTTTATGGATGACATCCTATAGATGTCACCACTTGTAATTGTCGCTATTAATGTAAATTCGAGATTTATATATAAACAGCCGACGGCAAAAGAAAATTTTAGTGTTATACGTGTATATACTACACGTTGTATAGTATGTAAATACTATACATTGTATAGCTATATACATATTAGTTACATATATTTTAATATATGTAAAAATATATATTTTATTTGTGATATCTAGCCTTCTGTATAGAATATTTGTGCCAGAGTATTGCACAATTTGTATAAATGTGAACAAGTAATTGTGTTAAATACTATTAAGCAATTGTGGCACTAGCACAACAATTGTACAATTTTGTATAAAATTGTATGCAATAACATTACACATTCTGTTTTAATAAGTAACACAATTTGTTATGGAAACTTATACACAACTATTCATTTGATTCTACAAAATTACTATTGACTTCCACAAAATCTTGACAAACTAAATGACACAATCTTGTTTTATAATTGTACACAAATTGTCCCTGTCACTTTTTTAAGACCAATTTGTTTTACAATACCACACAATTGTTGATGAAATTTAAATACATTTTTCTCTGTGTACGCCTCTGGCAATGAATAAAGTATCTATCTATCTATCTATCTATCTATCTAATATGAAAATGTATCTGAATCTGGACACCAATAAACCCCTAGAGTCTTATTACCTTTTTCTGTAAGTGATACTGAATTATTTCTGTCTGTTGACTTATCATTCAATTCTTTAATATTGCTTTTCCATTTACGTAACTCAAACCCACCTGTATTTAAGATACTACTCAGATTACCTTTTATATTTCTTAGTTCCCCAATAGAATTTGAACCTGTCAAAAGATCGTCTACATAAAAATCTTGCCTGATTATGTGTGCTTCTTTTTGATAAATAACTTCAACATCTAATGATAATTGCATTAATGCCCGAATAGCTAAATAAGGTGCTGCAGATGTACCATATGTTACAGTGTTTAATTCGAATGATTGTAAATCTTCATTAACATTTGATCTCCAAAATATCCTTTGGAACTTTCGATCATCTGGATGCACCCATACTTGCCGGTACATCTTTGCTATGTCTGCCGTAATTACATATGTATGAATCCGAAACCTAGCTATGATTGAAACTAGTTCATCTTGGATTGTTGGACCAACACATTGCGTCTCATTAATAGCTAATCCGTTATCTAACTTACATGAACCATCAAAAACTACGCGTAACTTTGTTGTTTCACTCATATTGTTGATTACTGGATGATGTGGCAGATAAAACCCTAATTCATTTACATTTTCTACCTTTGTCATGTGATCTAAATATAGATACTCATCCATAAAGTTTACATATTGTTGCTTAAATGCAGCATTCTTGTTTAAACGTCTCTCCATTGCCAAGAATCTAGACTTTGCTGTTGATGTGGAATCACCTAATTGGTTTAAATTATCTCGAAATGGAATTCGAACTATAAACTTCCCGGTTGTATCACGAGTAGTAGTAGCTTTAAAATTATCTTCGCAATATTGTTCTTCAATTGATAATTTTTTCTCTTCAGATTCGAATTCATCAGCCCTCCAGAATTTTTCTACTGAATTACGCAATTCATTTAATGTTAAACAATTGATTGTCTGCTTATTCTTCTGTGACGATTTTTCTGATTGTGAACAATTGCCTGATACCACCCACCCTAATCTGGTTTTTTGTAAAATTGGCGAGTTCTTTTCTTTGATTTGTCCAACGCACAACAATTCATAAAACAAACTAGCCCCAATTAAGAGATCGACTGGCCCTGATATCCAGAAGTTAGAATTGGCTAATTTGATGTGTGGAGGTATCTGAAATGTGTCAACCGCGAGTGGCCTGGTAGGAAGATTGGATGTGATTTCTGGAATAACTAAACATGTGATAACTGCACTAAAATTACTATGTTTTGAGTATATCTTAATCTGTACGCGCTGATTGATTACTGAACATCCATTATTTATCCCTTTAACAGTTGTATTAACCTGTTCTGATTGTAAATTGAGTTGCCTACACATACGTGTCGTGATGAAATTTGATTGTGATGCTGAATCTAATAGTACCCTTATTTCATGAGATTGAGCCTGTTTATCAATAGCTAAAACCCTTGCTGTGGATAATAATATTTTTGATGGAGAAAATTCAGTATTTGTACAATTTGCAAGTGTTTCTACTTCCTTTTGCTCAGCTTGACTTCTGGTTGCATGGGGTCTAGGCCACAACGGCCAATGACCACAACGGCCAATCGCTATTTTGGCCGTTGTGGTCATAACCACAACGGTCTCCGTGACCATAACGGCCAACAGCCACAACGGCCAATTTGACCATATCGCCCAACTCGAAACTTGACCATAACGGCCACCATGACCACAACGGCCAACTAGAAACACCACCCCATCCGCCATTTTGACCACAACGGCCACCGACGCTTATGTATTGGCGTCGCTGGTGACGATGACCACAACGGCCAAAATGACCACAACGGCCAAAATGACCACAACGGCCAACTATGGAGCGTGACCACAACAGCCAAAATGACCATAACGGCCAACTGTGGCGAGTGACCACAACGGCCAAAATGACCACAACGGCCAACTAGGGTGAGTGACCACAACGGCCAACTATTGAGCGTGACCACAACAGCCAAAATTACCATAACTGCCAACTGTGGCGAGTGACCACAACGGCCAACTTTTTTTCATACTGATATTTTGGTTTAGTTAAAGCTCATTTCTCTCTTTTAACTTAGCCTGTATTTCAATAAGGTACGTCCAGAATTTAACAGCGAGGTCTGATGTCAAAGTAGCGCCGATTTAACGTGACTTACCTATATTGAAAAATGCTTTCTCTATATACAACTACAGCCCTATGCAGTTGACGACATTTTTTTTCTTAGCTTCTCGACAAGTATCCCAGGCAGATTAAATTCTGAAAATTTGATACAGGTACACTAGAACTATTTACAGAATCATGATACTTTAGTTCACAGGGTAGTTTATCTTTAACGTCAAAAGAAGTTTTTTTTCTATTACTTCTTTACCTACAGCATCTTTTCATTTTGGGGACGTTTAAAAAAGTACGAAATAGAACTATAAAACAACACGTTTGACGTTTTATTTATAGATTTCCATTGCATTGAATTTGAAGTACGTAATTAGCTGTTTTTATCAGTTTTAAAATTTAAACTAAATATAAATCTTCTCCTAAAAGGTAAACACGATATCTACGAATCTGTCTAGTACTTAATAAAATCAATCTAGGGAGCAGCATGGGACGTAACCCTAGAAACAAACCGCAATAATCCAAAACAGTATTGCTCCATACGTATCCGATAGAAAATACAAGAAAACGAGCTCTTAGAAAGTAATGACAGATTACTTGCGCACCGGGCGATAAAATGTAGTTTAATAGGGCCGTCAAAAAGTTTAAAAAATTATTAGATGAGCAGAGAAATCAAGATTTCCAGAACTATTTCCACTGCCTAACATCAACTAAAGCAACTGGCTGCATTATAGAACGTCATAAAGATCGTGTTTACGCCTCTCTTACCATTGAAGAAGAAAAATTCATACGGGACTTCCTTCAAGCGCGAAGTAAGGTCATCGAAACTGAAATAAATTCGAAGAAGTCCCCAGGGTTCGACGTAATAACTGGAAGACTCCTAAAGGAACTTTCATATGAGGGATTTCGCATGATAACTGTAATCTATAAAGGGATATTAAGGACGGGATACTTCTCTGGCCAATGGAAGGTGGCCCAAATAGCAATGGTCCCAAAACCGGAGAAACCGCCATCAGATGTGGCCTCATACAGACCTATTAGTCGTTAACCGTCAATGGTTTGTAAAAAATTGTTCGGCATGCGAATGTCGCCGCTAATTGACGAAAATCAGCGAAAGCCCAACTAACAGTTTGGATTTCGTCGACAATACGCTAAAATCGAACAAGTACACATACTTGCATCAAAAATCAGGTTTGACCTGGAGACCAAAACATTCTGTTCAGCGGTATTCATAGACACAAGCCAAGCATTTGACAGGGCGTGGTATGTATGTAGATCTACTCTACAACCTCAAGTGACATATACCGTACACCTTCTTTCAAATCCTCACGTCATACCTCACTGAAAGATACTTTTTCGTGAAATATTCAGACTCCACTTCAGCTCTTCGATCCACAACATCTGGTGTCGCGCGACTGGTCCGATATTATACCTAATCTTCAACTAGAAACACGACATTAGCAACCTTCTTGGACTACATGGAAATACTGGCTTCCCATACTAATGCAGATATAGCTTTCAGAAACTTACAAACCACCTAAGCCTTTTTGAAAGATGATGGAACACGACGCATTAAAGCAAATATACAGAAACCAACACAGGCCACTTATACTACTAAAAAAACTACTTGCCCTCTAGTTCACCTTAACGGAAACTCACTACTCAAGAAGATTAGGTCAAATATCTAGGGATCCACCTAGACAGACGTCTTAAATGGTCAAAACATAATTGATATAAAAGCCTACATCTAGGTTTAACCCTCAGGAAATACTGGCTAATTTGAAAAAAACTCGGAATTATCTCTTGAAAATAAATTAGTAATGTACAAGTAGCAATCA
This sequence comes from Agrypnus murinus, assembly GCA_929113105.1. Taxonomy (NCBI): domain Eukaryota; kingdom Metazoa; phylum Arthropoda; class Insecta; order Coleoptera; family Elateridae; genus Agrypnus; species Agrypnus murinus. Next base: position 194,998,439 of record OV816026.1, read on the forward strand.
AGCCCATGTGGTGCTATGGCATTCAATTATGGACAGCAACAAACCAGTCAAACATTGCAGCGCTTTCAGTCCAAGACTTTGAGTTTCATAACCAAAGCCTCTTGGTTCGCGCCAAACCACGTAATCCACAGTCATCTCAATATACATTCTATTTAAGAAACCGTCAACTAACATAGTACCAGAGATCGAGATCGTATCAGAACCCACCCAAACAACTTAGCAGCCGACATAGTACTGAAAGCCCAATGCCGCACAGGCTTAAACGTTTCGATCCGCTAGATCGCTTTTAGCATTCGTATAAATTCCCAATAAGTATAAATAATGTTTTGTATATAATTAAATATTTTGTATATTAGTATATTAATTGCAAAGGAGCGCGTTAATGGGCACACCCCTACTGTGTCATACTTATCTTGTAAAACATTTTACCAAATGTCCAATTGGACAGCATGTCAAACATTTTGGAGTTAATAAAAAAAATGCTAATCAAATCAGGGTGTTGTAAAAGCAAAGCAAAAGCTTAATAATAATTCGTAACAAATACATACATAGAAAATACTGTTTATTATTTGCAAGCAACCTTTTTAAATTTTTTTTGAACTCACTATCTAGAAAGCAGTGTTCGACGCACTGTCTAGTCAACCGGGAACACTTGTTTCCCGGTTAAGTAAACCGGGAAACACTCAGTGGTGCCAACTGCCAACCCTTGCAAAATTTAAATACCTTTTTTACTGCAAAATTTCTGCCGAAAAACAATCTGTCACATTTGTCAATTGCAGTCATGACTTGCTTTGGTTTATTTTTTTAAATAAAAGTTGTGAAATCAGATAAAAATTTTATTTGACATTTATAACAATGACTACGTTCGTTTCAAAAAGTATTGTACAATTCTCTTGCGTGAACAATGTTCCCGCGTTCACGCATATGAAGGCCCTCGCTCCCTTCGGTCGCTCGTGCTTCAAAACTGCGTTCACGCGGGAACATTGTGTTCCCGCACTCGCATCGTAAATAACTATTATATCCTTACAGTTAATTAAACCATTTTTATTAACTCCAAAATGTTTGACATGCTGTCCAATTGGACATTTGGTAAAATGTTTTACAAGATAAGTATGACACAGTAGGGGTGTGCCCATTAACGCGCTCCTTTGCAATTAATATACTAATATACAAAATATTTAATTATATACAAAACATTATTTATACTTATTGGGAATTTATACGAATGCTAAAAGCGATCTAGCGGATCGAAACGTTTAAGCCTGTGCGGCATTGGGCTTTCAGTACTATGTCGGCTGCTAAGTTGTTTGGGTGGGTTCTGATACGATCTTGATCTCTGGTACTATGTTAGTTGACGGTTTCTTAAATAGAATGTATATTGAGATGACTGTGGATTACGTGGTTTGGCGCGAACCAAGAGGCTTTGGTTATGAAACTCAAAGTCTTGGACTGAAAGCGCTGCAATGTTTGACTGGTTTGTTGCTGTCCATAATTGAATGCCATAGCACCACATGGGCTTGATTGCTACTTGTACATTACTAATTTATTTTCAAGAGATAATTCCGAGTTTTTTTCAAATTAGCCAGTATTTCCTGAGGGTTAAACCTAGATGTAGGCTTTTATATCAATTATGTTTTGACCATTTAAGACGTCTGTCTAGGTGGATCCCTAGATATTTGACCTAATCTTCTTGAGTAGTGAGTTTCCGTTAAGGTGAACTAGAGGGCAAGTAGTTTTTTTAGTAGTATAAGTGGCCTGTGTTGGTTTCTGTATATTTGCTTTAATGCGTCGTGTTCCATCATCTTTCAAAAAGGCTTAGGTGGTTTGTAAGTTTCTGAAAGCTATATCTGCATTAGTATGGGAAGCCAGTATTTCCATGTAGTCCAAGAAGGTTGCTAATGTCGTGTTTCTAGTTGAAGATTAGGTATAATATCGGACCAGTCGCGCGACACCAGATGTTGTGGATAGAAGAGCTGAAGTGGAGTCTGAATATTTCACGAAAAAGTATCTTTCAGTGAGGTATGACGTGAGGATTTGAAAGAAGGTGTACGGTAAATGTCGCTTGAGGTTGTAGAGTAGATCTACATACATACCACGCCCTGTCAAATGCTTGGCTTGTGTCTATGAATACCGCTGAACAGAATGTTTTGGTCTCCAGGTCAAACCTGATTTTTGATGCAAGTATGTGTACTTGTTCGATTTTAGCGTATTGTCGACGAAATCCAAACTGTTAGTTGGGCTTTCGCTGATTTTCGTCAATTAGCGGCGACATTCACATGGCGAACAATTTGTACAAACCATTGACTGGTAACGACTAATAGGTCTGTATGAGGCCACATCTGATGGCGGTTTCTCCGGTTTTGGGACCATTGCTATTTGGGCCACCTTCCATTGGCCAGAGAAGTATCCCGTCCTTAATATCCCTTTATAGATTACAGTTATCATGCGAAATCCCTCATATGAAAGTTCCTTTAGGAGTCTTCCAGTTATTACGTCGAAACCTGGGGACTTCTTCGAATTTATTTCAGTTTCGATGACCTTACTTCGCGCTTGAAGGAAGTCCCGTATGAATTTTTCTTCTTCAATGGTAAGAGAGGCGTAAACACGATTTTTATGACGTTCTATAATGCAGCCAGTTGCTTTAGTTGATGTTAGGCAGTGGAAATAGTTCTGGAAATCTTGATTTCTCTGCTCATCTAATAATTTCTTAAACTCTTTGACGGCCCTATTAAACTACGTTTTATCGCCCGGTGCGCAAGTAATCTGTCTTTACTTTCTAAGAGCTCGTTTTCTTGTATTTTCTCTCGGATACGTATGGAGCAATACTGTTTTGGATTATTGCGGTTTGTTTCTGGGGTTACGTCCCATGCTGCTCCCTAGATTGATTTTATTAAGTACTGGACAGATTTAGTTTAAATTTTAAAACTGATAAAAACAGCTAATTACGTACTTCAAATTCAATGCAATGGAAATCTATAAATAAAACGTCAAACGTGTTGTTTTATAGTTCTATTTCCTACTTTTTTAAACGTCCCCAAAATGAAAAGATTGCTGTAGGTAAACAAGTAATAGAAAAAAAACTTCTTTTGACGTTAAAGATAAACTACCCTGTGAACTAAAGTATCATGATTCTGTAAATAGTTCTAGTGTACCTGTATCAAATTTTCAGAATTTAATCTGCCTGGGATACTTGTCGAGAAGCTAAGAAAAAAAATGTCGTCAACTGCATAGGGCTGCAGTTGTATATAGAGAAAGCATTTTTCAATATAGGTAAGTCACGTTAAATCGGCGCTACTTTGACATCAGACCTCGCTGTTAAATTCTGGACGTACCTTATTGAAATACAGGCTAAGTTAAAAGAGAGAAATGAGCTTTAACTAAACCAAAATATCAGTATGAAAAAAAGTTGGCCGTTGTGGTCACTCACCACAGTTGGCCGTTATGGTAATTTTGGCTGTTGTGGTCACGCTCAATAGTTGGCCGTTGTGGTCATTTTGGCCGTTGTGGTCACTCACCCTAGTTGGCCGTTGTGGTCATTTTGGCCGTTGTGGTCATTTTGGCTGTTGTGGTCACGCTCCATAGTTGGCCGTTGTGGTCATTTTGGCCGTTGTGGTCACTCACTCTAGTTGGCCGTTGTGGTCATTTTGGCCGTTGTGGTCATCGTCACCAGCGACGCCAATACATAAGCGTCGGTGGCCGTTGTGGTCAAAATGGCGGATGGGGTGGAGTTTCTAGTTGGCCGTTGTGGTCATGGTGGCCGTTATGGTCAAGTTTCGAGTTGGGCGATATGGTCAAATTGGCCGTTGTGGCTGTTGGCCGTTATGGTCACGGAGACCGTTGTGGTTATGACCACAACGGCCAAAATAGCGATTGGCCGTTGTGGTCATTGGCCGTTGTGGCCAGGCCCCGTTGCATGCAACAAAGTATGGTGTCGCTCGTTACACTTCTTACATGATCTAGTTGACTGACATTTCTGAATAAAATGTCCTTTTCGTAAACAATTTATACAAAGTTTCAATTCGCGAATCTTGTTATACCTTTCTGTTACATTTAACTTCAAAAATGCATCACAATGTTGCAATAAATGATCCTTTTTACAATTGTCACAAATGACTGTAACTGTTGCCAAGGATTTAATTTCGCGCATATTCTTGTTACCCTTACTAATGTGATCAGCTTTGCCGGTAATGCGGGCGTGTGTGGTTTCAAGTGTATTTTGCTTAACACTTAAAAATTCTAGAAATTCATCAATTGTGGGAATCTTGTCTTTACTATTATTTTCTTTATTTAACTTGGATTCCTATTCTTTATTTGTTTGGGAATCCAACTTAGATGCTAGAATAGGAATGAGAAGTGCATCCCATTGATCTACAGATACATGAAAAGTTTTTAGACAATCTAAATGATTTTGCGTAACGTTTATTAAATTCCTTAAAGATTGATAAGATTCGCGTGTAATATTCCCTATATCTAATATAGCTTGTACATGATTATTTACAATTCGCCTTTTGTTATCGTATCTTTTTTCTAGTCTATTCCATGCAATCGCATAGTTTTGGTTAGTCGTTTCTAAAGCTGCAAGTAAATCTGACGGTTCACCCTCCAAAGAAGACTTTAGATATGTCAATTTTTGGATTTCTGTGAGACCTTGATCTTTTCCTATTAATGCTACAAATTTATCTTTAAATTCGCGCCATTGAGTAAACTTACCATTAAATGAAGGCAAATTGATTGTTGGTAATTTTACCTTATTTATGTTACGAGAATCACCTACCTCACTATTACAAATAGATAAATTTGATGCTTTACCTGCTTGATTATTTGATTGATTGTCAGATAGTTTATTTAAAATATCAATTGCATTTGTTGTAACCTCAAAATATTTATCTTGAAAATTGCGTAATTCAACCGTATTTTCTTCAGTTTCCTGAAGACATGTGATTTCTGTGTTTATTTCAATAAAAAGATCCAAAAGAGGTTCTATTTTATTTGATCGTTTTTCTAACATGAGCACATCTTTTTGGATTGGACTGTCAATAGCATTCCAATCTTTTAAAAAGGTTTCAAACAGCGTCAATTGCGCTTTTAAACTTCCACGTTTAGCAACTAATGTTTTCAAACTCTGATCCATTCTTAATTAGACAAGAAAAAATGAAAAAGGTAACAACTTTTAATAAAGAAACTATTTCTATGATTCCGACATAGAATATTTTTACCTGCACTTTAGTTAAGATCGATGATTACCCAAATGTATCTTATAATAGTTGATTGCATATACTTGCACGTCTTCGTTTTAACACTCTTGAAGTTATACTGCCGTTGTTGATGCAGCTGCTAGCCCAGTTATTTCTTGTTTTTAATGTGATGCGACTAGTAGGGGGGATAGGGGGATTCTGGCGCCTCACTTCTGAAACAACCTTGAACTGGTATGCTATCTCTCTCTAACCCATTAGTTTTGTATGCGACTATCTCCCTCGCACAGCAGTATTGCCAACTATTCATAGGCGTGCAAGACAAATTTTCATAGGGGGCTATCATTTTAACCATTTTTCTACCCACAGTGGCGTACAGGATCGGATAAAAAGGGGTCGAGAAATAGCCATTACGGGAATCTGTATTACCGACAAGAAATAGCTATTACGGGAATCTGTATTACCGACAACCAACATATCGTCAATAGAGGGCGTGATGAAGAAATCTGTATTATCGATTATGTATATTAATAAATCTCACCGACTTCTCAAAATAATTACCGTTAGTAATAAGTTAATTACATATAATAATAGTAATTTAAGATAACTGATCCAGCATTAAAAGATTTTAAATTCAGCTTTAAACACAAACCGCGGACCTGCGCGATATAAACGAATTTATCCCAACTACTACTCGGCGCTCATCTTGAAACCCCTACCCCTAGCGTTTAATGTCTTATTAAATTACGTTAATAAATACACAGGCTCTTGAATCACGTTCAGGGATCGGACTGGTTTCTAACACTAATATGTGTTAGTATCAACGGCTGAATTAACTACATAAAAAGAGAAAAACTAGTTCTAATGCGGAAAATGTATAGACTTACCCCTCCCAGGCGTATCACATTTAAATTAAAAACGGAAAAACAATAAATATTTACACTTTTAACCACCTCACCTCACCAAGAAGAAGAAGATTGAATATCCAGTATAAACAGACACTTTTTAAATTTAAAACCAGCTATTATTAATCTTTCAAGCCATTGTTATATACCACACGCATACAGCGTATAGAAATGGACTGACGTGAAAAATCGTATTTCAAATATTTAGCTCTCTACGAGACAAAAGGGAAACATTTCATTGGTCGTTTAAAATATAATATGCCTTAGGCTATATACATTCCTTTAGACATTTCAAGGGGTGAAAACAAGATTCTAACTGCCCCGTTGCCGACATCGCTAGAAATATGCGTTTTTATCAGCTGAGGGATCTCTCTAAAAGGTCCTGAACCCAAAACCAGGTATAATTGTTTTACCCTTTTTTTTAATTTGGTTCTTTTCTGTAAAAATATTATCTTTTTTATAAAGATAAAAATATTACATTTAATTTATATTAAAATCATCATCAAAGACCGTCAAAATGCTGCAATTTGCAAAACTACCTGCCGACATCAGCGCTAGAAATATGCAGCAGTAAGGGAGATCGAAATCTGTACGTTTTTACCCTGCTACACACCCCCTAACGAATTTATAAAACAGAGAGAATTGAATTTTTTATCATTGAAGTCAGGTATATATATTTTTAAAAAGCTATTAATATTATACATGCAGATTTTACTGTAATACGCTATAAATATTATCTTTTGAAAGAAATAAAACGCCTTATATATATTTTTACGGCTTTTATTATCCCTCAATATTTTACCTAAAACGGATGATTCCAGGTAAAAAAAAACCTTTTTCTAAAGACCAAACCAAACCCTTGCAAATTTCAGAGTTCGTAAATAAAATCGATATATTTATTCTTAAGGTAGTAGATATATACCGTTTAAAGCTGTAAATAATAAATAATATGAATTCAATCTTTTAATGACATCCAGTCTGTTTGTATAGAGCGAATAGCCAGATAACTGAGAGCATCTTAAAATGTATTATGATATAAATTAAAACACCCCATATGTATATGCCAACCATCAGTTAGTTAAATTCAGCTTGAAATTACAAATGTACCGCTATTTTAAAAAGGAGAAGATCTTTCTGATTAGACGGTCCCTTAGTATTATGCAAATACACCGCTTCTCAGATGATCTATCAGATAACCTCTGGACATCGCAGGGGAAAGGGACTGAAAGCGATCTATTTATGTTTATTTACAAGAACTTGACAAATAAACGATAATCCATTTGTTGTTATGAAGTAAATTAAAAAGAAACTTAATACTTATTATGATTCTTCGTGTTTTCAAAGATATCATGTTAAATTCACCATTTACAACAACAACATAATCATGAATAAGTGGTTGGTGTATTTTTACATACGAAACAATGGAACAGATAAACCACCAATTCTAGCATTAGCATATACAAGGTATTTATAATTTAGAAAAAGTTAATCTTGCTTGAAAAGTACACAATTATTATTAAAACACAGAAAGGGTAAAAGCAACCATGCCATAGTTAATACTCAAAATCCCACCTTTTGATCAACACATTATTATTATATTAATATTATCAATATTATTATTATTATTATTATTATTATTAATTTTTAAATCACACTATTTGTGGTAGGTATATAATGACAAGACCGGATCTGTTGATCAAGGTAATGTCATCAGCTGTAAAGGGCTTTCCTTACAATTGCAGTTGTACCCTGAATTACTGCTTTTTGCATCCATGTGCTGGCGTTTTCTGATGTCCCCATAATCAGTAGATTCTTCACGAGTTTTTTTTTATGAATAATACCATTAGCACTAATGATTATTGGCAGTATTTTAATCGTCGTTGTATGCCCTCGCAGAAATACTAATATGTATAAAGCCCATGGAATGACTCGTTGGCTCTGTAACCTTTCCTAATTCTTCGTTACTTTCATAGTTGGCATATAAATAATTGCAAAAAGTTTCATTATTTTCTACATAGATATTCTCAAATCTATTCAATGGTATGGATGCTTTCAGTTTAATTACAGGTAAAAATTGCTATTTTAAACGTTGATATCATAATAACGATTTAGTTTAGCTTTATTAAATTTTGCTGCTTAGAAGATCTAGAGATATTACGTACGAAAAATATTTCATTATGTTTTTGATTTCATCAAGGTGTACCGGTTAAAGCATTATTACACAATCATGAACGTACATACTGAATTCATGCAACAAATTTTAAAAAAAGCTATTATTATTTTTTACATGTAGATTTTACTGAAATGCAAAAATGACAGAATTAAAATGGTAGATTAAATTGACAGACGTATAAATGACAGCTGCTTTGTTATGCCAAATATTCTTTTCAACAATGTCTTGATCTATATCAGAGATGTTTAGTATTTTAACAATTTTTTTATACACCAGCACATATAGGTTAGAACAAAAACAGAATTAAAAATAACATCCATTTATTAGAATAAAAAATGTATTACATTTACAATTATGTGAATATCTCGCTATTAACTATATCATATAAACACACAAATGTTTAAAGCATACAAAGGACTTCTTCTGAAAGTTACACTGGTGTAGACTGTAGAACGTTGGATGAGAGGATGCACTGATTGATGGTTGAATGCCTTATTTGAACGAGGGTAGAGTTTCTGGAAGTGTAGACAAGTTGACTGCGTTACAGTTGAAATAGGTCATGCGAGAGGCTGTAAATGTACAAAAGAACTGTAATTGAAACAAGCACCAGTTTCTAACAGGATTGAATAACAGATAAAAAATTTACATATAGAGAAACAGGTTTTGTTGGACTTGAATACGAGCGTACTATACCAATACTTCACCCTAGCAAGTGAAATGATAATAATGTAATTAAAGTAAGGAAAAACAAGTTACATACCTCAATTCACAATCAGTAGACAACGTGTTGTAAATGTTTGAAGGTCTTATACTCCTTGAAGTTTATAATGCCCCCACGCCAATGTATTACCGCTACCATCAGGAATAACATAACGTTTATCATCCCGCCATGATAGAGCAACCTTATTTCTTAGTTCTGAGTACAGTTGATGACTGTATGATCTAAACGATCGAACAGTCCTATATATATTTACGTTGTTAAATACTACATTTTTGTAATCTTCAATTCTAAGCTCATTTTTGATTACATCTTTCTGTATACCCTTAGCTGTTTTACTATATTCTCCTTCCGCATCAACGATGTAGGCCTTAGCACCAGTCCCCACAATTTCCCAAATTATTTTACCTCCATATTCATCTTTCATTTTGCCAATAACAGATTCAGTTATAGGAATCCCAAACTAATTATTTACTTTAAAATTTGAAGTATCATATTTGTCAAGGTGGTTTTTGATATCCTCATAGAAATTTTCAGTGTAAGTTATCAGGATTAAGGAATCAGTATCTGTATATGCTAAAACAACATTTCTACCATATTTTTTTTTAATAAAGTTGTAATAGAAATCATACATCACATGTTTGGCTAAATCTAACACGCAGAAACCGATGTAAATAGGTTTATCATATTTAACTTGTAACTTCTCCATATGAATCCCCACTAAGTTTTCTGAGAAGATAGAACATTCTTTAAATTGTGGTTTTGAAATTAATGATTCAGCGCCTAACCTCCTGCCCTTATTTTCCCAATGTGTGACAAGTCTTATATCAGTTCTCTTTTCTACGTTTTCCATCGTTTTTCCAAATACAGAATTTACCATAAGCTTGTAAAACATCTTTTCAAACTCATTGACTGCCTGGTTTCGCATACGTGTATTTAAGTCAATATATGGTCTCAACCAAGGCGATTGTTTGAAAGATAACACGCGATAAACTTTCACTAATCTTAAACCTGCAGCGAGACATTGCTGTAGATTTATGTAATGGATTACATACTTGCTCTTTGAGTTCAAATTGGGTATCAGTTTATCATGTTTTGATCCAGGTGGGATTATGTTTTCGGGACAGAAAGGGAAATCATTATGCTCATCGTGCAATTGTTCAGGATAAACCAAGTCAACTTCTAGAATATACCCCGTTTTTGAAGTTTCAGGGATATTTATTATGTCCAACCCCTCAACCTCTTCAGAGTTTAAAAATTTAAAGTTGTTCAATGGTAAATATGCAGAAAGCGCCTTTCCATATAGGTTTGTCGCATCAAGATAGTTAATAAAACATGTGGGCTTGGATTTATCATAATCAACCATAAATTTATTGTTGGCGTGCGCATATCGCTTACTACACTGGCTAACACCCCCTCTAATTCCTTTCTTAATAAAATGCACCATATCGATATCGGTCAGAAGCTCTAACTCCACCTTTGTATATTTAAGCATGGCAGACCATGATAAACCTGGTGCAGTGAAAAAATGAGCTGGATCTAAATTATATACCGTTTTGCAAATATCTCTGAAGGTCTCGAATATATCAGAAAGTAAAAGGGTATCTGATTTTAAGTATAAATCACTATATTCACCTAAATCTTTTATATTAAATTCTTGCCAAACTTTTTGTGCATGCGCATGCTCCTCCATTGATATATCACAATTCCTCCGACTATCATAAAATTCTTCTCGTGTTGGTAATTGACCATAATTTAGCTTATCAAAGGAATCCACGAATGAGTATGGAAACACTCCCTTTTTTCTCATAAGCATAAATTTATCTTCTGGAAAATAGGTTTTGATAGCCTGACACTGCTCGTTACTTAAGTTATTGGCTAATTTATCAAGACTCATGGGCATAAACCTAAAGGAATCGAGGAACCTAATTTTTATATATTTGTTTTCTACATCTCCTGACGAGGTTTCGGTTTTGTCAACCAAAACATATTTCGAAAAAGAAATGTACTTCTCCTTGTTTTCCGCTATAACATCAATTTTGCTTTCATCAGGGCCTAAAGCTTTAATAAACAGGTGAGCATCATAATTTGAAAGGTTATGAAAAAACACAGGTATAAAGCTCGATATTTTGTAATTCAGGTTACAACGGTTATGAGCAGGCCCACGATATTTCCCCGTTAAATGATCATGATCGTGTACTCTCTCAGCGTCTTGTTGGAATGGTTTCTCGCATATATGGCAACAGAGAGCCGTTTGGTGAATAAGTTCTTCGTTTTCAGTGAGTTCGTTCATCGGAACAACAAGTCGTAAATGATTTTTATATATTCTTTTGATATCATTCTCTAAACTTTTACAGAAAACTTCAGCACAGTCTTCTCCCCGATATGAAACGTATTTCTATAAAGAATCATCGAAATTACATTTAATATAGTAACCAAACGAATATGGTTGATGAATGTGAGTTTTTTCAGTAAAAGGCTTCCCGCTATTCGGTGGACAGTACTGCATAGACATAAGTAAAGACTCGAAATCTGCATAAACCGTAAATGATATTGTTAATTTTTTTTCGAATGATTCACATTTTAATATATTTTCAGGCACCACGTTCCCAAATTTATCTACTCGTGGCTCAGTTGTAGGTAATGTAACAGTAACGTGCTTGCAGTCATATTTCTGGTGTTCTATTAGTTTATGTTCAGTGCTGAAATATATTAAACAACCATCACATAACGATTTCTTAGCTTTATGTTTAGATAACTGACGACCAATAAGTCTGGATAAATCTTTTATAAAACAGTAATGCATGTTTCCTACACCGTCATCTATTATTAGTAGATTTACATGAGTACCCTTTTTATCCTTGCTATAATGTAACGGACCAACCACATCAATGCCTCTCTTTCCATCCTTATAAACTGTGTCTAAACCATATATGTTGACTGAAATGTTGTTTAATTTCTCGAATTTTTCAATATCTTTCAATTTAACAGGAAATTCTATACCCTCAAAATTTAATTCATTTTCATATTTCAAATATTTGGACACACGCTGGGAATCTTTATTAGCTGGATGTAGAGCAGCTAGAACTGACCACATGAAGCATTTGTTATCAAAGTTCTGTATATTAATTACAGCTTTTTTACACCTAATGCTGACTGGTAAGGGGGTATATGAGGAAGCTCTAAGAGGATTATATTTATTAATATTTAACTCCACGAAAACAAGCTTTTTCAATACCCACCCGCTTTCTTTTTCGGTGAATTCGCTAATTTTATTATCAATCTCATCCATAAAGTCACCATACATAACATCCAGATTCGTTGTGAGAGTACAGATTTTAAAATCTTCGGTTTTAAATTTGTTAAAAAATCTTTAACGTTTGTACAGTCTTCGTCATAATCAGCAGTAATTCGGTACGTAGCTATTCTAGCTTTAAACGCTTGATTGATTAGTGAAATTCCCGAACCTACCACCACACACGCCTTATCCTTATGTTGTAGACTTCTACAGTGTTGGCCCATATATTTGTTTTTAACGTATACATTGCATTCTTCACACTTTATCATATCTACTTCAAGTTTATAGCTTCCGGTTTCAACACTAATCTTTTTTGCTGAATTTCCTGATTTGGGTGTTATTTCATTATCATCTAGCTTTCTCTTCATTAGCCCATGCTTATCCCTTTGATGGTTTTGAAAATGACCTTGACTGCTAAATACGATTCCACAAACCTCGCATAAATTATTCGCTGATTGACAATACCCCTGTTGGTGCCGTCGTAGGTTGTCTTTTCTACTAAAACCCTTCCCGCAGACATCGCAGAAAAACATTTTACCTCTGCAGTGTACGTTGATGAACTGAGGTTTTAACTACTCGCTTCTTCTTATATACCTCACTGCTCTGGAAAAAAGTTTTGGCTGAAATTTTATAAGTTTTTATAAAAGTGATAAAAGCAAAAAGTCGTTTGGTTAATAGCGTTATTAAATAATAACAATAAAATCTCAATGGATTAATATTACGTATGGATAACTATTACGAGATGGGGTATGAAAAGCGTTTATTAGTTAAAGAATTTTTACGCTAACAGTGTAGTTATATACAAGGTGGAAATAAATGATTTTCATCAAGTTACCATTGCATTTCTCAAGTAAAAGCACGACGTGCCGCTCTACGAAAATAGAGAAGGCAGTACCATAACCTCAAAATATCAACAAAATAATTTGTGTATTAATGTATTTAAATTTATGAATTGTTTGACAGATTGATTTCATTTATTGACAGAACTAATTTAGTACTAAATCAAAAAGAGTAGAGCGGTACAGAAAAATTTACATGTGAAAAATTCCAAAGGGAACTTGATGAAAATCATTTATTTCCACGCTGTATAAATTTGAGATTGTTTAAATAATATATTTTTAGAAATTTAATGTATCATTTTTTCTTTAAATTTGATTATGATGTTTTATTGCATAACAGAGAAATAAATAAATAAAAATAATAACTTACCTAGATGGGGCACTGTTATAAATAATATGCTTTAGCAACTATAACAATTTAATAATAATTTAGAAAACAATTTTTATAGCACTCTTCACTATATAATATTATTATTAAAATAATTTAAACGCTTTCACAGATAAAAATGGCTACACTTCACTAACAAGAGTTGTTTTAGTAATTATTAAAACATGTGTGTCCGCTGTTATAAATCTCATTCCCATCTGATATTGCATCACCTGCCCTAATAAACATGTCCAAACTTGGAAGTAATAAAAACTAAAATAGATGAAATGGATACCTTGGGGCGATGCAGGTGTACAGACCCTTTTTAACTTAATATATGAGATAGCTCTAAGGAATAGATTATTATCTATTGAATACCTTGCAACTGTAACGACCCTTTTCTTCTTTAGATATAATTTCATGATAAATGACTATACCCTTGTTATCTAAGATAACTTATAGATGTTTTTGTTAAGTTGATAATTGAAATTCTGTTGTATTAAATATTTTTAACAGAAGTAAAGGGAAAAAATGTTAGTTAATGGTAAGATAGTATCTTTTAATTTATGGACTATAGATGTTTTTTTCTTTTGTTGGAGCTCGGAATTCTTTTGTATTATTAATGACATCTAAATATTTATTATAGACAGTTGTTTTTTTTATGTGTTGGGGGTTGAAAAGAGATGGTATCTGACCCTCTGTGAGATAATGAGATTTAACAAAACTGATAGGTTACCCAAAAATACTTCTAATGTAAATTTGTTGTATGAATTCAGTATGTACGTTCATGATTGTGTAATAATGCTTTAACCGGTACACCTTGATGAAATCAAAAACATAATGAAATATTTTTCGTACGTAATATCTCTAGATCTTCTAAGCAGCAAAATTTAATAAAGCTAAACTAAATTGTTATTATGATATCACCGTTTAAAATAGCAATTTTTACCTGTAATTAAACTGAAAGCATTCATACCATTGAATAGATTTGAGAATATCTATGTAGAAAATAATGAAACTTTTTGCAATTATTTATATGCCAACTATGAAAGTAACGAAGAATTAGGAAAGGTTACAGAGCCAACGAGTCATTCCATGGGCTTTATACATATTAGTATTTCTGCGAGGGCATACAACGACGATTAAAATACTGCCAATAATCATTAGTGCTAATGGTATTATTCATAAAAAAAAACTCGTGAAGAATCTACTGATTATGGGGACATCAGAAAACGCCAGCACATGGATGCAAAAAGCAGTAATTCAGGGTACAACTGCAATTGTAAGGAAAGCCCTTTACAGCTGATGACATTACCTTGATCAACAGATCCGGTCTTGTCATTATATACCTACCACAAATAGTGTGATTTAAAAATTAATAATAATAATAATAATAATAATAATATTGATAATATTAATATAATAATAATTGTGCACTTTTCAAGCAAGATTAACTTTTTCTAAATTATAAATACCTTGTATATGCTAATGCTAGAATTGGTGGTTTATCTGTTCCATTGTTTCGTATGTAAAAATACACCAACCACTTATTCATGATTATGTTGTTGTTGTAAATGGTGAATTTAACATGATATCTTTGAAAACACGAAGAATCATAATAAGTATTAAGTTTCTTTTTAATTTACTTCATAACAACAAATGGATTATCGTTTATTTGTCAAGTTCTTGTAAATAAACATAAATAGATCGCTTTCAGTCCCTTTCCCCTGCGATGTCCAGAGGTTATCTGATAGATCATCTGAGAAGCGGTGTATTTGCATAATACTAAGGGACCGTCTAATCAGAAAGATCTTCTCCTTTTTAAAATAGCGGTACATTTGTAATTTCAAGCTGAATTTAACTAACTGATGGTTGGCATATACATATGGGGTGTTTTAATTTATATCATAATACATTTTAAGATGCTCTCAGTTATCTGGCTATTCGCTCTATACAAACAGACTGGATGTCATTAAAAGATTGAATTCATATTATTTATTATTTACAGCTTTAAACGGTATATATCTACTACCTTAAGAATAAATATATCGATTTTATTTACGAACTCTGAAATTTGCAAGGGTTTGGTTTGGTCTTTAGAAAAAGGTGTTTTTTTTACCTGGAATCATCCGTTTTAGGTAAAATATTGAGGGATAATAAAAGCCGTAAAAATATATATAAGGCGTTTTATTTCTTTCAAAAGATAATATTTATAGCGTATTACAGTAAAATCTGCATGTATAATATTAATAGCTTTTTAAAAATATATATACCTGACTTCAATGATAAAAAATTCAATTCTCTCTGTTTTATAAATTCGTTAGGGGGTGTGTAGCAGGGTAAAAACGTACAGATTTCGATCTCCCTTACTGCTGCATATTTCTAGCGCTGATGTCGGCAGGTAGTTTTGCAAATTGCAGCATTTTGACGGTCTTTGATGATGATTTTAATATAAATTAAATGTAATATTTTTATCTTTATAAAAAAGATAATATTTTTACAGAAAAGAACCAAATTAAGAAAAAGGGTAAAACAATTATACCTGGTTTTGGGTTCAAGACCTGTTAGAGAGATCCCTCAGCTGATAAAAACGCATATTTCTAGCGATGTCGGCAACGGGGCAGTTAGAATCTTGTTTTCACCCCTTGAAATGTCTAAAGGAATGTATATAGCCTAAGGCATATTATATTTTAAACGACCAATGAAATGTTTCCCTTTTGTCTCGTAGAGAGCTAAATATTTGAAATACGATTTTTCACGTCAGTCCATTTCTATACGCTGTATGCGTGTGGTATATAACAATGGCTTGAAAGATTAATAATAGCTGGTTTTAAATTTAAAAAGTGCCTGTTTATACTGGATATTCAATCTTCTTCTTCTTGGTGAGGTGAGGTGGTTAAAAGTGTAAATATTTATTGTTTTTCCGTTTTTAATTTAAATGTGATACGCCTGGGAGGGGTAAGTCTATACATTTTCCGCATTAGAACTAGTTTTTCTCTTTTTATGTAGTTAATTCAGCCGTTGATACTAACACATATTAGTGTTAGAAACCAGTCCGATCCCTGAACGTGATTCAAGAGCCTGTGTATTTATTAACGTAATTTAATAAGACATTAAACGCTAGGGGTAGGGGTTTCAAGATGAGCGCCGAGTAGTAGTTGGGATAAATTCGTTTATATCGCGCAGGTCCGCGGTTTGTGTTTAAAGCTGAATTTAAAATCTTTTAATGCTGGATCAGTTATCTTAAATTACTATTATTATATGTAATTAACTTATTACTAACGGTAATTATTTTGAGAAGTCGGTGAGATTTATTAATATACATAATCGATAATACAGATTTCTTCATCACGCCCTCTATTGACGATATGTTGGTTGTCGGTAATACAGATTCCCGTAATAGCTATTTCTTGTCGGTAATACAGATTCCCGTAATGGCTATTTCTCGACCCCTTTTTATCCGATCCTGTACGCCACTGTGGGTAGAAAAATGGTTAAAATGATAGCCCCCTATGAAAATTTGTCTTGCACGCCTATGAATAGTTGGCAATACTGCTGTGCGAGGGAGATAGTCGCATACAAAACTAATGGGTTAGAGAGAGATAGCATACCAGTTCAAGGTTATTTCAGAAGTGAGGAAGTGAGGCGCCAGAATCCCCCTATCCCCCCTACTGCGACTTGTCATCGATTTCCTTGTAGTAGTTTGAACTGGCCAACTGTACTTTTTCTTTCTTGTTTGTAGTTTTTGTGATTCTTGTAATTAACATACCATATTTATTAAATCCGTTTTCGAAGGACCACTATGTTTAGATATATAACCATATGCGAAGTGTACTTTCAAGTTTAAAATGAAGAAATTGAAATTAATACAAGACTAATCTTTCAATAATCTGTATTCTGTCATTAACATATACACACTTGGATTCTTAGCAACATTTTAAATCTTACACCCTGTAGTAAAGTTAGGAATATTTGACCATAAACGAATAGAACTTTCAGATGGTAAATTCATCTGCTTATGATTTTTTAAATATCTGTAGCCACCAGGTGCACGATAATGTAAATCTAACGAAAATTTTTTCTCATCTTCTTCCCAAAGTGAGTTCTTTTTGTGTAGGAGTTGCATTTTGCAAAATGTCTTTGCGCTTTGCGATATATCTGATGAATCGATGGAATCTTTTAAATTTTTCTCTTTCAGTTTCTTTTGTAAACGTTTCATTTTTTCATTTTTTGATTTTAGTTGGCTCAATAATTTTGTATGCGCTTGTTTTAGTTTTAAATACTTTTTTCGCCACAGATCACTATTGCCTTGTTTTTTATATTTATTTTTACTCAATTTACTTTTAGTCGGTGTATTAAACGGCGATGAGTTTACATTCACAAGTCCCGTCTCTGAACGATCGGGTGAAACACAGATAGAAGCATCAGGTTTTTTTGGAAAAAAAGCTGAAAATTTGCTGTAAGTTTTAACAGGATCTGCCCGGCTACAACTTGGCTGATGTAGGGATAAATTAGATGTCTCAGCTATTTTATTTTCTGCAGTTGGCATTGCATTTGAGATGAGCCTTTTTTTTCGTTTTCGGTTATAACAAATTGGGAAACATCAAAATGTTCTTCGCATATAACTCTATAGCGAAGTTTTTCGTATGGCAATCCAACTAATTCAATTTTTCCGCAAAACTGAATCCATTTTTCTCTTTGCATGTCATTTTTTGGAAAGAAGAAATAATTCAAATTTGGGAAAAACCGGTTAGACTTTTCACAACCTTTCACGGCACATTTGCTACCTTTATTCGGCATTGTTACAACAAGAAGCAATTAATATACCAATGAATATGCAACTATTTTTTTAACCCACAGCTAAAACTGGTAACCAGCGTATTAAGACAATTAAATATTACCACAAATACTTAATAATATGAATAAAAATTTAAAGTATAATAATTGCGAGAAATCCGAAGTGAATCGAATCTAAAACGACTAAAACAATTGATAGGTACTTAAAGAAAGTGTCGTATGAAATATTTAAGGAATCTAATATTTGCTAATGAACAATATTCTAATCGAAACTAAACTAAACTAAACAAAACGAAACTAAATAAAACAAACCTAAACAAAATGTAACTAAACAAAAGGAAACTAAACTCTTCAAACTAAAACAAATTAAGAAGAAATACGTATTTATTAATCCACTCTGCACAAATACTACAAATGCAGAAAAAATATCAAATCGAGTCAAACACGCCAAGAAGAGCTCGCTGTAAGACAAATAATATTGTTAAAATTTCATCCCTTTATGTGTTTATATAGTGAAGAATGCTATCACGTGTCAGACACCATGTGTGTCATACTGCTGCCGCGTCGACTGTAAATTTGCGCATGCAATAATAACGTCGCAGTCGACCAAACAATTAATGAATATTACTTCATTAATTGTATGGACAAATGTAGTTGCCCAGAGCACAGTCACACCGCCTAGTTCAGTTGCACAAACTAACGAAAAAGGTTAGCGTATTTATTTTCAAGAGGCTGCGTATCTGTTTATTATCTGTGGTGCCGATACCTAAAGTTCCAAACCCGTCCGAGCCCTCACATTTCAGACCTATCTCCATTACTTGTTGTATCGGTAAACTAATGGAAAAGATAGTCAACTATCGATTATGTTGGACGCTCGAAAACTTAAACCTACTGTCGCCTTTCCAGTTTGGATTCCACGACGGACGCAATTGTATGTATTGAAAATACTATTAACAAATGCTTTTTATTTAATCTACACGCCTCTGCAGTATTTCTCGACTTAAAGAATGCCTTCAATGCTATAAAATCTACTCATATTCTGCATCAATTACATCAGTGGGGTTTTAGAGGTAATCTACCCAATTTTATTAAACAATTCTTGGAGAATCGCTCTATAAATGTCAGAGTAAATAACACCCTGTCGAATACGTACCTTTTAAAAACTGGTACACCTCAAGGGTCACCGTTAAGCTCCACTTTATTCTTAGTCGCTGTTAACTCAGTATTATCGTCCATAGGGAATTCGGTTGGCTTTTGCGCTTATGCTGACGACATAGTGCTCTTCGCAGTCGGAAAATCTGCAGATGAAATACGGGAGAGGCTACAATCTGCACTCACAAACGTTTTTAACCTATTAAAACAAAAAAATCTTGAGATTTCGTCACCAAAGACAAAATCTATACATTTCTGCAGGAAGCGTAGCACTTGTCAAAATCCACCTACCTTCGTACTGGGAGATCACGAAATAGAAAATGTTGATAATATTAAATATCTCGGAATAACGTTAGACAAAAAACTTACATGGAAAGCCCATATCGACCAACTTACACTTAAATGTAAAAATATTCTAAATTTAATAAAAGTATTAGCACACACCAGTTGGGGATCTGATCGAGAAGTTCTGTTGCACATTCATAAGAGTCTAATCATTTCCAGACTTCACTATGCCTGTGTAGCATACTCATCAGCAAAACCAAGTCAGCTTGCTCCTTTAAATGTAATTCACAACAGCGGAATTAGATATGCTATAGACGCCGTAAGAACATGTCCAGTCGACAGTCTATATGCCGATTCGGGATTAGAACCATTGGAATTAAGACGCGAACGATGCATAGCACAATATCGCGTTAACTTAGGTCGCGATTCTAGGCATAAAGTATACAAGCTGTTCAAAGGAAACACCTTTGCTAATTACTACTCCGCGCAACTCAGTCGGCATCAATCATCTTCATTCCGTTCCTCTTCTATTGTAAATAACTTAGATATTCATCAGTATTTAACAAGTCCTACAGTAAACGATTATATACAACCATGGATCTGTAGCTCTCCAATAATAAAAATTGATTTAATTAAACTAAACAAGAGAGAGATCAATTCTGCAGCTATAAGGCAAGCCTACTACGATTTAGTGAATAATATAAACACATATCAACTGATATTTACGGATGGTTCCAAAACGGACCATGGTGCTGGTTATGCTGTTGTACATAATAATACTGTTTTGAAGCGCTCTCTACCGAAATTCGTGAGCATATTTACCTGCGAAGCATTAGCCGTACAGGACGCTCTCAACATATTACAGTGGTATAGTACTTTAATAAAATAAAACCACAATACAACAGCTTACCACCACAACATATTTTTAATAACAGATTTTTGCCCCGTCACTAGCTCCAACTTTAGTTTCAGTAATTCAATCGACAAATATCTCTGAAATTTATAATACAATAACCTTACCTTACCAATTTCTAATATCAGTGGGTCCACCTTTACTCGTAACACCTGAGCTGGGAAAATTGTAACAAGCTGAAAATCACAAATTATTTCCACACAAGGAAGAAAAATGAACAATAAATAAAAATTAACAATATATAGGAAGAAACAGAAATTTTTATTTCATTTAAACACCAATAAAAAATAAACAATTGACAAAAACTACTAATCAGCCTTTTAATATTTTTTTTATAGGTTATTTTAATGTTTGGGATTTCTACTTCAATTTTTGTACCTTATAACTAAATTACCCATAACAATAATTTAAATAAAAATTAATGTAGTAGAATTTTCTCAATTCTTTTTTTAATATATATTAAAATAATTTAAATTGTCTCAATCGTTAAGTCTTGTTATATTTTTTTATAATCTTAATAAAAATTGTCCGAAATGATCTTTTTATTTTATTTTATCTTATTTTACGTTATTGGCCAGTATAAATTTAAATACACTTACAATTCTCGGTCGCACACTAGGCACTTCTTCAGATTTGAAAATACTGCTATGGTAACCACAACCAAACTCTTGACTGTTGGTGAGATTTTTTAATATGCAATTCTGCAGAAAATTGAATTCTTCTTCAAATAAATTTTTTTAAACTAAAAAGTTCCATAAGTGTTGAAATTATCCAAATCAACTCAATGATTTATTATTTTCTTGAGATAATGACAAACAGGTAAGCTATATCCATTTAAATGCATGAATTTGAATTATTCAAAATTTGTAACCTCACTTTATCTTTCTATTTTAGTACAATGCTTGTGTTTTATAGGTTATTAAATATGAGAACAACACGTCCTCTTTCCAATACGTTTTAGAGATTACTAATTGTTTTTCACAATACAAATTGCATTAAAACATATAGGAACATCAATAAAATAAGATAATCAAGTATTCCTTGGACCAAAATCTGACATTTCAGATTATTTTTAAATAAAATATAATTTTCTTTAAATTTTAGATCTAAACACATAAAAAGAATCCCCCAACACTTCCTTAAACTAATAATATAACATTTTTATTTCAAAAACCCAACAATAACTCACAATCTTAAGTCGAACAAACAACTGTTCACGCTTGACAAAAATTGTAATAAATTCCATTTAAATCTGTCCAACCACCAATTTAACCCATTAATCTTTACATAATCTGATTATCTAACTTTTCCCAACCGTTTGACATCAATAATAAACACTTACAATACAAAATTAACTAAAAAAGAAATTTATTCTCGGCACAGGTGTATGGACATATTTAAATTGAATTGGCTGATGAAACAACTATAGAACTACAATAAACTTTATACAACTCCCACAGCCAAGATGTTATCCAACGAAATTCCACAATAACATCATGAATCTAAATTAATTAAATTATAACGGTGGCTCGACAAACCAACACCATGTATCGTAGAAGAAAAAAATCACCCTTTTGAAAATTAAGCAAGGTAAGTCTCTTTTATATATGCTAATTAATTCATAATAGCCCGTTTTATTTTATTCTAGGTGCCGTTTACCAAGTTTGAGCTATTGACGGTAGATTAAGAAAAACAATTTACGTACCAACCGTTGTATTATAATTTACAATTATTAAATCATATACCACCTAAATAGTATCCTTTTGTTAAAATATAAAACTTCTTATGCATGTTAACATAATGTGAATAAATTATTCTTCTAAAGAAACCCATTTTGAAAATTAATTACAAAAATTGAGGTTATGTAATGAATAGATCGGATCGTTAAATAATCTTGCATGAAATGTAACTTTAACAAGAAATTATCGCAAAAAGGATGTATTTAACTTAATTCCTGTATATATCTAGCTTCAATCATACTTCTGATACTATTAAATAAACCTTTTAACAACGATTCAATTACGAACGCCTGAAAGATAGGCAACCGAAATTACCTATTTATCCTTTCCATCACAAATATCACAGCAATATGTTTAGAATCTATCTACTCACAGTTCGCAATTTGCGTTGACTCTCTCTCTGTTTTATTAGCTATAAATGATCGTTTCTCCCAAAATGCAATAATACAAAAAATACGTCACACATGCCATCACCTGTTAAGTAACAATAAAATGATCATATTTGTATGGGTTCCAAGTCACTGCAATATTCAAGGCAATGAGAAAGCAGACAAAGCCGCAAAGGAGGCTGCAAGTGATGAGTTGGAAATTCAGCAAATACTTAGATTGCAGGACCTGAAAACGGCGATTAAAAACAAAATACGAGAGAAACACCAAAGTTATTGGGACCGAAGTAATACTTACCTTAGAAGCTTTCAGCCTAAAGTCGGTGAATTTACATATCCACCACACCTTACAAGAAAGGAACAAGTAGTATTACAGAGAATCAGAACTGGGCATACCTACCTGACCTCAAAATATATGTTGTCTGGTGATAATCAACCAATCTGCTATATGTGTGACGTGCCATTAACAATTCGTCATATATTATTAGAATGTCACCAAGACAATGTTCAACGTGCCTCCTTTGACATTGAAAAACTTATTAATGGCAGTACAGAAGCCCTAGAATTTATAAAAAGAATAGAGCTATTCAAGGATTTATAGTATAAAATTAAGAAACAGCTGTGATTTTTTCTATATTTTATTAATTTTCTATATTTTATTTATACAAATACAAATTATATAGTTTGAGATAAAAACTACTAACTGTGATATTTTATATATTTAAATTATGTTTATTTATTTACACATCTAACTTTAATCTCGTTTTATTTACTTTACATATTTATATACCTGTTACCGTCTTATTAGTGTTTTGTATCGTATTCTATTACGTATTTGGTTCATGTTGGTTGTATATACCGTTGTGCTTGTTTCGTTAGTTATATTTATATGTTATTGCATCGGTTTGCTGCTAACTAGTGATCATATACATCAGCAATGTTGTATAGCAAGAGCGACAAATGACCCTGGCAGTCGAGTCGCTTAATTAAAAAAAAATAAATAATAATAATAATAATAATAATAATAATAACCGTAGATCACATTCTTAACGGATGCACATTACTAGCCCAAAATAGTTATAAACATAGGCACGATATTATGGGGAAAATTATTCATAACAATCTTATAGTGAAATACGGACTAGCGACTTCTACAACTCCATATTATAAATATGACCCAAAATCCATAACAGAAAATAATACAATCAAACTATACTGGGATAGATCCATTCTCACAGATACTCCCATAGCAAACAACCGCCCAGACACGGTACTAATCCACAAAACAGATAAAATTGCTTTTATAATAGATTATGCTGTACCACTTTCAAACAATATCGACCGAACAATCCGAGAAAAAGAAACTAAGTATAGAGAGTTAGCCCTATACTTAAAAAATGTATACCAACTTCAATATATTAAGATAATCCCCATTGTAATATCATCTATGGGAGTAATACCAAGAAAGACCGTGGAAGCAGTGAAAGAACTCGGACTGCCTACATATATTATAAGTATAGCACAAAAAGCTATTTTACTCGCAAGCACTTCCATCGTGAGAGAAATGTTCAGTCTACAATAGTACTACGAAAAAGGTAAATAATAGAAAACACCTGTACTGCTTGGACACAGTCCCGCACACAGGTATGACATAACCCAATAAGGTGAAGGAAAAAAAAATAAAAAAAATAATAATAATAATAATAACCTGCCTAAATAACCTCTATAAACTTTTCACAGCGTGTATCACAAAATTAATAACGAGCCATTGTGAACAAAACAATATCATACACGAAGAACAGAAGGGGTGTCGTAACAAAAGCTTTGGGTGTAAAGAGAAATTAGTAATCGATTCTGTTATAATGGAACAGGCAATCAAGAAAAATAAAAACCTCTATACGTCATATATCGATTACAGAAAGGCGTACGATAAAATTCCGCACAGTTGGTTGATCCGAGCATTAGAAATCTATAAAGTAGATCCTCAAATAGTAAAATGCCTATCCAGTCTAATATTAAATTGGAAAACTACACTTCAAGTTAAAACAAAAGATGGAATGTCTAAGTCTAGGATAATGCATATCAGATGTGGAATATACCAAGGAGATTCACTAAGCCCGCTATGGTTCATCCTAGCAATGAATCCTTTGTCCTCTCTACTACAAAAGTCTGGTTATGGATACATAATTAAGCCCGAGAAAGACGAAACATATAAAATAAACCATCTATTATATGTAGACGATCTAAAGTTGTATGCAAGTACAACTAGTAATCTAAACAACTTACTAAAAATTGTCGAACAGTTTACCAAGGATATAAATATGAAGTTCGGCATCGAAAAATGTAAAAAACAGACAATAGTACGAGGAAAATATAAATTCGATACGCCATATCAAACGGAGGACAACGAGTTGATTCAACCGATGAAGCACAATGAGGAATACAAGTATCTAGGAATAACACAAACAATTAGAATTAATCATTCTACGACTAAAACAGCCATCAGAACAGAATTCGAGAAGAGACTGCACCTAATTATGAAAACAGGGTTGAACGCTAAGAACTTAATCAAATCCATTAATACGTTTGCCATCCCAATACTAACATATACCTTCGGCGTAATTAAATGGTCAGATACTGATTTGAACAACCTAGACATGCTAGTAAGAACAACACTCAGTAAATTCAGGTACCACCACCCAAAGAGCGCTATACAAAGGATAAACTTACCACGAAATAAGGGAGGAAGAGGTATTATTAACATTGCTAAACTTCACAACAAGCAAATACAACTAATAAAGACATTCTTTAACAGAAAATCAAATACATCACAACTACACCAAGCAATTAAACACTCGGACCATAAATACACACCACTAGACCTAGCCGAAGAAATACAAAGCCACGCCATATACTCAATAGCCCAACAGATAGAGGAATGGCAACAGAAAAGCTTACACGGCAAATACCCGTCCCTTATCCTACAGGAACACGTAGATACGCAGAAAACCTTGAAGTGGCTCACCACTGGATCGCTGTTCCCTGAAACCGAAGGGTTTGCCATAGCCCTACAAGACCAGGTGATAGCTACTAAACACTACCGTAAATACATATTAAAGGACAACACCATCACCAATGATAAATGTAGGAGATGCAATCAACAAACTGAAACACTAGACCACATCCTAAACGGATGCACAACTCTTACACAGACTAGATACAAGAACAGGCACGATTCGGTAGGAAAAATAATACATAACAGTTTAGCAATAAAATATGGATTAACAAACACAAAAACACCATACTACAGATACACACCAACACCAATAATGGAAAACGATCGGGTAAAACTCTACTGGGATAGATCAATACTTACAGACACCCCAATTGCCAACAACCGCCCCGACACTATTATAATAAACAAACATGAAAAAACAGCGTTCATAATAGACTACGCGGTACCTCTATCAAACAACACTGAAAAAACAATACAAGAGAAAATTACCAAATACAGGGAAGTAGCCACATACCTCAAAAACATATATCAACTTACCAACATCCAAATAATACCTATACTTATATCCTCTATAGGAATAATACCAAAAAAAACTGTAGATGCTGTAAACACATTAGGACTTCCTACCTATGTAATAGATGCAGCACAAAAAGCTATACTTCTGGCAAGTACTTCTATTGTAAGAGAGATACTCAGTATACAATAGCTAACACACCGCAACTGAAATAGAAGAACCTATACTGCTTGGATAAAACCCGCATATAGGTATAAAACAACCCGTAAAGGTGAAAAAAGAAATAATAATAATAATAATAATAATAATAATAATAATAATAATAATAAGCTCCTCAAAGTCCAACCCTACGTCCAGCATTAACATCTAAGCTACGTGAGGAGCGGGCAACGTCATCAAAACACTACGACGGCAAACAGGGCAATGGCAAGATGAAGAATATGAAAATGTCAGATTTAAAACGAAAACGGAAGGTACCCCAGGCAGGTAGAGGTAACTCACAATCCTGCACTGTTTCGGCAGTCTTCCCTGAGGATTCTGGGGAGGGCAAAAATGTGACAGTTGAAGAAGTTTTGAGCGCTCCTGTAGATAGGACAGCGTCTCTTGATACAAGCTCCATAGTAAACATCGGAACTGGTTTGCATTTGGCGACAACCAGCGGCACTTTATCACCCGTTATAGGTCACCAAGATGAGGCAACTCAACATGGACCTCCAACGGCTACCTGTGCACGACCAGAAGAAGGAAAAGTGAATCAACCTCTAAAAAGAATACCATGGTCGAAAGAAGAGATTAAGGAGCTAATGCGGTGCTACCTGTACTGTAAAGAAACATAAAGTACTAATTACAAAGTGGTGTATGATACATGGAGAAAAAGAAATCCCACCAGTCGGCTAAATATTGATGCCAAAAGGTTAATGACACAAAAAAACTATATTGTGAAGAATAACAAAGTAACACAAACAGAGATTGACTCTCTAATGAGAGATATCAGATCGACACTAGAACGTGTTAGGACAGAAAGAGCTGAAGCAGTTATTGAAGAAGACCAGATGCCGCCACCAACTATCATAGAACAACTAATATCAGAAGAACAGAACGCAGAACAAGCAGAAAATAACGACGAGGCTAATCAACAATCGAACACAATAGAAAATCCAGCGCACCATGCTACGAGCGAAAATAACAATCACCAGTTGTGGTAGATATTGAAAAAAACTATAATGAGACTCTACAAGCAGACTTTAGTACACGAGAGAAATTAATCAAATTAAGGCCTAATAAAAAGGTGAAAGAGCTAATAGAAGCTGCTAATATATACATAGCTGAAAAGCTTAATAACTCAGAACTAGAACTAATCGAGTTAAACGCATTGATATATGCAACAGGACTTACGATCACCCAACACACTCTTAATAAAAAAGTCAGCAAACAGTTGGTTAAAAAAGGTAGAAAGAAAGAGGCACCATGGAAATTGAGAATTCAGGACGCCATTAAAAACCTGAGAGTGGATTTATCAAGACTAGCAGAGATAAGAAATGTGGACGGCAGACACAAATACCCTACAATGAAAATTCTACAAAAGTACAGCATTAAAACGAATACAGAGTTGAATATAAAAAGAGAGGAGCTAAAACAGAAAATAACAGCAAAAACTCAAAGAATACACAGATACACAAGAAGAGAAAACCAGTTCAAAGCAAATAGAAAATTCGAGGCATATCCTAAAGGATTTTACAGACTATTAAAGAAAGAGAAAATAGAAGGCAAGTCTTATCCATCTGAAGAACATGTAGAAAATTTCTGGAAAGAACTATGGGAAACAGAAGTAGAACATAACAAAGAAGCAGAATGGATAAATAGGTTCAAACATAATCACCAAAATAACCAAATGAACTGGACCCACATAGAAACAAAAAATGTAGCAGAATGTGTAAGATCTGCAGCCAACTGGAAAGCACCTGGGCCCGATATGATACCTAATTTCTGGCTAAAACACCTCACAGCAGTACACCCGTATTTAGCCCATCAATATAATAAATTAATGACGGCAGAAACATTTCCTGAATGGTTAGCCACCGGAGTCACCTATTTAATACCCAAGAATGAAGATACACATGAGCCTAAAAACTACCGACCAATAACTTGCTTATCCACGATGTATAAAATTTTTACAACTATTATATCAACAATAATACAAGGCCATCTTGACCTCAAGAACATTATGCCTCAAGAGCAGAAAGGCTGTGCCAGAGGATCAAAGGGCTGCAAAGATCAATTGATGGTATCAAAGTGCATCCTAGAGAACTGCAAACAACGCAAACGAAATTTAACACTTGCCTGGATAGACTACAGAAAGGCGTATGACAGCGTTCCCCACTCTTGGATAATTAGCACATTAGAACTAATAGGTGTACACCAAACTATTATCGAGCTCTGCAAGAAAATGATGCGAGTATGGAACACACACGCTCAACTACACACCACGAAGGAAACCATCAAAACGTCCAGCGTAAGAATCCGTAGGGGAATTTTCCAGGGAGATGCGCTGTCCCCATTACTGTTTTGCATATGCCTGATACCACTATCAGCTGAACTTAACTCAATGAGTGCAGGTTATCAGATCAACAATGTAAAGATCAACCACTTACTCTACATGGATGACCTGAAGCTAGTGGGGAAAAGCGAAACCGATTTAGAAGAACAGATTGAAACGGTCCGTAAGTTCAGTGATGACATCTGTATGCAGTTTGGTCTGGATAAATGTGCTAAAGCTATTTTTAAACGGGGGAAACTGCAGAAAAAGAATACCATTGTTCACAACCAAGACTTCAGACAAATTGAAGAAGAAGAAACTTACAGATATTTAGGTATAGACGAAGGAGAAGGTATAAATCACCAGACAATCAAAAATCAGATAATAAAAGAGTACAGAAAGAGAATAAGATTGATACTTAGATCTGAGTTAAGCAGCAAGAATAAAATAACAGCTATAGGACAATATGCATTGCCTGTAATCCAGTACAGCATTGGGATAATCAACTGGCGGCTTGAAGAGATAAAGAAAATAGATCGAAGCACAAGGAAACTACTTACAATACATAAAATGCATCATCCAAAAGCAGATGTAGACAGATTATATGTCTCAAGAAAGGAAGGTGGTCGTGGGCTGCAACAGGTAGAGGCAGCCTATAAAGCGGCAATGATAAATATCTCCAATTATCTAGAGGAACCATCACCCGACAGATATCGTCATATAATAAGAGAGTATGATAAACAGTTACCATCTTTAAGATCAATTACAAAGACGGCACTTGATTTTCAACAATGCCTCGGACTCAATCCTAACAACACCGCTACCAAACATAAAGTGAAGCGACAAATATCTACTAATCTAATACAAACCTGGAAAGACAAGATCATGCATGGGCAATTCTTAAGAGAAAGTGTCGAGCAAGAGTATGTAGATAGAATCAACACGTTTGGATGGTTAAGGAGATCTGAGATTAAAGGAGAAACAGAGAGTCTGATTATCGCAGCCCAAGATCAGGCTATTAAAACTAAATATTTTTCAAAGAATATACTTAAACAAGGAACGGACTTTAAATGTAGGATCTGCAGAACCTATGAAGAAACAATAGCTCATGTGATGTCAGGGTGCCCTGTACTAGCCCAAAGGGAAGGTTATGATGAGGTTACAATCCTATAAAATCAGCAAGTACATACAGACAGGCATATCGCAGCCAATAAACCTGACATCATAATCAAAGATCGAAAGGCTAAAGAGTGTACGATTATAGATGTCGCAGTACCAAACGACACGAACATAGTAAAGAAAGAAGCGGAGAAATTTCTAAAATATCGAGATTTATCTATTGAGATAACAAGAATGTGGAACATGCGAACTACCATAATACCTGTAGTGGTGGGTGCGACCGGCACAATCTCCAAACATCTAAAAGGAAATTTAGATAAGATTAAGGGAAAACACAACCTACAATAAATACAAACAACTGCTATATTAGGTACAGCACACATTATACGAAGAGTAATAGCGTAGCTCTACGACCCAAGGAATACGGAGTATTCTCGGTTGTAGACAAAAGTGCCAGTTAGCGAAAAATAGTGACTGTGATGAAGTAAAAATAATAATAATAATAATAATAATAATAATAATAATAATAATAATAATAATAATAATAATAATAATAATAATAATAATAATAATAATAATAATAATAATAATAATAATAATAATAATAATAATAATAATAATAATGTCTGGCCAGGTTTAGCCTGCTACCGTAAGATTCACTATGGCATGGTAGACGGTACAGCCAGCGACCTAAGTCCATCAGGCTTTCCACTTCAACTAAAAAGCCGTAAGTGCACCATGGGCCGGGCAGTGCAATCACGAAAGTGTTTACCGCAAGTAATGATTCGGTGGGGCTCCACTGCTGGGTGTTAATAGTAAACAGGCCGTTTCTGTGTACCCTCCCCACAAGCTGGTAGAAGCTATAAAATGCAAAAAAACCCTATGGAGATTAGTACAAATAACATAAATATACCCGGACGGAATTTTGATGACGACAATAGGCGAGACAACGGCAATAGAGTAGAGAATGGAAACGCAAACCCTACTGATCGTGCTTTGGCAGAAAATATACCTGCCACCACAACAGTGGGAAATCCTAGACAGCGTATGAAATGGAATATGGAATTAAACATGAGTGTCATGCGCTGCTATTTCAAAGCAACTAACCTTGAGTTAGACAAAACTTCATATCGACTAAGAATGTATGAGCTGTTCAAAGAAGAGAATCCAACTGTTATAGTAACTGAGCAACGCGTTGCAGATCAACGCAGAGCAATAGTAGTCAGAGGATTGTTAACGCGTACAATAATAGAAGAAGTAAAGACGCAAGTTGGAAACGAACTTCGGCGTGAAGAATTAAACCATGACAATACAGACGACGTTGTAACTGAAGACATAGAAAATGCGGCTGACGCGTCTGTTGTAAATAACAACTTTGACGGAGATAATGAATCCGCTTCTGTAATAGCTGAGCATATAGAAGATCTTAAGGATAAACTGCAACTAGCCATAATCCTTTATCAGGGTACGGATCCTGCACAAAGACCTGTCATACCGAAACAATACGTATCAGCAAAGTTAAGTACTATCGTAACTAAAATGAATGATATACTGTCTGAATTTGTAGAACAAATCGATGACTTCTTTAGCCTGCACACTCTAATATATACCGCAGCACTAGTATGTGCAAAAGAAAATGGAGCCAAAATTAAAGAACATATACCTGGAACGCAGCAAAAGACGCCTGTTAGAAATTCACCTAAATGGAAAATAAGACTTGAGAAAAGAATATCAAAGCTGCGAAGCAATGTAAATCGGTTGACAATATATAAGCAAGGACAGAGATCAAGAAGACTGGTCAGTGCAGTAAATAAGCTTATGAATGAAAACAAGGTTCATACCTCACATGAAGAAGACAACGACAACTTAGACGAGGTGCTTGATACCTTAAAGCAGAAACTTTTAATGTTATCAAAAAGACTTAGACGCTATGTGGATAGCAGTAAAAGAAGATACGAAAACAAAATATTTCGAGAATCAGAAGGTAAATTCTATAGGCACCTAGAGAAGGATAGAAATAACACCCAGATTGAAACACCTAGTCAAGAAGATATCCAACTATACTGGTCGGGACTATGGTCCAATGAAGTAATTCACAATAGACAAGCAAGTTGGATAACCCAAGAAAAAGAAAGAAATCAACAAACCGAAACTATGCACTTTGAACGTATATCTCCTGAAGAGGTCACGGCAGTAATCAATAACACACATAATTGGAAGGCAACTGGTAACGATCAAATACACAATTACTGGATCAAACGATTTACGAATGTGCATTCCAAACTGGCAACCTACATAAATCAGTTTATTGATGAACCTGATACAATGCCAGATTTTCTCACAAGAGGAATAACGTACTTGCTACCAAAAAAAGGAGATACTAAAGACCCATCAAATTACAGGCCTATAACATGCCTACCAACAATATACAAGATCACGACTGCCTGTATAGCAAATATAACGTACAACCACTGCGAACAACAAAATATCTTCACAGAACAACAGAAAGGGTGTAAAAGGAACGCTCAAGGTTGCAAAGAACAACTACTAATAGATCAGATAGTAACGAAGCAAGCCTATAAAATGAATCGCAACATCCACACTGCGTATATCGATTACAGGAAAGCTTTTGATTCCATACCTCATAGCTGGCTGTTAGAAGTTTTAAAAATATATAAGATCAACCCTAAGATTGTCAACTTCCTAGAAAAGACCATGATCCGTTGGGAAGTATTGTTAAAAATACATACTAACAACAATACTATCACCACCGACCCTATAAATATCAAAAGAGGAATATTCCAAGGAGACTCCCTTAGTCCTCTTTGGTTTTGTCTCGCGCTCAACCCACTTTCCAATATATTAAATAAAAACAACGCTGGATATGGCATTATAAAACAGCAAAATGCTATGTATAGATTAACCCATCTACTATTCATGGATGACATTAAGATCTATAGCAGTACTGCCCTACAACTGAAACAGAATTTAAGATCGCTTGAAATATTCAGCAAAGACATATGTATGCAACTTGGCCTCGAAAAGTGTAAAACACAAAATATACGACGAGGTAAAATACAGGTGATTGGATACGACCTAGAAAACAACGAGACGATTGAAGGTATGCAGGAAGGCGACGCGTACAGATACTTGGGGATAAAACAAGCACAAATAATTGAATCAACAGAAACTAAGAAAGAAGTAACATTAAAATACTTAGAAAGAATTAAACAGTTGACAAAAACAAAACTTCATGCTCAATACATGATAAAAGCAATAAATACTTACGCAGTTCCTATACTTACCTATTCCTTTGGCATTGTCCATTGGACAAATACAGACATCAAAGACCTGCAAAGAAAAACGAATAAACTGCTGACGAATGCCAGAATGCACCATCCAAGGTCTGCTATTGAAAGACTTACCTTACCACGTGTAGAAGGAGGAAGGGGGTTAATTGACCTCAATAATCTATTAAATAAACAAAAAAATCAGTTAAAAGAATACTTTATTGAAAAACAGCAAACATCTTCACTGCACAAGTCGGTCGTCAGTATCGATAACGATTACTCTCCACTTAATCTTTCTGGCAATAATACCTTTACTATCAGAACAAACGAAGAAAAAAAGCTTGCGTGGTCACAAAAAGCGCTGCACGGGAAACATGCTCATACTCTGAGTCAGCCACATGTAGACACTATCGCTTCTAATGCTTGGTTGACGAAGGCATGCCTATACCCTGAAACAGAAGGATTTATGTGTGCTATTCAAGATCAAGTAATTAATACTAAAAACTACAGAAAATATATAATAAAAGATGGCACACAGAATGACTTATGTAGGCGATGTAATTCAACAGCGGAGAGTATACAACACGTAATATCTGGATGTCAAACACTAACTCAGGCCGACTATAAAAACAGGCACGACAATGTCGGAAAAATTGTACATCAGAAACTGGCGCGAAAGTATTCTCTTATACACGAAGATACTCCCTACTACAAATATACTCCAGCGAGAGTCTTAGAAAACGATGTAGCCCGCCTATACTGGGATCGTGGAATACTTACCGATCGTACTATTCCGCATAATAGACCGGATATTACACTTTTAGATAAAAGTACAAGAACAGTTTTCTTAATAGACGTATCTATACCGAACACGGACAACATACAAACTGCATACACCGAAAAATTGAGAAAATATTCCGAACTCAGTATAGAAGTGAAGCAATTATGGCAAATAGACACTACATACATCTTACCTATCATTATCTCTGCAACAGGAGTGATTCCTCGAACGCTACATGAAGTTCTTAAACGACTAGAAATTCCAGATCTATTATATGCTTCCATGCAAAAATCTGTCATCCTTAGCACCTGTAACACAGTAAGGAAATTCTTAGGAGATAATATATTCACATAAAAACAATAGACTTACCTTCACTTTCGTTGGAAAAACGCGTGAAAAGTAAATATAACCGTGTATAAAACACGAGTAAAATACAACAATAATAATAATAATAATAATAATAATAATAATAATAATAATAATAATAATAATAATAATAACCCGCAGGGTGGCTGAAAGCGGGCAGCCATTAGGGAGTAGCGCCCCCACGGGTACCAGCTCAGTACACCTCGTTCCAACACACATACCTGCCCGTACACATTACCACATAAACATACAGTCTTTCTACTTTAACCCATACACATATACACTACACACATGTACACTGCATACGGGCAGGTCACCAACACGCACACTCATTCCTTGTTTGACAGCGTGGGGAACTAGTAGCAGTCTGAGAGCCTTGGGCTCGCCTGCTGGAGGGTACAGCGGATAAAACTGGGTTCCGGGGTGTGCACTCCCAGGCTGCAAGGTAGTACAGGGGCCCGGGTCGGTCTAGCCAACATGACCTGGCTGCCCTATCAACTTGCGAAAATCTCGCTTATGCCGTAATGCCAGGTGGCGCCTGGACCGGGAACCTTGCGGTATAATGCGGGGGGCTCCGTCGAGGCCACCAGAGTCGGGTTCTTTGGAATCCTTTGGCTGTTGCTGGTTCCTTAATCTGTCAAACACTAAAAGGAATGAAAAACACGCTCTGCAATATCCATACACAATTTACACACAAATAACTAAATTAAATATGATGGATGATGATATAGAAAATGATGTTACAAAAGTGCCCCTTACCCTAGAAACGGAGCTTCCCGGCTCTACACCCTTCTCTTTGTTTGATCCCCCACCTCCAATTAATCCTCCCAATCCTCCCAATCCTTTTAATCCTCCCTTATTAAACCCTATAGCGTCTGAGAACGCGGCAAATCCGAATTTTAAGAGAAAAATGCCTGATTCTCCTGTTCGTGAAAGTAGTGGTGATGAGTCTGTGTCTGTGAGAGTACCTATTAGTTACTCTAGAATTAATTTTGTTGTAGTAAAGAGAGTAGATGGAGATTTTGTCAATGTTAGTCCGTTTCTTATTTCGAAAGTTATTAAACATAATGTGGGTGATGTAAAGTCAATTAAGAAGATAAAAGAAGGCTTATTAATTGAAACCATGAACAAAGAGCAAACCATTCGTTTACTTGAAATGACCACGTTTGGAAATCTCAACGTGAAGGCTTACGCCCATGGGACTTTGAACTTTACCAAAGGTGTTATCACATGTAAAGATCTTGAGAACTGCAGCATAGAGGAAATTAAAACAGAACTGAATCGATACAGGGTAGTTTTTGTAAAACGTATGACGGTTAGGCGACAAGGAGAAGTGGTCAACTCTTCCTCTTATCTACTGACATTCGAAGGTACTACATTGCCTGAGCGAATTAAGGTTGCCTATTACAACCTTCCTGTACGCCCCTATATTCCTGCACCCATGAGATGTTTTAAATGTCAAAGTTTCGGCCATACGGCAAGTAATTGTCGTAAAGAACAAATATGTGTTTGTGGAAAACCGGTTCATTTGGGAAAACCATGTGAAAATCCGATCGTGTGTGTAAACTGCCAAGGTGACCATTCAGCCCGATCATTTAATTGCCCTGTATAC
The DNA here is from genome assembly GCA_929113105.1 of Agrypnus murinus. NCBI lineage: Eukaryota > Metazoa > Arthropoda > Insecta > Coleoptera > Elateridae > Agrypnus > Agrypnus murinus. The sequence continues at coordinate 195,034,437 of OV816026.1, forward strand.
AAGAGAGAAGCTGCAATTCAGAAACTTAAAACTACTAAAAGGATTAGCTACATGGATGCGAAACAAGAATACGAACGCATGTCACCTACACCTACACATGTGTCGTATTCTAACATATTGAAAAGTACCCCTTCCGTGAATACCAATATTGTACAAGTATTGCTTCCGGAAATACGTAAAATAATGAGTGAAGTAGTTACTTCGATTCTAGAGAAATACAATATTAGGATGCCAGAAACAGAAAAGCCAGAAACAGAAAAGTTAACAACAATAGAAGAAAATTTGAGTGCGAATGCAACACCTGAAGTGCCTCTAAAATTCGATAAAGTTAATATCACAAATAGCCAACCCATTAATGAAACGCAATTCATACACTCTTCTCCTGGACCTTCTTGCAGGTCTATAAGCGTAGATTTGGATACAAGTCTGGAGTCTATTAACACCAGCATTTTAAATAAGACTAGAACAAAGAAAAAGAAAGGTTGGCAGAAGGGAAGACCCCGTAAGAAGACAACTTGATCAATTTGATCATAATTGTAATAAGGGTCAAGTCCATTTCTTTTTAATTAATTAATTCTCATTATGAACAAAAAGTGCATTATTCAATGGAACTGCCGTGGTTTTTTAAACAAACTAAGCTCAATTCAAATACTTATTAATGAGTACGACCCTACTTGTTTCTGTTTACAAGAAACACATTTTAGGGAAAATCGTCAATACCACCTAAAGAATTATCACATTATTCGTCGAGATGAAATAGATGCAAATAGAGCACATGGTGGAGTAGCTATATGCGTCAAAAATGACGTTATACATACAGCTATAAATTTAAACACTAATTTACAAGCAGTGGCAACACGTATTAATTTCCCTGCCAGTTTGACTATTTGCTGTATATATTTTCCTAGTGTGCCATGGGACACTAATGAACTTCAGAATTTGTTAAATCAGCTGCCTCCACCATATGTAGTATGTGGAGATTTCAATTCGCACAGCCTTACGTGGGGTTCTTACAAAAATGACCGTCAAGGCCGAATACTAGAGAACTTTCTCGACAGATTAAATGTTTCTATACTTAACAATGGAGAGAAAACCCATTTTGACGTATCCACAGGAAAGTTTAGTGCGATTGATCTTACATTATGCTCCCCAACATTACTAAATTCTTTAGAGTGGTCGACCACGACAGATCTTCATTTCAGTGATCATTTCCCTATCATCATCAACAGGATAGATTCAGCAAATAAATCAAAATTAATTCCATCAAAATGGTTGCTGAATAAAGCCAATTGGAATTCTTATCGAGAAGAGGTAGATGAGCTTATGATTGGGACAGAATCAGACCTTCTAATACCTGAAATAACTGATATCATCTTAACAGCTGCAAACAAGTATGTTCCTAAATCAAAAGAAAAGGTTCTCAAGAAGGTTGTACCGTGGTGGAATGAACAGGTTTCACGCAGTGTGCGTGATAAGAAACAAGCACTTAGACTATTTAAACGATATCCCACTACAGACAACTTAATAGCCTTTAAAAAAGCTCGCGCTTCTTGTCGGAAGAAAATTCTTGAGGAAAAAAGGAGGTCCTGGAAAGACTACGTTTCTAGCATGTCTTCTGCTTCGGATGTGGGTGAGGTATGGAGAAGAATCCGCAGTATTACGGGAAAACACACCTTCCCTGATCTCAATTTTAAAATAGCTGATAAAACTGTGTCAGAAGATCTAGAAATCGCAAACCATATGGCACAACACTTCTCCAACATTTGCAACGCAGACAACGATGAGGAACTCCTGACGGAACATCTGAACTTATATCCAAACGATGACGCTGATTACAATCGTGTTTTTACAATTGACGAGCTTAATAATGCACTTGATAACACCCACGATACAGCACCTGGTAACGATAACGTTACAAATGCCTTTTTAAGGCATATTTCGGAAAATGCAAAAGCGGCGCTATTACGAGCATACAATAATATATGGGCTAACGGCGAACTACCTGATAGTTGGAGAGAAGCAGTCGTCGTTCCCATATTGAAACCTGGTAAAACTCCAACAACGCCGGTTAATTTTAGGCCCATCTCACTTACAAGTTGTCTGTGTAAAACTTTTGAAAAGATGGTCAATAATAGACTGACGTGGCTGCTTGAATCAGGAAAATTTCTTAGCAAATTCCAATTTGGATTTAGAAAGAATCGTTCTACGATAGATGCGCTGGCATATTTAGAAAATGCCGTACAGGGATGTTTCATTACTAATTTACACTTATCTGCTGTCTTTGTAGATCTTAAAAGTGCCTTCGACACCGTTAAGCGTCAAAATATAATAGAGCAGCTTCGCGAATGGAATATTAGGGGAAACTTAACCAATTTCGTTTGTTCTTTTCTCAGTGAGAGATCAATGAGAGTTAGAGTCGGTAACTCATTATCTGATAGCTTTCCTTTAAAGAATGGAACTCCTCAAGGATCCAGTTTAAGCGCTACGTTATTTCTTATTGCTTTACAACGCGTCTTAAAAGCAATTCACGGATCGGTCTACTATTGTGCGTATGCAGACGACATAGTTTTATTCAAATTCGGACAATCTTTTCCTGATATTGAGACATCTCTTCAAACGGCGTTAAATAAACTATCGGTTGCAGCGAACAAAGCAGGGCTATGTATCTCGACAGAGAAAACCGTTTGCCTACATTTCTGTCGTAAGCGTAGTACATGTCAGCACAGCCACACTCTGCAACTGAATTCTGTACCCGTCCGCAACACCGAAAGTATCCGGTATCTAGGAATAATCCTAGATTCCAAACTTACATGGACCTCCCATATTACTGATTTAAAAGCTAGATGTAGCAATATCATTAATGTTTTAAAATGTTTGTCTAATTATAATTGGGGCTCAGACCGACAGACACTTTTAATGCTATATAAAGCAATGGCTCTCTCTAGAATTGACTATGGGAGCGTTATCTACTCATCTGCCAAGTCTAGTCGGTTGCGCATATTGAATTCAGTTCATCATTCGGGAATCCGACTCGCTATAGGAGCCTACTATACAAGCCCTATCTCTAGCTTATACGTAGAATCAGGATTGGAGTCGCTACAGTTACGTCGTAACCGGCTCTTGTTGAACTATCGGATTACCGTGCTAAACCAACCAGACAATCCCGTTGGAGAATCACTCTGTAACAACTCTTTGTTGCACCGATACGTTAACAGAATGTCGTATACCAAACCAGCTACGATAAGATCGGAAATTCTTTCAAGGCGCTGGAGCATTCCAGAAAGATATTTATTTAAAGTAGATGACGTTATTTCTGTCTCACCATGGGTTGTACCAAACATGGTTTGTCGTCTAGATCTCGAGAAACACGATAAAAATAATAGTGTTAGGTCTCTTATAAAAATAGATTTTCTGCAGATAGTGCATGAATATGACCCCTGTGAAGTATTATTCACTGACGGGTCTAAGACTAATTCAGGAACAGCAAGTGCATTAGTAACTAAACAAATTACAATGACTTGGTCCCTTCCTGAAGCTGCGAGCGTTTTTACTTGCGAGCTATATGCTATTCTGAAAGCGTTATTCGTTTGTCGGACATTAACATCTTCAACGTACCTGATATGCACTGACTCTATGTCATCACTCCACGCTTTAAAACATAAATTCTCAAAAGAACCTATTGTACGTAAAATACAGTCGCTCCTATATGAACTTACAAATCAAGAGAAACGAGTCATATTCGTATGGATTCCAAGTCATATCGGTATTCCCGGCAACGAAAACGCAGATAAAGCCGCTAAGTTTGCAAGTAAACAAATACCAAATGTCAGTAAAGTCATAACACTAAATGATATAAAAAATGCAATTCGCAATAAGTGTCAAATGAAATGGCAGTCATCGTGGGACCAGAGTACAGACAAATTAAAAGCAATTAATCCATCTGTCAAAGGCTGTATATACCAGTCAGACTTAAGACGGATAGAAGAAGTGGTCTTCTGCCGACTCCGGATTGGCCATACACGCGTTACACACTCTTATCTACTGAGTGGAGAAACGAGATCAGAATGTGCTACCTGTCAAGTTCCCTTGACAGTACAGCATATCCTTCTGCATTGCAGGGATTATGAATATATTCGGAGAATTTCTAACCTAGCTATGACAATGGAAGAAGTACTAAAAAATGACAAACCTAATGTTAGAAACTTAATGACCTATTTACGAGAAACGCACTTACTCCCAAAACTATAGTTGACTTATCTGTGATATATACACTGCTATATTAAAAATACTGATTTTGATATTAGTTTAAATGTGCGTTTCAAAAGATATTATCTATTATATAAAGTGTTTTATGAATTGTTTATGTTTATATTATATTTACACACGTTATTTTATTTATATATTGATTTTTATATATATACATCATTTTATTTATACATTAATTTTACGTTTTACTGATTTATTTATACACAGTTTTATATATACATTGTTTCTGTCGCTTATCTGTTATATTTGTCTATTATAATTGATATTGATTAGAATATTATTACTAGGTAATATTTCATTAGTATGGCGGTAAAATGACCTTGGCAGTCGAAACCGCCTAATTTAAAGGAAAAAAAAAAAAAAATAATAATAATAATAATAATAATAATAATAATAATAATAATAATAATAATAATAATAATAATAATAATAATAATAATAATAATAATAATAAATTAAATGTCTGGCCAGGTCTACGACCTGCTACCGGAAGATTCGCTGACAGACATGGTAGACGGTACAGCCAGCGACCTAAGTCAACATGTTCTTACATAGAGCAAAAACGAGAACCTATCCCGTACTCTCCCGGGAAATAAAAACAATAGGGAGGAAAACCTTACCCAATAAATATGGAGCGTCATTTAAGAAATAGAGTTATAAGGCCGCTACCCGAGGAGCGTCGGGGCATTCCTGGAGCCGCTGCTGGGGATGACAGTATGCTAGGCGGTGACCGTGAGCTGAATAGGCGGGCCACGGTCAGGGTCAATGAGACGGCCCAAGAAGCGACAGCCTACGAAGAGCAGGGAATGGATGTACCAGAGGGTGGTCAACAGCCACACCCAACCTCACCTGTTGGTGTACCTCCACCACAAAGGGACGTTGCCAACAGAAGGATAGAGGGTAAACGTATTAGATGGAACAGAAATATGAATATTGAAGTTATTAAAACCTTCTATTACGTGAACCAGTGTCAAGATAATCCATTGCCAGAATGGAGAAACAAACTCCATGTTGAATTCAACAAAATACACCCTGAACTATTACTTTCCGAACAAAACATCGTCGATCGGAAAAATGTTATTACTAAAAAGAGATATTTAACAGAAACCGAGATAGCGCACATAAAGCGAGAAGTCGGTGAGATACTAACACAAGAACAGACACAAGCAGAGATAGGAGAAGATATTAATAACCAAGAACCAGCCGAAGAAGAAGAAACGACTGAACACCAACCAGAAAACGAATCTAGTAACGAAGAAGAACTGCGAAACCGCGAAGCCCTATTCAACAACGTGGAGACCTTATATTTCAGTAACAAGGCACTATATAGCAATATAGACTCCGATAAAAAACCTTTCCTACCAAAGTTAATTATAAAAAAGGACACCAATAGGCACCTGAACAAAGTTAACGACTTTCTACAACATCAACTAGAAAGTCTAACAACCTTCAATGACATACAACTTTCTGTCTACTGTGCGGCGGTGACGATATTACAACTAAATAATCAGAAAGTAAACATTTCCGAAGTACCTAAATGTAACCAACGACCCAAAGACCCCGCTTGGAGAATACGCCTAACAAACAACATAGATCGTTTACAGTCGGAGGCAGATGTGGTAGGTGAATTTTTAAAAGGCACGCAATCGCGTAAAATAATAAAAAAAGTACACTCCATAATGGATAAGAACGGAATACCTCGAGAATTGACACAGGAAACACGACAAAAACTAATTGTCTTTAGAGACGACCTTCGGCAAAAAATTAAAGCCAAAGGAGCCAGACTGCGCAGGTACAACGAAACCACAAAGAGAAAAGCACAGAATCAGGAATTTAAATGCTCTCCGCATAGATTTTACAACAAATTGAATACAGGAACAACTTTAGTTCAGTGCGAGAAAGTTAATAAAACACAATTCAAAGAATTTTGGGATACGGTATGGAATAAGCCCTCAGAAATAGATGAGCATGCTGCTTGGATGACTGAAATAACTAACGCCGCAGCAGAAATTTCAGAAATGGAAAAGCCTACATTTAGTGAAAATGACATCAAGAACGTGCTAAAAAAGGCTTTAAACTGGAAAGCAGCAGGTCCAGATCGCATCCAAAATTTTTGGCTCAAGAAACTGTCATCATGTCATAAATCACTAGCAGAGTGTTTTAATAGAGCACTAGAACATCCAGATAGTTTACCCGATCATCTAACCAAGGGATATACCTACCTTATATATAAAGGCGGTGATCCACTTGAACCAAAAAATTACCGCCCTATAACTTGTTTGTCTGTGTTTTATAAACTATTTACCTCATTAATCAATAACAAGGTTTATGCACATTGCGAGGCAAATAATATCATGTCCTTCGAACAAAAAGGGTGTGTAAGAGGATCGAAGGGATGTAAGGAGCAATTGATCATAGACTCCATAATCATGAGGCATGTACAAGTTAAACATCGAAACTTGCATACATGCTATATCGACTATGCAAAGGCATTTGATTCAGTGCCCCACCAATGGCTATTAAAGGTACTCGATATATACAAAATATCTCCTACAATCAGAAATCTCTTAGCTTTCCTGATGCCTAGATGGAAATCTTCATTAATGCTTGATGGTCAGCCATTAGGAGACATTTCAATTAAAAACGGAATTTTCCAGGGGGACTCTCTAAGCCCTACCTGGTTCTGTCTAGCACTAAACCCTCTTTCGACTTTGCTAAATAACACAAAATTGGGGTTTAAATTCCACAGACAAGATGACATTTCTATAAACCATCTACTATACATGGATGATCTCAAGTTATACGCCGAATCTAAAAGACAGCTAGAGACATTAATAGAAACCACAAGAAGTTTTAGTGACGACATCAAAATGAGTTTTGGGCTCGACAAGTGTGCCATTGTTGAGATATGTAAGGGAGTCGTCAAACATACCAATGATGTAATCATGAACATTGCTCAGCTACCAACTGACGATACATATAAATACCTCGGCATACGCCAAAATCGTGGCTTAGACCATACAAAATTAAAGGCGGAGTTTAAAGAGAAGTATCGTGCGAGACTCACAAAACTACTAAACACCAAGCTGAATTCCAGGAATCTTATATCAGCAATAAATACATGGGCGATTCCGGTACTTATGTATTCCTTTGGAATACTTAAGTGGTCTGGTACAGATCTAGATGAGCTTGACCGTTTGACTCGCAGATTGTTAACCAAATTCCGATGTTTACATCCTAACTCCGCTATCGAACGTTTATACCTACCACGGGTTGTCGGTGGGCGTGGATTATTACATATAGCTACAATGTGTAAAAATCATGTGCTTAAATTGCGTGAATACTTTCACACAAACCTACAGCCCCGACTCCAACATATCATACGTCAGGATCGAGCTTATACACCTCTAAATCTTTATCATATGGAAGCACCAGAGAATGAACATCTGCAAACAAAAAACAATCTCATGACTAGCTGGAAGGGTAAGATAATACACGGTAGATATCCAAACGCCCTTACCCAAGACAACATAGACACTAAAACTTCAACAGACTTCATCACAAAGGGCTATTTACATCCTGAAACTGAAGGGTTCCTCTTTGCCATACAAGACAAGGTAATACGAACTCGTAACTACGAACGGCATATCCTTCATGTAGATGTATCAGACAAGTGTAGGAAGTGTGGCAAACCTGGTGAAACAATTGAGCACTTAACAGCGGGATGTGAGAGTTTGGCTCCGAACGCTTACTTGGGGCGACATAACCAAGTAGCCAAAATAATACACCAACAACTGGCTCTGAAACATAAGCTGCTACATAAGGCCCCACCTTACTATAAGTACATACCCCATCCTATCATGGAAAACGCAGATTATCTACTGTATTGGGACAGACCAATAATAACGGATAAAACTGTAGATTACAATAGACCTGACATCGTACTAATAAATAAAGACCAAAAAGTAGGGTTCATAATAGATATCTCAATACCGCTTACGAATAACTTATTGCAGAAGGAAAGCCAGAAGATAAACAAATATGAAAACTTAGCCCTAGAAGTTAAGAGAATGTGGAAATTATCTTTTGTGCATATCATACCACTTATTATATCTGTGGAGGGGGTTGTTTCTTATCGACTATCGAAATATTTAGAAAAGATCAATTTAAGCCAAGGTCTTATTCCTTATATGCAAAAGGCAGTGGTATTGCAGACCTGCCACATAGTAAGGAAAACATTTAATATAGGATGAACTGAATTGTTCGTCTATATTAAAAATGCATTCCAGAAAAATCTGTGAAAAAGAGAGCAAAAATAATAATAATAATAATAATAATAATAATAATATCCCTGAGGGGCTCACATCTAGTGAGTACAGGGGCTGGCAACCCGAGGTACCCTAGCTGGGCCTGTCCATACTTCAACTAGCCTTACGGACAGGTCCCTTTCTGTCTTTCTTTTCTATCTGGTCTCCCTTGACCAACTCTTGTTCCTTCCAGGCCCCGACGCTATTAGAGTATTCGAGGGCTAGGGGACCTTTTAATTTTCCTTCTTTCTTCTATGACGACCTATGCAATGGACTGGCTTAAGCAAATGATTATGGTTTTGGATTTGACGTACGAGCTGGCGCTGCGGGGTGTAGCTTCACTTCTTGAAGTGGAGTCAAGCTTCCGTAGGCCCCCGGCCTGGCAAGCGCTTAGGGGGGTGCCCACGTCGTCGGAGGCGTGGGATCCCCGAAGGTTATTTTTAACTTGTAAGGGACTGGAGTCCTAGGGAGTTGAATTTTCCTCCCACCTGGGCATATTCCCGGTGCAGCAGGGGAACTTGCTGGTGTCGGTGGTGATCCCGCCGTCATGGGTATACCCCACCGGGGCAGCCCCCCTAAGTCAGGGATTAATTTAGATGATGAGTGATGAAAATAGTATAAATCTGGAGCTTTCCAGCTCCATCCCCTTTACCCCAATCCCACCTAACCCTCCCATTCCAACCCTTTCCAATTTAGATTTCCCCCCAATAAGAGAATCTAATAGGCTTTGTGAGACGGTGGAGTCATTTCCCCGGTTCCTAGTCATGGAAAAAGCAGAAGGAGATTTTGTAACAGTCAGTCCGTTTGTTATTTCAAAGATTATTTATGGTTTGATAGGTAAAACAAAAATAGTAAAGAGAATGCAAGGTATGTTGCTTATAGAAACGGTATCCAATGCACAGTCACAAAGACTAATGGAAGTAACCCGTTTCGGAGAGTCTGAAGTTAAAGTATATGCCCATATGACTCTTAATACATCTAAGGGAGTGGTTTACTGCCGAGACTTCCTTAATTGTAGCCTAGAAGAGATTAAGCAGGGTTTAAAACATGAAGGAGTCATCGATGTGAGAAGAATTAAGAGCAGAAGGAACGGTGAAGTCGTTGATACCCCCAATCATATCCTCACCTTTAATAATCCTAAGATGCCTAGAACCATAACTGCAGCCTTCTATTCCCTTAGTGTAAGACCTTATATACCCCCTCCTATCAGATGCTATAAATGTCAATCGTTCGGTCATGTCTCTTCCACTTGTACCAAACCCGAAATATGTATTTGTGGTAACCCTCCACACAGAGGTGAACCTTGTCCTAACTGTAAGGAAAGCCACACCGCTGTATCGAAATCCTGTCCTGTATTTCAGCAAGAAATGAAGATACAAGAAATTAAAACAGTTCACAAGGTGTCATATATAGAAGCTAAACGTATGTCGAATACCCTGTCTGTCCCCTCTCGCTCCTATGCACAAGTAACCGTTCCTTCAGAGACAACAACCCTCCGAGCGTTAATTCCAGAAATCAAAAGGATTATTAAAACGGAATTGTCAAAATTAACCAATGCTCTCACCGCGAGAATGATTCCTCTTGAAGCTAGCAGTGACAGTGAAAATCAAAGCGTTACATCCACTCCCAAAATAAGTCAACCTATAGCACATGCGTCAACAAGCAACATTTCAAATATAAACGATACAATTGAGAATATTGAAATTACTACAGAGAAACGTAAACTTTCTCAAATTAGTAATAAATCTGACGATGATCGCAATAATGATTCTAGTCTAGAAGCTATCGATCGAATTATTTTACAGAAAGTCGTCAAGAAGAAAAAAGGCTGGCCGAAAGGGAAACCCCGTAAAACACCTTAAATAATTCTTTTTCCAATGGATAATACACTTATTCTACAGTGGAATTGTCGTGGATTCCTAAGCAAACTAAGCTCAATTCATATGCTAATTTCAAATTATAGTCCTGACTTTCTCTGTATACAGGAAACTAAATTTAATCATGCACATAATTACAAACTAAAGAATTATAATAAAATACGAAAAGATGTCATGGATGGAGAACGTGCCCATGGAGGCGTTGCTATATTTGTAAAAGAAAATATACCTTATAATGTGTTAACGCTTACGACTCAATTTCAGGCCATCGCAATACGTACTTCACATCCTAAACCTTTAACTATTTGTAATATTTATTTTTCAAGCGTACCGTGGAATATCGAAGAATTTGAAGATTTGGTTAACCAGTTACCTCATCCTTACGTGATATGTGGGGATTTCAACTCACATAGTCTTACTTGGGGCTCTAATAAAAATGATTCCCAGGGCAGAGCTGTTGAAAGCTTGATCGATAGGCTAAATATGTGCCTTTTAAACAATGGCAATCCAACGCATCTCGATATATCCACGGGGCAGTTTAGCGCTATAGATCTAACATTGTGCACTCCGTCTCTATCAACTATTCTAGAATTTTCTACCGATTCCGACCTACATTTTAGCGATCACTATCCTATCGTGATCAGTAAAATTAATTCTGGAAACCTACCCGCGACAATTCCACAAAAATGGATTTTATCCAGAGCCGATTGGGATGCATATAGAGAACACGTTGACACATCGATTCCCTCAAACACGGAATTAACGATGCCTGCTATCACCAACATTATCGCAAACGCGGCAACAAAATACGTGCCAAAATCAAAAGGCATTCCATATAAGAAAATAGTACCGTGGTGGAACGAACAGATTCGATCTGTTATTGCCGAGAAGAAACGAGCGCTTACTCTTCTAAAAAGAAATTCAACGATCGACAACTTAATACAATTTAAAAAAGCTTGTGCAATATGTCGAAGAACTATCCAGGAAGCGAAAAAGAAATCATGGCGCGAATATGTCTCCACTATGTCCGCTTCTGCTGATGTTGGTGAAGTATGGAAAAGAGTGCGAGCCATATCTGGAAATCGTAGTTGCTTTAATATAACTGTAAATATAGACGATCAAATTATAGCCGATCAAAAGGAAGTAGCTAATCACCTAGCACAGCACTTTGCGCAGTTATGTAATTTGGAAGATGCTGAAACTATAGAAAATATAGATTTTTCTACAAACGAAGAAGTAGACTACAACCGCCTCTTCAGTATCGAAGAATTAAATGAGGCTCTCGAAAAAAGCAACAATACTGCTCCAGGCAGTGATGAAATCGTGAATGCATTCCTTCAGCATTTATCTGAAAATGCAAAAATGGGTTTGCTGAATGCGTACAATAACGTATGGACAACTGGTATTCTACCAGAGTCCTGGAAAGAAGCTACCATAGTTCCTATACTGAAACCAGGCAAAACACCAACAAACCCGTCAAGCTTCAGGCCAATATCCCTTACAAGTTGTATATGCAAATTAATGGAAAGGATGGTCACTAACAGACTATCGTGGATGCTCGAATCTAGAAGATTGTTAAGCAAGTATCAGTTTGGCTTCCGCAAAGAACACTCTACGACAGATGCGTTAGTATATATTGAAAATGCTGTTCAAGGAAGTTTTCTTGCAGGCCTTCACCTAACAGCTATTTTCATAGATTTAAAAAGTGCATTCGATACTGCCAGGCACAGTACAATATTAGAACAACTAAATAAATGGGGCATAAAAGGATACTTACCTAAATTCGTTAAGTCGTTCCTTGATAACAGAGTCATTAGAGTCAGAGTTGGCAATCTTTTATCTAAAACTTATAATATTAAAAACGGGACTCCACAAGGTTCCTCACTAAGTGCCACTCTGTTTCTAATAGCGATACAAGGACTGTTAGAATCCATCGACAAAACTGTTCGATACTGTGCCTACGCAGATGATATCGTAATATTTACTTTTGGACAATCTTTCAAAAATATTGAAGAAACTTTACAAAACGCACTTACCAAACTATCCTTAGAAGCCACTAACAGAGGTTTTCAAATTTCAACTGAGAAAACAGTCTCACTACACTTCTGTCGTAAACGAAGCACTTGCCAACAAGAACACTCCTTGCAGATGAACTTGGTACCTGTTAAAAACGTAGCTAGTATTTGTTATTTAGGCTTGATATTTGACGCTAAACTTACCTGGATACTACACATCAATAACCTGAAAGCACGTTGTAGTAATATTTTAAACATACTTAGATGTTTATCAAATCTAAACTGGGGATCTGATCAACAGACACTGCTGATGCTATACAAATCTCTGGTCCTATCTCGAATCGATTATGGTTGTGTAGTATATTCCTCTGCAAGACCGTCCCGTTTGCGTGTTTTAAACTCAATACATAATATGGGAATGCGTTATATAATAGGTGCCTTTGTAACCAGCCCAGCAGACAGTTTATGTGTAGAATCTGGATTGGAACCCTTATGGTTGCGCCGTCAAAGGTTACTCCTAAATTATCGTATCACGGCATTATATCGAACACACAACCATATTCGATCATCTTTAGTCAACAGTGCTCTATTGCACCTCTATCAAGTACAAGATACACGTACGAGACCGGCGACCGTTAGATCCCTTGTTATTTCTAGGGCATGGGGAATCTCTGAATCTGGCTTATATTTAAACGCATTCTCTAAAACTGCCCCATGGACCATACCAGCAATGGATATTCGTTATGATCTCCGAAAATATAATAAATCCGAAACAGCTGGCAATGTCATTAAAACGGATTTTTTAACTATCCTTCATACATACGGTCAGTGCAACGTACTATATACTGATGGATCTAAAACAGAGTCAGGAGCGGGATGTGCCGTAGTCAACGGCAACAATGTATCTACCTGGTCGCTTCCAAACACTGTAAGTGTTTTTACATGTGAAATGTATGCTTTACTGCAAGCGTTATCCATATGCCGCGAATCAACGTTCAATACCCATGTAATTTGCACAGATTCTTTGTCTTCTCTATTGGCAATAAATAACAAATTTAATAACGATACTCTAGTACAAGACATACACACGTTACTATCTAAACTAACTAGTGAAGACAAACATATTGTGTGGATATGGATACCAAGTCACATTGGTATCTCTGGAAATGAAAAAGCAGATCGAGCTGCAAAATCGGCAGCAGCTCGGATTCGAAATGATGCTAATGTGATTTGTCCAAAAGACGCCAAGGCATACATAAAACAAAAGTCAGAACATCAATGGCAAGCAGTTTGGAATACCAGGATTACCGCTTTAAAAGTTATACAACCGAATGTCAAGCTGCAACCAACTGAAATCTTGCTTACACGTAAAGAACAAGCGATTCTAAGTCGACTAAGAATAGGTCATACCCGCTTAACATCAACCTTTCTTTTAACGGAGGGAAATAGACCTAATTGTCCTACGTGTACAGTCCCACTCACTGTTGAACATCTACTTATTGAATGTAGTGAATACACAAATCAGAGAAGAGTTTGTGGTTTATCTGATACTTTAAAAGAAATATTGAGTAACAATAAGGAAAACATGTTAAAACTATTAAAATTCCTGCGTTGTACAAACATTATTTCTAAATTGTAAAACTATATAGTCTGTGATAAAAACTGTGATATTTATTATACTTAAATTATGTTTATTTATTTATACGAATTATTTTAACCCGTTTTACTTATATTACATATTTATTTACTCGTTACCGTTTTATCAATGTTTTGTGTGGTATTTTATTATATATCTTAGTCCATATTGGTTGTATATATTGTTGTATCCGTTCGTTAGTTATAATTACTTGTTATTGTATTGATTTGCTACTTATTACTAATCATATACATTAGTAATATATTAGTATAGCAAAAGCGACAAATGACCCTGGCAGTCGAGTCGCTTACTTTAACAAAAAAAAAAAAAAAAAAAAAATAATAATAATAATAATTTTTTCTTTAAACACTGTCCAGTAACCCTGAAACAGTGGAACTTTATTGACAAAAATACTTTTATAAAACATAAAATTAACAAAAGAAATGTTACTTTAACAAGTATTAATTAAACAAAATAATATCTCCAAGTCCACTCAAGCCATAATCCATAAGCGAGCCGGCTTATCGAGTGGTTCTTTTAATTATGCAAGTGAGCTCAAAACACACTGTACATCCCTATATTCATCAGTTTAAGATGGTGAAATTCATTATATAGAAACAAAACGGAAGTTCTTTTATATGATTAATATATTTTTTTAATATTTTTATTTTATTTATTTTATTAATAATATAAATATTTTTCTTTGAAGGTTACGAAAGCTACCGCTGAAATAAGATGTGCAGGTTATTGGCAGTCGTTGTGTTGTAGTAGCCATTTTTTTATTTGTTTTTTTACTTTACCGATGCCTTCTAGATTGCGTAATGACTCTGGTATGTCGTTAAATATTTTAGGTATTAAAACTTCGTCTAGCCTCTGTCCGTATTTGTTATTCGTTAGTGGTATTCTTGTCCTTTGTCCGTGTCTTGTGTTGTAGTCGTGATGAGCTCGGGTTTGATAGGTATCGTTATAATAATTAGCTGTTATGATTTTAAAGTGGAACAGCTTGTCCATTGGTAGAATGTTCAAGAATTGATATTTCTCTGTTAATTTGCTGTATTTCTTATTTTGTTTGTTAGAAAGTAGGTTTTTAACAATTTTATTTTGTACTGTTTGTATGTGATTACGGTATTCGTTATTGTCTTTAGCCCATGTTCTTATTCCGTATGCTAGCATTGATTCAGCTAAGGCGTAGTAAACTGTAGTTCTTATGTTTAATGGTAGAGTATGTTTTAGTTTGTATAATATTGCATTAGTCGATCTTAGTTTTTTTATCAGTCTGTCCATATGTGATTGGAAAGTAAATCTAGAGTCTATTATCAGTCCTAAGTATTCGTGTTGGTTTACACTCTCTATTTCTTTTGTGCATAATAATAATAATAATAATAATAATAATAATAATAATAATAATAATAATAATAATAATAATAATAATAATAATAATAATAATAATAATAATAATAATAATTTATAAATAGTCTGGCCAGGTTTTTTGTCGACCTGCTACCGTAAGATTCACTGTTAGACGGGTAGACGGTACAGCCAGCGACCTTAGTCATGTTTGATCTCACTTCTATATACATGGGGATCCTATCCCGCACTCTCCCGGGAATTAAAAATAATAGGGAGGAAAACCTGGCAGGAGGTATAAAATGTGTTCGTGCTATGGTGGGGTCAGCAACCCTGCCAATAGTCTTATAATTATCGCTGTGAAAACAAGAAGACAAGCGAAACAGGGCGTGACAGATGTAGGGGTTGCAGCTGTTCGGGATCGTCCTGATGTCCAGCCCCACGCAGGCAATGAGAGTGAAGCGAGTGGCACTCGTCTGCGGTCGGACCCACAAGCCACAAGGCCCATATCCTCATCTGAAGTAAATTCAGTCAGCGATAATAGCTTGGATGCTCCGAGAGGGGTTCCCGTTATTAACCAGCAATCGAGGAGGGGGCGTACGCGATGGACCAAGGATGAAAACATTTATTTAGTCAAAGCGTACTTTATTGCTACGAGATTGGAACAAGAGAAAAGAAACTATCCCGTTAGAATGCTGAATTTATGGAATAACCAATTTCCAAATAGAAGTGCTTTCAAAGAAATTCTATCTAATCAAGTAAGGTCTGTCTTAAGGAGAAAAGTACTATCTGAAGCAGAACTTGTAGAATTAAAAAAGCAAGCAAGACTACACCTGAATTTAAGTAGTGACAATACCAATGAAGCCGGAGAACTACCAGATAGACGGTCATCTAGAAGATCAAGCATGCTTAGAATACCGGCAATAGTACCGGAAAGAACGAATGAGGAGATAATGGAAACATATCTAGCCTACTACATAATGTATGAAGGCATACCCCCCAAATGTAAACCGCCGCTGCCGAAAATAAAGTACAATAAATGTACATATGAATGCATCCAGAAAGTAGATGCGACATTAGCAGATGAATTTAATAGTAGTAAATCATTAGAAGATATGCACCATAACATCTACTGCGCGGCTAGGACAGTTTGTGATATGCTAAATATAACTGTTAAGAAAAAGGCCATCTATCACGGAAAAAAAGAAGAACCACCGTGGAAAACTCGGCTCACAAAAATAGTAGAGGATACCCGAAAGAAGATAGCGTGGTTACAAGCGTACTTAGCAAAACCTCAAGAAGCAAGCAACAGACTTAAAAAGAAGATAAAAACACTATCGAAAACAATCAAAACTAAACCTAAACATCAAGATTACCTTGACAAGCTAATGACACTTAAAGAAAAATTAAAACAGAAGTTAGCTGTGTATGCTTGCAGAATACGAAGATACAATGATCGTATCCAAAGGTATAAACAGAATCAACAGTTTGCAAACGATCAGAAAAGGTTTTACAGACAAATGGAAAACAAGAATTCACCAAGTTTAAATTCTGAACCACCAAAACCTGAAGACATGAATCGTTTTTGGAGCCTACTATGGTCACAAGAAGTAAACCATGACGAAGATGCATATTGGGTAAGAAGTGAAGAAGAGAGAATATCAGCAATAAAGAAAATGCCTGATATGTGCATTACTAATGATGATGTAACAAATTGTTTAAAGAAATTACATAATTGGAAGAATCCAGGACCCGATGGTATCCAAAACTATTGGTGGAAGAGTTTTAAAAACATACGTCCTGTGTTAGTAATACAGCTTCAACGAATTCTAAGCCATCACAATGAAATACCTAAGTTTTTAACTGAGGGTAGAACTTATATGGTACCTAAGTCTAAGGATATACAAAGCCCAGAAAATTTCAGGCCCATTACATGTTTATCCACCTTATATAAAATACTCACCTCGATTATTGCAGAAAAGCTTACCGAACATATACAGGCAAATAATATCCTAGCTCCAGAACAGAGAGGCTGTAGGAAATATGGTAAAGGCTGCAAAGAATTGCTTTTAGTAGATGCAGCAGTAACAAATTACATTAGATCGAAGAAAAGAAATATTTCGATTGCATGGGTGGATTACCGCAAGGCCTATGACTCGGTGCCACACACCTGGCTGATAAAAATACTAGAAATGTACAAAGTTGATCCTAAGATAGTTGCTACTCTTACTTACCTAATGGGATCCTGGAGGACAGCACTCGTCGTCAATGAAGCTGGTACATCATATACAACACCGATGATTCCTATTAAGAGAGGAATATTCCAGGGCGATAGTTTAAGTCCTCTATGGTTTTGCTTGTCCATAAACCCGTTAAGTTATATGCTGAAAAACACAAAATACGGCATTAATGTTGAAAAATCAACTAATAATACAATTACTCATCTTTTCTACATTGATGATTTGAAGGTTTATGCAGCAACTCCTGATAAACTGCAGAGTATGCTGGAAGTAATAAAATCTTTTAGTAAATCAATTAATATGCAATTCGGATTAGAGAAATGTGCAGTATTGCATGTTAAAGCCGGTAAGGTGCAACAAATGGCAGAAAATATGAAGCTTATGGACGGATCTGTAATAAACAGCTTAGAATTGGGTACCACGTACAAGTACTTAGGAATCCAACAGACGTTAAATATTCAGCACACAGAGATGAAGCACAGTATTATAACTACTTATATATCCAGAATACACAAAGTATTAAGAACTAAATTAAATGCTAAGGTCAAGATTTCTGCCATAAACTCTTGGGCCACACCGCTATTAGCATATACATTTGGAATACTTAAGTGGTCAAAGACAGATTTGGAAAATCTAGATAGACAGGTACGAACCATAATGGCGCAGTATAAAGGTCATTATATACATTCATCGGTTAACCGATTATACTTGCAAAGAAAAAAAGGAGGAAGAGGCCTACTCAATTTACAAATAATGCATGACAACGAAACAAAAAAGCTAAATAAATATATGGCTGAAAGCAAAACATCTGTAACAAGTATATACAAAAAAGTACAGAAATACTCACCTCTTCAGTTAAAATACCGACAGGGAAATGAACACGATAGCTTGACCCTCGAAACAATTGAGAGGGAATGGAAGGAAAAGGCTCTTCATGGTAGGTTTCCAGACGACCTAAGCGGTGAAGAAGCAGACACGTGTTCTTCAACACTGTATTTAAGAACAGGAGACCTTCATATGGAAACTGAAGCGATGATAACTGCTATTCAGGATCAGGTAGTACCAACAAGATCATACCTGAAACACATTATGAAGAAAAATATAGCAAGTGAAACATGCCGTTTATGTAATAGCAGCACAGAATCAATACAACATATAAGCTCAGCTTGTACTTACCTCGCTTCGAGAGAGTACTTAACTAGGCATGATAACATCGCTAAGATTATACATCAAGCGCTCTGTAAAAATAAAAAATTGTTACAAGAAGAACTACCGTACTATAAATACGTACCTAAATCTGTAGAGGAAGATGCGGACTGCAAGATTCTATGGAACACCGACATAATCACGGATAGAACACTGGCGCATAACAGGCCAGATATAACTATAATTAATAAAACACAAAAAACTGCATTTATAATAGATGTCGCAGTCCCACTAGACCATAATCTTAGCAGGTCATACAGAGATAAAATAGACAAATACCAAGATCTAATCTATGAAATGAGAGCAATGTATGAACTGCATAAACTGGAGGTAATTCCATTTATTATTTCGGCTAACGGAATAGTCAGTAAACATTTTACTGTAAACTTAATAAAACTAAACCTACCACCAAGTTTAGTTCAACCAGCACAGAAAGCCGCAATACT
This sequence comes from Agrypnus murinus, assembly GCA_929113105.1. Classification (NCBI taxonomy): domain Eukaryota; kingdom Metazoa; phylum Arthropoda; class Insecta; order Coleoptera; family Elateridae; genus Agrypnus; species Agrypnus murinus. The sequence continues at coordinate 195,053,777 of OV816026.1, forward strand.
CGGGACTGTCCATATAATAAGAAGAGTCCTGAATCAATAAAGACCGAAAAAGTCTTGGCTTCTACGCCCGACTGATCAAACAAAACAACAGAGAAAGCGGCCAATTTTATCTATAAATTAATTTTAAGAAAATATATGTCTTGGTGACTAACCCGACATATATATATTGGGTACCAGGTTAACTGTGGTAAGGAAAAAAAAAAATAAAATAATAATAATAATAATAATAATAAAAATAATAATAACCCCGCAGGGTGGCTGAAAGCGGGCAGCCATTGGGGAGTAGCGCCCCCACGGGTACCAGCTCAGTACACCTCGTTCCAACACACATACCTGCCCGTAAACACAACCATATAAACATACAGTTCTAATTTAACCTAAATACACATACACTACACCTGGCTGCCCTATCAACTTGCGAAAATCTCGTTTATGCCGTAATGCCAGGTGGCGCCTGAACCGGGAACCTTGCGGTATAATGCGGGGGGCTCCGTCGAGGCCACCAGAGTCGGGTTCACAGGAATCCTTTGGCTGTTGCTGGTTCCTCAAGCTGTCAAACACAAAAAGGAAAGAAAAACACATACTCTATACTTACACACTTCGTAAACAAATTAATAAAACTAAACATGAGTGACAATACAGAGAATAATGTTGCAAAAGTGCCCCTTGCACCAACGGAGCTTCCCGGCTCCACCCCTTTCACCCTTTTCAATCCACCAACCCCAATCAATTCCTTTAATCCTATAAATCCCTATCCAGGTTCCAGCAGTGAAAATACAAACATTGCCAATAATATTCTTTCTATTAAAAAAAAAATCCACATTATCCCCAGATATTGAGATAGTTGAAACAATCAGAGAAAGAGTAGCTATCAGCTATTCTAGAATAAATTACGTTGTTATTGAGAGAGAGGACAACGGAGATTTCTCCAATGTAAGCCCATTTGTTATTTGTCGTACGTTGAAAAATTTAGTTGGCGAAGTGAAAAACTTTAGAAAGATAAAAGAAGGTCTTTTGATTGAATTGACGGATAGAGATCAGACTAAACGTTTATTAAAAGTCGATATGTTTGATAATTTTAAAGTGAAGGTGTACTCCCATAGGAGCTTAAACTTTGTAAAAGGTGTCGTTACGTGCAGTGACCTAAATAACTGCAGTATTGAGGAAATAAAAAGTGAGCTGAAACATCAAAAGGTTTCAGACGTCAAGCGACTCACTGTCAGACGTCAGGGTGAAATTCAAAACACTTCATCTTACCTTCTTACTTTCATTGGAACGAATCTACCCGAAAGAATTAAAGTAGCATTTTATTCGCTACCAGTCCGTGCATATATTCCAGCTCCTCTACGCTTTTTCCGCTGTGTCAGAGGTTTGGCCATACAGCCACGAATTGCAGAAGACAGCAAGTATGTGTATGTGGAAAACTAGAGCATCAGGGTACGTCTTGTGAAATGCCTTTAAAATTCTGAAGGAGAGCACTCCGCCAGGTCGTTTAACTGCCCTATATAAACAAGAAGCAGCAATTCAAAAAATTAAAACGTTAAAGAGACTGAGTTATCTCGAAGCAAAACAAGAATATTTACGTATATCACCACCTACACAACAAGTTACATATGCAAGGGTAGCGCAGCAACAGCCTACGGTTTCTGCTTTGCTGCCAGAAATTAGAAAAATGATTATAGAGGCAGTGAAAACGACTATTGAGAATTACAAAGTTATTAAACCAAAAGCACCAACTATCATGTCACCCACACCCCCACCCATACTATAAAACACCCTTACTCAGATCCCAACCCAAGAAATAACAATAACTCCCCAACCTACAACAGAGTCTGAAAACCCTCCACCTCCCGACAAACTCTCCCTATCCCTTCCTATTTTCTCAACCTCTAATGTTGACGGAACTCCAGCCGTCAGTTTATCTTCTGACTCCGAAGCTTCGTCATTTATCACTGCTAAGACGAAAAAGAAAGGTTGGCCTAAAGGTAAACCAAGAGGCCCAAGAAAGTTTTCACTGTCGGATGGAATATAATATTATTTATTAAAACCTTTTTACTTTTGTGTTCTCCTCCTAATTTTATCTAAATAAACTCTCCCTCCCAGTTATTCAATAATCTTAACTAGACACATACATCTAAACACTCACTTTATGGATAATACCAACAACTACCTTATCCAGATTAATTGTAATGGTCTCATTTACCACTATCCGGAGATTAAAAAGATTATTGTTGATAAAAATCCATTTTGTATATGCCTCCAAGAGACTAGGCTAAAAGTCAATCAAAACTTTAATCTGAGAGGCTATAAATGTTTTCGTACCGATGGAATAGACGGCGATAGAGCGAACGGCGGTGTAGCTGTCTTCGTTAGAAACAACATATATTCTGAGGAAGTCGTCCTCAATTCCACCGTTCAAGTCGTAGCTGTTAGGGTATCATATCCGGTCAATATGACCATATGCAACATTTATCTACCAAATCGACCTAGGAATCGTGCGGATATGCAGGCCATAATAGATCAATTACCTACGCCATTTCTCTTTCTAGGAGACTTTAACGCACATAATCCAATGTGGGGGTCCGATACTACCGACGTGAACGGTGGAATTATGGAAGATGTTATTTCTAATAATGATCTTTTTCTTTTAAACACGGGACAGCCTACGTACGTCAACTCGAGGTCTAACTCCTTTTCAAATATCGATCTATCGATCTGCTCTCCGGCTATTGCCACAAATATAGAATAGACAACGTTGAAAGGGGAAGTCTTTTCGGACCATATTCCGATATGTATGTTGTTTCCTCGTCATGTTAATACAAATTCGTCAATTCCACCACGCTGGATAATACAAAAGGCTAATTGGGAAAAATATACAGCGGCTGTACCTGATGTCCCCCTTAACAACAATATTTCGGAGTGTGTTGATAATATGACAACAGCTATATCAGCTGCAGCCTCATCCAGTATCCCGAAGTCTTCGGGACGCTTACCGAAAAGAAGAGTCCCATGGTGGAACGAGGAAATTGCAAACCTAGTTAGGAGGAAGAAACAGGCGTTTAACATGTTTAAACGAAGACCAACGCCTGAAAATTGTATTATTTTTAAAAGACTCCGTGCTGAATCACGTCGATTAATATTATCTTTGAAACGCAAGAGCTGGCAAGAATATGTTTCGTCCATCACACCTGCCTCATCGCCTAGTGAAATCTGGAATAAGATCAAAAAGATAGAGATAGAGAACCTGTAGAGATAGTTGAAATGATGCATGAGCATGATGAGCATTTTAGAAAAGTGAGCAGCTCTGATAATTATAACGCAGAGCTTCGTCATCATATAGCTGGCGTCGATATGCAACTAGACTTCGCTACAGATCTTGAATTTGACTATAGCCAAGATTTCACTATGGCTGAGCTAGAATACGCTCTTAGCTCTTGCACTAATTCAGCTCCTGGCTTAGATGAAATACCATACTCGATGTTGCAACACTTACCATGCAGAGGAAAGATGTCGTTACTACATCTTTATAATAAGATCTGGCAATCCGGCATATACCCTGAGCAATGGAAAACCGCTTTAGTTGTTCCAATTTTGAAACCGGGGAAGAATCCGGAACTGCCTACAAGTTATAGACCCATTTCTCTCACATGTTGTATGGCCAAATTATTAGGCCTTATCATTATTAATTATCAGCCCCTCTTCGATGTTTCCGATGCCAAAGATTTGGTCATACAGCCACAAATTGTAGAAGAGAGCAGGTGTGTGTATGTGGAAAAGCAGAACATCAGGGTACAGATTGCGAAATGCCAGTAAAATGCCTCCATTGTCAAGGAGAGCACTCTGCCAGGTCGTTTAACTGTCCTATATAAGCAAGAGGCGGCCATTCAGAAGATCAAAACGTTAAAGCGATTAAATTATTTTGAAGCCAAACAAGAATTCCTGCGAACGTTACCACCTGTACAACAAGTGTCATATGCGAGAGTAGTACAACAGCAGCCCATAGTGTCTGTTTTATTACCCGAAATTAAAAAAATGATCATAGAGGCAGTGAAAAGTACTATCGAGAATTATAAAATTATTAGACCAAAATCACCGGTTATCATATCACCCACACCCCCATCCACATCACAAAACATCCTTTCTGTGATTCCAAACCCTTCACAAGAAATAACACAAACATCCCAACCCATAATAGATTCAGAGAACCCACCACCTCCTGACAAATCCCTATTTGCCGTTCCTATTTCCCCAACCAATATAGATGATATTCCATCCCTAAGCCTATCTTCTGACTCTGAAACTCCCTCTAAAAAATCCTTCACAGTAGTAAAAAAGAGAGGATGGCCTAAAGGCAAACCAAGAAGCCCAAAAACCACGTCGCTGTCGAGAGAAATCTAATACATTATTCTTTCAATTCATCTTTACCGTTTCTTTTCTCCTCATAATTCAATCATTTCTCTAAGCGCTTCGATAATTTTAACTAAGCACGTACTTCTTAACTCATTTCATGGATAATTCCAACAACTATATTATTCAGATAAATTGTAATGGACTTATTTACCATTACCCTGAAATACAAAAGATCATTGTCGATAAAAATCCATTTTGTATATGCCTCCAAGAGACTAGGCTAAAAGTCAATCAAACCTTTAATCTCAGAGGCTATAAATGTTTTCGTACCGATGGAGTAGACGGTGGTAGAGCGAACGGCGGCGTAGCTGTCTTCATTAGAAACAACATATATTCTGAGGAGGTCGTCCTTAATTCCCCCGTTCGTCATAGCTGTTAGGGTATCACATCCGGTCAATATGACCATATGCAACATTTATCTACCAAATGGACCTAGGAATCGTGCGGATATGCAGGCCATAATAGATCAATTGCCTACGCCATTTCTCTTTCTAGGAGACTTTAACGCACATAATCCAATGTGGGGGTCCGATAGCACCGACGTGAGCGGTGGAATTATGGAATACGTCATCTCTAATAATGACTTATTCCTTTTAAACACGGGACAGCCTACGTACGTCAACTCGAGATCTAACTCCTTTTCAAATATCGATCTATCGATCTGCTCTCCGGCTATTGCCACAAATATAGAATGGACCACGTTGGAAGGAGAAGTCTTTTCGGACCATATTCCGATATGTATGTTGTTTCCTCGTCATGTTAATAATAATTCGTCAATTCCGCCACGCTGGATAATACAAAAAGCTAATTGGAAAAAATATACAGCGGCTGTACCTGATGTTCCCCTTAACAACAATATTTCGGAGTGTGTTGATAATATCACAACAGCTATATCAGCTGCAGCCTCATCCAGTATCCCGAAGTCTTCGGGACGCTTGCCGAAAAGAACAGTCCCATGGTGGAATGAGGAAATTGCAAACCTAGTTAGGAGAAAGAAACAGGCGTTTAACATATTTAAACGAAGACCAACGCCTGAAAATTGTATTATTTTCAAAAGACTCCGCGCTGAATCACGGCGATTAATATTATCTTTGAAACGCAAGAGCTGGCAAGAATATGTTTCGTCCATCACACCTGCCTCATCGCCTAGTGAAATCTGGAATAAGATCAAAATGATAGCCGGTAAACACGTCTATAAAATTCCGTCGAGAATTAGTACTGATGATGATACGGCATCAGAACCTGTAGCGATAGTTGAAATGATGGCAGAGCATTTTAGAAAAGTTAGCAGCTCTGATAATTATAACGCAGAGTTTCGTCATCATATAGCTGGCGTCGATATGCAACTAGACTTCGCTACAGGTCTTGAATTTGACTATAACAAAGATTTCACTATGGCAGAGCTAGAACACGCTCTTAGCTCTTGCACTAATTCAGCTCCTGGTTTAGATGGAATACCATACTCGATGCTGCAACACTTACCATGCAGAGGAAAGATGTCGTTACTACATCTTTATAGTAAGATCTGGCAATCCGGTATATACCCTGAACAATAGAAAACCGCTTTAGTAGTTCCAATTTTAAAGCCGGGGAAGAATCCGGAACTGCCTACAAGTTATAGACCCATTTCTCTCACATGTTGTATGGCCAAACTATTAGAAAAAATGATTAACTATCGGTTGGTGTGGTATATAGAAAAATATAATTTGCTCTCTCCTTACCAACACGGTTTCAGATGCAATAGGTCCACTGCAGACAATTTAGTAGTTCTGGAAAATGCTATTCAAAATAGCTTTGCATTACGTGAACATACCGTCGCTGTCTTCTTTGATATTGAAAAGGCATACGACATGACCTGGCGCCACAACATCTTGAAAAATTTGTACGATTGGGGAGTCAGGGGGAGAATGGGTCTATAAATAGGAAGTTTCCTGTCAGAAAGAAAGATGAGAGTCCGAATGGGTAGTGCAACTTCATCTTCAGTTGTTTTAGAAAACGGTATTCCACAAGGATCGACACTCAGTGTAACCCTATTCATCATCGCCGTAAACAGATTATTAGAAGCAGTGGGCGAATCTGCAGAAAAGATGTTGTACGTCGATGATCTATGTCTCTATAAGTCTGCCTCCTCAATGGACGAGATATCTGGGGACCTACAAACTGCAATAGACCGACTATCTATAGAGGCCAATAACATAGGGTTTACGTTTTCAACCCAGAAAACGGCATCCGTTCACTTTTGCCGGTTACGGTCTTGCCAAAGCAATCCTGCCATTAATTTATACGGTTCCCCCATTCGGTATGTAGAGTCCATCAGGTATCTAGGACTGACATTTGACACCAAATTAAACTGGAAAGAGCACATCACTAATCTTCGTGCTAGGTGCCAACAGTCACTCAATATTATGAGATGTGTATCAAATATTAATTGGGGCAGTAATAGAGAATGTTTACTTGACATATACCGTGCAACAGTCTTGTCTAAATTAGACTATGGGTGTTTTGTATATGCTTCTGCTAGAAAGTCGACCTTACAAGCTCTAGAACCGATTCAAAACGTGGGGCTAAGACTAGCTACCGGTGCCTTTCGCACTAGTCCGTCATTGTCCTTATGTTGCGAATCAGGTTTCCTTCCACTTGAGCAGAGGCGAGTGTACCTTCTAAGCAGATATGCGGTAAGAATATGGGGACAATTCCATCACCCCACACACGATAATTTCTTTTCTGATGAGCTTCGCGATGTATTCTCTTCTCGTCGTACAATAACCAGGCCATCAGGAATTAAATTTTGGGAATTTCTAAATAACATCCAAACTAGTTTACCTATAGTATATCAGTTAGGGCCATGCGAATATCCGCCATGGAATCTCTTAAAACCAACGTGTCGTATGGAATGTGCCACTCTTAAAAAAGGAGAGATCACTACCAATTTCTTCGTAGCAAAATTCAGAGCCGTCTTGAGCGAATATCCTCAAAGCCTAATTATTTACACAGATGGATCAAAAACAAACCTGGGAGTAGGATCTGCCTTTTACGTTCAGGATAATTTCTACTCCTGGTAATTGTCTCATTTTGCTAGCATTTACACCGCCGAGTTATACGCTATCTGGCAGGCTTTGAGGTATTTCGAAATGTCTACATATACGGAGACTGCAATATGCACAGACTCAAGAAGTTCAGAAGATCAGGTCAGTTCAGAAGGTCTATCTGACATCTACACTGCTGATCCTTTACTCCAAAAGATACTGGCACTTATAGGATGGTTGAGAACCATTGGAAAAAATGTTGTATTCGTCTGGATTCCAAGTCACTTAGGCATCGCGGGTAACGAAAAGGCCGACGAGGCAGCCCGTCTGGCTGCCGATAATGATGCAATAGATCAGGGTATACCCGTCCGTCATAATGATATCTCGTGTTACTTGAAGCAAAAAATCATCTCGTTATGGCAAGATATATGGAATAATAATCAATCCAAACTAAAAATGGTTAAGCCCGCAGTGGGAAAATGGAAATATCGATCAGAACTAACGCGGCGGGAGCAGGTAGCAGTTTGCCGATTAAGAATCGGCCATTCGCGTTTAACAAATACATACCTACTGACAGGTGGACAACTACCAGTATGTGAGAGTTGTGGAGGCATACTTGGAGTGAGCCACCTACTTATACATTGTCCGCAATATGCTGTTCTTCGTGCAAACCTGCAAATAGCAGATAATGTCGTAGAATGCTTAGGGGACAATCCAGATGCCATTCAAAAACTGGTCGTGTTCTTAAAATCAACACGTCTGCTATGAAAACTATAACTTTTCGTGTTTTTTCTTTTATTGTGATAATCTGACTGTAATATAGTTGATGTTGTTCCATATAGAGTCTTTTTATTTTATATACATTTATTTATTTCATATTATACACATATACATATGTATATATGTATATATATATATATATATATATATATATATATATATATATATATATATATATATATATATATATATATATATATATATATATATATATATATATATATATATATATATATATATATATATATATATATATATATATATATATATATATATATATATATATATATATATTACATTTTAAGTTTCCGCGGATATTATATGATACTTCACTACTTTTCCGGGTTTCACTCCGCGTATTCACTATTCGGCTCCTAGAGGAACCAGACAATGGTTGACGACGTTTCGGCAAGATCACACTTGCCATCTTCAGGTCACTTCTAACTTCCTTCTGCTTCGCGTGGTTACACGATGTAGACTGACGTCTTGCGGCAGCGGTTGGTCTTTATATACGGTTACGGTGTTGCGCATGGTTGCGGTCGGCTGGTTTTTGGCGCGGCTGCGTGTCATTGGTCTCGCTTGATCCGGTGGCATTCTCTCGCTTTCTCTTTTATCGTTCTGCTGTGCTGGTTTTCGCTTCTTGACGGTGATACTAGTTATAGCTGGTTTCCAAGCTGATGGTAGTCGCTGTGTATCGTCCCTGGTATTAAGATTGTTCGGACGTTTCTCGATCTCAATGGCTTCTCTTATGGTTCGTCGGGTCTTGTGTTGTATATTCGCTAAAACTTTTGTATTTTCGAAATCTATGTTATGAGATGTACCACTTACATGTTGTGCTAGTGAAGACGTTCTCTCATTTTTGTTGACTGCATTTCGGTGTTCTTCTCTTCTTACTTGAATTCTTCTGTTGGTCTGCCCTATGTAGGATTCCCCGCAGTCTTTACATGGGATCTCGTATACTCCTTGGCTTTCTAGTGGTATTTTTGTTTTGGCGGATGGTAGCATGTTTCCAATCTTTTTATCGGTGTTGAAGATGGTATCGATGTTGTGTTTTCTCAGCACTCTACTTATTTTGTCCGTGGTCCCTTTGATGTACGGTAAGTGTGCTTTGGATACCGATGTTTCTTCTTCTTTTGGCTTCGGATCCCTTGGTGTTAACGCTTTCTTGATATTTCTGGAAGAGAAACCATTTTGTTTTAATGCCAACTTCACCTGTTCTAGTTCTTGATGTTTATTATCGTCATCAGTCAAACGTTGTGATCTGGTTATTAATGTCTTGACTACTGACTGTAGTTGCGCTGGGTGGTGATGTGACTGCGCGTTCAGGTAGCGATTTGTGTGGGTTGATTTTCGGTATACTGTGTATCCCAGGCTGCCGTCTTCCTTCTTGATTATAGATACATCTAGGAAAGGTAGTTGATTGTCCTTTTCCACCTCCATTGTGAATTTGATCTTCTGGTGTATGTTGTTTAGATGCTGTAAGAAGGTCTGCAGCTTCTCTTCTCCATGGGTCCATATAATAAAAGTATCGTCTACATATCTTAGCCATAGTTTAGGTTTGTCACTTGCCGTTTCTATTGCTCGGACTTCTAATTCTTCCATGAATAGGTTCGCTATTACCGGCGATAAAGGTGATCCCATAGGTGCTCCTTCCACTTGTTTGTACCGTTGATCTTTGTAGATGAAGTAGGTGTTGTTTAGGCAGTGTCTTGTTAACTCGATGATTTCATTTGGGACTTGGTGTTTCCGTTGTATCATATCTACTGCTTCTTTTACTGGAACATTCGTGAATAAAGAGGTTACATCAAAGCTTACCAGCAGATCTCCTGGTGCCACTGTTATGTCTTTTATACGCTCGATGAAGTGGCTTGCGTTCTTTACGTAAGATTCGGCTTCTTCGGCATAAGGTTGCAGTTGCTTGGCCAGGAATTTCGCTAGAGGTTGCAGTGGTGATCCAATGGAGCTTACGATGGGTCTTAGTGGTACACCTTCCTTGTGGACTTTTGGTAATCCGTACAGCTTAGGGCATGATGACGACTTCTCCCTCGGAATTAGTTGTAACTGTTGTTCTTGACTGAAACTGCAGGCTTTTATTTTGGCTTTAGTGGTCTTTTCCAAGTATGTTGTAGGATCCGTTGAGATTGTTTGGTATCCAGGATCATTTAGTAAGGTTTCTATTTTTCGTTCATATTCACCCTTATCCATGACTACGGTTGCGTTGCCTTTGTCTGCTGGTAACACGATTACGCTAGTATTCGCCCGTAGGTCGCGTAAAGCTTGGATTTCTTCGTGGGATAAGTTCTTCTTCGGTGGCTTGGCTGTTCTCAGTATACGTGACACGTCTTGACGTATAATTTCGGCGGTATTTCCTGGGATCCCTGTTATTGATGCTTCGACTCCGCAAATAATGTTTTCTATTGGAATCCGGTTTGGCGCTACTGCATAGTTAAATCCTTTCGATAGCACGCTATGTGTCGCTTCATCCAGCGGTAGATCTGAAAGATTGAAAACTACTTTCTTTGGTTCAACTTGGTGGTTGATGTACTTCCTGGGCTGTTGTTCGGCTTGTAGCTTCTCAAATTTCTTCTTCTGGTTAGAAGTTGTCAAATTAGCGTCAGTTTCTGCGCGAAACTCCGTTAGGTTATCTAGTGTGGACCATAGAGCTGGATGAATTGTGTTACTTAAACGTAGGTGTAACTGTAGTAGATCGATAGTATCAACATCGATCTACTACAGTTACACCTACGTTTAAGTAACACAATTCATCCAGCTCTATGGTCCACACTAGATAACCTAACGGAGTTTCGCGCAGAAACTGACGCTAATTTGACAACTTCTAACCAGAAGAAGAAATTTGAGAAGCTACAAGCCGAACAACAGCCCAGGAAGTACATCAACCACCAAGTTGAACCAAAGAAAGTAGTTTTCAATCTTTCAGATCTACCGCTGGATGAAGCGACACATAGCGTGCTATCGAAAGGATTTAACTATGCAGTAGCGCCAAACCGGATTCCAATAGAAAACATTATTTGCGGAGTCGAAGCATCAATAACAGGGATCCCAGGAAATACCGCCGAAATTATACGTCAAGACGTGTCACGTATACTGAGAACAGCCAAGCCACCGAAGAAGAACTTATCCCACGAAGAAATCCAAGCTTTACGCGACCTACGGGCGAATACTAGCGTAATCGTGTTACCAGCAGACAAAGGCAACGCAACCGTAGTCATGGATAAGGGTGAATATGAACGAAAAATAGAAACCTTACTAAATGATCCTGGATACCAAACAATCTCAACGGATCCTACAACATACTTGGAAAAGACCACTAAAGCCAAAATAAAAGCCTGCAGTTTCAGTCAAGAACAACAGTTACAACTAATTCCGAGGGAGAAGTCGTCATCATGCCCTAAGCTGTACGGATTACCAAAAGTCCACAAGGAAGGTGTACCACTAAGACCCATCGTAAGCTCCATTGGATCACCACTGCAACCTCTAGCGAAATTCCTGGCCAAGCAACTGCAACCTTATGCCGAAGAAGCCGAATCTTACGTAAAGAACGCAAGCCACTTCATCGAGCGTATAAAAGACATAACAGTGGCACCAGGAGATCTGCTGGTAAGCTTTGATGTAACCTCTTTATTCACGAATGTTCCAGTAAAAGAAGCAGTAGATATGATACAACGGAAACACCAAGTCCCAAATGAAATCATCGAGTTAACAAGACACTGCCTAAACAACACCTACTTCATCTACAAAGATCAACGGTACAAACAAGTGGAAGGAGCACCTATGGGATCACCTTTATCGCCGGTAATAGCGAACCTATTCATGGAAGAATTAGAAGTCCGAGCAATAGAAACGGCAAGTGACAAACCTAAACTATGGCTAAGATATGTAGACGATACTTTTATTATATGGACCCATGGAGAAGAGAAGCTGCAGACCTTCTTACAGCATCTAAACAACATACACCAGAAGATCAAATTCACAATGGAGGTGGAAAAGGACAATCAACTACCTTTCCTAGATGTATCTATAATCAAGAAGGAAGACGGCAGCCTGGGATACACAGTATACCGAAAATCAACCCACACAAATCGCTACCTGAACGCGCAGTCACATCACCACCCAGCGCAACTACAGTCAGTAGTCAAGACATTAATAACCAGATCACAACGTTTGACTGATGACGATAATAAACATCAAGAACTAGAACAGGTGAAGTTGGCATTAAAACAAAATGGTTTCTCTTCCAGAAATATCAAGAAAGCGTTAACACCAAGGGATCCGAAGCCAAAAGAAGAAGAAACATCGGTATCCAAAGCACACTTACCGTACATCAAAGGGACCACGGACAAAATAAGTAGAGTGCTGAGAAAACACAACATCGATACCATCTTCAACACCGATAAAAAGATTGGAAACATGCTACCATCCGCCAAAACAAAAATACCACTAGAAAGCCAAGGAGTATACGAGATCCCATGTAAAGACTGCGGGGAATCCTACATAGGGCAGACCAACAGAAGAATTCAAGTAAGAAGAGAAGAACACCGAAATGCAGTCAACAAAAATGAGAGAACGTCTTCACTAGCACAACATGTAAGTGGTACATCTCATAACATAGATTTTGAAAATACAAAAGTTTTAGCGAATATACAACACAAGACCCGACGAACCATAAGAGAAGCCATTGAGATCGAGAAACGTCCGAACAATCTTAATACCAGGGACGATACACAGCGACTACCATCAGCTTGGAAACCAGCTATAACTAGTATCACCGTCAAGAAGCGAAAACCAGCACAGCAGAACGATAAAAGAGAAAGCGAGAGAATGCCACCGGATCAAGCGAGACCAATGACACGCAGCCGCGCCAAAAACCAGCCGACCGCAACCATGCGCAACACCGTAACCGTATATAAAGACCAACCGCTGCCGCAAGACGTCAGTCTACATCGTGTAACCACGCGAAGCAGAAGGAAGTTAGAAGTGACCTGAAGATGGCAAGTGTGATCTTGCCGAAACGTCGTCAACAATTGTCTGGTTCCTCTAGGAGCCGAATAGTGAATACGCGGAGTGAAACCCGGAAAAGTAGTGAAGTATCATATATATATATATATATATATATATATATATATATATATATATATATATATTTAATGTAAAATCATTATCCAACTTGATAAAAATTAACTCTATCTAAAAATATATATATATATATATATATATATATATATATATATATATATATATACATAACAAAGGGATAATAATGGGCTTTCGCGCAATAGAGTAACAAGAGAAAGTGAGTTGCAGCCGTATACACGTGTGTCGCACTTATTAGTGCTCATCAGTACGGCATAGCAGATAGAAAGCAATAAAATAAAAGCAACAAACTAGAAACGATGTACAATACAAAGTTTCACGGATAGCAGCCAACCACACATTTGCAGTATCGGCTCGAAGACACTGAGTTTTCAGTGCAACAACAAACGTCACTACGGAGGTGGCTATAGCCACTACCGTGAGACAACCTAATCCCAAGAAATATCAATAAGAATAGAAATATTAATGCGCGTAAAAATATAAGTACATAACAAAGGGATAATAATGGGCATTCGCGCAATAGAGTAACAAGAGAAAGTGAGTTGCAGCCGTATACACGTGTTTCGCACTTATTAGTGCTCATCAGTACGGCATAGCAGATAGAAAGCAATAAAATAAAAGCAACAAACTAGAAACGATGTACAATACAAAGTTTCACGGATAGCAGCCAACCACACATTTGCAGTATCGGCTCGAAGACACTGAGTTTTCAGTGCAACAACAAACGTCACTACGGAGGTGGCTATAGCCACTACCGTGAGACAACCTAATCCCAAGAAATATCAATAAGAATAGAAATATTAATGCGCGTAAAAATATAAGTACATAACAAAGGGATAATAATGGGCATTCGCGCAATAGAGTAACAAGAGAAAGTGAGTTGCAGCCGTATACACGTGTTTCGCACTTATTAGTGCTCATCAGTACGGCATAGCAGATAGAAAGCAATAAAATAAAAGCAACAAACTAGAAACGATGTACAATACAAAGTTTCACGGATAGCAGCCAACCACACATTTGCAGTATCGGCTCGAAGACACTGAGTTTTCAGTGCAACAACAAACGTCACTACGGAGGTGGCTATAGCCACTACCGTGAGACAACCTAATCCCAAGAAATATCAATAAGAATAGAAATATTAATGCGCGTAAAAATATAAGTACATAACAAAGGGATAATAATGGGCATTCGCGCAATAGAGTAACAAGAGAAAGTGAGTTGCAGCCGTATACACGTGTTTCGCACTTATTAGTGCTCATCAGTACGGCATAGCAGATAGAAAGCAATAAAATAAAAGCAACAAACTAGAAACGATGTACAATACAAAGTTTCACGGATAGCAGCCAACCACACATTTGCAGTATCGGCTCGAAGACACTGAGTTTTCAGTGCAACAACAAACGTCACTACGGAGGTGGCTATAGCCACTACCGTGAGACAACCTAATCCCAAGAAATATCAATAAGAATAGAAATATTAATGCGCGTAAAAATATAAGTACATAACAAAGGGATAATAATGGGCATTCGCGCAATAGAGTAACAAGAGAAAGTGAGTTGCAGCCGTATACACGTGTTTCGCACTTATTAGTGCTCATCAGTACGGCATAGCAGATAGAAAGCAATAAAATAAAAGCAACAAACTAGAAACGATGTACAATACAAAGTTTCACGGATAGCAGCCAACCACACATTTGCAGTATCGGCTCGAAGACACTGAGTTTTCAGTGCAACAACAAACGTCACTACGGAGGTGGCTATAGCCACTACCGTGAGACAACCTAATCCCAAGAAATATCAATAAGAATAGAAATATTAATGCGCGTAAAAATATAAGTACATAACAAAGGGATAATAATGGGCATTCGCGCAATAGAGTAACAAGAGAAAGTGAGTTGCAGCCGTATACACGTGTTTCGCACTTATTAGTGCTCATCAGTACGGCATAGCAGATAGAAAGCAATAAAATAAAAGCAACAAACTAGAAACGATGTACAATACAAAGTTTCACGGATAGCAGCCAACCACACATTTGCAGTATCGGCTCGAAGACACTGAGTTTTCAGTGCAACAACAAACGTCACTACGGAGGTGGCTATAGCCACTACCGTGAGACAACCTAATCCCAAGAAATATCAATAAGAATAGAAATATTAATGCGCGTAAAAATATAAGTACATAACAAAGGGATAATAATGGGCATTCGCGCAATAGAGTAACAAGAGAAAGTGAGTTGCAGCCGTATACACGTGTTTCGCACTTATTAGTGCTCATCAGTACGGCATAGCAGATAGAAAGCAATAAAATAAAAGCAACAAACTAGAAACGATGTACAATACAAAGTTTCACGGATAGCAGCCAACCACACATTTGCAGTATCGGCTCGAAGACACTGAGTTTTCAGTGCAACAACAAACGTCACTACGGAGGTGGCTATAGCCACTACCGTGAGACAACCTAATCCCAAGAAATATCAATAAGAATAGAAATATTAATGCGCGTAAAAATATAAGTACATTATTATCCCTTTGTTATGTACTTATATTTTTACGCGCATTAATATTTCTATTCTTATTGATATTTCTTGGGATTAGGTTGTCTCACGGTAGTGGCTATAGCCACCTCCGTAGTGACGTTTGTTGTTGCACTGAAAACTCAGTGTCTTCGAGCCGATACTGCAAATGTGTGGTTGGCTGCTATCCGTGAAACTTTGTATTGTACATCGTTTCTAGTTTGTTGCTTTTATTTTATTGCTTTCTATCTGCTATGCCGTACTGATGAGCACTAATAAGTGCGAAACACGTGTATACGGCTGCAACTCACTTTCTCTTGTTACTCTATTGCGCGAATGCCCATTATTATCCCTTTGTTATGTACTTATATTTTTACGCGCATTAATATTTCTATTCTTATTGATATTTCTTGGGATTAGGTTGTCTCACGGTAGTGGCTATAGCCACCTCCGTAGTGACGTTTGTTGTTGCACTGAAAACTCAGTGTCTTCGAGCCGATACTGCAAATGTGTGGTTGGCTGCTATCCGTGAAACTTTGTATTGTACATCGTTTCTAGTTTGTTGCTTTTATTTTATTGCTTTCTATCTGCTATGCCGTACTGATGAGCACTAATAAGTGCGAAACACGTGTATACGGCTGCAACTCACTTTCTCTTGTTACTCTATTGCGCGAATGCCCATTATTATCCCTTTGTTATGTACTTATATTTTTACGCGCATTAATATTTCTATTCTTATTGATATTTCTTGGGATTAGGTTGTCTCACGGTAGTGGCTATAGCCACCTCCGTAGTGACGTTTGTTGTTGCACTGAAAACTCAGTGTCTTCGAGCCGATACTGCAAATGTGTGGTTGGCTGCTATCCGTGAAACTTTGTATTGTACATCGTTTCTAGTTTGTTGCTTTTATTTTATTGCTTTCTATCTGCTATGCCGTACTGATGAGCACTAATAAGTGCGAAACACGTGTATACGGCTGCAACTCACTTTCTCTTGTTACTCTATTGCGCGAATGCCCATTATTATCCCTTTGTTATGTACTTATATTTTTACGCGCATTAATATTTCTATTCTTATTGATATTTCTTGGGATTAGGTTGTCTCACGGTAGTGGCTATAGCCACCTCCGTAGTGACGTTTGTTGTTGCACTGAAAACTCAGTGTCTTCGAGCCGATACTGCAAATGTGTGGTTGGCTGCTATCCGTGAAACTTTGTATTGTACATCGTTTCTAGTTTGTTGCTTTTATTTTATTGCTTTCTATCTGCTATGCCGTACTGATGAGCACTAATAAGTGCGAAACACGTGTATACGGCTGCAACTCACTTTCTCTTGTTACTCTATTGCGCGAATGCCCATTATTATCCCTTTGTTATGTACTTATATTTTTACGCGCATTAATATTTCTATTCTTATTGATATTTCTTGGGATTAGGTTGTCTCACGGTAGTGGCTATAGCCACCTCCGTAGTGACGTTTGTTGTTGCACTGAAAACTCAGTGTCTTCGAGCCGATACTGCAAATGTGTGGTTGGCTGCTATCCGTGAAACTTTGTATTGTACATCGTTTCTAGTTTGTTGCTTTTATTTTATTGCTTTCTATCTGCTATGCCGTACTGATGAGCACTAATAAGTGCGAAACACGTGTATACGGCTGCAACTCACTTTCTCTTGTTACTCTATTGCGCGAATGCCCATTATTATCCCTTTGTTATGTACTTATATTTTTACGCGCATTAATATTTCTATTCTTATTGATATTTCTTGGGATTAGGTTGTCTCACGGTAGTGGCTATAGCCACCTCCGTAGTGACGTTTGTTGTTGCACTGAAAACTCAGTGTCTTCGAGCCGATACTGCAAATGTGTGGTTGGCTGCTATCCGTGAAACTTTGTATTGTACATCGTTTCTAGTTTGTTGCTTTTATTTTATTGCTTTCTATCTGCTATGCCGTACTGATGAGCACTAATAAGTGCGAAACACGTGTATACGGCTGCAACTCACTTTCTCTTGTTACTCTATTGCGCGAATGCCCATTATTATCCCTTTGTTATGTACTTATATTTTTACGCGCATTAATATTTCTATTCTTATTGATATTTCTTGGGATTAGGTTGTCTCACGGTAGTGGCTATAGCCACCTCCGTAGTGACGTTTGTTGTTGCACTGAAAACTCAGTGTCTTCGAGCCGATACTGCAAATGTGTGGTTGGCTGCTATCCGTGAAACTTTGTATTGTACATCGTTTCTAGTTTGTTGCTTTTATTTTATTGCTTTCTATCTGCTATGCCGTACTGATGAGCACTAATAAGTGCGACACACGTGTATACGGCTGCAACTCACTTTCTCTTGTTACTCTATTGCGCGAATGCCCATTATTATCCCTTTGTTATGTACTTATATTTTTACGCGCATTAATATTTCTATTCTTATATATATATATATATATATATATATATATATATATATATATATATATATATACGTTGTCACCTCATATATAACGTTGTGACCTCCGTTTTCGGAGGTGACAACGTTTTGCCCTTTTTTCTACTGTATAAGCATATAGATGGTGTTAGAAGCCTAAATTCAAATTTTTGTCTGGAGGTGATAACGTCATACTTATACTCACAAGATTAATTTTTAGTTCAGCTGTAGATCGCTGGCGTTGCCGTCGCTCTTAGTTGTATAATTGCCAATACGATGTCACCTCCGCCTGTATATGTAGTTTTTTGTACCATGTACGGTACGTTGCAGGCTCCACAGTTTGGCAACGTCGTATACAAGACCTTAACCATTCAGGTATATAGAATTCCATCGAAACTCATACATCTGGCGTGGTTTGGACCATTTCACGCTACATAAATTTAAACATACTTTTTTGGGAATAGTAGCTGCATTTAAACTAATATTTTTAAGGGATCGCTTGAATTGTACGTCATTTTCAAATAGTTGATGATGGTTTAAAACAATAAAGTAATAATTTCTATTCCATTTAAAAGATTTTGAGTTGAAAATGACTTTCTTTGAAATACGAAGAGATTAAATAGAAAATACTTTTTAGCCGTAATTATGTATAAAAAAGAGTTCATTTTTTTTACAATATGATTATTTCGGATTTTTTGGGTTATTACTATTTGATAATTTTCAGAATTGTCATATGGCATATGAAATATTCATTCTCGCACCTACAAAGAAAGATTTAACTTTAAGATTTTCTTACAGTACAACAATTAATAAATTTTTAAAGAAAAATAATTTTATAACCAGAATAATGTAACATTTGGTATGTAGTGTACAAATTTCACCAAATCCGGTTCATGAAGTTTTAGCTGACATTGTAACTATGTTTACATTTTTATTTATTTATTTAATCAAATACACGCGAATCTCCCTTTATATACACAAAATTAATCCTAAAATATGCTTCAAATATAATTTGGTTACCAAAACTCATAACAAAATGCATTTTTATAATAATTATCAACAGATAAAGTTGAAATAATCAATTCCACAAACATAATGTAAATGTTTTAATAATAATTTTAAAAACAAAAAGGTTGGTTTCTGTGAAGGAAGTGGGGTATCTTGACCAATATAAGTTAATTGTTTGAAAATAAAATCGATGAAATAGCTTTCACTTTTGGGTATGTGGTAAGAAAGAAACAAGTGAATTTATTAATTATCCTTATTTTCATTTGTGGAATTTTCGCCATCTAGTTGTATGGCTTCATCTAGCACATGAAATATGGATATTAAAAGTCAAATTACATGATTTCTTAACATACATATATATCCTGATATATATTGTTTACGTTGATTTTACCGATCTTTTTATTTGAGTGTACGTACAGTTGAGGAGTTAATAAATAGGTTACATTTTTATAAATCTAGGCACTTATGTTGTTAATTTTTGTAAATGTAGTTTATTATAAAAATGGATTAGTGGTTGCTAAGCGAAACAATAATGGTTGACTTCTTTGCTTGTTTGAACTAGCATTCATTAGAGGTAAAGGATTGTGTACTAGTTGTTTTGTTTCTCATTTACCAGCCTTGGTACTACATTAACATTCAAGATTGGTCCAAGACTAACCTTGGTTTTATTGCGATATTGGTGACATTGCTGGCTGTAGTCAGAATAGTTTTGGAGGGTCCGCAAAAGCCCTAATTTTTACGATTTTGCCGAATTTTTTCTTTCTTATTAAAAATCCATTTTTTCCGTATCTGCCTTCACGAACTATTTCCTGTAATTTTCTCACAATTTACTTTTGTGTTAAAACCTTAATTTGTGTTTCGGAGTACAGAGAGAATTGGGAGGAGTGGGAGGAAGGAGTTGACGTAACGAACAGTGTTGTTTTAAGATGCGAAATCAAATAGAGATGGAGATCAAGGGGTAAACGAAAATATCATGGAAAGATCCGGCAGTGAATCTTAATCGGATTTTGAGGAAGGCCATCAATCTCACAGAGGGTAAAACTTCCAACATTGGCATCCATCTGTGATCGAACAGGAGTATCAGACAGAGCTGCAAGACGTTGGTGTAATCTCCCAGACAGACAGAGAAAAGGTTATCGACAGGATGAAGATTGGAAGAGAGAGAACAGGACACAGAGATCAAGTTGTTTCGACAGCAGGTCACAGAGCGATCCGTGCACTTTATTATGCTAGCAGAAAGGACTGTTACCAGCACTAGGACCAAGGGAGGTGTGATTTCTCTACTTGAAAAAGGACTGAAAAGGTGATTGGGCCTACTGGGCCTAGAACCTACTCAGGCGAAATTGGCAAGAAACTAGATGGGTGCGAAAAGCTTGACATTGCAAGTTTTTCACCAATCGAAGGTAACCTTCCCTATTTAGAAGTCAGTCAAGATTTGAGTACTGACCAAAAATATTTGCTAGAAGTTTGCCACGCCACGAGGAGAGTATTCAGAAGATCTAGCGAAGAAAAACCCAGGGAAGCCATCACATGCAAGATGGCAGCTAATCGCATTTTACGCCTGTACGTCAGCAGCGAGAACCCTTCTGATAACTTGAAAATACTATCTGAATACGTAATGAAAGTCTACGCTCCAGTTTGGTCCCATGTGAAACTTCATCCATCTTGCACTTACGGCGCTCAGTACTTGGAGACTTGTAAAGTTTTCCCGCTACTTTCCGCATGGGCTCCTAAATAATAATAATAATAATAATAATAAATGCCTTTATTTTAATAAGCAGAGAAAAAAAATTACATTCATTACATTACTTTTTTCTATAGCAGATGTTAAACTACTTCTTTATCAACTTTTTTGAGTAGATAAAGTTGCACTTTAACCGCAAGGGTAGATAAAGTAACACTTTAACAGCAAGGGTAGATAAAATGTTTTAACTTTTTTTTATTCAATTGATTTACACACATTTCAACATATGTTCCAAAAATAGATGTTTCTAATAATGTTAATTGTACAATTATTGAAGTTATTGTTAATAACCCTTTGAATTAATATCAATTTGAAGGGTTATTAACTTCGAATTAATATTAATTCGAAGGTTTATTAACAATAACTTTAATTGTACAATTAACATTATTAGAAACATCTATTTTTGGAACAGCACAACTTGTAATTGTTTGCTTTGACAATTGTACAGCGGTACTGGATGTATTTTCTGGTCCACCAAGTATACGCTTGGATACAGCAATCTTACTGCCTACCGACTCTTCAATATATGTCTCTGCAACGGATGACGATTTCCACCCACCCAACCGTTTCAGTGTAACCAGATCAGCACCAGAGTTTGCCAACATGGTGGCTGCAGAACGACGGAAACAATGCCCCGTGTACATTTCTGAATTTGGTAGCTTCAGGAAATCCGCAATCTTCTTGGGGATCTTATATATGGTGTTGATCCCCACCGGTTGCGTAGCGCACTTTTTCTGTCGGTAGTTGACAAAAAACTTATTGTGAGGTACGTTTTTGGGTCGCAAGGCTATGTACTTTCTCACAATTTCCAAGAAACTCACTCCACATTCTTTGTCAGTAATACAAAAAGACCTATCCTGCTTAGTTTTAGTATCAAATAATGAAACGACTATCACCGATGTTCTGTCGTCCACATTTGACACTTCTAACTTGTGAAATTCATCGGACCTAGTCGCTCCATGCACACCAAAAACAGCAATAACCTGCAATTCCAAACACAAATATAGACCAGCAATAATAATTATTATTATAAAACTCTAACCTTCATGAACAAATAAACGTCATCCGGAGCTTCTGTCAGAAATTTAATAATGTCATCTGGCTCCAAGATTTTGGACTTTTTAGCTTTGTACCCACCACTCAGGTTTTTCAGTAAAGTAGTTAACTTGCCGAATCTGTACAGATTTTATGATATCATATGGTATTACATTCGAAAGCATTACTTACTTGGAAATGTCACAATTTTCATTCACCAACAACGTACGCTTCAGCATCGAATAATACGACCATAGTGACGATGGCTTCGTTTTCTTTGCCTTTTCAGAAAAATACGCCATAAGCACTTTTTCACTCACACTATTGATATTCTTGATGCTTTTCCACTTTTTAAAGGACTGGTATTCCTTCTCATACATCTTCCTAGATTTTTCAGGCAACAATGAGCTTTCCGCCTCCAACACCGCATCTTCGATGTCGGAAGGCAGTTTTTCTTCTTCTTCCTCTTCTTTTAAATCTTTGCCGTACATTTCGTACAAAACGCAAAAAGCAGAATGAAAAATTTGTTGACAAAGTAATCCATAGTAACGGAGCAACACAATTGCGATTTTTGTGACAAAAATTGTAATTTTCTTTGAAATGTTATTTTTCCCTTGAACTTGAAGTCCTGCTATAGAAAAAAATGTTGTATTACACACGACGATAAAATCACATTATCTTCTTGAGCGTAATTAGCGTCTCGACTGACGTCTCGACGCTAAAAAACGCTCTCGAAGATAAAGTAAAATTTTATCGTCTTGTATAATAAATAACTATTAAGGCGAAGTTCAGCATCACCTAACTGGGTGATGCTGCTCTGCCACTTAACCCTTAATTTAAATAAAAACAATGATTTAATATAATATGCGGCAAAATAATTAGGCAACGTATAATAAAACATATTTAAACAGGATAATATAGGTAGAGTTATGTTAACATTATCCTTGGTGGAGCTGGCAGCAGGAGCTTCGTAGAACATACACAGGAACATGATTAATTTAAGTTTGTTGTTTTCTAAACAAATCTGATGACAATGTTTTTTTGAACTTTGAGATAGGAAGAGCTTTAAATGAGCTTGGAATCTGATTAAGATATGAAGCGCAGGTATATGAGAAAGATCTCTTAAACGTGTGTGTTTTATGTGGTGGAATCGTAAGTAAACCTCTGTATCTTAAGTTTATGTGATGTACGTCTGTACGAAAGCTTATTTTATTAGTCAGGTATTCAGGTTTGCTGTGTTGTAATATTTTATGAAAGAAAGTTGTCGCGTGTAGGTGACGTCTGTTTGACATGTTAAGCCATTTTGATGGTGCTAATTTGTCTGTTATACGATGAACTGCCCTAGGTATGCCATAAATTAGTCGGAGGCAGGCATTGTGTAGTCGCTGTATTTTATTTGCAACCTCTTGCTCTATACATGGCCCATAAACTACATCACAGTAGTTAAGATCAGAAAGAACCAGCGCCTCACAAAGCATTTTTTTGATATGCGTGTCGAGATACTCTCGATTCTGATATATGATACGAAGATTTAAGTATCCTTTTTTAAGAACATTACAGACATGCGATTTAAATCGTAAATCTTTATCTATAGTTAGATCTAGGTTCCTTACCTTTTTGTAGACTTCCACTTTTACGCCTCCGATCTCAATATTGACCTCTGCCACTAAAGAGTCGTACACATAAGAACTACTTATTAGTATTGCTTGAGATTTAGTAGGACTAAGTTTCAGTTTATGTGCTCTAGATAAATTAGAAATTGCTTGTAAATCAGCATTAATTTTTTGACAAGCTTGAGTTACCGAAGTCCAGGGAAATGATGAATACAGTTGTGTGTCATCAGCGTAAAAGTGGGAGTCTACGAACTGGAGCTGTTCACGGAAATTCGATATATAGATAGCAAATAAGGTAGGGCTGACAATGGAGCCTTGGGGTACACCAGATTTTAAGGTTAGATATTCTGAAGTATTATTCTTATATACTACAGCTTGCTGTCGGTTTGTTAGAAAGTTTTTAAAAAAATTTACCGCCTCAATTGAGAGTCCACAAAAATGTAAAATAGATAAAAGTAACTGATGGTCTACAGTGTCAAAAGCCTTTGAGAAGTCTAACAGTACTAGAACAGTGGCAAGTTTTTTGTCAAGAGCAGTTATTATATCATCGGTTACTTTAAGTAATGCGCTCGTGCAGCTGTAGCCCCGCCTAAACCCTGATTGTGTCTCAGGCAGTATATCATTTCGTTCTAAGAATTCTTTTAGTTGCTTATCAATGATCATTTCTAAAACTTTGGAAAGAACCGGGAGGATGGAGATGGACCGGAGATCTTTGAATTCTAAGGGATTAGGAATCTTATTTAAAGGGATAACATTTGCTTTCTTCCAGGTAGTGGGATATACTGAATGGATAATACAATAATTAATTACATGAGTACAACAGGGAAAAGAAAGGGTAGGCACAGGTTTATCATAAAAAGAGTTATTCCGTCGTGACCCGCGGCATTTGATTTTATTCTTTTGCTACTACTCCAAATCTCTTCTTCGGGCACAGGGCGAAAGAACAGTACATGGTTTGTTTTCATATTACTATTGTAATAGCTTAGGAGTTAAGAAAAAAAGTATTTATGTCATTTACGTTTGTCAAATATTCCGGTAAATTTGAAGATTTCTTTTTATTTTCTATAATATTGTGTTTGATACTTTTCCAGATAAGGTTAGCTTGATTGGTTTCCGATAGGTTAGTAAAGTACGTCTTTTTAGCCCTACGACATGTATTTGTAACAAGGTTTCTTAGTTGTGCATATTGCTGACGATCTGTCTGTGATTTGGTTTGCTTATAAATTTTGTGTGCATAATCGCGCATTTCCATTAAGAACCGTATATTATCATTAAGCCAGGGTGCTGGTGGTTTAGATATTCGTGAGTGTTTAATGGGTGGATGGACAGCAAAGAGCGGGGCTAGCTTATTGGTAAGAAAGTCGACTTTACTATCAATATCCGTATAAGTATAAATTTCATCCCAATTGATTGACATAAGATCATCATGAAATAGATTATAATTCAAGTTTTTGAAACAGCGGTATGTTTTATGAATTGTGCCGGCCTTCGACCATCCATGAGCAGGGTGCAGTCTACTGTCTCGTGATCAGACAGTTTAGCATCGACAAAAATTCCAGAGTTAATTACATTCGCGGCTTTGGAGGACAAAATTAGATCTATAATGGTGTCGATCCTGAATTCCAAACAAATGTCTGCTTTGCCTCCCCACAAAATCTACTTCTCGGGCTTCTAATCGATGAGAGGAGACATATTCGTGAGTTGGGTTTACGACTAGTCCTAAAGGCAAGAACATTAGTCCACAATGGTGGTGGCGTCAAGAAATCCCAAATTCCTAAAATCAATTTCTATGCTGAGAATTACATTGATTTCATTTCATGGCAAGCTCAAAAAGTCACAGAGCCTCCATTTACTAAACATATAAAGGAAGATGAACTAAAAGGTCTCATAGTAAAGGCTGGATCTCTTCAAATGAACTTTCCGTTGATTTTCCACGATTTCCACTGCCACACTCAAGCGGTTGAAAGAACGGTTAAGATTGTCAAGAGGCATCGTCTGCAGTTAGTGGCAACAGCAACAGAGATGGTTATATTATGACTAAAATAGAATCTCGCAAGTCCATGCCGTTGTTTGAGTCAAGAAAATATTTTAATGTATGACAACCTTATAGTCATAAGACTCATAAGTAATAATATATATAAATTACCTATCCCAATATAACAATGTTTTCTTTTTGTTTTATAGAACTGCATTTCTTTTCAATTAAGATCTTTATTGTTTGTTTTTACCACCTGTATAAGTGCTCAAAGCTCCTATTAATAAGTGTAAAATATACCTTCTGCAGGTTGGTAGATATAGGGTACATAAAACTGAATTATAATTGAAAAAAATTATAAAATTCATAGTTCTTTCGGACCCACAAGAAATTTTTTTACTG
The DNA here is from genome assembly GCA_929113105.1 of Agrypnus murinus. Classification (NCBI taxonomy): domain Eukaryota; kingdom Metazoa; phylum Arthropoda; class Insecta; order Coleoptera; family Elateridae; genus Agrypnus; species Agrypnus murinus. The sequence goes on from OV816026.1 coordinate 195,079,816, forward strand.
ATCTGGAGTTTTTATACGATATTAAGCACTACAAAATGCAAGTTTTAATCACTCGGCCATGATAAAAAATGGAAAAGAAAATCTGAAGTTAGTAGGGAAAAACTGATTAATAATTGAGAAAAATGATCAAATTCAAAGTGCTTGCGGACCCTCAAGAAATTGTTTTACTGAGCTGGGGGTTCTACATGTTAATAGGCACCAAACAAGACAACTTTTAATCACTCTTCCATGATAAAAAAAATGGAAAAAATATTTTTTGACCTCTATTTCGTTCCATCCTAATACATATTCTGTAATTCGTTAGATCAAATAATAAAGAGGTGTATATCATAGCCAACGGAAGCTGTTGGAAAAAATGCCTTAAAAGAAAATTTTTAAAAATGTCGATTAATTTGTTGTGTTTCGATTGGTTTAATGTTAATAAAGTTGATAACTCCCTTTGTTAATTAAATCACAGGAAATCCAATGGTCCAATATGATAAGTGTGTGACTTCGGAAATATCAAACATTTGTAGTAAAAAACACATTATTTAATTTCTTTGTATTACACTCTCTTCGAGTTTAGTAAAAATTAAAAGAGTGTCTGAGTATATTTCAATCAAAATAGAATCTAGATAAAAGTATATTCAAATTAAACAGTGATTCTCGAGATTACAAGAAACTATATAAAATATTAACTTTATGAAGTAAACGAGAAAGCAATGATTATAATTAGAGAAGCCTCATTAAACTAGTCAGTGCTACTCAGAAAGACGCTTTAATAAATGTTGAAACGGCTTTTAAATAAGTCTTTAATAATAATTCATAAGAAATACAAAAACGCCAATTTACTATAACACAGAAAATAAAAAATAAGTAAATCGAGAATGCTTGCTTGTTTTCATTTGTTATTTTGCCACTAAAATGCCTTCGGCGAGCAATTTGAACCGCCCGATTTCAACATCTGGAGACCACAAGAGACCCTTTTTATGAAATGTACATCTATGGAATGTGGTGTCAACGCTCTATATATATAACTGCGCATAACGATGGTACCTTCTGACCTCCGAACACTTGGCAGCGTTGCTGGAGGTAACAGCGAACTACCAGTTTCTGCTTGTATATACAATTTGGAGGTCGGTTCGTATCTTCTGTAAACTCTATATATGACAAAATAAAACAAGGGAAATAATTTCCCCTTTCTTGAGATTTGGATTCTAGAGGTTCCCCTCATCACAAATATAACAAATTTTTAGCAATATATTCACGGGAATACCCGGAAGTCAGGTCGTCTCCTCTGTATGGCGGAGGTGACAGCTTAACAGGCATCAATATATATATATATATATATATATATATATATATATATATATATATATATATATATATATATACACGCCCAACTATCCATACCAAGCCCGCTATGTTACGCAGGCACTCAGAAGCCCGGGCTTTCCTGTAGAGTTTAAGCTGTATATTCTACCTCAATCGAACCGATAATTTCATATTATTAAGCGCAACCTGCGAGGGGTAAGTTATTTTTACATACAAATGAATATATACTGTACAGCTTTTACGAGACCGCATATATTATTGGTACTGTAGCAGTCCTGTTTGTATAAAAATAGATATTTCACGCATTATACCAAGCCACGCAGGGTTGCCGCTACTGTTACCAGCAAAACGTAAGATTATTGATCGTGTAATTTGTCTCGCCGGCTGTGAATGTCGGACAAACCACGGTTAGTCACCGAGACTTCCCGAATGCTTTCGTTCTTATGTGATGGTAATGCCGAGTTGGGAGTATCCTAGCGGAACTTTTGTTCTCGCCAACAGCCTGAGTCAAGGTCGTACTGGCTGGTCGTCTGGCTATTATCGATTTTATTTTAGCTTTCTCGCGGCATAGTAACACAGACAATTATATACAACGAACTTTATGAAAAGAAGATGGAATTTTAGATTTCAGATCATGTTCTACATGCATAATTAACTGAATATTAAGTTACCTCGGAATTCGCCTTTTGGCCGCCGATTTTGATGATTTTTTTTTAAATTGTAGGTAATCGACTATATTTCAAAGTCTAAATATTAGATTTGTCCTGTAATGCCCTGTTTAATTGTTAATAACAAATTATTACTTTTTTCATAAGGGACTAACATTTAAATAATTTCATCAAATTTGTATTATAATTGCATAAAGTTGGGTACTTATAGGTTTTTAGGGTCGTAGATTCAAAATTTTAATAAAAATTTGATGAAATTATTTAATTATTAATTAGCCCCTTATGGAAAAAGTAATAATTTATTAATAACAATTAAACAGTAATTTTCAAACCTTTGACAGTACAGACTTTACCAATTAAATATTTTAGTTTGAAAGAAAATGGCAAGAACAAAATTACAGTTTTCGATTAAATTAATATAAATAAAAATATTATTTCTAAAAAAAGATAAATCAATATTAGACGGTTTCCTAGAAAAAAAATACCTCGGAATTCGCCTTTTGGGCACCGATTTTGATGATTTTTTTAAAATAGTAGGTAATCGAATATATTTCAAAGTCTAAATGTTCGATTTGTCCGCTAATGCCCTGTTTAATTGTTATTAACAAATTATTATTTTTTCCATAGGGGGTTAATTAATAATTAAATCATTTCATCAAATTTTTATTATAATTGAATAAAGTTGGGTACTTATAAGTTTTTAGGGTCGTAGATTACGAATCCGGGGTCCAAATTGGTCTAAAATTCAAAATGGCCGCCGGTGTCAAAACTTTAATATATGAAATTTTGAATGAAAAATCGTACCAAGGGGTTTTTAAAGTAGCAAATTGTGCTGTTAAGCTAAAAAATGACCCAGATGTAAAATGCTTGTCACAAAATGGCCACCGAAACTAAATATGATTAAAATTCAAAATGTTTAATCTCTACTGTATGTTTGTTTAAGATGGATTAATATAGTAGTTAACACAATTTTAAGATTGTTGCAATTATTATTTATTTAAAATTCAAATTGATAGAATGGAGTTATTCCGTATGAATAGTGTTAAAATAAATTAATACTCCATAATTTAACCAGATTCCGTTTAAGTCTGAAACTTTATTTATCGTCAGATTTAAATAAAGGATATTGTGTTAATTATTATTTACTTGTGTTTCATGTAAAGCATTGTTAGTTTTTTCAGCTACTTCTGGCAACGTAGAAAAAGAATGTGCTCTTTACATTTTGAAAACTGATTAGTAAGCTTTTTTTTGGGAAGAATAAATTCTTTTTTACATGCTCTTACTGGTTGCGACACTTCAACAGCGTTTTTCGGCAAAGGGGAAAATAAATTTTTCAAAACTTTTGAATGCAAAATTTTATAGGTGTTTTTATAATTTTTAGAAATAGTTAGGGTTACTGAAGACAAGATAAGATATATAGAAAATAAATAAAATGGAACTTTTTTATTAGAAATTGCATGAAAATACAACTAAAAGAAATTGATTTAATTTTATTTTATTTGACAAATCCCATATTGTATAATATCATCTTCAGAGTCATTGCGTTCTGTTTCTTCTTCTTGTTATTTTGAAAAGCATTCTTCATCAGAGAAGTTTTCATCTAAACTTCTTTTTCATTAATGTTTCCTACGTTTGGACATTTCCAAAACTTTAAAAGATTTGAAGATTTGAGTTTTGTTTTCGACTATGCTTAAAAATTGGCTATAAGTGGATTCGAAGATGCCAAAAATAAGTTGAGAATTTTCTCATTAGTTTCTTCTCTGGAAGATTTGCATGGATGACCTCTTCTAAATTAACTAATCAACTTTATTTATTTCTTCTAAATAGCTTGAAATCTTTTTTCTCGCTTCTTCGCTAGCCGTTCATCTGTATCTTTTTGATGGACCAGCATGCCTCGAAGGTTAGTTAGAGTACCGTAGGTACATTTTACTAAAACATTTTCTGCAGCTTTTATGGTTGAATGGTCTTGAACTTTTCAACATTTATTTCATATCCACATACAACTGTTTGCATAATATCAAATCTATTAATAAATTATCTCTGACTTAATTTCTGTAATTTCTGCAGAAGTCGCAAGCGCTTTGAAAAAGCACATTGCTTCATATTTTCTTTGTTTTTAAAACTGTAAACCATGTGGGAAAAAATCGTGAATCTGTGTATCAAACAATAAACAAGTAACTGTGATTCACTGGCAAACATTTTAAGAAAAAATGAATGAACTGGGTGTTTTGCAAACCTTACTGAGCTGAAAACATGTGAATACATGTCTGAGATACCTATTAGAGACCGCTAGTTTAGCCGTTTAATTCTTTCGACATTTTGTCAGCTTTTGAAGCAAAATCCCGTTACATGAGACGGTGGAATAGTCTAAATTTTTGACAGTATTGCCTTTTTGTCCGTTCCAAGTTTTGATGACTTTCGGATTTAGATTAATTTATTATGATATGAGCTTTCAATCAGTAAAGGTTTCATCTTGTAAATCCGTTTCCCCAAAAAGAACGACCTAAACAAATCCACAAACTGACAGAGGAACTAAGGGAAGACTGACAGATAGGTGCCCAGTTCGTGTTATGTTATTCACTAACCATGTACAGTGCCGCCCATTTGAAAGTGCACGACTCTTTATATGTAATATTCCAAAATGACATCGTGTAAGTCAGGATTCCATGGGCTGTGTTTATAACAGCTGCAGCGGAATGAAAGGTTTATTATTATTATTTTCAAATACTTGTTTAAAATAATTTATCAGCTTAGAGTAAGTTATAGAAAACATAACCGAGGTAAATCGGGTCTATCGTGTACTTTCAAATGGGCGGCAGTGTACCTCTAAGTTGCTATTTAATACTTCATAAAGAATTATGATATGACTTTTAAATTATTAGTCCAAGAGCAAGAGCAAAAAAGTAGGTTCATAATGCAATGAAATGTTTTCGTAGACAATAACATTTTCTACAACTTTTATTACAAACTTTTTTCTGTATAGTGCATAGCTTTATATTTAAAGCGCGCCAAACTTTCTCCAACATGGTTATTGCTAAATATATAGTTAACGGTTGATAATACATTAAAAATGGTAATAACCAAATTTGTAGAACACAAAATTTCTTATAGAATTTATTTGAAGTTTTTTTTCTATAAAATTGATACTTTAAGAGCTATAGCTTGGTAAACTATTGCACCGCGTGAATTATCTGTGGTAATGTTGGTCATAGTACACGGTAAACATTTCATAACACATAAAACGGCGAAAAGTGTTCAGAAAAATGACAGTACTGTGTAGTGTGTAGTGAATGTAATGTATTAATCTTATAAATAGTGCCAAGAAGTACTCATAATTTATACATCTTTCTTAAATTGCATGGGTAGAACCTATTATCATAAAAAAATGTCAATGTAGCAAGATATAATAGTTTGTCACGTACATCACGTACATCATAAAAAATAATAATAATCATGATGATAATAATAATCATGAGAAGGGAAAGGTGGAGAAAAGGATAACAGAGTTCAAAGAATGCAAATTAATTTTTTGAAATAAAAAACGGATTAAAACATTTATTTATACAAAAAGTGGCAAGTTATTTTACGTCATAAGTCTCATCTGTTTGGATGATGAAGGAAGTCACTCATCGTCTTCCACATCCTTGTTTTCTGCCACCGATATATCCGTAGGAGGTGAATCGAAAATTTCATTTTCATCGACTTCGTCTTCGATGGTTTCCAATGTATCTGGCACATGTGCATCCACCACAATTCGAACAAATAATGGAACATTTTAAGCCAGCATTTCGGCATACACAGGCAGCCCCGCAATTTGTTGTGCATTTGCAAGATATTATTTTCAGCAAACTTGAGGGTGCTGGAGCCATAGTAGTTCGAATTGGTTGAAGTCCATTTGTAGTCCGCTTCCAATCCCATTCTTCAGGATCATGGTAAAATCCAAGCCAAGTTTGAACCTGGTGGTAGGTTCTAAAAGAATGGTAACGTGCCGTATCTTGGGTTGGAGGTAGAAGTGAGAGGTTTAGTTTGGTGTTACTCGCCAAATTGGCGAAGCATTTTTAGCGAAGAGAGTTAATGGACGCATTGAGAGGCGCATGATTATATATAGTGTATAATTTCGTGGCTATTGTGCGTAAACTCGGCATTTACAGCGTTATAAGTCTTAAAGTATCAATTTTATAGAAAAACTTCAAATAAATTTTATCGGAAATTTTGTGTTCTACAAAATCATCAACCGTTAACTATATATTTAGCAATAACCATATTGAAAAAAGTTTGGCGCGCTATAAATATAAACTTATGCACTATACAGAAAAAAGTTTCAAATAAAAGTTGTAGAAAATGTTATTATCTACGAAAACGATTTTTTTACTATTTTACTAGGTTACTAACATTATTCCATTGTTATTTCTAAACTACTACTATTTAGTAAGCATTAATCCTACAGTTCGGACAGCTTTTTTAAGGAATTCTCTCGTGTAAAACAGCCAGCCTTCGCATTGAAATGAGACAGTGTTAAGATCTGCAGATGAGAACAACTTTGTTCTATTTCTTTCACCTAATGTAACTGCTATCACTCAACCAACGGACCAAGAATATATAAGAAACACCTAAGAGATTTTACAGACGTATCGTTTCGATTAATTTCTTGGAAACATTTGATATGATGCTATTTTGAAAGTTCTCTAATATCAAAGATGCAATTTTTGCTTTCGCTATTGCATGGATCAATGTTAAACAACTGACAATCGAGAAAACGTTTTTTACAATTATGAATAATGGAAAAGAAGTTAACGGCGAAGATGTTACTGAAGACGTGATTTGTTCTAAAGGTATTGGTAGTTTGGCAAATCAGAGCGAGGATATGAAAGAGATAGAAGAGTCCGACATTGAAGCTTAAATGCATTGTGATCGTAAAAAACAAGGTTACCAAGTACTGACAGGAGATGCAATAATGGAGGAAAGGGAAATTCTACGCGACACCTCTCAAGTAGATCAAGAAATTCTAAGTGATGGTGATGATGATTTAAACATGAAGAAAGTACTTTATGGACAAACTGCTGAAGCCATAGGCGTGTCATTAAATTTTTTTGAACAACATAAGGATACTGATGTAATACATATTTTACACTGGCAAAATATAAAACAAATGATAAAAAATAACACGGTACGCACAGAAGAAATTTTCAGATTTTCATATAGCTTTTCTAGAACTTTTTGGTATGAAGATTACGAATCTGATGTTGGTTGTTTCCATTCAGGTCAAATGTTGTTGTTTCGAATTTCATTCGTACGCCATGCAGCCAATCCATACCTGCCTCATGAATTTAACTCAAACCGGGTTTCTCAGGAATTGCTTTTTACCTTACGAATGCAAAACGCCAATAGAAGAATCGCATGCATACACCACATAAACAGGGTTGACAATTTTGGCGTTTCTTAATTCTACAGCTTTTTTGCTTTGGCGCTTGGTGCGTAAATTTTGCTATTAGTTTTTAGCTTTGCATCGTGTTTGACTACTATTGCATAATAAGTAGCGTGCCCCAACTTCACCTAACGATAGAAAAAATGTCAGGCGAGGCATCTGTGACTCTCGTTCAGAATTGGACTGGTCTAGTGCCCTCATGTCTCTGTGATTGCGCATTAAGTCTGGTTCCGTTACGGGTAAACTAGCTAGACATATGTTTCCGAACTATCGTTCTCAGATAGTTACGTCAAGGAACTTCAACGCTTTCTTGGATTAATTACTTATTTATCTAAGTTCTTTTAAGAACTTATCAGAATTATTAGCTCCACTTAGAGTGCCGTTAGAAAAAGATGATGAATGGAGATGGGAGAATGAACAAAAAGAAGCATTCTGTAAATTAAAAGAAATATTAAAAAACCCTCCAGTACTTGGTAATTTTAACCCAAATTTACCTATTTTATTTTATTTTACTGCATATGGTGGGGCATTAATTCAGAATGGTCACCCAATAGCTTATTACTCCAAATCTTTAACTAAAACGCAGATCAATTATAGTCAAATTGAAAAAGAAGCATTGGCCATATTACTGGCTTGCAAGAAATTTCCTGTTTATATATGGGGAAACAAAAATCTGATAGTAGAATCAGATCATAAGCCGTTAGAAACCATATTCAGGAAGCCATTAACTGAAGCGCCTCCCAGACTACAGAGAATCCTATTTGAAATACTGCCATATCCCACAATTGTGTACAAAAAAGGAACCATGTTGTACATAGCTGATATACTAAGCAGAGACTGCGCAAAAAATGTTCATGATGACGAGGATGAAAACTCATTTGAGACATGTGTAATAATACCAATGAGTAAAACGAGATTGCAGCAGTTAAAACAAGAGACAAATAGAGATATAGAATTGGTGGAATTAAAACAGCAAATACTTGTAGGATGGCCCGACAGAATAAGCGAAGTTCCGGCTTCTCTAAGAAAATACTGGTCTTACAGGCACGAACTAGCAACTTATGAAGATATCATATTCAAAAATGATAAAATAATGATACCTCCGAGACTACAAGAAGTTGTTCTCAAATGTTGTCACTTTAGTCACAAAGGTATCACTGGTACTCTCTGATTGGCCAGAGATTTTGCGTATTTTGGCCAAGAATGTCTGTAGACATTATTAAATTGGTGCAAAACTGCAAGATTGGTACGAAGGAACAAAAAGAGAATCCTAAAGAAAAAATTTTACTTCAAGAGTATCCAGAACGGCCATGGCAAATATTCGCTTCTGATATTTATCATTTGAAGGACAAGGAATACTTGCTAATGGCAGATAGCTATTCAGGTTATTTTGACTTCGTGCAATTATCAAGCTTAACCAGCAGGTCAATAACTCGAGCATTTAGATGTTGGTTTGCTACATTTGGAATACCTGATATTCTTCGTACAGATGGAGGAAAACAATATATATCTGAAGAATTTAAAGAATTTGCTAGAAGATGGAGGTTTGAACATAGAGTTTCCAGTCCACAGTTTCCCAGACCGAATGGTTTAGCAGAGCGATATGTACAAGAAGCAAGATCGATACTAGATAAATGTATAGAAGAAGGTTCAGATATCCAGTTAGCCCTTTTACATCACAGAAACACACCAAGAGACACCCTAGGTTCTCCAATGCAAAGATTAATGGGTCGAAGAACTAAAACGTTCATTCCCATTAATACAAAGTTATTATTACCTGAAACAGTTAAAAATGTTTCTGAAAAGTTGAAAAATATTAAACTAAAAGAGAAGAAATGTGCAGATAGAGCAAAAGCAAATTTACCAGAATTTTAAAATGATGAAAAAGTATTAATTAGAAAGAGACGCAAGGAATGGACTCCTGCAACAGTTGTAAAGAAGGCAGAAGAACCAAGCTCGTGGATTGTACAATAGGGTGGTCCAACAAAAAAAGCAAAGTCGGAAATCTTATGTTCTCACCCCCTAGGATTATTGTATATCGAAAAAAAAAGTACCCCTATTTTTTATTTTGAAATCGGACGATGTTTAGGGGTGCCTCAAAGCCCTTAAAGGTTCCAATGTATTTTATATGGGAAAAAAAACTCTTTCATAGGTTTGGTATAGAATTTTAGAAAATCAATATTTTTCAATGGGACTAATCTGTTTCTCTTCCGAAATGTTCAGAAAATGACATCCAATAATTTATTTATCAAAATATTTTATATTAAAAAATAGTAATAAATATTTTTTAACGATTTTTCTGTTTCTTTCATTTATGGGGTTTTTTGCGGGTCTGTAAAAAATAGTTAATATAAAAAATTTAACAAATAAATTATTGGATGTCATTCTCTAAACATTTCTGAAGAGAAACACAGTAGTCCGGTTGAAAAATATTGATTTTCTAGGATTCTATGCCAAATCTACGAAAACGTGTTTTTTTTCACATATAAAATACATGGGAAACTTTAAGGGCTTTGAGGCACCCCTAAACATCGTTCGATTTCAAAATAAAAAATAGGGGTACTTCTTTTTTCGATATACAATAATCCTAGGGGGTGAGAGCATAGGATTTCCGACTTTGCTTTTTTGTTGGACCACCCTATTGTACAAACACCAGATCGTACACAATATCGAAGAAATTCATGGTTCATCAAAAGAAATCACCCAGAGCTACAATAAATAAATCATGGCGATGATGTTAAGCAGTTGACAGTAGTGTGTCAAATCAAGAACCAAAAGCACAAGCAACGAATGATCAATTTCTTCAACAACAATATACTTATATCAAGATATGGTAGCGTAATTAAGAAACCAAACAGACTGAATTTATAACTGCAGAATTAGTTGATGTGTTGTGATTGATATATGTTATTTGTTAAATGAATGATGTGTAATTTATTTATTTTATTAGTAAAAGAGAGATGTAATACAGGGATCTAGTTACAGATAGATAAACAAACATTGTACTAGTTTGACATTAGTAAATCGAACACGTTAATAAATTAATTATTTAAATAACATGTTTTATTGGGTAATTATTATTATAAATAATAACATAAAACATGACATTATTTAATGTCAATTCTACTGCTATTGAGAGACATAGTACCAACGACAGTAATACTGCCAGGTGCTTTTTCAAAGCGCTTGCGACTTCTGCAGAAATTACAGAAATTAAGACAGAGATAATTTATTAATAGATTTGATATTATGCAAACAGTTGCATGTTGATATGAAATAAATGTTGAAAAGCTCAAGACCATTCAATCAAGGAAACTGCAGAAAATGTTTATGGTACTCTAACTAACCTTCGAGGCATAAAATGCTGATCCATCAAAAAGATACAGATGAACAGTTAGCGAAGAAGCGAGAAAAAAGATTTCAAGCTATTTAGAAGAAATAAATAAAGCTGATTAGTTAATTTAGAACAGGTCATCCATGCAAATCTTCCAGATAAGAAACTAATGAGAAAATTCTCAACTTATGTTTGGCATCTTCGAATCCACTTATAGCCAATTTTGAAGCATAGTCGAAAACAAAACTGAAATCTTCAAATCTTTGGAAATATCCAAACGTAGGAAACATTAATGAAAAAGAAGATTTAGATGAAAATTTCTCTGATGAAGAATGCTTTTCAAAATAATAATAAGAAGAAACAGTTTTGCATTCAAAAAGTTTTTTTTTAGGGGCAAAGAGAAAAATTTATTTTTCCCTTTGCCGAAAAACGCTGATAAAGTGTCGCAACTAGTAAGAGCACGTAATAAAGAATTTAGTCTTCCAAAAAAAAGCTTACTAATCAGTTTTCAAAAATTAAAGAGCACATTCTTTTTTTACGTTGCCAGAAGTAGATGAAGAAACTAACAGTGCTTTACACAAGAAACACAAGTAAATAATAATACAATATTCTTTATTTAAATCTGACGATAACTAAAGTTTCAGACTTAAACGGAATCTGGTTAAATTATGGAATTCCATTCCATCAATTTGACTTTTAACTAAATAATAATTGCAACAATCTTAAAATTGTAACTACTATATTAATCCATCTTAAACAAACTTGTAGTAGAGATTAAACATTTTGAATTTTATTCATATTTAGTTTCGGTGGCCATTTTGTGACAAGCATTTTGCATCTGGGTCAGTTTTTAGCTTAACAGCACAATTTGCTACTTTAAAAACCCCCTGGTACGATTTTTCATACGAAATTTCAAATATTAAGCTTTGACACCGGCGGCCATTTTATAGCCACCATTTTGCACTTTGGACCAATTTGGACCACGGATTCGTAATCTACGACCCTAAAAACCTATAAGTAGCCAACTTTATTCAATTATAATAAAAAATATTTAATTATTAATTAGCCCCTTATGGAAAAAATAAAAATTTGTTAACAACAATTAAACAGGGCATTAGCGGACAAATCTAACATTTAGACTTTGAAATATAGTCGATTACCTACAATTTAAAAAAATCATCAAAATCGGTGCGCAAAAGGCGATTTCCTAGGTAACTTAATAATAATAATAATAATAATAATATTGTCTTTATTATTTAGTTCCTTTTTTTTATATATACACAAATACAGAAATAAAAATATATTATTGATTTTATTTTACATATAGTTAAAGAAAAACCTTTTCATAGGCGAAGTTCAGCTTAACGACAAGGTCGTGTTGCTGCTCTACCACTTAACCTACAACTTAATTATATAATAAAAAATATAATTATACAAAGCAAGTATACCGGCATGGAGCCTACTGTAAATACAGTTATAGAGAAAAAGAAAACAAAGAAACAGATACAATCCGCTATAGATTACGAACAAATTGCAAATTCACGTATATTGTTCATCAACCAGCAATTCATATATCGTTTTTTTAAAACGATAACTACTTAGTGATAAGACTGTGTGGGTATATATTTTATTGTAACATTTAACGATACAGTACGAAAATGACCTTTGGAAAAACTGTTTGCGGTAGATGGGGACAGTTAAAAGACCTCTGTGGCGTAAGTTTAGATTATGGATCTCTGTACGATATGCTAATTTCCTGTGTAAATACGGTGGACATTTATACAATAAAACTTTGCGATAGAGACAAGCAGCATGCAGATATCTACGGTTCTCCATACTTAACCATCCAATCTCTCTACGTTTGTGGGACACTCTTTCAAACTTACGTATCCCGAAAATAAGTCGCAAACAAGAGTTTTGCAATTTTTGTATTCTAGTTTTATCTATTGAATCTAGACACGGACCATACACTACATCACAATAGTCGAATTGTGATAGTACCAGTGTATTACATAAACATGTCTTTATATGCGCACTTAGTATATGCCTGTTGTTATATAATAATTTTAAATTAATGTAAGCACGCTGGAGACACTTGTTAACATGATTTTTAAATCGTAGATCCTGATCTATATGAAGGCCAAGATTTTTTACACACTCTTGAAATTTTAATTGTGTGTTATTAATTACGACGTTTAGGCTATTAGTACATTGTAGTCTTGCATTTTTACTGCCGAAGAGTATAGCATTAGATTTGACGGCATTTAATTGAAGGCAATGTTTTTTTGATATTAGGTATAGTTCATTCAAATCACGATTTAGTCTAGCACAAACAATATCTTTCTCTTGAGGTGTAAATGAAATGTAAACTTGAGTGTCGTCAGCGTAGGTATGGTAATGACTGTATTTAAGATGTTCTGTAAAAGTTGAAGTATAAATAATAAATAAAATTGGCCCCAATATCGAACCTTGCGGAACACCATTTACGACGTTAACAAATGACGATGTGTTGTTATGTAGAATGACTCTTTGAACCCTGTCATTTAGATAGCTTTTAAAGAACTTTATTGCTGAATCAGCTAATCCTATATAATGGAGAACTGATAAGAGGATATTATGATTTATTGTGTCAAACGCTTTAGAAAAATCCAATAAAACAAGTATTGTGAGCTTATCCTGATCTGCAGCTTTGATAATCTCATCTGTTAAATCTAAGAGAGCAGTACTACAGCTATAACCTGGTCTAAATCCGGATTGTTTATCAGGTAATATTTTACATTTCTGCAGGTGAGCACGAATCTGGTTTTCAACGGCTTTTTCCAAGACTTTTGACAGGGTGGGTAGTATACTTATAGGACGTAGATCTTTAAAGGATGTAGGTGTTATCAGTTTGGGAATAGGTATAATATTGGCCTTTTTCCAACAACTAGGATAAACTGATTGAGTTAGACAGAAGTTAATAATATGAGTGATAACTGGTAAAAGAAATGGCACGCTGGCTTTTAAAATAAAAATCTCTATATTATCACCGCCTACAGCATTAGACTTAATAGAGGTTAGATATTTTAATACATCTATTTCGGTGACAACTTTCAATTGCAAAGATTGTCCTACAGTTGCTTTAACGTTGTTGTTATAAAAGTTAACAGTTTCATTGATTTCATTAGTTGTAGTATTTCCATTAATTGAAATAGAATTAATAAAATAGTCATTAATCATTTCTACATTAGCTAAGTGTTCTGGAATACCTGTATTATTTCTTTTAGTTTTGCAAATATCCATATGCTTTAAATTTTTCCAAAATGGCTTTGTGTTATTAGCTTGAAATATTCATTTAATCACGCATGTAGAACATGATCTGAAATCTAAAATGTAATTAATGCGAATAAGATGTGGCAAAAGCTTTTATTTTACTATACATACATCTATTTTATTCTTAATAATTAAAAATCATAACTGTTATCTTTTATTAATAGTAAAAACACCTTACATTTTATTCACATGACCCATTATTTTGTAATCAATCTTTGAAACAAATTGCGTGTAGCTTCAATTTTATTTCATAATTACCCATTTACCAATTTTCATAAATTATCAGGTATTTTTTTCAAATAAAAACATTTCAATCTTCACTTTATTATTTAAAAAGTTAATTACAGCGAAAAATCTACGTAGCTAATTATAACTAATTATTGTAGAATTCTTACAAAAAGCCTACATCACCCTATTTTATGAGAGATATTGTTCAAGAAATAAAATATGTACCTAATATCACCAAAAAATCAACGAAAATAGAAAATGTATAATTAGAAATTTTAAAAATTCCTTATCTGCAACTACAAATACTATAGTGTGGGTTTTGTTTTTATAATAAATAGCTATACAAACTACCAAATTAATATAATAATAAATTAAACATTTTCATGAAGAAACGGAAACTTAGGAAATAATTTTAAAGAAAATACAAGTTTGTTACAAAAATCAATATTAAATGTGTGCAAATATGCAGGAAACGAATTTGCGTGGGAACCAGTCCCCCTACATACGTTAACCACTCTTATGGTATAAAAATGTGTAAAGTTATAGAAAAATCAATAATCCAAACACTTGACTTTCAAGCCCCATTGCCAAATCGCTGGGACTCGTATAATACGTGTAATTTGCATCGCGCGTAAGGTCAGTTTGATGTCTACAGTATATATACAACACCGATCGTTGGCCCCCTATATTTATTTCCCTTGAACTAAACGTGTGTATTTTGAGATATATGACGGTCTTTACCCGCCATTTCGAAAATAGAGATTCCGCATCTCCTGATGATGCTTAATCAAGAAAACACTATTATACACATAAAATTTACGAAGCCCAGAACCGGGCTGCGTAAGTTGGTGCCGGGCTTCGTATAGATAGGAGAACACTCTGTTTTAGGCTTGGTAATGCCGCCTAATGTGTATATATATATATATATATATATATATATATATATATATATATATATATATATATATATATATATATAATATTTTGAATGCAAATTCATATAGAAAAATGTATCGACTCTGCTGGGACTCGAACCCAGGACCCTCCACTGTCTAGGTGGTATCTCTACCAACTGAGCTACAGAGCACGACTATCAGCAAAGCGAGAAATTTTCCATATGAATTAGATAGTAGGCAAACATACAAAGTAACTAGATATTTTTTGAACATTACTATCTAATTCATA
This sequence comes from Agrypnus murinus, assembly GCA_929113105.1. Lineage (NCBI taxonomy): Eukaryota > Metazoa > Arthropoda > Insecta > Coleoptera > Elateridae > Agrypnus > Agrypnus murinus. The sequence goes on from OV816026.1 coordinate 195,095,282, forward strand.
TGGAAAATTTCTCGCTTTGCTGATAGTCGTGCTCTGTAGCTCAGTTGGTAGAGATACCACCTAGACAGTGGAGGGTCCTGGGTTCGAGTCCCAGCAGAGTCGATACATTTTTCTATATGAATTTGCATTCAAAATATTATTTAATGTAAAATCATTATGCAACTTGATAAAAATTAACTCTATCTAAATATATATATATATATATATATATATATATATATATATATATATATATATATATATATATATATATATATATATATATATACATATACATATACATATATATATATATATTATATATATATATATATATATATATATATATATATATATCTATAGAGGCCTACCATGCGTCCGGACCAAAAGCGTAGCGCCCAGCGTCCGGCGTATATAAGTGTATATAAATGATGGTATCAGTCAGCGTCTTTTGCAAGCTATAGGTTTATTCAGCGTCTGTTTATTTTATGCAAGCTATAGGTTTATACAGCGTCCATTTATTTTTTCAGTATTGGCCAGCCTGCTTGAATTCCTTTGCCTGTCTGCGGTGTCGAGTTACTCTCTGCATTTCTGAGTAAAGATTGCGTCATTTAAACTGGCAAAAATAATTCTATTTTATTAACGCTATGTAATAAATACTTTTAGTTTCGTTTCTGTATGTGTATGAATTTTATTTAAAAGGCTTTCAGATTTAAAATATTATATGCATAAAAACATCATAAAACTTGAAACATTATTGGATTTGTATGAAATTTTCTACAAAGGGGTTTTTCAGGTCGCTGATTTCAAATTTGATGTCAACGTTTGCAAATTTTAAAGGGCGGATGAAATATGGCGGCCATAATAATTAAAATTTGATTTATTTGCATAAAACTTAACATCTGTGAGTATATTCGAAATAGCGGGTATGATATAGCTCTCTGCGTTGCCAAAGTACTATGTGTATTTCTCAGTAAGGATTGCGTCATTTAAAGCGACAAGAATAATTATATTTTATTACAGCTACTTAATAAATCTTTTACTTCCATTCATTGGTGTCTGAATTTTATTTAAAATGTTTTAAATAAGTTTTAAGGTACCATAAACATAAAAATTTCGTAAAATTAGAAATTTTATTGGATTTGTATGAGATTTTGTACAAAGGGGTTTCTAAGGTCGCTGATATCGAGTTCGACGTTAAGATTTACAATATGACGATTATACTTGAGATTTGGCACAGTTATAGGAATTAGGATTCTTGTAAAGAAAAAATAAACCAATGTTATTATGTCAACCTCTGCATCCCGTTCGGGGGTTGTAAGACTTCTAGATGACATAAAAACTTGAAATTTGGTTTAGTTATAGGGTTTAGGGTTCTCGTAAAGAATGATATAGAAAAATGTTATTATGTTAACCCTCCGCAACCCCAGATGACACAGAAACTTGAAATTTGGTACAATTATAGTTTAAGGTTATTGTAAAGAAAATATATAAAAAAATGTCGTTATATCATCCCCCGCACCCTCTTATGGGATTGTAAAACTTGCAGATGACACAGGAACTTGAAATTTGATAGTTATAGGGTTTAAGACTGTCGTAAAGAAAAATATAATTTTTTTTTTATTAAGTCAACCCCTGCACTTTATTTGGGGGTTGTAAAAATTCTGGATGACATTCAAACTTGAAATTTGAGATAGTGATAGGATTTAGGACTCTCGTAAAGAAAATTATTAGGTCAACCCCCGCACTCCATTTGAGGGTTGTAAAACTTCTAGATGACATACAAACTTGAAATTTGACATAGTTATAGAGTTTAGAATTCTTGTCAAAAGAAAAATAAACAATGGTAAAATTTCTACCCCCCACTCACATTGGGGGTTGTAAAACTTCTATATGACATACAAACTTGAAATTTGGTATAGTTATAGTATTTAAAGTTTTCCTAAAGAGAAAAATCAAAAATACTAAAATCTCAACCCTCCCAACCCCTTTTGAGTTATAAAACTTCTAGATGACGTACAAACTTGAGATTTTGACATAGTTATACACTTTAAAATTCTTGTCAAAAGAAAAATAAACAATGGTAAAATTTCTACCCTCCATCCACATTGGGGGTTGTAAAACTACTATATGACATACAAACTTGAAATTTAGTATAGTTATAGTGTTTAAAATTTTCCTAAAGAGAAAAATCAAAAATATTAAAATGTCAACCCTCGCACCCCCTTTAGAGTTATAAAACTTCTAGATGACGTACAAACTTGAGATTTTGACATAGTTATAGTGTTTAGAATTCTTGTCAAAAGAAAAATAAACTATTGTAAAATTTCTACCCCCCACCCACATTGGTGGTTGTAAAACTTCTATATGATATACAAACTTGAAATTTGGTATAGTTATAGTATTTAAAATTTTCCTAAAGAGAAAAATCAAAAATATTAAAATGTCAACCCTCCCACCCCCTTTTGAGTTATAATACTTCTAGATGACATACAAACTTGAGATTTTGACATAGTTATAGAGTTTAGAATTCTTGTCAAAAGAAAAATAAACAATGGTAAAATTTCTACAACCCACCCACATTGGGGGTTGTAAAACTTCTATATGACATAAAAACTTGAAATTTGGTATAGTTATAGTATTTAAAATTTTCCTAAAGGGAAAAATCAAAAATATTAAAATGTCAACCCTCCCACCCCCTTTTGAGTTATAAAACTTCTAGATGAAGTAGAAACTTGAGATTTTGACATAGATATAAAGTTTAAAATTCTTGCCAAAGAAAAATAAACAATGGTAAAATTTATACCCCCCACTCACATTGGGGGTTGTAAAACTTCTATATGACATACAAACTTGAAATTTGGTATAGTTATAGTGTTTAAAATTCTTCTAAAGAGAAAAATCAAAAATATTAAAATGTCAACCCTCCCACCCCCTTTTGAGTTATAAAACTTCTAGATGACGTACAAACTTGAGATCTTGACATAGTTATAGAGTTTAGAATTCTTGTCAAAAGAAAAATAAACAATTGTAAAATTTCTACCCCCCACCCACATTGGTGGTTGTAAAACTTCTATATGATATACAAACTTGAAATTTGGTATAGTTATAGTATTTAAAATTTTCCTAAAGAGAAAAATCAAAAATATTAAAATGTCAACCCTCCCACCCCCTTTTGAGTTATAATACTCCTAGATGACGTACAAACTTGAGATTTTGACATAGTTATAGAGTTTAGAATTCTTGTCAAAAGAAAAATAAACAATGGTAAAATTTCTACCCCCCACTCACATTGGGGGTTGTAAAACTTCTATATGACATACAAACTTGAAATTTGGTATAGTTATAGTATTTAAAATTTTCCTAAAGAGAAAAATCAAAAATACTAAAATCTCAACCCTCCTACCCCCTTTTGAGTTATAAAACTTCTAGATGACGTACAAACTTGAGATTTTGACAGTTATAGTGTTTAGAATTCTTGTCAAAAGAAAAATAAACAATGGTAAAATTTCTACCCCCCACCAATATTTGGGGGTTGTAAAACGTCTGTATGACATGCACACTTGAAATTTGGTATAGTTATAGTGTTTAAAATTCTTCTAAAGAGAAAAATCAAAAATATTAAAATGTCAACCCTCCCACCCCCTTTTGAGTTATAAAACTTCTAGATGACGTACAAACTTGAGATTTTGACATAGTTATAGAGTTTAGAATTCTTGTCAAAAGAAAAATAAACAATGGTAAAATTTCTACCCCCCACCCACATTGGGGGTTGTAAAACGTATATATGACATGCAAACTTGAAATTTGGTATAGTTATAGTATTTAAAATTTTCCTTAAGAGAAAAATCAAAAATATTAAAATGTCAACCCTCCCACACCCTTTTGAGTTATAAAACTTCTAGATGACGTACAAACTTGAGATTTTGACATAGTTATAGAGTTTAAAATTCTTGTCAAAAGAAAAATAAACAATGGTAAAATTTCTACCCCCCACCCTCATTGGGGGTTGTAAAACGTCTATATGACATACAAACTTGAAATTTGGTTTAGTTATAGTGTTCAAAATTTTCCTAAAGAGAAAAATCAAAAATATTAAAATGTCAACCCTCCCAACCCCTTTTGAGTTATAAAACTTCTAGATGACGTACAGACTTGAGATTTTGACAGTATAGAGTTTAGAATTCTTGTCAAAAGAAAAACAAACAATGGTAAAATTTCTACCCCCGCCTACATTGGGGGTTGTAAAACGTCTATATGACATACAAACTTGAAATTTGGTTTAGTTATAGTGTTTAAAATTTTCCTAAAGAGAAAAATCAAAAATATTAAAATGTCAACCCTCCCACCCCCTTTTGAGTTATAAAGCTTCTAGATGACGTACAAACTTGAGATTTTGACATAGTTATAGAGTTGAGAATTCTTGTCAAAGGAAAAATAAACAATGGTAATATTTCTACCCCCTAACCATATTTGGGTGTTGTAAAACGTCTGTATGACATGCACACTTGAAATTTGGTATAGTTATAGTGTTTAAAATTCTTCTAAAGAGAAAAATCAAAAATATTAAAATGTCAACCCTCCCACCCCCTTTTGAGTTATAAAACTTCTAGATGACGTACAAACTTGAGATTTTGACATAGTTATAGAGTTTAGAATTCTTGTCAAAAGAAAAATAAACAATGGTAAAATTTCTACCCCCCACCCACATTGGGGGTTGTAAAACGTATATATGACATGCAAACTTGAAATTTGGTATAGTTATAGTATTTAAAATTTTCCTAAAGAGAAAAATCAAAAATATTAAGATGTCAACCCTCCCACCCCCTTTTGAGTTATAAAACTTCTAGATGACGTACAAACTTGAGATTTTGACATAGTTATAGAGTTTAAAATTTTTGTCAAAAGAAAAATAAACAATGGTAAAATTTCTACCCCCCACCCTCATTGGGGGTTGTAAAACGTCTATATGACATACAAACTTGAAATTTGGTTTAGTTATAGTGTTCAAAATTTTCCTAAAGAGAAAAATCAAAAATATTAAAATGTCAACCCTCCCAACCCCTTTTGAGTTATAAAACTTCTAGATGACGTACAGACTTGAGATTTTGACAGTATAGAGTTTAGAATTCTTGTCAAAAGAAAAACAAACAATGGTAAAATTTCTACCCCCGCCTACATTGGGGGTTGTAAAACGTCTATATGACATACAAACTTGAAATTTGGTTTAGTTATAGTGTTTAAAATTTTCCTAAAGAGAAAAATCAAAAATATTAAAATGTCAACCCTCCCACCCCCTTTTGAGTTATAAAGCTTCTAGATGACGTACAAACTTGAGATTTTGACATAGTTATAGAGTTGAGAATTCTTGTCAAAGGAAAAATAAACAATGGTAATATTTCTACCCCCTAACCATATTTGGGTGTTGTAAAACGTCTGTATGACATGCACACTTGAAATTTGGTATAGTTATAGTGTTTAAAATTCTTCTAAAGAGAAAAATCAAAAATATTAAAATGTCAACCCTCCCACCCCCTTTTGAGTTATAAAACTTCTAGATGACGTACAAACTTGAGATTTTGACATAGTTATAGAGTTTAGAATTCTTGTCAAAAGAAAAATAAACAATGGTAAAATTTCTACCCCCCACCCACATTGGGGGTTGTAAAACGTATATATGACATGCAAACTTGAAATTTGGTATAGTTATAGTATTTAAAATTTTCCTAAAGAGAAAAATCAAAAATATTAAGATGTCAACCCTCCCACCCCCTTTTGAGTTATAAAACTTCTAGATGACGTACAAACTTGAGATTTTGACATAGTTATAGAGTTTAAAATTTTTGTCAAAAGAAAAATAAACAATGGTAAAATTTCTACCCCCCACCCTCATTGGGGGTTGTAAAACGTCTATATGACATACAAACTTGAAATTTGGTTTAGTTATAGTGTTCAAAATTTTCCTAAAGAGAAAAATCAAAAATATTAAAATGTCAACCCTCCCAACCCCTTTTGAGTTATAAAACTTCTAGATGACGTACAGACTTGAGATTTTGACAGTATAGAGTTTAGAATTCTTGTCAAAAGAAAAACAAACAATGGTAAAATTTCTACCCCCGCCTACATTGGGGGTTGTAAAACGTCTATATGACATACAAACTTGAAATTTGGTTTAGTTATAGTGTTTAAAATTTTCCTAAAGAGAAAAATCAAAAATATTAAAATGTCAACCCTCCCACCCCCTTTTGAGTTATAAAGCTTCTAGATGACGTACAAACTTGAGATTTTGACATAGTTATAGAGTTGAGAATTCTTGTCAAAGGAAAAATAAACAATGGTAATATTTCTACCCCCTAACCATATTTGGGTGTTGTAAAACGTCTGTATGACATGCACACTTGAAATTTGGTATAGTTATAGTGTTTAAAATTCTTCTAAAGAGAAAAATCAAAAATATTAAAATGTCAACCCTCCCACCCCCTTTTGAGTTATAAAACTTCTAGATGACGTACAAACTTGAGATTTTGACATAGTTATAGAGTTTAGAATTCTTGTCAAAAGAAAAATAAACAATGGTAAAATTTCTACCCCCCACCCACATTGGGGGTTGTAAAACGTATATATGACATGCAAACTTGAAATTTGGTATAGTTATAGTATTTAAAATTTTCCTAAAGAGAAAAATCAAAAATATTAAGATGTCAACCCTCCCACCCCCTTTTGAGTTATAAAACTTCTAGATGACGTACAAACTTGAGATTTTGACATAGTTATAGAGTTTAAAATTTTTGTCAAAAGAAAAATAAACAATGGTAAAATTTCTACCCCCCACCCACATTGGGGGTTGTAAAACGTCTATATGACATACAAACTTGAAATTTGGTATAGTTATAGTGTTTAAAATTTTCCTAAAGGGAAAAATCAAAAATATTAAAATGTCAACCCTCCCACCCCCTTTTGAGTTATAAAACTTCTAGATGACGTACAAACTTGAGATTTTGACATAGTTATAGAGTTTAAAATTCTTGTCAAAAGAAAAATAAACAATGGTAAAATTTCTACCCCCCATCCACATTGGGGGTTGTAAAACTTCTATGAGACATACAAACTTGAAATTTGGTATAGTTATAGTGTTCAAAATTTTCCTAAAGGGAAAATGAAAAATATTAAAATGTCAACCCTCCCACCCCCTTTTGAGTTATAAAACTTCTAGATGACGTACAAACTTGAGATTTTGACATAGTTATAGAGTTTAGAATTCTTGTCAAAAGAAAAATAAACAATGGTAAAATTCCCAACCCCCACCCACATTGGGGGTTGTAAAACTTCTATATGACATACAGCGTTGAGTGCTTGTCCAGCAAGTACTCAACGTAAATGTGATGCTCTGTTTCATCATATTGTTCATTATCTCGTTCATACTGGTTTTAAAAATACAGCAGTCAGATTTAAAATACTATAAAAATAATAATATCATAAAACTCTAAATTTTATTGAATTTGTATGAAATTCTGTACAAAGGGGTTACTATTCGTTCAATTTCGATGTCGAATTCGACATCAACATTTACAATACGACAATCATAATGGCTAAAATACGATTTATTTGCATGAAACTTGTCGCTGATTTCATATCTGATGTCAACATGTGAAAATCTTATAGTACGGATGAAATATGGCGTCCATAATAATTAAAATTTGACTCATTGCATAAAGCTTGATATCTGGAAGTATTTTAGGTCGCTGATTTCAAGTTCGATGTAAAAGATTGCCTTACATTTATTCGTTTCCAAAACACGTTTGAAATCTTTACACGTAATTCAAAGCTTTATTGATTTTGCTTAAGGTCCAATTGTACCCAAAAAACGTGTTGCTGTTTATTTTATAAATAATATAACGATGGATAACTTTGGTTTCAAATTAATATTTTACGAATGTTAAATGCTTGTTTACCATACTTTTTTTGGAAAACTGTGTGTTTATTAATTAAATTATTTCACATGTTTTACGTGAAAAATTAAATTTTAGAGAAACTGTATATTCAAAGTTAACCAAAAAAATACCACTTAAGTTACATAGTATTTGAACTATTTTCCCAAAATTTTAAGAAAATCGTATGTCTAAGAACTAAATTATTACCTGTTTTTTGCCAAACAAAAAACAGGTTGTTTGGCAAGAAACAGTTTTTTTGTCGATAGTTTAGTCCCTAGACTTACGATTTTCTTAAAATTTAAGTGTTTGTTTTTGGTTAACTTTGAATGCACATTAAAATAACCAATTAATTTAGGCGTTTTTTGTCAAAATGCCTTGCTCTAACGAAATACGTCTCGAAAATCTTTCCACCCAAAATCCCTCGTGCTACGCACACGGAATTTTGTTAAGAAGATTTACTCCACGTAATTTCCGAGCAAAACATTCCGACAGAAAACGTCAAAATTTAATTGGCTATTTTAATGCACTTGGGATATTACTGTTGATTATGAACGAATATCTCAAAAATAAAAAAACGTTGTATCTGAGAATATTTTTTTTAAATTCTCAAAATTAATAAATTTTATTTATTGAATGTATTTGTTTATGTGCTTTATTATTTTTTTTTATTTTCATTAATTTAATTATTGAATTTATAAAATGGGTTCTATACGTATGAATTCAAATAACGCCTTTATTAACATTTAAATAAAAGTAACATTTAAACAAACTTTGTTGAAATAACAGGAAACTATTATATATGAATGATCAATGCATAAACTCGTTTATTTCGCCAAAACAATAAGGTAAGACCTTTTTTACTAGACTTGATAAATCTTTTATTAGAGTTTAATTTTTAAGTTTTAATAGCTTATTAAAATCATTTTAGTTTTTATTTACTTTTAGAATTTCTCTTATGAATGATGAAAAACACTTTACAAGTAAGCTTCTTTTATAAAACAATTAAATTGTGAGCCAGCACTTTCCTGGTAAGCAAATTTTTATAACCCTTTATAAATTATTTAACTCAATAATAGGGATTCCCTTTTTATTATTAGACGTACTCATGGGCGCCCATACAATTTTTTTTAAGGGGGGGCAAGCGTCAGAGAATTCCATCATGGCCTGCGCCCTGTGTTACGATCTAAAACATAATAATCATCGGAAAAAACACTGCATATTTCTAACAATGCCTATTTATGCCGGGTCAGACGTGGAACCAAATATCATTAATAATGAACAATAATAATAGTCAACACTCAAGAGTAACTACCATGAAAAAAAGAGTAAAGCTATCACAATTAGTTTATTCAAATTTTTACATATCTGTAGACGAAAAGGCAAATTTTAAATTTCTAACATTTTTTGAAAATTCGCTTATAACATTTTCTATAAACAACAATTTATTCTTTTTAATAAAATCTCTATGTACGCTCATCATACATAAGCCATCTAGCCTTTCTTCACCCATTGTCGAACGCAACCATGTTTTTATGCGTCGTAAAGTGCTAAAAGACCTTTCGATAGTGCACGTCGTTGGTGGCAAAGCTATGACAAGTTGTAGTGCATTTTGGACGGCTGGATAAAACTGACAATGCTGCAGTACATCTATTAAAGTTAATTCCTTGGAGTTGATAGAAGAATTAATGCAGTGATAATACCACGCCAGAGCTTCTTCTTGGAAATTATCAATTTCATAAAATGTGTTGATTACATTAACAATATTTACAAACTGTTCGTAAGAATGATTTTTAACATAATTTGGATGTAAATTGTAAAGCAAAAATGCAGGTTCATGTTGATTAGTAAATCTGTCTTTTAAAGAGCAGATCAGAGAATCTAAATATCTAATAAAAATTGATCGTTTAAAATATTCTTCCACAGATTGTGTTTCATAATTTGCTCTGTGCACCTGACGATTACTTGTTCTGGGCATTTTCAACTCAATTCCAAATTCTTGGGTTATTTCCAAACACTTCCGAAATATTTCAGAAAAAATTGTATCCAGGTCCGCATCTCTATGTTTTTCTAATAAACTCAAAATCCTTTCAATCTGCTGCTTAACACTTAGCATATCAATGCTAACGCCTTGCAAAACATTGGTTACAGGTTCCAAAATTGAAGAATATTTTGATATAATTTTTAAAGAAATAATAAAGCTGCTTTCAGAGGTACAAACTGAAAGTTGATGAGCTTTGGTTCTTGTGCTTTTATTAAATTCTGCATCTGTCGACAAATTTTCTAGTGCCTTCTTTATTTCAATAAATTTTTCTGAGAACAACCTAATGCTTTTATATTTTGCACTCCATCGTGTTTCACATAAGAGAGGTATATTAGAAACTAATTTTCTTCTTAAGGTACTTTCACGGAAAAATTTTATAACTTCTTTTATAGTAGCTATCGTATTTTGAATTTCCGAAATGGCATTTAGATCGTTAACAACTAAATTTAATCTATGTGATGCACAGTGGAAATAAAGTGCTTTTGGATATCTGTCCCTGATTATTTTTTGTACACCATTTTCTTTACCTGCCATTGTTGAACAGCCATCAAATCCGAGTCCTCTAAGTTTTGACATATTCATATTTAATTTTTCACAAAAATTTAAAATTGCATGTGCGATAGATGAAGCGTCCAATTTGTTTAACGGAACAAATCCAAGAAAATCTTCAGATATATTCAGAGAATTATCCTCATGTTTTTTTAAAAATCTAACTCCCACTGAAAGCTGTTCGATACCAGATATATCAGCCGTTTCATCTGCAAGTAGTGAAAATGCTATAACGTTCTCATTGTTTATCTGATTCACAATTTCATTTCTAATTATCTGTCCGCAAATATTGATAATCTCATTTTGTATACGATGAGATGTATACTTGGCTTTTCCTGAACATGTTTCGAAGTGTTCTTGAAGCACTTTGTCACCAGATTCGACTCTGAATTCTAATAAATCACGAAAGTTTCCTTCTGTTGATTTTTTCCCTCTTAATGCTATGTCATGGGTCCCACAATAAACTATTGTAGAAATTATCGATGAAATTTTAATCCTATTTGCTTCAATTAAATCATCGGCAGCTTTATTTAATTGTAAATCTACTCTTTTTTGTTTTCCTGAAAATACATCCATAAAAAGTTGGGATTTCATTAAAGACTCCTTATGCCATTCAGAATTAGCATGATTTTTCGCAGATTCATGGAAATCATTGTATTTTGTAAATGGTTTAACAATAAAGGAGCCTTGAAAACCTCTTTTTACAGAAGGTTTAAACAATACACAGTTAATACATAAAGCTCCTTTTAATTTTTCAGAATATGTTAACCAATGATACTGCTCAAACCAATCGTGTCTAAATGACCTCTTTTTCTTTGCATCCTCATGTTTTTTAAAGTTAAAAGTTTTGTCAGGCTTCGGTCGATTTGTAATTATATAGTACTTCTCAGAATCTGATAGTTTTCTTTGGTTTTGATCGATGAAATTTCCGAGATCATTCAATCTTTCTTGGATGTTTTCCGTTGCAGTGCTACAACAAGGTTGTGGTTCATCCTTTTTCTGTTTTTTAACTGAATGCGTTAAAATTCCATCGTCTTTAACTGCTGTTGAAGAATCTTGATTTCTTGTTAAAAATTTTCTTATGTCCATTTTTTCTAAAAATATTGAATAATGTACTCGATATTAATTTACTAGGTACCGAATTACGCACCTCTTCGGTTCAATTTAATATTATGGCAGGAATAATTCGTGAACGCACTAGTGCACTACTGTCACTTCATTAACGCCGACAATAGAAATGACTGAACTGAAAATAATTTTGTTTTTTGTTCACTGACGAGGAGACGAAGAGGTGTCAGGTTTAACATAATTATTTTGATATCTCTTCTAAGAATTGCATAGTATGCGTTAACCGATATGTCGGCAGCTAGTTAGAAGGGGAAGAGATGTAGTTTCAAGAATCACACAGCACACCAAAAAAAAAAGTATAATAAATACAGTGCGCCAAAAAATTATCGCAACAAATGTAAATTCGATTTTTTTTGTTAAATGATAAGAAAGAAAATCTGCACGTATAATAACGACTTCGTTGTCAAGAATTCTTGTAATTACGCGACCTGTTTTGAAATTAGGAACACCAGTATAACTTTTTTTCTCTTTTAAATGTTAACATGCAATTGGTTGGAGTTCCACAGTAACAAGAACAACACGAAACAAAATGTTACTGAAAATTAATAATGAGTACAGCCTCTTCGCGTTAAAATAATCTTACAACAATTTTCATGAAGAACTTAAAATCAATTTTTTTAATTAAGCGCACTTTGGAGTTGTCTTGGATTAAACGATATTCGTCCACTATAAACGAGGCTAACCGAACGATATAAGGTTCCAGAATGACTGTGACGTACCTTGGTGCATTTACGATCCTGTAACAATTACGTGTAAATCTGTACGTGACTCAAGATTTTAAGTGTTGCGATAATTTTTTGGCGCAGTATATAAGCCGAATTTCAAGTGTTTATCAGATTATTTACAATTTTTTAAGTTTATTATCAAGAACATTTTTACAATGTAGATTATCCAGGGGGGGGCAAATGCCCCTTCTTGCCCCCCTCTATGGGCGCCCATGGACGTACTGTTATGTACCTATTTGTATTATATATTAGTTCTTTCCAAATTCATAATTTAAGTTATTAAGGGTTCATTATGATCTACTTGTTATCAAATATTCAATTTCAGATTTGTTCAGTTTTTAGAAGTTCTCTTAATTAATTTTTATAGCTTTGTTTTTCTAGGTTTATCTAAATGTTTCAAGACCCTTTTACTACGTCTGGGTCACTAACAAAATACTTATCTTATGTAGCGCGACCCTTATAGATTCATCCGGGTCGACTTCATTATTATCTAACACCCCTCTTTGTACCGAACATATAAATATTAGTATGTTAGATTTTAAGAAGCAGTAGTTATAGTAAAAAGCACACGTCAGTATGTAATAATCGGTTCAAATCAATATTCAATGTTATATTCTTAATTTACAGTTTTTAGTCAGCCTGAGTGAAACGACCAATTTTATATTAATTGAACTTTTTAGTTTTTAACTGTTTTACTAATAAATTAATAAATAAAATAGTTTGGTGTCAGAAAGTTATTTAATTATCCCAACATCACGAAACCTTAACAGTACCAAGTCGTACCTGTTAATGCTCCATATTCGATTTGAAAAGATGTTTTCTGAACTGGTAAAATACCAGTTTTATAATAATTATTACAGTTCCAACACTATTATTTTTTCATGACGTTGCAGGATTGAAATCTAATTTCAGGGATGGACACCAAGATTAATAAATACCCTTATATAGACCATTTACTTTCAGAGCTGTTTCTATCAAAAAAAGATCAGATTTAAATATTTCAAAATCATTTTACATCATTCTTAAGGATTTAAATATTTTCAAAAATTTAACTACTTAAAAATGATACCTAATGGATATACTTTTGTGTATGAATCATTGTGTGCCATCTCTTTTGGACTGTTGATTAGTCAGCAGCTACGTACGTTCCTACCATTACTATAAAATTGTAATAGTTCTGATACAATTTATGAAAATCTATTACTTCATTGCAATGCTCTTAAGACCTATTACAGTTTTTAAACCTTTCAACTTTTTTATGGCCAGCTAACAGTTGGTAACTGTCCAAATAGATACATTGCAATAAGACATTGCAACTTTTTAAGACACTGCAAAATTTACTGCATTTAAGGTAATGAATCGTTTTTTTTTTGGTAAATGAAGTTTTATGTAGTTTTATTTTAAAATACTTACCTAAAGTATCAATAAGAACGTGTTATTTCCTAAATTTTAGTGACTTTCTAATTTTCTTTACACAATGTATCTTAGTAATAATAATGTTTTTTTAAGATGGAATACATCTTCTTTATAATTAGAAGAAAGCATATTTTTGAAATTTATTCTTATTGTTGGTAAATTAATTTAATAATAGATCATTTGTGAATTAACAATTAGTTTGGTTTTCTTTGCCTTTTTGCTTACGTTTTGTCCTGCCAACTATGCTTATATAGAGGGAATTGTTTACACTTTAGCTATAATAGAAGTTTATGTACAGTCTTAGCACCGAAATTATGCTATGGTATAAAAACTATAAATAATATAAATATAAATGGCTATAAAAACACTTATTATTTTGTCCGACTTGTTTGCATCATTGTAACAGTATTGTGCAACTAAGAATAATGGTAAAAATCTGCTGATTTTGATATCGGAGAGGTCAACGGACAAATTATATATCAACGATTAAAAAGTACGGGCTTCTGAGGGAACGGATGTCATTCACACATTTGTGTGTTTACACGAAAACGGACCTTACGCAAGTAACCCTTCGGACTTCTTTTCCCGTCACATCTAGCTAGCTAGTTAAATAGCGGAAACAAAGTATGTACCTATCAAATTAATCAAAATAATAGATCATGTGTATAAAATATACTAAGTAAATGCTTTTACTATTCAGATCTCTTATTCTTATTAATTAAAAATCATATCTGTTATCTTTTATTAATAGTAATAAAAGCATTTGCTACGTTTTATTCACATAGCCCATTATGCTGATTCTGATAAAATAAACATTTTGTCACATCTGTTATTAAATACGGCCGTTTAATAAATTGAACCGAATTGTGTTATAAACTGGTTAACTGAATGAAAAATTGATGAACATTTAAGGTAGCTCAATAATACTGTAGTTTGAATATTTATAAAATATTTTGCATAAATAAAATTATTTTCAGACAGTATAAAGTTCTCAATATTTATTTCCTATTATACAGGAAAAAAGATGAGATAAAGTCTTCAGGTGTGACAATGAGTAGTACAGATTGTAATTATCTTCCAATGTTATGAGGTTATGACTCATATTGTAAACGTGATTTGTAATTTAATTAAGAATCGGTTTACATTAAATTCGGTGCAATTTATTAAACGGTCTCTATAATAAATGAGACAAAATATTTATTTTACTAAATTAGCATATTATTTTGATTAATTTGATACTTAGATATTGCGCCATTTAAAAGATATGACGGAAAAAGGAGTCCTATTGATTACTTTTATAAGGTCCCTTTTCATGCATAAACGCACAAATGTATTAATAACTCCCGTTCCCTCTGGAGCCCGTTCTTGTGACCGTATTTTTGTACCATTAGAATTTAATCATCAAGACGAACAAAACGATATATAATTTGTCCGTTGACCTCTGAGACACCAAAATCAGCAGATCTTTATCATTGTTCTTTGCATACCTACATAAATATTTACTTTCTTTTTTAAAACATTTTTTAATTTTATAATGTTTATAATTTTATAATGTATAATCAAACGTTACTTTTATTATTAACAGAATAATAATTTCTTAAAATTATAATAAAAATTATCTTTCTTTTTTATAAGTTTAGTGTTCACAGCCATTACTCAAGAGTTAAAAGAAGTATTACTTAACAAAATGAAATCAAAAGTTTACCTATTGTTTTAATCAATGAAATAATAGAATGATACTCACTAATATTCATAACAATATGATGTTAATTTTAATTCACAATTTAATTTGGAAGTACAATAGGAATGAAAATTGTTTCCTTTTTATGAATTCGACTGTACATTAGCTTACACTTATTGTAATTTTTTGATACTAGATTGCTATAATTATCATCTAGATCTTGATTGGTGAAGAATTGTGGTCTGCAGTTTAATTAAATAAAAAATTTAAAAAATGTATTCTTTTATTTATTTTCGGCACCTGCATTTTATTTTACATTATAATGTACCTGTAACTATTTTTTTATTGTACTGGTTACAAACATAAATTTTAATGGAGTCCCACTTTCTGTTTTTAAAAATATCAGGATGTTGTTGAAGAAGTTGAAGAACTTCACCTTTCTTGGGTGCTTTGTGTTTTTCTATGTGACTTTTGAAATGTGTTTCAGTAGCTTCTTTTTCTTCCACCGTCCATTTCCTAACAATTTTCTTTTTTATATTCGTAGTATGAGTAATTTTTGGTTCATTACATTGTGCTTCTTCTTCAATTTCCTCTTCACTGCTTTCATCCGTTTCAACTATTTCTTCATCTATAATTAAATCGTCTAGATGTTTACCTTTGTATTCTTCAATTGATTTTTTTTGAGACATTAAAAGAACTTTCGACACTTTAGCCGTTTGATATAAATCTGAAGGTAACCTATACCATTCTTGGTGAGTCTTTGTAGTATGCCCCATGAAAGACGCTAGCTGTTCTAATTCTTCATTGCCCATTTTAAGAATTTGTGAAATTGTGGCTAAGTGCTTTCTTAATTTAGTGGAAGTCAACGAAGTTACTTTTTTTGAGTCACCTAAAGCTCTGGTAACATGCTTTCTAAAAGCATGATATCCACTTATAGGACCATCCGTGTCGCATAATCCAAACAAGTAGATATTATTGGTTTCAAAAAAATTGTTTCGGTACTTTACAATGAGATCTACTGCCTCTTTTGTTTTTTGCTCAAATAGTACTGGAACTATTTATATATATAATATTTATATATTATATTTATATATATTATATTTATATAATAGTCCTCTTTTTCCAGCAATTACAATTCTTTTTAATTTTTTTATAAGTATCTTTTCACTTGGTGACAGTAACTTTTCGAAGTCCCCAGATGCCATATCTGCATTTATGTGTGTTTCATACGTTTTCAATAATATTCTTTGAAGTTCTCCCACTCTTCTTTTGTTAAATAATAACAAACTGCAGTATGTCCCTTCTATTAATGCTTTATAGGCTCTCTCATCTCTGTTATTTCTAGTTAAGTTATTTTGGGCTTCAAATAGCAAGCTGTCTAAGTAACTTTTCAATTTCTGTAATAAATAAACAGAATATTGTAAAACAACTTACTTATGCAATTACAACTGATTCAATATATTTAATCAATCTATTGCAATTAATTAGATAATGATCAAACACTCGATAAACGTTTTATGATATATACGGTATTTTCGTAAGGTACTCTCAAACTTTACTCATTCCAAGGGCCTAAGAATGAATTTTTTTATCTTTACTATATAAAAAAATGTATATCTTTAAGGTTTTGGGCATCCTTACAAAAATAAGAATTTGATTGTTTTGCAGTGTAATAACTCTTAAAATATTAATTTACGAAAAAATTGTTTCAATACTAAAAGATGGATAATTTATTTTTCTACAGAAAAGGTCTTTTATACAGGACGTTTCACTTAAGATCCGTATCCTGTGAATATGTGACAGTACACATAAAATGATAGGATCATTGTTTTTGAAAAGTGGGCTTGGTGGTCACTGGTTTAAGATTTATAGTTGAAGCTGGTAGATAACTGTACTAGATATCTGATAGATTGATGCAGCTATTGCTATTAGGTAATATCACAGTTTGTTTTGACTATTATTTTCGTTTCGTCCTATTTAGTTTATGTAAACTCAATGTCAGTTGATGTTTATGTACTTTAATAAACTTTAATCACCTCTTCTAGGAATTAGATTTTACACTATCGTTACGGACTTAATTAAATCTATTTTTAATGATTCTCCATGTTTAAAACAATGTAGCTTAATAATGTAGCCTAAAATTTACCTAGCTTAGTTGGAAGGAGGGGAGGAAGAAGTAATCTTACTTAATTTTCACTTTAGACTCGCTTATCAGTGGTAAAAAGAGTGAACAATTTTACTGAGGTGTTGAGAAGAATTAAGCAACTTAATTAATCTTAGTTAAAATTGGCAAAAAGAATATAACTACTATCCATTTTTTTTCTAGAGTCCTCTGACTTTGATACCGTATTTCTCGAAAACTACTGAAGCAAATTAAATATTTGAAAAACGAGCGAATAGTAAATTTATTTCTACATGTAACAGTAAAATATCATATTTCTAACTGATATACTTTTATTTTTATCGGACGATACATAATAAAAGGTACCCATTTTTAGGGAAAATTTCATTGAGAGTGAGTTAAATATTTTTTTTCTCAGAAAGTATATCTCATATCTCTATGAGATTTTTGTAGGGGTTAGAAAGCAACCTTGCGGTTGTTATTCTATTAATTTTCGGACAAAAAAGTGTTTTATTTAAGATATATATAAAAAAATAGCGAACTATGCGTTCTTGTTTATTAATGGAGATAGCGTCAAATTTTTTTCTCTAAATTAACACTTTTCATATGTAGACATTATTTTCTTTAAAGAAATGTTTCGAATTTTAACAATAAAAGTGCAATAACAAAAAAACCGTTTTTTGTCGAAACCGCTTATTGTCAAAAATCGTTTTTTTGTTTCCGCATTTTTATTATTAAAATTAGGAACATTTTTTTAAAAACAATAATGTCTACCCATAAAAAGTGTTGATTTAGCGAAAGAATTTTGACGCTATCTCTATTAATAAACAAGAACGCATTGTTCGCTATTTTTTCACATAAATCTTAAATAAAACGCTTTTTTGTCTGAAAATCAATAGCATAAGAACCGCAAGGTTTCTTTCTAACCCCTACAAAAGTTTCATAGATATATGACATATACTTTCTGAGAAAAAAATTAGTGAACTTACTTCCATGAAATTGTCCCTAAAAATGGGTACCTTTTATTGCGTATCGTCCGATAAAAACAAAAGTATACCAGTTAGAAATATAATATTATACTTTTGTATGTAGAAATGAATTTACTACTTGCTCGTTTTTAAAATGTTTAATTTGGTTCAGTAGTTCCCGAGCAATATGCTTTCAAAGTCAGAGGACTCTAGAAAAAAATGGATAGTAAATAATGTCAAGTGTCGGTGTTCGTGCATTTGTGATATCAATTTAGCAATTCCTCTTCATATAAATAATAAAGAATTATCAATTATAGGTTATAGGTAGTCATTAAACTAAACAAAGATTACATTTAGTGAATTTTTCTAATAAGTAAATGTAAAAATTGTTTTTAAATTCGTTTTAAAAATCAAATGTTTTCAGGCCAGGCCTTGTGTATATATTTATAATTTCTACTTTTTTTATTTACGCAACTCCTGTTAGACACAATTAAATTCGAAAATAATTAACAGTGGAGTAAGTTTTGAGCCTAAGAAATAATTGAGTAGAACACGGTAGAACCTAAATCTAATAATGTACAAATTACATTAAACTTGAAATGAAATTTTATATAAAAACAAAAAACTAAAAAAACTTACCGCCAAATCTTCGGCAATTGGCATTATTGTGGGTTTATTGAATCGGTTCGCATTTATATTTTGACCAGCTTCTGTGGAAATTTCGGTTGACCATTCTTCTTCTATTAATTTTTTTGTAACATTCAGTACATTTAATACGGGTGAATTTATATCTTTTTGTACTTCTAGAGAATATGCTGCTATAATCGCTTTTTTGATTAAGGTTCCCATTTGTAACGCAAGAGATGGCGAACTAAACATTTTGTTTTCTGCGTCATATTGTGTGATAGCTCTTAGTGCTGCAATTATTACTTTAAATTTTGAAGGATGTAAAAGAGACAGAAGAGAAAGAGACTCGTCATTTTCTATTTTTCTCACTTCTATTAAAAGTCTAGCTAACCGCCTCATATAACGCTTTGCCACTGCGACTAAATGTTTCTGTTTATGAGACTTTATGTACCTCCGTGCGACTTCACATATAATTTTATCCTTCTTTGCAACAAAAGAAACTTCATCAGCCTTTAACGAGCGTAAAATTCCCGATGTTCGCAACGGATCACGCGGTGCAAAAAATCCCGCTAACAATGTGTGGCCTTCCGATTGATGACGCTGGCGAATGGTACTGTTTTTATTGTTATTAAAAAAACATCGTTTGACGTGGCGTCGAAGAGTTTTTCTTGCATAATATCCTAAAAGTAAATTAAATAAATTGTCGTAAATCTTAAATTTAAGAATTCAACTAACCCTTGCAGTGAATGCAAGGAAGAAGTTCAAGTGATTCTTTTGTAGTTTGATTTTCTGTTTTTTCCTGTACTGCGACATATTTTCCTGATATAAAATCACCTTCTTTTCTAATTTTATCAACAATTTTCTTCCTAATTGGATTATTTTTTTCCAAAATCAGATAGCGCTGCACTTCAAATTCGTCACGGTGCTGTCTTTCTAAATGACGTGCAAAGTTCTGCACTAAAATGTCACAGTACGGACAATTATGCTTCCGGCGTCTGATTTTAGACGCTGCAGGCACTTTTATGTTATCCTCCAAATCTTCATTAAAAAAACATGAATGGTGTTACATAAATATGATAAAGTACACTGCCGCCCATTTGAAAGTGCACGATAGACCAGATTTCCCTCGGTTATGTAATCTACAACTTACTCTAAGCTGATAAATAAATTATTTTAAACAAGTATTTAACAATAATAATGAACCTTTCATTCCGCTATAGCTGTTATAAACACATAGCCCATGGACAGGAACGAACCCATGGGGGGGATGGGAGGGGAAGCTCCCACCTCAAAGTTGATAATTTTGAGCGAGAGTTGGCAATTTCACAATTTGAAAAACTGAGAAGATAAGGAAAAGTGTCCAAAATAATCTATTTTTTTTTTAAATTTAATCTAATTGCCAAGCATACTAGGGTGGCCTTAAATTTTTCCTACAAACAGGTGGAAACGATCCCAAATGATCAAAAAGAAGGGAAAATTAATTTTGGCTTTTTTTTACCAAAAACCGTGCAATAGACTTTTTTGAAAAAATGCGTTTTTAGCATGTAATTTTTTGTTTCAGTCAGACGTTGACTTTCTCCTATTCAAAACAACGTTTCAATTCTTTTTTAGATGCTTCTAAAGTAAAAAGTTTCAAATCAGTTAAAATTAAATTGAATTAATCTATTTTTTTCTATGAAAATACTTTAAATTGAAACAATATTTCTCTGTAAATTTCACAGCTTCGAGTCCGTTGTGGCACAGTTTTTAGTTTAAAAAACCGCTAAAATGAATTTGCACCTTCTTTTTTCATCATTTGGAATCGCTTGCACCTGTTTGTAGAAAAAAAAATTGTTAAGGGCACGCTAATGCATACACGTTGGAGAGTTTTAAATAAAAATAAGATTTGTGTAAAATATTAATTTTTCTTCATACAATGTTAGGTACAAATACAAATCTTTTCTTACTAGTAGTTGGTATTTTCATCGTAATAAGTTGGCAATTTTAAGGTTACTCCCCTCCAAAAAAACTCTTTAGGTTCGTCCCTGCCCATGGAATCCTGACTTACACGATGTCATTTTGGAATATTACATATAAAGAGTCGTGCACTTTCAAATGAGCGGCACTGTACATAATTATTAAAAATAAGCATTTTAAAAACAGAGATCAACGCATAACAGAAATGTTATGTCATTTACTATGAAATACCATATGTATTTGAAAATTATAACAATAACGTTGCTAATAAGACCAAGAAAAATTGAAACTTGCCATTCAGTTTCGCATTTTCATCTTCACCACCGTTATTTTCTTCTACTAAAGTCTGCTCAATTGGTTGAGCAATAGCATTTATAGCTTCCTCTTCTGGGTTACATTTTTGTTTTAATGGTGATGATTGATGGTATATAGTATTATGCAACGAAGGCTTAATGTCTTTTATCTCATGTGATGTTTCGAAATCGGAAGTGCTTGCTAAAATAATGTAAATACTATTAATTTGCATTTATAGTAAAAAAGATTACCTACTATTAAAGGAACTGCAGATGTACTCAGATGCAGAATCTGTCTCCATGATACTTTCATCTGAAATTTCTAAAATAATATATATACATATCTATGTAGCATAGATAACTGGTACATAGTACATAGTATGTAATGTATATGTATAGTCATGGATTTGAAATGAGGATATTACGGTGTATATAAATTTAATGTACGTATGTACAGATGTACACTCTAGTACAGACTGGAAACGGATGGGCTATATATAGGAATATAAAAGCGTGCATTAATGTGGTAGTTGGGATAGTGAAAATTGCGATAGGAGGAAAATTTTTTATTCCACTGTACTATTTCTCCTGCCATCAAAATTTATAGTTTAGATATATAGACGTTATTGGGTTAAAATGTTAGAGAACTTGAGTACCTGGTGGGATTTAACGTGCATCGTATTTTATGAACGAGTTGAACGTATTAGTAACAGTTTGTATATCTAAAAATGTAGATATACAATATCATATTTAAGTAATTTAGCATTAATCTGTTCACTTCCTTGTAAATTTATCTTAGATACAATTAAATAAACAATTGGAACCATATCAATTAACTTCCAGATAAATTTAAGATGAAATGAAACTAGTAGACATTAAGAATAAAATTATAATTTTACAGGATGTTACTATAGATATACGAGTCAATAAACTATTTCATAGCAACTCGAAATCCCACTGTATTCCTTAGTAAATGTATCAATAATTGTAATTGCAATACATAATTTACATTATTTATCGTATACACATTAATAGTATAGATGTACCAAACTCATTTTATACTATTGATTAAAAAAATTTTGTTAACAATATGAAAAAATGGCATTTTTTCTCCTGCTGCTATACAAAACCCCATGTCCCAGATTATACTTCATGATCAAAAACTGTTGTAGAAACAACAGCAACAGTTGTACAATGTTTAATTACAGGTAAAATAAAATTAGCATAAAATATGATTTAGATATTTGGTGGATCATAATAACAACAAAGGTAAATACAGGCCGTCTATTTATGCACTTCTTACTAAGGCCGTTATTTTTCTAGGACTGTTTTTGATCATGAGGTATATCTGGGGACATGGAGTTTTGTATAGCAGCAGCAGAAAGAATCCCTTTTTTTTGTATTGTTAGCATAATAATGTTTTAATCAATAGTATAACATGAGTTTGGTATATCCCGACTATTAATGTGTATACTATTAGGGTGGGACTTATTTGGGTCATGTTGAAATTTCGGTTTTGCCGGGTGCCCATTTGATTTCAAAATACCTGAAAATTTTAAGACCAACACGAACGTCCTATCTCTATTCTAATCATTCGCTTTAACGAGAAGTCTCCCATTTAAAATACATGGTTTTTCAATTCTTATGCATATATTTGACCACTGGGACAAATTTTTGAAAAAAATCTTAAAATTGATTTTATAGAATTAACGGACATCGATGCTATTTTTAGGTGAAAAGAATATATAAGTATTCTACATCACTTCAACACTAATTGAACGGTGCATTATTTTGAATTTATATGTATAAATCCTTGGGAAAAAATCGATTTTCAGATTTGTTCTCAACAATTTGTCCCAGTGATCAAATATATGCATAAGAATTGAAAAACCATGTATCCTAAATGGTAAAAACGTCTCGTTACAGCGAATGTTTAGAATAGAGATAATAGAAAGTTCGTATTGGTCTTAAAATTTTCAGTTTTTTTTAAATCGAATGGGCATCCGGCAAAACCGAAATTCCAGCATGACCCAAATAAGAATCACACTAGTGTGTACGATTAGTGATTAACTCGAGCCCGAGCCAAGCCCGATTCTTCGACAATTCTTTATTCGAGTCGAGTCGAGCATCACGTATGTCGAGCCCGAGTCGGGTCGAGTTTTTGAAATCGAGTTTTTCGAGCTTTTCGAGCCGGCTCGAGAAAATTGTACAGTTTACAGTATTTCCACTATTTTGTACTTTAACGGATTATAACTAAGAATTTGCGCAATTACTTTTCTTTAAATGGCTTCATTACACTATAACACTTAAAACATAATAAAATTTTCCAAAGTTGGTAGCATTGAAAATAAAATTGAAAAAAAAACAGAAAATTGACAAAAACTATACCTAAACTTTACCCTAAAAATTTGAATTTTCAAATGTCACATCAGTACTATCAACTACCACAAAATTTCCTAAATTTTGAAATAGCGATATTTTTTTATTTAAAATGGGAATAAAAGAGGCAAAATAGCATAAAAAGCTCGTTTCATAAGTCATTATTGCACTCGTCCTTTAGAACACTCGCCGCAAGCGGCTCGTTTTCTGACTAAGAGGAGAAAGAAGTTTTCGAAACTGCTATATGAATTTGGAAAATAAGTATGATTCCAAAACGAGCCGACTCGACTCGACTCGAAACTCGGCTCGAAATCGAGTCGAGTTTCGAGTCGAGCTTGAATATTTTTTTCGAGTCGAGTCGAGCTTTCTAGGAAAGCTCGGCTCGAGTCCATCACTATATACGATAAATAATATAAATTATGAATTGCAATTTATACATTTACTGAAGGACACAGTGAGATTTCGAGGGGCTTTAAAATAGTTTATTGACTCATATACAGTTTTATATTATGTAAAACGAAGAAAGGTTTTTATAAAACTGTAAATTGTTCAGATAACACATTAAGTAAACTATTCTTGTTCAAATGATTTGCCAATATATATTTCGCGAATATTAATTTGGCTTCAATGTAAATAGCGACCCTCGAATAAAGGGTATACCTATACGAGGATGTATCAGAAAATAACGAGATTGGTGCTGTAACTTCTTTCAGTGGTAGAATCTTATAACCCAAATAATGAGACATGAAAGCCTTATCTTTAATGTACTTTCCCCCAAGTAGGCTTTGGTTTAACTTTTGACGTTTATTACAAATTAATCACGATGTAGAGTGTTTGAGTGGCATAAGAAGTTTAAAGACGGTTGTGAATCAGTTAAGACGAACCTCGTCCCGGTCGACCACAAACTGCGCGAACTGACACAAAAATTGCATAAATTAACGACTTGATACAAAATGATCGCCGGATTGGCATAACACGAATTTCTGACATTGTTAATTTGTCTTACGGTTCCAATCAAAAAATTATTCATGAAGATTTAGGGTACTGGAAGGCAAAATGGATTCCAAAAGTGATGACCGATGAATAAAAAGCGAATGGAGTGACAGTTTGTCAGCAGTGGAAAAGGCAACTGCAACGTAATCCACAGTTTTTAAATAATGTGGTTACATGTGACGAAAGTTGGTTTGATCATTACGATCGTGAATTGTAGTCTCAAAGTATGCAATGGAAGCATAAAGGCAGCCCAAGACCAAAACTGTTAAAAGCGCTGGTAAAGTGATGCACCTGATTTTTTTTTGATAAATGTGGCGTTATTTACGATCACATTGTACCTAGAGGACATACAGTAACTGGGGAGTACTATGCTAATGTACTTCGAAGACCCTTAAAGGCAAAATTAAAGAAAAAACGGCCGCTTTATCAATACTTTGGTTGGACGCTGCATCACAACAATGCTCCGGCTCACAGATCAGCGATTTGTTAACGAACAATTGAAGAATTAGGGGTAGAAATTATGGTTCACCCCCCCCCTACTCTCCCGACCATGCTCCCTGTGACTTCCATTTGTTTCCTGAAGTCAAAAAAGAATTGAGAGGTCGAAGATTTGTGTCGGATTTAGAGCTCGACAACGCTGTGATGGGTATACTAAACAGACTATCAAAAAATGGTTTCTCAGAAGTTTATGACAAGTGGATAAAGCGATGGGATAAGTGTATTGAACAGAATGGAGAGTACTTTGAAGGATAGTTGTTGAAGTTTTTTAAATAAATGTTTCATTGTTATACTATATAACTCCAGTCTCGTTATTTTCTGATACATCCTCGTACATACATACTAGGGTGACCGTTAAAAATTATTCGCGCACCCTCTAAAACGTTAGAAAATGAGGCAAAAATAAGTGGAAAACCATTTTTTTTAAATTTAAACCGTGCCTAAAACTGTTAGAAGTTTTAAAAAATGGGAATTTTTATTTAATTTTATTGTTTGGTGTCGTTCCAGAGTTTTCTCGGTACAACTTTATTGTTTTTCAATGTTTTTGCTTCAAAAATGTGTATCTTTATGTTTTTGTGGTCGCTGAATACAAATCTGAATACCAAGAAATTTTTGACAGTTGTCTTCAAACTACAATGAGAATTTTCGAGGAAATCTACATCATTACAAAGGTTTTTCGAGTCACTGAGTTCAAATTTGATTCAAGATAAAATTTGGACAGTTGATAGCTGTCAAATGCATGAAAAAGAATAGATTCAAGATTATAAAGGTATAAGGACTTAAAATCTGTCGTTTTAATGGAATCGTGACCAGTGCCGGTGATAAGAAATATAAGAATTTATCATGGATAACGATTGCTGAACGTATGAAAATAAGTAGCTATATAAGGTGAAGAAAAATTATTTTAATACAAATTTTGTTTTTAATTGAATATTGCTGCTATTATTTGCTTACCACGATTCATCATTATAATCAACAGCTAATAAAACTTGTATTTTCCTATGCGAGTGTTTTCGATGATTGCAATATATTTTGTTTAATTACGGCCGTATTCGAAATTTTAAGTGTTACTTAATTATTTTTTCGAAATTTTACTTTGACGAACATTTTGGATGTTTATGTTCAAAACAGCCCTCTCTCGTATCGTGATTAACCTACGTGGAGAATATTTTAAATTATTTTAATACTTTAATTTTAAAAGAAAAGAATGCAATCATTTTTGAATCATTTCGGGTCAGTGAGAAGGCTATAATCCCTGTATCATTATATTCAACGATTATAGTGAAATGGCATTATCAAAATTTGCTTTAACTATTGAGATTTTTTGAATATTCGGGTTTTTAGAAATTGCATGCGGGCGGTAAAAACGCTAGCATTGGCACTGGTCATGATTCCATTAAAACGTCAGATTTTAACACGGCGGCCTGAAAAGTCCTTATAATAAAACAATTTCCTTGAATCTATTTCTTTTTCATGCAATTGACAGCTACATTGACAGCTGGCAACTGTCCAAATTTTATCTTGACATCAAATTTGAACTCAGTGACTCGAAAAACCCTTTTGATGCTGTAAATTTCCCCGAAAATGCTCATTGTAGTTCGAAGACAAATGTCAAAAATGTTTTGGTATTCAGATTCGTATTCAGCGACCCCAAAAACATAAAGATACGCATTTTTAAAGCAAAAACATTGAAAAACAATAAAGTTTTGCCGAGAAAAATGTGGAAAGACACCAAACAACAACATTAAAACAAATACCCATTTTTTAAAACTTGTAACAGTTTTAGGCATGTATAAGCACGGTTTAAATTTAAAAAAATATATTTTTTCCACTTATTTTTGCATCATTTTCTAACATTTTGCGCGAAAAAAATTTTTTTAACGGTCATCCTAATAAATACATACATGACATTAAAAATGCAAGTAGAGAACGGTAAACAAACTATTTTTGCCGTAATAACCTCACCTCAAGCAGCAGCTTTTCCAAGTTTTTCCTCATTGTGGTCATTGTGGATAAACCTACTGAAAACTTGCAATCTCACTCACTTTAATACACTGTAACGGACAAATACATCGAGAAAATAAGTGTTAGTTAATCAGTAAGCTTTGAAACATTTTTTACACTTTGAATACGATCAGTGCGTTAACTACATTCCTGATATCCCAAGTAACAAAATCTGTCTATACCAAATGCAGACTGCCTGCACGTGCTTACATTTCATCAATAATATCACATATATTTTTATTAACACGTGTGTGCAATCTTTTCCTGGTATAGACAGATTTTGCTACAGTGAATATTGTCAAATATCAACTTTTATACTTGATTTTAAAAATTCACATTTTTTATTCAAGCAATACAAAATATTAACTATGAAGTTTTTCTAAATTATACTTAAGGAACGTATTACTTCAAACAAATTTAAAAAGTATTCCAATAATAATTCCTATAAAATTTAATTTTAGAGGAACATAACATCTTTTTCGTTGATTCAAAACCAATCAAGGGTTGTTCATAAAACTGTCGACTTCCCTCGTTTTCTAATATTATGTATTGAAGTGATTAAGATGGCAAACGTTTTACCGTGGCTCGTTCCTGTTGACCCGTTGGTGACATCCTTGGATGTTTTTAAAAGGAACTTGGAAATCCACTGACAAATTACATAACTAAAAATTGATTGATTGGTTTACTTACCTATGCTTGAATTTATCCGTTTAGCGGCTGCCAGAATGGCGCATGTTCGACTTTTGAATTTGCTCATTACTATGTATTTATGAATATTACCATCCACAAAATCACAAGAAACTATAATAAAACTGATGTCGTTCTACTAATTATCTAATCACTCTGAATTATACGAACCAGCGACAGGGAACTGAATAAAATAAATATGAGAATTGAATGTCTTAAAGGAAAGAAATGATAAATAAATGCGACTTTTATACGTCTGGCATGCATAATTCCTGACGGTTATAACATTAAGGTGATATATGATATATCCAGATCAACAAAAATTTCTTATATTTTCAATTTAAATAAAATAGCACATACACGGTGACTCCCCGACGACGTCGGCGAAAACGTCGTCGACGACGTCGGGGACAAGGTCGAAATAATGAGGTAATGTTTACATTTACTGTAATTTAATGCATGACTGTGTATAATAAAATTATTAATATCGTATTTCTTTTAAGACATCAAAATGAAAGAAAGTAGTTTTGAGCATAATAAAATGCGTACTGAATTTCTTTCTTTAAAGTATTTCGAAATAGCTTATGCAATTAACAAAACTTTTCATAAGCGGAATAATATTGATATCCATCGATAGAATTACAAGTAACCCTTTATTATAAAACGAAAACTCTTTGTTTTTTTTATTAATCTCATTCTTAATTTAGTTTAAAAATGGATATAATTAACGCAGGATTTAGGATTCTGAGTTTTGGTTCGCAAATAAGGATTTCCTATAAAGGACGACTTTTGATAAAATTTGGTAGTGATAATCGTCGGAAAAATATCATGTTTAAAAATGTAATGGTTTCACCGTCGCTTCCTTTTCCGTGTAGTTTTAAAATTTTATGCTGATGGTACATAACCTTATAATAAAAATCCTTCGGCTCATTTTGTCGCAATTCTTTTAACAAGGACATGTGTGAATATTGTTTGCGATCTAAAAACCATATTTTCTTTTTTTTCGTGGTGTTTCAGTTTCTTCTTCTTCGAAGCACAAGGCAACTGCCACACCAACTGCAATTTTTTTTCTCAAAGATAATTTATAAAAATCCATCTTATCACTTGAAAGTGTCACAGCATATTGAATTCATAATGTTTTCTTAAAAAGTATAATAAAGAAAGCATATATTTTTTAGTAATCCCAGATGTATATGTTTATTTTGCCTAATAATAATTTACAGTTGACAAGGGTTTTATTTTCACAGTTGTAAACAGTTGTTTGTAAACAAATGTAATAAAAATGAAATAATTCAAGTAAACCCGAAAAAGATAGATATAGTATAAGGTTATGTACCATCAGCATAAAATTTTAAAACTACACGGAAAAGGAAGCGACGGTGAAACCATTACATTTTTAAACATGATATTTTTCCGACGATTATCACTACCAAATTTTATCAAAAGTCCTTTATAGGAAATCCTTATTTGCGCACCAGAACTCCTAAATCCTAAATCCTGCGTTAATTATATCCATTTTTAAACTAAATTAAGAATGAGATTAATAAAAAAAACAAAGAGTTTTCGTTTTATAATAAAGGGTTACTTGTAATTCTATCGATGGATATCAATATTATTCCGCTTATGAAAAGTTTTGTTAATTGCATAAGCTATTTCGAAATACTTTAAAGAAATTCAGTACGCATTTTATTATGCTCAAAACTACTTTCTTTCATTTTGATGTCTTAAAAGAAATACGATCTTCATAATTTTATTATTCACAGTCATGCATTAAATTACAGTAAATGTAAACATTACCTCATTATTTCGACCTTGTCCCCGACGTCGTCGACGACGTTTTCGCCGACGTCGTCGGGGAGACACCGTGAGTGGTGCCCATATAATACACGCGATAAGACTTTTATATGAAAAGAGATCGTATTTCTCAACGACCAAAACAACAGCGCCAGCATGACCTTGAACAATTGGATAAATATGTTATATGAATCATTCAAAAAGAAAATATTAAATTAACATTGTATAATTAACTAATAAGGCATACCTACATTGATTGTTTATTATATTTTACAACTTTGATTTGCAATTTTCGCAGTCATCAAATCATAAGTTACTCTAAAATTTGTAAACTGATCTTTCATTTTATTACAATTTGTACAACACTAAAAACACTTTTTGCGAAGTAAAATTTGGCACTTTTGATGCGAAAATGGTCTTAATTTTTTCAAAAAAACTTTTCGATATGCGCTACGAGGCTACGCCTATTACCCATATTGAACTCCACACTGCTAATAGATATAGGTAATTAAACCGTTGAGCAATAACCATTTTGAAGAAAACTGGGTGATTCCAATGTATTCTGTTGTTTTGCGCTACAAGTGTTAACCGTTCCTACTGGATACCAATAGATTGCTATCATTTTAGATAGATATTAGGTGAAAATGAGTTATTGCTAGGCCCTCAGTGTATTCGAACGGCGACCGCATTTTCAACTTTAAGCCGCTGTAAAATATTTTTGAAAAATAACATTATTTAAGTTTTCATATGTATATTTTGTTCTTAATAGCATGTACTTTGATATAAAAAAATCAAATTAAAAGAGATGTTGCTCAATGTTAAATATGAGTTATTGTTAGTGGCGTGGGATTTTACGGTATTTTAGTAAAAAGTCCTTAATAATAAATTATTTCATTTTTATAGTATGTCAGGTATTTAAGCATCTTAATCAGAGAAGCTAATGGGAATTTCTTGGGATTAGAATATTACAAAATTTAGATTATTTTTACAGATTACATCAATTTGTTTGTTATTGTTCCAGATCTTCTATATAGAGAAATATTTTTTACTTTTAAGTTTGTTTTGCTTAATTATTATTATATCCGCAATCCCTATTGAGGAAGGTAGTTATAGAAATGACAGAGCATGATTTGAAATTCAATGAAATCTCAATATTTACCAACCACCAATGGAGATGGGAGAGTCGACATAATTATAAAAAACATAACATATCAAACACAATTATTATTTTTCTCTTTTCGAGAATGCTAAACTCTATAAATGTACTAAATCTCAAGTTTGTACGTCATCTAGAACTTTTGTAACTCAAAAGGGGGTGGGAGGGTTGACATTTTAATATTTTTGATTTTTCTCTTTAGGAAAATTTTAAACACTATAACTATACCAAATTTCAAGTTTGTATATCATATAGAAGTTTTACTACCCCCAAATGGGGTTGCGGGGGTTGACTTAATAATTTTTTATTTTTCTTTACGAGAGTCTTAAGTCCTATCACTATACCAAATTTCAAGTTTGTAAGTCATCTAGAATTTTTACAACCCCCAAATAAAGTGCGGGGGTTGACAATAATTTTCTTTTAATTTTCTTTACGAGAGTCCTAAATTCTATCACTACTCCAAATTTTAAGTTAGTATGTCATCTAGAAGTTTTACAACCCTCAAAGAGGTTGCTGACCCTCAATGGGGTCAGGGTGTTCATATTTTAACATTCTTGATTTTTCTCTTGACAAGACTCAAAAACCCTATAACTATACCAAATTTCAAGTTTGTATGTCATATAGACGTTTTACAACCCCCAATGAGGGTGGGGGATACAAATTTTACCATTGTTTATTTTTCTTTTGACAAGAATTCTAAACTCTATAACTATGTCAAAATCTCAAGTTTGTATGTCATCTAGAAGTTTGATAACTCAAAAGGGGGTGGGAGGATTGACATTTTAATATTTTTGATTTTTCTCTTTAGGAAAATTTTAAATACTATAACTATACCAAATTTCAAGTTTGTATGTCATATAGAAGTTTTACAACCCCCAATGTGAGTGGGGGGTATAAATTTTACCATTGTTTATTTTTCTTTTGACAAGAATTTTAAACTTTATATCTATGTCAAAATCTCATGTTTGTACCTCATCTAGAAGTTTTATAACTCAAAAGGGAGTTGGAGGGTTGACATTTTAACATTTTTTATTTTCCTTTTTAGAAGAATTTTAAACACCATAACTAACCAAATTTCAAGTTTGCATGCCATATAGACGTTTTACAACCCCCAATGTGGGTGGGGGGGTTGAAATCTTACCATTTTGTATTTTTCTTTTGACGTGAATTCTAAACTCTATAACTATGTCAAAACCTCAAGTTTGTACCTCATCTAGAAGTTTTATAACTCAAAAGGGAGTTGGAGGGTTGACATTTTAACATTTTTTATTTTCCTCTTTAGAAGAATTTTAAACACCATAACTAACCAAATTTCAAGTTTGCATGCCATATAGACGTTTTACAACCCCCAATGTGGGTGGGGGGTTGAAATCTTACCATTTTGTATTTTTCTTTTGACGTGAATTCTAAACTCTATAACTATGCCAAATTTCAAGTTTGTATTTCATCTAGAAGTTTTACAACCCCCGAAACGGGTGCAGGGGTTGACATCATAACATTTTTCTTTATAAGAATCTTAAACCCTATAATTACACCAAATTTCAAGTTTCTAAATCATCTAGAAAATTTACAGCCCCTAAAAGGGGATGCGAGGGTTGACATAAAAATATTTTTTTTATTTTTCTCTGTACAAGAATCCCAATTCCTATAATTGTTCCCAATCTCAAGTTTGTATGTCATCTAGAAGTTTTACAACCCCCGAACAGGGGTTGACATAACATTTTTTATATTTTTCTTTATAAGAATCTTAAATCCTATAATTACACCAAATTTCAAGTTTCTAAGTCATCTATAAGTTTTACAACCCCTAAAAGAGGGTGCGAGGGTTGACATAAATATATTTTTTTATTTTTCTCTGTACAAGAATTCCAATTCATATAATTGTGCCAAATCTCAAGTTTGTATGTCATCTAGAAGTTTTACAACCCCCGAACGGGGTGCAGGGGTTGACATCATAACATTTTCTTTATATTTTTCTTTATAAGAATCTTAAATCCTATAATTACACCAAATTTCAAGTTTCTAAATCATCTAGAAGTTTAACAACCCCTAAAAGGTGGTGCGAGGGTTGACATAAAAATATTTTTTTATTTTTCTCTGTGCAAGAATCCCAATTCCAATTGTGCCAAATCTCAAGTTTGTATGTCATCTAGAAGTTTTACAACCCCCGAACGGGGTGCAGGGGTTGATATCATAACATTTTTTTTATATTTTTCTTTATAAGAATCTGAAATCCTATAATTACACCAAATTTCAAGTTTCTAACTCGTCTAGAAGTTTTACAACCCCTAAAGGAGGGTGCGAGGGTTGACATAAAAATATTTTTTTATTTTTCTCTGTACAAGAATCCCAATTCCTATAATTGTGCCAAATCTCTAGTTTGTATGTCATCTAGAAGTTTTACAACCCCTAAAAGGGGGTACGAGGGTTGACATAAAAATATTTTTTTTATTTTTCTCTGTACAAGAATCCCAATTCCTATAATTGTGCCCAATCTCAAGTTTGTATGTCATCTAGAAGTTTTACAACCCCCGAACAGGGGTTGACATCATAACATTTTTTATATTTTTCTTTATAAGAATCTTAAATCCTATAATTACACCAAATTTTAAGTTTCTAAGTTATTTATAAGTTTTACAACCCCTAAAAGAGGGTGCGAGGGTTGACAAATATATTTTTTTATTTTTCTCTGTACAAGAATCCCAATTCATATAATTGTGCGAAATCTCAAGTTTGTATGTCATCTAGAAGTTTTACAACCCCCGAACGGGGTGCAGGGGTTGACATCATAACATTTTCTTTATATTATTCTTTATAAGAATCTTAAATCCTATAATTACACCAAATTTCAAGTTTCTAAGTCATCTAGAAGTTTTACAACCCCTAAAAGGTGGTGCGAGGGTTGACAAAAATATTTTTTCATTTTTCTCTGTACAAGAATCCCAATTCCTCCAATTGTGCCAAATCTCAAGTTTGTATGTCATCTAACAAATTAGAAGTTATAAAGGTTATTTAATTTCAATATTTTAATGCATAAGAAGTCCCGTTTGAAATGATGTCACTGTCTGCCTCACAAACATATGAGTTTTAAAAATTTTAAAATATAATATGGGATAATATTGTATTTTAAACAGCCAGATTTATTATTAACTAACAGCATCAGTAATTGATTAAATACTGAATGATAATATAATAATGGTTAACGTTTGTTTCACTTAAATCAATAATATTAAATAATATTATAATATTAAATAGCTTTAACAAAATATAATATGTAAGAATTTTTGTCACCTTAAATGACGCAATCTTTACTAAGAAATACAATGCATAAAGTGAAGTCCCGTTGAAGTGACGTCACTGTCTAGCCACAAAGTTATCAGTGTTACCAACACAATTCTTGTTAAATATGCGGACGCAGGGTAAACCTATGCCATAAATTTGTATACAAATGTATACAAATCCTGCGCTATTAGCGCTGCGTGTGGCAAACGCTCGAACTACGATTTTATACACGAATCAGGAATGGGTGTCAGACTGCGCAGAGCTAATTTTTACATTTTCGTCATCTAGACACTTTAAGCTTCATGTGGTGCAATTTTGAGGCACTAGTCACCCAGCGTCCGTATATCCGGACGCCGAGTGACTTCGGACGCTGCTTGAACCTGAGATTTTACATGGGGGGATGCATAGTGGTGCCCTATAGATATATATATATATATATATATATATATATATATATATATATATATATATATATATATATATATATATATATATTGTAGTGGATTTTGCTTTTTTTAAATATTTGGTTAAAAAAAAATATATTTTTTGGCCAAGGTCAATTTTCGTGATGTTAGGTGATCATTAATGAGTTTCTGTTATGAAAGAACGAAAGATGAATTTTCTTTTTGGGACTGTGTCCAAAGTTATGTGACGCCATTGGTTTTGAGATTTACTGTATGCAAATTTTTATTATTTTGAAATTGTTAGTTTCAAATTACTATATTGGAAACTATCAGACTAATTAAACATTTATCAATTGTGTCATTATCAATTTAATACGTTATTTTATATTTAATTTTGTAAATCAAAAATATTGCATTAGAGTGTATATTAAGAAATGGGAATATTTTGAAGAATTTTGAAAATTCTACTAGAGGGCACTTTATGTGTCAGGTTTTTGGGAGAGAATTGAGATGTAGGAGACTAGAAAAATGATGCATGAGGTGTAAACAGTTAAGTATTATTATATTTTGAATAAAAAGTGTAAACGGGAAAGTTCACCATAATAATAAGTAAGATTAATGTATTGGACTTGACAACTGATGCTTGAGGTGTAAACAGTTAAGTTCACCATAGTATTGGAATATTTAGAATAAATGGTGTAAACAATAAAGTTCACCGCAATAGTAATTTTAAATATTTAAAACAAGAGTGTAAACAGTAAAGTTCACAAAAATAAATTGATAATAATTACGATTAATGTAAACAATAAACGTTCATCACAGTGATAGCCTAATGTTTGCAATTTGTTTATGTGGAAATAATATTTTTTGTTTGGAATAGCGGGAAATAAAAATACTAAAGTGTTATTGTGTTTTTATTTTTATTAAAAAAAACATTAGATAAAAATTGCTTATACAATACTGCAATAAAATATTAGTAAACAAAACAAAAGGACTTACTCTATAAAATAAAAGAAATAAATCAACAAATCTTCAAGAACGGTAAGCTGGGTCCATGTTCCATATTACTCCAAAGCATTCTGGATGGCAGCTTCCTGGCAATCATGCGTCCTGCATCAACTATGAGCTCTTCAGCTGCTGATGTTTCGGCGAGCTTCTCCAGGTAGGAAAATATTGTGTGGTGAAACATTTTTTTTTTTTTGGTTAAGTATGTGCAAGAGAATTTTCAGCTACAAGACAACAATTTAGAGTCTCAGCATTATGATAGTTGTAATAGTTCTTTTTTTTATTATAAGACAGAATGTAAAGTTGATCGTTATTTGAATCTTAAAAGTAATTTATTAATTTTTCTTAGAAAAGAAGGAATGCGAGAACTTTTCATAACACTACCTGAGATCAACAATTTCAATTAACTTTTTGAAATTTGTAACAAGTTTATCTGCTCAATCTGAGTGAGCTGGCGCCCAACTTTTAGTTTTTATTTTTCTGGTCGATTTTTTTTGGTTAAGTCGACGAACATCATTACAATATATATTGCTATATTGTACGTAGAATTAGATTTTAAAGTCGATTTTTTTTATAATTATTTGAGATATCGAAAAGCTGAGTTGATATTCGTGATCAGCGTTAAAAACTACATAAAATCCATATATCACTTGCTTTGTATCACTTCTGGATTCTGCAACGGACTACAGAAATATAGATCCTAGTAACCAAACTTTTTGAAAGTTTGGTTGATATAATTAAAGATTCGATGCCTATTATAGGAGACGTGTTGGTAAACATAATCAATAGATCATTTGAAATTTCTAAATTTCCGCAGAATTGGAAAACGACTACAGTTATTCCGGTGCCAAAGATTGCAGGGACTAGTAAATTCGATGAGTATAAGCCCAGAAATATATTACCCACATTAGAAAAAATTATGGAGCAAATTGTTAAAATTCAATTAGTAGATTATCTTGAAAATAATAAATTGCTTTTGGAATACCAATCAGGTTTCAGAAAACATCACTCTTGTGAAACATCATTAAATATGATTATAGCAAAATGGAAGGAACAAATGGATAAAAATAAGAAAATAGTTGCGGTCTTCTTGGACTTAAAAAGAGCATTTGAAACAATTGATAGGGATATTTTATTAAGAAGAATGGAAAGATGTGGGATTAAAGGTTCAGCCAATAGATGGTTAGAAGTTATTTAACTAATAGACATCAAATTACCAAGTTTAATGAAGTCAATTCATCCAAAAGACAATGCAATCTGGGGGTACCGCAAGGGTCAATCTTAGGTCCATTACTATTTATACTTTATACTAATGATATAGACACGCAACTTAATGCCTGTGATATAAATATTTTTGCAGATGATACCTTAATAACAGCATCGGACATAGATGTTAAACTAGCGATACAAAAGGTAAATTCAGACATGATAAATATAACAAGTTGGTTAAAACTCAATAAACTAAAACTTAATACTTCAAAAACTAAAGCAATGATAATATCAAACAAGGTATGCTCTAATTTAACGGATGGGGTAAACATTGTTGGAGAAAATATAGAAATTGTTGATGATATGAAATATTTAGGAATTATAATAGATAATAGACTAAAATTTAGCAAACATGTAGATTATGTTGTAAAGAAGACAGCTAAAAAGATAGATTTTGTAGGTAGGTTAAGCAATAAATTAAACATATGATCCAGAATATTAGTATATAAGAGTATTATTGCTCCACATTTTGAGTATTGCGCCTCGATTCTATTCCTAATAAAGGAAACTAATATGCAAAGACTTCAAAAATTACAAAACAGAGCTATGAGGATTATTCTGAGTTGTAACAGAAGAACTAGAATATCCCTTATGCTGGATATGCTAAATTTTTTTACCATAAAGCAAAGGATTTATTATAAAACTCTGTTTTTAACTTTTAGAATAATGAACGGGCAGTTACCACATTACATGTCAAAATTCATGAAGTATAACAGGGAATACCATGAATATAACACACGAAATATTAATGAATTTAGATTACCTTTTCATACAAAATCATCATCACAAAATAATGTATTCTATAAGGAGTTGAAATTATATAATGAACTGCAACCGGATGTCAAAAAAATAATAGCGAGTTTAAGCGTAAATGTTGTAATTTAATTAGATGTAAACTAAATTGATTTATAACTGTACTTACAGATTAAAATAGCGGTAGGTAGTAATTAGTATTTTTAGCATGTGTTTAGATATATAACCATATGCGAAGTGTACTTTCAAGTTTAAAATGAAGAAATTGAAATTAATACAAGACTAATCTTTCAATAATCTGTATTCTGTCATTAACATATACACACTTGGATTCTTAGCAACATTTTAAATCTTACATGCCGCCCACCTTGAAATATCATTTTCAAAAATGTTATTTAAACATTACAAAAGAAAGAACTGTTACAAACATACAGTAAATAAGATAAGGTACAAGAAAAACCTACAAGCTCTATAGTAAACTAAATCTAAGCCTTGGTTATTACATGTGTGATGCACCTTTAATAAAATGAAATTAATATCAATAGGTTTATAAACATAATAAGATAATTCAAAACAGAATTGGTTAAAGAGTATATAACATAACGCAATAACAATATTACTTTGTCTAGCAAAACCGAAAATATAAAACGTATTCATTTGTAATAAAGATTATAAATTAATTGTTCTCATCATCTTCATGAACTGGGAGTATCACTATTTTTGAAATAGACCTTTTTATTTCACCACCAGAACACTTCACTGTCACGACACGAACTATATTGTCCTTCCCAGGATGAACTGCTATTACTCGACCTAGCTGCCATCGTGCTGGAGGTACATTATCTTGCTTTATTAGTACCATTGTTCCTGTTTGCAGTTGTGGAGACTGCCTTTTCCATCTTTGACGTTGTTGTAATTCAGTAATGTAATGTTTTGACCACTGATCCCAAAAATGCTGTGTCATTTTTTGTATGTGTTCAAATCTATTTAAACGTGCCATAGGAATGTCTAGGATATTTGGATCCGGAATTGACGTAAATGTTTTCCCAATTAAGAAATGAGCAGGTGTTAATGCTTCTATGTCGGATGGATCTGTGGTAAGAGGAGTGAGGGGCCTTGAATTAAGGATGGATTCAACTTGACAAAGTAGAGTACTGAACTCTTCATAGGTTAATGCAGTTTCATTTAGAACCCTTTTTAAAAAATGTTTTGTGCTCTTTATGCCAGCTTCCCAAAGACCACCAAAATTCGGGGCATAGGGAGGAATAAAATGCCATTGAATATTTAAAGCAGAACTATGATTTTGAATTTGCTCAGAGTGCTCTTGCAAGAAATTTCCTAACCTTTGTAACTCATGAGTTGCTCCTTTAAATGTTGTGCTATTATCACTAAAAAGATGCAATGGTTTTCCTCTTCTAGCTATGAACCTACGCAAAACCGCTATAAATGCTGAAGTGGTTAACTCGCTTACTAACTCTAAATGTATAGCTTTTGTACTAAAACATATGAACAAACATAGATACGCTTTGGAGACCTTACTTCCCCTTCCTTTCCTATCTTTTATAAGAAATGGCCCACCATAATCTAGACCTGTTGAATGAAATGGATACATTGTTAAGAATCGTTCACGAGGCAAGTTTCCCATTAATTGATTATTTAACTGCCCTCGAAACCTCACACATCTTATGCATTCACGTACAATCCTTTTTGCAGTACTTACACCACTGATTGGCCAAAATCTTTCTCGGACACTATTTAATAGAAGCCTTGCTCCTGCATGCAATAAAAATTTGTGTTCACTTCTGAAAAGTAATATTGTTAAATGATGATTTTTTGGAATAAGCATTGGATGCTTTTTATCGTATGCAAACTCAGAAAGCTGAATCCGCCCACCAACCCTTAAAATTCCTGACGAATCTAAGAATGGCGATAAAGATAAAATTTTACTTTTTGGATTTATGGGAATCTTGCTTGTTAAGTTAGCAATTTCTTCAGCAAAACATTCTCTTTGAGTTATCTTAACTAGTTGAATTAATGCCTTATCTAATTCATTTGTTGTTAAACAACCATACTGTCGTTCTCTATTGACTAAACAGTTTTGAATAAACCGTAAGCTGTATGCTACAATTCGTATAAGTTTAGTTAAAGATGAATAATTTTTAATTGAAAATATGTCATCTGTAAATGTGATTACTATAAATACTTGAACTTGTTTTCTTTGTTCAGGTAATTCACCTTGCATGTTGGTTTTACTATGAAATAAGTGCTCACTTGATAACCAAGCTGGTCCGTGCCACCATATCCCTGATGTTACCAACTGATTTGGCAACACCCCGCGAGATAGTAAATCTGCAGGGTTCTCTCCTGATTTTACATACCACCAATCCTTTGGCTTGGTCAAAGATTGAATGTC
This sequence comes from Agrypnus murinus, assembly GCA_929113105.1. NCBI lineage: Eukaryota > Metazoa > Arthropoda > Insecta > Coleoptera > Elateridae > Agrypnus > Agrypnus murinus. The sequence goes on from OV816026.1 coordinate 195,135,335, forward strand.
CGTTATTCGGTTTGCTACATATGTGTTATAGTTAGTTGCCCGTGATCTCACCCATCCCAGTACCACCTGTGAATCACACCAACAGTACTCCCTTGTGATAAGTAAGTTTAAAGAGGATTTAAATTTTTTAATTAATTGAGCAGAAAGGACTGCGGCGCATAACTCTAAGCGTGGTAAAGTTACAAACTTCGTGGGTGCCACTCTCGATTTGGCAGCTAATAAACTTACTTTGATTTCACCATTATCATTCATCGAACGTAAATATATGCATGTACCATATGCACGTTCCGATGCATCTGAGAATGCATGCAATTCAATGCTTCGACTCTGAGGCATGATTGCATGACGTGAAACTTTGATTTGATCTATATATTTTAATTTATCTCTAAACGCTAACCATCTTGAGTAGATGTCATAAGGAATTGATTCATCCCAACTTACATTACTTTTCCAAAGATCTCGGATTATAAGCCTTGCTACTATGATAATTGGAGATAATAGCCCTAATGGGTCGAATAATTGAGATATCGCAGCCAAAATGGTGCGCTTTGTTATCTGCGTTTGAGCCTTGATTTGTGTTATTGAATATGAAAATGTATCTGAATCTGGACACCAATAAACCCCTAGAGTCTTATTACCTTTTTCTGTAAGTGATACTGAATTATTTATGTCTGTTGACTTATCATTCAATTCTTTAACATTGCTTTTCCATTTACGTAACTCAAACCCACCTGTATTTAAGATACTACTCAGATTACCTTTTATATTTCTTAGTTCCCCAATAGAATTTGAACCTGTCAAAAGATCGTCTACATAAAAATCTTGCCTGATTATGTGTGCTTCTTTTTGATAAATAACTTCAACATCTAATGATAATTGCATTAATGCCCGAATAGCTAAATAAGGTGCTGCAGATGTACCATATGTTACAGTGTTTAATTCGAATGATTGTAAATCTTCATTAACACTTGATCTCCAAAATATCCTTTGGAACTTTCGATCATCTGGATGCACCCATACTTGCCGGTACATCTTTGCTATGTCTGCCGTAATTACATATGTATGAATCCGAAACCTAGCTATGATTGAAACTAGTTCATCTTGGATTGTTGGACCAACACATTGCGTCTCATTAATAGCTAATCCGTTATCTAACTTACATGATCCATCAAAAACTACGCGTAACCTTGTTGTTTCACTCATATTGTTGATTACTGGATGATGTGGCAGATAAAACCCTAATTCATTTACATTTTCTACCTTTGTCATGTGATCTAAATATAGATACTCATCCATAAAGTTTACATATTGTTGCTTAAATGCAGCATTCTTGTTTAAACGTCTCTCCATTGCCAAGAATCTAGACTTTGCTGTTGCTGTGGAATCACCTAATTGGTTTAAATTATCTCGAAATGGAATTCGAACTATAAACTTCCCGGTTGTATCACGAGTAGTAGTAGCTTTAAAATTATCTTCGCAATATTGTTCTTCAATTGATAATTTTTTCTCTTCAGATTCGAATTCATCAGCCCTCCAGAATTTTTCTACTGAATTATGCAATTCATTTAATGTTAAACAATTGATTGTCTGCTTATTCTTCTGTGACGATTTTTCTGATTGTGAACAATTGCCTGATACCACCCACCCTAATCTGGTTTTTTGTAAAATTGGCGAGTTCTTTTCTTTGATTTGTCCAACGCACAACAATTCATAAAACAAACTAGCCCCAATTAAGAGATCGACTGGCCCTGATATCCAGAAGTTAGAATCGGCTAATTTGATGTGTGGAGGTATCTGAAATGTGTCAACCGCGAGTGACCTGGTAGGAAGATTGGATGTGATTTCTGGAATAACTAAACATGTGATAACTGCACTAAAATTACTATGCTTTGAGTATATCTTAATCTGTACGCGCTGATTGATTACTGAACATCCATTATTTATCCCTTTAACAGTTGTATTAACCTGTTCTGATTGCAAATTGAGTTGCCTACACATACGTGTCGTGATGAAATTTGATTGTGATGCTGAATCTAATAGTACCCTTATTTCATGAGATTGAGCCTGTTTATCAATAGCTAAAACCCTTGCTGTGGATAATAATATTTTTGATGGAGAAAATTCAGTATTTGTACAATTTGCAAGTGTTTCTACTTCCTTTTGCTCAGCTTGACTTGTGGTTGCATGCAACAAAGTATGGTGTCGCTTGTTACACTTCTTACATGATCTAGTTGACTGACATTTCTGAATAAAATGTCCTTTTCGTAAACAATTTATACAAAGTTTCAATTCGCGAATCTTGTTATACCTTTCTGTTACATTTAACTTCAAAAATGCATCACAATGTTGCAATAAATGATCCTTTTTACAATTGTCACAAATGACTGTAACTGTTGCCAAGGATTTAATTTCACGCATATTCTTGTTACCCTTACTAATGTGATCAGCTTTGCCGGTAATGCGGGCGTGTGTGGTTTCAAGTGTATTTTGCTTAACACTTAAAAATTCTAGAAATTCATCAATTGTGGGAATCTTGTCTTTACTATTATTTTCTTTATTTAACTTGGATTCCCATTCTTTATTTGTTTGGGAATCCAACTTAGATGCTAGAATAGGAATGAGAAGTGCATCCCATTGATCTACAGATACATGAAAAGTTTTTAGACAATCTAAATGATTTTGCGTAACGTTTATTAAATTCCTTAAAGATTGATAAGATTCGCGTGTAATATTCCCTATATCTAATATAGCTTGTACATGATTATTTACAATTCGCCTTTTGTTATCGTATCTTTTTTCTAATCTATTCCATGCAATCGCATAGTTTTGGTTAGTCGTTTCTAAAGCTGCAATTAAATCTGACGGTTCACCCTCCAAAGAAGACTTTAGATATGTCAATTTTTGGATTTCTGTGAGACCTTGATCTTTTCCTATTAATGCTACAAATTTATCTTTAAATTCGCGTCATTGAGTAAACTTACCATTAAATGAAGGCAAATTGATTGTTGGTAATTTTACCTTATTTATGTTACGAGAATCACCTACCTCACTATTACAAATAGACAAATTTGATGCTTTACCTGCTTGATTATTTGATTGATTGTCAGATAGTTTATTTAAAATATCAATTGCATTTGTTGTAACCTGAAAATATTTATCTTGAAAATTGCGTAATTCAACCGTATTTTCTTCAGTTTCCTGAAGACATGTGATTTCTGTGTTTATTTCAATAAAAAGATCCAAAAGAGGTTCTATTTTATTTGATCGTTTTTCTAACATGAGCACATCTTTTTGGGTTGGACTGTCAATAGCATTCCAATCTTTTAAAAAGGTTTCAAACAGCGTCAATTGCGCTTTTAAACTTCCACGTTTAGCAACTAATGTTTTCAAACTCTGATCCATTCTTAATTAGACAAGAAAAAATGAAAAAGGTAACAACTTTTAATAAAGAAACTATTTGTATGATTCCGACATAGAATATTTTTACCTGCACTTTAGTTAAGATCGATGATTGCCCAAATGTATCTTAGAATAGTTGATTGCATATACTTGCACGTCTTCGTTTTAACACTCTTGTAGTTATAATGCCGTTGTTGATGCAGCTGCTAGCCCAGTTATTTCTTGTTTTTAATGTGATGCGACTTGTCATCGATTTCCTTGTAGTAGTTTGAACTGGCCAACTGTACTTTTTCTTTCTTGTTTGTAGCTTTTGTGATTCTTGTAATTAACATACCATATTTACTAAATCCGGCTCGAAGGACCACTATGTTTAGATATATAACCATATGCGAAGTGTACTTTCAAGTTTAAAATGAAGAAATTGAAATTAATACAAGACTAATCTTTCAATAATCTGTATTCTGTCATTAACATATACACACTTGGATTCTTAGCAACATTTTAAATCTTACAGCATGTAAGCAATTAAATGTAACCAAATAACATCCATATGATGGAAAAGAAAGAATCTAACTAACATGTAAGGGGATACCGTGTTGGAAAGAAATGCAGAAATCCCGATGTTTCCCTCAAGAAATTGTATCTTTATTCTCACTTAATAGAATTGGTAATAATAATGTGACAGAAATGATAACTAAACGCAGTTGGAAAAGTTGAGGCTCTTTTCTGTTTATCTAGAAGTTATTCTCTCTTACCCTGAAGAATGTATGCTTTCCTAGTTAGATAAATATATCAACTGGAATATGACTACGACATTTTTTAAATAACTGGTATAATTCGTGGTTACTCATATAATAGGTAATCCTTTATATTATAATCTTTTTATATTAAATGGGTATTTTTGCAATGTCTCACTCTTTATCATTATGAGAAAAAAATACATTTCTAAGTCATATTGTTAAAAATATATGCAAATAATAAGTATGCTGGTGTAATTAATTTAACGCTGTACAATTATGGCATTTTGTTAACGCAATAATAAAGACATCTACAATTCAATTCGGTGAATTACAAATAATAATACTTGCCTTGCCTTGCAGCAATAATTTATAAATCATCAGTTCATCAGGGTCAATATCACATCTAGAACGTATGTCAATAATCAACACAATTATTATCAGATTTACTAAATTAAGCTTATAGAGGTGACAGGATATCCTTTTAACAATACAGTGCAATAAATATTATTATTATGAAGGATTTGTGGTTATTCAAGGGTTACCCGTGTGTAAATACACAAGGTCATCGTTACTATGATTTTCATTATCATCAATATGTTAGATTTTTGTTCTGTAGTAAACAGACAGTCATATGCATTTATTTGACCATGAACTGGACATGTTTCCTTTTGATTTTGCATGTAATTACATACGTGTCTATAGAAGAAATTCTTAAAAATTGAAAATCTAAAATCTTACAAAGATGACAGAAATGGCCCAAAGCCAAATATGACTTATTATGTGTTTCTAAAATTTTTAACATCGGATTTTAGTCTAAAAATACTAACTAAATATACGAACTTAAATTACGAACTTAAAAGTACGAACTATAAATAGTTCGTATTAAGTTAGATTAGTTTCATATTGCAAATCCACAACACCAGAATTTCTCATAGGGCCACTTTAACTATTAGATAATTGAAAACAAAGCAACACACAATTTTTATGGTGTTTTTCTGAAAAAGCAAAACTCCGCATGAAGAACTTTCTGAAACCTATACAACGATATCTGAATACTCTTCTGAATGCTCTTCGATTTTTCAGCGTTTAGTACTTAGATAAAAGATTTGTGTTGCAATTAAACTAAATCATTCATTACGTTTTTAAGATTTTTTTTTAATTCTTGGAGACACAATGATGCATGTAGTGTGATTCCCGACACTTTTTTCAACTACAAACAGACATTATAATAAAAAGATCGATTTCAAATTCTACTGTTTTAAAGTACAAAAAATGAATAATTTTAATAATGTTTACTTAAGAGGAGTGTTAACGAACTTGTCCGGCTGAGATTTTTTGTAATTTTGCAAAGCATAGATTGTCAATGGACTTGATGGTCCTTCTAAGGACCACAATTAGAATAAGAAAAGTTCTTAAATGTTCTGACTGTAGAAAATATATTTACCTCCATCATTTATGGGTAGTGGCTCATCTAAATTTCCGTGAAGCTTCGCCAATTTTATTGTAAACTTTTATTTTGTTCCATAATAAGATTATGTTCCTACACTTACGAAATATGGTTCCGTAAAGCCCGCTATTTTATACGAATGTTTTCGCAAAATTACAGAAAATCCCAGCCGGACAAGTGCTTGGACTTCCCTCTTTAGTATATAATTTAACAGGAAGATACACAAAGAAAAAATAATTGCGAACCATTTTCTAATTTTAAACGTTCTTTTTCGAAATGCCTCTTCTAGAAAATAAAACATTCTTGAAAAATATTTATCAATAAAAGTAAGTATATAATGAGGTATTCAAATAATAAACTAAATCGTGCGTCAATTCTCACCTATATTTACAGGAAATGTTAAAACTGGATTACTGTACTATTTAGCTCCAATTATAATAATATCTGTTTGGTTTATGAACGTCAATGCTAGTATAAGTATAACACTATAAGTCAATATTTTATAATGCACATTATTCTTAAAATACCAAAAGGAAACAATTTTGTATATTACCTTAGAAAAATGTTTCATATTTTTAAAGTGTTTGTTAAAAATGCACCCAAATCTAACCAAAAACACATTAATCTTTAGTATTTCTTTGAAACCTGTCCAGTATTACATTCATCAATTATTTAATATAAATCAACCGTCTATCTTTAAACCACAAATAATTAGCAGCTCGTATTCGCGTCAAGCAAAAATTAGACCTCATTAACTGGAGCGTATATAACTGCAAACCCGTACCGTAACCAGCATTAATAATTGTGAATTCAAAGAAAGAGCATCTAACAAAGTGAAGAATTGTACAACCATACATTTCCCGAACAACTCAATTATCGAAAATGGTAAATATATATTATTTTAAAATTTTGCTCTTTCACTTTTTGAAATGTAATTTATTATGGCTAAGCATTACTAACGTATCCTTTTTATTTTCAGATAAAACTAAATGTAACAGCTTTTGCTGCTTTTGCTGTCCTTAGAATGGCCATATCGATGCCTTCAGATTTCACGCCCAGTGCTATCACCAGGGATATCAAGGTTGAACTTCCTGGAAGCGAAAGAATAAACAAAAGATCCGTTGAAGCCGGTTACTTACTAGATTCGTCCGAAGATAAATTTCCCGTAGTCCCCGTTGACGAAACTGATTTAGAGATTGCTGAAAGTAGCATAATCTTTCATCCACTATTTGCAACCCGAAGACGTTCACTTGACAAAAAGCGACTTAATAAACGATCAATGCAGAATTTCAAAGTAGAGGATGAAGATCAGATGGAGCTTGCTGAGAATGGAATGGTTTTTCCTCCACTGTTCCGTTCGAGAAACAATTTTGATTTGCGACCAGTTTATCGTCCAGTACGTTCTGTGGCGCAAAATAAGTTTTTCAACAGTGAAGTTGCAAATGAAGATGATTTATATGTCAATGAGAACGGTCTCGTCTTCCGCCCCCTTTTCAGAACTCGTCAACGTGACACACGGTCGATTGAAAAAGAATCTGTTATTAGTGTGGATGATTTAGAAGCGCACGAAAACGGTCTTGTTTTCCGGCCTGTCTTCAGAACCCATCAACGCGACACGCGATCTATTGAAGAAAAACCTTATAGCGCTGATGATTTAGAAAGCAACGAGAATGGTCTGGTTTTCCGACCACTTTTCAGAACCCGCCAACGTGATAGCAGATCTGTCTAAACTTAAAATATACATAACGACTGCTACATCAAAAAATAAGGCTGATTGATATTCATTAACATATTTGAAAATTCTGTAAATGTTTATTTCATTCTCATTAATTAGATAGTGCTGTACTTGTATATCGTAGTATTTAAGTTCTAGATGTTATTTATTATTATTAGTTGCTATTCAGATTTAATTTATTATTGTGTAGCTGTAATTTTTATATTTTGTTAACGTCAATTATAAAAAATAATTAAGAAAATTAAAGAAAGTTTTATTATTCTTATCCTACCTACCCTATAAACTAAATTAACTACACTGAAAAAAACTTGTACATTTAAATATAAAATTACACGAGTATTTATCTTGTAGATACCTAACATTTACGGTAGTAATGTAAGATTACCATTATTTCCTTATAATTTTCAAACTTCGTGTAAAAATACACATTTTATTCAATTGTATTTTGTAAATATGATTAAAGTTTAAATGATTAAAGTTACATTTTATAAATATTTGTTTATATTGTAGCGGGTGCAACCGCCAACGATAAGCACTTTATTGATAAGCACTTTGAATATATTGCAGTTAAACATAAGTCTATAAGCTTAGTTGTAATTGCTTTCTATAGAACACCGGACGGGGACAGAGATATACTTTTAGAAAAGATGTCTTTATTGCTAGATAAAGTGGATAAATTCAAATACATTATTGTTGCAGGAGACTTCAATATACCATTTCATAACCAAGAAGATAATTTCACTCAAGACTTTCAGAATTTAATAAATATTCACAACTTGAGAAAATCAATTCACTCGTATACAAGAATAACAAACACTTCGAAATCTACACTAGACAATATATTAACAAACATTAACGAACAAGAATACGAAGCTTACACGAAAGAAGCAGGCCTGTCAGATCATAACGGTCAGTTCTTAGAAGCTTCTATAATACCAAATAAAAACACCAGAAACACCTTATTCATCCAGAAAAGAATGTTTAATGAAAACAACTGTAAACATTTTAGAAATCTAATCAGCTCAGAAACATGGAGTAGCACTTATTTAAACAATTCTGATACAAACACAAAGTTTCAAAATTTTTCAAAAACTTTTAACAAACATTTTGAAAAAGCTTTTCCCTTAGTAACAATTAAAGTACGTGCTGATCATAAAACAAAAAGCAAATGGATCACCAAAGGGTTAAGAAAATCATGTCGAACTAAGAGAGAATTGATCAAAATTAATTCATTCATACATAGCGATATATTAGCAAATTATATTAAAAAATATTCGAATATATTACGGAATGTGATTGAAGCAGCTAAGCGATTGTATATTTCTGATAAAATAACACTGTCCAATTCCAAAATTAAAGCTACTTGGAAGATTATTCAGGAAGAAACAAATCGAACTAAAAATAGAAATACTGAGAACTTACAATTGTATGAATCGAATGATCCTAAAAGAATAGCAAACATTCTCAACGATTTATTTGCAAATGCTGGACTGACAAGATCTGACGGTTCAGAGGATGCTCCTGATCCATTAACTTATCTTAGAAATAATTCTAAAAATTTCAATGCATCAATTTTTCTAAATCCTATAACAAAAGAAGAACTACTAAAAGAAACAAATAAATTACAAAACAAAAATTCAAGTGGCTACGACTCAATACCTATTACAGTTATTAAACAAAATGTGGACTTACTTGTTGAACCTTTAGTGTATTTAATTAATCAGTCGTTTGAAACGGGAACATTTCCGGACGTGTATAAAATTGCAGTGATCAAACCCTTACATAAAAAAGGGGATAAAAAATTAAAAGACAATTACAGACCAGTATCTTTATTGCCTTCTATATCAAAATTAATTGAAAAATGTATGTACAAAAGAATAACAGACTTTCTTAAAACTAATAATGTATTAGTGCCAAATCAGTATGGTTTTCGCGAAAACCGATCCACAGAAGATGCCATTGCTGATGTTCTTCGAGACATCATGGAAACTTTAGATCAGGGCGGTAAGTCTTTGGGGGTCTTTTGCGACCTTACAAAAGCCTTTGACTGTGTCAATCATCAAATTCTACTAGATAAAATGGAATATTACGGTATCCGAGGTGTGGGCTTGGACTGGGTTCGTACATACCTGAATAAACGACAGCAACAAGTAGAAATATCCCACACATACCCCAATGGACGTATCAGTCAGCATTTATCTAATCTACTGCCAACCAGATGTGGTGTCCCGCAAGGGTCTGTTCTAGGTCCCTTATTATTTTTAATCTATATCAATGACGTTGTATTTTGTCTACCTAACGAATATGATGCAAAAACTATCCTCTTCGCGGATGACACCAGTATCCTGCTGAAATCAAAAAATCAAGAGACATTAATAATAAATTCAACGAATTATACAAATAATATACTCACCTGGTGTAAAGCAAACAAGTTGAAAATGAACTGTAATAAGACCAATGTATTACAATTTCATACTCACCAAAACAGCGTTATTCCACCAACAATTCACACAATTGATGGCTCAATACGAACCGCGGATAAGGTCAAATTTCTTGGTGTTATAATTGACCAGAACTTGAATTGGAAATCGCACATTGATTACATAAAGGGTAAATTAAGTTCGGCCATTTACTTACTAAGGCAATCTTCCAAAATCATGAACCTTGAAACACTAAAGATGCTTTACTTCTCGCACTTCCATAGCATTTTGAGCTCTGGGATTCAGTTCTGGGGTAACTCAAATTTGGGAGGTGTGCGGGAAGTTTTTCGACTTCAGAAGAGGGCTGTGAGAGCAATTTGTAAATTGAGACGCACTGAGAATTGTAGAGACTGGTTTTATTTACTTAAAATTATGACTGTGTCAAACTTGTTTATTTATAAGATTTGTATGTATATTCACAAAAATTCAGCAGAATTAACAACAAACTCAGACATTCATGAGTACCAGACAAGACATGCAAATAATCTACGTCTGCCTTACTATAGATTAAATATTAATAGGAAAAGTTTTTTAAGTGAAGGGTTAAGGATATTTAATAAACTTCCATATAATATCAGAACTCTTAATGAGTCTAAATTTAAAACTAAACTTAAGCAGATCTTAACAGATAAAGTATTTTATAATTTAAATGAATATTATTCAGTTGATCTGACATAACATTTTGTCTTTCCTCTTGATGGTTTCAACTTATTTCTTTTAAGTTACAGTACACGTTTTTCTTATAAATTAGCATGTCTTAATTCCTTTTTTTTGGTTTCCGTCAATTTTATTTTTGAAAAATATTTCCAGTTTAAGTTAGTTACGTAATCTTGTTCATACAAAAGATAATCCAGCTTTCTTTATTAACTTACGGTTGTCTGAACTTTCCCGACGCCATATAGGCTTCATTCATGTACAATTTATTATAATTTAAATAGTAATAATGCATATTTTGTAAATGTAAAAATTTGTATATGTAATTGGGAAATAAAATATAAATAAATAAATAAATAAACGTAGCGGGTGCGTACCGCTCGGGTAGGTAACCTGACGTTCCAGGCACCTGGTTCTATTCTTCTAGCTGCCCACTGCGTTCTGGGTTTGATTTCTTGTACCTACACTCTGTTATTAATGAAAAGGTTATGCCTAGTTGATATTACTTATTATTATTCAATGATTTTTAGAATTAGTTAATTTCTATTAATAAATACCAAAATTTAATTATCAAGCACTAAACAAAGTTACACAAAAGTTTAGGCTAATCCTTCTGAAAAGCAAAATATAATATAATATAATATAATAAAGCAAAAAATTAAAAATATAGCATGACGTTATCGTCTCACAAGGGTAGTATAACATATAACATTGTTCATCCTAAATCAGTAAAGTATTAATAATCGCCAACAAAAATACAAAAGAGTTTATGTTATTGCATTCCTTCAGTTACGTAAATTAATGAAACATTCTACTGACCTTGTGTAAATCAAATAATCCAAACGAAGTAATCCCAAATTAGATATTATCACTCATTTATTTAAATTAACGTACACATAGATTAAGTAAGTTACGAGTTACTGAATTTAGTACTAAAATTCCTAATACATCCCAAAATAATGATATACTTCAATTTAATTTCTAAGTTAAAGGCGAGTTAAAGTGAATTCCGGCGTCTGAATTAAACCGTTCTAAAAAATTACATGTATGGTGGCAAAATTTTCTATCACTGTTTCACATGCATATTATGAATGTGACAATATTATGAAGGGCGACTCCGCCTTCCACAAGTGTCGGTTCATGGATTCGGTAAAAATTAAGCGGTTTACAGCTTCTCCGCAAAATGCAAATACCTTGCTGAAATTAAATATTTTTTCGATTTTTTTTGCTGAACCAAGAGATAAAACTATAAAGCATAGTGCTGAAATGATTACCGTTACATATTGTAAGGGGATCAACTATTTAATGTACATGAAAGTTAGTGCAATTTTCAATAAACTCCACCTTCTTTAAGTAATTATAGGCCTTAAATCACCTGCGATTTTGAAAATTTGAAAAATCAGCACTCTAGACAAATACTTTATCTAGGTAATACAGAAAATGTAACTCGGTGCAGTACATAATAAAAAAGTTATTTGCATTCACGGCAGGCTCAATATTCATGCACTTTTGGCTACTTTAACGCGGCCTTAAGTATTCCAACCGAACGCGACCGTTAATTAATTAATTAATTAATACATGTTTATCCAAACAAGAACTTTTCACCACTAAACTTCTAAAGGGTTTTCAATTTCCACCACGACTAAGCGGAGGACAGTTTTGATATCTTTTTTTCTATTCAATTTCTACAATTCTGCTTGCTATGATTAACAGTTGTCTCAAACATTATTTCTTTTTGCATTTTTTGTCGGGATTTTGTGAAGATTGCAAATCTCACAAATTGCGTTTGGTTTTTCTATACTAAGCGCTAAATAAGCTTTCTTAAGTCTGATAGTGATACCACAGGATATGTAATATCAAATTATGTCTCTGCCTTTTGTGCAATATTTCTAAGAATGCAACTTATCATTGAAACTTTAATATTTTAATCTTTTAGAATAAATGAAAAATTATGATATGTTAGCTTTATAAAAATTACAATAAATTTGAAAAACTTGATTTGATTCATCAATAACAATTATGCATTATAAGAAATAATAAGTAATTATGAAATAGTTAATAAAAATCAAAAATGTGACTTAGGTTCCGTTACACTACCCCCAGGTTTTGAAAAGGAGACATGTCTTTACAGACGTGTCTGCTTTTGTAAAAAGAAAATGTTAAAATTGAATATGTCTTATATCTACTTATACTAACTATAGCTCTCTGCCGATGTCACTAAAAGATTAATTGCCCATACACTGAATTTTTAACACTGGGCACTATTGCTTTGGTCGGTGTAATGTTGTATATAAAGAGTTGTTTGATAAGTGTCGTTCTTGCGTCCAATGATGTGGGTTGGGATATAATGTAGGTAAGGAAGTTGTTGGGTTAGTGCGACTACCCAAATTTGTAGTCGATGTTAACGTTCTTGGAGCTGTAGCTGGAAGTGCAGTGACGCTTTCAGTAGTGATGGACTGCAAGGGTTGATCCTCTGTAGTTGTTGGCGCTTGTTGATTTAAATTATGACGATGTATAAACCATAATGTTAATGTGTTCCACAGACTTGCTAATAGAGTAAGTCCGTAACCCAATGTTTTGTAAATGGCTAACACGTTGATAAAAACTCCTAAAAGATATTTTATTGTTCGTAAAATAATATAAAATCCAATAAGTCCACTGAAGAAAATCCCAATGTCTGTAAACCATCCCCATATAAATTCGACAGTGTTTCTTGCTAATTTTTTAATTTCTTTACCATCGAATAAATTTAATGCTGAATAGCCTTGATTTTCGGTTTCTAGTCTAGCCATTTTTCTTGCTATAATATTTTGCACAGCTTCTCGTTCTATTCCAAAAGTAAGTAGTTGTTGGACTTTACTGATTTCTTCTTGTGTGTAGATACCACTGTATCCCATTGGTTGTATCGGTTTGAAGTATAACTTTTGTTCTGTGTCGGCTGCTAACATGAAAGGTTGTGGACGTTCCATTGGATGAGGTAGTAATCCAATCCATTTTCCATCTATTTGGTATAGCGGTGGTGTGAGATGATCGCACGAAATTTGAGTTGCATGATTTGTTATTAAGTGCGTAATTGGTGCCATAAATTTCGAATTATTGTTTACGTTGATTGGCAATTCGTTATAGCAATATTCTGTTCTTCTGACTGTCACTACTCTTGGAGTGCATTGCATGATGTATAGTGCTTCACTCAGTACTCTGCCTACATAACCCATCTTATGTTTTATGATTGTGCTTAATGCATTAGGAGTTAGTGGAGCTATCAGTAATCGGTTTTTTAAAATTTCCCTGTGTGTAAGGCATCTTCTGTGAACGGTGTCAATGTATATCTTGTGAGTTAAACGTTTATATGCTTGCTCAATATATAAAAGCTTACTGTTTATGTAATTAAGTAAGTCTGTATTGTGTGGAATTATTTTCATGTTGGTCATGATATGGTTTTGACTTTCTTCTATAATGACTAGTATACGTGGGTGTTCCGTTTGCCAAACTTGGAAGCCAAAAATGAGTGTTGTTTAGAGTAATGATAATGCGAATATTTTGTCTTGTCTTTCGACTACTAATATTTTTTCTAAATTTGAATTTTTGTGTGTAATAATGCTACCATTGCCTTTGAACAAAAGACTTAAATCTTCATCGCATGAGTTGTCATTAGTAAAATCCCATACTGTTTCACCTAGTGTTGAGTCCACACAGTATCCGTCAATAAATGAGCAGGTAACTCCTTCTAATAATGCAATTACGTTATTGTCCAGTTTAGCTGTTGCATGGTAATTCATAGTTTTTATTTTTACAGCTTCTTGTACGATGATTTTTTCCCAGGTGTGTTCATTCTCAGGATATGTTACTCCATCACAGGAACTGTCGTCGGTGACGTGACCCAATAATGTTAAACTTGCTGTGGTAGTAGTATTGATTTCAATGCCTCCTACAATTTGTTGATTAATTTTAACTGACTTATGTCGATGTAAATTCTTGCATTCTTCAGCGCCTATTGTATAAAGGTAACTTGATATGCCCCCTGCAACGGCTGACGTATGAGAGTGCATGCCGCAGTGTTGTATTATTCTTGTAATTTCTATTAGACATGTTTGTACCCTCTGAAGTTTGTAGCTGTTCCTTTGGACTACTTGTACTAATGCAGTTGTCTCGGTGTAATCTGTTTTCTCATCTGGACAAGGTGCGATGTTTTTCATTGAGATCACTGTTAAGTTCGTAATACCGGTTTCACAATCGTACGCTAGTAACGTACGTATAATCACACTATAGATAAGATCATGTTTCATGAGAATTGTTTAAGAATGTGAACACACGATATCAAATTAGATTTTTCTGATAAGTCTACGTTATCTCTATGAGAACTTCTTTAGCATTTACTCTCTCATGACCATGAGAACTGTGTAGGCAGATAAGGTATAAATACCTCTGTTTTAATCTTAAGTCTTTAGTCTTTATTAAGTATTTATTCAACTCACAAGTCTCTTCAACAAGTGTTTATCCAGAGTGAGTATTAAAACTAGGTGTGGATTTTAAAATTGTCTTGCTAGTAAAACATAAAGGCTCATTCGAGTTTTTAATTAATTATTTTGCTTAATGTCATTTAAATGTAAATTCTAAAATTGTTCTGTTAAGTGTGTTAATTCAAATTTAACTATTTAAACTCGTCTTAAACTCGTTAAATAATTACTGACAAAGTAATATTAATATATTTGTATCATAAATGTTAAAAAAGAGATTTCTCCTTTTTAACAAAAAAAGTTTTCTCTTGATTAAAAATAATAAAATATATTCTACGACTGCAAACGAAATATATAAATGTGTTTTATTATATTCAATAAATAAAGTTTTAAAAAAAGCTTCGGCCACAGAAGATAATAAAAACTGGGGCAGTCGGTAGAATTTTGGAAAATCGACGATAAATATCGATTTTGTGTTTTAACACTTGATCCAAAGGAAAACATTGTTCCCAACAAAGTGTCGCAGTCAAAATAATTGAAGTTTCACAGCTTCTAACATTGGCACAGAGGCTTCGAGAATTAAGGCGTGACATCCCAGCAGCATCGTCGACCGACGCAGGCTTCCAACGCACGCTTCTAACATTGGCACCGCGGAGGTTTCCCGTTCGAAGTACACAGCAAATCGCATGGTTATTGCAACCTTGTGACCTTTCCTGCTGATTATTGCAATCAATTTTAATTCTACGCTACAAAGTAAGTGTTTTTTTCTTTCAAAGTGAATAGTGTTTCAAGAAGAAACCATCGAATTTATTAAATCATTTTTTAAAAACCATACTAACTTAGTTTTAACATTTTTAATTAATTTAATTAATTATTGCATTACGTACCGTTAGACTGACCCTTTATTGATCGGTTTTTGCTGATTAACAGCATTGTAAAAACAAATCCCTTCATACTGGTTACTGTATGGGTAGGAACCCCGAAACTGTTTACTAACAATCAAAATAATTTTAAAAATAATTGTGTTATTCTAATTATTCTTATCTTTTAACAAATTAATTTTTAAGGTAAAGATTATACAATTTTTGTTTAATTTTAAATGCTTAGAAATCGATCTCTATCTCCGAGACGTTGTAAAAGTGCTGAATGCACAGTAAATCCAAGCTCAAATTCAAATACACCCCCTTAATTATTCTTAAATACTAACAATAATATGGCAGTTTTCAATCCAACACTTTTAAATGAAATTCCCATTTATGATGGCAACACAGCCACTTTATCAGAATTTGTTAGAGCTACAGAAATTATTACCTCACAATTTTGTACAGCACACCCCGAAGAATTCATAAATAAATTAATTATTTCTTCAATTAGAAACAGATTAAAAGGACAAGCCCTTGAAATTATAACAGGATATAACTACAATACCTGGAATGAAATAAAAACTGTTTTAATAGAAAATTTTGGCGATCAAAGATCAGAAACAAATTTATTAATTGACCTAACTAGAATTCGACAAGGAAAAGATAACCCTATTGAATTTTACAATAAAATTAGGACGCATTTAGCGACCCTAAATGCAAAAGTTTCATTAGGACCAGATCCAGTAGTAATTAAAACCCATCCCAAAACCTATGTACTACTCAACCTAGAACTGAAAAATTTGGAAATCCGAATAATTTCCCTAATTTCTCAAGACCAAATAATAACTTTTCAAATAATTTCCCTAATTCCTCAAATACTAATTCAAGACCAAGTAATTTTTCTAATAGACAAAATAATTTCCCAAATTTCACGTCGAATAATACTTCAAGTAGCAACAGTAGGTATTGGGCCACCTCGGCAGGCCCCCACTCCTCCTACTTTTAGCCACGCCCCTTCCCCTACAGGCTCCTCCCCTCGCCTGTGATTGGTTACCCCCACTCCTGTAGCTCCTCCCCTTCGCTGTGATTAATTACTCCCCACTCCGGTAGCTCCTCCCCTTGCTTCTGATTGGCTGACGACGGCCATTTTGAAATTCGTCGCCATTTTGACCACGCCCGCCATTAAGGGAATCTGTATTACCGGCAAACTGAGTGTTGACAATAGAGGGCGTAATGCTACAATTAGTGTGTATTGCTAAGAGAGGGCGTCATGAAGAAATCTGTATTATCGATGCGCTGTGTACTACTACTAGGTGGCGTGTCATGAAGAAGAAGAAATCTGTATTACTACAGAAAGGCAACCATTTTATATCACAGCATCTTGCGTGCGCGCGCTAAATTTGAATCCGTCAATTTTAAATTTGTCATTTTTGCATGTCATTTTAAATCTGTCATTTTGCTTCTATCATTTATACGTCTGTCAATTTTAATCTGTCAATTTTAATCTGTCATTTTTGCATCTGTCGTTTTTTTTGAATTTGTCATTCTTGAAGGAGCCATCTTGGATTTCCCCCAGATTTGATTTTCCTGCTACAAGTTCTGCTGCTACCTTTCTCTCTCCAGCGCACCATACATACACACTGTACTCTTTCCACCACTACCTTTTCTAGAAGAAATAATAAAGTCATATAGGAATTAAAAAAAAATTATTTTTATTAATATATTGTTAAGGCTACATTTAATTTATAATAAAAAAAATGTCGATAGAATGCTGGTGCTTGAGGACTTCAGGACTGACCTCTGTTTTCTATTTGCGGTTCCAGGGGCTGTAACAACAACGACAACAATAGAACATTAAAAAGGGGTTTATTGTATAAACTTGATGTTTACTCGTACCTTATTTAATTCCACAAACAGGCAATCATCATAACAGTTTGTTTTCCCCAAGTACATCAATCCTAGAGAAATCGTTTTAGCTTCAATCTGCTGGTTAAGCTCTGTAACCCTTTGATCTGTTAACTTGTCGTTGATTCGCTTTGGTAGAAATGTAACATGCTTTTCGGCAACAACAATTACACTTTGACGTTTATCACGGCAAACGACTCTTTTGAATTGTAGTATCTCTGCAATTTCTTTTATTTTGTAATCACATAACTTCTTGATTGGCTTCTGGCTAACGGGAGATTTGTTCAATTGTTGTATTAGCAAATCCATTTTTCTATGTAAAAAAACAAAAACTTAAATAGCAGTAAAAATTTTAACACTCACAAGAATAATAAATGATTATTTTAACATACCTAGTTCAAGCAAACAATAACAATGTTACTATCACCGTAACCGATGTCAAGAACAAACTAAAACGGAAGGGGGTTTGACTGAGCTTTTATAAACTTCGAACCTGCGCGAATGAACACGATTTTAGATAAAATCTTAATTTATTACCCTTCGGAACAAAAAAGGATATCATTAAAAAAAAGGTAGACACCTGCGCTGTCAATTAAGCAGCTGTTTTTAGATAAAAATCTTAATTTATTACCCCTCGGAACAAAAGATCGACACCTGCACTGTCAAGTAACACGATTAGATAAAAATCTAAATTTATTACCCTCGGAGCAAAAGGATATCATTAAAAAAAAGGTAAACACCTGCGCTGTCAATCAAGCAGCTGTTTTTAGATAAAAATCTTAATTTATTACCCCTCGGAACAAAAGATCGACACCTGCACTGTCAAGTAACACGATTAGATAAAAATCTAAATTTATTACCCTCGGAGCAAAAGGATATCATTAAAAAAAAGGTAGACACCTGCGCTGTCAATCAAGCAGCTGTCTTTAGATAAAAATCTTAATTTATTACCCCTCGGAACAAAAGATCGACACCTGCACTGTCAAGTAACACGATTAGATAAAAATCTAAATTTATTACCCTCGGAGCAAAAGGATGTCATTAAAAAAAGGGTAGACACCTGAGCCGTCGATCAAGCAGCTGTTTTTTAGATAAAATCTTAATTTATTACCCTCGGAACAAAAAAAAATCTTAATTTATTACCATCGGAACAAAAAGGGTGTCGTTTTTTATAATTTACTACAACATTAAAAATTTTTAAATTCAACTTTTAGATGTAACTATTGATAACCATCTAATTTATTACACACACACAGACCCGAGCAAAGAAACTCGTTAACGAACAAAAGAACACCTGCGCTGTCAATGTAGGTAACACTTATCTATGTGGCCGATCTTCTAAACAAAGGGTTGACAGTGTTAGAGCATTAAAAGTATTTTTGTCATACTTTAGACATTTTTTATTAAAAATATACCTATTTAAAGAAATGGTTTTTTCGATTTATCATAATCACATTTAACAGAAAAGTTTCAATGGATTATAATATTGATATACTGTAATAACAAAATAATCAAACATTTCATCACTCTTTGTATTATTAAGTACCTGTAAATCTCGCACGTTGACGGGTCTGATTTCTAAAGCTATTTCCAGGTAAAAAGCCCTTTCTGTCTCTTAGAGCATTTAAAAGAACACACTTTAAATTTTTATAGAATTTTCTTTAAATAAAAAGCACACAATTAAATCAAACCCTCAACTGTTTGCTACGTTCATTTATGAGTTGAAAGTTATAAACACATCCTTAAAAGGGAATCATATCGAATTTTGACAACAATCTGTCTATAGCCTAATAAAAAATAATATAATATTACCATTGCATTCTCTGTTCGCACAATACGTTGAAATTTATCACATACCTATCTACCGAACCCCTATTTTAAAGGATTGATTGTTCAAAGTTGAAACGAGCGCTCTGACCACACGTGTTCAAATAGATATCATCGGGATACTAGGTTTGCTATATAGCCTATAACTTATAATGGTTAAAATTCTTTCTTCGGTCGGATGGGACTATCAGGTAAGACCACAAATAGAACCGAGAAAGACACTAAAGTACTTTTACTAGTATATAACATTCGAAAAAAAAAATGAAATGAATTGTACTGAGCAAACATGAATCACTAGGAAAACGTTTAAAAAATCCCTTTTTCAACTTTTGCAATGTAAAAGCATGCCTTCAAAGCAATAAATAATCTTTCTTTTAAAATAAATTAAAAATAAAAACCATGTAAATATATCCTAAATTGTTTCAGATAAAATTTGCATTAAAATTGATCTTTATAATTAATTTATAATATTTAATAGCTTGCATTGCATTTAAACTTTAATAATAATTAGTCAATGTTTATTTAAATTAACAGCATGTAATCTTTGTTGTTTTACCCGCTGTTAAGTGTACAAGTGCGATATTTTTTTTTACTTTATATTATTTTTTAATTTCAATCTTTGGCATGATATCCTTATTTCGTCTAATTAACATATGCCTGCAGGCTATTAACCCTTTTTACAAATAGGTTTACCAGTGCGTCATTTTAAAAATGTATATACAAACTAAAGACGGACGGTGTTATGCATTGAGCGTAATACAATTTAATTTAACCCTATGTTTTGTCTTATTATTATTATTATTATTCCAGTGTAGGCAGTTTAATAAATATTCAAGTAACTGTCTTAAATTGCATGATGAAAATGTTAACGACACTACTACGTCAAGACATACTTGAATGTTCTGTTAGCAAAAGGCGATATCGAATGTAACCTTTATTTAATACAGACAGGGTCATAACTTATTCGTCACACCTGCGTTCAATAAAAAACGGTATGACAGTTAAATGAATTATAACCCCAGAGGGTTAGAGTGGTACACCGTTTTATTCTAATAGATAAATCTAGAAGGTATGTCAACTCTGCCGCAGAAAATAACATTTCAAATTGATTTATGACCCGCACGTGTTCACCGGAGCGAGCGCTTTATTCCTTTGTTAAGCGAACAAGTTGAATCGAGTTTTATTTTGTATACTATTGCATAATATTGCGCAACAATTCGAACCTATAAAACCAACCTCGGGAGCAGACCATCACTTGCCTGCGGTTACTCGAGGCATCAACACATGTATGTTTTTTTATGCGTACTGTTAATTATTACGTTTGTGTTTGAAGTGATTTGTGCCATTCTTGATTGTTATTACCAATTGTTGCTACAGAACCTATTTGAAATCTACAGCTTTAATCGAACAAAAAGGTAGGATTTATTATTATTATTGCTTTATAATAATCGGTAATCTCGTCCTCGCATGATTTTTCACGGCAATATAACATAGTCGGTTTAAAATAATTATTTAAGTTACATTTGAACAATATATAACGTATTTTGTTTATAATAATAATAATAATTGTAAATTTGAATTTCAGCAGGAATAGTTTTATATTTTTAATTTCCCTAGTTTGATTATCGATTAAAGTAGTAATTGTTTTATGCGAAGTGTGATCGTTATTAGGTGTTTATCTAGGGGTTGTAACATAGTTATTTAAATCATAATTTGAGGTTATGCTTTTTAGATTGGCTAAAAGACTTTATTAATTTGCATTAAAATTGATCTTTATAATTAATTTATAATATTTAATAGCTTGCAGTACATTTAAACTTTAATAATAATTAGTCAATGTTTATTTAAATTAACAACATATAATCTTTGTTGTTTTTAGCCGTTCCTTATTTATTTTTATAATAATAATCTGTCAAAGAGATTTAGTAACAATTTAAATTAACAACATATAATCTTTGTTGTTTTAGCCATTGTTAAGTGTGCAAGTGCGATATTTTTGCTATTGTTGTTGTTACTCCTGTACAAAATGTCTTCTCTCTACGAAATTATCGATGAGAACGTGTCCACCATCAAGAAATTTGGCACCCTGAAACATCGATTGGTGTTTAAAGTAAACGACGCGTCAGTCGGTGAAGATCATTTGGAGCATTTTAAATCGGCCATCAACGAAATTTTGCGGGATGTGTTAAGCCGAGCACAACCAAATGATAAAGTAGGGGCCACATTTGAGTTTGATAGTTTCAAACAAAAACTTCCCGGCTACATGAGCCTCAGGCGCTCTGATAAAATCACCTTCAACGATGTCTGGGGCATTTTAGAATCGATTTTACAGAGCGATCCTGAAGCCCTGAGTTCGGACACCTACATACTAATAGCTACTATTGTAACACCACCAGCCTGACAAGGTCGCTGTCGTAACGGTACGTACAGCACCTTTGCCGAAGAGTGTAGCCGTCGCAGAGGGATTGTCACGATTAACAACACCACCAGTGACAATCTATGCCTACCCAGGGCTTTGGTCGTAGGCAGGGCTCACGCAGATAACAGTGTTGATTACAAGAAGATCCGTCAAAATCAGATCGTGCAAAAGATAAAGGCCGAGGAAATGATGTGGGATGCTGGAGTAGCTTTCATTCCACCGGAGGGAGCCGGGGTCAATGAATTAAGGCTGTTCCAGCAGCTCCTGGCCCCCAACTACAAGATAGTAGTGTATAGCCACGGCTCGAAAGGGCGTTCGCTTATCTTTGAGGGGGTCGTTGATAACGATCCCGCAACAAAGAACATCAAGCTGTTGTATCACGAGCATCATTATAACGTCATAACATCATTGACCTCAGCCTTTGTCTGCCGTTATTTCTGTGAGCACTGTCACGTACCCTATAACAACAAGAGAGATCACCGTTGTGAAAAGTCCTGTGTAGGCTGCGGTAGCTCTCCGCCTTGCGAAAGAACAGCGCAGCTGATTAGTTGTCCTCACTGCAGACGTGATTAGACGTGAGACGTGAGTTAGAACCCAGACATGTTTTGAGAGCCATCATGGTAAAATGTGCCGGGAAGTACAGAAATGCGAGGGATGTTTCAAGACCGTGAACCTCAAGACCCGGAAGCAGGCTCACGTGTGCGGGGAGATCTATTGTAAGATCTGTCAGAGCCATAAACCCGAAAACCATTTCTGTCATATACAGCCGGCCGGGCCTAGGAACACAAAGCAAGACACCTTGTTTGTGTTCTTCGACCTGGAGACCCGGCAAGAGAAAGAAATTGCGCCCGGCGTCAACCTCCATGAGCCGAATCTATGCGTTTTCCAACAAGTCTGTTCTGAGTGTTACAACAGCGACTCATCATCGGCGGCTACCATCTGCGTAAGATGTGGTTTGCGAGAACAGATCTTGCGAGGAAAATGTATAGATGGTTTTCTTACACACCTGCTAGACTCGCGGAAATTATTCAAAAAGGTTGTAGCAGTTGCCCATAACGGGCAAGCTTTCGATACGCAATTCATTCTAAATTATCTGATAACCAACACCTCATTACACCCGGAACTCATTATGCGCGGTTCAAAAATTCTGCTGCTGCAACTAGATAATTTAAAATTTATCGACTCGCTCAACTTTTTCCCCATGGCTCTGGCTGACTTGCCTAAAGCGTTTGATTTACCGGCTCCCAAAGGATACTTCCCGCACCTCTTTAACACCGAGGCGAATGCCCATTACGTGGGTCCTCTTCCGCACATCAAGTTTTACAGCCCCGACACCATGAAACCCCAGGCTCGTAAAGCGTTCCTAAAATGGTACGAGGCGAACAGGGACATCACGGAGTTCGACATGCAACGTGACCTGGTCGAATATTGTCGAACAGACGTCGATATTTTGAAGAGAGCCTGTATCCACTTTAGGAATCTCTTTATTGAGGAATGCGACGTTGACCCGTTCACGGAAGCCATCACCATCGCCTCTGCCTGTAATCTCATGTTTCGGAGGAAATTCCTCAAAGAAAACACCATTGGACTGATACCAAAGGGTGGTTATAGACGCGCAGATAACCAGTCTAAGGTAGCTCTCCAATGGCTGTTGCTGGAAGAACATCAAAGAGGTGTTGAGATTCAACACGTCGGCAGGCAGAGAAAAGCTATCGTGGGCGGGTTAAAGGTGGACGGGCTGTACGAGAATACCATATTTCAATTTCACGGGTGTTACTTCCACGGATGTCCCACCTGCTTCACTACCCGTCGCAACGAGCCTCTACACGACGATCCTAGCGACACCATGGATATGAGGTTCGAGAAGACCCGGGCCACAACGGAAAAGTTAAAGTCGCTAGGATACGAGGTTGTTGAGCAGTGGGAATGTCGCTTCCGTAGGCAGTTAACACCTGAATTCAGACAACAGGTAGAGAAACATCCCTTGCTACTGAACACACCACTCATCCCGAGAGAGGCATTTTACGGCGGCCGTACAGGGGCAGCAAAATTAAAGAGGGTTGCAAAAGACGGGGAAAAGATCCGGTATGTAGATGTATGCTCCCTTTATCCCTGGGTATGCAAGTACGCAAAATTTCCTACGGGCCATCCAGAAGTTTACGTAGGCAAGGCGGCTTGTGAAAATCTAATCAGGGATAAAGGGGGCCTGGAAAACATTAACGGCGTGGTAAAATGTACAATGTTACCGCCACAAGATCTATACCATCCGGTCTTACCCGTCAAGATGCACCAAAAGCTGCTGTTCCCTCTATGTCACACTTGCGCCGAAGAATTGAACCAGGCCGAATGTCAGCACGGCGTAGAGGACCGAGTCATCAACGGAACCTGGGTCTTGGACGAATTGGTAATGGCCATACGAAAGGGTTACATCGTGCAGGACATACAAGAGATCTGGTCGTACGATGTAACCCAGTACAACAAAGCTTCCAAGACCGGGGGACTGTTTTCGGGCTTCATCGACAAGTTCCTGAAGATGAAGCAGGAAGCCAGCGGTTGGCCATCTTCAATAACTGCCAACAACAGCGAGGATGGTATCGATGGAGCCCGGAAACAGTACGTTGATGACTACTTCGAGAACGAGGGAGTCTCCTTGGATTCGTTGAAGCTCGTCAAGAACCCTGGTTTGAGATCGTTGGCCAAACTGATGCTGAATTCCTTCTGGGGTAAGTTATAATAACCTTATGTAGTTTTCTTTACTTAATATTTTTGTATTCTAGGGAAATTTGGTCAGCGCGAGAACCAGGCGAAAACAGCCATAATCAGCGAGTCCAAGGAGTTTTTCGACCTGTTGTCCAGCCCCGGCGTAGAAGTTAATCATGTGCAGGAAATAAATGACGAGGTGATTGCGGTTAACTGGCAGCATAAAGAGGAAGCAGCAGATCCTCTGTCGTCAGTTAACGTGGTCGTCGCGGCATTTGTCACTGCACAGGCCCGTCTTAAGCTGTATTCCTATTTGGATCAGCTAGGAGAGAGAGTCTTATACTATGACACAGGTAAGTCATTGTACTATCAAACATCAACACCGGTTATATTAGAGTTAATTTTTTTTTCGTTGTTTCAGATTCCGTAATATACGTTTCGAAGCCGGGCGACTTCGAGCTACCAACAGGAAGCTTCCTGGGTGACCTCACCGACGAGCTCGAAGAGTACGGTCCCGGATCGTATATTATAGAGTTTGTGTCAGGCGGGCCGAAGAACTACGCCTACAAAGTTTATTCCCCGACCACAGGACAGATACACGTGGTCGTCAAGGTCAAGGGCATCACCCTAAATCACGCAGCGATTCAAAAAATAAACTTTGAGTCCATGCTTAGGCTGTTGGAAGGCATGGACGAAAAGATTATTGTAGAGTCCAACAACATCAGGCGTACGGCTGACCATCAGCTTGTAACGCGAGCGGAATCAAAAGTCTATAAGATAACGTTCGCTAAGAGACGGCGTATAGAAGATTTTGATTCCGTTCCGGTCGGCTATAGCAAGCGACCACGTGTATAAACATTTAAACACCTCTTGTATATATGTATGTGTGTATAGTAGTATAGTTGTATTTTTAAGTTTTGTAAATTTTTGTATAGGTAGTATCATATCTAACTCTTAAGTAGCAAAATATTTGTATAGTAATAAGTACATGTACAGTTCAATCATAGTAGCAGTAGTCGGGGGTTATGTTAATCACAAGAGATCAACCTTCGGCTTGATGTAATTATTATTATAAGTGATGATAATGATGATGTCTAGGTTTATACTTTGTGTATACTATATTCGAAATTATTTAAGAATGTAATAATTAGGTAATTAGTTGTTGTAAATTGTTCAATCATCTTTTGTCAGTATAGTGTAGTTATAATAATAATAAGTGAAGCTGACAAGAGTTATACTTTATGTACAGTAATTATTAAAAAAGCTAGTGAAACTTGAGGGAGTGATTGAATGTAAATCACAAGAGGATACTTGAGGGAACAATTGTCCATTAAATATCAAAATAAATAATATGTATAAACATTGTTGTTGTTTCATTTACTAGCACAGGGTGAAGGGCTGACTATATTAACAGGTAGATCGTTGTCATCAGCGAGAGAGTACACGAATAAAGCCGAAGATTTCCGACAGCGAACATCCTAAGCTACAAAGCCGGTAAGTAGTCATACTATGAGAGAGAGAGAGAGAGAGAGAGAGAAAGAGAGAGAGAGAGAGAGAGAGAGAGACAGCTTAGTGAAAGGATCCAATCCCAAGTTAGCGCTAAAATTCAAATCTGGTAAGATGGTTGCTTTAAGAATGACAGATTTAAAATGACAGATTTAAATGACATATGCAAAAATGACAAATTCAAAATGACATTTAAATGACAGATTTAAATGACAGATTTAAATGACAGATGCAAAAATGACAAATTTAAAATGACAGAAGCAAAATTGACAGATTTAAAATGACAGATGTAAAAATGACAGCAGTAGAATTGACAGATTTAAAATGACAGATGCAAAAATGACAAATATTTAAAATTGACAGATTCAAATTTAGCGCTCGCACGCAAGATGCTGTGATATAAAATGGTTGCCTCTCTGTAGTAGTAGTAATACATATTTCTTCTTCATGACACGCCCCCTAGTAGTAGTAGTACACAACGCATCGATAATACAGATTTCTTCATGACGCCCTCTCTTAGCAATACACACTAATTGTAGCATTACGCCCTCTATTGGTAGCACACAGATTGCCGGTCATACAGATTTCTTCATGACGCCCTCTTTTAGCAATACACACTAATTGTAGCATTACGCCCTCTATTGGCAGCACACAGATTGCCGGTAATACAGATCCCCGTAATAGCGGGCAGGCGTGGTTAAAATGGCGCCCAAAGTTCCAAAATGGCGCACGTCCAATCAGAGAGCAGTAGGCGGGGAAATCCAAGATGGCGGCGACCAATCAGAATCAAGGGGAGGAGCTACAGGAGTGGGGGTAACCAATCACAGGCGAGGGGAGGAGCCTGGAGGGGGAAGGGGCGTGGCTAAAGGTAAGAGGAGTGGGGGCCTGCCGAGGTGACCCAATACCTACTAGCAACATTAGATCAAATCAATCTAATAATTTTAGTTCTTTCAAACCCAACCATCAACCAACATATAACAGCCTTGGTAGTGTAATGTCTGGCGTGCCGGACTTTCACCCAAGCGGCCCGGGTTCGACTCCCGGCGCTGGCAGATCTGGTTAAGGTTTTCTGCAGTTTCCCTTAGCTGTAACACAAATGTGGGATTTGCGCTGTTCCATCTATAAGTCGGCTGCAGCCGCACATTGGGCCTACATAATAATAATAATCGCCCCCTCCCTCCCGCACAAGCTTATAGCTTCTGGGGCCTTGGTTAAGGTTATGGGTTGTAGTAATTATTATTATTATTATTATTATATACTCCAGAACCTATGCAGGTTAGCATAATTGAAAGACCCGCTACCAGACAATTAGGAAACCAAAATAAATTCAGAACAAACTCACAACGCTTTAGACGCTTTCCGAATGCAATTCCAGAAGAAATAAATTATCACGACGATAATTTACCATCAACATCTTTCAATAATATTAAATATGACGAACAAGATCTCGTATATTTTGATAATACTTCTAATGAAAATCTTAATTATCCTCAAGATGAACATTCCCAAGACGAATATGTCCAAGAAAATCAATATTACAATCAACCAGAAGAAGAATACGAAAACATGGACTCTAATGTAAATTTTCATTAAGAGCCTCGGAACCCCTATTACATTTTAACATAAACCCCAAAGCAAACTTACCCTATTTAATCATCCCAGGATCGAATGAAAAATTATTGATCGATACATGGAGTTCAAAAACTATCATTTCTCCCAAATTCGTGCAAGAAAACTTTCCAGAATCTATTTATAATTATAATTTCGAAATTACAACTTCCCATGGAACTACTCAACATAGCTACGTAGCAGACATCGTTATACCTAATCTATTTGACGAAGAAGGACTTCATACATGTTACTTATTTGACTTTCATCCAGACTATGTCGGACTTATAGGATCAGATCTTTTGATGGACTTATCCGCACCAATCGATTATAAATGGATGCATATCCAAACGGAAAAAAAACCGTACCTTTTTATTATAACCCTTCCAAATTAAAGCAAGAAATGCAACAACGAAATCATTGTAATTTTTCAAAATTAAAACCAAATCAGGAACCAATAAAAAAGATTCATATACCAGCTCGAACCGAAATTTTACAACACTTCCAGCAGTTGGAATTAATGGAACAAAATTAACCCCCAAACTTAAGTTTAACGCCCACGTCATTAAGCCTTCAGCTATTGTCAGATTATACAACAATTATTTTCAAATAAGCCTTATCAATACTTCCAATGAACCTCAAGTTATCAGTATTTATGACCCTTTAATTTTAGAAGATTATAACACTTCAGATGATTTAATCGAAATTAATAATTTCAATGTAAAATCCCCTTCCAACGTAAGAAAAATTTTGAACGAAAATTTAAAAAATAATTTAAGATTAGAACATCTTAATGAGGAAGAAGAAACCCTCTTGACAAACCTTTGCTATGAATACAAAGACGTATTTTACACCCCAGACATACCCCTTTCAGCAACAAATTTAGCAAAACACCATATTAGGACAAAAACAGATGCGCCAATTTACACTAAGACATATAGATACCCCCAGATTCACCGTGAAGAAGTCAAAAACCAAATTCATAAAATGTTAAAGGACCAAATTATTGAACCAACAGAATCCCCATTTAATTTTCCAATTTGGGTAGTAAAAAAGAAATTAGACGCATCCCAAAAACAGAAGTGGAGGATCGTCATAGATTACAGGAAACTGAACGAATAGACTATCGAGGACAAATTTCCATTACCCCGAAAGTAGATAGGCTAGGCGGGTTCTAGCGCAAAATCCCATGTTATTTCTTATGAAGGTCCAAGATAGAATTTTTGGTCAATCTCAAGGTCATTCGCGGTCTAGCGCGTGACCTCACCAAGCTTGCGTTATACGCGGATCAGCGTGCGATATTACCACGTATACGGATCAAATCTACATATTACATTATGATTGATGCAGTCGTCCGAGATCGTAATGATTTTATAATGAAGAGACGCGACACTCTAGGGCTTCACCCCAGAAGGAAGGTCTCCTATACACGGTCCAGCATGCGATATTACCACGTATACTAATTAATTGACATTTATATTGATAATGAATTCAAATAAATTCCTGAAAACACTCTAAATAGAATACGACTAACAAGGCCCGCATTCAACCGCTATTTTTTCTCTTTTTAGGTTTAACTACATGTCGTACACTCTAACTTTTGTAATATCTTATAGGAAAGAATATTACTCTCAATCAGGATCACATCATATGACTGTTCATATCGAGCATTTCATTTTCTATATCTCATTTGCATATAACATTTCAACTACAGACATTCCTAAAATATAAATATATTAGTCATAACATTTAAAATGTGTAACATAATTAACATGTAGAAACTTGTCATTTCTCATTATTGATTTCATCTCAGTTCTCAGAACCGGATCTATAAGGACTATCTCTACGCCAACAAGAAACCTCAAGTAAAATGTATTGTTTCATCCGATGCCCGTCAAATATTTCTTATCATAACATACCATTATGTTCAAAACAATGCAAATATAAATACTTTCAATATAGTCACTTGTTTAGTATTACTTATTTCTTAGGAATGAAGGTAGATTACATCTATGCCTTATTATCTCTTTAACACAACATATTAAACTGTTAACTAAACATCATAAATGAATATATTCCATATCAAAACCCGATATGTAATATAAAAATCTTATATTATTATATAGCTAGTAGATTTCCCATAATTAGACAAAGTTCGATTATCTACGAATCACTAACAGGAAATATACAAGTAGGGATTAATGTTTTACACTGATACCATTATAGCAAGGTGCAACTTTTATTGCTTTATATATCATAAACGCGTCGTTAGTGTAAGCTATTAAAAAGATAGTAGTCATATTGAAATTAATATTAAGTCTAGCGTTTTACAAGAAACGGTTATCATCTAATTGCTATCATATTAATATTAATTACGGCTGTTATAGCATCTTACAGGAAAAAAGATTACATTCAATCAGGATCACAACATATATCATTAACTAGATATCATAAATAAATATATTATATATTGAAGGTAGAGTAAAGACATGAGGATATCCATCGTTTGACTAATGTCTATTTATTAAAACAAATAAATTATGAAATGAAGCAGAGAGTCTATTCTATGAACAATGCTTAATACTTTTATGATTCTTCTAGCCTATAGATCTGCAGTTAGAAAATCGAGTCTGCTAAATGCTCACAATTCACTTACCCTATCATCATCATATCGTACAATACAAACATTCCATATTATTATTAAAATTTTATAAATAAAACGATAAAACAAAATTATAGTTTTTCACCTATTTCTATGTTAAACGTATTCATCGTATATGTAAGCACGTACGGTAGCAAGATGCTCCTACCCCTCAGAAGTGAAAGGCTTCAACAACTTCAGAACAGCAAACTGAAAAAACTTGATAGAGTTAGCATCTAACTCAGAATGTCATACAGAGATATCAACTAAATCCTATACGCGAGATTTCTAAACCTAATGGACTTTCTTATGGATCTACATTGTAGCGCCATGATTGGCTGTTTACGTTCCCACTAGTGGACGGCCTTCGGCGCTTCGAGAAGTTTCATAACCTGCTTGCCTTCATCTTTACAATATAAAAGTCACAATAATTGGTGTCTAGTATTTATTAAATACTGTCGTGTTGTTGCGCTATGATTGTTGTGTGTTAATGATAGTGTTAATCGTACGTAATAATAATGGTACGTGATTTCCAGTTTTATGCTTTGCTAGATGCTACCCCTTATTAATATTTCTTATAACAAGTGCTTGTGCTTTATATATTTCTGTGGATTATAATTAGTTTTTTGGATTAAATTGGTATTTATTGAGTAATTAGATGACTACTTTATCTGTAGATGCATTTAAATGGTTTTTCTCCAATTCTCCGAAAATATGTATCATGATTTCTTTTTAATTTAATTTTTTATTCAACTTAATTGATCGTCAGATTTGAATTAAGAAACTTGTGACTAGTTTGAAACAATTCGATAGATTTAATAG
This sequence comes from Agrypnus murinus, assembly GCA_929113105.1. Classification (NCBI taxonomy): domain Eukaryota; kingdom Metazoa; phylum Arthropoda; class Insecta; order Coleoptera; family Elateridae; genus Agrypnus; species Agrypnus murinus. Next base: position 195,166,538 of record OV816026.1, read on the forward strand.
TTTCCTGTACATATTATCTCACACACGAACTATAATTTATTTTAAAGAGCTTTACATTAGATTTCCTTCTTTTTTAATTTAAAATCCTTAATAATGTACTGATGACATTTATATTTTTTGATATATTCTGCAAGTTTAAAGGCTTTTTCCTTGCAAGCAGTGGTGATTAACTTCGAAAATTATTTAAAATATTGATATTTATGTCACATTTAATATTAAAATTAGTCCTATTTACATAATAAATTTCTAAAAATGTGAATGACCACAATCTTCATAATCATTTGAAAGAGATGATGGGTTCTGATAATTCTTGCAAAAAGTTTAGTCGACCCTGCTGTTTAAATTATTGTGACACAGTATTCGACAGCACGAAATCGATTATATTATTTATTTAAAATATCAAAGCTTCTTTTAATAGTTAAACTTTTAAACATCTATCGTTATAATTAATTCTAATTAATTAAAACGACTTATTAATTAAACTATTATTAAGTCACAAAAAGGATTAATATGCACTCTACTATAAAACAACATTGAATTTATCTAAACACGTCAGTTGTTATGATAGTTTTCATTTCATATTTGTGCGCCACAGAAGCTGACCAATCACGGCGCCACAATACACGTCCGTAAGAAAGTCCATTAGGTTTAGAAATCTCGCATCCTATACAGCTTTCACTTAATTGTACGAATAACTCGTTCAACTATTGAAGTCTTAATCACGGAATACGTAGAGTAATGATTTATGTTGTATTCATTCATTAACTTTAACTCGATATATACAAATTCATATATGAGAGAAATGTTATATAAGTCAATACAGCCCTATAACTATCATTTATTGAGCTATACAAAGAGATTTATATCTACGCTAATATAAAGATTAATAGAAGTAATGCATTCCTGATAAGATAACGATAAAACACATGATTATTATTAGACTAAGGTCTAATTTAGGTAGTCAAATTGTAGGTAATCGAATTGTAGGTACATATCATGATATGATATCATACAATTATATTCTAGTAAGAATTGTAATAAAGTCACTGCTATAAATAACAACATTCTCTATCACGATCATCTATCATTATCATAATCATCTAATGTCATGCAGAGTCAGCAGCTAGCTCCTAAGTTCGTTTATGCGAGAATCGGTATTATATAACACACACATCAGTCTACATTCATTGTTCTAATATTGATAGGAACTTTCTAGAATCTATAAAGTTGTACTACATATATTCAACTAATTTGAATATACGATATCGGATACTCATTATACTTCTATGCACACATTCGAGGTATCAGTACACTCCAACCACGTGATCAAGATTGTAGTATTCAAATCAAGCTTCCTAGCCCCTATACAAGTATTCTAGAACACAGAGTATTCATCACTAAACGTATTCTTCATATATGAAATCATAAGGTTCGAGTCTAACTACCAACGAGGTGAAAGAATAGGTGCAATCGGTTTATGCCCATACCAGGCTCCCTATGATTATTATAAATGTCTTAACAGAATAAAAAGGGTGAAATGAATATAACTTATAGGATTTAATCAAACTAGAAAAATATCGATATATCCTACGTTGATAAAATAATTATACTATGTAAGCATCAATACGCTACATATGATTGCGAGCCTGAGTATAAGCATAAACCCTATACTACAGACTTTTATCCTTTTTTCATTATATCTACTACAGACGAGGTGAAAGAATAGGTACATTTAACATGCGTATGCTACAATTATCTAATTTTCTAGTTTTCTAGACGTAATGTAATTTTGAACAGATTTTAACCCTTTTCGTTATATCTACTACCCTTGTAAGCGATTTCTACATATACGTTCTTATTGTTTATACACCATATAGATATTTGTAGCATCTAAAGTAAACTCTTATTTAAACGTTATTTTACAATATATCATACATTTCAGCAACTCCGAAATATGAAGATATGTAATAATATACTATATACTTTTGTAGGATATTCGTCGTATCTATAGTAAACTCGTATGATTATCCCTCTCTATCGTAACCCAGTATGTAAGGACATTATGTTAAATACTATCTCATACATGTAAATAAACATTTCTTTAAAGAGTTTGTTAGGTCACATAATCTGTTATAATATTACTATGATATTAGATCTCGTCGATTACAGTTTTACCATTAGGACATACTTAGTAGGTTAGAACCTAGGATTTTCTTTCTTTTAAGTATGAAACCTTCAATGTTAAATACTATCTCATACATGAAAATAAACATTTCTTTAAAGAGTTTGTTAGGCCACCTAATCTGTTATGATAATACTATGATATTAGATCTCGTTGATTACTATTGTTCAATCTTCGGCGAGAGATTAACGATCCCCGGCCGAGGTATATCTGGAATATCCTGATGTTCTGCTTTATCATCATGAAAGTAGGTTAATTTCTTACGTATAGAATTACGGGCGTTTAGTATTTTATTATCATCGAGCCTTATTTCTTTATTTGTATAACAGGGTTCATTATAGTAGAGTGAATTTTTGCATTAAGTTCTTATTTTTTACTATCTAAAGATAGAGACTTGAAATCTTTTGTAATGCCTTCAGTACTGGACCAATATAAAATGTAATATGTTTAAAATCGTGGCACGCCCCTTCGGGGGGTTGAAACCTCCATCTTGTACCCCTAATTTAATAACTCGGGAAGTTTTCCATCAACTTGAGCGAAATTTATATTGGGGGAGTTTTCGGGGTTTCTGATTATGAATTCAATGAGAAAATTAAGAAATACAAAATGGCGGACCCAAAATGGCGGTCTTTGAGATTGGATAGATGGAGATTGGATTTGAGATTGGATGGATGAGATTCGATAGTAGAAAATAAGACCTTACTGCAAAAATTGACTCTACTACTAGGGCAGAGCGAAGGAGTTACATAATAAGGTAACCAAAATAGTGTATTCCTTTGCAAAATCACATTTTAAACACTTTTTGACTCTTTGACTTTTTCTTTAAAATCAATAGAAACGGCGTAAATCGCATTCTCAATCTCAAATGCCGTTATGTTAGGACCGCCATCTTGGGTCCGCCATTTTGAATTTTCCAATTTTCTCATTGGATTCATAATCAGCCACTCCAAGAACCCTCCCAACATAAATTTCGCTCAATTAGGTTGCGTTATTAAATTAGGGGTACAAAATGGGGGTTTCAACCCCCCGAGGGGGCGTGCCCCCATTTTAAACATATAACATTTTATATTGGTCCAGTACTGAAGACATTACAAAAGATTTCAAGTCTCTATCTTTAGATAGTAAAAAATAAGAACTTAGGCATGTTTTTTGCAAAAATTAACTCTACTATTAGTATGCTAGCGTTTCTGATTCATATATTTAGATATTACATTATTGCTAGGTGATCTTTATTACCATCATCTACGGTATCATAGATTGTTTTCAAGTGCCTTTTATAACTATATGACTAACTTTATCTTATACTAAACTACACATTAAGAAATAATAATTATGAAGCATAAGGCTTTTATAGTATCTTTCATGATATGAAGATTACATTCAATCTATGAACTTGAATCATAACATTTATCATTAACTAAATATCATAAATTAATATATTACATATTAAAACCTATATATAATATCTAACTTTATTAGATTTTTATATTTCATATCAGGTTTTTTAGTGAGGACATACATTAGTCTACATCCATTAGTTCTAATATCGAATAATGTCCCAAAGGTAGAGATTCTTAGGAGCCAGGTATGAGGTAACGTTTATCATCATATGGGCTAAGAGCAATCTTTTGCTGGGTGATCGAATGAACATGATGTTTATCGGATCGGATTATATTTTGATGTACACGTTTTTCTACATAGTTTTCGAGACATTCTACATAGTCTTCGAACGTAATTTTCGTATAAACAACAGATTTTTTAACACCTTTAACTTTTTTCGTAACAGCACTATTAGATATAATATCAGCGATTTCATCCTCTTCATATTCTTCGTCTTGTAAGCGATTTTTTAATGCATCTTCTTCATTTTCTGAAATGACAGTTTTTATTGTCTGCAGTATTTTTACGAATAATGTTGCTAACAATTTATTAACTTTGTTTTCTTTCGTATGATTGTTCTATTTTACGCTTTAATAATATTTTTGTCTCAAAAATAATAGCATAAGAACCACAAGATTTCTATCTAACCCCTACAAAAATCTCATATATGGCATATACTTTCTGAGAAAAAATATTTAACTTACTTTTAATAAAATTGTCCCTAAAAAGTACCTATACCAGTTAGAAATATAATATTTTACTGTTGTATGTAGAAATAAATTTACTAGTTGCTTGTTTCTAATATATTTAGTATGGTTCAATACTTTACCAGCAATACGCTTTCAAAGTCAGAGGACAAAGCAAAACAAATGGATAGTAGGTTTGCTTTCTAGAGTCACATTTTCGTGCTAATGAAATCGCCGTATATAGCGTAAGCTAGAGTTCCTGAATGAAAACTTTAACTGTGTTATTTTAGAGCTGGGACACGGATGTCAATTATAAATTTTAAGTTATGTTTTGTCATGTTATTTTTATGCATGTAAAATATTTTAATGTGCACATTATCATTTATTTATTGTTTATAGAGAATCTTTATAACTAGTAGTTATATCAATATTGTTATCTAATAATTTACGACAGCTTTTAATAAAGTGTTAACTATGCCTAATTTCAGATTTATATAATTGCCATATTGACAGTTTAATTTATTTTTCATGATTAACAAACACTAGGGAAATTTGATATGCGTGACTTAACTCTAAATAACACAGAGCTCAGTTTATATTTACCAACTCTAGTGTAAGCTATATTGAATATTAGTCGGTCATGATTTTTGCTTATCAAATATTTCCCAAAAAGTTTTGTTCTGCAATTATTTCTCTGTTGTATTATACAAATGCTCTTAATAACAAATCAACTAACCTACCTTATCGAGAAGCTATATTAATCTAACATCTAACGTAACTATAGGTATTCCAAACAAAGATGGCCGTTATGGGCAAGCATACCCACCATTGTATTATAGGCAGCGCTATAAAAATCGAATGCTTAATCTAACCAATCACCTAAACTAATCTAAATTCTAACCATGTCATATTAAATTTCTAGTGCTGAGACATAACTTCTAACGCTTCTAACACAGCTTAATCTTTAAACTCTAATCTCTTCGTCTTGGTCTTGGATGAATTTGATGCCGTTTTCTGTAAAACATCGTTGGTGGTTACAAAAAATGAAATGATGTTATTGGGTCAAAATGGTAAACGCCGATTATATTTAGAAATTCTTAGCTATAACACCAACATCAAAGCTTGCAAAAGGTTACTATATTTTAAGACTTGTCAAGCATGCCATAATATCTATTTTTCTCAGATGTATTGCTATTCGCTATTTTTTCTTTGCTCACACATGAAAATTCTATCCGTAGAGGAAGTATTTCTAATACTGTCACTTTCTAATATCACCACCAGGGAGAATTCATACTACACTATACCAAGTTATTTAACTATATAGAAAACTAAAACTAGCAAAGTTATAAAAACGCTTTTCATATGCATGAAAATTCATAGAAATATGAGGAAAATCATGATATTTAAAAGTGCATGGAAACTTTGCTTGCTGTATTAACTAAATGTTTCTGCTATTATTAGAAAATATATTGGTTTTAAGGTAACATAGACCAGTTACTTTTGAAATAAATATTGTTTCCAAGATTAAGAAAGTTACTGTCAGTAAGAACCCTCTAACTCTAAAATAAAGTAAATTAAAGAACCTAGTTAACTCATACAAAAATCGTTTATTACAAAAATGAAACTTACATTAATGCCATTGTGGAAAATTACAATAAAGTAAATACATAAATACTAAATTTACAGTATTTTATGTATAGTAGCTGTTGATGTGATGATGAACTTATATATCTAATTATTTTTAAAATGAGCACCATTGGATGTTTTAATCATTACTACAAAATGTTACTGTAAATTTGAGTGGTTTAATCAAAAAATATACGTTAATGATCGTTAGAAATTTAGACACCTACCTCCCCACATTTTGTGTTTATTATTTATTGTGTAGTACTTATTTATGCTTTTTAGCATTTTCTATCATGACAGTGATAAAAAAAATTCAATATCAATTTTAAAATTTCTAATACCAAAAATACATTATAAATTTTTTCTTTTTTTAAATGAATCACAATAATGCATTTCCAAAAAGAAAGTTACCCAATTGAAATTTCATATAGGTATGTATGTAGTAAATGTTACATATTTTGATTATTAATACTAAAACACATTTTTACCACCAATAATATCCTTTACCCCAGCCTCCTCCCCAACCCCCTCCGTAAAATCCTCGTCCTCCATATCCATATCTCCTCCATCCCCATGATGGATAACCATATCCTCCCCATCTGTAATAAGGTCTGTATCCCCATCCGAATCCAAAACCAAGTGTTGAATCTGTATCCAAGTCGGATGTTCCAGAACGTTCGACAGGGTTTGTGTCTGGCGATCCACCTAGATCACCTGGTGGTAGAGCGCCTCCTGCGACAGCTGGAGAAGCTGTCCCAGGTTCTGCTGCATTTGCGTCAATCCGATCGTTTGGAGGTGCTTGAGATGGAGGTACTGGTTGCTCGGCTGGTGTTAGTCGTTCTTGTGGTACCACTTCCTGTTGTACAACTGCCGGTTGTTGTGCTTCTGGTAGTTGCACTGCTGGTTGTTGTACTGCTGGTAGTTCCACTGTAGCTTGTTCGTCTAGTGGAAAACACTGGGCACCCAATAAGAGAATGAATGGTAAAGCTGCTGACAACATCTGTAAACATTTAACGAAATATAATTAAAAAAGGAAAACAATATGTTATAATAATTTTATTTTAAATTTAAAACGACTTTTTATTTGGATAATTTTATTAAAAGGTTGATAATTGTAGCATACGAACAAAGTCACAATTTGTAAAAACAGTAAAATTTGCCTTCACAGCCTGTTACCTTTCTACTGTTAAATGTCTTTTGCACGTTTCTTAATATATTCTGAAAGATCAAAACTAGCTTTAATCTGACATCTGAATGAGCCAGATAACTCAAGAAATAAGGGATTTATGACAATTTTAGTTAGATGATGTAGACTGTCAGGTAACAGAATTTGCATCAAAATCAAAATTTTTTAAAATTTCTACTTCGGCCATTTTTCATGTTATTTCATATGTATCTGTGCAGAATAAAATTGAACAAAATCTAAGATATCAAAGCACTGTTATGTTTTCAAATTATGTGATTTAGCATGAAATTAGCCATTTATAATAGAAATAATTTTGTTATGAAATCTTTCTATAGTAGAAGTTTTTGATGTATTAAAATAAAAACACTCCATTAAAGGTAATACGTTATAATAATAAAAGTTTTGATCACTTCAAAAACAAAGTTTCTTCTTCAGATTATAAATAATTTACCTGTAAAAGATATTTTATAATAATCTAAGAAATTTTTTTTATTTACATGATGAATTTAAAACTTAATCAAAAATCTTTAAATGGTGGAATTTACACACCATTATTATAATTAAACTACATATTGGATTTTTCTGTTTTAAAAATAATATTTTATTTTATATTAATTTGATTGAAAAATGTAATTTTGTTCTTGTGTGTTTCTTTCAATCTAAAATGTTTAATTGATAAAGTCTACTCTCAAAGATTAGAAAATAGTAGTACAGCTATGTACGTTCTGGCCCAGGAAGTGACGTCAAAAAGCACATGTTATAGGTAAACAAACATGGCCGCCGGGTGTAAACAATATGGCCGCCGGATGTAAACAAATATGGCTGCCGGAAGTGACGTCATACGTAAACAAAGCAGCTGATTGGTTGATTTAAATGGCTGTATGCATGTAAATGCTCTTACTAGATAAGCCCGCCAAGCATATGTTATACGTAAACAAAGCAGCTGATTGGTTGATTTAAATGGCGGCATGGTAAATGCTCTTATGAGCTATGCTCGCCAAGCATATGTTATACGTAAACAAAGCAGCTGATTGGTTGATTTAAATGGCGGCATGCATGTAAACAAATACAGGGTGACCAAATGATATTTAGTTAAATAAAAAATTACTAAATAATTCCCCAAAAATGTAAACAAAGCAGCTGATTGGTTGATTTTAAATGGCGGTATGGTAAATGCTCTTATTAGCTATGCTCACCAAACATATGTAAACATACAGGGTGACCAAATGATATTTAGTTAAAAGACACTAAATAATTCCCCAAAAATGTAAGCAAAGCAGCTGATTGGTTGATTTTAAATGGCGGTATGGTAAATGCTCTTAGTAGATAAGCCCACCAAACATATGTAAACATACAGGTGACCAAATGATATTTAGTTAAAAGTCACTAGATTTGAAATGTAAACAAAGCAGCTGATTGGTTGATTTTAATGGTTGTATGCATGTAAACAAATGCTCTTATTAGCTATGCCAACCAAGCATATGTAAACATACAGGTGACCAAATGATATTTAGTTAAATAATTCCCTAGATTTAAATAGCGGTATGCATGTAAACAAAATCCTCTTATTAGATAAGCCCGATAAATGATATCACATGTGGGTTGTCAATTTTTTTGTTTGCGTTTTTATATAATCTATACAGCATGTCTCAAAAATAACGGACAATACGTGAATACGAGATAGTTGATGATGTGTAGAGAAAGTTTTTCCCATAACTTTTTTTTCTAAAATATTTACTTTCAGAGTTATTTAAGGTTCAAGTTTTGAGTCCGGTCCTGCACGTTCTGCTCCACAATCTCCTGATGTCGCATAATGCTGAGGACTGTAGTTTGTTGAACTTTACAGCATTTGTCAATACAGCACAATTTTGTCAATGCCGCAAAATACCCAAATGAGTTGATCTTGAAAACACTCGTAAATAAGACACGTTCCGTTTTGCCATGTTATGGTTTGTTTATTTTAAAATAAATTCAAGGTCTAATAACAGCTTAAAACATCTTACTTTAAAGAGAGCATCTGATATCATATTTCAATAAGTTAAACGGAATTCTTTGTGTGGCGGCGTTGAACGTAATTTAAAAAATGCGATGCTAATACATTTTACTAGAATCTGAAGCATTAATATTTAAAACTAATAGTAAACCTTTTCATTAAAACTGAAATAAAATTTTACAAAAATGATCTTGGGCTCGAAATTTCTCAATGAACGTAAGTCAATAATCAAAAACTCTCTTTGTTATAAACATCCCCTTTCGCAGACTTTCCTTATTTATAGCAATTCTTTCTTTCGTATTCTGTGCTTGTAAATAAAATTTTGGACTAAACATTCCGCAAAAATACACATAGTGAAATTTGATCTATGTAAAATAAACAAAACGCAATTTAAACAAAGGATACAAAACATAAATATATTTTTACGTTCTGTAATAACATTCGAAAATAAACAGAAGATAAAATTAAACTTTTAAAAAGAATATTTTCATAATTAGGGAGCCGCCAGGTTGAATTTGCGGCCCGATTGTGGTTTACTCAAAAAACTACAAGGGTCGCAATTTATTAAATAAGAGCAATTTTTACCATTAATCTATTTTATTTAAAACGGAAAACACCTTCAAATAAACTCTTGATAATAAAAATTATTATTTTGATGAACTATCATCAAACGTTTGGGACTTTTTTGCAACTATGCAGTTTAGAACAAAAACGCTTATTACGGTGATATGTCATGGTGTTTATAAAGACGTAACCTTGACCAATATACGTGTTTTTAAATCGACTTCTCCGAATTTTTGCTTAACTCTACACATATCGCTTTACAATGTTTTGACTATCCCAATGCTGGATGACTTATTATTTATTATCAAATTGATGCGAAATATAACAGGACCGTATTAGCAAAAAGTATTGCAAACAATTTTTAACAAATTTACAAAAAAATTTTTTGAAGGTAGAGTTTTTTTTTTTTAGTTTTAGATTCTACCTCGGACGCTTTTAAACCCTCTGAGTTATTGTTCGTTATTTTTGAGACACCCTGTATAGGAAGGAGGTTATTTTTAAAAGAGTTTCTATAAATAACCTTTTTAAGATAACCCAAAAACTTTAATTTTTCTTACAGAAAAATAATTTACATATAATTTTCACAGATCGATTTTACTCTGTTCTATTAACCTTGATTTTCTTGCTTCTTCACCCATATAAATTTCTAAAGGTATTCCATGTTGATTAGCTTCCTGAACACCTTTATTATCGAAAAAGTTCCTTAATGCTCTCCCTTCTAGGTTGTTCGGATCAGCCGTTATTTTAATATTATCGGTTGTAGCACCAAGATGAATGTACCAATATAGATTAACAGGATTAAACCCATATCCGTCACAGCTTATGCAAGACATTTCTAACACAATTTAAAAAAGTAAAAAAATTTAGATTATAAAAATAAATAATTCTTACCTAGTTTAAACAACAGATAACGCAGTAATTTGATAAATGATTTTTATAAAGGTAAATCTTAATATATACACATATCAAAGTTGAAGAAAAACAGGTGATAAGAAAAGACAGGATGTAAACATATTTTGTTAATAAAAATTTATTTTGTACACAGGATATTAATTATCAAGGTAAAAAATATATTTGTTTCCAATATTGAAAGTTTAGAAAATAGGTGGTAACAAAAATACAGGATGAAACATATTTTGCTAACAAATAATTAATTTCTACACAGGATATTGTCAAGGTGAAAAATATATTTTTCCAATATTAAACATTGTTTTGTAAAACGATGAAATTGAAGATGAAGTGGAAAATGACCAGTCAAAGCAAGCTTCAGTAAAATATCATTTTTGTTGAATTAAAAACTTGTCTAGATTAGTTAAGAGTCAACTTACATCACACAATAGAAAAACATTTATTTGTGATAGATGTTTGCACTATTTTCATAACGAACAAAAATTAAATATTCATGAAATAGATTGTAGGGTTGTAAATAAATAAATTTTAAGAACCATCATCATAAACTTCAAGTACCTTTTACAATTTATGCAGATTTAGAATGTCTGGTAAAAGATTTTAAAGATGATGAAACCAAAGATACTATTAAGTACAAAGAACATACTGCCAATAGTATTGCATATTATCTTCATAGCGCATACGATAATTCTTTATCTCGTTTTAGACTTTATAGGGGTGAAAATTGTGTTGATTGGTTTGCCAACGAGTTATCGCAAATTGCAGATGAATTACAACACATTTTTAATCATCCTAAACCAATGGACCCGCTATTAGATGTTCAAGAAAGAGAGTTTAAATTAGCACCAGTATGTCATATATGTGAGGAACCCTTCTTAGAAGATCACATTCGCGTTAGAGATCATTGTCGTTTTACTGGTAGATATCGTAGGGTGTAACCTTAACCACAAAATTCCTCATAGAATTCCAATATTTTTTCACAACTTTTCTGGGTATGATGCACATTTCTTAATAAAAACTGTTGCGACTGCAATACCTGGTAGAGTATCGCTTTTACCTAAAAATAAAGAACGCTACATTTCGATTACTAAACATATTCCAAACGCAAATAATCAATTTAGATTTCTAGTTTCGTTTCGCTTCATGAGCGATTCTTTAGAAAAACTTGTTTCTTATTTAGATTTTAACAATTTGAAAATTTTACGTAATATTTGTTCTGATTTAAGTAGCGAGCAGTTGAAATTATTAATTCGAAAGGGTGTATACCCATATGAATATATGGACAGTTGGGAAAAATTTAATGATACTGAATTACCCTCTAAAAAACATTTCTATAGCAAATTAAAAAATAGTCATATTTTTGAGGAAGATTATAACCATGCTCAAGAACTTTGGAAAACATTTAATATAAAAAATTTAGGAGAATATAGTGATATATATTTGAAGACCGATGTGTTACTTTTAGCAGATGTGTTTCAAAATTTTCGGGAAAACTTAATAGACACATGGTTTAGATCCAGCTCATTATTTTACATCACCTGGTTATACTTGGGATGCTATGTTAAAACAAACTAAGGTAAAGTTAGAGCTGGTTACAGATGTAGATATGTTACTTTTTTTAGAGCGAGGTATACGGGGAGGTATTAGCCAGGTATGTACCAGATACAGCAAAGCTAACAATAAATATTTGCCAAATTATAACCCAAAACTACCTAATAAATATTTGTTGTATCTTGATGCAAATAATTTATATGGTTGGGCTATGAGTCAAAGTCTACCTTATAAAGATTTTAAGTGGTTAAGTGATAAACAAATCAATGATCTAGATTCTGAAACTATTTTGAATATACCTAACGATATTGAAAAAGGTTTAATTTATGAGGTAGATTTGGATTACCCAAACCATTTGCATGATTATCATAATATGCCATTCTGTTCAGAACATAAAGCTCCCCCAAACAGTAAACAGAAAAAGTTACTTACCACTCTAGAGTCTAAAACGAGGTATGTCATACATCATAGTGCATTGAAACAATGTTTACAAGAAGGGTTGATATTGAAAAAAATTCATCGGGCAATAAGTTTCACACAGTCTTGTTGGTTGAAAGATTATATTGATTTAAATACAAAATTAAGATCAAAAGCAAAAAACGAATTTGAAAAAAACTTATTTAAATTATTGAATAACGCAATATTTGGCAAATCTGTTGAAAACGTTAGAAAATATAGAAATGTAAAGCTTTGCACAAAATGGAATGGTCGGTATGGTGCAAATCAATATATTTCTAAGCCTAATTTCCATAGCCAAACCATTTTTAGTGAAGATTTGGTTGCTGTTGAACTAAATAAACTTGAAATTTTATTTAATAAACCTATATATGTTGGTATGGCAGTCCTTGACATTTCAAAAACTTTAATGTATGACTTTCATTATCAGTTTATGTTAAAACAATTTAATCCCAAGAACTGTAAGCTTCTTTATATGGATACAGATAGTTTGTTATATGAAATAACATGCGATGATCAAATTGTAATCGATGATCGATCGTAAATCAAATTGTAAAACGTAATTTAAGTTTTGATGATTATTTAAGTTGTTTTAGAAATAATTATGTAAAAATTGTTAAACAGAGTAGTATACAAAGTAAGCAACATAATGTATATAGTGTTGAACAAAAAAAGAGAGCTCTTTCGAATGAAGATGATAAAAGATACATATTAGATAATGGTATTGATACTTTACCGTGGGGACATTATAGGATTAATGCTGAAGTAATGGATATAGACTAAGTTTTATTGTAGACTAAGTTTTATTGTAAACATACATATGAAATAAAAAAATAATAAAACATTAAAAGTCTTTTATTGATTAATTGTTTTACATATTTACTATATAATATTTATAACAACATTAGAACTCACAGCTTGTTTGTCTAATGGTTCGATATCACAACATAGAAAATAAAGCAAAGCTTCACGTATATCTTCTATCACTTTGTTTTTAAAGAAACACATCACTTCTAACATACTACATTTAAGCAACTATTTAATATAAACTTTATGTTTTCAAGATCATCTCCTCTAGCTTGCATCCGTGCTGCACTATGTATAATGTTGTTATAATAAACAGCAAATTCTTGATGTTGTAACAGGGATAGCTTATAGTCGATTAAACTGGTTGTATCCCATAGTATTTAAACTCTGCATTTCCAAAACAATAAAAGCTACAGCATAGTGATGTATTTGTATTGCGTTAATTGAGTTCATGAAACGCACTATAAATTCATCCAATCCAATATCTTGTTTATAATCAAAGCTTTCTAGTATTTATTCCTTTTTAGCTATAAACGTACGCCAGCCTTCAGGAGTCATGGTAACAATAGTTTTTATAACATAATCGTAAAGTTTCACAACAGGCGTAAAATTCGTAGAAGGGTTTAAACCAATTTTAATTAGTTTAGTATTATCTTCGTTTAACCAAAACTGTAGAGTGTTCAGAAGATCTTCTTCCCACAACTGTTCCCAAGGCGTCCATTTAACATATTGTCTTGTAGCATGAAAGTGAAAGCGGTCTATTGTTGAAGAAACATCATCCATTTTAAACTTTTTAGCTTCTGAGATCCTTAAAAACGGGGAATTTCTTTTGTTAGAAGCCATTATAACACACACTCTTTCAACTGCTTGCAGAGAACTGTTGAAACATGTACTTGTTCTGCCTTTTTATTATTGTGCGTTATCTTCATAATCAACATACGTATCGTTCGCATTCGTTTATTGTCGTTCAAATGAAAATACATCATAGCTTATATTGAGAATAAAAAGAAGTATACATCTTTATCATTTATTAATTGCTGTATATCATATATTTACAAAATTATGTTTTACGTACTAATCCGGTAAATAGTTCATATTCAAAAAGAACATCGTGTAAAATAAGACAATAAGCGACAGTGTTTGGATCAAAAGAATTGACAGCCTCTACCTCTAACTTCAAGTCAACAACAGCATTGTATACACTTTCATTTTGCTTAGTACAATTAACTATAAAAATAGGTTTATCTTTAAACTGTTTGCAATCAAACAAAGAACCTGCAATATTATCATCATAATATTGAGTTCTAAGGTTTAGGTATTCATCGTAAACGTCAGTGTACTTGTTAGCGAAATTGAAATTCTGTTGTTCATAAGGATATCTTCTGTTGTTGATGCTAGCTTTCACACTAGTAGCAGACACATTATTAAAATCAGATGCTACAGCTTGTTTGCTGTTACGTTTCCCTGTTTGAAACGCAACCAATATCCACTGATGTCTTTGGAAGCCTGTGCTGCTCTTTACAGGCCACACTAAAGATCTCGAAGCAGGTAGGGTTTGGATATATGAATAGATCTCTTGCATGAAAGCTAACTGGAATGATAGCATTTTTATTAATTTTTTCATACAAGTTTAGTTTTGTTGCATCGTTTGGAATTACGTAGGGTACTTTCCACAACATTTTGGTAATAGCAATCTTAACATTAGTTTCACTCTTTTAGCAATCTAAATCAGATTTTGCTCGCACAAGGATCTGTTCCTGTCGCATGTTAATAATTGGTTTTCTATATCCTTCAGCAAATCCTAAGAAGTGTCGTAGAGGGATGGAAGCGCAGAAAGATTTTTTAGTAACATCTACAATCTGCAGTTCTTCGTTGAAGGGACTCCAACCAGCTTGCTTTAAACAATTTGTTTGTTCTGTAGAGTAGGAAACGTAACCTTTCATTGAACTGTTGATGCCTGGCGTCCGTACAACTTCTATTGTTTGATCCCCCAATACGAAACGTACTTCATCAAATAGAAAGAGTGGTGCGTTATTCGTAAGGTTGTATGCTTTTGCTGCTTCAGATGGTGTGAGAGTACCTTCTATGTAAACAACACTGTTGTAGGTAGCTGTTATCAGATCAGCTTTTTGTATAACCAGATTTATTTCATCTGAATTATCATATGCATTAGTTGCATATGGATGATAAGAACGTCGATCGCATTCTACAATCATATCATTAAAGCGGACCTCGCTGAATATGGATTTTAACCCGTCTTCCATATTTACTCAACACTGTATAACCCAAAGATTGTAAAACCTGCACGTCTTCGTCTGCCAGCGGTACGTACTTGTTGGCGAACAACTGCTCACTGTTGCAAGGTTGTGAAATGTCTTTCTTTTTATAGAAAATAATTAGCCCCATAACCTCTTTAACCAGATTGCAGGTATCCCTTTATCAAATCTATCATTCGTAATAACAATCTTCTACAGATAACAGTCTTCTACAGATATCTTCAGCTCTAATGTTATGGTAACTTGTTCGTTTCCAAAGTCCACCAATTCACCGTTCTGATCAACAAGTCTCAAAGTAATGTTGTCTATCTGATTCACTATCACAGGTAAATATGTAACGGGCGAGGGTTTCTCAACCAATCTATAACCAGGCTCCACAGAAATACCGAATGCGTATATAATATGCGATAACGAACTGTTCCGGTATGCTCCACCAGTAATATTACACTCTTAGTGAATATTTGTTGCTTTAATGATTTGCACATCTAGGTCAGAAGTATGCGTTTGATTTGCCTTTAATATGCCTGGTGAAAAACCAAGCATACGTCCTATACTATCAGGTTTAGTAAAATCAATGTTGTATATGGATTTTAGTTCACACTTTAGAGTATTGTTGTTAGCTTTCAGGACAAAATCAACCCGATTATTGTTGTTGCAAACGACTAACTGAATGTACTTGTTGATTTCTTCTACTTCGTACGCTCCAGAAGGAATAATCACCTCTTTATCGTTATAATAAATCTTGTTTTTACCAGGAAAGATATTTCTGATTGAGTTACAACCGTAAAACCCAACAAGGCCTAACGTGTAACGGTACTTGGAATTCAGCTCAATAGGTGGAAAATAGTTGCGGCTAAGCTCGTTACCAACACCCGTTAACGAGAACGTTTGAGACATGACTAGTTGAGAAAGCTGATTGCAACTCTTTATATAACGTTATCATCATTCAAGAAATTAAGACAAAGATGTCCACAAACGACTGTATTGAAATTCTGTTGTCGAACATAATTGTATCTAATTTTGCATCCTTTAAAATATTGTATGAGCTCCATAGGAGGTTGCAAATCTCCAAACTGTCATAATAGATAACATACTTCTTACGTTTCTTGTATGCAACCCAATGAGTAGCAGGACCCTTTATATCATCCAAATTTACTATTCCGCTTTCGTTTATATGCGGTTCATTTGGTAAGGTATCACGCATAAACACACCTCTGAAGTATGTAACATCTTTAGCATATTTCTTTAAATCTTGATCTGTGAGCGATCTCCGAGGCAACCTTGTTAGTTTTTTGAATAAGGTTTCAAATAAAGAGCTGCGCCCTTTTTATAAGGTTTCAAATAGAGAGCGGAGCCTTGTTTTCCTATAGCGATTGACTCCATTTTGTTGTGTCGTTCGCTTTCTTCAAGCTGTTTCTTAGCAGCCTTAGCTTCGTTCACAGCTTTTGCAATTCCAGGGGCACCGCCTGCGATCGCTCTGTTAAGGAAATATTGTTTATAATAATTTTAAATAATATCATTATTATCCTTACCCAGCTGCTGAGAGGCCTGCAAATAAGGGAATTAGGAAGGGTATGATTCCTCCCTGCTTC
The DNA here is from genome assembly GCA_929113105.1 of Agrypnus murinus. Lineage (NCBI taxonomy): Eukaryota > Metazoa > Arthropoda > Insecta > Coleoptera > Elateridae > Agrypnus > Agrypnus murinus. The sequence goes on from OV816026.1 coordinate 195,183,746, forward strand.
GGTATTGGGATAACTCTAGGAACCAAAATGTTTTTCTTTCTCCCATTACTTTAAACGAACTTTTTAGCTACGCTCAAAGCTTTCTTAATAGTCTCAGCTAACGGATGATTTCCAAACTTCACAGCTGCTTTTATGTGTTTCAGGAAACCTCCTTTAAAGGCTATGTGTCTATTATGTTTCTTTTTCCTCATTCTATTACATTTCTTTTTTCTCATTCCCGCTCCGATGGCTTTTTTAGCTCGCATGGCTGTGGTAACACCCCAAGCAGCAGCTCGTTCTCCGAAACTAGAGTCCTTAGCTTTAACTCTACGCCAAGATCGTTCTTGAAGAATATGGTCTGCTTTATGTTTGGAAGCCAAATCTTTATGTTGCGAATAAGCGATATCGTGTTCTCTACAGGCTTCGTCTAATGGATTTATGCCTCGATCTCCTCTAGCCAACCTCTCTTGTAACTTAGTACCTGGACCACAAAACCGATACCCAGGTATATGAGCTTCAAAAGGCAGTTTATTTATCAAGGTGTTTACAACACCTTTACCTCTACAACGTCTCGCCATCGACTAAATGTCTAACAACTAAACAATAAAACAATAGTATATTATATACCAAGGTTGTGAAGAGTTTTTTCTAGAGCCGAGCATTATTAGATCCCGAGATGCGCAGCATCGAGGGATATAAGATGAGAGGCTCTAGAAAACACTTCACAACCGTGGTGTATATATTATTTTTTTCACTACTAGTACTTTTATTCCTTTTATTCTTCTCACATAAAAAACGTACTATCGCGATCACGGATTTTTTCCTGGATGCCAGTGTATAATGGGATGAATTTTTGCCCCGTGTTACACTAAAATCTGGATTATTGACTAGTAGTCAATAATAAAAAATTATTTACCACTAGGCAAGAAGGCTAACTTCACAAGGTGACAACAGACTAGATAATAGTATGTTTTAAAGCTAGTAGTGAAAAAACCTTATTTATATGCGTGATCATACATCTGAGGATTCATAACCGCGATAGAGTTTGTTAAGCAACCATGTTCGTTGCACATTAAAAAACATAATTTTTTGGAAGAGCCTACATCAACAAGAAAGCATGGACCTCTATTTCCATCTTCCATTAGAGGTATTATTTGTGGACCTTCGGGGTGCGGTAAAACAAATGTGATGATTAGTTTATTGGAATCTCCAAATGGTTTAAAATTTAAGAACGTGAACGTTTACGCAAAATCGTTGGAACAACCCAAGTATCGATATTTAGAGCATTTGTTGGAACCATTAGATGGTATTACATTCAACAAGTTCACCGATAAAGATGATATTATACCAACGCAAGAAGTTGAAAACGATTCGATTATGATATTTGATGATATTGCATGCGACAAACAAGATGTAATGCGTGATTATTTCAGTATGGGTCGCCATAGAGGTGTTGACTCGTTCTATCTCTGTCAAACGTATTCCGTTATACCTAAACAATTGATTCGAGATAATTCAAACTCGATAGTTTTGTTTAAACAAGACCACTTGAACTTGAAGCATGTGTATGATGATCATGTTGGTACCGATATGACTTTTGAAAAGCTCAAATCTTTATGTTCAGAATGTTGGAAAGAAAAATTTGGATTTCTTACTGTTGTTGAAGACTTCGAAGATGGTAGATATCGACGTGGATTTGACTGTTATATAAGATCACATCAAGCATTATAAATGTCATTATAGTTAAAGTGCTCCAAGTGAATATATTGATTTGAAAGCTCTTTTCAAACGATCGTTTTAAAGTACATCGAGACGTCTTAAAAAAACGCTTCCAATTATTATGGATCCTATTGAGAAGGCAATCAACAAAAATTAATAAAGACACGAGCTGCTATTAAACGTAAATATGAAGCTCTACAAAGGGGTGAACGTGAAACCGAGCTGTTTGCAAAGAAAGCCTACAAACCTATTGTGGAGCCTCTAAACAAGCTTGTTAAATCAAAAAGTCTTTTAGAACAAATTAAACCTAAAATTAAACAGGAACCTGAACAAGAAACAGAAGATCCTTCGTTAGCAGAACTATTAGAATCCTCTAATGTTAGTGAAGAACAATTTCTAGAACAGTACGATCCGCTACCACGCAAGTTTGTTGATTTGCTTATTCATGATAATAAAGCATTGGTTGACAACACTTATGGTATACATTATGATATAGATATTGTCACCCTGTATGTTTACATATAACATATGCTTGGCGGGCATAACCAATAAGAGCATTTGTTTACATGCATACCGCCATTTAAATCAACCAATCAGCTGCTTTGTTTACGTATGACGTCACTTCCGGCGGCCATATTGTTTACATCCGGCGGCCATGTTTGTTTACTTATAACATGTGCTTTTTGACGTCACTTCCTGGGCCAGAAGCTACATAGCTGTACTACTGAAAATTATTTGACGAGCGCATGTCACTTATTTTGTTATTAATATTATTATGTCTAATTTTCATTTCTCATAAGTATTCTCATTTTACAAAAGTGCTAATTTAAAAAAATATATATTTTATATTGTAGAATGAAACAAAATTAAATTAAAATATATTATTTAATTAATATTTAATTTTTAAATGGCAAAAAATATTTATATTTCATAGTATTAATTTTAATTTAACTGTTTTTAAACTACAAAAAATAACACTTTTTTTTTAAATAAGTTATTGTAAATTATGTTTAGGTTTTAAATGTCAGTTTTGTAATTAATTGCATTTGGACTTTTTTTTATTTCTATCATCTCGTATATTTATCGTTTTTTAAGTTTCTTTCTTTTTGTAAAATTTTTGACCTATTAAATTTGAAATTATGAAAATTGTCTATTGCATGATCTAATAAAGCTGTATTTGGTTTATTTGGTGTTGATATTTTAACTTTGAATTTTTATGTTGGTTTATTCTTTTTTTAATTTTAGTTTGTTTGATCTATATAATTAGCTTAACAGTTGTTACATTCAATTTGATCAACAATATTAGTTTCATTTTCTATACTTGTTTTGTCTTTTAAATTATTGCAAAATGTTTTTATATGTAATATTAATATTATACTTTTTTAATTATTTAGCAATTGTTTGAGATAGTTTAGGGATAAAACGAAGAACTATGAGTTTAGTTTCTGTGTGATTTTGATTATTATTTAATACATTACCTAGAAAATTAGGCTGTAAATTGGTATTTTGTTTTTTAGTTCTATTTAATGCTGTGTTTTTGTTTTAATACATCAAAACACTACGACTATAAAAAGATTTCCCAACTAAACTATTTCTACAATATGTTATGTGCATATAAGAGACAACAACATTTTTTAATCGTCTAGCATAAAATATTAAAAGTGCCAAGTGTAGTGTAATGTACTAGAAGTGCATTAGACAAATTAGTAAATCTTTTGCTGTTTTTCTGAAATTTCTCTACAGTTTATTTAACAATAATAAAATTGAATGAATAGATACACCATTCAATCTATAATTATACATATTATAAATGAATGTTGTTTATTTTAGTGCAATTATGAAAATGTATTATAATAGTCATTTCAGATTGTTCAATGTACAATTATTCTTGATAAAGTGATTGATGTAGATTATATTTTTATACTTTGACGATAAATGGCGCTTAGAAAAGATAAAATAGAAACATGTCGATCATGTAGTATAACAGAAATGAATATCGTGCTATCATTAACAAATTAATGCGTATGCACAACATTATAAAATATTGGATTGGCTTTTATAGAATGCTGTCATCTATAGTCTGTCTTATTATAATAGCCATCACTAGTTTAAAGAGTCTTATTATATAGTTTTGTTTATTGTTTCCAGCCTTATTTTGTGGAACTCCATAATCATGAAATAAATAAAGATTATTAAAAGTTTCACAGTTTTATTAAAATATACCTGACAATATTGTTTCGACAGCTATGCTGTCATTATCAAAGGTAATATAATTATAAACAAACACGTCGCTAAGGTAGATACAAAATAGGTAACTAGATAAAATAATAATAATAATAATAAAAATTAATAATAAAAATCATAATTAAACATCTAATACTTCCAGTAACGGAGAATTACTGAGCTCAAGTTGTTCATTCATTAAAGGTACCCTGAGTTTGTGTTTGTATATCTCAAAGGCTTCTAAAATGTCTAATTTGCGTTTGTTATTACAAAAATGTAGGAATTTAATATTATTTTGAGGAGTCATTGTGTGATTTTGTTCTAAAAGGTGTTTGGCGTAATTCGATTTTTCAGGATGTTTATTTTTGTAATGACGTACGTGTTCTTTATATCTTATGTCAAAATTTCGAAGTGTTTGCCAATATATACCGAACTACAAAAAGAACAATTTAAACGGTAAATGCCCAATTTCATGATATCATGTGTTCTGTCTTTAGCATTAAATAAAAATGAAAAAGTGTTAGTGTTGGTTTTAAATGTTATTTTATAATTGTTGGTTTTTCTTAGTATATGTGCAATTTTTTCTGATATTTTGCCAAAATATGGTATAGATATGTAATTTGTGTCTTCTGTTTGATTGTCAATGGGATATATTCTTTTGATAGCTAACCTATAATCTTTTTGTTTAATTAAAGTGTCAATCATGTTCGGATTATAATGATTTGCATGTGCTAGTTGTTTAATGGTTGATATCTCTTTGCTAAAATCTGATTTTGTTAGTGGAATAGTTAAAGCTCTGTGTACTAATGATCTGTATGCTGCTATTTTATGTGTATTGTGGTGACAAGATTCATTTGGTATTGTTATGTCTGTTTGTGTTGGTTTTCTGTATATGGAAAATTCAAAAAGATTGTCTGCGTTAATCTTGATATTTAAGTCTAGAAAGTTTATAGCCCTGTTTTGTTCTGTTTCTAGTGTAAATTTTATATTAGGATGGATATTGTTTATAAGAATTAAAAATTCATTGATAACCTCAAAAGAACTGTCAAAACAAGCTAAAATGTCATCAACATAACGAAACCAGAAGATAATGTGTTTAGAGAGGTTTAATTCAAATATTCGATCTTCAAACTTGTCCATAAATATGTTAGCTAATAGAGGACTTAGAGAATTACCCATAGGTAAACCATCCTTTTGTAAATAAATTATGTTATTAAAAGTGAAATAATTTTGACTTATACAAAGGTCAAATAATTGAATTAACTCTAACCTTTTAACTAATTCTATATTACTATTGATCAAGAAACTATCTAATAAAGGAATACATTCTTGTGGTGGTATTCTGGAGAACATGTTGCAAATATCAAAACTAACAAGTTTTGAATGTGGTGGAAGATGTATGTTTTGCAGCTTATCTACTAATTCTAATGAATTTCTAACAGAGTATTTCGATTTGTAACCTATCGTGTTAATAATCTGGTTCAGTTTTTTGGATAAAATGTGATTAGGTGCATTGATGTATGATACAACTGGTCTTATTGGCATATTCTGTTTGTGGGTCTTCACTAATCCATACAGTTTAGGTATTTGTGGGTTTTTATTAATGATTTGTTGCTTTTCTAATTCTGAAAAGCAGATATTGCAGTTTTCTAAACCTTGTTTTATTTCTTTTTGGAATTTTGTGGTTGGGTTTTTGTTTAACGTTTCAAAATTTTCTTTATTAATAAATTCATTAACTTTTTGTATGTAAATATCTTTTGAAAGAATTACCAAAGTGCTACCCTTATCTGCTTTAACAGAAATTAGATTGTTCTCTGTGATTTTCTGTTTTATAGATTGAAGAAGTGATATGTTAGATGTGTTGTACATTTTGTCCTGATTCAAAGACATCTCTTTTAACAAATTCGAAATTTGGAATTTTGCATAGTTATTATGATCTTTCTTAAGTATAGTTTCGCATTCAACGGCCAAAATTTCTTTAATTTTGTTGGTAAATTTTGGAAAAGGACAAAATTTGAAACCTTTGTTAAGAAATCGTGTTTCTCTGTCATTGAATGTTATATTCGACAAGTTTATGAAACGAGGATAAAAGTTTGCAGTGTTCTGACAATTATGGTTATTTTGTAGTGTACGTTTTTGTTGTACAAGTCGATGAAGTTTATTTTTCTGTGTGGTGTATTTTTTGAATTTAATGTGACTGACGGTTTCTCTAATGTCAAAATCTAAGATGTCAAATTGGATATTGTGTAATTTATGAGTAAGTTCTGTATAGAGTACCTTTATATAAACGTGCATATTGTCTCTTATACTAAACCATTTCTTCGATTTGCTCAAAGCCTCAAGGCTCTCCTTGGGCCTTTTGGCATTCCTAATCACTTTTTCAGTAATCGAATTCTTGGTTCTGGTAGTGATGTTTATGTAGTTAGGAATAACCTGACGTTTCAGACATTCTTGGTTAAACCAAACATTCTGACTTGCGATTCCGTGTTTGATCATAAGTTTCTTGTATAACTTGGCTTGTTCTTCTAACGAAGACGAAATAATCTTGTTTATTGTTTCCAGCCTTATTTTATTTTATTATGTACAACACATCTAACATATCACTTCTTCAATCTATAAAACAGAAAATCACAGAGAACAATCTAATTTCTGTTAAAGCAGATAAGGGTAGCACTTTGGTAATTCTTTCAAAAGATATTTACATACAAAAAGTTAATGAATTTATTAATAAGGAAAATTTTGAAACGTTAAACAAAAACCCAACCACAAAATTCCAAAAAGAAATAAAACAAGGTTTAGAAAACTGCAATATCTGCTTTTCAGAATTAGAAAAGCAACAAATCATTAATAAAAACCCACAAATACCTAAACTGTATGGATTAGTGAAAACCCACAAACAGAATATGCCAATAAGACCAGTTGTATCATACATCAATGCACCTAATCACATTTTATCCAAAAAACTGAACCAGATTATTAACACGATAGGTTACAAATCGAAATACTCTGTTAGAAATTCATTAGAATTAGTAGATAAGCTGCAAAACATACATCTTCCACCACATTCAAAACTTGTTAGTTTTGATATTTGCAACATGTTCTCCAGAATACCACCACAAGAATGTATTCCTTTATTAGATAGTTTCTTGATCAATAGTAATATAGAATTAGTTAAAAGGTTAGAGTTAATTCAATTATTTGACCTTTGTATAAGTCAAAATTATTTCACTTTTAATAACATAATTTATTTACAAAAGGATGGTTTACCTATGGGTAATTCTCTAAGTCCTCTATTAGCTAACATATTTATGGACAAGTTTGAAGATCGAATATTTGAATTAAACCTCTCTAAACACATTATCTTCTGGTTTCGTTATGTTGATGACATTTTAGCTTGTTTTGACAGTTCTTTTGAGGTTATCAATGAATTTTTAATTCTTATAAACAATATCCATCCTAATATAAAATTTACACTAGAAACAGAACAAAACAGGGCTATAAACTTTCTAGACTTAAATATCAAGATTAACGCAGACAATCTTTTTGAATTTTCCATATACAGAAAACCAACACAAACAGACATAACAATACCAAATGAATCTTGTCACCACAATACACATAAAATAGCAGCATACAGATCATTAGTACACAGAGCTTTAACTATTCCACTAACAAAATCAGATTTTAGCAAAGAGATATCAACCATTAAACAACTAGCACATGCAAATCATTATAATCCGAACATGATTGACACTTTAATTAAACAAAAAGATTATAGGTTAGCTATCAAAAGAATATATCCCATTGACAATCAAACAGAAGACACAAATTACATATCTATACCATATTTTGGCAAAATATCAGAAAAAATTGCACATATACTAAGAAAAACCAACAATTATAAAATAACATTTAAAACCAACACTAACACTTTTTCATTTTTATTTAATGCTAAAGACAGAACACATGATATCATGAAATCGGGCATTTACCGTTTAAATTGTTCTTTTTGTAGTTCGGTATATATTGGACAAACACTTCGAAATTTTGACATAAGATATAAAGAACACGTACGTCATTACAAAAATAAACATCCTGAAAAATCGAATTACGCCAAACACCTTTTAGAACAAAATCACACAATGACTCCTCAAAATAATATTAAATTCCTACATTTTTGTAATAACAAACGCAAATTAGACATTTTAGAAGCCTTTGAGATATACAAACACAAACTCAGGGTACCTTTAATGAATGAACAACTTGAGCTCAGTAATTCTCCGTTACTGGAAGTATTAGATGTTTAATTATGATTTTTATTATTAATTTTTATTATTATTATTATTATTTTATCTAGTTACCTATTTTGTATCTACCTTAGCGACGTGTTTGTTTATAATTATATTACCTTTGATAATGACAGCATAGCTGTCGAAACAATATTGTCAGGTATATTTTAATAAAACTGTGAAACTTTTAATAATCTTTATTTATTTCATTATTATATAGTAATTTCTCTTTTGTAAATTAAGCTGTTAATATATTAAATATTATTGATCATGTAAGATGTACTTCTATCATTGCCCCTGCATCAACAATTTAAGAGTTAAGTTTTTATCATCATTCCGTAAAATTAATTTTGGTTAACATAATCTACTACATATGCGATTGCCAAGCATATGCAGTTATAATAGTATATTACATTACTAGTGTGGAAAGTGAAACTTTTCGTACGCACGAGTGTGAATTGACGCACGAGGCGTAAGCCGAGTGCGGAAATCACACGAGTGCAGAAAAGTTACTTTCCAACGTGTAATGTACAATATTTTTCCTACGACCCCCCAAATTTCAAATGTTTAAAAAATTTTGATTTTTTAAAATTTTCAAGAATATAATTTTTGAAGATTTTAAAGCAAGACTTTTATGGTTAGGTTTAACAGAGAAAATCACACTTAAAGCTAATTTTCTTAAGCCATTTATTTTTAGGATATAAAGTTTAATTTTTTAAACAATTTAGTTTCACAATATGAATAATTATAACGAAATTTCTATCAAAACATTTCCAGAAAAATAAAATTAAGTTATCTTGACAACTTAATTTTATTTTTCTGGAGCTGAATTATGACAATTGTTAAAGTTAATGGGTGTTTGTTAACATTTTATTTAGTAGATTCTTTTACTAAATATAAATTTCAATTTTAAAAACTCATATATTCATAACTTATTTAAACATAGTATAAAATTAAACCTTGGGTTTAGCAGCAAAATTAATTAAATGAATTACTATTACAATTTATAATATAACTAGCAAATACCCGGCGCGCTTTGCTGCGCTTTTCAAAAATTTCAAAAATTACCAAATTTGACAATTGACAACATATCTATATATATTTTCTTGTCACATCAATCTCAGTACCCATTTTTAACTTCCATATGGAGTGGAGTGGTTGCGGAGAAAATCGCATACATACATACATACATACATATATACAGACAGACAAACAGACAGACAGACAGACAATCTTTCCCTTATATATATAATATAATAATTTCAGAGGCACATAATTTATTTTTTATTTATATTTAATAATATCTCCATAATTAACAAATATAACTTCAACTAATAACACAATGCCAGGTGTGAAAGAGGTGTCCTAACTAAATTATTTGACATTACTCTTATTTTTCTCCCATTTGGCATCGCTGATTTTAATCTTGGCAAACTTGCTTCAATAATTTTCATGTATTATAGTGAGGTTACGTTAGGTGTAATCTATTAGATATTTCTTTTTGATAGCTAAAATAACTAATTAAACATTAATTAAAGTTATATTTATAAGAAAAGAATAGATACATAATGGTTAAAATGCTTCTCAAAATTGGATTAAACATTAATGTCATCATTTTAATGTAAACAAAATTCATGGATTTCTAGATATTGCTTAGCGTGACGTATTTTCATAGCACACACGTGTGTTATGTTCCTAACATACGCGTGTTATATTACTCACTTTCTTAATATCGGTAGCGTTTGCTATTGTTCACTTTCGTATGGGGTCGTAGGAAAAATATATAATTCATCAGGAAAGTTGGGAGAAATTACTTAAACGGAATATTTTCTTTTTAAGCTTTAGAGCTTTATTAGTATTGGGTTTGAATGATTTTCTTCAATGTTGCTTACCATGTTTGATTATCGCAAATTAAGCACCAAAATTCAGATATCCTACTAAAATTTATCTCCACGATAAAATACTTCATTCGTTTCTTACTGCCTTTTTACTCGCTTTAGAATGAACCAAACTCATACTCACTTTTCATATTCATAAACATTGTGAAATGAGTTTCTTACTTGAGGTGTAAATCGAGGAGCAGATGAAATAGAATATGTAAGAATATATTAAAGGTTGTGTGCAATATAGTTATTTATTTCATACTGTATCGTATTATCCATGTTTACGGTAGCGATTACAGTCAGGAAAATGAGATTTTACGGTCTAGTATGACTGTAATTCTTTTTACCGGACTCAAATAGAATAAATCAACTGAACAATGCTTTAGTATTCAGTCACCATGGACACTCGTTCTATGTCTTGAATTCGACTAATAGTTGCCATAGATGCTGGTTGTTTTTATAGATGTCCATATTTTAAATTCGGAAATTCATTTTATATATTTTTTTAAATGAAACCAATAATCGCAGTATGAAATAAAACACATTACGTCATACGTCCTGGAAATGTTCTTACAGTCTCGTTTCGATGTTCCGGACTCGGCTCATTTGTCGCCTTGTCCGTAACATCTTACTCGACTATAAAATTCCATTCCAGGACTTATAACGTAAATAACTATTGTTTAATTAGTACAAAAATGCATGTTTTTGGGATAATCAGAAAGTTGTCGGATGACGCGTTAACTGAGTCTGGCAATCTTATGAGTTCCAAAAACGCATTTTTTGTGTGAATTAAACATACCATTTTTTCTCCAACCGCTTTAGCTAGTAAATTTCGTAAGAGGGCTATTTAGAACAAACAACCGAGGGGTCAACCACTCGCCGCAATACATGTACATTTTGATGGTAATCGCACGCAATCCTTAGCAATCACAAGGAAATTATCAGAAATCTCGCAGTCTTTATTGGCAATCAACGAAATCTTTCGCAATCCCGCAATCATCATCGCAGTCGTCGAAATCGAATATAGTAGAAGTGGTGCCATCATTAATTTGCGGGAAATTCGATAGTTATTCATACTTATTATCAGTACTTTTGCCAAAAGCGGCATTTTAATAATCGGTAAGTGAATACGTCAATAAAGCTAACATTCCCACTTCAAGCGAAACGAAAAAATCCACCTATAATTTAGTGCTAATTAAAGACAAAATACCATAAAAACTAATGTTTTTTCACAATTCGTCTTTCAAAATTGGGGGTGCTAGCTTGAGCTCAAGCTCTCACTCACTTCGGACAAAAAAAAATAATAATGCCATAATTAACTCCTAATTAAGGACAACTTTGTACCACAAAAACTTTTTTTGCAACTACAACTCTATAGTCGCTATTCACATATCAAGACATATTTAGTACTAATTAAAGACTAATTTGTAACCCCAAAATTTTTATTTTTGTACTTTGCGTTCACAATAGACTCATTGTGACACCGAAAACGATTTCATAATAGAGGCTATTATAACATGTTTCTGGGGTCTACTTGTTTTGTAAGATTGGTAACATTTGTTTTATATTACATATAAACACATTTAATCTTGACACATTCTAACCTCACAAAACGTGAAAAGTCATGTTATAGCTTCACCACATGTTAAACGCAAAAATCACTAGATTGTAATGCAATGTTTCAATCAAACTAATGATGCAAAGTCTAAAATATAGTATATTATACTTGTTTTATAGACGTATTGTAGCACTCATTCCTTTGGAACACTCCTCACCTGCCAACATTGACATGGCTTATTGCAAGTATTTTTGGAAACAGTTGATTGCCTCACAATGTCTTTTTCCACTCGGAATATTAAAAACTTTCCCATATGGATCCAACTTTATGGTAGACACTGCATGTGACACATGGCACATCGGGAGCATAGTGCAAGTTTTAGATGTTCAAACATTTAAAATATTTTAAAATCTAAACTAGACGAGTATTAATATTTAGCCAAAAGAAGATGATGTGCAGATTGTAAAAATATATTTCTCTCCTATGGGCCTATCGAATTACAGTAGGACTTGATTATACGTCAAGCATTGAAGGATAATCTAAAAGACGGTTAACAGAACAATAGGGAATTTTTTAATGAAAAAAATTTTTCAAAATTGTTTTGTTTTTGGAGAAATTATATGTATGTAGTAGCAATAGTCCATTTCGTTTAAAAAGCCGTGGCAAAATGGGTATTGAAAAAGAGTATAAAAATCTTAGAAGAAGTCAAAACTAGTTAAAACTTTAAAAATCTTTTTATACTTATGTAACATTAAAATTAATAATCGTATATACTTCCTAAATGAAGCATTTTATTTGTGAAGTGTGAAGTAATGTCCTTCGTAATAACTTTATAAATGGATTTACCTAACAAACACACTTTGATTAATAGTACTGTTCTTGTAAAAAACAACGAGTACAAATACTATCGATTTTGTTCTAATCTTTAGCAATCACATTGAAAATCACTTTTCAATCATTAGCACGTCAATGAAGAAGCAATCGCATTCTAGAAATCATCCTGCAATCGTCGGAAATCATAGACATTGCGAAAGCAATCCTTGGAAATCTTAGAGATTGTGAACGCAATCCTTGGAAATCAGAGATTGCGTAGGAAATCCTCGAAAATCATAGAGATTGCGAGGAAATCTTGGATTTCAGCAATACACATACATTTTTTGGAAGAATGGTTTTGATTTCTTGAGATGCTTATTTCTGTGATTAGTTTAGCTTGAATTTAAAGTTAATTGCAAGTTATCTACAGCTTTTCTCAAATTAATGTACCTTAAATTAAACTCGGTTTGAAGTAGAAAATTAATACTAAATGTTCTTGCATACCAGATTGAGTAAAATAAGGGTCAGGTGAGAAAGAGTGTACTCAAATTACGTATCAATTGAATGGCCTGTCAAATGTGTTTTTAATGCACCGACGGTAATGTATTCCCATAACGGCCAACTTGGTAATCGGGAATGCATACAAATACGGAGAAATGTTTGACAACCAATAAAACTATTGCTATTCAAATACCTACTTTTCAAGTTACCTAGAATACAAACATCAGCCACTATATAAAATTTAATTAAAGTGGGTAGGTGGTAGCTTCATTTTTGAAGGTACCGACTTTTTATTTATTTCCCGTTTTGTTAACTGACATAGAAAGCTTTATAACGTGTCTAGAGTACAGTTGCAACCGAAAAATTTTCAACGGTAATTTATCAAGTTAGCACATTTTTTTGATATTTCACATCGTATAAAGCTGGCTTGTATGCTATTTATGACATATCAAATGAATAAAAGTGACGTCTCTTATGAGGATTTAAAAGTCGAAATTACGCAGTCGCTATAGACCGTTGAAAACTTTTCGGTCGCACTGTACATTAATTTCGAAGGTGCAGTGCATGTAAACAAATACACGCAAGAAGCACGTTTTAGCACAATTTAATTTAATAGTTAACTTAACCTACCGCATAAATAAGAATCAATAATTTTGTAATCTAATAATCTTCTATAATTTAATCTTCTTAAATAATAATTATTTTAAGAAATTGTTTTATTTAAAAATTAAATAAATCGAAGCTGCAGAATAAGTAATAAATATAGTAAATACTAACACTGATCACAACCTTGTTAAGATTCTTCCCCTGGTAATAACGTTTTATTGCCGTTTGGCGAATAACAGTGCACTTTTCGTTTGATCACGTGCGTATTATGCGTTGATCATAGTTTAGTTGAAATGTATTTTGGATGTGAATTTACTTTAGTTAGTGTTATGCCCAGCAAAATTCTGACTGATTATAGTCAGAATAAATTAGAATAAAAAGTCATAACTGTTTATACTATAGTAGTTATTTATGGTGGTACCCGTGTATAAAAGGAGCTTTTATACATGACGGTTTTATCCATAGGAGGATAAACTTTTGTGAGCGGGTAAAAGTTCTGTATTCACGTGTATCATTAGGGTGATAGAAAAACAAGCAACTATCAAAATTTTATATGGACATTCTCAAAAGAAATATACATATTAGAACCAAACCATTCAATATTTCGAGATCGCTATGATACAAACTGGTCTATTGCAATCACTTCATTTGATGGTGCACATTTCGTTAATTATGTAAAACTTTGTCGAGTTAAGGATATTATGTTAAACAGGAGTGTAACAAACGTTAACTAGGGGTGGTGTTTTCTCTTCTGTACAGTTGATTCACTAAAATGGAAAGAGATGCATGATCATAAAAACTATTCATTCGCACCAGCATCTTCGAATTTTCGTATCTTCGTAACTGAAACTGTCAATAGTTTTAATGCACTAAAGACATCGTTAAGTACACCCTCGGCTACGCTCGTCGAAGAGGTTATGTCTGAGGGCTTGAGCAGTGAGAGAAAACTGTATCCATATGAACAAATTCGCAGTTTATGTACCGACGACCGGAAGTAAAATTTGGTGGCTCCCAAACTGGATGTACCAAACCCCAGAAAGGAGGTAAACGAAAGGAAAATCAGAAATAATAATTATCACTGTAATTATATTTAGTATTAATTGCTTCTAATTATGTTTGTAAAATAAAATACTTAACATTCCTTTTTCCCATTATTAAACTTGATTGCATGTCCAAAGTATATGTGGGTCATTAAATGAAAAATCGAGCTTTGAAAAATAAACATTGTATTTTTTTATTATTTCTATTTATTTATAACAAATATGACGAAATAAATGATAAAAACACATTGTCGTGCTATCCAAACAACGCAGAAGCAGATCCACGGGGTAGATGGGGGAAATTCCCCCCCTCAAAATTTTTGATATTATATGCTTCAGTATTATAGTCAAACAAATTTTGAATGTAAAAGCAGTTAATGTTTATTAAATATTGTGCAATATATAACATTTATAAATAAATATACATAGGATAAATGTTTAATTATTTATTTATTTAAAACAATTATTTTTCCAAAAATCGCCCCCTAAAACAATTCTCTTGATCCACCCCTGAAACAACGCAAATACCAGACAAATATGTAAACAAAAATAAGGAAACTAGGCAATTCAGAGAAAAGATAAGTAAACGTTCAAAAAATATATTTAGATAAATACTATAAAGCATCTTGTTAATTAAACAGAACACCTAATTCAGTGAAAAACCGAATTAAGATTAAGTCAATTTTTGATCATTGTCATTCCTGTGCGAGAACAGAAATGACGTTTCGTGAAATAAACAAGCATAGCTATATTGAGGTGTTATATTCTGAAATGAATAATAATTAAGAAAGCCCCACGTTCTGGACGAACCAATAAACTATTAGGTGTTATTCAGATAAATAAAGATATGAATATAATATTTGCTAAGGGAGCCCCACGTTGGGCAAACAATTAAACTATGAGAGGAAATTTATAATAATAATAATAATAATAATATAAATTTTATTTTATACTGAATTTGGCTAGCTTCAAAGAAAATGAAAATATAACAGCTCAATAGTTTTTCTTCTCCCAATACACTAATTCAAGTTTAAATTTGATAGAGCATGAGATAGACAAATTATAGACCTTATTAATACTTACTTACTACTACTGCACTTGGAATCCCACAACTAGACAAGCAGTAATCTTAATCTCTGTATAAATAAAATGAATACTTGCATCCACATCAAATAAAAATAATAAACACTTTTACAAATTAAAAACCATAGATCTTTATTTTATTAATGTTAAATAAATTTATGAAAAAGGAAAAAAAAACAAGTTCCTTAAAAATAAATAAACAGGAATATCTTCCTTCAGTTTGCTTAAATGAAACTCGGGTGGTTGTCAACCTGACATGTTGGTTGCAGTCATTCATTTAAATAAACTAGCATCAAATAAATTCAATTCAACCAAATAAATTATTTACAATTGATAAACGAATTTTCAAATTGTTATCAAAACAACAAACTTTGTTCGTAAAGAAAAATTTTAATTTTCACAAAAATGAAATAAAAAAATTAGTTTTATAAATTGTACCCGAAACTGATTCATCTCATTGGGAAAAACAAAATTCTATACTGCGTTGAACAATCGTAAAACTCAAATCTAACGAGAAGATAAAACCTTCCATAAAAATGAAAAAACCATACTAACATGTAACCTGGGTTACATACAACATGTAGTTACTATGAGCATAATTGATTTATATTCTTTTTATAAACTATAAATCTTTTTATATGAAATTGAGGTTATGTGTGTGTGATAAATTTCTTAGTTTTAAAAACCTATTCTAACTTGATAATTCTATCTGTAGCCTAGCATGTAGCCTTTTAGATTAAATCAACCTAGTATCCTAACATGTTTATCCTTAATTTAATGCATGAAATGCTTATTTTCGTGTGTTCGGAGCCTAATCTTAACCTTTAAATATTTTAATGGTTTATTATGCTTTATAATTTTCAATCGATGATTCCATATCATCTCAATATGCACTTTCAGGTTAGATTATTACAGATCATATGTTTCAGAAATTCGTCAAAATGTATATTAAATTGATAATTTGAATGAATTTTAAAGTAATTACGTAACTTGATATCGCAGGAACAGGAATGACGGCACCAATTCTGACACAGATAAGTTCAGCTCTCAGTTTTGTAATTTTAAGTTTGGAAACAAAAGTCAGCGAATATAAAAGCATCGCCAAAAGAGGGGCAAAAATGTTGATTATGTTGCCGGTATATTTTAACTTGTATTTAACGTATAAATAAAATTGCAAACAAAAGTTTTGGAGTAAACAGGAGTGACGCAAATATAAATAACAAACTAAAAACGGCAAATGCATCCTTTTCTGTTAGGTGTAATTTTTTATTATTCATAATTATTAGCATGCAGGAATTATGTGAACGTAATCTTGTTTTTTATCGACCACTTTATTTAATTTATACACCCAGAAGTAGACAACTCGATAAAGTAACAGCGCACGGAACGTCATTTCAAGCTCCTCAGGTTTGAATTATAAGTTATAAGTTGTTTATAAGTTAAAGTTTTCCTTAATAAATCTATATATTTTCAGGTAACAGTTAAAAAATGTAATGTATAGTGCAAAACTGGCACAGAGGTACTCAACTTTGAACGAATATAGAAAACTAGATATTGCACTAAGACCAATTCTGATGGTTCTATGTGAAAGTACAGGTCCACATTGACCAAAACCGAAAAATCGATTTTTGGACGCTAATAATATCATTTTTATTCTGAATAATAACTTATACAAATATACATCTACATAATTACACAGAATCGCAAGGAGATGATTCAGCATAAGCTGCTCTTCCATCATTCCCTTGGAGTTTGAGAACTAATATTTACAGGTTTTTAAGCTATGCATATTCATAGAGTAAGTAATTACATTTATAAAAACCATTTATATAAAAAATCAATTATACATAGACTATTTACGAGCTGGTGTATCAATCGGTTAATAGCAACTTTTTGAACACAGCTTTTTTAAATTGTTTAATATTAATCGTTTTGATGGAAAACAGTATCTCGTTATAAATTTTAGCGACATTATAGGTAGAAGAACGTTGGTAAAAAGTAGTATTATGTGTGGGGATAGTCAACAAACCTCTATGCCGCAAATTTATGTTGTACACATCTGTACTACCTGTACCTTATTTTATTCTATAAATAGGGAGGCTGTTTGTCAGATATTATCTTATGGTAGAAAGCGGCTGTTTGTAAATAAAACCGTTTTTTTATATGAAGTCAACCGGTATCAATTAATTTATGGGAAATATGCTCATATTTCGGAATTCCATAAATAAGACGCAAGCAAGAATTTTGAACGCGTTGAATACGCTGAGTTATCTCATAATCCAGGCAAGGGCCATATACAGGAACACAATAATTAAATTATGATAAAACCATAGATTCACATAGTAAAATCTTTGATTCTTTACTTAAGTAATCTTTATGAGGATAAATAAGTTTTATAAGCTTGTAAGTTATAGTAAGCTTTTTGTATCTATTTAGAGACTTGCTTACCGAATCGGAATGTTTTGTCAAAATGACTCCCAAATTTTTTGTATTTTCTACGATAGGTACCTCAATTTCACCAATTTTAATAGGTGGCACTTGAAGAGCAGTACTTGATTTTCCTAATAATAGAGCTCACGATTTCGTGGGATTTAACATTATAGCGTGTTGTAATGAAAATTTAGAGACAGCTTTGAGGTCGTTGTTTAAAATTTCAATTGCTTCTTTGATATCACTTGACTTAAGGGAAAAGTAAATTTCAGTATCATCTGCATACATGTGAACAACCACAAAGACCGTGTGTGTACAAGGTGAATAGCAGAGGCCCCAATATGAATCCCTGCGACACCCCTCTGATAACATTGACGTGTCAAAACACCACATTAGGCATTTTAACTGTGTTCTATTACACAAATAGTTTCGGACCAGACCAATCGCATTTTCGCTGAGGCCTAAGTAATGTAATTTTTGAGAAGTAAATCATGATTTATTGTATCGAAAGCTTTACTATAATCTAATAAAACTAAAAAAGTAGATTTTCCTTCATCGTATGCTTTAAAGACATCAGTAATGTAAGATAAAGCAGTAGTACAGCTGTAATCAGATCGAAAACCCGATTGATACATTGGTAATAAGATATTATTTTCTAAGTATTCACGATTTACACGTTAATAATCTTTTCAAATATTTTTGAAAGTGTTGGAAGGATGCTGATTGGACTATAATCCTTATAATCGAAAGGATGTTCTATTTTTCCTATCGGTGTTATCAGAGCTGACTTCCTACTTTCAGGAAATTTATTCTCTAAAATACAAAAATTAATTAGGGGTACTAAAAAATGTATAATAAAAGGACAACATAACTTAATCAGTTTGATATTTAAACCACCTAATCCCGTGGAACTACTTTTTAAAGAACTGATTATTTTGAGTACAATTTCGTAATCTATAAGCTTAAAATTAAAAATACTATCATTGCCTAACGTATTGTTTGTGTAGAAATCTAAAGTGTACTGGCAGACAGTAATAGAAGGAATGCTATCGACAAAAAACTTGCTTATTTCATGAATGTTTCCATCAAAGAAATTATTAGCGCTATTTTTGGAATGTACAATATCTAGACGTCTGAATTCTTTCCAAATCACATTAGAGTTACTGTTATTTGCAAGCTTAAACTGTAAGTAAGCCTATTTTCCATTTTTTATTGCGATACTTGTGTAATTGCATAACATCCGATAATATTCACATGCAGCAGCGGTTTTAGACGTTTTAAATTTAGTATTTGTTTTGTCCCTTAATTTCATAAGTAATCTAACACTTTCGGTTCACCAAGATGCGGGTTTTTTGTCACTGTAATGGTTCTCCACGGTGCATGCTTATCAAAAGAATTTCGTAAATAGCTAACTAGAATATCTACCTTCCTATTAATATTGTTTTCATAGAATATATCATTTAAGGAAAGTGTTTCTAACTCGGTGTAAAAATTTTCAGCATTGAAATTATTGTAATCACGATCAGTGTAGGTAGTTGGAATGCTCGGTATTTTTTGACCTGTTATTTCACAGCTTACTAAGTCATGACCTGATGATGAAATGAAATGAAAATTCTAGACATTCGATTTTTTTATAAGTGAAAATAATTATAATATCTAACAACGAATGTAATCTAGTGGGTTCTTTAACAATTTGAGTACAATTTAAATTTTCTAACGTATTATTGAAATATACTGTTGCAGGGTTATTTACCATAAGAAAATCAACATTGCCATCACCCATGCATACAATATTATCAGAATATGGTGTGCACAACATAATTGAGTTTTCAACTTCATCTACAAAAGCTTTATTGTTGAAGGTTGGAGGTTTATAAAACACTCCTGGCACAATACTTTGACTATTTACCTTAATTTGTAAGCACATTTGTTCAATTAAGTCACTCGTGTCAATAATAATGTATCTAAAAATCTTTTGTTTTTTATAAAATGCTACCCCTCTATCCCTTCCATGTCTATCGTTACGTGTTAGTTTATAATTTTTAATATTAAGTGTTCTTGATTTCATGTTCTCTAATAACCACGTCTCTGATAAAGCCAATCTAATCTTGTTTAGAAAGTTGTTAAAAATACTTTATTGTTAAAATTCATTTCCAAAAAGACGTTCCCAAAGATAAACCAAGATATTAATTTGGCATTGTGAATATTTTATTTTTGTAATGAGACATGGTTGGGTAGGCTTTACATTTTTCAAAGGTTTCATTGGGTTTCTTGAGTTTCAACGAATACGAATAAGAAAATTTAAAAACTATAAATCATTGGTTCATAATATCTTATTTGAAAAATTAGAATGTAACTGAGCTTGTGATTCAATATTTACATCCCTATGATACCAGACATGGTATTGGCTATCTTATACAAAAAAAATTAAAAATAAAATTATGATTCAGTTTAAAGTGATTATTTCTCAGTTTTCATTTACCGTTCTATACTAAAACCATTTAATTGAAGATCGAATTGCAAAAGTAATATTAACTTAAAACTTAATAAATGCTAAACATTTTATCCTTGAATGAATACAAATCAATAAATAACCACTCATACAAAATTTGCATGTTTACTAAAAAGAATACTTGAAAACTTGTTTTAAAAAAATTCCCCTTAGTTTTTTTATTTTAATTGAAATCACTTCACTGATATTTACTTTGTCTTAGTTTACAGTTTAGAACCTAATTTTAAAAATTTACAATTAAAAAACAAAAGTTTCCACACTATTGTCAATTTTATCAACGTAAAAAACGAAAAGGTATCGAGCATTCACTAATAAGTAATAATATCAGTTTACAATACACACACCTACACACGCAATTTCGATAACACATACATTTGTAATTACAGATCAAAGAGCATAATCCATAAACTAGTTACATGCGTAAATAACGTAATAAGAAGATAATTAGTATTTTCTCAACTCACCTTCTCCGCAGTTTTAATCAACTCTATAACACAGATATCGCACTGCAACTCCGTATCATCTTCGACGCCCTGGCCATTTTATACAGGCAAGGAGCTGAAGGCTACCGCGGCTGTTGACCGCTAAGACTATGCTCTTGCTCCTGGTCAAGGCCAGATGCAATAACCACCACCTGAAATCTCTTTGTGGAATTGTTTTGTAGTGTGTGAATATTATAAAGCAGATTCGGTTTTTATTCATTTTGGATAGATTTTATATACAAAAAATACTAGATCGTATACGTTAGCAATCGGCTTTATTATCAATTTTTTATTGGATGTCAGGTAGTTGAAATATATAATTTATTTCGTTCTGACAGACATATCTAGAAAGTTATTTATACACACAAATAATTACATATTGAGAAAGATCGATTTCAATAAAAAATTGGGCACTGAAATTTACTATTTTTGGTCATCATAGTCATAACACCAATCAATGCTCAGAAAAAAATTCGACTGGTCAGGCTTTTACAGGGGAATTCCAGTTTTGGTTATTTATGTATTACGTAGAACTGCGAAAGTTTGAAAATTAAAGAGACTATTTTATTATGCTCGAAAAAAATATTTACCCGTAGTCAGAATTTCCTTGGGGGGCTTATTTTAAAATATTGTTCATCTAAGAAAATGAGAATGGGGGTAAATAAAAATTAATCAACAATTTCGAATTTAAATTCAAAAGAATTTATTTATAATTTATAATGTATAACTAATAAGCTGATAATCGGCATTAAACTATTAACCTTATACAATGTTATCACAGAAAATATGTAACATATTAATTCAAATGTTGAAACGCGAGTTTTTCAGCCGAGATAAAACAACAAAAATATAACTATAAAAGCTATAAAAATACATCATACTTACTGTAACTGAAAACTCAAAAAATATCTGCCACAGCTTGAGATTTAAACTCTCTCTTTACAAATTAATTAATCAAGTCGTAGGTATTGGTTCCACAGCTGTATAAATTGTGAAAAGGAATAGATAAGGGTTTAACACAAATAAAAACATAAAAGGGCGCCATCTGGTTCTGAGCTTAGTTAATGATTTATTAACCATTCAAAGATGTTGATTGAATAAGCATTAAAATTTATTAAATTCATTAACCAGAAAATGAATAAAATATTTAGTTAAAACAAAATTTTGTTTACTTGAAATTTTGAAGAAATGAACTTAAGCATTCATAACCAATATGGTTCCGTTTTGTAGATCCATCAGTTTGAATTAATAACATTTATTAACAAAAGAATGGGTAAAATACACATACAAAGATAAACAAATAAAACACACCTTGTATATTTATTACTAATCCAATCTAATTTTATTGGATTATGATTATGTTCAACAGTTAATCAATAAAAAAATTCACCAAGAACTTTTCATTTAATAAAGAAAACAAACAGGAAAACTCGGATTGACCACAAAATTATTCAAAACACATACTACCAATATTAGAAATTTACATTGACAGATCATGATCGCAAAATATTTCAAAAGAATCGATTAGATCAACCATAAAAATTATTCAAAACAATTTAATTTAAATATTAACCTAGGTATTAACTGAGCTTTTCCTGGACAAAATTTATAAACAAATCTCTGAAGGAGATTAGACAAATTATATCAATTCGACAGTATCAATACAAATGATTTGTAATTACATTAAAGTTTAAAGCTTTTTAACAACTGAGTTCTATTGATAATAGAATTTAATGAGCAAAAATTTATAATGAACTTCTATTAATTGAGAAACAATAACAAAAATGACTGCAAATTCAAGCAAGAAATTTATCTAAATGAATAACACTAAAAACAATAGTCACAATACCTTTTATTTTTGGTAAGTCACAAACCAAAATCAACGATAAACTGCATAAAATTTGACGACAACATCACAGCAAATGGAAACTGGAATATTGAGCTTTTTCTTTCATACATTAAAGATGTACGAGATAACCCTTGTAGAAACTGGATATGGCGAATTATAATTTGCAAATTCACCCCAAACGGCAGTAACAAAATGCAACCAAAGAGTTCCATAAAAGATTTGGCTATTAGTTTTGATAACC
Organism: Agrypnus murinus; assembly: GCA_929113105.1. NCBI lineage: Eukaryota > Metazoa > Arthropoda > Insecta > Coleoptera > Elateridae > Agrypnus > Agrypnus murinus. Next base: position 195,206,954 of record OV816026.1, read on the forward strand.
ATTTTATAATTTTATTGTTTTCAATAAAACAATACACATAAACATTAATTCTGAACTGAATTTAGAAGGCACACAGCACGAATTATTATTTAACCGAAATTTCGGTTACAGAGAAAGCGTCTGTAATTATTAACTTATTTCTGAACAATAATTATTTAGACGAAAGTACGGTACTGTAGACTGTCATAACATATGTTACACAGTAATAAGGGAAACTAAATTTCCCACTTTTCTGAAGCACAAACGTCCGCAAAAATATTTAACGGAATAACTGTAACTTTTGTTAACCACGAATTATTGGTTAATTTCCGATCACTTATTTAAACAATAACTATTACATGTTGATTTTAGTTAAATGCACCGGCCATCCGAAAGCCGGTAATTGTTCAAACAATATGAAAAACTGAAATTTAGAGTTTTCTTTCAAACTCCATTTTACTACAACAAAATGGCATTTTTTAACACAAGATCGAACGTGCAGATACTATTTTCATAATTTAATGATTTTATAATACAAAAATTGTCATAAATGGTGTGTAGAATCTTAAATTTGAAATAAACCGCCGAACATAATAAAACTAATTTTTAATATGGAATTGCTTTGAAATCATGAAATCAAATATGTCACCTCGTTAAACAATTGAGTCACTACATCTAGTCAGCCAGGTCAACTTGGCGTATCAGAGTTTCGCTATCGACGCCATATTGAGATAAAAGAAGTGTAAAATATAGTAATTCGTAAATTAAAATCGCATCTTACGTATTTGGCATATTACAATTTGGGGCTGTCAGAATGAAAACTATGTAGAAAAGCCTTTTAAACTAAACATGGATTTAATTAACTTCAATGGGGATAATAATAATTAACAATTTCCGGCTTTTCTCGCCACAAACTGGGGTTGTTTGCGCTACTCTGATCCGCCAGTATGGTCTCGCTGACTAGATGTAGAAACTCTATAAACAATGGATATTGTTACAGAATTACGATATTACCGATTGTGTGAGGAAGAAGCATTCTTGTCCGTCCAGGGCAGTGTTACCAACTGTACCATAATTATGGTACTTGTACTTGTGTAATAATGTTCTAGATACCAACACAGCTGTAACATTAGCTGCTGTTTCAACTGGAATTGGTTATGCCCAATTGGATGAAATTGCTGCTACCGTGAACATGCCCATGATGTCGAACAAAACATATTTAAAATGTCACGAAATAGTTAGCGAACTCGTACGCCACAAAGCTTGGGCTGTGATGGAGGAAGCCGGTAAAGAAGAAGCAAAGCTGGCCAGAGATCTTGGAGAAGTTAGCAAAGATAACATACCGTACGTAACAGTCGTGACTGATGGGGCTTGGTGCAAAAGATCGTACAATGTCAACTATGATGCTTTATCTGGGGTTGGCTGTATAATCGGTTATCGAACAGGAAAGTTATTATATTTAGGAGTACGAAATAAATATTTACACTGTATGCGCTAGGGCCGAAACAAAATAAACTGAAATACCTAAACATCAGTGTTTTAAGAATTGGCAGAAAAGTTCTACGGGAATGGAAACCGACATCATTCTTGAAGGTTTTAAATCAAGTTTGGAACTTTATGGAGTTAGATATATTCGCATGGTTGGCGACGGAGACAGTTCGGTGCATAAAAAACTATTAGAAATGAAACCATATGGAAACATGTTAGTCGAAAAAGTAGAATGCAGGAATCATTTGCTGCGAAATTTCTCTTCCAAACTACGAGATATTGTCACCAGAACCACAAGTAAATCTGAAAATAAGCCAGTACCTCCAGCTCTCAGACAAGAATTAAAGAAAAATGCGTATCGCCTCAGAATATCTATTTCAAAAGCTGCACGTCATAGAATAATAGAAGGCAAAACTCATGATGAGAAAATGCAGCTGCTTACTGCTGACATTTTAAATGCCCCCTCGCACGTTTTTGGCGAGCATGCAAAATGTCAAGAAATAGGGTATTTTTCTTGTACAAAAAAAGGAGAACAAAACTTCGTTCCTGATATGAAGAAATGTGGCCTATATCAAGATATTGAAGCAACTCTTTACAGGTTAACTTTAAATGTTAATAGTTTGCTGTTAAACATGAATAACAATTTGGCAGAACATTACAATTCGTTAGTGTGTAAATTTGTAGGGGGGAAAAGGGTAAATTATTCCCTTCGAGGTTCCTATCAAACAAGATGTGAAGCTGCTAGTATATTATTTAATGCTGGGACAGACTACCACGAACTATTACAAGAAGATCAAAGTGTATTTACAAAAAGATACGAGTATGCTCTAAAATTGAAAAGGAAACGCCAAATGCTAGAAAAAAACAAGGAAAAGGGGCAAATTTACCGCAAAACGAAAACTGCTGCACTTCCAGACACAGATTATGGTGTCACAGAAAAGGCTGAGCTGTTATCACCTGCAGAGTATAAAATTCAAGAAATCGAGTTCCGTAACACCTTGAAAAAGTCCAAAGAAGAGATTACCCATCTAGAACGAAATACTGTCGGTCAGTCAAGGAACCCTCTCTGGAAACAAGAAAGATCATTGAGATTGACAGCATCTTACTTCGGAAGAGTCTGCAAATTGCAAGCCAAAACATCTTGCGTGAACACAGTTAAGGAAATACTGTACTCAACATTTACAGGAAATAGAGCAACGCATTATGGCTTGGAACATGAGCCAATTGCCATAAAAGAATTTGAAAGTGAATACAACTTGGAAGTAAAAGAATGTGGATTATTTATTGATCAAGAATACCCATTTCTGGCGGCAAGCCCCGATGGACTTGTTAATGAAGTTGCCATTATAGAAGTTAAATGTCCACTAGTTATAGAGAAGATACCTCTTGGGGAAGCAATAGAGAGCAGAAAAAATACCTTCATGCACCGAGATAACGATGGCAAGATATGCCTCAAAAGAAATGACAAGTATTTTTATCAAGTACAAGGGCAACTGGCAATAACAAAAAAAAATACGTGCTATTCTTGTGTATGGCAAAAATCTATAAATAATAATCCTTTTGGATTGTTTATAGAAACCATAAAAAGAGACGAGGCATTCTGGAATGTAGAAATGCTTCCAAAGTTAATTCAATTTTACAACATTTGTATGCTTCCAGAATTGGTGGACCCCTGCCATACAAAAGGTCTAAAAATTAGAAATCCGGTTAGAAAACGCTAAATTTAAAAATTTATATGTAGTATATCAGAGTTTCAAATACTACATACAGAGTGTATTGTCGGTTTTGTTGCATACGTTTATAGCATGTAAAAACCCAGTTTCTAAGATATTGGCTCCCCTAATTTTACACTGAACAACACATTTGAGGTCCTTAAAATTTTTTAAAAGAATTATGGTGTACGTTATAGATACTCTAATATGGAGCACTTAAATCTGGAATTAGATTTTGTCTAGTACCCTTGGTTAAAAAAAATATGATGATGGAGAGCATTTTAATCGAATTCTATACAAAATAAATTAACAATATTCACAAAAACTTACAGACTTTTTCTTTTACTTTGTCTTTTATAGTCGCTGGAGGTATCCGTAATCAATGTCTAACAATTGCCAACACTAGTCTGATCTAGATCTAGAATCGAGCATAGATGTAAATTTTTAATTCTGCTTCCATAGTTTATAGTTTTGCGAACGACAAATTTGGGGTAAAGGGGACATAAAAGACTTATAAATCGTCATATCAGTGGCGTATTTGGGAGGGGGGGCAACGGGCAGGGCCCCCCGAATTTCTTTTAATAGTTCAGGATATTTATGTCAAAATCTAAGTATTTTGATTCGGAATTTATATAGAGTAGCCCCCGCCAAAAGAAAATTCCCAAATAAGCGACTGCGTCATGTATATCTTCAAAATAAATGAAAATGGGAGTAATAAAAGAGAACTAACTTTATAAACTTTAGAACTAAATAAATAACTTTAAGTGTACCGACAACAGTGGTTTAAAATATACGCAAGTATCAGAACTGATATACTATTTCAAAAACGGAGGGTGCTACAACAAGCGATGATTGAATTGAATTGAATCGATGAGTCCAAGAACAGTACAAGTCTAAAAAGATAATTTTGAGAAAAAATGAAAAAACATAATAGCTCCACAATGAGTAAAGTCACCGTGTTGGTCTTCATATAACAGTTGTGATAAGTCTTTAGACAAATGATAATTGAACATAAAAAATCCAAAAAATCACCCCCTTCCAAGCTATAGAGAGAAAAAAAACATGCACTTGTACTGCTCTTGGACTCTTTGGAGTCTTTTTTTTTGTTTACTTTTTGAGTTTTAGTGTAGGATAGGTTCTTTGAAAACTATAATGGAGAGTACTAAACATGCAACAAATGCTTTATTAAGTAAATTTATATAAAAATGTCAATTAAAAGTACATTATATTGCCAATTTATTTATCAGGATCTTCATCTGCGTTACTTTGTTTCCAAGAAGTAAGATGATAGTAGAACTCTAGTGTTTCATCGTTAATATACTGCATGACTGTTTTAACATCAGCGATCTTCTTATCATTGATAGGAAGCGGTTCTTGATATGCGCGTATTTCTGGCAAAGCAGGACTTGGTTGGTTTTGTTTGAAGAGCTTAAATGTATAAGAACCTAAACCATCTATATATTCATAGGTACTAGCGTATCCTGGGGATGAACTATCATAAACTAACTGCCTATACTTTGAAATAGTAAATGTTTCCGTACTATCACCAGGTTTGGGGATCGAAGAAGCAGCTTTTTTGGCACGTAGCTTGTGGACCATCAGTTATTCTGCGGCGACTCGTTTGGCAGTGTCATTCAAATTTTTACTCTTTATTTTGGCACCTAATCTTTCACATTCGGAACAAACGTCCACCTGTGGTCTTCCAAATGTGAGTGCATAGCTTTGCCTGAAGTATTATAAATAGAATTCATATTTAACGTTATGTTACAATTCAGGATTATCTTTTATAAAAAGATAAACGTTTTTGCTGCAACCATTCTTTCGGATGTAGAAACATAAGCTTCACCTTTAAGAGCAGCAGTTTTCCTTTTACTGTCTTTCCAAGTTTTCGGATCCCGTTTGCACTTATGGCTACCATAAAGACCCTCAACACTATTGTCAGATTATCACTACTGCCACTAATATCCATTACAACTACTCAAAAACTACTGCTTTTAACTTTCTAAAAAACACCGCAAAGGTAGTGTTTTGGCAGCTTAATAAGAATAAAATGCCCTCACTTTATTACATCAACCGCACGTGCGACCATGACATCAGTGAGATAAAAACAGTACATGTCCTGGACTTGTAATGTTTTTCATCGCAACGCCGTAAATAGGTGGCGCGTAAGGCCGGATTAGTCTTGAAGGTTGTCATGTTTTTAAGCGCAACGCATGGATCTTCGAATTTTAAACACTTTGGCTATCTCAAGTCAAAACGCCATTTTGTGGACTTGTACTGTTCTTGGACTCACCGATTCAATTGCACTTCTGCAGACAGCATTCAAAAATACAAATGCACCCACTTTCAAATGAATAATTTTCACTGTTTTACAGTGTAGTTTAGAGGAAAAGTCACTACAGAGAAGTTCTAGATCTTATTGACTACTATTCAAAACAGTCTTCTTTACCATTCTGTGTTAAATAGCTTCCAAGATGCAAGCGATGTTATAGTATAGGAAAATAAAATGATTGTAAATGGGAAATTTGTTAATAAGCTTTCCCATTTACAATTTTATTTTCCTATGCCAAAAAATCGCTTATATCATGGAAGCTGTTTAAAAATTTTAGTTAAAGAAATGGTAAAGTGGGGTAGGGGGTGGTGAATAGTACTCAAAGGGATTTGCAACTTTTCATCTCAAATAATTAGGGGAGCCAATATCTGAGAAAGTGTCTGTTCACATGCTATTTGCCTACTTATGGAAGAAAACCGAAAATACACCCTGTGTATTGTTCTAGTTATTACATTACAATTTATTGCATTACAATTAATTTGGTTTCGATTAGTATCTGTTTTAATAATAATAATAATAATTTTAATAAGAAAGAAAATTTTCAGTACAAATAAAATATAAATGTAAATTTCAGTACAAATAATAATGTTAACTGTTAATGTTAATTTTATGTAAATAAATCAATTTATGTAATTAGAAATATAAAACATATAAAAATGTTTAAATAAAAGGATATAAATATTATAAATCATCAATCTACAATCTAATAATAGTAACTAATTAATTATTAATAATAAAAATTAAATTCGTTAAAGAATAACAATATCACAACATTACCAAATAATTGACTTTTTTTCGCACATTCTGTTCAGGGAAACAGAATATGCGAAAAAAAAAAGACTATAGAAAATTTATATATAAGTAAATACTTTATAAATCTAAATCAACAAAGGGTGAAATTATAACAACAGTAGATTAGTAATAATAAGGGATCTGTTGCCTAAGCTTGGCTTGTGTCTTACAGTTCTCCAGTTAAATCTATAATGCTCTTACATGTATATAAACTAACAAAAACAAACAAAAACGGTGCTGCGCATGTATTGCATAGATTCTTATGATATGATATGAATAACAAAAGTGTAAATTTTATTTATTTTTATTTTATTTTTTGATTTTATTTTATTGCATATTTATTTTGTATTATTAAGTAATTATTATTACATAATATTATTAAATCTACGTAGCACAACAGTGTTTTTTTTCAGTAGACTAAATATTCCGAGAAATTATTTAAGAATTTAAAATATTATTTGGGTATAATATTTATACAATAAACCTTGCCAATTAATTTTGCCATTTTCAACTTAAGTGCTACCTAGACAAAAATGAATTGTTTCATTAATAAAGCTACCTTCAACTTCAGCGCGTCTTGGATTTCAATAATAAAAATTGTGAAGGGTAAAATAATACTACGTACGTGACTGTTGTAAAACTGGCGTTCTTCTCATTAGGTGTTTTGCGTTTTAATTAACTGGTTTGTGATTATCATTTTAAAATAATGTCGACTTGTATTATTAAAAATAATAAGAATTATAGGCAAATGGTTAATCTTTAGAATTTCTTTTAAAATGCGCCTTTACAAAAATGACAGCTATTTCTCTCAAGTTTAAATTGTAATGGAAATTTAATTATAAACAAATAAAAACTCTTCAGCGTGTACCTCCTAAATAAACATTAGAATTGATTAAAATAAATTAGAAAATGATAAAATGAATTAACTAAAATAAATGGAAAATATAGTATACATAACTACGATCCATTTTTTTTCTAGAGTCCTCTGACTTTGAAAGCGTATTGCTCGGGAACTAATGAACCAAGTTAAATATTTTAAAAACGAGCAAATAGTAAATTTATTTCTACATACAACAGTAAAATATTATATTTCTAACTGGTATACTTTTGTTTTTATCGGACGATACGCAATAATAGGTATCCAATTTTAGGAACAATGTCATTGAAAGTCAGTTAACTAATTTTTTTCTCAGAAAGTTTATGTCGTATATCTATAAAATTTTTGTAGGGGTTAGAAAGAAATGTTGCGGTTTTTATGTTATTAATTTTCAGACAAAAAAGCGTTTTATTCAAGAATTATGCGGAAAAATAGCGAACTATGCGTTCTTATTTATTAATAGAGATAGCGTCAAAATTCTTTCGCTAAATAAACACTTTTCATGTGTAGACATTATTTATTATTAGCTAACAGCATCAGTGATTGATTAAATACTGAATGATTATATAATAATGGTTAACGTTTTGTTTCACTTAAATCAAGAATATTAAATATATTATAATTATAATAATTATAATATTAAATAGCTTTAACAAAATATAATATGTAAGAATTTTTGTCACCTTAAATGACGCAATCTTTACTCAGAAATACAATGCATAAAGTGAAGTCCCGTTGAAATGACGTCACTGTCTAGACACAAAGCAATCAGTGTTACCAACACAATTCTTGTTAAATATGCGGACGCAGGGTAAACCTGATATATATATATATATATATATATATATATATATATATATATATATATATATATATATATATATATTTTAGTTGAAATTAATTTTTGTTAAGTTGAATAATGATTTTACATTAAATAATATTTAGAATGCAAATTCATATAGAAAAATTTATCATCAATAAATTAGTCCCAGCAGAGTTGATGATAAATTTTTCTATATGAATTTGCATTCTAATATATATATATATATATATATATATATATATATATATATATATATTTTTAGATAGAGTTAATTTTACTTGCATGTTTGCTTGATATCTAATTCATATGGAAAATTTCTCGCTATGCTGGTAGTCGTTCTCTGTAGCTCAGTTGGTAGAGATACCACCTAGACAGTGGAGGGTCCTGGGTTCGAATCCCAGCAGAGTCGATAAATTTTTCTATATGAATTTGCATTCAAATATATATATATATATATATATATATATATATATATATATATATATATATATATATATATATATATATATATATATATATATATATATATATATATATATATTCGGCACAAAACGAGATCCTTTGAAGTTAGAAACTATACAAGTTGAGATCCTTTTTGCAAGGCGAGATCCGATTTTGGATCTCGTCTTGTATCTGTGTGTATATCTTACTCATTCAATAGGCGATGTGAAGGGAAGAGGAAATTCAAATTTTTGGTAGGAGCTCACTTTGTCCCATTTTGTGCAATTTTATACTCTGGCAGTTCATCTGTAGGGGGCACTGCAGCGCCTTTTATGTATAAAACCTCAAAATGTATGTTACAGTCAAGTCGAGATCCGGTATGCTTGACAACATCGCAGATGTATTTGCAGCTTGAATTCTTGGGAAACGAGATTGTCACTTCCCTTCTTAGTCATCGAACTGGGTTGTTTATTTTTAAAATTACTTCTATACGTGGTCATGCGATTCTTATAAAAAGCAATAGTATAAACTCTATTAAATGGGAAGAAAGTGCTATCCCAAATGTTATTAGCATTATCTAACTAACATTTGAATCACAAATATATTTTTAGTTTTGTCTAAAGTAAGAGAAAAATTCCAATGTTTGATTTATAAAAAGCACACATTTAAGCACTATCTTTCTTGTTTTAAATACGCGCTGTATGTTTCTATCCAGTCCATATATATTGTTTAACTTAATTTATAGATTTTGTTAATATCACGACTGTTGGAATTAATTTTAAAAGGGAAATTTTTTCTTTTAAAAGGAATTTCTGCGTAATTATTTTAAAATTGTTTTAGATCTTGATAAAAACAAGAAATCATTGTCGAAACGTTGATATTTCGATGGATTAATTAATAAAATACATCAAAGACTGAACCCCATAAAGTTTCCTTTTTAAAATTAATTTATAGAATTAACAGAATTCCAGCTGAAAACTATTTTAACATTGATAGGCCTTGGCTAAATTTTGGCTTGAAAATAGTATATTGAAAAATGAGCGTCACAACGACCATTAGTGTAATACGAGTGCAGTTTTTATAATAAATTGTATGTAGATATCCCAGTAGCACAATTAATGCCTTGTCTCAAATGGGTTGTCTTTAGGAAAAAGGCATCAAATCAAAAAGTGTCGTATTTAGCTAAGAAATGAATAAATCGATTTCCTTTCTTTAATTCAAATGTTTTTTTATAACTTATATGTACTAATTATTAAAATAAAATACAAATTCACTAAAGTAGTTCATTAAAATAACCTATCAAATTAATTAATAACCAGAATTTCTCTTCAATACTCTTTTGGTGATACACCATTGTAATAATTTTCTTATATACTGTTACCGGAATATTGTATTTATTTATATTCTTATCAAGTATTATTTGCACATGATGGCGTATAGTTTTTAAGATGTTATTTATACAAGGTTAATTATCACTATTTCAGCATTTCTTTTCTGAAAGTAAATATCAAATCCAACGATGGAGCTACAATTACCATTGCGGAACCTTCTATAAAATTTTTGCATAACTATCAGGACGTTTAGTAAGTTTAAGGGTAACCTACAAAGAGAAAATATTGATACAGGTATTGGAATGGGAATTATATTGCCCTTTTAAAAAAAGTGGGATTAAATGATCTAAACATCTGATTACAGTAATTTACATACAATATTATAGGAAATTTAGTTTTTTATGTAATTCACAATATAACAGTACTATTTTTATTGTAAAAATAAACACTAGTTATCAGAGGGTTTCATTTTTGTCTATTATAAACAAACTTCAGGGTGCTCTGTAGGCCTCGTGAAATTTCCTAACCAGAGATTTAATGTATTTATGAGAACAAAAATATTTTTTGCTATATGTCCATATATTTACAATACGGGCGCTGTTACTTATTCCGTAAATTTAACTGCTTCTGACATTGACCGTAGTCGGAAACTGATTATAGTTATTGTTAGGTTAAATATAATATAGTTATCTGTTAATAATTTTATACAATAATTTGTAATAATTTTCTTATATACTTGTAACGGAATATTGTATTTATTTATATTCTTATCAAGTATTATTTGCACATGATGGCGTATAGTTTTTAAGATGTTCTTTTATACAAGGTTAATTATCACTATTTCAGCATTTCTTTTCTGAAAGTAAATATCAAATCCAATGATGGAGCAACAATTACCATTGCGGAACCTTCTATAACATTTTTGCATAACTATCAGAACTTTTAGTAAGTTTAAAGGTAACCTACAAACAGAAAATATTGGTATAAGTATCGGAATGGGAATTATGTTGCCCTTTTAAAAAAAGTGTGATTAAATGATCTAAACATCTGATTACAGTAATTTATTTACATTATTATAGGAAATTTCTAGTTTTTTAAGTAATACACAATATAAAAATACCACTTTTATTGTAAAAATAAAAACTTTTAAACTATCTGGAAAACAACCAGTTTCCAGGGAAGAATTAATAAGATGCATTAATGTATAACTTAAACTGTCAATGAGTGGCTTAATAATGGACGGCCCGAATTCATCTGGACTAGACTTGACCGTTTCAAGTTTTATAATTTTTTCTAAAAACTTAATATCAATTTTTTTCAAATTTGACTAACCTACAAGATCTATTATTTAATACAGGAGGATTATCACAATTAAGTGGGATTATGCTATTAACAGTATCATTTAAATTGCTAATAAAGTATTCATTTAATTTATTCGGTATTGTAATTTCAGTTTAATTTTTTTAAAATCAATGTCATCTGGGAGATCGTTGTTTGATTTTCCAATTAATTTTTTCCACATAGCGCGAGAATTCCCCTTATTGTTATCAATCTGTAATCTATAACACTCTAATTTTTCTGATCTTATTACACTAACGAGTTCATTTCTCAAAATTTTATAATTAATCCAGTTTTGAGGATCATTAGTAGTTTTAAAAGTTTTATATGCTTTATCCCGCTTTATTTGAATTTTCTTAATGTTATTTATTGAACCATGGTTTTAAATTACTTCTAATTTTGTACGTTTTAAGTGGAGCATATGTATCTAACAAATTGACAATATTGTTACGAAAATTATCGATAATAACATTAACATTAGACGTATCATACTTCCAGTTACATTCAGATAGTTTGTTTCTCATTTCCGCTATTACCTCATCGTTTATTACATTTTTTTATATTTTTCTGTTTCAATAGACGCAGATTGCTTGTTAATAACTGTTACCAGCACAATATCGTGATCTGTAATTTTTGGCGTATCTTTTACTGTAACGTTTAGTAAGGATCGTTCGTTATCACAAGATCAATTGTACTTACGAGTTAGGTGTAGTACGAGTGGGAACGTTAACTATTTGTTTCATACCTATATTATTAACAATATTTTTTAATTTTCTGTTGTCCAAATTATCTGTCCTCATATCAATATTAAAATCTCATGTAAAAATAACACGATCTTTATAGTAAGACTCGTCATCCAACAAGTTACTGAAATAATTTATAAAATAACTATATAGCACTTGAATTCGACAAGCGATATACAGTTTCAACCATTATTTTATTTACGTTTACAACTAACAACCAAAACGTATTGGCAACAGTAATATTATCCATAATCTTAAAATTATATTTACGGTTTATAAACATTATAACACCACCCGTGTACCTATTATCAGAAAAGCATACAACAGCGTGATACCCCTTTATTTCTGTCTCACATTCTAAAATATCCGCAGTAACTCTAGTTTCTGATAAGCACAACACTGAAGGTTGAAACTCAGCTATAAATCGATGTACTTCATATTTGTGTGCTAAGAAACTACAAATGTTTAAGTAATATACCCCAAATGTAGGTTCCAATTTGCTTGAATGTATTGACGACGAACAATTTAAAAAAACCGATTGTTGAGCAAAGATGGTTGTAATTCTTCATTCGAACGTGGTAGATTAGGATAAAGTGATGCAGTCTAGGGAAAATATTTGCCACCTAAATGTCATTTGTTAGATTATATTGAACTGTTTGACTATTGGATTTGCATTACATATAACGAACGAAGTTACAATCGAATGGCACTCCACATACAATATGTACTTATGACTGATAGTTTAGGCAACAAATTGTAAGATTCTTGAAATAAAGATTCTTAAAGGTTGCGAAAGCAATAATTTTATTAGAGCATATAAACATTATAAACAAAGTACATCCCTTGATATTATATTCAAAAATACCGCAAAACACAACGAATTCAATCTTTCAAAATAATTTTGAAGTATGAAGCAAATATTTTCTCCGCCGTTCTAATGTTTTCAAATTGAAATAAGTGATTTCTGATCATTCCAATGTTTCCTTGGCATAGCTGGTTTTTTGCATAAAGAGAAGTTTTCTTTTCTTTACCTTTTCCGGTTTGAATCAAATGCAATCCGTAACCAAAGGCATCATTCAATTCGTATTTTTTTCTTTATAGCATTCCTTAATATCTTTCATTTGACATAATTAGGGGAGATAATATTAGGGTTTGAAACAAAATGCACGTAAAGCTGTATTGTGCGTGATGCGATTAATTATAGTACATATGTGCAAAAATAAAATATGAAAATGGTATTAATTAAAAACAATCTTATATTTTAGTCTTTCAATTTCAATAATCTTTATTTGCTTTATTTTTAAAATCAATAGTTTCAAGGCGGGTGGCATGTTAGGTTTAATATAATATAGTTATCTGTTAATAATTTTATATAATGCAATTTAAAGATGTACATAACAACCTTTCATATTTTTAACTTTTTCGCTTCTTTTACTTTTAAATGAAATATTTTTAAGGAAGTTAAAAACATTAAAAGTTAATATGTAGTATTGATTTCATAATGATCTCGAGCAACAAGGCTAATATAATGCTATTTAATTTATTTCTTTTAGTGTAAACGTATAGCATAAAATAATAAAAAGTAGCCTTGCTGTCCTAGATCATTATGAAAACAATAGTACATCTTTAAATAATTGTATTGTGTAAAATTATTAACAGATAACTAACATATATCATATTAAACCTAACATGCGGAATAACATGAATAATAATTTTATACTTTCAAACAAAACTTGTCCTTTTTCTATTGTATGAAATTCCAGGTCAAGTCATTTTAACAGTCCCTTTTACAACATCTGGTTGTCATAATGACCCTCGTTTGTGAGTTTTGTGGTAAATATCTGTCGAATACGGTGGCAACGCTGCAGGATCTCACGTTGGTATACATATTATGCTATATACAAAAATGGACCTCGACTTGTTGCGGATCTCGCTTCGTTATGGATTTATAAATAAAATTTTAATTGCAAAATCTGTGCCCCTCTGAGGGGGTAGTGGTTAAGTCGTAAATTATAAATCTATTAACAGAAAATATACATACGTAACTCTTTATCTTTTGGTGGATCTCGGGTTGTCCTAAATTTATTCGGATCTCAACTTGTTAGGAAAATAGATATATATATATATATATATATATATATATATATATATATATATATATATATATATATATATATATATATATATATATATATATATATATCTATAGGGCACCACTATGCGTCCCCCCATGTAAAATCTTAGGTTCAAGCAGCGTCCGAAGTCACTCGGCGTCCGGATATACGGACGCTGGGTGACTAGTGCCTCAAAATTGCACCATATGAAGCTTAAAGTGTCTAGATGGCGAAAATGTAAAAATTAGCTGTGCGCAGTTTGACACCCATTCCTGATTCGTGTATAAAATCGTAGTTCGAGCGTTTGCCACACGCAGCGCTAATAGCGCGGGATTTGTATACATTTGTATACAAATTTATGGCATAGGTTTACCCTGCGTCCGCATATTTAACAAGAATTGTGTTGGTAACACTGATTCCTTTGTGGCTAGACAGTGACGTCATTTCAACGGGACTTCACTTTATGCATTGTATTTCTTAGTAAAGATTGCGTCATTTAAGGTGACAAAAATTCGTACATATTATATTTTGTTAAAGCTATTTAAGAAACACTTTTAATACGTTTCATTTATGCGTCATGTAAATTTCGTTTAAACCGGTTTTAATTGCTCCTACAAATGGGCGATAATTTTAATAAAATCGTAAGATTTAATTCAAAGCTCTATTGATTTAAGTGAAACAAACGTAACCATTATTATATTATCATTCAGTATTTAATCAATCACTGATGCTGTTAGCTAGTAATAAATCTGGCTGTTTAATCTTATCCCATATTATATTTTAAAATTTTTAAAACTCATATGTTTGTGAGGCAGACAGTGACATCATTTCAAACGGGACTTCTTATGCATTAAAATATTGAAATTAAATAACTTTTACAACTTCTAATTTGTTAGATGACATACAAACTTGAGATTTGGCACAATTATAGGAATTGGGATTCTTGTAAGTAGGAAAATAAAAAAATATATTTATGCAACCCTCGCACCCCCTGTTAGGAGTTGTAAAACTTCTAGATGACTTAGAAACTTGAAATTTGGTGTAATTATAGGATTTAAGATTATTATAAAGAAAAATATAAAAAAAATGTTATGATGTCAACCCCTGCACCCCGTTCTGGGGTTGCAAAACTTCTAGATGACATACAAACTTGAAATTTGGTATAGCGATGGAATTTAGGACTCTCCTAAAGAAAAATTTTAAAAAAATTATTAAATCAACCCCCATCTTCCATTTGGGGGTTGTAAAAGTTCTAGATGACATACAAACTTGAAATTTAGTATAGCGATGGAATTTAGGACTCTCCTAAAGAAAAATTTAAAAAAATTATTAAATCAACCCCCATATTCCATTTGGGGGTTGCAAAACTTCTAGATGACATACAAACTTGAAATTTGGTATAGTGATAGGGTTTAAGACTCTCGTAAAGAAAAACATAAAAAATTTTATTAAGTCAACCCCCGCACTTTATTTGGGGGTTGTAATACTTCTAGATCACATACAAACTTGAAATTTGGTATAGCGATGGAATTTAGGACTCTCCTAAAAAAAATTTAAAAAAAATTATTAAATCAACCCCCATATTCCATTTGGGGGTTGTAAAACTTCTAGATCACATACAAACTTGAAATTTGGTATAGCGATGGAATTTAGGACTCTCCTAAAGAAAAATTTAAAAAAATTATTAAATCAACCCCCATATTCCATTTGGGGGTTGTAAAACTTCTAGATGACATACAAACTTGAAATTTGGTATAGCGATGGAATTTAGGACTCTCCTAAATAAAAATTTTAAAAAAATTATTAAATCAACCCCCATATTCCATTTGGGGGTTGTAAAACTTCTAGATGACATACAAACTTGAAACTTGGTATAGCGATAGAATTTAGGACTCTCCTAAAGAAAAATTTAAAAAAATTATTAAATCAACCCCCGTATTCCATTTGGGGGTTGTAAAACTTCTAGATGACATAAAAACTTAGAATTTGGTTTAGTTATAGGGTTTAGAGTTCTCGTAAAGAAAAATATAAAAAATTGTTATTATGTTAACCCTCCGCTACCCCTTTAGGGGTTGTAAAACGGGACTTCACTTTATGTATTTAAGTAATGAAATTAAATAGTCTTTATAACTTCCGAATTTCTAGAGTACATACAAACTTGAAATTTGGTATATTTACAGAGTTTCGGATTCTCGTCTAGCGAAAAATTAAAAAAACGTTAAAAAAACCCATATTTATATTTTCAAAATTTTGTTCTGTTTTGGGTAGCAGCCACCTCTTAGAATTTCTACACACGGGAAAAATAGTAAACAATCTTTGTTGCGTTTCATTTTCGAACGGGTGCCGTGAAAGAACATAAAAAGTCACCTATTTTATAGATTTTGCGAAGTTCAGGGTCTAAGGGGGTAGCAACCAACCCTTAGAATTTTGAAATACGGGAAAAATAGTAAATAATCTTTGTTGCGGTTCATATTTGAATGGGTGACGTGAAAGAACATAAAAAGTTACATACTTTACGGATTTTGCGACATTAAGGGTCTAAGGGGTAGCCAGCCATCCCTTAGAATTTGCAAATGTGGAGAAAATAGTAAAGCAGTTTATTTGCGTTTCATTGTTGAATGGGTTGCGTGAAAGAACATAAAAACGCACATGCTTCACCGATTTTGCGAAATTCAGGATATAAGGGGGTAGCAGCCAACCCTTAGAATTTCTAAATGTGAAAAAATAGCAACGATTTTTGTTGCGCTTCATTTTCATGGTTATCATGAAAAAACATAAGAAGTCGCATATTTTATGGTTAATAATATACAAGATACTTTTTAGATTTTGCAAAATTCAGATTTCAAAGGTGTACGCACCACTTCAAATGTTTAAATGTGGAAAAAATAGTAAACACTTAGCCACTTAACGGGTTCTGGCCTATTTAACAGTCTACACTCAATCATCCGGACAAGCTTTTGGTTATAGTAATGGAATTAAAAGAACTTCGTAGATTTCGGCTTCTTGTTTACGAAAACAGTATTAGAATACATTCACTTTATTATTTCATTATCATTCACTTTAAACCTGTAGTACCTTATTACTTTTTTATTCAGAATCCCACTTGCTATCGATTTCCATACTTCAAATCTAATCGTTCCATTTAAAAAAATCCTGATGATGATATCCAGCACCAGCACAAGTTCTAAGATGTGTTCTGATTTCGTAAACTAGAGGTCAAAGGATACAAAGTTCTTTTAATTCCACTGCTATAGTCACAAGTTTGTTGGAATGATTCAGTGTAGACTGTTAAACAGGACACCCTGTATAGTCTTCAATATCTTCCTCTGAATCGCAGAAAAATTAATTTAGTGACAAGCGGTTTGGACAAAAAATTGGTTTTTATGTTATTGCACTGTTATTGTTAAAATTAGGAATATTTCTTTGAGAAAAATAATGCCTACATGAAAAGTGTTCATTTAACCAAAACGAAATCAAAAAATTAATAAACAAGAAAACATAATTCCCTATTTTTTATATAAATCTTAAATGAATTGCTTTTTGGTCTGAAAATTAGAACCCAAGGTTTCTTTCTATAACCCCTACAAAAATTTCATAGATATATGGCATGTACTTTCTGAGATAAAAACTAATTTGTTTTTAATAAAATTGTCCCTAAAAATGGGTAACTTTTATTACCTATTGTCTGATAAAAACAAAAGTAGCTATAGCATTTAGAAATATAATATTTTACTAAAGTTAAGCTTTATTAAAGTCAGAGGACTCGAGAAAAAAATGGATATTAGATAATCAGGAATATAACTCAATATTATAGTTTGAAAGACGTCCTTATAAAAAGTTAATGTTGTTAGCAAGAGAATATTTCCTTGTAAGCATGGATTAAATTTCATTGCAGGTGTGCAAGTCTATAAAGTGACGTAATTTTGTGTATGCTATAACGCACACGTAAAAAACAAAAGCTAATTATTGTGTAAAATGACACTTAATTCGAATTCTAGTTAGCGAATAGATTCTGATATTGGGCTATTGCCAGAAATTCCATTTTTTTCAAATTATGCACGATGGTACATTTTATATACTAGAATGATTGCTTGAAGCTGGAAAAAGAACTTAAAATTGTCTGCTTGTATATAACTTTTTTCGGTCAGTTGTGTTTACAAATTTTTAATCGTGTTCCTTTTAACACTCGTTTTTCGGGGATTTTCCAAGGAGTAGAGGTTCTCTTTTGCAATTATGAATTTGATAACGGTTACAGCTGTACATATAAGTAAATGTAAAAAACAATTCATTTATGCAGCATTCATTCGGAGCATTTAAGAATTAAAGTAAACATTTTAGGTTCTCAGAATTGTATGATGAACAATTTGACGTCGCGTCATCAAACATCGTATCAAATATCATGTTACTGAAGATTTTAGTTGCCCATTGCAAAATCTTAATTATTTATGCTGCCAGATTTTAAATTTTTCTTTATATTCTTGAATCTGAAATTTTTTGAAAATATTTTAAATGTTTACACTTGAAACCACCAAAACAAATTTTGGTTAAAAAGTCTTGAATAATTATTGTTTTAAATGCGTTAATAGGATTGAATTAAGATTATTATTTTTTGTTTAAAAGACTGACATGGAATTATAAATTATAGGACCTTCGTCCAGCTTCAAGCAATCATTGTAGTATAAAATGTACCATCGTGAATAATTTTTTCTATCAAAGAAGAAGGAAAGTGGCAAACACTCTCTTATACTGCATGCACGCAGGCCCCAGTTTTTTTCTGCCTGTCATTTTCTACGAGTTTCTCAAAATATTTTTTATGTCACTATGTGTAGTTTATAGCAATTTAAATTTGTCCAACAAGCGTTGTTCTTCGTACACTGGTATAACACCGTAAGCGTTTCAAAATGGAAAACAGCATTCCAATTATACTGTCTCAACAAGGATTTTCGAAGCTCCACTGTCTTTGAGGTATAGCCCAATGCATGAGAGTACTACTTTTAGGAGATGAATCCCTCCAAGACCAAGCAATAGGTTGGGATTTTTGTTAGACACACTGAATTTATTTGAGCATGTGATGTACTTCTTCATTGCATCACAATGAACCCTTTAGTTCAGTTACATTTGATTTTCTAAGAAATAGAGAAACCATACAAGATCCTTGGGAAGGTTTTTACTTCATTTTCTTCGTTAACGTCACTATTTCCTTTTGTTTTGATAGTACAGTAGCTTTTGAGCAGTACGGTAGTTTTTTCTTTTCCTTTGTGTCATAATTTTTTGCAGTTTTCAATTTTCCAACACCATAGTGTGTTATTGTCGAATAATTTATATGAAGAAAAGAAGTTGTCAAGGAAAATATTATGATTAGGGTTATTCTCTACAATAGATAGTAGATAAAAAACAAAGTCACCTCCCAACCCAAGTCTGGATTTTTTATTATTTGGAGGATAACTTGTATAAGTACCCTTCATCTGAACAGATATACCATAATTTGAAACCGAATCTTACCGGTTTCACTTTTAGAAGCATTTTGTTGCGAGTGCCGTTCAAAATATGGAACTATCTGTTCATCTAGTAATATAAGTTGCACGAGAATACTCCATACTGCATGAGTTTTTTATTCATGATGTAAAAATTACCTACTAAGATTTACCAAAAAGAATGAAGTGAATATAATCATGGGTGACTTCAACGGAAAGATAGGTAAAGGAAGAGTGCAATATATTGTTGAAGACCATGGTATTTGCAAACGAAACGATAGGGGGGATATCTGGTACAGTTCTGTAATGAAGAAAACTTAATGGTAGCAAACACCTGGTTCCAACTTCCAGAAAGGCGATTGTACACTTAGAAGTGTACTTAGGACCAGGAGACAATGAAGGAAATATCATAAAAAATCAAATAGATTATATACTGATTGATAAACGATATAGAAACGGAATTAAAGTTGTAAGAACTTATCCTGGATCAGACATATGATCTGATCAGAACCCCGTAGCTGAAAAACGTGAGATTAAATTGAAGAAAATCCGGAAGAGAAATAAAACAAGACCTAACTTTGAGAAACTGGGGGAACCACAAATAAAAGAGGAAATAACACGAGTTTTGAATAGTAAGTTTAGGGAAACGGTATAATTGGAAACAGAAACAATGGAAAACTTTTGGCAGTCTGTTAAAAATGTAAACATGAAGTACAAGAAAATGAATTGGAAAACCAAGAGCAGAGAGCAAAACAGAGATGGATGACGGAAGAAATCCTTTTATTGATGAACGAAAGAAGGAAGTACAAACATAAAGACTATAATAAATATAAAGAAATCCATAAAAAGATTACAAGGCTTATAAGAGAGGCAAAGGAGACCTGGGTGGAGAAACGTTGTCAAGTACTCGAAGAGCTGCCAAGAAAGCATGATTTCTTTAACACACAAAAAAGAAGATAAAAGAAATAACTGGAAATAAAACCCATCAACACGATATCTTAGTCACAGATAGTAACAAAAAAACAATAGACCCAAACGAGATAGAAGAGATTTTGACAAGCTATATACAAGAGCTTTTTGATGATATCAGAATGTAACCAGAACCAAGAGAAATAGATCAAGAAGATTAGCCATTGAGAATTATTATAGCAGAAGTGAAACGCGCAATAAAACTATCAAACCACGTAGAGTCTCAGGTGAAGATAACATCTATACTGAGATGCGTAAAGTATTAGACGATGAAAGCCTCAACATCTTAACATCTTTCTTAAATAGAATATACTATACAGGAATCGTACCACACGACTGGACCCAACTTACTTTTATTCCGATACCTAAAAAGAGCGGAGTAAAACAGTGCTCACAGTACCGATTGATTAGCCTGATGAGCCATGTACAGTAGATAATGCTAAGAACATGCATCAACGAGTACACACAAAATGCGGACAATATGTAGGAGAAGAACAATTTGGTTTTCGCTTAGGCATTGGAACTAGAGAAGCAGTTCAAGGTCCTAGGACTAGCAGAAATACATAAAACAAAATTAAATAGCTTATCGGTATCTCCAGTGTAAGTGACTCCTGCGTACAATGTTGCTTCCTCACGGCTTGCTCCAAAATTATAAGTCTGGATTTCTTCAGCTAGTTTGCAAGCATAATTTTCAGAGAAGTCTATATGTAGTAACCCTTCATTCTTACTAAGACTGTTTTTCAGTGTGTTCTTAGCAGCATTTTCATTTTTAATGTTAAATTTATATTTATTTTTAAAGTTTTCATTTCTTCTTGAACCTCTCCCTCCAACTCTCGGACAGGTTTAGTAACATTGATTTTAGCTGCAATCTTAACATTAAATTGAACCTTTTCTTCATTTTATTTTGACATTTCAGAGGCCTGCCATACATATGCAATGCGGAAGCCTTACTACATGTTACAGGAGTTCATATGAATTTTCATTATCTACAAGTTTTAGTGGCTTTAGTTTTTGTGGTTTGAAGCTTATGTTTGCACGTTGTTTGTACAAGCAGATAGCTCTGTTTATTTCATTAGGTTTGCATACATAATATAGACGGTAATAACATAGGGATGGCATCGAGAGAATGTACTGTAGGATATTTTTGTTTTGTGTGCAAGGTCAATTGTTTTATTTGCTAAACTATAAAGACGGTAGTGTCCTATATCAATGTACATCAACAAAGCATTTAAAAATATTTTCCGTTGGTTTTTTTGACCTCCAGCAACTCTCCAAGGTTTCACCAGCGAGTCATGCAAAACTAGAGTACGGATTGCTTATTCCTCATTGCTTTTTCCTTTTCCAGGTCCAAGTCCAACAAAACGTTTCCCTGCAGTTTTTTTTTATTCAGAGATGGGCATTAGTTTTTCTTCAGGTGTTTTCATAACTGTATTGTTTTCAGTTTTTTTCTACTTAAATGCTTTCTTCTTCTTTTCACATTCTCAAGTTTGCTCAAAACAAATAGCCAGAAACCCAAGTGCAGAGAGGTTTCTTTTTGTATCTGAACTTGCCCGACGAAGAGAACACAAAAAAATTGAACAGCTAAAAAATCATTTGGCAGGTCAATCACCGCTGGATATTTTTCTAAAACTTTTTGATGATGAAGTTCAAGATATAGTATTGCGATTTTTTGTAAAGTAGGCTCATGATAAATGAACTCGCTAAATGCAAAACTTTGTAATTATTTACAAAAATAATTATAACAATTTAGATATCGATATTATTGGTTGTCTTGTTTTATGGACTTGCAGTACTGATAAATGTATGAGATGCAAACTTTGGTGTTTTATAAATGTAAAACTTCACGCTTATAAAATATAATCATGTAAAAGTCATCATCAGATGCAAAACTCACGGGAAATGTGAGATTGTTAGGTGCAAGACTCAAGTTCACTAACAATGTAAACGCAGAGTTTTGTATTTAGTGGGCTCAAATAATACACACGATTTTATATTTACAAGGGAAAAACTTTTCAGTTTTATTGGCATCCTGTTTTTATTAGGCTATCATACGTTGCCCCAAGCTAATTTGTGTTGGTATGTTGAAGAAGGCAAAGGAGTCGATATTGCATAAAACTGCATGACGAGAAACAAATTCAGAAATATTCAGTAAGCTCGATAAAACTGTTACATTTTCTAACTTTGCGGCCTTTTTTACATCTTCTTTTTCTTAAGGTGCTGTCTTCTTATAGAAGGTTAACAACAACTTCGGCAAATCGTTCACTATCTTTTGCTATTCTTAGTAATAACTGTGAGTTTAGGCCAGTGCAGTCTCTCACATTTCTCAACCATGAGCCTTGTCTCCTGCCAGTTCTCTTCTACCCTCAATCTTGCCCTCCATTATCAGTCTTAGGTATGGCTCAGCAGAAGTTCAAGAGTTGCAGGGAGAGGTTCAAGAAGAAATGAAAACTTTAAAAATAAATATAAATTTAACATTAGAAATAAAAATGCTGCTTACAACACACTGAAAAAGAGTCTTAGTAAGAGTGAAGGGTTACTCCATATAGTCTTCTCTGAAAATTATCCTTGCAAACTAGCTGAAGAAATCCAGACTCATCATTTTGGAGCAAGCCGTGAAGAAGCAGTCATTTACGTTGGACATACCGATAAGCTATTTAATTTTGTTCTATGTATTTCTGCAAGTCCAGATCATGTCCTGCAGCTATTTGGGCACACTTAATCCTGTCTTTACCTTTCTGTCGCAACAATTGCCAAGAATCCAAACAGTTTATTTGTTTTCAGATAGACTCTCCATTCTTTAATAAGGTAGTTAGTTATCTTTAAACTTTGATGCATTGAGTATTCCTTAACTATCTTTGTAACATAAACGGTTTTTGTATTTAGTCAAAGTAAAACTTCTAACCGAGAAACAAGAACAACGACGAGTGACATGGACTAAATATGTAGTTGTCCTAGACAATGTTCCAGAGAATGACTGGTATAAGGTCATATTCAGCGACTAGTCAAAGTCTGGTGTTTTCGTTGGTTACTCTCGCAAAAGACTGATCGGAGCTAAACATGAAGCATTCCATAAGTACTGCTTAAAACGTACGGTTAGGTTTCCTCAAGGTGCAATAGTTTAGAGCTATATGTCAGCTGGAGGGTTAGAATGATTTCAGTCCATAGACGGCACAGTTAATGTTGAAAAGTATCAGCAAATTCTTAACGCAAACTTGTTACCAATCGTTAAAAATCGATCTTGACCGCGATTTAATCTTTCAACAAGATGGTGCTTCTTACCACACATCAAAAACGACCAAAAAATGGTTTGAAAATCATAATTTCAAAGTTGTTGAATGATCCTCAAGCAGTTCGGATCTTTAGTGTTATTGAATTTGAAATTATCAGCAAGTGGGGCATTATCCAATTTAGATAATTGTAATCCCCAAGTTAGAAGTATGTCAGCCAAAATTTAAGAGGCGAATAAAGCAAAGCGAGATGTTAAATCTTATTGAATTGTATTTATAAACTGCTATCTGAATATTTAGTTGTCAGCGAGTTTTATTGAATTTTTGAAAATTGTTTTCTGCAGATCTTTTTTTACAGAAGTTAATGGTTATTGTTTGAAAATGGTGTAATTTGGAACACTAGTAGGAAAAATAAACACAGAATTCATGAAACTGTCCAAATACATATTTAGTTGTTAGGGCTCGTACATGTTTTGTAAATTTCACAGAGGAACATCGATAACTTAATACCAGAATGTATATTTAAAAGGTAAATAAAATAAATAAAGGTTGCTCATGAAACTAAAATTTGCAAGTAATAAAAATTTCTTTCTCAAAATATTATTCCAAACACAAATGAAAATGATCCGAAATAAACAATTATATATAACAAGGTTACAAGAAATGTGTTTAATACCAAAAATAGGTGAATAGATTAGCATGATCTTACATTTTAGATATGATATTATTTACTACGTATTATGAATGCACAGCTGTTTTCTTCTGAAACTAATAATGGTTTCAATTTATAAAAAATCAGTAATTGATTAAAATAAAGTAAGCACTAATAACGAAAACAAAAACGTCATTTTAAGAGATTGCTAGTCAATAATATTTTTGTTGCATCTTTATTTAAATATTTTTAAATTACATAAAAATACATCTGCACTGACCGCTGGACCTTGAAATTCCCTTCTAAACTACCTTTATCACTACCCAAACTTTTTTTGTCAAATTTCTCTTTAGGCAATATTTGATAATATTGTTGCATGCGCTCATTTTTAAGGTTTAATTTAAAAAAAGAATCAGCTTTCTAGCTCAAATATGTTTGGAGATATAACCATTTAAACCACTGGAAGAACTTAAAAAACTGAAAGCTCTAATTAACACATTAAATCGCTCGGCTCTATAAAATATAGAACGAGAAAATGTACTACAGAATGTCAATAAGAAATAAAACAACGAATCTGATATTTTTAATTAGGTATTGAAATTAAAATGCGTTCCCAATAAAAATTAACAAGTCAATCAAAAATCAATATATTTCATTATTTCATAAAATCAATTATTAGTCGTTATAAATAACCAATAAGTTTTACCTTGTGCGATCGAATAGTAACTGTTTTGTAAAACAGTGACAGAAAGAAGATAATTTAAGAAGAACTACAAATTCCTTTTTATAGTTTGCTTTAATAGACATGTAAAACGTAGTTTCTAGTACATAAACAAACATAAATACAAAACAATACATCTGCACTGACCGCTGGACCTTGAAATTCCCATCTAAACTATCTTTATCACTACCCAAACTTTTTTTGCCAAATTTCTCTTTAGGCAATATTTGATAATATTGTTGCATGCGCTCATTTTTAAGGTTTAATTTAAAAAAAGAATCAGCTTTCTAGCTCAAATATGTTTGGAGATATAACGATTTAAACCACTGGAAGAACTTAAAAAACTGAAAGCTCTAATTAACACATTAAATCGCTCGGCTCTATAAAATATAGAACGAGAAAATGTACTACAGAATGTCAATAAGAAATAAAACAACGAATCTGATATTTTTAATTAGGTATTGAAATTAAAATGCGTTCCCAATAAAAATTAACAAGTCAATCAAAAATCAATATATTTCATTATTTCATAAAATCAATTATTAGTCGTTATAAATAACCAATAAGTTTTACCTTGTGCGATCGAATAGTAACTGTTTTGTAAAACAGTGACAGAAAGAAGATAATTTAAGAAGAACTACAAATTCCTTTTTATAGTTTGCTTTAATAGACATGTAAAACGTAGTTTCTAGTACATAAACAAACATAAATACAAAACAATACATCTGCACTGACCGCTGGACCTTGAAATTCCCATCTAAACTATCTTTATCACTACCCAAACTTTTTTTGCCAAATTTCTCTTTAGGCAATATTTGATAATATTGTTGCATGCGCTCATTTTTAAGGTTTAATTTAAAAAAAGAATCAGCTTTCTAGCTCAAATATGTTTGGAGATATAACGATTTAAACCACTGGAAGAACTTAAAAAACTGAAAGCTCTAATTAACACATTAAATCGCTCGGCTCTATAAAATATAGAACGAGAAAATGTACTACAGAATGTCAATAAGAAATAAAACAACGAATCTGATATTTTTAATTAGGTATTGAAATTAAAATGCGTTCCCAATAAAAATTAACAAGTCAATCAAAAATCAATATATTTCATTATTTCATAAAATCAATTATTAGTCGTTATAAATAACCAATAAGTTTTACCTTGTGCGATCGAATAGTAACTGTTTTGTAAAACAGTGACAGAAAGAAGATAATTTAAGAAGAACTACAAATTCCTTTTTATAGTTTGCTTTAATAGACATGTAAAACGTAGTTTCTAGTACATAAACAAACATAAATACAAAACAATACATCTGCACTGACCGCTGGACCTTGAAATTCCCATCTAAACTATCTTTATCACTACCCAAACTTTTTTTGCCAAATTTCTCTTTAGGCAATATTTGATAATATTGTTGCATGCGCTCATTTTTAAGGTTTAATTTAAAAAAAAAATCAGCTTTCTAGCTCAAATATGTTTGGAGATATAACGATTTAAACCACTGGAAGAACTTAAAAAACTGAAAGCTCTAATTAACACATTAAATCGCTCGGCTCTATAAAATATAGAACGAGAAAATGTACTACAGAATGTCAATAAGAAATAAAACAACGAATCTGATATTTTTAATTAGGTATTGAAATTAAAATGCGTTCCCAATAAAAATTAACAAGTCAATCAAAAATCAATATATTTCATTATTTCATAAAATCAATTATTAGTCGTTATAAATAACCAATAAGTTTTACCTTGTGCGATCGAATAGTAACTGTTTTGTAAAACAGTGACAGAAAGAAGATAATTTAAGAAGAACTACAAATTCCTTTTTATAGTTTGCTTTAATAGACATGTAAAACGTAGTTTCTAGTACATAAACAAACATAAATACAAAACAATACATCTGCACTGACCGCTGGACCTTGAAATTCCCATCTAAACTATCTTTATCACTACCCAAACTTTTTTTGCCAAATTTCTCTTTAGGCAATATTTGATAATATTGTTGCATGCGCTCATTTTTAAGGTTTAATTTAAAAAAAAAATCAGCTTTCTAGCTCAAATATGTTTGGAGATATAACGATTTAAACCACTGGAAGAACTTAAAAAACTGAAAGCTCTAATTAACACATTAAATCGCTCGGCTCTATAAAATATAGAACGAGAAAATGTACTACAGAATGTCAATAAGAAATAAAACAACGAATCTGATATTTTTAATTAGGTATTGAAATTAAAATGCGTTCCCAATAAAAATTAACAAGTCAATCAAAAATCAATATATTTCATTATTTCATAAAATCAATTATTAGTCGTTATAAATAACCAATAAGTTTTACCTTGTGCGATCGAATAGTAACTGTTTTGTAAAACAGTGACAGAAAGAAGATAATTTAAGAAGAACTACAAATTCCTTTTTATAGTTTGCTTTAATAGACATGTAAAACGTAGTTTCTAGTACATAAACAAACATAAATACAAAACAATACATCTGCACTGACCGCTGGACCTTGAAATTCCCATCTAAACTATATCACTACCCAAACTTTTTTTGCCAAATTTCTCTTTAGGCAATATTTGATAATATTGTTGCATGCGCTCATTTTTAAGGTTTAATTTAAAAAATGAATCAGCTTTCTAGCTCAAATATGTTTAGAGATATAACGATTTAAACCACTGGAAGAACTTAAAAAACTGGAAGCTCTAATTAACACATTAAATCGCTTGGCTCTTTAAAATATAGAACTAGGTATTAGTAGCAATAAGTATCATCACAATTTTTTATATGCATTTAACCTATAATAATAAATTAACCTACACAATTTAAATAGTTTTCATCTAGAAAATACATATTAAAATCAACTAAATTCAACTGAATTAAATAAAATTCAGACACAATTGAATGGAAGTGAAAGATTTATTAAGTAGCTTTAATAAAATTATTTTTGTCACTTTAAATGACGCAATCCTTACTGAGAAACACACATAGTATTTTGGCAACGCAGAGAGTTTCGAATATACTCCCAGATGTTAAGTTTTATGCAAATAAATCAAATTTTAATTATTATGGCCGCCATATTTCATCCGCGCTTTAAATTTGCAAACGTTGACATCAAATTTGAAATCAGCGACCTGAAAAACCCCTTTGTAGAAAATTTCATACAAATCCAATAATATTTCGAGTTTTATGATGTTTTTATGCATAAATCTGAAAGCCTTTTAAATAAAATTCATACACATACAGAAACGAAACTAAAAGTATTTATTACATAGCGTTAATAAAATAGAATTATTTTTGCCAGTTGAGATGACGCAATCTTTACTCAGAAATGCAGAGAGTAACTCGACACCGCAGACAGGCAAAGGAATTCAAGCAGGCTGGCCAATACTGAAAAAATAAATGGACGCTGTATAAACCTATAGGTTGCATAAAATAAACAGACGCTGAATAAACCTATAGCTTGCAAAAGACGCTGACTGATACCATCATTTATATACACTTATATACGCCGGACGCTGGGCGCTACGCTTTTGGTCCGGACGCATGGTAGGCCTCTATAGATATATATATATATATATATATATATATATATATATATATATATATATATATATATATATATATATATATATATATATATATATATATATATATATATATATATATATATATATATATATATATATATATATATATATATATATATACATACATATATAGTTTAATGATTTAGAAATATCGTGTTTTGGCACCAAGATTAATGTATATTAATGAAGACATAATTTGAATTATGAAAAATTATTATCTCTGACCAGGATTCGAACCCGGGCTTACTGCTATCTATGCAGATGCTCTACCACTGAGCTATCGGAGATCGATTACTGGTGAAATAATAATTCTTCATATAAGTTATAATAATGTGTAAACACATAAGAGAGTACTAATTATAATTTGCTATGTTAAAGTAGGCTGTCGCTGATTAGCGACAATTTAACCAACAATCACAGCTAAATTAGATTTTTGAATTATTACCATAAGGCATATAATATTAATAGTTTAATGATTTAGAAATATCGTGTTTTAGCACCAAGATTAATGTATATTAATGAAGACATAATTTGAATTATGAAAAATTATTATCTCTGACCAGGATTCGAACCCGGGCTTACTGCTATCTAGGCAGATGCTCTACCGCTGAGCTATCGGAGATCGATTACTGGTGAAGTAATAATTCTTCATATAAGTTATAAAAATGTTTAAACACATAAGAGAGTACTAATTATAATTTGCTATGTTAAAGTAGGCTGTCGCTGATTAGCGACAATGTAACCCACAATCACAGCTAAATTAGATTTTTGAATTATTACCATAAGGCATATAATATTAATAGTTTAATAATTTAGAAATATCTGAATCTGAAATATTTGATGTACGGTAAGTGCGCTTTGGATACCGATTTTTCTTCTTCCTTTGGCTTTGGGTCCCTTGGTGTTAACGCTCTCTTGATATTTCTGGACGAGAAACCATTTTGTTTTAATGCCAACTTCACCTGTTCTAGTTCTTGATGTTTATTATCGTCATCAGTCAATCGTTGTGATCTGGTTATTAATGTCTTGACTACTAACTGTAGTTGCGCTGGGTGGTGATGTGACTGCGCGTTCAAGTAGCGATTTGTGTGGGTTGATTTTCGGTATACTGTGTATCCCAGGCTGCCGTCTTCCTTCTAGATTATAGATACATCTAGGATAGGTAGTTGATTGTCCTTTTCCACCTCCATTGTGAATTTGATCTTCTGGTGTATGTTGTTTAGATGCTGTAAGAAGGTCTGCAGTTTCTCTTCTCCATGGGTCCATATAATAAAAGTATCGTCTACGTATCTTAGGAAAAGACCACTAAAGCCAAAATAAAAGCCTGCAGTCTCAGTCAAGAACAACAGTTACAACTAATTCCGAGAGAGAAGTCGTCATCATGCCCTAAGCTGTACGGATTACCAAAAGTCCACAAGGAAGGTGTACCACTAAGACCCATCGTAAGCTCCATTGGATCACCACTGCAACCTCTAGCGAAATACCCTCAAACACCCGTTTATTACTACTTTGGTTACCGAGCCAAGATAGTGTTTTGTAGTTTTACAACAATACTGGTATAAAATATAGAACTTGTAGCTAAAGGTACGATATTTACCTTTTTCTTATCAAAGTACAGTTTTTTGGTATTACATGAGGAATATTAAATGTCTTGTTTAATGATAATTTTTATATTGTGGATCCGCAATAGTGGGATTGGTGATGATTGGTCATGATTCTAATTTTATTTTATTAACCATATATCAGAGTATCTTATGTGTAAAAATTACGGTCTACTTTTGTCAACTTTTTTTTATCTCATTTTTAGTTACAGCTATCGAAATTCAGCTGAAAGACCTTTTCACGATTCGGAGAAGTGAGAAAGCGGAAACAGAACGAAAAGACATTATTTATAATTATTTATGTTCTAAAAGTGGTGTTCAAAGTTCAGATGAAGAACAGCAACGCAAAGTTCGTAAATCCGTTAGTAATTTTTGTACTCAATTGAAAGTAAGGTGGACAAAAAGCCATTCTATATTAAATAAGCTTTTAAAGATAATTGTGGTTGGTTAGCCGGTAGTTTAAAGATCAGATTTTGTGAAGAAAAACAACCTGGACCTTCAACATCAAGTGCACCTGATGCTACATCCATGGTCGGACGCCCAAAAAAACAATTTTCTGAATGCAGCGATAAAGTAAAAAAAACGAAAAATGAAACACTTGAGTAGATAGCCTATGTGAGTTCTAGCACAGTCCTTATGGAAATTAAGATGGGAAATCGCCAAGGTCCAATTTAGCGAAAAGATCACAAATCCAAGATGGCGTTGGCTCGCGACTCGAGGTCAAACGCGACTCGGTCCGGCGCGCGACAGCGTACACCTGTGTAATATCTTGACATCTACGTGATTTTATGTTAAGACAAGCTTGTAGAGCTATTATAAATACAGCAAGTTAGTGTCTAAATTGTATTGAAATTGTTTATATTATTAACAAAGTGAAAAGTGTGTATATTGTTTCTCAGATAGATTAGCATTTACCTGTAAAATTTGCCTGTCAGAACAAGATATCATTAGGTAGGTCATTAACGCATTTGTGTATCTAGCATGCCATAATATTATAACAACCTTTTTAATAAATAACACAACACGGGATATATGTAGTCAAATATGGCCTCCCGTAGAATTTGCCTATCAGGACAAGATATCATTAGGTAGGTCATTAACGCATTTGAGTATCTAGCATGCGATAATATTATAACAACCTTTTTAATAAATAACACAACACGGGATATATGTAGTCAAATATGGCCTCCCGTAGAATTTGCCTATCAGAACAAGATATCATTAGGTAGGTCATTAACGCATTTGTGTATCTAGCATGCCATAATATTATAACAACCTTTTTAATAAATAACACAATACGGGATATATGTAGTCAAATATAGCCTCCCGTAGAATTTGCCTATCAGAACAGGATATCATTAGGTAGATCATTAACGCATTTGTGTATCTAGCAGCTTATCATTATAAATTGTATACCTTTTGAAATTTCTAATGTAATATTTACGTGAAGAATAATATGAGATTCATTGATATTCATTACTAATATATGTATCGTAGTGTTAACGTAGGCGTTCAATAACTACTTAAATATATTTATCCATTAGCAGCATTTTTCTCTTTCACGCATTTGTGTATCTAGCAGCTTACATTATAAATTGTATACCTTTTGATATTTCTAATATAATATTTACGTGAAGAATAATATGAGATTGATTGATATTCATTACTAATATATGTATCGTAGTGTTAAAGTAGACGTTCAATAACTACTTAAATATATTTATCCATTAGCAGCATTTTCCTCTTTCAATATTATAGCATTAGATTTATTAAAAATATATTGTATAAAAGGTCTCTCAAGTAATACAGTTTTCCTACATAATATTCTTCTTGTAATCCGTTATCATTTATAACAAAAAAAAATTAATTTCTAAAAATTTACTTAACAACCCTTCAGGTCGAGCTGGCAGCTGTAAATGCTCCTACCAGCTTTCCGACACAGCCCACAAAAAAATAATCAAGATTGAACTTGTATGTATTACGTCATCAACGTCTAGAACCAGTAAGATCTATCCTGTTTATCGCGGTTTTGTCTAGGAAAGACAACCTCATATCATATAATCCAGCGAAATCATCAAACATGAAAAATCATAATGGAACAATTCATACTATACATATTTTATAGTTTTAAAACGAAACGCATTTTTCATATTTCTATGAAATATTAACCAGTATATCATAATCTGTTTATCTCAACTGTTAAAAACAACTAAATACCATCCCTTAAGAAGTTGCCTTTTTTTAGTTTTACCGTGACCCCTACCTACGCAGAAATGGGGTTTTCTAATAACTGTAATAAAAATTTAACGAAGCTGAAAGCATCATAACAAACAGCATGATTGAAAACTTATAGTAAAATGGAGAGCAAGTTAGAGGGATTTGAAGCAGTGTTATCTTAAACTTCGAACGTGTTTAAATTGTATTGAAATTGTTTATATTATTAACAAAGTGAAAAGCATGTATATTGTTTCTAAAACCATATAAATATGTCCTAAAATGTTTCAGATAATATGATTAATCAAATAAAATAACTTTTTATTATTTCATTAACATAGTAAAAGCTGTTTGAAGGATACCTAAATACATTTTAAAATAAACTACCCCAGCAGATGTCTAACATCTTCTATATGAATGAATTATCCCTCGACGAATATGTATTTGAAAGAGCTAGGGATAAATTGAAATTCCACCACAGTTAAATTATAATTATGCTAGTACTAAAAATAACTTAATGTGAATTCCGGGCCTTTATTCATATTTACAACACATGAAAGATATCTCAAATGCAAGAATTATGGAATATTAATGTTTATATCTTTTGTTCTAACGTTGAACGTTTACTACTACTACGTAACATTTCCAAATTACTCTCCTATAAAATTAAAATTGTTGTTACCGGTGTTCTATATTTTTTCAATCTACCAGTTAATAAATGAACATTCTTTATAATTTATAGCATTTTTTTATTTAAAAACTCATTTTAACCGTTGAATTCTAACAAGATTTGATACTCTCGGCAAACGGATTGACCGTCTTAAAAATGGCAACTTTACAGGAATAATAAATATTTACGTCAACAAAGTACTATGAGATTGATTGATCATATAGTTGATATATTAATTAGCTACATTTTTCTCTTTCACAGCCGATCGATGAAATGAAATAGGTCTAAAAGATGAAGCTATGAAGGAATCTATATTGCGGACAAAATATGTTCTCTTTCTATTAAAACAATCTGATTAATTTATATATTTAACAGGTATAAAAGCCTCTTGCATTCAGCTAGCGCTAGACTATATCCCCTTCGCACCTTTATCTTTTCCCCATCTTTTAAATCCATAAAAAGGTGTTAAAATAAGGTTTCCGCATAGCATTTTAATGTATGAACTGAACTGATTTATGTATCGTATTATTTAAATTCCACCTTATTACATCCAGTAACTCGGTAATTTTTCTCAGCTGACACCACCAGCGACCAGCTCCAGGACGCCAGCAGCCTGCAATTGGAGAATCCGGCCAGCCAACCACGATGCAGCACCAGCCTGGAGGAGGGACCGTCATCCTAACTTATAAAAGCGCTTCACGCGAGGTACTCTGTCTTATTATTACTCCGACTTTGCCTTAACTATTATCATACCTTGTTAACGTATATATTTGGATTAATATATGATTTATTTGTGTTAGAATACTGCCGTATTATTTCTTAACCCTTTTCCTTTTAACAGCTTTTTTGGTAACTCACGATATCCGGAACAAGGAAGTTCCATCTACGAGCCGTTCAACGGTAACAATTGGCGCCCAACTACAGTGTGTGTTTGGATAAACACAAGAACCGACGACCCAGCCTATGGTGAACACCCGATCGACAACGCGAGAGATGGCAAAGGACAACAAACCGACAGCAGCATCCATGGACCCGTCTTCGGCGTTCTTCGCAGCCCTGCTGGACCGGCTCACCGCTCTGACACCGACGGCAGTCAATCCAGCCCTACCGACCTACGGCGGCCACGACGATGAAGACCTGGAGGACTTCATCTCCCAGATGACTGCCAACATCGCGACATCTCCGGACCAGTTGAGGCTTATCATGGTCCAACTGCGGGAACCAGCAGGCGCCTTGGCCCAGAAGCAGCAGCCGAGGACTCCGGAACAGCTGTTCGAGCTTCTACGTAGGGCATACGACTCCCCCGTGCAGCGCGTCCAGCTGTACCAAGAGTTATACGCGAAGACCCAGGCCGACCGTTAACCCAACGCGGATTTTTTAACCCGGAAGATGTTGTTTCAGAAGATGGTACCAGGTATGCCGGAAGCCGACAAGATCCACCTTCTACGAAAGCTGCTCCGTCCCGAGGTAGCGGTCTACCTTAGCGGCCACTTCAACAGCGTGCGAGACCTAGCAAACACAGCCATCGCCACCGCGGACACCCTCCAAACCACCAAGAAGGCGACCAACCCCTTCATCAGCGCGGATCAACCGAAATGCCGCTGCTGCTCGGAAAGACACTTCCACCGCGACTGCCCCGTGCGGAGTTCGGGAAACGACGCCAGGGGTGATTAGGCCGGCATAAACCCTCCTTAACCGCCATGCCCGGCATACAAGTACCCAGGATTCAGGTGAGTATGAATAATGGCATTTGTTTCAGAGCGCTAGTGGACACCGGCGCCTCCATCAATGTCATCAACGCGAAGTTCGCCCCGGGAGCCCGGAAAATCGCCACCAAACTCCCACTGGCTAGCGGTAGCCAGAAGATGTCCTGCAGCGGGGAAGCGGAACTCGACATCATCATCTCCGGATACGAACACGCGGCCAAGTTCATCGTCAGCCGCGACCTCCGAGAGGACTGCATTCTGGGGATGCCATGGTTACAAGAGCAGCAAGCGACGGTGGACATCGTCAGAGGCTGCCTGTACCTGGGAATCGGGGAACGGAAGACCGTCTTCTGGACCAAACCACCCCCTAAGACGGAATCAATAAGTATTGGGGAAATTGATCACAGTTTCCCAATGGACGCGCAAACTCGTTTTAAAAATGTAATTTCAGATTTCCCGGCGCCATTCAACACCACCCAGGGGATGACAACAACGAGCAGCACCAGGCATAAGATCGACGTGACGGAACGGAATCCAGTCTGCCAACGCCCCTATCGCGTGTCGGATGCAAAGAAGCGGATCATCCAAGAACAGGTGGAAGAAATGCGGTCCCAAGGCATCATCGAGGCTTCCACATCGCCGTATTCCAGCCTGGTGGTCCTGGTGAAGAAGTCCTACGGCACACCCCGGTTCTGCGTGGACTACCGCAAGCTGAACGCGATCACCACCAGCGAGCCAACACCGATGCCCATCATCCAAGAGACCCTGCGTGACCTGGGGGATGCAGTAGTGTTCACCCGTCTGGACTTGAAGAGCGGCTACTGGCACATCCCTATGGACGAGGGGTCTAAGCAGCTCATCGCCTTCATCACCCCGGATGGAGGCCACTACCACTTCAAGGTCATGCCTTTCGGACTCCGCAACTCCCCGGCGACGTTTCAACGCCTGATGAGCCAGGAAGTACTCGCAGGATACCTCCGCAAGTTCTGCATGGTCTACCTGGACGACATCATCGTGTACAGCCCCGACTACGAGACCCATCTCCGACATCTCGCGTTAGTTCTGGAGAGACTATCGCAACACCGCCTTCGTTTGTCCGTCAAGAAGTGCGCCTTTGGAAAGGCGTCCCTCGACTTCCTCGGCCACACCATCCACCCGGGAATCATCACGCCCCCGCGGAAGCACGTAGAGCAGATCCGGCAGCTGCCCGTACCGACCAACAAGAACAAACTCCGGAGTTTCCTTGGCGTTTGTGGATGGATCAGCCAATACATCCCGGACTTAGCGACCATCGCGGCACCACTAACTGATTTGTTACAGGCGAAAAGAACGTGGGAGATCACACCGGAAGTCATGGGGGCATTCAACCGACTGAAGACCGCATGCTGTCAACCGCTCCAGCTACACCACCCTCGCCCCAACCAGCCCCTGGTGGTCCAGACCGACGCGAGCTCCATCGGCATCGGGGCCATACTCTACCAGGAGGACGACGACGGGACCAAGAGGATCATCTGCTTCGACAGCGCGCGCCTTTCACCAACGGAGCAGCGGTACCACATCAACGAACAAGAGTGCCTGGCCCTGACATGGGCCCTCCGACGCTACCGACCGCTACTTCCGAGGGGAAACGTTTTAAAGTCCGGACGGACAGTAAAGCGGAAAAGAGCAAAATTACTTAGATGGGCTTTGTTTTTACAGGAATTGGACTTCGACCTGGAGCATTGCCGCGGTACCCAGAACGAATTCGCGGACGTTCTATCGCGAGACCCCGAGAACGAGACCACCCACGACGCCCTAACCGACGCGCGACCAGCAACGCCGGAGATCCAGGCCCTACCCACAGCGGAGACAGAGGTG
Organism: Agrypnus murinus; assembly: GCA_929113105.1. Lineage (NCBI taxonomy): Eukaryota > Metazoa > Arthropoda > Insecta > Coleoptera > Elateridae > Agrypnus > Agrypnus murinus. The sequence continues at coordinate 195,243,601 of OV816026.1, forward strand.
GCGAACGCCTTGACCACAATCGTCGACGAGATCAAGCGGGCCCAAGACCAGGACGAGGAAACGCAGGAGTTCCTGAGACGCTGTCGAAACCCCTTCACCCCCGAAGATGAAGGCATCCGATCCGCGTACGAGCAATTCGAGGGATACCTTTACCGCGCCACCACCGACACCGATCCGCAGACGCTGTACGTGCCACCCGCAGCCCGAGAAAAGGTACTGAAGCAATACCACGACGACAGTGGACACCCCGGCCGGGACGAGACCCACACCGCCATTCGCCGGAGATACTGCTGGCCGCAATTAGCTTGCAACGTCGCCCTCCACGACCAATAATGCGTGACCTGCGCCGCCGTGAAAAGAGGTAAGTTACGGACTAACGCTCCTTTACAGGCACGACAACCGACCCGACCCTGGCACACCGTCAACATCGACATCATGGGGCCCTACCCACAAACAGCTTCTGGGAGAAGATACATCCTGGTGATCGAAGACGCCTTCACGAGATGGGTAAAAAAATGCTATAAATTATAAAGAATGTTAATTTATTAACTAGTATTGTAAAATAAATAAAGATTATTAAAAGTTTCACAGTTTTATTAAAATACAACCTGACAATATTGTTTCGACAGCTATGCTGTCATTATCAAAGGTAATATAATTATAAACAAACACGTCGCTAAGGTAGATACAAAAATAGGTAACTAGATAAAATAATAATAATCAGAATTAAATATCTAATACTTTCAGTAACGGAGAATTACTGAGCTCAAGTTGTTCATTCATTAAAGGTACCCTGAGTTTGTGTTTGTATATCTCAAAGGCTTCTAAAATGTCTAATTTGCGTTTGTTATTACAAAAATGTAGGAATTTAATATTATTTTGAGGAGTCATTGTGTGATTTTGTTCTAAAAGGTGTTTGGCGTAATTCGATTTTTCAGGATGTTTATTTTTGTAATGACGTACGTGTTCTTTATATCTTATGTCAAAACTTCGAAGTGTTTGCCCAATATATACCGAACTACAAAAAGAACAATTTAAACGGTAAATGCCCGATTTCATGATATCATGTGTTCTGTCTTTAGCATTAAATAAAAATGAAAAAGTGTTAGTGTTGGTTTTAAATGTTATTTTATAATTGTTGGTTTTTCTTAGTATATGTGCAATTTTGTCTGATATTTTGCCAAAATATGGTATAGATATGTAATTTGTGTCTTGTGTTTGATTGTCAATGGGATATATTCTTTTGATAGCTAACCTATAATCTTTTTGTTTAATTAAAGTGTCAATCATGTTCGGATTGTAATGATTTGCATGTGCTAGTTGTTTAATGGTTGATATCTCATTGCTAAAATCTGATTTTATTAGTGGAATAGTTAAACTTCTGTGTACTAATGATCTGTAGGCTGCTATTTTATGTGTTTTATGGTGACAAGATTCATTTGGTATTGTTATGTCTGTTTGTGTTGGTTTTATGTATATGGAAAATTCAAATAGATTGTCTGCGTTAATCTTGATATTTAAGTCTAGAAAGTTTATAGCCCTTTTTTGTTCTGTTTCTAGTGTAAATCTTATGTTGGGGTGGATACTGTTAGTAAGAATTAAAAATTCATTGATAACCTCAAAAGAACTGTCAAAACAAGCTAAAATGTCATCAACATAACGAAACCAGAAGATAATGTGTTTAGAGAGGTTTAATTCAAATATTCGATCTTCGAACTTGTCCATAAATATGTTAGCTAATAGAGGACTTAGAGAATTACCCATAGGTAAGCCATCTTTTTGTAAATAAATTATGTTATTAAAAGTGAAATAATTTTGACTTATACAAAGGTCAAATAATTGAATTAACTCTAACCTTTTAACTAATTCTATATTACTATTGATCAAGAAACTATCTAATAAAGGAATACATTCTTGTGGGGGTATTCTGGAGAACATGTTGCAAATATCAAAACTAACAAGTTTTGAATGTGGTGGAAGATGTATGTTTTGCAGCTTATCTACTAATTCTAATGAGTTTCTAACAGAGTATTTCGATTTGTAACCTATCGTGTTAATAATCTGGTTCAGATTTTTGGATAAAATGTGATTAGGTGCATTGATGTATGATACAACTGGTCTTATTGGCATATTCTGTTTATGTGTTTTGACTAGTCCATATAGTTTAGGTGGTTGTGGTTGTTCATACATCCAAAATAGGGGTGGATGAAAGTGACGATGATGAGGAATGGAAGCGAAAGTGGCCGCTACCCCTGCCAGCTGGAAAGGTGTAGGATCCTGCTCTGGCTTGGTCGAGAAAGGCGCGATCGACCAAGCAACTTTGGACAACATTAAAAGAAAACAACGCAGAGCAAAGATCCTTAAGACCCGTAACAAGATCAGAGAGCTGAGAGAGGTAGCGAAAAAGTATGAATGGCAATTTGAGAATGTTTGGTTTGATGATGTGCATGAGTATCTAAGAGAATTGCATGAAAAGTGTATGAAAGAGTGGAAAGAGTGTTTGAAAGTTCTTAGAGAGTTAGAGGAATGAATGTAAAGGTTGGTGTGTGTGTGTGTGTGTGTGTGTGTGTGTTGATGCACTTTCTCGTCGAGTAACAATCCATATGTGTTAGATGAATTGTGAAAAGTGCAATAAATCCTTTTCGAGAAAGGATGCTCTTAAACGCCACCTACAAAAATATTGCAAGGGTAACACTGGGGAAGGTCCAGCTCCAAAACGAGCACGAATGGTTCCACCTGCAGGTAAGGTTTTTTGATAAATAGTCTTTGGAATTTGTTTGTGCTGAGTATGATATCTTTCAGATCTGGTCTTCTGTAAGCCGTGCAGGGAAAATATGCTGCGTTCCAGCTATGCAGCGCATACGCGAACTAATGATCACAAGGAAAAAGCTGCCCGAGTATTAGATGGGGAAGAGGGGATAGCTGTTATGGAGTCTGCATTCAAGTCTCGTATTGCTAGCTACAGAGTCTCCACTAATGAACATCATGTGGATACGTCGGAGTTTATGGAGGATATTAAAGCTAAGGTGTTCAAAGTTCTAAGTAATGAGGTGAACAAGCATACCTCGATAAAAGTAAATGTGGAGTTATTTGGATATTACGTTCTCGAAGCCAAGGGTTTGGAAGATATCAAGTCCTTCAACACAAAGAATTCTGTTATCAGTCCAGGTTCTGATCTAGAAGGACATTACGAAAATATCACTGAAATATTGGCAACTAAGTCTGAGGAATTTGCAGAGCGAGAATCAGGTATGACATTTAAAACGGCGTGGAAGCGAAAACTTATGTGTTTTTTATGTTTCCAGGTTGGACGTTAGTCAGATTGCTGTTTTTAGAAGTAAACGTTAATAAGTTTAACCCTCTACGTGCTTCTTCTTACATCCCCCTACCCCCGCAGATGCGAACAAAGGGAGCTGTCATTAACGTGCAGAATAATGATGAACGATGCTTCGCTTGGAGTTTGGTATCCGCTCTTGTGCCCCCTAACGGAAGTGCTCACAGATGCAACTCGTATCCGGACCCCAACGAGGTATTGAACTTGACGAATGTGGAGTTTCCGGTAAAAGTAAAAAAAATAGATAAGTTTTTGAACGATAATCCTCGAATTTCCGTGAACGTTTACGGTTTGGAAAAGATTTTTGAGAATAACGTTCTAAAGTATGAGGTAGTTGGACCTTTGTATTTTTCGGAAATTAAAAGAGAAGTACATGTAAATCTCTTATTGGTAGAAGACGATCACGGAAATGGCATTATTGTTGGATTAAGAATTTTTCTAGGTTATTACACAAACAAATTAACAAGCACCATGGAACTAAATATTTTTGTGATGGTTGTTTGCAATATTTCGCGACGCCTGCAAAATTAATGAGACACACGTAAAATGATTGTAATCATGTTTATGCTAAATTACCAAGCACTGGTTTGTTTAAAGATATGGTAGGAAGAGAAATTCCGGAGAATATTTTGAAGTTCAAAAATTTGTCTAAGCAGTTAAAATTACCGTTTGTCATATATTGCGATTTTGAGTCAATGTTAGTGCCTGTTCATACTACGGTGCCTGATGATGGCCAAGCATTTACCGTTCGCACACAGCACCATATCCCGTATTCTTTTTCGTTTTATATAAAATGTTCCTTCGATGACTCATTTAAATTGTCATTTATGCGAAGAATCCAATATTGATCCAGAGACATAAAAATAAGTACTAAGTACTTGAACAGTTTCATTGCTCATAATTATGACGTAGATAATTTATTTCAAAAGTAGTTTTGACTGACAATGCCGGAATTAACATAATAATAATCCGAATAACTTGATGAGGCAATTGGATGTGGAGAAAATAAAATGTGGCATCTGCGCATCATGTAATACCGTTGCATTTGTTTTGTAATTATTGATTCCACCGTTTGGTGGCTGGTTATTTGCTAAGTATATAGCCCCTCTATTTCATATAGTAGCGACATCGTGGAGCAAATCAGGCACAAACTTTAATAAAGAAAAAATCATCACATGCATATTGTTTAGTCATTTTAACAAAAATTTGTTTAAAAATTACAATTTCGTAGTCGTATATTACATTAATAAGATCGTTTTTACGTAACATGAATGTCGGTTATGAAATTCATGTTAAATTGAGAATATTTTTGTGCATGATGATTATTAAACCTAAAATTTAGTGTAAAACGAAATGTCAAATCTGGTAACTTCCAATGTTACCAACATACTTTTGCTCCAGCTCCGAGACCAATCGTTGTCGCTACTATTTGAAAATAAAGGGGCTATAGCTAAGTAGTCTCAAGTGTTGTTCAAAAACATCAAATCTTGTTTTTTCTTGTGGTTGCTAATTATTAAGTTGTGAACATTAAGAAGAGAACTACGACTACTGTAATTTTGGTATTAAACTTTATTAGTGACCTTAGGCATTACTTATAGTCTAAAATACTGTAATGTACACTAGGTGCTACGCATGTGTTAAGTTCTAAAATTTATAATCAACGATTTCTTTTAGTTAAAATTAAATATTTTTTCACAATAACAGCATAGTGAATAAATAGAATAGTTGTATAATGTAAGATTAATTATACAGGTACTTTAACTAGCACGTATTGGTTTTGAACTACAATATTGGTATAAGTTATTGGTGAAATATTGTTATAAGTTATTGGGCTAACATTGGCATATGTGTTTGGTCAAATATTGAGGTATGTAATTGGGCAAATATTGGCGTATTTTGTGGCGTATGGAGTCAATATTGCAGAATATCCACATTTTCCATTTGTCCAATATAGAATAATTCGTTTGGCCCAATATATTTTCAGCATTGGTCTAATATTGGAACAATATGGTTGTGCAACTTAAGCCCTTCTAAATTACAAAATTTTATTACTACTTTACTAGACAACATGAACAAATACGTTTATGTCCTTTAGAATTGTAAATAATTGTTTAGCAAAATAATTTACAATACATTACTTATCCCAAGCAACACCAAACACCATGGCGCGTAAAAACTTCAACCTCGCCGCTAGAAAAGAAGGCTAGTTAATGTTAAACTCTGAACTTTCTTCATTAAATAAGTCTTTAAACTTTACAATCATTATCACTACTGAGTTATTAAAATTTGTTGTAACTTAATCAGTTAAATTATTGCTGGAAGCAACTCGACAGAAAGAGAACATTTATTTGTGTTTGGTTTGGAGGTTTGAAGGTTATGATAATTTAACGTTTATTAATAAATTTCTTACGAAGAAATTAAAAAAAATACACGCAAGTTCACTGAATATTAATAGGAGGGATAATTCCATGTTTAACGAATTGCAGAATCTTTCACAATTTATTCGAAGGACCAGATTTTACCACTAATTTATTTGAACCGTTTGATCGCATCGTTAATGCTGGTGCAACTAACTAAAATAATTAAAGTCAACTTACAACATGTTAATACGTCTTCGCGAAAAGCTAGGCGACATACTCGCGTTGTTAGGGCAAACGCCTGTAGCGGAATGACTCTTGTCTTTTAAAAATCTTTATCGGGGCGGTTATATTCTAGAAGGTTCTATCCAACTACATTTTAACAAAAACTAAACCAAATTACCTCTCATATTTTTTAAGAAATGCAAGCAGGTGCAGTATTTTATGAGAAAGACTGAGTTTATCAGAATCCTTAATGTAATTACGCTTTATAAAATATAAAATATAGTTCGAAATTTTATATTTACAGGGGGGGTGATGCTGCAAAAGAGTTCACTAGAAAATTAGATGAGGAAGTTAAACGTATTTATCACGATTATCTAAAACCGAAACAACCTTTGGCTTTAACGGGGGAGGAAGAAAACGAATTTCAAGCTGCTACCACCTGCCATATATGTAAAGGGTCGGTTGAAAATGATGTTAAAGTTAGAGACCACTGCCACGTTAGTGGTAGCTTTCGCGGGGCTGCCCATATAACTTGCAATCTTCATTATCAAATTCCAAAGTTTATACCCATCTTTTTTCATAATTTGAGTAGATACGATTCGCATTTGTTTATCAAACAGTTAGCCTTAGAAAAAGAAGAGATATAAGTCATTGCGCAAAACAAAGAAAAATACATTTCGTTTACTAAAGTCGTGCAAGTTGATGAGGTAAGAGATGCGAAAGATAAATTGCAGAAAGTGTTTTTTCGTTTAAGGTTTCTAGACAGTTTTAAATTTATGAGTTCGAGTTTAGACAAATTAGGAAAAAATTTATCCAATGAACAGTGTGTAGAAATTAGAAGAAAATTTGGTTCTGGTGAACTGTTTCGACAAATGCGAAAAAAAGGTGTTTTTCCTTATGCATATGTTGACGACTTTTCAAAATTAGATGAAGCCCAACTACCGACTCGTGACAATTTTTATGATCAACTTCGAAATGAAAATGTAAGCGAAGAAGATTATAAACGCGCGTCCGATGTGTGGAAGTTATTTAAATGTAAAACGTTGGGTGAATATTCTGATATATACCTAACGTGTGATGTGTTACTACTGACGGATATTTTTGAGAACTTTCGATCGGTGTGTCTTGAATACTATAATCTTGATCCGGCACAATATTTCACGGCACCGGGTTTGAGTTGGGAGGCTATGTTAAAACATACGGGTGTAGAGCTTGAGTTGTTAACCGATATTGACATGTTACACTTTTTTAAAAAAAGAATACGAGGAGGGATGAGCGTGTGTGTTGGACGCAAAGCTATAGCAAATAACAAATTTCTTCCAAATTAGGATCCCTCACGACCCAGCTCCTTCATAATGTATCTAGATGCCACGAATATTTACGGATTTGCGATGCGACAATTCTTACCTCGTGGTAACTTTACGTGACTGTCAGAGCGAGAAATTGAAGATTTCGACGTCATGCAAATTACAGACCAATCCCCCCCAAGGTTTTGTCCTGGAAGTGGATTTGAAAATTAGTGAAAATTTACATCATGCGCAGAATGAATTTCCCTTTTGTTCCGAGATAATGGCTCCACCGGGAAAAAACAAAAAAAACTCATCCCCAATTTGCTAATAAATCCAAGTACGTAATTCATTATCGTAATCTAAAACAGTGTTTGGAACACGGTTTAGTATTAACAAAAATTCATAGGATTCTAAAATTTGATCAATCGCCTTGGTTGAGGTCTTATATAGATTTAAATACCCGTTTACGAAACTTAGCTAAAAACAGTTTTGAAAAAGATTTTTTAAAATTGATTAATAACAGTGTCTTTGGTAAGACGATGGAAAATGTTAAAAACAGAGTGGACATAAAGTTGTCTCATTTTGAAAATTTTGGAAAGAAACGTGGTGCCGAATCCTATATTGCTAAAGCTAATTTTAAAAGTGCTGCTGTTTTTACGGAGAATTTGGTAGCCGTGGAAATGGAACGAGTTTTAGTGCTTTACGACAAACCGGTTTATGTTGGTTATAGTATTTTAGACATTTCGAAAACTGTGATGTATGATTTTTACTATAATTTTCTAAAACGTTTGTTTGGCGATCGAGTTTCCTTACTTTATACGGACACAGACAGTCTAATAATTGAGGTATTCACGGAAAATTTTTATGAAGACATGAAACTGCACTTGGATAGATTTGATACTTCAAATTTAAAAATGATAACTTGCACGAAATTCCACCAAACCAATCGGTGCTTGGTAAATTTAAAGATGAATATATAGGCATTCCCCTAAGAGGTTTTTGGGGTGCTAGCGCGAAAGCATATTGTTGCGAAACGATAAATGATGTGTGTAAAAAAGCGAAAGGAATAAAAAAAAATGTTATAGAAAACGTATTAAAGCGCGAAGATTATGAAAATATCGTTGAGAATAAAGTCAGCGTTATTTTCTGTAAAATGTTTATATTTAAGACAGAACGTCATAACATATATACGAAAATGAAAAACAAGATTGCACTTTCCGCCGTAGATGATAAACGGTATTTGATTCCTGGCACCACAAAAACCTTAGCTTGGGGGCACGTTGATATTGTTCCAGAAATGGTAAATGAAAATCTAGATATGCTTATGGAAATTATTGATGACGATTTACAGAGATAAGATTTAAGTCGCTTGATAGAATTTCTAGAGAATGAATTGTAATTTTGTTTTTATTTAATTTCTATTTAATTTTATTATTAATAATAAAATAAATGTAACATGTTAAAAGCGTGTGTCAATGTTTGTCTACTGTATATATAAATAATTATGTAAACGTGTGTTGATGTTTGTCTACTGCATATAAATTCAATATAACTAAATGTTGTATTATGTTGTATTAATTTTGTCTGCTGTATATAAATAATTATGTAAACTTCCCTAGTCTATAAAATCCGGGTGGGAATCATCAAAAGTGGTAGGGATTAGCTTAAAAGCGTTGAACGTAACGTATTGCTCAGTGACAATCGAAATGGGTTCAATCAAAGTGGGCTGGCAACATCATTGGGCACTTGAAACCACAGATAATGGTGAAATTGTGTTTTCTCGTTATAAGACTCACAATACTGGGTTGTTAATCGGAAGAGCTAGACTTCCGAATACTGTGGTTATACGAAGTCAAGATGATTTTCGATACACTTCCTGCGCAGGTATAGAAGTCCATTATTTGTTAAAAAACGGTAACCTCATAAATATGAAAAATTATGGATGTACAGAACATGGTTTGTTCCAACATCGTCATACTATTAACTTGTTGCCTGATAAATGTGATTTTGTTCTTTTCAAATGTAAGTGCTTTACATCATATAGTCAATGGCGTGCTGCAACTCAACGTGCACGTGACAATCTTGCTGCCGGGTTCCCTGCTGGTTTGGTGCATTATCTGAGTAGGGAAGTAAATGATAGTAATTGTTATATATTTAATTGTGAGTAATCATGTGAGAGAGATAGCTATACTGCGACGTCACGGCTGTATGCCTCAAGTGTCCCGGTGCATTATCTGACTAGGGAAGTAAATGATAGTAATTGTTAAATGTAAATAACTGTGTAATGTTAAATTTTGTTTAATTGTGAGTAATCATGTATCAAAGATAAATTAGTTTGTAGTAACAATGAATAAATGCTGTAATTAATATTTTGTTTTTAATAAAACCATTAAAGAATTTAAAAAACTTTATTCTGAACAATCCATTACATGAGTTTTATGTAAGTAGTATACATTGCTTAATGCACAATAGCAGAGTGAATGACGATGATAAAAGCATGATGGAGGCATAGCTTGGAGAGCTGGTTCCTCTTCTAGCTCCACCACCTGTTGTGACACGAAACGTCTAATGTAGTTGCTCTTTTCAGACCCCTTCACGTAAACGGTGTCCGCCTGCCGAGTCAAGCGTTGAAGAATTATGGAAAAAATAAACGGAGGAGTGAATCCTTCATTCCAATCGAGACAATGATGATTATGCATTAACCAAGTAGCTTGTTGACGAAACTTGAGAGGTAAGTTGCGAAAGGCAAATGGAGGTTTGAAGACGTAGTGAGACACGTGATGTCCATCAAACACGGCTAATTCCTTGGGCACAAAGTCTGTGTCGGAAGTCTTGAAACCTTGAACATCGACAAACAGCATGGTCGATGCGTGCTGCTATACTAATAAATGTATATAATGATTTCGTTTATAGTTGTCGTACTTGCTTCGTCAATGCGTTATACGTAAATACTCGATCGTGCAAAATGAGACAGTAAGCAGTAGTGTTCGCTGGAATGCTTTTGTGGGTTTCGAAAGTAACTCGAAGAACGACAGCTTTCCCTAGCAAGGAATCTTTCTGTCGCGAACAGTCGATGACGATTAGAGGTGTAAGTGCCTTAAATCTATCAGGAGCCAGTAGTGGTTCGTTGGGTTTGTCATAGTACGATCGTTGAAAGTTAGCATACATTTCGTATAAAGTAGCAAATCGATTTTCGGCATAATTAATATTTAATTGATCGTAAGGATACCTTTCCGTATTTAAAAATACCGTCACGTTTTGAATATCGCAGGTGTCGAATGTGCTCATATCTTTCTGCAACTGGCCATCACGATCGGTTTGAAACCCTATGATAACGTAACGGGGAGTTTCCAGAGTGGTCGATGTTTTAATAGACCAACTATGCTTATCCGTTTGCGGTACAGCGGGATAAATATGAGTTTCCCAGCTTCTAAATGCCACTTGAGTGTCAATATTTTTCCCAATATATTTTGTTAATGATCATTCTTCCGCCAATCCTGGTTGAATATGTGGAACTTTCCAATATATTTTTTGCAAGTTAACCTTAAGCTTTTCATTAGCATCGGTGGATATTAGAGCATCGACATCCGAATTGCTTCTAATTAATACCAATTCTTGACGAATATTCATAATAATCTTTCCATAGTCTTCAAAAATCCCCAACAGTGTTGATAAAGGTATGCAGGCGCAAAAATTACCTTTACTATCTAGCAAGGTGCTGGTACCATCCGGAAACCAACCAGCGTTTTGTAACTTAACGCTTTCGTTCGTATTGTTACCGAATCCACCACAACTCCATTCATTTCGTACCGAATCTCACTAAAAAGATGTGCAATACCATTGTTTATAAATTTACCACTCGCTGATGGTTTACCATCTTCTTTCAGTACAGTACCTTCTACATATAGATAACTACGCGAAGGCAAAGTAGACATATCCTCTTGAATAGGTATTCCAATTTCGTCATTATTCTCAAAACGAGTGGTATAAGGTTGGTGAGAAATTAAGCTCCAAAAATCGAGTTATCGACGAGCACTTTTTCGTTTACATTTAGTACATTCATTTTGGGATAATAAAACCTAAGGTTTGCAAAAATAAGCGGTTGCCCCTTGTCAATTGAGTAGTGACCGATGCTTGACTAACCATTTTTCGCTTCGAACACAATCTTTTATACCCAGATCGATTAGTGCACCATCGAGGAGTGTTATATTTGAGCACCATCATCGACACTCTTCAAATGAAGTCCTATCGTCACGGTTTCCCCTTGGAAATTAACCAAATCCAAGTCTTGATCCAATATTTTAAGGGTAATGTTTGAAATAGTGTTGACATTGATTGGTAAATAGGGTGCAGTTTCAGGAGCTTCTATTATTTTGAATCCAGGAGGAACACTGGGAAAGAATTGATGTATCACTTGGGCCGGTGTGCCATTAATATAATTCCCTGTTATTTAATTACATTAAATCATTAGCGAGTTAACCTTGATAATCTTAACTGGAAAATCAGGTATGTGACGTTCCTTAGCTTTTAAGATTCTATTCTTAAACCCTAACAATGTCCCGATAGAGTGTTCAACTGTAAAGTCAATGTCGTGATCGGCTTTTATAATCGATTTTAGGGTGTTATGATTCGGTTCGATGTTAACAGACTCACCGTTTACTTGAGAATTAATGTATTGAGCTATATCAGCAAGCTCATATGACCCTGTAGGTATCTTTATTATTCTTTCACCAATTTTAAACACGTTGTTTTCATCCGTTACGTTCAGAATAGTATTAAACGTCTCGAAATTTGTCAAACGCATAACCCATTGTTTTTTAGCATCCAAATATATGGGAGGGTTATAAGAAAAAGTTAAAACAGAAGTTTTATCGGAGAAGATGAATGTTTGAGACATCTCAACATTCCCAGTAAGACTGCGGAAATGTTAAGGCGTGTTATCATATAAAAAGGTAACCCGTTTCGCATAAAAATACCTCTGAAGTGTGGAATTTTTAACTGGTTTACGTACTTTGACAGATCGATATTGGTCAGTGGTCGGTGTGGTAGCTTTAAGGGTAGTTTTTTGGAGGTCGTAAATACAATCCTAATCCTTTTATGTACGGTTTCAAATATAATCCTTTTCCTACAGGCGCTTGCTCCATCGCTATATTGTGTCGTTTCGTTTTTTCGAGCGCTGATTTCGCTGCTTTTGCTTCATTCACTGCTTTGGCAACCGCAGCTGCTCCAGTTCCTAAGGAGCCTAAAGCTCCGAGAGCGGCAAATAAAGGAATCAGCGGTAGGAAACCACCTTGTTTGGGGATAGGTATAATCCGACCTTTGGGAGCAATGATACGTTTACGTTTCAAGGCCGCTAGGGCAAGACGAGCAGACCGTTTTAAAGATAACTTTTTTACTTTACGACTAATACGTTTTCTAGCTAATTTGATGGCGTTGTTGAACGTTAAAGTACCCCTTCTTTTCACCTTAGATCGTCGTCGTCGTCGTCGTCGTCGAACACCCATACCCAATTTTCTTTTTCCAGACATAATGCCGGCCACAGTAAGTGCAGCCGCTCTCTCTCCAAAACGAGCGTCCTTAGAACGAAACCTAGTCCACGCCTTATGTCCTAATATACTATCGGCTTTATGACGTTCACCAATATCGTTAGTTTTTGAATAGACTATGTCGTGCTCTTTACAAGCTTCATCCAACGGGTTTATTCCTTTGTCTCCACGAGCAAGCCTTTGATGTAAACGGGTGCCAGGTCCGCAGTAGTTATACCCTGGTAAATGTAATTCTAACGGTAACTTATTAATGAGAGTGTTGATCACTCCCTTCCCCTTACGAGTTGATTGACGATTCCCCGCTTTTCGCAGAGTACGTTTCATAACACATTACTCCTCCTATCACAGGTGAAGAGTGACTGTAAGTGACCCATCTACATATATTTATATATCACACACGTGTGCTCCTCCCTCACAACGTGTCCTACATGGAGCAGCTAAAGTTGGTGCATCAGAGGCAGAGATTACCGGTTGTAAATCGGGATAATTGTTCACCGACGCCGCAAGTTTTTAAACATAGCGTATTGTTGGGTGCAGGATGCAAACGCGGTATAATAGTAGGCAGTTCCGGATGTGGTAAAACCAACCTAATGATAAGTTTACTAAAACATCCAAACGGTTTACGCTTCGAAAACGTATATGTCTATAGTAAATCTCTTTATCAACCGAAATACGCATATCTGCGCGACCTGTTTCGATCATTACCCATCGGTTATTTCGAATACGATTCTTCTGAAACTATATTACCGCCTAAGGATGCAAACCAAAACTCGGTTACTATCTTCGATGATGTAGTTTGCGATAGTCAAAGCACCATACGTGATTACTTCTGCTTCGGGAGACATAAACACATCGACTGTTTTTATTTATGTCAGACATATTCTGCGATACCTAAACAACTCGTAAGAGATAATTCAAATCTCATTGTCGTGTTTAAGCAGGATAATACTAACTTAAAACACATATTTAACGATCATGTGAGCGGGGATATGACTTTCGAAGCGTTTAAACACTTGTGTTTACACTGTTGGAAGGAGAAATATGGCTTTTTAGTAATCGACAAAGATTATCCACTTAATGGGGGACGTTATCGAAAAGGTTTCGACTGTTACTTCACCATAAATACCGAAGACACGAACTAAACGTTTTAGTAAACATGGACAAGCGTGTAGCAGAAGACTTGGTTAAAGCACGACGTCATGTTAAACAGAAATACAAAAGTCTCAAGTCTGAAATTGCACGGTCAGAAGTGGAACTACAACGCCGCTATCAACCTATCACTCAACCATTGCGTGAGTTTATAACCGGAGTTAAAACGGAATTATTAACTCCGAAAAAAGAACCCTTAATAACGGAAGTGTCTTCTCCCATACCTACCTCGACTCCAAAAAAATTTTATAAACGACTTCCACCCGCAAGACGAATAGGTATGCCTCGCGAACCATTACCTATCGCCCAAAGAATGCGCACTACTAGCGTTCCCTCACCTGATATCTCGGTTTTTGAAACAGAAGTCCTGGAAGAATCTGGGATCCCAACATTGGATCAATTGAAAGAACAACTTGCTGCTGTTGGGTTCAGCCCGGAATTCCAAACTTACATAGATGAGACCTTTTCTGGTAGAGCTAAAATGTATATGGAAAACATGTTCAAGGATACTAAGAAAGAGTTCGATCATCATTATGGAGTACGATTCCATCCGGAATCTCACCAGTACCTAATCGGAGACGCGGTACTCACTTTTGACGAGAACGACTTTATCATTAAAAAACCTTCAGGCACAATTTTTAAATATACAGGCACTCCTGGTTTTTACGAATTAGTATTTAAAAAAGCACCTATTGGATACACCCAATCAGACTTGCAGAAGTATAAGGACCTTCTTACACGTACCAATGCTACTAGAAGAGGTTACATTGAGGGTGCACAGCTACACGGAACCGTAAAGAAATATTCAAATATAATTAGACCCCTTCTAACTACTCCTGGGGCAAGATTCCGAAGCGAGTCTACACCTACTACGCCGGTCACGCGATCGAAAACTCGCACATTACCAAAACGTGGCGGTGGTGATATGCGCGTTCTCAACTATAATAATAAACAGGTGGAATTTGTACCTTGGAAAGATCCTAATAAATTAGTGGACAGATTGAGACTGCTTTTAAGTTCAAAATCGGCTGGTCACACCGGTCACACTAATGAAATCATATATATTATCGATGAATTGAGAGCTGCTAAAATTATCGAATAAATCATCACACGCGTATCGATCCGTTTCATAATATTGCTAACGTTAGTGCAATCATGACGCTCAATAAATTCGGTAAACATCTTCACAAAACCCCTGTCCGAGTGAAACTCGACACTCGTTCGAAAGTGTACCTATTAGACGATATACAAAATGTAAGGTACACAACAATGATGTATATATGGGCGGACTCCGAGCCTGGGTGGACTCCGAGAAAATTAACTGGTGTATATGTTACAGTAAAAGTGTTAAATTAGTAAATGTATACATTTACTAGTACGTGTATGCATCGACTAATGTGATCAGTAATTGCATTCACAAACAATAAAATTGAAAGTATTACTAGTACATGCATGCATTCTCGTTTCTGAGGTGGTAAAAGTATTCATCAGCGAGAACGCAGACAATTTTAAATGGACACTTTTGCTGGTAAATGTGTACACACACATGTGTAAACATAACCTATAAATTGTACCTAAAACTTGTACCGCGCTTTTTACTAGAAATATTTACAACAATAGTACATGCACCTGTTCCTGTTATTTACCTATCTTCGCCTTCAGGTAAGTCCTGATATTTACCATTAGTTCGTGATAATAGAATATTCAGTAAGTAATTATTTTAGTTTATCATATCAAAATGGACAGAAGCCGCATGAAGACAAAGTTCTATGACAGTCTTAATAAGAAACAGTTAAAAATGAATAGTTTCCAAATGTCCTCAGAAAAGTATTTAAAACTAATTGACTAAGTAAAAGCAGCCAAAACTGGAAAGAAGAAAGAAAATCGTCATTACTGGCTCCTACGGCATTACGATGTTATAACTGTGAACATGAAGGAAAAGCTTATTGTTCCACTAGCGGAAAATCAAGAAGTACTCTATTATGTGGTTTTTGAAGAATTATTTGACATTTTGTACGACACTCACGCATCAATTGGCCACGGAGGACGTGATAGAATGAGAAAGGAGCTCCAACAACGATATAAAAACATTACTGTCCAAAATATTCAACTATTTTTAAATCTGTGTGAACCATGTTTAAAAAAAAGAAGTTCAGAAAAAAAAGGTTTGGTGGTTAAGCCCATGGTCTTTTCACAATTCAATGCAAGATGTCAAGTGGATTTGATTGATTTTCAATCGCAATCTGATGGGGAATTTAAATTTATTATGGTTTATCAAGACCATTTGACGAAATTTGTTATTTTAAGAGCCCTCAAAAGTAAACAGGCAGTTGAAGTTGCTGAGCAGCTTCTCAACATTTTTTTATTGTTTGGTGCACCGTCAATATTACAGTCTGATAATGGTCGAGAGTTTGTCAACAAAATTATTGAAGATTTAAAGAAAATGTGGCCCGAATTAAAAATAATTCATGGTAAGCCTCGACATAGCCAGTCTCAAGGCAGTGTTGAACGTGCAAACCAGGATATAGAAAATATATTAAGTACATGGATGCAACAAGAACAGTGTAGCAGTTGGAGTAAAGGCTTGGGTTTTGTGCAATTTATGAAAAATAGATCACTTCATGCTGGCATAAAAAGAAGTCCTTATGAGGCAATGTTTGGACAACCACCAAAAGTCATCGTCACTACCTCGAGATGTTGTCCAAGAAATAAATACTGAAGAAGACTTAGAGAGGGTTATACATGAAAATGAAGTTCAAAAAAATGAAGAAAATGAAGTTCAACTAGATGGAGAACTGTATGAACAACATGCTAATGATGTAAATAATTTGCCAAATAATGCATTGTTAGAAGAAGCTTTGGAGCATGATGCGATCATAATGGATGAACTGTCAACAATAGAACAAGAACTATTCAAAGTTGAATTACAGACTGACACGAAGGAAGGTGAGGAAGAAAACGTGCAAATAGAAGTTGGGAAAAATTGTAAAAAGTGTGGAGTATTATTTACTTTTCCTAAAGACACTGACGTTTGTGAACTTTGTGCACAACACTTGAATATTAGAAACATTAGAAAAGAAGCTAAAGAAAATTTAGAAAATCAAGCCAAACGGATAAAAACAATTTCTGACGCTTCTCATCCTCCAGCTGAGGTAGGAATGACCGTACGTGTTAAAGTACCAGACGTGGACAGAGGCAGAGGAGAGGCCCGTTCAATATTAGCATGCATTGTCAAAAAAACCGATGATGGGTATTTTCAATTGGGGACAAAAAATGGAGTTTTGAAAAGTTTGTATTCAAGATCGCAGTTCAGTGTATGCCCTGAGAAATTGATTGAAACAGAAACTATTCCAACGTCAGAAGTGCCTCTTAGAACAGTGGCCAATGAACAATCAGTAGGAACAGGTCAAGGTTTTGCAAAATGTCACTGTAAAACAAGGTGTAAAACAAAAAACTGCTTGTGCGTGAAAAATAATGTACTATGCAATTCAAAATGCCATCAGAGTTTGCCCTGCTGCAATAAGTGAAATTATACTGCAATAAGTGAAATTATAATTATCATTATTAATGTTTTTTTTGTTTAATGTTGTAATACATTAATAATTTGTTTAATGTTAATACATTTTTCAATAAAGTGTTATTATTGCGTAAGTAGAGTCATTTTAATTAACATCCAGTGAAAATGTAAAAGCAAGTCCCATTATGCTTTTACTAACACCCTGTAGCAAATGTATGCATTGACTAGTACATTAATACATGTACTAGGAAAAATAAACATTTATAGACTTCATTGATGCTTTTACTACAATCAGACGTACATTCATACAGTGACTAGTAAATGTATACATTTACTACATTTCATACTTTTACTGTAACATATTCACAAGTCCACCGAAATATTACAATTTGAGAGGTAGCAACAGTAAACGGGAATACACAATACCGTTTACAGAAGGGATTGTACAAGCAGTTTGCAGCTCACCACTAAGCTTTATGTTTGTAAACGATAAACGAGTTGGTGCTGCTACCAACTTAATTGCGGAACGATTAAGAAAGGCGATAAAATTACGGTGAGCAGTACGTAGATAGATCCGTCTGGAACCGGTCCATTTTACTTCGAAGCTGTTATTAGTCATCCATATCACCATATATCCTCATTACCTCAAGACGATGACTCTGAATAAGTTCGGTAAACATCTTCACAAAACTCCTGTCCGAGTTAAACTCGACGCTCGTGCAAAAGTATTCCTATTAGAAGATATACAAAATGTAAGGTACACAACACCGATCTATATGTGGGCGGACCCCGAACCTGCGTCGAACGATCCTTCCGACCTATCGGACTATTACAATTTGAAAGGTAGCAACAGTCAACGGGAATACACAATACCGTTTACAGAAGGGATTGTACAAGAAGTTCGCAGCTCACCACCATGCTATATGTTTGTAAACGGTGAGCTAGTTGGTTCTGCTGTCCACGTAAGTGGGAGACATTTGAGAAAAGGCGATACGATTAAGGCGAAAGGTTTGCTATATCCATCTACAACCGTCCCATTTTACTTCGAAGCTGTTATTAGTCATCCATATCACCATATATCATCATTACCTCACGACGATGACTCTGGATAAGTTCGGTAAACATCTTCACAAAACTCCTGTCCGAGTTAAACTCGACGCTCGTGCAAGAGTATTCTTTTTAGAAGACGTGTCTAATTTGCACTACGAGACAATGTTGTATATGATGGGAATAAACAACTATGAAAACGGTTATGCACTTTTGAACTCCACCAACTTCGAGTATGTCGTTCCTCTAACAAAAGGTTTCATTAAACAAATCAAATACTATCCCACAGATGCGCAAATCTTTATAAACGATACGTTATACGATGCCGAATCACTCATCGGAGTGTCATTGAAGAAAGGGGATAAGTTTAAGGTGAAGAAGCCTGGCTCAAAGGACATATTTATTTTTGAAGCTGTTATTAGTGTTCAAACATTGTCTAAATGAGTATCAAACGTCAAATAATTGAAGAATTGCATAAACCTGCTCGTAAACGATTTCGAAGAAGACGCGTAATTGTAAAAGGCTTGAATGATTTGTACATGGCGGACCTTGTGGGAATGATTGAGAAAAGGCGATAAGATTAAGGCGCTAAGTACGGCGGTAGATCCGTCTGCAACCGGCCCATTTTACTTCGAAGCTGTTATTAGTCATCCATATCACCATATATCATCATTACCTCAAGACAATGACTCTGGATAAGTTCGGTAAACATCTTCACAAAACTCCTGTCCGAGTTAAACTCGACGCTCGTGCAAAAGTATTCCTTTTAGAAGACGTGTCTAATGTGCACTACGAGACAATGTTGTATATGATGGGAATATACAATCATGAAAACGGTTATGCACTTTTGAACTCCACCAACTTCGAGTATGTCGTTCCTCTAACAAAAGGTAGCATTAAACAAATCAAATACTATCCCACAGATGCGCAAATATTTTTAAACGATACGTTATACGATGCCGAATCACTCATCGGAGTGTCATTGAAGAAAGGGGATAAGTTTAAGGCGAAGAAGCCTGGATCAAGGGAAATATTTATTTTTGAAGCTGTTATTAGTGTTCCAGCATTTTCTAAATGAGTATCAAACGTCAAATAATTGAAGAATTGCATAAACCTGCTCGTAAACGATTTCGAAGAAGACGCGTAATCGTAAAAGGCTTGAACGATTTGTACATGGCAGATCTTGTGGAAATGATTCCCTATGCTAAAATATATAAAGGTTTTCGATATATTTTAGTTTTGTTGAATATGTTTAGCAAGCGTGTTTGGGCGTGTCCACTTAAACGAAAAACCGGTGAAGACGTCACGAAATCAATGAAAAAATTATTATCATCAACAGTAGGTACCCCGGAAAATTTACAAACGGATATGGGAAAGGAATTTTACAACCAGCATTTTCGTAAGCTAATGCAAACTTTCAACATTAATCATTACAGCACGTTCTCTAGTATGAAAGCAAGCCCCGTGGAACGTGTAAATCGAACGCTCAAAAATAAGATGTGGAAAGAATTTTCAATGCAAGGGTCATATAAGTGGTTACAGTTATTACCTCAAGTAGTTGCGAAGTATAACTCAACAGTACATGGAACCACTGGATTTAAACCTATTGATGTTAGTCGGAAAAACGCTAAGAAAATTTTACAGACAGTCTTTAAATTTTCAAAGACCATAGATCCGCGAAGTCCTAAATTTAAAGTTGGTGATCACGTGCGAATCAGTAAGCATCGGGAAGCTTTCGCAAAAGGCTACACTCCAAGCTGGAGTACAGAAATTTTTAAGATTAAAAAGGTTCGACTAACAAACCCTACAACGTATACTTTGGAAGACGTTAAAGGTGAAGAAATTCGCGGCGGATTCTACACGGAGGAATTACAGATAGCTAAACGTCCAGATATATTTTTAGTGGAACAGGTCTTAAAAAAAAGTCGGGATCGCGTTCTGGTCAAGTGGTTGGGCTTTGATAACACCCATAACTCGTATATAGCAGCACGTAATATAGTAAATTAAGTAGTATAGATGCATTACTTTACCTGTGCAAGAACATGCTTCAATTATTCTAAATATCCTTGTGTGTTTTATGTTTATTTTTATAATAAGTTATATAATATACGTTTTTTTCTCAATATGTTATTTTATTTATAGTATATAAGATACAAAAAAACCAGCTTATAATATGCATTACAATCAAACCTTACTAAAGCGATCAATATAAATTCTATTTCTATGTTCTATATCTAAAATTCTATTTAACACTACACCACATTTCTCGATACGTCTTTGAAACCGACACCGATCTACAACACTTTCCATCCACAATGATATTCGTGCTTGTCTGTAGGCGTAATTCCACGTAAATAAATAATGTATTTTATTATTCCCCTCCTTGATCGTAACGCGTTTCTTTTGGTTGTTCATTTTTGTTGTCTACAAACTCTTCTATTGTAGACGTGAATGATTCCAAACCTTCCTTGTTTAATTTATCCAACAAGCAATCTATACAGATATTTCCTTCTAAATACGATTCACACAAGTCTACCCCTTTCTGAAACTGTAGAACTCTTTCTTTACACTCTTCGTCGGTGTAATATTTGCCCAATCCGTAGACTGCTTCGTGATCGGCATCAAAGAGTAGATCGCGTAACTCTTCCTGCACTCTCTGTACTGCACTTTTAAGATCAATAGCCTTAGGCCACGATTGTCAACTATAACACATCCACATCTTTATACAAGAACGTTTTGCAAGTCGATGTCACACTGAATTCTTTCCGGGTACAATGCCACCACTTCCAAAGCACACACAACGTTCTCGGACGGTGGTAAAGCAGATAACACTTGTTTAACGTTTTCGGTGGAATCCCCGCTTAATACACTCGATCCTTTTAATAAAGCTTGATAAAATTGAACAAAATCTTGCTCTACAAGGATTTTCAAACGGATTTCTAGCAGAGGAAGTAGTTCTAGAAGCTGAATGACGCTTTCAAATCCCAACCACACTTCCGACTCATCAATACGTTCGCGAAATCTCAACACATTCTTTCCTTCGATATTTTGTACGATAATAGTCTTACACATTGATACAGTTACTGGATTGGTCGGTATTTCACTGCTGTACAACAAACTTTTTATAAGGGATTGTTGTTGAACTACATCAAGCCATTCCTCGAGCGTAAAAGTAACTAAACCAGTCCTGATTCCGAAGATTCTCACTCGTGGTAAAAGGTCTACGGGACACAATCAAATAGTTACCGCTTTACATTTAGATTTATTCAAATAGTAAAGTCGTCCTTCTAATAATGGTAGGATCTGTGATAATTTTGCTTTGCTGTCCGGTGATGACGATGAACTTGAAGATGCATTTGATACTCGTCCACTCGCAACGTTCTTGACGACTTCAAACGCTTTAACCAAATTTTCCATTTTACAGAGATAGTAATATAATTTACAATGCACTTACTTATGTAAATAGTGACGCACTTCTTGAATGCTTACTGATAGATTAAGCTCACTTAATGTTGCAATTGGTAAGATCCTATTTTTATATGGATCAATTCATGGTGGGGAGAATTAAAGGGGGGGTTTAAACGTAGTGGGGGAAGTCTATCAAGAGTTCTTTTAGTCTACTTCCTGCTGCGAACATGGGTGCTTTACCTATAAAACTCTTAATAGTGCTAACCGCCGTTTATGATGGTGTTATGTACATCGCACGACCGTCGGAGTCCATTTCCGGGTCAATAGTGTTCTCCCAAGATCCAACGCGTTACAACTTAAAAAGTGATGTTCTGCATAGACTAAACGTTTACAGTGTTTCATTGAGTAATGTTACACGTGTACCTTCATCATTCAAAGTGAAATTTCATTATCCGTCACATGACATCGAGACCAGCTGGCAAACAATTGGTCATGATCCGCACATTTGCAAACTGCCTGATTCACCAACGCCTGTTAGCTGTATAGTTGTCGTCTCAGTGGCGATCTTTGTATTGGTTATATTTGCCATATTTTTGATTGTTTACGTGGTTATTTATTTGCTTAACCTTAAAGTTTAATAATGTGCATAATACAACATATTGTATTAAACTTTGTATTTGTACTGCAACCGTTTTTTAATAAAACCAATTGTTAATAAAAGTCTTTTATTTTTTGTTATAACATTGTATACAATCTAAACAATTATAATAAACCTTTTTGTAATTTGTCAGTAATTTACCAGATTTTTTTTACAGGCTCACGTTTAATATAGTTAAGTACATAACAGTTATTCGGATTACAGTCCGCAGGAATATACGTCTCCGGAACTTTAAAATCACTATTACGCACCTCAGGTATATGTGGGTTACGTTCTTTTGAATATCTAGTGAAGTTGAGAGTTCTTTCCTTGTGAAATTCTTCTTCAGTCATCCACTTAAACGGTCTATGTTCACTATTATGCAACCATGATCTATTAAACCAAATGTTGCGTTCTATATTATCCATCCACACATCAGAAATTCCGCGATTCCACGTGCGGCATACACATTTGAAAAATACGAACGGACAAGTGTCCCCCAAAAGATATATTTCGTGAATATGTTCTCTGCCCGATTTCGTGCATTCTATTCTTTGTGAATTTATTGGATTACCATCTTCATTTAAGTATAAAATTTCTATATATGAACATACAGTGTGACCTATATCTTCAATGCTTCTTAATTCTACAATATTGGGCAGTTTATATGATTCAATTAACAACCCGGTATTGTGAGTTTTAAAACGAGAAAACTTAATTGCGCCAGTCTTTCGTTCAATCGACCATTGATGTTCCCAACACATTTTATACTAGATAAATAACTAGTGGACACAGATATTGAAGTTATGTAGAGATTGAGGTGCGGTTTGGGGACAAGAATGGCAAGTAGAGAGGGGCGTGGTTGTAACTGTCTAGAGGTAGCTTACCAAGCGGCGGGGGGGGTCTTGAAAACAAGTGAGGCAAGTAAAGAGAGGGAAAGCAGAAGAAGGCGTGGCTTATAAAGGGAGGGGTCTGGAGAGGGGGAAGTGGCTTCTAAATGGGAGGGGCTTAAAAAGTGAAAGGAGGTCAAATGAGAGTTCAAGGTTGTGTGGCTCCACTAAGCCCATTTGTTATCTACTCATATACTGCTCAATTCGAGAACTCAATAAAGAGCACAATGCTGACATCTACCCCACTTACCACCTACTATACAGCCTGTTCGTTCTCAAATTCAAACATGCATTTAACATTCTATTGGACGTTTTTGGTGATTCCTGGTCGCCAAATTTAACTACAAGAAAGATAATGGTATTAATAACAAGATAGAATTATTGTGCATCAAATGATACCAATTATAATATTAAGAATGCGATTTTTATTTTAAAATACTAATTTAAAAGTCGAATATTGTTAAGTATGACAAGCCATACCTTTCAAATTATTTCATTTTAGCGTTTGACTGAATTGAATAAAGACTATTCAAACTGTTCAATACCTTAATATGTATTGATTTAGTACAAATATAGCAAAATACATAAAAGTAAAATGCACAATGTTAATTGTCTATGATCGACTTTGAGAGTGGACACCCGGTATGTATGTTAATTAGATTCAAAATTTGTTTTGTTTTATATTAGAACAAATAAAACACAAAGGATCTTAACTAATATTTCGTTATTAAACCGAACTAACTATTTGATATAATTAAGTACCGCTAGATTCGCTATTCGAACCACTGTGCGTCGTGCGTTGTGGCTGTCCAATAGCCCAAAACACAATCAGTAGCAATGTACCTACAAAGATCGTTGCCAGAGCAACCTGATCACCGACAATCCGAACAAGTTGCCCCACCCCACACAAAACTCTAGACGACACAATCATGGACTAAGGGGCTATGAGCCCATGCTAAAACCACGGAAAAACTCAACCCTAAAATATGACCAACCCACTAAATAAACACGAAAGACAACACACAAGCTATTCCAAGGTAGCCCCACCTGTGCACAGGGAAACGCCAACGGCAATAGCTACATTACGGTATAGAGGTCAATAGAAACTCGAAAGCCGGGAAGATAGCGCAACTCCTCTTGCTTCGAAAAGAGGGCCCAAAGGCTGTCTTTTCTCGGCAAGAAGCCAACTTTTTAACGTGGGGCATCCAACCACGTGACGACCCGAGAGCCGCCGATTACAAAAAAAAACAAAATATATACAAGTTGAACTATCGCACCCAAAACTCACGGGCTAGATGCTACTCTTAAGTGTGCAAGCACACCAACAGCAACGAAAGTTTAGAGGCGAGCGGGATATTCATACACAATTGTACACCACCGAAAAATTACGACATAGATAAGAAGAAAAGCAAAGTAGAAGAAACACCAGACCTTGTTGAACAGGTCGGGATACTTGCTCGGAAAAGGGAAATTGAACAGGCTCCCACGAAATTCCTTTCAGTCACGCCCAACCATCCACCTCCCCAAAAAAAATGAAATTGCCTTAAACAGGCTTCAGATCTTGAACGTGCCAAATACCAATAGAACTGCCAGTATCATCTTGTAATTCGTATGTCCAAGATCCGATTCTTCTAGATATCGTGAAGAGTTCAACAAATGACGGACACAATCCAGCTTTAATGGATTTTGCAGCATTTTACTTAACTTTATCCTTCCTCCAGACTTAATCACCAACTTGATATTCTACATGATGTCATCGTAGAATGTAGTAGTTTCTATTTCTTTCTAGTGCGGCTTCTATACGTTGCTTAATTTTGTTAAACATCTTTTGAAATCGAAGACGCCGTTGTTGCATCAGTATCTATTTCCTCGTCCGAACTAGGATCTTTAAGCAAATGTTTATATGCGTCCCCATCTTCAACGTAATCACGTCCAGAATTCGTATAGAAAGGGGTAAACCCAGTTACCTAACTTTTCGTTGTCCTGAGGGCACATCCTGTTGAAGCCAAATTTTTATCCCAGTCCCTATGGTCGTTACCAATGTAACTGCGGATCATGGTCTTTACAGTCTTGTTGTACCGTATAAAGTATAAGTATAATTATCAGTATAATGTATTCGGGTGTTGTATCGCTTACACATTTGTTGAAAGTCTTTACTACGCATTTGTGCACCATTATCACATATCAGAAATGGTGCACACCATACGCTAAAAATAATTGCTCTTCGATGAACTTTATCAAGGATTTGGATGTCGCAGATCGTACCAGACAGAGTAGGACATATTTGCTGAAGTAATCGGCAGCGTCAATTTAGTAAGTATAACCACTCTTGCTTCTAGGAAACGGTCCCATAAAGTCTAAACTTATCATTTGCCAAGGCCTATGTATCTTAGGTCTGGTTTCCATTAAATCGGCGGAGGGCTTTTGTTCAGGTTTTTGCCGAGCGCATGTTTGGCAAGAACGAATATATTGGGCGACATCGTATCGTATTTTCGGCCAGGTATACTTTTCATGTAATCGCCAATAAGTTTTGTAAGTTGCAAAATGACCACTCCGTGAATCATGATGCTGTTTTATGAGATCCTTCCTTGTGTTTTGGAATAACCAACTTCCAATAGTCTTCTTCCTGTTAAAGCCCTGGGATTTTACAACGTACATATTTGTACAGTAAACTATTTTCAAGACGCCATTGTGAGAACTTGTAGGGTTTCTCTTGAACTTTATCTCTTATTCGTTGGTACCAGGAGTCCGTAGTGTTCGCGAAGGTATCAGACGTATCGATCACTTGTTGTTGAACAGAATCAATAGACACCGGAACGGCTCTTGATAAGAAGTCGGATACCACGTTTAGTTTCCCTTTACGGTGTATAATGGTAAAACTGAATGGTTGTAAACGGATAGCCCATCTGGCTAGTCGACCTGTCGGATCTTTTAATCGATGCAACCATAAAAGCGAAGCGTGATCGGTCACGACAGTAAACGTAGTTCCTTCGAGATAATTCCACAACTTCTCTACAGCCCAAATGACGGCTAAACATTTCCTCTCATTTGTTGTGTATCGTTGCTCTAATTTGGTTAAAGACCTAGCCAGAAAACAAATAACCCTTTCCCCATCGTCAAATTGTTGAGTCAAATCTGCCCCAAGGCCATAGGCTGAGGCATCCGTCTGCAAAATGAACGGCCTTTCGAAATCTGGGCATTCTAGAATGGGTGTAGTAGTTAAATGATTCTTGACAGCTTGAAACGCCTGGTTGCAGCTACCTGTCCAAACAAAATGAATATTTTTCTGAGTTAACCTAGTCAGTGGTGCTATCGTTTCCGAAAAACTTGGAACAAATTTTCTATACCAACTAGCCATGCCAAGGAATCGTCGTACTTCAGTAACTTTGCAAAAATTCTGCAGCCTGAATGTACCGTTGACACCTTTTAAACAAAAATTGAAGGTGGGGCTGTACTACACATGATTACACGACGCACTTTTATCGTGAACCTCGACCTATGCATTTCCACTTATAACTTATATTTTAATATTAAAAAACCTCTATAATTGTGAATGTTGTTTTAAGAACTTTATCAGTTTAGAGAATGAAATAAATAAATTAGTTATTTGTTTCATTAGTACAAAATATGCATGTTTGTGGAACAAATAAGAAAGTTCTTATGAGTCCCAAAAACGCATTCTCTGTACGAATTAAACATACTATTTTTTCTCTAACTGCTTATTTTTAACTAGGAAACTCTGTGAGAGGGTTGTTTAGAATAAACAACATGACGTTAAACTACTTTTTATTTACTGCAATTCTAATATGTGTAAAAAGTGGCAATTTGAATATTAAGAATTAATATCACTCAGAAATACTCACAAATGTATAATCTCACTCCCATTTCGTCGAAATTTCAAAGAAATTTCGACAGGCGTCTAAGGTATATGTGTAAAACTGAAATATGTAAATAAACTTTTAATTGTAATATAATTTATACAATCTTATTTGCAAGTAGATATAAACAGCTATAGAAAAGAAGGTTTATTAATCAAGTATATTTGAGAATTAAAGGAGAATTTTACCGCGTTTATTACAAACACATTAAATGTTATTTAACTTGAGCCACAAATTCTAAAATAAATATGTTGTGCAGAAGATCGATTTTATTAATAGAATTACACATTTCTTATAGATGTTTAATAGAAAAGGTGGGAAGGTCAGGCTATCTAAAAATACAGTCAGCGGAAATATATGATTGCAAATTATGCACCCAAATCCTAAGCCTGGCTTATCAGTATCACCTTAGAATGGTTAACATTATCAAAACCAAACTTGGTATTCAGATGTTTTCGAACTTGATGTCTTTCAACTTGTTCTTGTAATTAACACAACAATAATAATGTTTGTTAAGGGCCGGCGGTGGACGAGTGGTGTCACTCACTCGTGTTCCAAGGGTAGTGGGTTCGAATCTCACTTGGGGCGGCGGGATTTTTCTAATTGGAAAATTCCGCCACCTCAACTATGGATGTGTGTATTCGTGTTGCATGTTAGATGGGGGACAGATGACCTTTTGGTTCCCCCATAGTTAAGGCGCGAAATAAAAAGAAAAAATGTTTGTTCTTTATATTATATTTTTTATGCTGTTGATAATTTTTGTTTATAGTAAAAATTACAAATTTGGAGGATATAATCATATTTTGATTAACATTTTTAATAAAATAATATTTATTAAACTAAAAAAATATTATGTCTGGTAAATCCAAACCTTATGAACTGTTGGGTAGGAAAACAAGCTGAGGATCCAATAACTTGGCAAAGAAAATATTAAAATTGACCGTTATTTGACCCCACGAAGAAAAAAGTCTACAAAAATGAGCGTAAAAACCCAGAATCCTTTTATTATTATTACAAAACCTTGTCGTTTTACTTAATAATCTGATGTAGTTCTAAACATTCCAACTTCAAGCATGACTAATACTTATTAATATTTTAACAACGCTAACGATGATATGAAAGAAATAAGTATAAAGTATAAATGACAATGAAAATATTAGAAAATGTGTTATTTATATAGGTTCTAATTGATTTTTCCAGAAATCTTCTAGTTAGGTAGGTAGAATAAGTCAAGTTTCGTGCTTAGTCATGTTGGCGTTAAACATATTAGCAAAGATTGGGAAACTGTTACTATATAGTAAATTGTTTACAAAAAATATGTGTTTGAATTTAATTATAATAGATTTAAACCCAGTTTATTTGCATAAAAAACAAGTTATTTATAAATCATTTCTATTTTTTGTTGGGATTTTTATTTTTTAGACAAGAATTCCCATGCTAATAGTGTTCAATAACAGGTATGAATAAAGTCCAAATACATTTGAATACTACCAATAGTAAAATAATCATAATGTACTAAAAAAAAGTTACAAAAGTAATTTAAAATCGTAAAACAGGTAGGTACCAAAAAACTCATAGCCCGATTTAACCAAGTCATTTTTTAATTTGTTTACTTTCTACATATTATAATTAGACATGGAAATTCTATTCGCGCGCCGAAAATTGTTGTGAAGGGTGCCATTTTGAAGATAACGATAGGTGAGAATTACAAATTCAAGAATTCTTTAGTGATGAAAATATTAAAAAGGTATAAGCACTGTCAGTAATATGTACCTTTATAAATCATGCATGAGTACCTGGAATCCTGATATCCAGGTCTGATTAACCAGAAAAATAAAACATCCGTAAAATGTTCATTCACTCAGTGGCGTGCGGTCCATGGAAGCAATGGAAGCAATGCTTCCCTTAAGAATTTATTAAAATTAAAAAACAATGCTAACAAAAATAGTTTTATAAAATTATGGTTATCGTTTATTTAAATTTGTAATGTTTAATCAACTTAAAGCTCAATATCAATTCCGTACAGCAAAAAGTATAATTATTTACAGTACTATTTTAAATTAGACTCATTAAACTTGCTCGGAAAGGTAATACCGATTCAAATGTGTTAGTTACACTGAATATAAGCACGGATTTCGTTGCTTCCTGTACTTACTTTCAACGCGGGCGAGTCGCGGGTGCGTTGTGGGCTACAGTTAACATCGTATAAGGTCGAGTTATTTTTGTTAGCGTACTCCGTGATCAGATGTTTATTATAATTTCGTTATTTGTTCGATTTTTCGTGTTTGTTAAATGTTACTTAAGCAATGTAAATCTGCGAATGAGACTGTATTTTGGAACGTTTTATTATTTCAATTTATATAAGTTCGGATTTTTTTAAAGACAAATAATTCTAATTAGTTTATTCTGTATGCAACATTTAAACTTGCTTTATCGTCATGACTGCAAATTCAGCTGCTTCGGTGGAGGTTCGAGTACCGTTCAATTTGTAAAGTATTATTATTATTATTTGATAAAAAATTTCCTTCATACAGTTTCGGAGGAAATTATTGAGAAAGGCAGACCAAAACTTTTCTTTACAAATTATTACATAATAAAACTTATCTCACACCGACAGTACTTTCCCAAATAAATTTTTTAGTCCCAAGAAATTACAGAAGAGTTAATCAAATATTTTATTTGCCATATACACGGGTCAACACACTATATGTTACAATTCATCGGTAATCAGAATGTGTCGGTATATGAATTTATTATATTAGTCCCGACATAGATATCAACGAAATTTCCCTTAAAAAAAAGTTAAATTGCTATGAAGCTGTAAGTGCTTTATGGCGTTAAAGCATATCTAATGCCACATACACACCATGCATTTTTTTAGCTCTTTGCCGCTTCTTTGATTCATGTTTGTGTCTTTCGCTGTTTTTTTTCTTTCTCTATTTTTTTAACATTATATCGCTTGTATAGATTACATAATTATATTGTACATAGACTTAGTTTATTTATGTATATATTTTTCTTAATTATGTTATGTTATCTCATGCAAAGAATGTAAAACAAATACCTACATATTGTTATTAGTATTACAGTTTTGTACAGAAAATGAAAAGTTAATAGTTATGCGAATAACGAATTTACTATTTTTAATTTTCTATAAATGTAGTCTGTAATTGGCCTTGTGCTGTCGGCTGCAAATAATAAATAAATAAATAAAAACCAGAACTTTTAAATTTAACAACAAAGATTAAAACCTGCACCAGGTATTTTGCTAAAAAAGACCGGAAAATCGAGTTGCATTATAAATAAATAGTAGTACTTTTTTTTAAATAAAGAATAATAGTCAACAAATTCCATAAGTATAAAAGACGTATTCTTTTGCACATTGTGATAAAATCTAAACAATCATAAAAATTTGAAAATGCTTTGTCACAAAAGAACGTTGGCAATAGTTACAAGTTTCGTTACAGCACCTTTTATGCTTCAATCATGTCAATCACAGAATTTCTACGATTCAAAGGGGTAAGGGGATTACCAATCATGCTAAAAATATCTTACTAGGTGGGAGTTAATTAGTATTCAAAAGAACGAGATGTGCTAAAAAATTTCCAATCCGATTAATCATTATAGAGTAAAAGAATACTACTGAAGTGTAAAAATTCTTCCTTAAAAAACTTTTAAGCTTAATAATTATAACACTGTTTTTTATTGTACCTAGGTGTATTAAAACTTAAATCGTGGTTGCTACCCTAGCCTAAATTCTCACCGCACGCCATTGCATTCACTTATTTGTGAACTTTTACTTAATGAAAAGTATTACCTAGTTTCGTTTGGGTTCAAATGAAACGAGTTTTTAAAAATATTTTTTGTTTTCCCTGGATCTTTATTTTAAACCAGCGGAAGTAATGACAATTATAATACACAATAATATAAATGCTCATTAGAGCTTAGATGTAAACTTAACTATGAACTGATCAAAACTTAATGAATCTACTGTCTAACACACTATATATATGATTCTCTTATCTAAATAAAATATTACTCAGCCGTTCCCACGAGAAAGGTAATGCAATACTATCTGCATGATAAGCAATTCTCATGAGAAAGCTAATACGGCACACTAAGCATTTCACACGAAAGATGATCCTTTCTTCTTATCTTGAAATGTAATATGAACTTAGCTACTTGCTGATAGTAAGTAGTATTTCTACGTAACTCCTCAGCGCTAAAATGTTTTAATATAGTTTTTATTTAAAACAATATTAAAATTAGTAAAAGGAAAATGAAAACTTTAATTTTCTGTGTTTTTATTTATCACAACTAAATCTTTATTTAGAAACTCAATGAATTTTATTTTTAAGGAATTACGTTTACAGTATAAATATACAAAAATACTTATAACTAAAATTATAGCAATTATGGTTAATATAATAGATGATATGCTTAAATGATTTAGCAGTCACATGATCAATTGATTTTAGTAGATAACCGTTATCGGTAATTTTGATTTGATTATCAATTAACTTTTGTGTATCGATCGGAATTAAGTCGACTCTTGAGATGTCAACATGACTTGATTCAGCTACTACTAGTTGGTCAATATTTGGTAATTTTAGGTCGATAATTTTGTTTGACGTAGTTTTAGCTACAAATAACATTTGCTTGTGATTAATTAACGCTGTACAATCAGGGCTCAAATGTAAAATTTTAGAACCATAAAGTTCTTTTCGAAAATTTTGATTGTTAAAATTAATATCTTGAATTGCTTTGGAAGGTACAGTAACTAGCCAAGTGGCAGTATCTATTTGAGAGATTTTAATGTGAGTTAGATCAAAAAGATATGGGGTACATGTTTGGTAACTATTAAAAGAAAGTAATTGGGTTTCACATAATTTATCGTTTGGAATTTCAAAGTGATTATTTTGGTTACAAAAGTAAGTGTCTATTGTAACTAATTTGCAATGATCGAGTTCGATAGGGATACTCATTTTAGTATTAAACAATATATTATTGTAGATTGGAATAATCATACGGAAATGACGGGTGTTAATAAATATTGGAAAAGGTATCAATTGTATAAGTTGATAATGGTTAGTTTTAGAGGTTAGAGGAATTTCAAAGATGAAGGTGATTCTATTCGCAATTTGATAGGCTTTGGTAATAATGATACTTTCATATAGATGTAGATAACTTTGATCTGCGGAATAGGGAATGGTTAATGTTGTTTGGTGCGACAGGTGTTTAGAAATATCCTTTAGATTTTGAATTAGTTCAATATTGTCAATTAATGACATATGCATTTGTTGATTCTGTGCGAAAGTTAATGCGTTTTCGAGTTCAAAGTAGGTGTTTATAAGAAGTTGTAAAGATTGCACGGCTTCGAGTAAAACTGTTTTTTCGGATACTGTGGAGACATGTTTTTTCACCTGTTCGTTTTCTAAAATAATTTTGTTTAGGTTTTCATTGAGTAGCATTTGATTGTTGGCTAGATTGTTTATAGTGGAAATAGTGTCATTAAGAATTTTAGCTTGTTCTAATATGACGTTAGTTTGTGTTTCCCTAACTTTTTGTAATTTGGAAATCAATGTTTCATATCTTTGACCATCTTTGGCATCCAGATTGCCAGTTAAGAATTTAAAAATGGTTCCTAAACCATCTACGAGTCCTCGTTTTTGGATTGTATGTTGTGTTTGAGGGAATAATTGATCGATAAGTTTGTCAGCTTTGTCTAAATATTGTTTAATGATTAATAATATGTTATTATGACTAAGTAATATGTCAGTAATATTAGTGAACTGCCTATGTTCGATGGGGTATTGTTGATTTTCCAAAAGAATAATGATTTTTATTAAATTCTCTTTAAGCATACCATATTGAGTAATAATAGGTGTATAATCTATAGTCTTAATTAATGTAAATTTGCTTTTTTTTAGGATAGCGTTACCTAAGTTTAATGGATAAAGTCCAGGATTGTCATCTAAGTTTTCGATAATTACGTCACTGATCACAAATTGGGTTGTGAGGATGTAGCAGGCGATAATGGTTAACCTGAAAATGGTAATAGTTCGTTTATATGTCGTTTAATTTGAGGTCCTTCATTAGGGGGTGTTAATTCATAAGTATCACGTTCAAGAATTTGGGAAATAATGTATGTTCCAGAAAATTTCGGGTCCTTTTTATTTCTAGTGTTAGTCGTAATGAAAACTTTACTTCCTAGTTCAAGTTTTTTTGTTCCGCGCTTTTGGTTTAATTTTATATTTCGTTTTTCTTTGGTGTCCGTTTGTTCTTTTTGTAATGATTCATAAAGATAGCGCATTCATGTTTTATGTTCCGACATATAATCATGATAATAGGTTTTTGTATAATCTAAGTCGAATGGATTTTTGCTTTCTGTGTGCCCGAACATTATTTCAAAATGTGTTAGCTTAAGGTTTGAATGGATTGTGTGATTGTAAGCCAAGATACAATATTGAATTTTTTGGTGTTCTGGTATATTAGTCAATAAACGATAATGTTCGATGTTAGTGGAATGTAGACGTTCTACAAGCGAATTTGATTGGTGGTGAGCGGGGGTTGTAGTGTGTAATTGAATCTTGTGAAGAATTAGGAAATCTTTAAATATGTTTTTATTAAATTCTCCATCAGCAATAATTATATTTGGGGCTGTGAAGACGCATTTATAAGTTAGTAATTGTTCAATAACATCTATCAGGTTATAAGATTTAATAGGATAAGCTTGAGCAAATCGGGAAAAGGCGTCGATTATGGTTAAATAACTTTTATTGCCTATTCGAAAGATATCTAAATGTACGGTATGAAATGGTCTATTAAGAGTCGGTGTAAGTTGAAAAGGTTGTTTAATCGGATTACGATTATATTTTTGAGTTTTACAAATTTGACCAAAACCAGCGGAAGTAATGACAATTATAATACACAATAATATAAATGCTCATTAGAGCTTAGATGTAAACTTAACTATGAACTGATCAAAACTTAATGAATCTTCTGTCTAACACATTATATATATGATTCTCGTATCTAAATAAAATATTACTCAGCAGTTCCCACGAGAAAGGTAATGCAATACTATCTGCATGATAATCAATTCTCATGAGAAAGCTAATACTGCACACTAAGCATTTCACACGAAAGATGATCCTTTCTTCTTATCTTGAAATGTAATATGAACTTATCTACTTGCTGATAGTAAGCAGTATTTCTACGTAACTCCTTGTATTATATAACATACTACACAATACTTTGCATAATATACTATATATAATTGATAATCTACAGTTTGGAATCTCATGGGTTTTGTATAGAGATATAAAAGCGTTCATAGAAACGGTAGTGGGAGAATGGAACGATGCAGTAAAGTCGTTGGGAGATGTTAGTTTTCCTACGAACCATTTTTATTTTAGTGTTTACAGTAGAAGCAATTGAGAAGTACTTTGTGCTTTTAAGTTTAGCAGTTACGGGAAATGCGAAGAAAATTATTACTTTAGATTTACTACCGACGTGATAACGTCTCCCGCCTGCAAAATAGTATCTGTCGAATGCCGCTAACGATTAGTTAATAATAATAGGTGTGTTGATAATAGGAAGAATAGTCCAGACTCCTCCTTTACCGCAAACGTTTCACTATGCCACTCCCGTTTTTTATGAACGCTTTTATATACCTATACAAAGCCCATGCGTTTACAACCTGTATACGTACTTATAGTACTATAAAATTTGTTGGTTATTTATTATAAAAAGGATAGTAAGGACAAACGAACAGTGCAAACAGATATTTACTAACCTGACACTAATGCCTTGTTCTTGTCTTGGCAGAATTAACCATTAAAAAGGGGCCCCTGTTACCATCGATTGTTGCCAGATGTAACAGTACCAGTTTGCACAGTGTTTTTGGCGCGATAAGATCATAAACTGTGGACTATAAGGTGAAGGTTCCATTTTTTGTTTACAGTTTCTTGTGAGAACTATGTGGAAAAACTAATTTCTAGCGAAATAAAATCTGATTTTGACATAAAACATTTTATGAAATTTTCTCTATTATTATTTTTGTACCATGGCAACACTCCATAAAGTAAAGTAAAATTATGATTGTTTACCATCATTAAAAACAAATAGACCTAATGCTATACAAAATTGTATGTCTACTTTTGGTTTGGCATAACAAATTTTTTTTTACAGTTTAGAACGCAAACCAACATATAAAATAAAAGTAAAAAATATACGAAGTCTTGTAAAAAGTATGCATCTTATGGAAAAAAAAATTATTTTCAACATCTGGAAAAGATCTATTCTAGTCTTTGCTTTTTCTAAAACAATAAAAAATGTTAAAAAACATGATTCCGCATGTATTTATCTTAGTGTATGGTTTTACATTTGGTAGGATTCGAATATGTATTGTAATGAAGTTACTATTTTTATTAATTATTTTTGGTGTAAGAATCAATACGCTTATCAACTGCGATCAGTCGCCGTTCGGATAAGCCACCGACTAAAGCAAGAGCACGTGTTCCTTTCCTAACCCATATTTGGCGTACGCCGCTCCGTTTCGCTCCTAGCATTTCCCCTACATTCTGAGAGCCGATTTATTCAGTCCGTTTCCAGGTCTTGTAGGTATCAGCCAGCCGACCCAGAAGAAGAAGCAGCCAACCGAGCCGCAATGATTATTAGGGTAAGGACTCTTGACCGCAGTTTCCAATTCTTTTTCCGCCCCGATCTTCCCTTACCATACCTGGTCCAGGACCTAACTGTGCGTGCGCCTGGGGAACTCATCCTGCTTCTACCCTCTTTTATCGTACCGTGTCCGAAACCTCGCTGTGCGTGTGCCTAGGATCCCAACTTCCATCCTTTACCGTAAACTAGAAGCCTTTCCTGTTCCCCGCTATTATACCCTACCGAACCCGCACGTTTATTGTTACCGTATGCTGTATTGCACCCTGCTTGCAGTGGCTACCGTAGATAACCGTATGTTTTTCAGTTTAGAGCTTAACGGTCGCAGGAGTATTGGAGAAAATAAAGCTATTAGGTTTAATAATTGTGCGTTTTATTTTCTAGTATTAACACCCTCTTGTGAAAGCTATCCCCTATCCCTATCCCCTAGGGATAGGTGAAGTGATCCAGACAAGGTCGACCTCAACAACCCCAGCAGTTCCCTGGATTACCTTTCCTCTACTAGCAGTTACCCGCTTCTGTGGAGCATACCACGTTTAAATAACTGGCGCCCGAGAGTTGCAGCACCTCACCGAGAACATTAGCGCCCTTCGTAAGCGAGTTGGTGCCTAGGACAGAGACACTTAAAATTTGACTCCGAGCAAAGACGCCTGACGTGTCAAACCCCGGAGCCCTTACAGTATGCTACAAACAGTTCGTTAATATTATTACAAATAAATTTTCTTAGTACCTTTCTTAGTAAAATTTCATATGCAATTTGACAGAATAAATTATTTTACTCTCAAAGTAAATTTTATCTAGGAAGTAAAAAGTTTTATAATAGCGGCCCTTAATAACATAAAATAAATAAAGATTAGTAAAAGATTCACAGTTTTATTAAAATACAACCTGACAATATTGTTTCGACAGTTATGCTGTCATTATCAAAGGTAATATAATTATAAATAAAAATGAAAAAGTGTTAGTGTTGGTTTTAAATGTTATTTTATAATTGTTGGTTTTTCTTAGTATATGTGCAATTTTTCTGATATTTTGCCAAAATATGGTATAGATATGTAATTTGTGTCTTCTGTTTAATTGTCAATGGGATATATTCTTTTGATAGCTAACCTATAATCTTTCTGTTTAATTAAAGTGTCAATCATGTTCGGATTGTAATGATTTGCATGTGCTAGTTGTTTAATGGTTGATATCTCTTTGCTAAAATCTGATTTTCTTAGTGGAATAGTTAAAGCTCTGTGTACTAATGATCTGTAGGCTAATATTTTATGTGTATTATGGTGACAAGGTTTATTTGGTATTGTTATGTCTGTTTGTGTTGGTTTTTTATATATGGAAAATTCAAATAAATTGTCTGCGTTAATCTTGATATTTAAGTCTAGAAAGTTTATAGCCCTGTTTTGTTCTGTTTCTAGTGTAAAATTTATGTTAGGGTGGATACTGTTAATAAGAATTAAAAATTCATTGATAACCTCAAAATAACTGTCAAAACAAGCTAAAATGTCAACAACATAACGAAACCAGAAGATAATGTGTTTAGAGAGGTTTAATTCAAATATTCGATCTTCGAACTTGTCCATAAATATGTTAGCTAATAGAGGACTTAGAGAATTACCCATAGGTAAACCATCCTTTTGTAAATAAATGATGTTATTAAAAGTGAAATAATTTTGACTTATACAAAGGTCAAATAATTGAATTAACTCTAACCTTTTAACTAATTCTATATTACTTGTGAAATAAATAAAGATTATTAAATTACTATTGATCAAGAAACTATCTAATAAAGGAATACATTCTCGTGGGGGTATTCTGGAGAACATGTTGCAAATATCAAAACTTAACAAGTTTTGAATGTGGTGAAAGATGTATATTTTGCAGCTTATCTACTAATTCTAATGAATTTCTAACAGAGTATTTCGATTTGTAACCTATCGTGTTAATAATCTGGTTCAGTTTTTTGGATAAAATGTGATTAGGTGCATTGATGTATGATACAACGGGTCTTATTGGCATATTCTGTTTATGTGTTTTGACTAGTCCATATAGTTTAGGTGGTTGTGAGTTTTTATTAATGATTTGTTGCTTTTCTAATTCTGAAAAGCTGATATTGCAGTTTTCTAAACCTTGTTTTATTTCTTTTTGGAATTTTGTGGTTGGGTTTTTGTTTAAAGTTTCTAAATTTTCTTTATTAATAAATTCATTAACTTTTTGTATGTAAATATCTTTTGAAAGAATTACCAAAGTGTTACCCTTAACTGCTTTAACAGAAATTAGATTGTTCTCTGTGATTTTGTGTTTTATAGATTGAAGAAGTGATATGTTAGATGTGTTGTACATTTTGTCCTGTTTCAAAGACATCTCTTTTAACAAATTCGAAATTTGGAATTTTGCATAGTTATTATGATCTTTCTTAAACAATAAACAAGATTATTTCGTCTTCGTTAGAAGAACAAGCCAAGTTATACAAGAAACTTATGATCAAACACGTGAAACTCTAGTTTTTTCTACACAAAAATACAATTTACAAAATGGCCCCGCGATTGGGCGCCGGTGAAACTCCGCTTTTTCCCCCGGAAAAATAACTATAAAAGGCCCCGCATTGAAGCCAATGAAACGCTAATATTTTACCGGTCTAAATAACAATAAAATAATGTATACTTACTGTAACTGAAAACTCAAAAAATATCTGCCACAGCTTGAGATTTAAACTCTCTCTTTACAAATTAATTAATCAAGTCGTAGGTATTGGTTCCACAGCTGTATAAATTGTGAAAAGGAATAGATAAGGGTTCAAACACAAATAAAAACTTAAAAGGACGCCATCTGGTTCTGAGCTTAGTTAATTACAAATTAACCATTCAAAGATGTTAATTGAATAAGCATTAAAATTTATTAAATTCATTAACCAGAAAATGAATAGAATATTTAGTTAAAACAAAATTTTGTTTACTTAAAATTGTTGAAGAAATGAACTTAAGCATTCATAACCAATATGGTTCCATTTTTCAGATCATTCAGTTTAGAATTAATAACATTTATTAACAGGAAAATACTAATAACACAACTTTGTATAAATAAAAGTAAAACACACATCGTATATTTATTACAAGTCCACCCTAAATTATTAGATTATAATTATACCAAAATTAATCAATAACAATTCATTCAAAACTTTTCATTAAATAATAAAAATAGCTCAAAAAAATTGATTAGATCAACCACAAATATTGTTCAAAAAGCATTAACACAAATATTACTGACTCATCTTATTCTGGACAAAAAATAAACAAATATCTAAATTAAATCAGTTCGAAAGTATCAATATAAATGAATTGTAATTAAATTAAAGTTTAAAGGTTTTTAAATAACGAGGAGAGCTCTCTCTAAAGAAAAATTCTTAACTGTGAGATTCTTAATTCACTGAATTACAAACAAATCCTTAAAACTACAGTACCTTGAGTATTTCCCATCAAACTCATGGAACACCATACATGCAGTCCAGAAGAAATTGGAAATTCGGCCTTTTCTTTGGGGAAATTTCGTTGGACTCGACGTTGTATTGAACTGTGGATTCTCCGTACCAAAAATGCGATAATATTTAGTTATTGTCATTTGCCCATATGATTTCATAAACAAACGGGGTTTTCACTTGGAAAATAACGATAATGTTTCAGAAACTTAGGTTGTTTTTGTAATCACGTGTAGCATCAAATGCGTTTAAATTCTTTAAGCGGGGTTTTAATTTATAAAAGCACTAGAGTCGATTGTTAAATTCGAGACCGCTTTAAATGGTTTTGCTTTAAAGAAAACTGCACTGGTCTTAAACCCAAACGAAGCAAAATAATTGTTTCTTGTTTTATAATTCTTCACTATAGCGTGAAACACATTTATTTACCCGCGTTACAAAACTATAAAAATTCTTCTAACACGAATTAACGAGACGGAAATTCTTTTAAAAACTTGCACTCTACACAAAATAGCATAAAAACTGTACTGTATTTAAGATTATCTTTCAAATCTCATAACACTTAAGCTAAACGGCAGCTTTAACACCATCTCGTCCGCACGGAAGCAGGGTGCAGTAGTAAGTCTCTCGCGTCAAACCTGGCGAAGGCTTTTTATTAACTCCGCTCTTCATTACTACGCAAAAACACATCTGTATTTATGCGGCAAGGGCGCTTTTATTTGACCTTCTATAGGATTCTCGACTCTAAGTGTAAAAAGTGGCACCTAAGATTTACGCGCCAAACTAGTATGGAATGCTACCGCATGTGGCTTGTAAACGATATTCCTACGCTACATTGACTTAAAATTTTTAAAACGCAAATAACAGACAAAGGAAAGTGTATTTACGAATCGTATACACTCAAAATGTTTACCAAAATATTTCAATAAATGAGTTGACTAAGCGCTTCTCATGGTTTCTTTTCAAGGTTTCTTTCTGAAGAAATTGATATTATATTAAAATGCCAGATAGCAAGATACGAAAAACGACATCAATATGACATTACATTGTTTAATTACAGCAAATATGAAACAATCCTTTCATAAAAGTGCCTTTTATTTGAGATGTTTATTTGATGACGTGCTTGTTTAAATTAAGCGAGATCCACAGGACCGAACTTAGGATTTTTAACAAGAATTAATACAAAATTCCGCATACTAAATGCCGGTGGAAAATGTACCCGTTACACACGGAATCGCAAGTCAGAATGTTTGTTTAACCAAGAATGTCTGAAACGTCAGGTTATTCCTAACTACGTAAACATCACTACCAGAACCAAGAATTCGATTACCGAAAAAGTGATTAGGAATGCCAAAAGAAGATGGCTCAAAGAAGAATCGAAGAAACGGTTTAGTATTTGAGACAATATGCACGTTTATATAAAGGTACTCCATACAGAACCTACTCATAAATTACACAATATCCAATTTGACATCTTAGATTTTGACATTAGAGAAACCTTCAGTCACATTAAATTCAAAAAATACACCACACAGAAAAATAAACTTCATCGACTTGTCAACAAAAACGTATACTACAAAATAACCTTAATTGTCAGAACACTGCAAACTTTTATCCTCGTTCCATAAACTGGTCGAATATAACATTCAATGACAGAGAAACACAATTTCTTAACAAAGGTTTCGATTTTTGTCCTTTTCCAAAATTTACCAACGAAATTAAAGAAATTTTGGCTGTTGAATGCGAAACTATACTTAAGAAATCATAATAACTATGCAAAATTTCAAATTTCGAATTTGTTAAGATATGTCTTTGAAATAGGACAAAATGTACAACACATCTAACATATCACTTCTTCAATCTATAAAACACAAAATCACAGAGAACAATCTAATTTCTGTTAAAGCAGATAAGGGTAACACTTAAGATAAGGGTAATTCTTTCAAAAGATATTTACATACAAAAAGTTAATGAATTTATTAATAAAGAAAATTTAGAAACTTTAAACAAAAACCCAACCACAAAATTCCAAAAAGAAATAAAACAAGGTTTAGAAAACTGCAATATCAGCTTTTCAGAATTAGAAAAGCAACAAATCATTAATAAAAACCCACAACCACCTAAACTATATGGACTAGTCAAAACACATAAACAGAATATGCCAATAAGACCCGTTGTATCATACATCAATGCACATAATCACATTTTATCCAAAAAACTGAACCAGATTATTAACACGATAGGTTACAAATCGAAATACTCTGTTAGAAATTCATTAGAATTAGTAGATAAGCTGCAAAATATACATCTTTCACCACATTCAAAACTTGTTAAGTTTTGATATTTGCAACATGTTCTCCAGAATACCCCCACAAGAATGTATTCCTTGATTAGATAGTTTCTTGATCAATAGTAATTTAATAATCTTTATTTATTTCACAAGTAATATAGAATTAGTTAAAAGGTTAGAGTTAATTCAATTATTTGACCTTTGTATAAGTCAAAATTATTTCACTTTTAATAACATCATTTATTTACAAAAGGATGGTTTACCTATGGGTAATTCTCTAAGTCCTCTATTAGCTAACATATTTATGGACAAGTTCGAAGATCGAATATTTGAATTAAACCTCTCTAAACACATTATCTTCTGGTTTCGTTATGTTGTTGACATTTTAGCTTGTTTTGACAGTTATTTTGAGGTTATCAATGAATTTTTAATTCTTATTAACAGTATCCACCCTAACATAAATTTTACACTAGAAACAGAACAAAACAGGGCTATAAACTTTCTAGACTTAAATATCAAGATTAACGCAGACAATTTATTTGAATTTTCCATATATAGAAAACCAACACAAACAGACTAACAATACCAAATAAACCTTGTCACCATAATACACATAAAATATTAGCCTACAGATCATTAGTACACAGAGCTTTAACTATTCCACTAAGAAAATCAGATTTTAGCAAAGAGATATCAACCATTAAACAACTAGCACATGCAAATCATTACAATCCGAACATGATTGACACTTTAATTAAACAAAAAGATTATAGGTTAGCTATCAAAAGAATATATCCCATTGACAATCAAACAGAAGACACAAATTACATATCTATACCATATTTTGGCAAAATATCAGAAAAAATTGCACATATGTCCGTGAGTATGTCCGCATATATGGATATATGGGCACGTTTTAAGAGTGCTCGTGCTTTAAATTAAAATTTGAACGGTGAACAAACGTTGTATATTTTTAAAATTTGTATCGGTGAATGTTCACAATAGAGACATAATAAACAATAAATAATAATTTTGCTAAGTGAAGTGATTAAAAAGATAAATTAAAAAGAAACTTGCAATATATTATTTTTAAGAAGTTGTATTGAAAACTTTAAAAATGTCAAATTCTAAAATGTGTGCAAAGTGCGATAAGACTATAAACAACAATGAATGTGCGATATGTAGTGAATGTAATCGTAACTTTCATTTTGAATGCTCTATATCGGAAGCTAATTACAATAAATTAATGAAAACTAAAATTCCATGGAAATGTTATTATTGTGGAACAATAACTCGTAACAGAAGCGACCCCAACTCAGCAAATAAAGAAGAAGATTCGGCGCAAGCACATGATATGAAAAATATAATGGAAATGCTTTGTTCAATTAATACTAAATTAGGAACTCTAGATACCGACATGCGTGAATTAAAAGAATCCGTTTCCTTTATTTCTAAACACTATGATGATGTGATAAAATTACTTGAGGCAAATAAAGAAGATATTAAAGTAATTAAAAAGGAAGTAGAAATTTAAAAAAAAGAAAATAACATAAAAGATGAACTACTTAAAAATCAAAATCGTCGTATAAAGCATCTCGAACAATATACCAGGAACCATAATGTTGAAATAACGGGAGTAAAAGAAATTTCAAATGAAAATTGCAAGAAAATTATTACAGAGATCGCTAGAAAACTGAAAATAGATATTAATGAAAATTATATAGACATAGCACACCGTATACCCGGCAACAAAAACTCAGACTCGGCTCCCATAGTAGCACAATTTGTTACCCGTACAAAAAGAGATGTGTTTCTTCAAAAACGAATCTTTGTAGCACTTGATAGAGACATTAATGGTATAAATATGGGAGAAAAATATATATCAACGAGCAGTTAACATTTGAAAATAAGCAGCTCCTTTTGAAAGCGAAGCAACATGCAAGAAATTTATATGTGTGGTTTAAATATGGGAAACTGTATGTGAAAAAGAACGATGAAGATAGAGCGATCAAGATTGAAGACGAGGAGGATTTGATCAAAAAAATGCGCGCCGAACAGTGATTAATCAAAGCTTATGACTAGGCTGGTAAGAATAATCAAATAATTAATTTCAATTTTAACTTTTTTGTATTACATATATATTATTTTAAGTGTTTTTTTTTCTACTTATGGATAAAGAATTTCTTAATGATTTGAATCAAACAATTACAGCTATGATCGTAGATGACGTAAATACACTTAATAATGAAGTTTTAAATTCTAATTTAGCGGGAACAAATAGTTTAAAGATTTTGCATACAAATGTACGAAGCCTGTCATAATAACATCAATTTATAAACCACCTTCCTATGATTCTGCCACATTTTTAATTAATATTAATCACTATATTACTAATAACTGTAAAAAGTGTAAAGAAACTTTTGTTGGTGACGTAAACATTAATATTCTAGATGCTAAAGATAAGGTTACTAATGATTACCTAACCATATTAAGTAATTTTGGCTATGTATCTTGTATAAATAGACCCACAAGGGAAAGAACATGCTTAGATCATATATTTATAAAAGCAAATATACCAGATAACTCCTTAAAACATTACATTATCAACTTAAAAATAACAGATCATTCACCGATTGTATTAGGAATACCTTTCACTTATGTTGCTGACGTTGGTACTACACAATCGAAAAAAACAATTACATCAACAGATTACACGAAATTAAGAGATAAACTGAAATTAAATTGGTATGAACTGATAACAAATCATATAGAAGACTCTATTGAAAGATTAATTCAAAAAATTAAATTAG
The DNA here is from genome assembly GCA_929113105.1 of Agrypnus murinus. Taxonomy (NCBI): domain Eukaryota; kingdom Metazoa; phylum Arthropoda; class Insecta; order Coleoptera; family Elateridae; genus Agrypnus; species Agrypnus murinus. The sequence continues at coordinate 195,288,129 of OV816026.1, forward strand.
AAATTGATAATTGCAGTAACATTCGAAATATAACTAATAAATCCAGAAAACGAAAACCTTGGATTACTAATGGAATTATTACGTCTATGAATATAAGGGATAAGTTATACAAACAGAGTCGTTTGTACCCTAATAATCAAGAAATTAAACAAGCGTATCTTACGTATAAAGATCTAATATCAAATTTAATTACAAAAACTAAAAGTACATATTATAGAAATAAACTGGAGCAAAATAAAGATAATCCTAAAAAAATATGGAATTGGACAAAAGAATTTCTAGACAAAAAACAAAGTAAATCTATGGTAAATCGAATTAAATTAAATGGTACAGATATACAAGGTCATGAAGAAATTTCAAACGAATTTAGTAAATTTTTTTCAAAAATTGGAGAAACTTATGCCAAGGAAATTAAAATTACGAATGAAAATATTGACGAAATGCTTAATAAAATTACAAAAAATGACAGTACTATATTCTTCATACCAACAGAACCCCATGAAATAAAACAAATGATAAACGAATTAAAAAACAACAAAACGCCTGGAAAAGACAATTTTACGGTAAAAACGATGAGGGAGTTATCTGATATAATTGCAGAACCTCTGTCCATTATATTTAACAAATGTTTATCGGTTGGATACTTCCCAAAAGCTCTTAAAACTACACTTGTTTTGCCAATATATAAAAGTGGTGAACCTACCTCTCTCTGTAATTATCGTCCTATATCATTAATATCAAATATAGCAAAAATACTAGAAAAGGTAATTAAAAAAAGATTAACATCTTATTTAGAAAAACGTAATATCCTATCGGATTATCAGTTTGGTTTTAAACAAAATACAAGTACAGAAGATGCAATAGCCTTATTTGCTCAAATCGTGTACAGTGCCTTAGATAATTCTAGGCCATGCATAGCTGTTTTTCTTGATCTTGCCAAAGCATTCGACACAGTTAATCATACAATATTATTAAAGAAACTAGAATTACATGGAATTCGAGGGACGCCTTTAAATTTATTGAAGAGTTACTTGGAAGATAGAACACAGGTGGTAAAAATAAATAAAACCATAAGTCAACTTGAAACAGTAACATGCGGTATTCCTCAAGGAACTGTATTGGGGCCACTCTTAATTTCAATTTACATCAATGATTTAATTATTGAGAAATCGATTAAAGGTAAAATTATTGCATACGCTGACGATACAGTATTATTTGAAGAAGCAGACACTTGGGAAGATGTTAAGAATAAAGCACAATACCATATGAATATTATTAAAAAATGGTTAGATTCTAATGTGCTGACATTAAATTATACTAAAAGTTCTTTCATTACATTCACAAGCTATGATAATACTCAACCGATAATACAAGAAATCTTAATACATAATAAAAACAATTGCCAAATAAATTGTAACTGCAACGTTGTTATTAAAAAAAGTAAAAATGTAAAATATTTGGGAATTATTATTGATCAACATATGAGATGGGATGCGCAAACAGCATATCTCAGCAGTAATCTCAGAAAAATGATCTATTTGTTTAAGAGACTGAGGGAGATCCTAACCATAAAACAACTTCTAGGCATGTACTACGCCCTTGTACAATCACTATTAACCTATGGAATCATAGGATGGGGCGGTGCGGCTAATATTTACTTAGAAGTAAAAATAATACAAAATTACATTTTAAAAGCTATACTACGTAAATCAAATAGATATTCCACAGAGCTATTGTATGGTGAGGTTAGTGTCCTTGATATAACGCAGTTGTTTTATATGTCTTGACTGAGGTATACCAAAAATAATCCTTTAATGTTGAGAACATTGTCTCATCCATACAATACTAGAAATAAAAAAGACGCTGAACTTTTAAAAGTAAAAAAAACAATAGGTAAAAGAAGTTTGTTGTATTATATTCCTAAATTAAATAACCACCTTCAAAAATATATTAGTGATAATAATTTAATAATTAGACAACACAATTATAAAAAGATTTATAAACAATTCATTTTACAATTTAACTTTACTTAGCAATCAGTAATTCTACTCTTACTACGTAAAAAGATAAATTAACTATAAATATTCGTAACTTTGAAAACTGTATATACAAAATTAGATGGCATATAGTAACTGATGCTTAGATATCCATATATGCTATTTAATAGAATTGTATTTTGCAAAACCACGCACGACTGTTTTACAGTCATGTGGTGTATTTTTTCTTCATCCTTTCGTTTGCATTTACGTTGTTATACAAATATACTGTTGTAATTATGCTTATCTTAATATTAAGTAATGTTTTCTTTTTTGTATTATACGTCATGTTGTATGTGAAGGCAAAGGGGAGTAAATAAATATACTAAGAAAAACCAACAATTATAAAATAACATTTAAAACCAACACTAGCACTTTTTCATTTTTATTTAATGCTAAAGACAGAACACATGATATCATGAAATCGGGCATTTACCGTTTAAATTGTTCTTTTTGTAGTTCGGTATATATCGGACAAACACTTCGAAATTTTTACATAAGATATAAAGAACGCGTACGTCATTACAAAAGTAAACATCCTGAAAAATCTAATTACGACAAACACCTTTTAGAACAAAATCACACAATGACTCCTCAAAATAATATTAAATTCCTACATTTTTGTAATAACAGTAGGTATTGGGCCACCTGAGGCAGACGTTTTTGTGGGGGATGCAGTCGTCGTTAAGTACGGAATCTGCATTACCGACATTCTGTATTACCGGCATTTGGTTCGTCACTTGGCTAAATGGTGTTAGTGTTGCTAGGGGAAAACAGATGGCGCCAGTGTCGTTTTACGTGATTTTTGTACCGACATTCTGTATTATCGGCATTTGGTTCGTCACATGGCTAAATGGTAGCGTCGTTGCTAGGGGAAAACAGATGGCGCCGGTGTCGTCTGACGTGATTCTCGAAGTACGGAATCTGTATTACCGGCCTTGTCCGGCATTTGGTTCGGCGCTCGGCTAAATGGTGTTGCTAGGAAAAAACCCAGAGGGCGCTGTTAATAGAGGGCGTCATGACAGCGGGGATCTGTATTACCGGCAATCTGTGTATCGTCAATAGAAGGCGTCATGAAGAAATCTGTATTATCGACGACGACGACGACCTATGTACCACCAATAGAGGTCGCATTAAAGAAACCTGTATTACCTGTACGTACTGATGCTATTAGAGGTCGCATTAAAGACCCTTCACTCTCTCCTATTAAAGGATGCATTTAAGAGCCTTTTCTCTCTCTCTCTCTCTCTCTCTCTCCTTCTTGCTCTCTCTCTCTCCCTTCATCCTAATGCTAGTAAATGAAACAACACTGGATAGAGGTAACCGTTACGTCTACTGTTCTAGAATTGGTTCGGACAGGTTTGTTATTTTATACGTGAAAATAAAAATCGATAAATGTTTTACTGTTTTTTATTATTTTTCGTAAAGTTACACAATATTACTAATATTCTATTGTAAATCAGCTTAAACTAGGTGATTATAGTTATATATATAGTATAATACTTTATTACTCAATATAAACTAGATATGTTATATGAGGATGTTACAAATTAATTTTCTAACAAAATAACTTAGATCAACTTATAAATATATATATATATATATATATATATATATATATATATATATATATATATATATATATATATATATGTATATATATATATTCTAACACTTAACATTTACTTAATAGAATATTAACTATATATTAAACTTAAACCTCAACAACATACTTTATTTAATCTAGTAATATAAACTTCATATAGGTAAGAACTGTCATTTAACAACATCTTCCGCCTTTATCCAGGACTTTTCATTCAAGCCGAGCCATTTTACATAAATGTCACCATTGCTGCGGTGTTTAAGTACTTTTTCAACTAAGTAAACGTCTGGCTGTTTGGTTTTCTGCAGCTCGAACTCGTAGAAAGCTCCTCGGACAGCAACCCCATGAAGATCTTCCAGCAGATAAGTGACAGGTTTTGTAAATTGAACTTTAACTATTTTGAATAATTCAGTTGACCAGCTGGGCGTGTATCCTTTAGAAAAGACCCCCTTGAACTTACTAATACGTACGAGGTCATTCAAGTCTAGTTTACGTTTACTTCCTGCAGCGACATCAGCTTTTACATTAGTGTCATAAACGGTTAGTTGGGTGGTAGGTGTAACAGTAGCAGGAGCTCGGCCTATCGTTCTATGTCTGGTGTTGTTATAGCTGTCAACTACCCTCTGTAATATATCTACCCATTTAAATGATCCTCGGTAGCTAAACTCTTTATACAGCTTTTGCTTAATTGTACGGATAACACGTTCAACTATCGAAGCCTTAATTACGGAATATGTAGAGTAATGATTTATAGTGTGCTCTTTCATTAATCGTTTAAAATGTTTATTGTAAAACTCTTTCCCGAGATCCGTCTGAAGATTCTTGGGTATGACTGAACTCTTAAAGATGCTGCGGACCTGCTTTGTCACCTCTTCTCCGGATTTAGTTTTCAACGGTCGTGCATACAGATATTTCGAATAACAGTTTATCATCAGCAGTATGTAACGATACCCCTTATTTACTTTAGCATAGGGCATAAACTCGGCTAAGTCAGCCTGGAACAAGTCCTGGAAATTTTTTATTATAGTGCGGCGTCTTTGAAAGTTTTTTCTAGCAGCCCTGTGTATTTCATCAACAACGACTTGTTTAGCACTCATCATTATCATACAATTAATATCAACGACGACACCGAGAGAGAGCAGCGTCTCAAATAATTATACTGGCAGCAGCCGAGTTTGATGAATACTGAATAATGTTAAAAGCAATATATCATTATATACCCCCGAAATATTCTATTCTATGATGCCTTCCTCCTTAAGTTCGCTTATAATTGATATTATTTCGTTTTCATTCTGTGGACTAGTGTTGCCGGCACTCTTTACAGCATATAACAAACGAAGCCGGTCGACTAGCTCGTTAGCCTTATTCCAGTAGACGTATTCGACTTTGCAATCGCTTAATTTTTTAAAATTTGACGATGATGATAGTCTAATGCCTAAACCTTTGATTCTGGGTAAGTTCGGTTTAATTATATAATCATACTTCCAATGTTTAACAGCTGTTAGTTTACCCTGTGCTCTATATGATTTCTTATGCGCATTAGTAAGGGCTATTATCTGCATATAATTATTGATATCAGCTTGCGATGGTATAGTCTCTAATTCTCTAAACGTGAGTAAGTCAAACAGACCGGGTGTTGCTTCGAAAACGTTGTTTTTAATTATGATGTTTGTATCACGCATAGTCACAGGGGAAGATGCAAATGTCCACGCGTCTCGATCAATTTTATATCTAATACCGAATCTAGTTCTATCTATATTTTTGTTTCCGACAGCGTTAGCTATCAGCATACCGTAATGAGTATGGAGATCAAGAGTTTTATTAGATTCTTCTTCTTCTTCGTCTGCTTCCGATGATAATGATGATGTAGCAGGTTGTTTTTTAACTTTCAACTGGGGAATGTAACTAGCAGTAGTAGTAGTAGCAACAGATGGTTGTGTTTTAACTTTCAATAGGGGTACGTTAGAGGTGTTAACTGATTTAGCAATGGTTTCCAGTGGCGATATAATTGGATTGTGCGTGACGCGATACATACGTTCTGCTTCTGCTCTATCACGACGAAAGTATGCAAATTTCTTACGTATAGCATTACGAGCGTGTATTATTTTACGCTTTAAACTCAGATCATACGTGTTGGACATGTCGGCTATGCAGAGACTACTAAACGAATCGACTCTAATTATAACTTATATATGAATCAAAACCCTTCCGATATCTGCCACGGTCTAGAGAGCTGTCTTTATTAATTACCAGGAAATCATGTGGCTCCTTCCAACACAGAGAGCAAATGTTTTTGAACTGATCATAGCTAATACCGTCTCCTACAACATGATCGCTAAACACGTGTTTTAAGTTCAACTCGTCTTGTCTAAAGAGAATAATTAGGTTTGCATTGTCCCTAATCAGATGTTTCGGTATCTAAGCGTACGTTTGACCTAGATAAAAACAGTCGACACCCTTATGCCTACCAATGCTAAAGTATTCTCTAATCTTTTCCTGCTTGCTGCAAATTATATCATCAAAAATGATCACAGAAAAACAGGTAGATTTTTAATGGTTCTTTTCTGTTGTAAATTAAAAACAAAATGTTCTGATATTTTCCAGATTTAGATGATATAAATTCAAATTCTAACAAGGAAAGGTGTCTTACCTCAGTATAATTCTCTAAGTTCACTTTACTTATAAATGATAATTGCTAATTTCCTGCGATTTGCAAAGTCAATTTCTCATGTTTATGTCTTGGACCCGCATGGGTTAATTACATATAAGTTTCTTACGCACTCGAGTGCGGGCCAGGGTGATGTTTAGCGGTGAATGACACTGATTCAATTCCCACACTGCGTACACTATAAAACAGGATACATTTGACTGAGAATAAATAGTTCAACGAGTTGACGAGTTTCAATTAGTTGACGAGAAAATTTTTAGATTTTGATTGTGGATATGGTAAGATCAATTGTATTATTTTGTACATAGTAAGTAATGTATTTTTCTTCTTCTACAGAAATTATAGAACTTCTAATGAGAGAGTTATGGATGGAACGTAGGTACATAACACAGTTCGTGGTAGTGTGCAGAAGGGACCAGGTCCCGTATGCAGTGGTGGTTGTGCCCCCTGTGGGACCAGTTAAAATATGAAGGTTTGGGTTAGGACCAAACATTATTGTTAGGGGTAACAAATACCCCGAAATTAGTATATATTAAATATATTAATAAAAATACAATGAAATTCAAAACTTGTTTTATTAATGAGTAATTATTAAAAAAATTAAAAATAATATTTTCAAGGCTAATCAAATAGTGGTTTATTTGTATTTAAAAAATAATTTCAATGTGGTCTTGCAAAGGGATTGTCAATCAAATAGTGGTTTATTTGTATTTAGTGTTCTACCATAACCAATATTGCTAAAACCATAAAAAGGATTTAAAAAATAATTTCATTCAAATTGATAGTAATAAGAATACAGAATATGATTTATAAAGAAGCAGGAATTATTGTGAAAAATTTTATACTTTTTAATACAAAAGATGTTCAAAATATTTTCTGTTGACTACGAGCGTTTTTCGTCTTTTATTTCAAATAAATAAGATGAACTGGGAGCTAACACTTAATCTTAATTCTTGTGTATATAATGCAAATGGATTGTCAATCAAATAGTGGTTTATTTGTATTTAGTGTTCTACCATAACCAATATTGCTAAAACCATAAAAAGAATTTAAAAAATAATTTCAAGGTGCTCTTGCAAATGGGTTGTATGTTGCAATTATTATTCATCTTCAATTCATTCAAATGGATAGTAATAAGAATACAGAGGATGATTTATAAAGAAGCAGGAATTATTGTGAAAAATTTTATACTTTTTAATACAAAAGATGTTCAGAATGTTTTCTGTTGACTATGCGTCCCTCGACTTCCTCGGTCACACCATCCACCCGGGAATCATCACGCCCCAGCGGAAGCACGTAGAGCAGATCCGGCAGCTGCCCGTACCGACCAACAAGGACAAACTCCGGAGTTTCCTTGGCGTTTGTGGATGGATCCGCCAATACATCCCGGACTTCGCGACCATTGCGGCACCACTAACCGATTTGTTACAGGCAAAGAAAACGTGGGAGATCACACCGGAAGTCATGGGGGCATTCAACTGACTGAAAACCGCATGCAGCCAACCGCTCCAGCTACACCATCCTCGCCCCAACCAGCCCCTGGTGGTCCAGACCGACGCGAGCTCTATCGGCATCGGGGCCATACTCTACCAGGAGGACGACGACGGGACCAAGAGGATCATCTGCTTCTACAGCGCGCGCCTTTCACCAACGGAGCAGCGGTACCACATCAACGAGCAAGAATGCCTGGCCCTGACATGGGCCCTCCGACGCTACCGACCGCTACTAGAGGGGAAACGCTTCAAAGTCCGGACGGACAGTAAAGCCCTTACCTGGCTACAATCGTTCAAGGAGGAAAAGGCAAAATTACTTAGATGGGCTTTGTTTTTACAGGAATTCGACTTCGACCTGGAGCATTGCCGCGGTACCCAGAACGAATTCGCGGACGTTCTATCGCGAGACCCCGAGAACGAGACCACCCACGACGCCCTAACCGACGCGCGACCAGCAACGCCGGAGCTCCAGGCCCTATCGACAGCGGAGACAGAGGTGGCAAACGCTTTGACCACCATCGTCGACGAGATCAAGCGGGCCCAAGACCAGGACGACGAGACGCAAGAGTTCCTGAGACGCTGGCGAAACCCCTTCACCCCCGAAGATGAAGGCATCCGATCCGCGTACGAGCAATTCGAGGGATACCTTTACCGCGCCGCCACCGACACCGATCCGCAGACGCTGTACGTGCCACCCGCAGCTTGAGAAAAGGTACTCAAGCAATACCACGACGACAGTGGACACCCCGGCCGGGACGAGACCCACACCGCCATCCGCCGGAGATACTGCTGGCCGCAACTAGCTCGCAACGTCGCCCTCCACGTCCAACAATGCGTGACCTGCGCCGCCGTGAAAAGAGGTAAGTTACAGACTAACGCTCCTTTACAGCCACGACAGCCAACCCGACCCTGGCATACCGTCAACATCGACATCATGGGGCCCTACCCACAAACAGCTTCTGGGAGAAGATACATCCTGGTGATCGAAGACGCCTTCACGAGATGGGTCGAGGCATTCGCGATGCGGGACGCCACCAGCCAGTTCATGTGTCGACTAGCGGAAGAGGAAGTCTTTCATCCGTTCGGCTACCCGAAAGTCATCCTCACGGACAACGGTACCCAGTTGACCAGAGACATCTGGAGAATCACGTGCAGAAGATGGGGCGCGACCCACCACACGACGGCGATCTACCACCCCCGAGCGAACCCGGTCGAACGACGCAACCAGGAGATCAAGAAGGCCCTCCGCACGCGACTTCAGGGACAACCCCACGACGAATGGGTCCGCCATCTACCCCGAGTCCTCCACGATCTCCGCCTCCGGACCAACGCCGCCACGCGATAGAGCCTTACCAAGCTGCTGTTCGGGTACGAGCCATTTCAGCCAGAGGACCAACAGCTTCCGGAACAACAGGAACCGCCATCCACCAGGGAAGCCAACGCCAACCAACTTCGGTATCACCGGAGATACCAGGGGCAGCCGGCTGAACCAGTCGCCCGGGTAGGAGAGGATGTCATGGTACGCGCCCACATCCAATCCAACGAGCAGCGGAAGATCCACGCCGGTTTCGCGCCGAAATGGTTGGGACCCTACAACATCCGGAACATCTTCGACGGGAGGGTCTACACGGTCGACAAAGGGGGACAGCAGGTGAAGTACCACTCAGACCACATCCGGCCAGCACCACGACGCCCAGCGCTTCGCACACCGCCTCCGGCATCACCACCACCGCACCCGGAAGAAGACGAAGAAGACGCTTTGCAGGCCATGCCGTCGTCTCCGAGGGGGGGCGAATTGACACCGACAACCACGTGCTCCAGGACGCCAGCAGCCTGCAATTGGAGAATCCGGCCAGCCAACCACGATGCAGCACCAGCCTGGAGGAGGGACCGACATCGTAACATATAAGCGCTTCACGCGAGACGCTCGCTCTTATTATTTCTCCGACTTTGCCTTAACTATTATCATACTTTGTTAACGTATATATTTGGATAAATATATGACTTTATTTTGTGTTATAATACTGCCGTATTATTTCTTTAACCTCTCTTTCCTTTTAATAGCTTTATTTGATAACTCTGAATAACTACGAGCCGTTCAACGGTAACAGATGCTACCAGTAAAAAAAAGTACGTAGTAAGTATAAAAGACGTCTCGAACCTAGTGTAGTCAGTCTTTCATCGACTTAAGTAAACATACCTTCTTTTAATTAAGTACTAAAAATTGTGATGCCAAAGGTATTATCCAAGAGTTTCTACGGCAGACTTGGAAATGGGAGTCGCCTATATATCAATATTGATCAAGAGGGTATTCATGGTCCACTAGCCGAATCTGCATGTGAATGGTTAAATGACTGTCGCGAGAAAAAGAGTGTTGATGGTGAAATACCAACTAATGTTATTGGTAATAAAGATACACCTATTGCTGTATGTAAACCTCGACATATATTGATTAGAAAGCGTATTAAGAAAGTATTATGTCATGTGTGTAAAGTAGATTATGCCAATTATGTACGTAATGAAACGTTTGATGCTGTTCGTTATCTTAATCTAATATGTAATAGCTGTGCTAAGAAGGATGATGAATCTGCTACAAGCGTGTATTCCGATTCCGGTAGTAACTATAGTGATATTGATTTGGATGATATATTAAATTAAAATATGCTACTTAATGTATTTATAAAAATAAATGTTTATGCACATTCTTTCATTTTTTATTTATTACCTTAACCTCAACAGAAGTGGTGAAGCGGGAAGTCCATAAAATCTAACCTTGAAGCGCTAACCTTAGTTCAATCAAAAGTCAGAGAAGCCTTGACCTTTAACCGCCAGAAAATTTAGCCTTGAAGGTTGACCTTGGCAGAAAGTGGTGGAGGGGATCTAACCTTGAAGCATGACCTTGGCAGAAAGCAGAAAGTAGTGGGGGGAGAAACAGAAACCCCATTCCTTCCCTACTCGGGACCTATCACTTATTATTTAGGTATTGTCAAATAGTGTTTTAAAGTTCATTTAGAGGTGTTTTTTAGTATGGATTGTATTCCAAGACGTAAGTAGAAATCAAATTACTTATTATTGTCTTAAAAACTTAGGTTTTCTTTAAAATTTAAAAGGAAATACTTCGAATTTCTGTAAAACTATGAAAGCTTTTTAGTATCGTTGAGCTATAGTTATCGTTCATAGTAGTCCAAAATATAAATCTTGCTTAGAATTATTCTATATAGCTTTTTACTACTTTACAAGTAAAAAACTATTGAGCATTTTTGTGCTTCTTTTTGTAATTACCATTTCAGTTAATGTTAATTAAATTTCCAATATAAAGTGTCTACGGTACATTAAGTAGTATGTTTAAGCCTTTTTATTTAAAAACTTATCGTATTTAAAATCATTCACCATTACATCTTGTTCTTTTTGGTTTTAATTATTAATAAATAAAACTAGGATCTTATTTAATTAAAAGCATGTTTTGTTATAGAATCACCTATATAGCTGCAAACTAAACAAGAAAAATCAAACTTTCCGCTATTTTGCGGATTTAATTTGAAAAGAAATAATCTAAAGGTATAACATTAGGTATAGATTATTTCTATAATAATTGTCTAATTGTCATTGTAGTTATTTTTTTTTATAATTTAAGTAATTGTGTGATTAATTCTTGTTCCTAATTCAAATAAAACCGGCGAATTTGATGAAATTTGAAAATAAATTGCATCAGAAATATTTCAGTTTAAGTTTAAGTTCGGTCCTGATATATTTAGGCAACCCAACAACTTGTGCGTGCAGCTGATTTTCTACATATAGTACCTATAAGTACCTATACGAGTCTCATTTAATTTGTATTTCAGTTTACATCTCTATTACATTTTAAATCATATTGAAAAGTTACACTTAAAAGTCTTTAACTTCGTTATTGTGTGTCAGTACATGTCGATTCATTTTATGTTTGAATTCTTGTATGTTATTTTTCCTACTACATGACAGTACATGTCATTTTGAATAATTGAAACACATTTTATTATCGTGGCTCCATTGGGCTATACTATCTAAGTCATTTTGTAACTGCAATGAGTCATATTCATATCTCCGATATATTTTGAAATCTTCTGCAAATAATAGATAATTAGAGTGTCGTATTGACACAGGAGATCATTTCTATATAACACATAAAGGAGCGGACACAGATTGCTACCTTGTGGTATGCCTGACCTTGCCAAGAAATGTTTAGAGTGGATACCTTTATGTTACAATTTGCCGTCTATCTTTTAAATATGACATCATTAAGTTTACTAGTTCATTAGATAATCCGAATGTTTGTAATTTGCTTAAAAAAATATTGTGATTAACTCTGTCGAAAGCCTTGGCAAAGTCAGTATACACCACATCCACCTGACTATGATTATGTAAAGCATTTGATATGAACTCAGTAATAGTGCAGAGATTTGTTTCTGTTGATCGATTGTTCACGAAGCCATGTTTTTTACAAATAATTGTATTTTTTAAAAAAGAATATAGTTTAGTGTATAATATTTGTTCATAGATTAGAGCTATAGTATTTAGAATTGATATTGGTCTGTAATTTGCAAACAAACAACGATTTTCACTTTTGAAAAATGGGACACACTTTAGAAATTTTAAATTGCTTCGGAAAGGTACTTGTACGTAATGATAAATTAAATATTGTACTTATTGGTTCAAAAAAAGAAATCAGCGCATGCTTTAAAAATGTACGGTGGTATATTGGCCGGGACAGCAGCTTTTTTTGGTTTTAATATTTTTATAGACTGTAAAATATCCACAGGGCTTATTTCTTTTAATTGAATGTTAATGTTATAAATAGGGTACCAAACAATACTTCCATATTCTTTGGGACGCTTTAGCGAATTGAATAATTTAATACGTTTTATATCAGAAACATTTTTACAATTTCTATATAATTCTATTATAAAGCCATACATTTTCACAGAATGAATTTTCTGAATCTTTCAGTTCAAAGTGATTAGAAAAAGTTAGTTTTCAATAAAATATAATTCCTAAATCTTTAATAGTATTAAGAATGTATGGGTAAGTCGAGGGAGGAGTCCGAGGGCGGTTAGCTGGAGGGGGTAAGTCAGAGAGGGAGATAAGTCGATAGGGTGTTCGCTCTCCCGGGCGAAGGTAATTCTGCAGAAGAGAGAAGTTGGAGGAGTAAACCGGGAAAAGGAGTAAGGCGAGGGTAACTAAGGGAGGAAGGGAGTGTAGGTCGAGGTTGTTGGTGAGGGGGTAAGTCGGAGTGTTTGATAAATAACGTGTTTAAGAGTTCGTCTGAGAATGGTGAGCTTAGTATTTTCAACTATTTTTGTTCGAGTGCGTTTATTTAATAAATATCAATATTAAATAATTACGTTTGGAAAACTCGAAGAATTGTTGTATATAAGGTAATTCTTCAATAAATTAGCCTTTTGCCCGTCATGCTTGACGGGGTTTCCCTAATTTATCTTTAAAAATGTAAATTGCAAGTAACAAATGTGTTATAGTTTTTATAACAATAAGACTGTTATATGTATAGTAAGAAATACACAACTGTTTTAAAATACCAGCTCAGGAATCTTTTGTGTAATTACTAATTATGTAACTTAATTGGCGTAGTATTTACAAATGGTATATGAATGAATGTTTAATTATTTTATAAACATTTGTAATTGTATCATAAACAATCATTTGTCCGATTATTGTGTCCAGTTAATGTAGGAGTTGTTTGGTTTTAAACTTTTCATCGTAAAACCTACGAAGTCAATTTTCCCAGTTGCTATATTCCATGTGTAATTTATTCTGTATTCTGAAACATTCTAGTCATAACAGTTTTTATGTTTTTGTTTACATATTATTCTCAATGACAATTCAGTGCGATGGCGTACAATTTAATATGATAGCTGATTATTATTATTGATTAATAAGGAACGTTTTTACACTATAATGTTTTTGTAGAGGAAACGTATTAATTTGAAATTATTATTACACCGCCTTTCAAAATTTCGGTATTTTGGGTAATCTTAACTCAAGTTCAATTCTTTTGTATTTTCATAGTTCATGGAAACTCCTCCGTTTTTCAAACTTATCCTTGTGGAGGAATTATTTACATTCCTCTTATATAAGAGAAGTAACAGTTTCAATTCAAGGACTGTTAGTTGAAATGAAAGTAAAAGACAAATATTAATCTAATTTATAACATCCCGGTCTCGAAAAATATTATAAGCTTGTTTGTTTTACTACTGTGATATCTAATAAAGTTCTGATTAATATTCTATATTAGTTTAAAAGCAAGGTTGTTCTTTGTTAATTAATTCTTATTGTTTATTGAAGGTCGGGGGCGTAATTCAATAGTTTAAATATTATTAAAAAGTTCTTTCGGTGTATTTATTTTATAGATCTCTAATTTTCACAAACCAAAGTCAATCCTAGCTTTACAACTATCAAGCTTTATATATAAATAGCTTTATATATAACATTCAAGAGTTCCTTCCTGGCCGTGTGACTGATTGCTCTCTTGAGGCTCGTCGGTCGTTGATATGCAACATTTGCGGTAACTTATTTAAGTGTTGAGACCAAAACGTAAAATACCACAAGGCCGGATCCAGAGAAACATATAATAGTATATTATGATACGAGTTTTGTAAGGTAGATTTTCTCGCACGAACGTGTTTAGGGCACGACGAGCGCAGCGAGGAGTGCCATAAAGGAGTGAGGGCGAGAAAATCCCTTACAAACGGGGTGTCATACATTATTTTTTCTACTTTGCGCTTTTTTATAACAAAATAATGAAAGAAATGAAAATTTTTAAATCTAGGGAATTTTCCTGCAGTTGGTAACGTTTTTGTGTTAAAAGCGGCAAGGTGGCCGTGGAAAAAAAACTCAAAAACGTCATATTTTTCGATAATAAAAATCGTAAAAATGAGCGCTTCTGATGGTTTTTCGTGTACCCCCCCAGAGATTCGGGCTTTGGCAGACAATATTTTGGGTAATTTGTTACCGACAAAATCGCGAGAATGTTATGAAAAAAAATATACGGAATTTCAATCGTGGCGAGCTGATAACAAGATTGGTACAATATCGGAGACAGTTTTGTTGGCATATTTTGAAGTTCAACGAAAAAAGTATAAGTCGTCAAGTTTGTGGACCCTCTACTCAAAGCTAAGGTCGTGCTTAAGTGTATATGAAAACGTGAACATCTCAAAATTTCATAAACTTCAAGCCTTTTTGAAAAGATGCTCCGAAGGGTACGCCCCAAAAAAATCTAAAATTTTAGAAGAAGATGAAATCAACAAATTTATTGACGATGCTGATGACAATATGTACATGGCTATGAAAGTAAGTATTCACAATTTTTTTTAGAATATAATGTGACATCATGATTTAAACTAAATATTGGTACATATTTTTTAGGTAATCCTAATCTTCGGCTATAGTGGGGCCCTCAGGAGGGAAGAACTGACATATCTGTCAACTGATAACATAAAGTATAATTCTGATTCCATCCTCATCAGTATTCCTAAAACAAAAAACAATGTGCCAAGGGAATTTATGATTACAGACCCAAAATGGATCAATTTAATTAAGAAATATGCCGCGTTAAGACCAAAAAAAACTATGCATACAAGATTTTTTATAACTTACAGAAACGGTCGATGTACCAACAGCCCTATTGGTATTAATACCATGGGCAAAGTGTCCAAACATATCGCCACATTTCTCAGGCTCCCAGAACCAGAACTGTTTACAGGACACTGTTTCAGACGATCCAGCGCCACACAATTAGCGAACCGTGGGGGAGACTTGTTGACGTTAAAGCGTCATGGTGGCTGGAAGTCTTCTGCAGTGGCAGAAGGCTATGTGGAGGCTACCCTGAAAAAGAAAGAAGAAATTGCTGACTTACTTCGGCCTCAACATGTGAACTTACCGAGTTCTCATGCTTCGGAGATGGATTCTGTTCCAACCACATCTGCAAGTGGTAGTGGTAGCCGGGTTCAACATAATGACCTGATGAACGAGAATTTGCGAGGTGTTTCAATTGATTCTCACGACACTTCGAATGTGATCGTTAATGTGTATAACAACTGCACATTTTATGGTCATACCTCCAGTTCCAGTTAAGACAGTTGAGTTATGTGCATTCAGTTTTGTTCATATGAAATAAAAATATAAATAAATTGTGATGTTATTTACTGTCCTAAGAAAGTTTTACAGATACTTACCTATATGTTTTTGACAGATTAATTTGAGGTTAGAAGTTACGTATAATGTCTGACGCCTCAACTTCATTTTCAGTATGTACTACGCGGATAGCTCTTTTGATTAATAATAATCTACAACTGAAACATTATGAGTTGCGAGGTTATTTTACAAATTGCAGGAAAACGTACGTGTCACCACTCAAAGTGCCATTCCACATGTTGATTTGTTGGAACATTGTAACGGTTAAACCACCACCAATTCGTGACGTTGACGTTTGACGCGTTATTTTCTTGCAATTAATCAATTTTATTTTAATATTGAGGGTAAGTTCTCGATTCGACGTCAAATTTTATTTATTCATTTAGGTAATAGGTATTTGATCATTTGGCTTATGTTATTGGTATATGACTTATGAGCAAGCGCGCCAACATAAAAAAAATAAATTGTACTGCGGTTGGTATTTTTATTATGGCACCGTTTTTGTCTAGAACGAAACTGAAAACAGTTTCGTAATAGCTTCAGTACGAACGCAAAGTAGAAAAAGACAATTTTTACCTAGTGGCTTGCTTTTTAAACGAGAATATGAATACTTACGGGAAGTGGGGTGTTGAACGGCACCAGTTTTATCCCACGTTGCTTCTGCAACCAGCAACCATTATTACCATAGCAGAGGATAACAACCATTATTGCTAATATCACACCATAGTAGATAGGCTAGGATAGTTCGGCGGTAAAATCCCATGTATTTTTAAATATGGGTATAAAAACGCCGAAACCGTGACAAATTCTAGTGTGCAGACTCGCGATCAAGGTCATCTGCGGTCCAGCTAGACGCACGACAGTAATTTCATATTATGGATTATCTTTGTAATAATTATCTCATATCGTCATTAATAATTTAAAAGTTAATTACATATAATAATAATCATAATGGCTCTCTGCAAACAAGCTTCCAGCATCGTAGATGATATAAAATCGGCAATTCTCAGCGCCAACTTATCCAACGATACTCGAGCAATCGAGAAAGGCATTAAAGAATGTGTTTGGTTTGTAAATAAAATTCATTATTAATTATAATTAATGCATTGATCGGTGTATTAGGTAAAATTGTTTAATTTATACCGGGTGATTTTTTAAATTTCTGATCTAGTAAGTCGTGATTTTTACGCCGTATCGAAGGTCACCGAAACGTAGGGCGTAGCGTTGATCACACTGCTATTCCAAATGTCATTTATGTGACAAATTGACTACTTACTTTTACATTTATTAAACAAATTGATAAATATTTAAACAGTGATCATTTGCGAAACATGCTTTTACCAAAGTGTGCATTTTATTGCGAGTTTAAGTGCAATTTCGATGTGATTATTGACTTGAGAAGTTTAGGTTATGGTTACAACTCGCTTCAATTTTTATTCCTTGGATTTAAGAAATAACAAGATTTATTCACAATTATAACAATTTACATTGTTAACACAATATTTATTCAAAATTTACAACAACTGTTGGAAATGTTGACCTTCAGCATCTATACACAAATTAACTCGGCGCTTCATATTCTCGAACACTCTAATAAGCACTTCTGGTGAAATCCTTGCACATTCTTGTCTGATTCTTTGTTTCAAGTCATCAATTGTGTGTACTGGTTCTTTGAAACTGGTGTTTTTTAAAGTCGGAAACAAGAAATAGTCCAGGGGCGTCAAATCTGGTGATCGAGGTGGATAAATATTCTCGGTGTGGTTGCTGATTAAACGGTCGTCATAATATTGTCTTAGGTAATTTAAAGTTGTATGGGCTGTGTGTGCTGTTGCTCCATCCTGCTGAAAGTAACCATCACGTAACTCTTCAGGGTCAAGTTGATTGATGAACTGTCCTAAAATATTTTGATACCGCTCAGCTGTGATAGACTCTTCGAAAAAGATGGGTCCAATTAACCGTCTTCGTGAAATGGCCACCCATATTCCAATTTTTTGAGGGTGTAAAGGCGATTCTCGAAAAAAATGGGGATTTTCTGCACTCCACATCCGCATATTTTGTGAGTTTACATACCCCGAAAGATGAAACCAAGCTTCGTCACTAAAGAAACTCAAGTCCAGAAGATCATTATCCATTGTCCGATTGAAAAAATTACAATAGGATATCCTTTTCTCATAATCTGGCGGCAGAAGTTCTTGATAAACCTGCATTTTGTAGGGACGCATGTGCAGGTCTTTTTTAACAATTTTTTGACATGTGCTGTAAGATAAGTCCACTTGTTGTGAAAGTCTTCTTAAGGACGTATGAGGGTCATCTTCCATTATTTGTCTTACATTTTCAACAGTTTCAGGAATTCGTTTTGTTGGTCTGCCACTTCCAGTTTTTCGCTGAACACTGCCAGTTTCTGGGAATAGATTCACCACATAAGACAGAGTCATGAGAAAATTTGCCTCTATCACCGCAAGATCTGGAAATTTTTCTTGAAACTCCCGAAGACATGCTCCGGCTTCATACACCCATTGACCATTAACTTGATGACCATTACGAAAGTAAGCTTCGATCATAAATGTTTTTTGTTCCTGTGTGAACACCATTTTGTTGTGATGAAAAACACTCCAAAATAACGTTGAAAACTAAGCGTTCAATCACAAACGAAAGGTTAGTCTTGAAAAAGACTGATTTTTGATAATAACCGAGATAATAACTGGCGAAACGGAATTCAAAACACGAGGAAACAGTGAAGCACAAAAGACGGCAAAAGCGAGAACAACACTGGAGTAGGTTATGTTTATGTCAACATTTTTGAAATCTGACAGTTGTGACAAATCGAACGATTCAAACTACGCCCTACGTTTTCCGCATCTTTTGTTTTAAAATTATGTCATGGCTTTCTAGATCAGAAATTTAAAAAATCACCC
Organism: Agrypnus murinus; assembly: GCA_929113105.1. NCBI lineage: Eukaryota > Metazoa > Arthropoda > Insecta > Coleoptera > Elateridae > Agrypnus > Agrypnus murinus. Next base: position 195,307,028 of record OV816026.1, read on the forward strand.
GGTACTTGTAAATGTACAACAATGAATAACCATTTATTATTTTGTGGTTTTCAGATGTGGTTAAAGCCATGAGGAGAACAATAAGATCAACATCTTCGCCAACTATTGCTACTTTGTCACTAGTTAAGGATTTCGTGACTGCCGTGCGGACGATCAATGTATCAGTGTCACTAGATGCTTGTTCTGTTTTAACTCAATGGTCGTGAAGGACAGCTAAGAGGAATGAAATTAGTCTGGATTTATTGTGTTCGTTAGAAAGAAAATCATCCTGTTTTATTGTGATTTGTGTTCAAAGTTTATGTCAACTGACCTCTTTAGCTGAATCTTGACTGACACTAAAACGTGAACGTTATGTGGAAGGATGGGAAGGTAGTTCGAGAAGGGGGGTAGGAACGTCAAGGAGGACGGAAGAAAGGGAAGGGGGGTAGGAATGTGGATAGAAAAAAGAGGGGGCGCCAATCAAAAGAGACCGCCTCGCGGCTCATACCAATACAAAAAACCTTTTTTTCTATTCTTCTACTTTTGGCTTTTTCCGTTCACAACAAAATCCTGGCTACTACATTTTAACAACCCTTGCAATCTGACATGCCTCATTCTGCATGAATCATTCTTCAATTTATCATCACTGAAAAATAACAATGATGTTAAAAAATTTCATTGAAATTTCGGTGTAATAGTTCTTTTATTTGCACTCTTATGTATCCCTCGACGGAAAAACGCAGTGTTTAGCACCCTATAACTCTGTAACCACTGGGAATACAAGAAAAATATATGATCATTTTTATTGCAAATTTTATCAGCTTTCATTATGTATAGAGTCAACTTTTACCTGCGACCTATAGTTCTCGAGATATTAACAAAAAACCGAAAAAGAGCCCTGTTTTCGGTCATTGCCGCTAGAGCTCGTGTCATATTCATCAGGACTTTTAGTATACTTTTCACTAGGTACCTATAAATCAGTGTGCAAAGTTTCACAACTTTTGGATTTTTCCGGAGGTGAGGTCAATTTTTGAGCATATTTCACTGGGCTATTAAAAAAGGTGGACTACGCTTGTCAAAATACCCCCACTTCTCTACAGTACTGAATCTTAAAGACATTACAATGCCGATGACTATTAAACGAATTCTCAGATTCGAATCCCAAAACAATATTTCCATTAATGTATACATCTTGGAGAAACAAAACAAGAAAAAGGTCAGCGTGCTCCCTAGATATCTAACAAAAGATAAGCAAGACAAATATATCAACCTCTTGCTTCTCCAAGATTCATGTTCAACTGCCTCCACCATATTTCGATTTTAATCACCCCTTGCATTACCCTTCACCATGTCAGAAAGTCATGTTGCTTTACGATAAAAAGGACACTTACTCTTTATCTAATCTACTTTATTCATTACTTACATTTAACTAGCTTATAACTACGACTTTTCTAGTTAATTCTACATATAAATAACATATTTTATGCTTACCAACTAATCACAATTTATAGGGCCATTTCCCTTATTTTGGTTGTAACAATCAAACATAGACTTCTTCAAGTTCACAATGTTACTAACTATTCCTTTTGATTCTCACTTCCCATCTTAACTCATAATCCCTACCACAATTCCTGCTTGCAACAAAGATGGCTTAACCTGAACCTATTAACCAGAGCAGTGCCATAATCCTAGAGTCATTACTTACTTTTTATGAGCAATAATGCTGTGCTAGCATTATGACACACTTTAGAAATTACAGAGTAGCTCATATCATACCTGAAATCAATTTGTTTATTTTTATTACTGGGTCAAATAATTTAGAAATGAGTTTTGTAATAATTGTTGTAATTTATTTTTGAAATAATAAATTTGTAGAATAATAAATCGATTTAATTTTGTTATGAGCTTTTTCTATTTTATACTTCGTTACAATAGTTTGACGAAGATGATGTTGAAAAGGTAATTGATGATGAATGCAAGCCGCGCTTCCACTACGTTTGGATTAAAAATCTAAACCGGCTACTATCATCACAGCTCAGCAATGAAAATGGCCGAAAATGTGTATGTGATAGGTGTCTCCACTACACTCTCCGTTTACAAAATAAATATCCATGCATACTGTAGACTGTAAAAAAATAAACGAGTGCAAAGTTAGGCTATCAAAAGCTGAGCAGGCAAAAGTACTGTTTAAAAATCATAAGAACAAAGAACCAACACCATTTGTGATATATGCAGACCTAGAGTGCTTGCTTGTGCCGACTAGTGAAAAGGACTAGGTACAAGAAAATATTCCTCACAGCATAGCGTACTTTGTCAAATGGGTTATTACCAAAATATTTGACAGCTAAGTTAATATTAGTAAGGTTAGGTTAGGTTAGGTTAGGTTAGGTTGGGTTGGGTTGGGTTGGGTTAGGTTAGGTTAGGTTAGGTTAGGTTCGGTTAGGTTAGGTTAGGTTGGGTTGGGTTGGGTTGCGTTGGGTTGGGTTGGGTTAGATTAGGTTAGGTTAGGTTAGGTTAGGTTAGGTTGGGTTAGGTTGGGTTGGGTTGGGTTGGGTTAGGTTAGGTTAGGTTAGGTTAGGTTGGGTTGGGTTGGGTTAGGTTAGGTTAGGTTAGGTTCGGTTAGGTTAGGTTAGGTTGGGTTGGGTTGGGTTGCGTTGGGTTGGGTTGGGTTAGATTAGGTTAGGTTAGGTTAGGTTAGGTTAGGTTGGGTTAGGTTAGGTTAGGTTAGGTTAGGTTAGGTTAGGTTAGGTTAGGTTAGGTTAGGTTAGGTTAGGTTAGGTTAGGTTAGGTTAGGTTAGGTTAGGTTAGGTTAGGTTAGGTTAGGTTAGGTTAGGTTAGGTTAGGTTAGGTTAGGTTAGGTTAGGTTAGGTTAGGTTAGGTTAGGTTAGGTTAGGTTAGGTTAGGTTAGGTTAGGTTAGGTTAGGTTAGGTTAGGTTAGGTTAGGTTAGGTTAGGTTAGGTTAGGTTAGGTTAGGTTAGGTTAGGTTAGGTTAGGTTAGGTTAGGTTAGGTTAGGTTAGGTTAGGTTAGGTTAGGTTAGGTTAGGTTAGGTTAGGTTAGGTTAGGTTAGGTTAGGTTAGGTTAGGTTAGGTTAGGTTAGGTTAGGTTAGGTTAGGTTAGGTTAGGTTAGGTTAGGTTAGGTTAGGTTAGGTTAGGTTAGGTTAGGTTAGGTTAGGTTAGGTTAGGTTAGGTTAGGTTAGGTTAGGTTAGGTTAGGTTAGGTTAGGTTAGGTTAGGTTAGGTTAGGTTAGGTTAGGTTAGGTTAGGTTAGGTTAGGTTAGGTTAGGTTAGGTTAGGTTAGGTTAGGTTAGGTTAGGTTAGGTTAGGTTAGGTTAGGTTAGGTTAGGTTAGGTTAGGTTAGGTTAGGTTAGGTTAGGTTAGGTTAGGTTAGGTTAGGTTAGGTTAGGTTAGGTTAGGTTAGGTTAGGTTAGGTTAGGTTAGGTTAGGTTAGGTTAGGTTAGGTTAGGTTAGGTTAGGTTAGGTTAGGTTAGGTTAGGTTAGGTTAGGTTAGGTTAGGTTAGGTTAGGTTAGGTTAGGTTAGGTTAGGTTAGGTTAGGTTAGGTTAGGTTAGGTTAGGTTAGGTTAGGTTAGGTTAGGTTAGGTTAGGTTAGGTTAGGTTAGGTGAGGTTAGGTTAGGTTAGGTTAGGTTAGGTTAGGTTAGGTTAGGTTAGGTTAGGTTAGGTTAGGTTAGGTTAGGTTAGGTTAGGTTAGGTTAGGTTAGGTTAGGTTAGGTTAGGTTAGGTTAGGTTAGGTTAGGTTAGGTTAGGTTAGGTTAGGTTAGGTTAGGTTAGGTTAGGTTAGGTTAGGTTAGGTTAGGTTAGGTTAGGTTAGGTTAGGTTAGGTTAGGTTAGGTTAGGTTAGGTTAGGTTAGGTTAGGTTAGGTTAGGTTAGGTTAGGTTAGGTTAGGTTAGGTTAGGTTAGGTTAGGTTAGGTTAGGTTAGGTTAGGTTAGGTTAGGTTAGGTTAGGTTAGGTTAGGTTAGGTTAGGTTAGGTTAGGTTAGGTTAGGTTAGGTTAGGTTAGGTTAGGTTAGGTTAGGTTAGGTTAGGTTAGGTTAGGTTAGGTTAGGTTAGGTTAGGTTAGGTTAGGTTAGGTTAGGTTAGGTTAGGTTAGGTTAGGTTAGGTTAGGTTAGGTTAGGTTAGGTTAGGTTAGGTTAGGTTAGGTTAGGTTAGGTTAGGTTAGGTTAGGTTAGGTTAGGTTAGGTTAGGTTAGGTTAGGTTAGGTTAGGTTAGGTTAGGTTAGGTTAGGTTAGGTTAGGTTAGGTTAGGTTAGGTTAGGTTAGGTTAGGTTAGGTTAGGTTAGGTTAGGTTAGGTTAGGTTAGGTTAGGTTAGGTTAGGTTAGGTTAGGTTAGGTTAGGTTAGGTTAGGTTAGGTTAGGTTAGGTTAGGTTAGGTTAGGTTAGGTTAGGTTAGGTTAGGTTAGGTTAGGTTAGGTTAGGTTAGGTTAGGTTAGGTTAGGTTAGGTTAGGTTAGGTTAGGTTAGGTTAGGTTAGGTTAGGTTAGGTTAGGTTAGGTTAGGTTAGGTTAGGTTAGGTTAGGTTAGGTTAGGTTAGGTTAGGTTAGGTTAGGTTAGGTTAGGTTAGGTTAGGTTAGGTTAGGTTAGGTTAGGTTAGGTTAGGTTAGGTTAGGTTAGGTTAGGTTAGGTTAGGTTAGGTTAGGTTAGGTTAGGTTAGGTTAGGTTAGGTTAGGTTAGGTTAGGTTAGGTTAGGTTAGGTTAGGTTAGGTTAGGTTAGGTTAGGTTAGGTTAGGTTAGGTTAGGTTAGGTTAGGTTAGGTTAGGTTAGGTTAGGTTAGGTTAGGTTAGGTTAGGTTAGGTTAGGTTAGGTTAGGTTAGGTTAGGTTAGGTTAGGTTAGGTTAGGTTAGGTTAGGTTAGGTTAGGTTAGGTTAGGTTAGGTTAGGTTAGGTTAGGTTAGGTTAGGTTAGGTTAGGTTAGGTTAGGTTAGGTTAGGTTAGGTTAGGTTAGGTTAGGTTAGGTTAGGTTAGGTTAGGTTAGGTTAGGTTAGGTTAGGTTAGGTTAGGTTAGGTTAGGTTAGGTTAGGTTAGGTTAGGTTAGGTTAGGTTAGGTTAGGTTAGGTTAGGTTAGGTTAGGTTAGGTTAGGTTAGGTTAGGTTAGGTTAGGTTAGGTTAGGTTAGGTTAGGTTAGGTTAGGTTAGGTTAGGTTAGGTTAGGTTAGGTTAGGTTAGGTTAGGTTAGGTTAGGTTAGGTTAGGTTAGGTTAGGTTAGGTTAGGTTAGGTTAGGTTAGGTTAGGTTAGGTTAGGTTAGGTTAGGTTAGGTTAGGTTAGGTTAGGTTAGGTTAGGTTAGGTTAGGTTAGGTTAGGTTAGGTTAGGTTAGGTTAGGTTAGGTTAGGTTAGGTTAGGTTAGGTTAGGTTAGGTTAGGTTAGGTTAGGTTAGGTTAGGTTAGGTTAGGTTAGGTTAGGTTAGGTTAGGTTAGGTTAGGTTAGGTTAGGTTAGGTTAGGTTAGGTTAGGTTAGGTTAGGTTAGGTTAGGTTAGGTTAGGTTAGGTTAGGTTAGGTTAGGTTAGGTTAGGTTAGGTTAGGTTAGGTTAGGTTAGGTTAGGTTAGGTTAGGTTAGGTTAGGTTAGGTTAGGTTAGGTTAGGTTAGGTTAGGTTAGGTTAGGTTAGGTTAGGTTAGGTTAGGTTAGGTTAGGTTAGGTTAGGTTAGGTTAGGTTAGGTTAGGTTAGGTTAGGTTAGGTTAGGTTAGGTTAGGTTAGGTTAGGTTAGGTTAGGTTAGGTTAGGTTAGGTTAGGTTAGGTTAGGTTAGGTTAGGTTAGGTTAGGTTAGGTTAGGTTAGGTTAGGTTAGGTTAGGTTAGGTTAGGTTAGGTTAGGTTAGGTTAGGTTAGGTTAGGTTAGGTTAGGTTAGGTTAGGTTAGGTTAGGTTAGGTTAGGTTAGGTTAGGTTAGGTTAGGTTAGGTTAGGTTAGGTTAGGTTAGGGTAGGTTAGGTTAGGTTAGGTTAGGTTAGGTTAGGTTAGGTTAGGTTAGGTTAGGTTAGGTTAGGTTAGGTTAGGTTAGGTTAGGTTAGGTTAGGTTAGGTTAGGTTAGGTTAGGTTAGGTTAGGTTAGGTTAGGTTAGGTTAGGTTAGGTTAGGTTAGGTTAGGTTAGGTTAGGTTAGGTTAGGTTAGGTTAGGTTAGGTTAGGTTAGGTTAGGTTAGGTTAGGTTAGGTTAGGTTAGGTTAGGTTAGGTTAGGTTAGGTTAGGTTAGGTTAGGTTAGGTTAGGTTAGGTTAGGTTAGGTTAGGTTAGGTTAGGTTAGGTTAGGTTAGGTTAGGTTAGGTTAGGTTAGGTTAGGTTAGGTTAGGTTAGGTTAGGTTAGGTTAGGTTAGGTTAGGTTAGGTTAGGTTAGGTTAGGTTAGGTTAGGTTAGGTTAGGTTAGGTTAGGTTAGGTTAGGTTAGGTTAGGTTAGGTTAGGTTAGGTTAGGTTAGGTTAGGTTAGGTTAGGTTAGGTTAGGTTAGGTTAGGTTAGGTTAGGTTAGGTTAGGTTAGGTTAGGTTAGGTTAGGTTAGGTTAGGTTAGGTTAGGTTAGGTTAGGTTAGGTTAGGTTAGGTTAGGTTAGGTTAGGTTAGGTTAGGTTAGGTTAGGTTAGGTTAGGTTAGGTTAGGTTAGGTTAGGTTAGGTTAGGTTAGGTTAGGTTAGGTTAGGTTAGGTTAGGTTAGGTTAGGTTAGGTTAGGTTAGGTTAGGTTAGGTTAGGTTAGGTTAGGTTAGGTTAGGTTAGGTTAGGTTAGGTTAGGTTAGGTTAGGTTAGGTTAGGTTAGGTTAGGTTAGGTTAGGTTAGGTTAGGTTAGGTTAGGTTAGGTTAGGTTAGGGTAGGTTAGGTTAGGTTAGGTTAGGTTAGGTTAGGTTAGGTTAGGTTAGGTTAGGTTAGGTTAGGTTAGGTTAGGTTAGGTTAGGTTAGGTTAGGTTAGGTTAGGTTAGGTTAGGTTAGGTTAGGTTAGGTTAGGTTAGGTTAGGTTAGGTTAGGTTAGGTTAGGTTAGGTTAGGTTAGGTTAGGTTAGGTTAGGTTAGGTTAGGTTAGGTTAGGTTAGGTTAGGTTAGGTTAGGTTAGGTTAGGTTAGGTTAGGTTAGGTTAGGTTAGGTTAGGTTAGGTTAGGTTAGGTTAGGTTAGGTTAGGTTAGGTTAGGTTAGGTTAGGTTAGGTTAGGTTAGGTTAGGTTAGGTTAGGTTAGGTTAGGTTAGGTTAGGTTAGGTTAGGTTAGGTTAGGTTAGGTTAGGTTAGGTTAGGTTAGGTTAGGTTAGGTTAGGTTAGGTTAGGTTAGGTTAGGTTAGGTTAGGTTAGGTTAGGTTAGGTTAGGTTAGGTTAGGTTAGGTTAGGTTAGGTTAGGTTAGGTTAGGTTAGGTTAGGTTAGGTTAGGTTAGGTTAGGTTAGGTTAGGTTAGGTTAGGTTAGGTTAGGTTAGGTTAGGTTAGGTTAGGTTAGGTTAGGTTAGGTTAGGTTAGGTTAGGTTAGGTTAGGTTAGGTTAGGTTAGGTTAGGTTAGGTTAGGTTAGGTTAGGTTAGGTTAGGTTAGGTTAGGTTAGGTTAGGTTAGGTTAGGTTAGGTTAGGTTAGGTTAGGTTAGGTTAGGTTAGGTTAGGTTAGGTTAGGTTAGGTTAGGTTAGGTTAGGTTAGGTTAGGTTAGGTTAGGTTAGGTTAGGTTAGGTTAGGTTAGGTTAGGTTAGGTTAGGTTAGGTTAGGTTAGGTTAGGTTAGGTTAGGTTAGGTTAGGTTAGGTTAGGTTAGGTTAGGTTAGGTTAGGTTAGGTTAGGTTAGGTTAGGTTAGGTTAGGTTAGGTTAGGTTAGGTTAGGTTAGGTTAGGTTAGGTTAGGTTAGGTTAGGTTAGGTTAGGTTAGGTTAGGTTAGGTTAGGTTAGGTTAGGTTAGCTTAGGTTAGGTTAGGTTAGGTTAGGTTAGGTTAGGTTAGGTTAGGTTAGGTTAGGTTAGGTTAGGTTAGGTTAGGTTAGGTTAGGTTAGGTTAGGTTAGGTTAGGTTAGGTTAGGTTAGGTTAGGTTAGGTTAGGTTAGGTTAGGTTAGGTTAGGTTAGGTTAGGTTAGGTTAGGTTAGGTTAGGTTAGGTTAGGTTAGGTTAGGTTAGGTTAGGTTAGGTTAGGTTAGGTTAGGTTAGGTTAGGTTAGGTTAGGTTAGGTTAGGTTAGGTTAGGTTAGGTTAGGTTAGGTTAGGTTAGGTTAGGTTAGGTTAGGTTAGGTTAGGTTAGGTTAGGTTAGGTTAGGTTAGGTTAGGTTAGGTTAGGTTAGGTTAGGTTAGGTTAGGTTAGGTTAGGTTAGGTTAGGTTAGGTTAGGTTAGGTTAGGTTAGGTTAGGTTAGGTTAGGTTAGGTTAGGTTAGGTTAGGTTAGGTTAGGTTAGGTTAGGTTAGGTTAGGTTAGGTTAGGTTAGGTTAGGTTAGGTTAGGTTAGGTTAGGTAGTTAGGTTAGGTTAGGTTAGGTTAGGTTAGGTTAGGTTAGGTTAGGTTAGGTTAGGTTAGGTTAGGTTAGGTTAGGTTAGGTTAGGTTAGGTTAGGTTAGGTTAGGTTAGGTTAGGTTAGGTTAGGTTAGGTTAGGTTAGGTTAGGTTAGGTTAGGTTAGGTTAGGTTAGGTTAGGTTAGGTTAGGTTAGGTTAGGTTAGGTTAGGTTAGGTTAGGTTAGGTTAGGTTAGGTTAGGTTAGGTTAGGTTAGGTTAGGTTAGGTTAGGTTAGGTTAGGTTAGGTTAGGTTAGGTTAGGTTAGGTTAGGTTAGGTTAGGTTAGGTTAGGTTAGGTTAGGTTAGGTTAGGTTAGGTTAGGTTAGGTTAGGTTAGGTTAGGTTAGGTTAGGTTAGGTTAGGTTAGGTTAGGTTAGGTTAGGTTAGGTTAGGTTAGGTTAGGTTAGGTTAGGTTAGGTTAGGTTAGGTTAGGTTAGGTTAGGTTAGGTTAGGTTAGGTTAGGTTAGGTTAGGTTAGGTTAGGTTAGGTTAGGTTAGGTTAGGTTAGGTTAGGTTAGGTTAGGTTAGGTTAGGTTAGGTTAGGTTAGGTTAGGTTAGGTTAGGTTAGGTTAGGTTAGGTTAGGTTAGGTTAGGTTAGGTTAGGTTAGGTTAGGTTAGGTTAGGTTAGGTTAGGTTAGGTTAGGTTAGGTTAGGTTAGGTTAGGTTAGGTTAGGTTAGGTTAGGTTAGGTTAGGTTAGGTTAGGTTAGGTTAGGTTAGGTTAGGTTAGGTTAGGTTAGGTTAGGTTAGGTTAGGTTAGGTTAGGTTAGGTTAGGTTAGGTTAGGTTAGGTTAGGTTAGGTTAGGTTAGGTTAGGTTAGGTTAGGTTAGGTTAGGTTAGGTTAGGTTAGGTTAGGTTAGGTTAGGTTAGGTTAGGTTAGGTTAGGTTAGGTTAGGTTAGGTTAGGTTAGGTTAGGTTAGGTTAGGTTAGGTTAGGTTAGGTTAGGTTAGGTTAGGTTAGGTTAGGTTAGGTTAGGTTAGGTTAGGTTAGGTTAGGTTAGGTTAGGTTAGGTTAGGTTAGGTTAGGTTAGGTTAGGTTAGGTTAGGTTAGGTTAGGTTAGGTTAGGTTAGGTTAGGTTAGGTTAGGTTAGGTTAGGTTAGGTTAGGTTAGGTTAGGTTAGGTTAGGTTAGGTTAGGTTAGGTTAGGTTAGGTTAGGTGTTAGGTTAGGTTAGGTTAGGTTAGGTTAGGTTAGGTTAGGTTAGGTTAGGTTAGGTTAGGTTAGGTTAGGTTAGGTTAGGTTAGGTTAGGTTAGGTTAGGTTAGGTTAGGTTAGGTTAGGTTAGGTTAGGTTAGGTTAGGTTAGGTTAGGTTAGGTTAGGTTAGGTTAGGTTAGGTTAGGTTAGGTTAGGTTAGGTTAGGTTAGGTTAGGTTAGGTTAGGTTAGGTTAGGTTACGTTAGGTTAGGTTAGGTTAGGTTAGGTTAGGTTAGGTTAGGTTAGGTTAGGTTAGGTTAGGTTAGGTTAGGTTAGGTTAGGTTAGGTTAGGTTAGGTTAGGTTAGGTTAGGTTAGGTTAGGTTAGGTTAGGTTAGGTTAGGTTAGGTTAGGTTAGGTTAGGTTAGGTTAGGTTAGGTTAGGTTAGGTTAGGTTAGGTTAGGTTAGGTTAGGTTAGGTTAGGTTAGGTTAGGTTAGGTTAGGTTAGGTTAGGTTAGGTTAGGTTAGGTTAGGTTAGGTTAGGTTAGGTTAGGTTAGGTTAGGTTAGGTTAGGTTAGGTTAGGTTAGGTTAGGTTAGGTTAGGTTAGGTTAGGTTAGGTTAGGTTAGGTTAGGTTAGGTTAGGTTAGGTTAGGTTAGGTTA